>CM069407.1:306481643-308881643 GCA_035609135.1 Eleutherodactylus coqui
AAACCTCACATGTGTGACCAGAACGGCTTGTCCAACGGGGCCGGCGGGCGATCATAGCACAGAGAGATGTGAGATTTATTCTTATCTTTAGTGCCCATGATGCACCGACCTTCAGCCTTCCCCGATCCAACCTGCTGGATGTGAGCAGCCATCTACAAGGGCAAGAGATGGACGATGGCAAAGATCACACCGATCAGTCGGATCTACTTACGCCAAGCGGCCACTTTATTAGAGACCCCCATCTAGTAGCGTCCTTTGTCCTTCAGATCTGCAGCAGTTCGTTTTGGTGTAGATCCCACTCGGTGATGAAATCGTTCTGCAGAAATATCGGCCCCTGCGGACAGGAAGCTTCTTGTAGTTGCTGCAGATTAGATGGAGGTGCCGACATGTTCTGGAAGGGGTCATCAATTCATGCTGCTTGCACCAAATTCTAACCTGCCATGAGCAACAGAAATCTGCATCCATCTGACCAGGAGATGTTTTTCCGCTCAATAATACAAATTTTGCGCTCTCTTGCCCGCTGGAGTCTTGTCTTTCTGTTTCTTGCGCTGGCACTGCTCTTCTGTTGGTATCGCCCATCCATACAGGCAGCTGAATATAATGCTGGTGCACTAACTGACATTTGGAGAAATTAGTGGGAGCTCCAGCGTTGTCTTCAGCTGACTGTGCAGCCTGTTGGTCAGAACGATTCCTGACATCCTCCTCCGACCCCTTTCCATCCACAGGATCTCCTTTCGCTCGATCGCGCCATTCTCAGTATACTCTCCACATTGTTACATGAGAAATCCCCATGCGGTTGGCAGTGAGCCCCTGGCTAGTCCAGCACCGATCACCGGCCTCATTGGAAGTCACTCCGATCGCTGGATTCTCCCATCTAATGTGGATTCACACTGAAACTGATCTGCGGAAAACTTGTCACGTGATTTTATGCTCCGGGGTCACGGGGGGAATTACCATACAGGAAATTGCCGATCATAAAAGGGCTGATGGTGCTAATAAAGGGCCCGGGCCCTAGTTGAGCATCCATCAGTGTATGACCAAGCAGAGACCAACGATAAAATAGAATAAGATGGTAGTCAACGGCGGCTCTGCTGCTCCCATAAAAGCACAGGCAATCGTGATCTGTGCCGGTAGGCCACATGCAGTGGTAAAAACAAATAAAATGAAAAGTAGGCAGCTGCTATGGCCTGCTACCCGTGGAGTTGGGTAGGGGAAGATGTTACTGGCCGTGACACCAGTTCCTATATAGGTAGGGACCCATTCCGGATGAAAATAATAAATATACAAATTAGAGGAATAAACAATAATGTCCTCGCTCCTAGAGCGTGTGGTACCTCAGTGCAGTATGCTGATAGTGGGAAGGAACTCCAGGAAGCAGAATTTAGATGATGCAGACAATTTAACTCTTTATTGTACACATTACATTCAATTGAGGTAGATGATGAGTGAAAACTACACTTGCAAACATTGATGAGCTTAGCACACACTTCTAGACTGGGATCACTTTGACCCTCATTCTTCTCAGGGGAATAACATTGACTCCCAACTTTCTCCTCCCTGGTTTCCACTATTACATTAAACATAACTTGTTTACTTGATCTCCTTTCTTTCCTTTCTCCCTCTGTCTCGACTGCTCACACCCCAACACAGCTTTGCTTTAGGTACTCAAACTTAGCTGTTCTAACTTTCCACGGCACTGTCGAGATGGTTTCCTTCAGAGTCTCCCGAGCTGGCTATACTCTCCTTGGAAGACTTTGTATAAAATGTTCACCTTGTTCCTCCCCTGTCTCTATCTCTGGTTGTCTTCTCTCAACTATCTCCAGGACTAGACTGGCTAACCCCGCCCACTCTCTACCTTTTATACTCTAGGTCCCCACCAATTCTGAGCTAAGGGAAAGCTAACTAGCCAATCCCCGGCTAGCTAGGGGTGACTGAAAGGTTTTGGAGCAGGTTAGGGTGTCTTATACACAGTCATGCAGTGTTCGGTAGCATAAACACACCTAAATAACACATTTAAAGTCATACACACATAATTTCACACAGCTTACCTATTTAAAGACACACACATTAGAAGGGCAATATCAAAAATCGCTATATACTGCAATACAGAAGTACTACAGTATGAAGTACAAACAAATGATTTAGTCTATGTGGGGACTGAATAAAATTGTAAAAACAAGATTTAAGAACTTTTTTTAACAGTTAAAAAATTAAAAATATTTAAAGTTAAAAAAACGTTTACCAGTTTTTTGTGCCTAAAAATGAAATGATTAAAAAGTCCACATTTTTGGTATCGCCGTGCACATAAAAGTCCAAACTATTAAAATATCCCAATATTTTTTCTGCATGGCGCTGTAAAGAAACTAAACCCACCAAAAATGGTGCGCTTGCCTTTTTCTCATTTCTCCCCACTAAAATGTTTTTCGGTTGTTCGCAAAAAAACCACTCTCTCATACGGCTACTGTATGTCAACGGAAACAGTAAACAGTTCTGGCTCTTGGAAGGCGGAAAAACGAAAATCAAAAAATTAGAAATCCATGGCCCCCAAGGCCGCTTTCACACGGCCAAAAAAGATTTGTGCGTTGCGAGACGGACAAATCTTGCATGAATATGAACCCCATTCTTTTGAATGCGGTTATATATGTCAGCCATTTTTCCCCGCATCGCACTCGCCTGTGTGAAATTAGCCTAAAGTGGTTAACAATATTTCAGTTTCTTTATGAGGCAGGACTTTGTCATGCTTTATGGCAGCCGCCTGACACTGACCATATAGAGAAAATGAAGCAGCTCACAGGATGCATGGACTTGACTGGAATCAATGGAAGACGGCAAGAGAAGGATCCGGCATCCATGAGATCACAGCTTTACTGAGGCATACTAAAATCCCAACAGGAATGACATACAGTGGCGTAACAAGCTTACGTGTTTCAAGCCGTCACAGCAGCTCTTAGACAACCAATAAACACACAAGAAGTAAAGGAGATAAAACACCTGGCAGTTAACCCTTAGAGCTCCTTCACACGAACGTGTTATTACAGCGATTCTGCGCGAGGGTTTTGCGTGTGGAACACGCCGTACCAATCCGCTCCCACAGACTGCCGATCACACACAGTGCGCACAATACACCCTCAATAAAGATTGCAGCATGCGATATCTTGGCGCATATTATGAGCGCATACACGACAATGTCATTGTGAACTTGCTACATGCCGCACAACTGTTACATGCGGTGGCCTGCAGCGAATTCTGCTTGCGTGCATGCACCCTTAGTTGTGCAAAATCAGCTCAGATCTCTTGTTTACACCAAAGGGGGCGCTAGTGCTCAACCGAAAAATCCAGCATGTTTCCCTATGAAGTCATTTCTGATGGCGGTCACCTTCCCTGGCGGGACGACTGACCCGCTCAACGCCTGCAGCGCGCAGAGACGACACATTACCAGCATGCATGTTGCAAAAATGCGCAGAAATTGCAGAAAAATCCTGTACGCTCAGAGATGCGGCGTCTGTACGTGTTTTTAAACTGGCAGCCGAATAACGAAGCCAACGCAAGGCCGAGCGCGGATTCAGTCGGCTTTATAGTATTTTGCCAACGTTCTTTCACATGATGGATTTTCCGAGTATTTCTTATTTAATGAGATCTCGTTAGCCGCCCGGCGCAGCGCCGGAACTCCCAGCTAGGATGAACCGTCACGTCCGTTTTTCCCTCATGAAGCGTCTTGATTTCTTGTGTGATGAGCGATATGTAAGGTTATTTTAGGGGAAGCCCCTCAGTCATTACACCTGAGGACCCCCGGTGGTATTTGGCCGTATGATGAGTCCTCCTCGTTAGCAGACTGGGAAGTAATTGGGCGGCTATAAATAGGCGGTCGCTTCCTTGCGGGATTTACTAAGCAGTTTTAGGTTTATTTTTAATCTTCTGTTTGATGGTTTTTATTTAGGAGCTTAAACAAAAATAAGAGAAGTAATTTTATCCCGGTGGCTCGCATGAAGCTGGAGGGGCTCGCAGCGAGCACCGGGCGGAGGAAGCCAAGAACAACATGGCAGCTATGTGACTCTTTGAACAGGATACACCACATCCTGCATGCAGTGGGCAGAGGTTCCTCGTCTACATTGCAAATTCTAGCCCGACTGCTCTCCATCTGAGACGGTTCTCCGCCGAGGAGCAGATTGGTGTCACTTCAAAACCACTTGAAGCTTTGCAGGTGTCAGGTGTGGAGGAGGAGGGGGGCGATTAATATTTAAGACCAGGTAGATTGCCAACATTTTGCCTCGGTGGAACCTGTATTCACTTTCAAAAAGTTTTCATTTGTCTTGGACTTTTCCCAAGAAGATATTAGGATCCAAAGAATTCCAGAAGCCATTTCCATGTGATTGAGAATCCGTAATGTTTATACATAGTTGTTACACGTAGTTTATGTTCTTTGGGTTAAAGGTAAGAAAATACCATTATACCGGAGGAATGGGGGGAGGGGGCGGGCTGTTCTAGTCAACTGACTTCCAAAGACCGAAAATAAGAAATATTGAGTTATCTACTATGACCCCTCCTGGGCCGTCCTCCAAGAGAGCAGAGCTGGAGGTCTACGAGTGTAGTAGAGCGTGGTTAGCCGTAGACGCTCAATTACCAAGATTCTTAGTCAAGAAAATCTCAGGAGGGGAAGGGGATTATTATATATTGCCCACATAGGGCCACCAGCATACAGAATATATCGCTCCCATCAGATCTCAGTGTCTAATTACATGCATACCGATCTGTAGAAGAAGACGCAAAATCCATGCAGATGTTCCAGCTCAGATTTATAGGCTGGTGATGCTTTCGTCATGAGAGGATGGATATAATTAAGAAGGAAGAGGGACTGATGGAGATTGTCCGGTGCTTGTACTTGGCTGCCTCCCGCAGTCCTATAGAGATGAATGGAGAGGCAGCTCGCATGGTGGATCACCGCTGCCTTGGTATAGGCAGAGTTGGGACCCCCATTCTCACAATTGATGGGGATCAGACACTTATAGCTTATCCTATGGATAGGGGATAAGTTTTAAACTTGGCACAAATCTTTTAACCCCCCCCCCCCCCCCCCCCCGTCCCGCCCCGGGACGTAAATGTACATCTTGGCTGGGAAGTAGTCCCCGCGAGTGGACATACATTTAGGTCCTTTGGATGGCACAGGGTCAGAAGCAGAGCCATCCAAACCAAACAACTCCTTACATACTGCAACCAAGGTTGATGCAAAGGGTTCACAGAGGGAGGGCCTCCAATGTGTAATCAGAGACGGACGATGGGTTGCAATGACTGCCAGACAATAGTGGCAGGGTCTGCCATGGCCTGTAATTGCTATGAGAAGCGATAATGCATTGCAGTACAGACATACTGCAGTGTATTATCAGAGCAGTCATAGTATTGTGGGTTCAAGTCCCATACAGGGATATAAAAAATGTAAAAAAAAGCAGGATATACCTGATCCAAAACAGAAAGGAAAATGTTATTTATAGTCATATTCTAAAAGATGCATAAAAGTACACAGTCCAGTCACATCATTATGGCCACCCGGTAATATCCAGAGTAACTGCTGTGTGCTGCACGGACATCAGTTATATAGGCTGGGAGTGACTCAGTAGGGTGCTGGTAGGTGGTCTCGGGTATCTGGAGCCATGCTGACTGCAGGCATCCCACAGTTACTGGAGGGTGCATGGCGGAGGATCCAAAGGGCGAACACAACGATCGAGGTCCAACAGATGCTCAGTTGGGTTCAACGCTGGGGAATCCGGGGGCAGGGAAGTACTTGGAGGTCCCGGTCGTGCTCTTCCAACCGCTAGCAGACATTTCTAGCCATGTAACTAGTCGCGTTGTCTTGCTGTAAGATCCCATCTGCCCGAGGATCACAAACAGCACGTAAGGGTGTAAGTGATCTGTAAGGGTGGATTCATAACCAGATTGGTTCAGAGTGTCTTCTTTGTGGAAGAGCGGCCCAGAGAGCGCCCCGATGATATTCCCGTACGGCTGCTGCAACCGGCTTGTGTTCTTCCAGCAGGAGTTGCAGGATGTTTGCCCTTTAATTTTTTTAGCCCGTCGCGCCAACGTCCATCCGTTCAATGAATCCGGAAATGTGACTCATCAGAGAGGGGAACCTCTACCAATAAGTGGTTGTCTGATTCCTGTTAGCGTAGGTGCAGTGACCATCCGTCTGCTGCGGACCCCCAAACACAGGAGGGTTCGCTGAACCGTTGTATTAGACACATCCGGCAGCCCCCTGGTTCACTATCATGAGCTGCTCCACTGTAGATCATCGGTCGGCCCTCGTGGAGCTTCATAGCGATGACCACCTCTCACATCAGTGGCACGCTGCGCTCCGCAGCCTCCATGTTGGTCATTCCCAATGGTGCTATTTGTCCGCTCACGATACACTTTCACCAGAGCAGCACGCGAACAGTCCACAAACTGCGCTGTCTGAGAAATACCGCCAGCCCCGGCCCGGAAGACGATAATCATCCCTTCTTGCAGCTGTAATAAATCGCCCCTCTTACCCCTCACTACAACGAGTCTTATATGAGAGCAGACGGCCTATGACACACATTGTGGGCTCCGAGCCGCCGATGTCGAGGAGGTGGTCAGAATAACGGGACTCCACGCTGTATAATCGTGCGCTGAATCGCAGTAACCAAATCCAGAGATGTCTACGGACAATACATGGGAAGAAAGGCCAACGTCACGTATCTTGTGTTCCAGATATGGTAGAAGCAATATGGAGGCCGTTGGAGGAAGCGAAGGAAGTCGATGCATCCACTCAGGTTTGCTGCGCCATAAACCCGTACGTCTATTGCGACCTCTTTTATGTGACCAAGTATGGCGGATTTCAGACACCGCGGCCTTAATCCGGACAACGAGAAAACAAGAATACAACACAGAACACGGCAGTTTGCGCACGCCTCAGCACAGCGGATCTGCGCTCATCTGAGTCTTTCTTACACGTGTATGAAGCTGATCAGATTTTAATGATGGAAGCGATGGAGTGACGGAATGCGAGCAGTCAACACGAATCAACGACCCGCAGGTCAACGGATGTGCGTCCAACCGTCAGCTCCTATCAGAGTCACTCCGAGCCACCCGCCAGCAGGGGGCGGCATCTCTCCTGTTTGCTCCTTTGTATACAGGAAATTATTGTTCAAATAATCGTGCGAATTTGAACGCCAACACGTGTAAACACGGCCGACGATTCAACAGCGAGCGAGAATTCATTCACCGCAGGTTATTGGGGCATAAGAATCATCATTCACTCGTTTTCACATTGTGGCGTGGAAACAGCGACTGTTTGGTCGCACACATTCACTGAGGCGGGGAACGACTGAACGATTTGCGAGCAAACAAGCGAATGATTTATCTGCCTGCATGAACCAGCCTCGAGCGCATTCTGCGTGCGAACGATAAATCGCTCCGTGTAAAAGGAGTCTGAGGGCTTCTTCAGGTGGGCGTGGCTTAGTGATAATCGCGGCTGCATAACGGGACAAAACGAAACCGCTAATGTCAATGATTTCGTTTTCATTAGCGCTATGCTCACCCGTTAATAGTACTGGCAAGAAAAGAAAGGACTTATCTCCCCGCTGTCTTTTTTAAAGCCGTGCGCTATGGCGCATAATCTGAACAGCCGGAAAAGAAAAAAAAGGAGGAAGATACGGCGCAAAACACGGTCGTCTGTCAAAGACATATTCGCATGGACAACTTTGCGCTCGTATTCGTACGTGCGATAATCAGAGAAAACAACCCGCTGATGTTAACCAGTCGGCTCACATGCGTGTACTTGACGTGCGCAATTCGGTCTCGCAAAAACAATACGCTGCACGCCCTATCTCCATACGTATTTGTGCAGGGAAAGAGAACTGATGAATGTCTCAACGGCTGAGCGCATCACTGCACGTTTTTTCGCACATACAATTGCGCATGTCTTGCGCGTGTAAACAGGCGCACAAATACGCTGTGCCCATTCCGCAAAAACGCGTGCAAATGTGCTTACACTCGTGTGAATCCACTTGACGTCTTGCGCGGCCCTGGCCTCTTCTCCGTCACTCCTGCAGACACCCTGAACGCTACCTGCCAGTAACAGCATCGCCTTCGCGGATTCAGCGCCATTCTTAGACAGCGTTCAGCTCTTTCTAGGGATTTCTGCTAAGTGTTTTATAATGATTTCTAACGACTTCGGCGCGCAAAACAATTGTCAGCGTGAATGTTACTAAATCTCACCGCCGGGAGACGGCGTGTTTTCACTCATTTATCAGCGATCCGCATCAGCATTCCCTCCAGCTCATTCTTCACCCCTCCGGATGGCGAGCGCCCCTCACAGACCCTCTAGAGCTGCTCGGGGGGGGAAATTACTAACAGACCCGTGAGCGAGAGACATAAGTGAGCGGGAGATGAGCGGCGATAAATGAGACGAATACTAACCGCTGCTGGGACTGTAAGGATCGTTAGTGCAGGTCATACGACCGCCATGATTTGGCGCAGGTCCGGGGATTGTTTTGCAGAGTGTCAGCATCTCATACAAGATACCTAGCAGAGGCGCGAGGGGCTATGATATACCAAAGACACGAGGAGGAGTGACGCTGCGTTGCGCCACAATTGGTTTCTGTAATGCACCACAAAATCCACGCGGCTAAAAACGGATTTTGATGTGAATTTACTGCAAAATTGCTGCCGATTTGCAAAGCGTGGAATGTGCGGCCATTCCCACGGAAAATCCGCTGTTAAATCTGCATGTAGAATACGCCAATTGTGCAACACATTTGTCTGTGGTGGATTTTGTCCGCCATATGTAAAAGCGCTCTCAGACCCAATTCACATGGCGTATTTGCAGCGCAGATTACGTACCGCGGGATTTCTAAATTTTCTTATTGAAGAATCATCTAATTTTCTTGCGAATTCCATGACACTCGCTGAAAAAATCGTATTTTTACTAGCGCCATATTGGTCTGAGCTTCTCGGGCGCTTGAACAGACGAACTTATTTGCACACATTGTCACGATCGCAAAACGTGACAAAGTGATCAATGAATTTCAATGGGATCCGGACACGGATTCCATGCGGTTTCGTGCAGAGCGGTGGCGGTAATCCACAGCTCCGCCATGGTTTACGAAGGCAGAATCCGCTCAGGAGATCATTCTGCGGGAAAATCACACGCACATAACACGGAGAATAGAATCCACTGATTTAGAAGGCGCGTTCTCACTTCTTGTTTTTGTGCCCGCCATTTTCGCAAAAAAAATGAAGCTGCCCCATCCTGCGCAATGAAAAGCCAGCAGAGGCCTGTAGGATGTGCGCAAACACGCACCTCTGAACAAATGGGTGTGTCCTAAACACTGCGTATAACCGCGAGCTCCGGCACCGTGTTAGGCTGATTAGCCATGTATTTCAGGGTGGGGCGATTCCCCCGTCTGTACGAGTATATCTGTACAGGCAAAAGTGCAGAATACACTGTGCAAAAAAATCGTGCCGCAGCGAGCGTATTGTGTAACACGCTCCTCTGTTTAAACCCCAAGTCTGCGCCATTTACACCTTGTGTGAACATTCCCTTAGCCTTCATTCACACAGTCAGGCATCAAAACCACGCTGGACTTGTGCGTTCCGAGACGCACAGATATGAGCCCTATTCTTCTGGTCGTACACACAAGCGATGTTTTCCTGCACGGCACCGTGATGCGCGAAACGAATCGCCACATGTCCTATCGTTTGCGGGATCTCTCATTGCAACGCCCAATTATTGCAATGAGAGAAACTCAGCGATCCTCTGCTGTGACAGCCGTAGCGGACAGGGGCAGCTCTCTGGCCGGGGTAGACGGCGGGGTAAAACCTGATAATGTGTCACGGGGGGCTCTACCATCTTCTCCCCAACGATCCAAAGTGTAGTCGGCCCATCCACACACAGGACCCGGTCATAGCAACCGTGCTGAATAACTTCATTACCTGTTTGTTCTCGTGACGCCAGTGCCCCTTTTACAGTAAGCAAACCGAATAATAAAGTCCACAGTCAAAGGAATAGTTTCAGCCCGGAGGCACACGCCTTCTCTTACCTGTACAATCAACCTAGATTCTTCCATGACAAAGCATTACAGTCTTCAGCATTTTCAAGGACATTAGTATTTTTCTCCAATGAGTTTGTATCCAGAAGTCCCTCATCTCATACCCAGACTCTGAACACCCGCAGCCTCAGTTATCCACAGACGATCCCTGGGGGTGCTTCTGACACTTGAAGGGAACACACCACATACCCCTCCATTTTCCTACTATGTCCTTTCTTCCACACTTCTTCCAGTCACACTTAACAAACTTGGTTACTCCGTCCTCATTCACTCCCAACATGGAGGTAATTAGGCGGAGGGACCATGCATTCGTCACCGCTGACTCCCGGAAAACAGGATCTGCCCTCCACACTCCCCAGAGGGGAGATCTCCCATGGGCACAGGGATAGGCCCGAGACTCGGCTCGGGTACCAGCATCACATCTCCTCCTCATGCGTCCTCCTTTACCGACTACATCTCCACTCTCTGCGCCACCACATCACACCTCCTCTCTCCCATGGGGGATATGGGGGTGGGATTCACGGCCTGATATCGTGCTCACCCGTGTGAAGTTAACCTTAAAGGGGTTTTCCAAGAACCCCTAACATCAGTGAGAGTGGGGGACACTGTGTAGGTTTACAGGGCATGAATGGGCAGTAATAGGAGATTATCTATGGGGTCCCCGTTCATGGATGACAAGGAGAGGGGGATTTACTTGCATATCTACTATAGTTCTTGTTTTTTGGAGGGGGCCCTTTAAGTGGAGCAGCGATTTAACCCTTTCCTGATGTAAATGGTCATGCAGTATAAATCCCCCAAACTGGGGCCGCAGCGGTGATGAGAGGACCCGTCCTCGCCGCGGTCCGAGGAGCCTGCTCTACGTATAGAAACACTAAGGAAGTCGGTTCCTTGACAAGATGAATCAGGTGATGACTGCAGCTCATCGTGATACGTTCTCCGCACGCCGTACCGGGGTCTGACCTGCTAGTGTCCCGGGGGACGCTGTCAGGGAATGAGATATGAGCAGACAGGTAACCATCTGCTGACTGTTTCCATCCCCGGTGGACAGGTCCATCAGATGTGGAAGCAGATTCATTGACTGACGGCGGCTCATACGTCGCTGGCGGCTGTGGGGGAGGGGAGTCTGGCGTTTCTAAAAGAGAAGGATTCATGAGTAGAAGTGGTCGCCAACGAGAAAATCTTCAAGGTGCCGTTACAGTCCAATCCCAGGACCTCCAGCCCCTCCCCCACTCTTGTCCTCCGTAAGGGGTCACTAACATCAGCGTATTTTAGCTGCGTAGTATGCGTGTATTTTGCCCTTTCGCCTCCTCTATGTTGTAGCGTCCACCATTGTGTCCGCCCGTCTCCGGTCAGCAGCAGCCGAAGCTGAACTCCACGCGGTACCGCTGGGCGCTGCGTGGCTCAGTGACCCCGTGGCACGATTGCTCCCTCGTCTCCTTCTCTCAGTACCATACAGCGCCAGAGATGAGAGAGGAGACTGCAGGGAGCTGCAAAGCGTGCGTTAAGGGGGCCGGCAGGTCATAGGGGGTGGGACCATTGGACCTCGGAGCCCCATGCCCTATAGCAGCTGCGTGGGCTGTTGGCACTGGTGCCTCTTCTTATGGCACACAGTAGCAGCTATTATGTTATGCATGTTTTTCTCCAGCTTTTTACCTGTTTTTGCATTTTTCATGCATTTTTTTTACTTTTTCCATTTTTGCTGTGTTTTTCAAGCCTTTCATTTGCTTCATTTTTCTTATTGCGTTTTTCCAGACGGTTCCGTCTTTCCTTATTATTGTTGCTTGCGTTTATTTTGCGTTTTTCCAGCCTTTTTTTTTCTTCTGGGTATTTCAAATTATTTTTTTCATGCAGCTTTTTTCTTTTTTCGCATTTTCCTGTTTTTGTTTTTTTTTTGCATTCTTTCAAGCTTTTCTTTTCCCTTCCTACTTTATTTTTCATGCTTGTTTTTGCTTTTTTTGTATTTCCCATGCTATTTTTTTTTGTTGCTCTTTTGTGTTTCTCAAGCTTTTTTTCTGATTTATTGTATTGGTATTGCTCGTAGTATGTTTTTTGTATTACCATTTTTTTCATGTCTCTTTAAGATGGGATGATGTGTCAGGCACAGATTCCCAAAAGATCATTGCAACGATAAGGCTGGGGTCACAAGGGACGGAATTTCAGCGTAATTCTCGCGGAATGGCCGCACCGAAAAACTGCAGGATTTCCGCGGGATAAGCGCAGCTTCAAAACCCGCGGCCTCGCTTATTCCTCTGTTTTCTCTCCCCATAGAGAGGAGAGAGGCCGCTGTGGAAACGAGAAAAGAATTGACATGTTACAGAATTGAATTTCGCACCGCATGTCAGTTTTCGTGCGGTTTGGCAGCAGCGCGTGGACAAGCTTTTTGCAAAATCTCATCCACTTTGCTGGCTAATCCCGGGATTAGGAGCCACAGGAGGAATTGATGTGCGAACTTTCCGCACCAAAATTCCGCCCCGTGTGAACCCAGTCTTATTTTCCTGTACTTTTACACAGAAGCGATTCTCCTAAAATGATGGAGTTGGAAGGGTCATCAGGACCTCCGGGGTCATCGGTATGGTGTTTTGATGCTGCTCCTCAGTTCTAGTGAAGTAAATTGCAGTAAGCTGCAGTACCAGACACAGCCACAACAGAAGCACGGCGCTATGTCTGCTATACAGTGAAGCTAGCATTGCACAGCCGGCACCACTTCAAGCAGGTCCTTGACAGTCGAACTTCTACTGGTCAGATATTGATAAGAATAGGCCATAAGTAATATACTGTAGTTCCCAAAAACACCTCGTTCTGCACCCTTTTTATGCAAATATGTATAAGCCACACCTCTTTGCTGTCCTTTTCCTAGGTAAGTCACAAAATTTGGAGGTGTGGTAGATATATTATGTAGGTAGAGCTCAGATATAAGATTCATGGAGAGCATCGAACCTTCCAGGAGCCTTCGTTGTGCCTCAGTGCCAGAATGTTTTTGTAAATGTTTTTGTCTTGCGGTGGGACAATGATGCCATTTTATAAAGTGGGGACAGATATATCACCGGTGTCCTCTCTGCTGACGTTGTGGGGTCTCTGTTGGCATCGTAGTCGACGGGTTATCCAAATACTGAAACTATTGAGCATCATCAGCCCGAAGGTATTTCAGCGCAGCACAGAGGACAGAGCTCCTAATCCCCGTCCGCGCCATCGAATCTGCAGCTAGTCTTGTGTAAAATGACATAAATCTGCTGGCAGTCAGAGACACCGGAGCGAATGCGGAGCAGAACATGAGGGCGAAAGCTAAGCACAGGGTCTGGTGGTGGGATGTCACCAGGTGTAGAGCTGACAATGGGGTCTGGTGGGGGGATGTCACCAGGTGTAGAGCTGACAACGGGGTGTGGTGGGGGGATGTCACCAGGTATAGAGATGACAACGGGGTCTGGTGGGGGATGTCACCAGGTGTAGAGCTGACAACGGGGTCTGGTGGGGGGATGTCACCAGGTGTAGAGCTGACAACGGGGTCTGGTGGTGGGATGTCACCAGGTGTAGAGCTGACAACGGGGTCTGGTGGTGGGATGTTACCAGGTGTAGAGCTGACAATGGGGTCTGGTGGTGGGATGTCACCAGGTGTAGAGCTGACAATGGGGTCTGGTGGGGGGATGTCACCAGGTGTAGAGCTGACAACGGGGTCTGGTGGTGGGATGTCACCAGGTGTAGAGCTGACAACGGGGTCTGGTGGTGGGATGTCACCAGGTGTAGAGCTGACAATGGGGTCTGGTGGTGGGATGTCACCAGGTGTAGAGCTGACAACAGGGGTCTGGTGGTGGGATGTCACCAGGTGTAGAGCTGACAATGGGGTCTGGTGGTGGGATGTCACCAGGTGTAGAGCTGACAACGGGGTCTGGTGGTGGGATGTCACCAGGTGTAGAGCTGACAATGGGGTCTGGTGGTGGGATGTCACCAGGTGTAGAACTGACAACAGGGTCTGGTGGTGGGATGTCACCGGGTGTAGAGCTGACAACAGGGTCTGGTGGGGGGATGTCACCAGGTATAGAGCTGACAACAGGGTCTGGTGGTGGTATGTCACCAGGTGTAGAGCTGACAACGGGGTCTGGTGGTGGGATGCCACCAGGTGTAGAGCTGACAATGGGATCTGGTAGTGGGATGTCATCAGGTGTAGAGTTAACAACGGGGGTCTGGTGGTGGGATGTCACCAGGTGTAGAGCTGACAACAGGGTCTGGTGGGGGGATGTCTCCAGGTGTAGAGCTAACAATGGGGCCTGGTGGAGGGATGTCACCAGGTGTAGAGCTGACAACAGGGTTTGGCGGGGGGATGTCACCAGGTGTAGAGCTGACAACGGGGTCTGGTGGGGGGATGTCACCAGGTGTAGAGCTAACAACGGGATATGGTGGTGAGATGTCACCAGGTATAGAGCTAACACGGGGGTCTGGTGGTGGGATGTCACAAGATGTAGAGCTGACAACGGGGTTTGGTGGGGGGATGTCACCAGGTGTAGAGCTGACAACAGAGTCTGGTGGTGGGATGTCACCAGGTGTAGAGATGACAACAGGGGTCTGGTAGGGGGGATGTCACCAGATGTAGAGCTGACAACGGGGCCTGGTGGTGGGATGTCACCAGGTGTAGAACTGACAACGGGGTCTGGTGGTGGGATGTCACTAGGTGTAGAGCTGACAACGGGGTCTGGTGGTGGGATGTCATCAACCAATCAGTACAGGATATTGCAGCTCCTGGACCTTCCAGAGTCCACTGTTGGCCATGTTATTGGGAGATGGAAGCCATCCGGTGTGTGCGGTGCCACCACATTCATCGGGACCTCGTAAACTGACAGAACGTGGACAACGAAGGCTTGTATGAGGAGTGAAGACATCACACACATCGTCTACCCTCGCTCAGGGGGGTTTCACAAGTAATTGGAACATCTATTAGTATCAGAACCATCCGTAGGGGATGGCATGTGAAGGGTTATCATGGATGAGCGGCTGCACACAACATCCCAGCAGTGAATGCACAGCGGTGCCTGCGATGGGGCTCGGAGCGACGGACTGTAAGTGAGTGTAAGCAAATGTTGTGGATGAATCACCGTACACCATCTTCCGATCGGATGGCGGCACTTGGGTTTGGCGGTTGTCTGTACAGCTGTTTCTAAGTGACTGCATCATCCCAGGGAAGTTTGGAGGAGGTTCTGTTATGGTAGGGGGGGGGGGGGGTTTCCACTGGGAAGGACAAGGGCCATTGGTTATAGTGAAGTCCCCCCTCTCCACCAATGGGCACAGAGACATCCAGACAATGTGGCATCACCTCACCTGTGGTAATACTCTGGTACAGCTCCGTGTCTTGATACAGATAAACTTTTGTCACCTATTCACAGGATAAGAGACTGCTTGGTGGGGGTCTCACCGATCCCGAGAATGGAGTCCGATGTCCCCCTCTTCTTGACACTACAGGCTTGCTGCAGTGACATAGAGACCGCGAGGTTGATGGAGATAACCAAGTACAAGCTCTTGGCTCTCACCGGTGCTTCCATTGAAGATAAATGGAGCGGCGCCGCGAATGCACGAACACCTCTCTGCTCAACCTCCAGTGGTGAAATGAGCCTCCAGTGAAGAGCAGAGAGAAACACGGGAACCCCGTTCTTGGGATCGTCACTGCTGATATACCCATCATTTAGACTTTAGGCCATATTTACGCAGGCGAGTGACATATCGATCTGAGAAACTTGGACGGATACCGTGCTTGTATTCCTGCGGTTTTCTCTGCAAGTGCAAGGCGTTTTACGAAAAAATGCATCGTATCCCATTTCTGTACATGAGATTTTCACACGCGTGTTCAGCCATGCAAGATGATTTTCTCGCAAAACACATCAAACTTACATGCAAAATCACGTAAAGACGAGCGCGATATGGATCCGGTTTCTCAGACCCATATCCCACCTGCAGTGTAAAGCAGCCTAACAGTCATGCCATCAGCTGAGCCATAGATTACTGGCGGTCTGCGCTCCGCCGTGATGCGCTCCCCGCTTCGGATCCACTCGCCGGGGACATTTTGTCCAACTGTTTTTGAGTTGTCCATTGCTTTAAAACTCTCCGAAAACGAAACCCTGGAAGAGATGAAGCCTGCAGAAGGCATTCAACTCTGTCAGCTGAGCGTGGAGGCAAAACATGAAAAGCCCCCTGAGGTCGGCGGCGAGGAGGCCGGGGGCTTGTATGGGGAGGACAAGATCCTGATTGTGCGCTCTCTTTCAAGGCTGTGGGGTCCCTCCGACGAGCCTCAGGAGCGGCCGACGGGTCACCGCCAGGTTACTAGACTTTGATATTTAGTTTTTTGGAGCAGAATTCTCTTCTCATCAGCTTTGAAGCGGGATTTGAGATTCGTTCTTGGGCTTGCAGAGTAGGACGCAATGAACGGTGGGGGTCCGTCTGACGCAGAACAAGTTGGACCACAGTGGGATATGGTGCAGAAGGACCAATTTCCAACATGTTGAAAATATCAGAGCAGGAGATAACCATCCTTGTAAACTGGGGTGTGGAGACTAATGGGGTCCCCAGGGAGGAGCTATAGACTATATAGCACGTTGGTGTTATGGACAGTAGACTCAAGGCTGGATCACAGGTCATGGTCTACAGTCAGAGGGGATGTATCAGAATTACTTGCTGATTGTTGGGGGTCTCACTGTTAAGACTCACACTAACCCCAGGAGCGGGGGCTGCCATGTCCCCTGTCCTTCTCATTGCAAAGTTACTGCACCCCCTCATAGTGAGGAAGTGCTGGTTGTGCAAGAGCACTAGCGCTCCATTCACTTGCATTGGGACTCCGGAGATACCCGAGCACTCAAGTATTCCTATCAGCCTCATTGAAATGAATGGCGCAATGACTGCACATGCTCGGACAGCGTTCCCTTCATGTTGAGAAGTAAGCCCCGCAATGACAGGCAGAACAGGACACAGGAGCCCCGATCTGCAGATAGGTGGTGGTCTCAGCAGTGAGACCCCCACTGATCAGCAAGTTATCCCCTGTTGTGTGGATAGGGGTTAACTTGTCATTTTGGTGCAACCCCTTTAAGTACTCATCAAATACTAATTAGGAGAACAAAAGACAAGGTGCACAAGGGCCTATGGATACATTATAGGGGTTGTCCACTTGTTGTAATCCTTTTTTATTTTAAAGGGCCCTCTTAAAAATAAGCTAAACACAGGGTATGTTGGGAACTCCACCGATCAACTGTAATCTGCAGGGTAACCAGGAGGCAAGTGTTCAAATACCCTACAGCAAACCCACAGGAAAAACAAGGCATTACACTAAAAATAATCTGCTTGGTCCTCCAGGGAGGCTTCCTGCTGCCATTCTCTGCCTTGGCTTTGATGGAAGCCCCAACTGAGACCCCCTTATGTGCCTTAATAGAGTGTCTGAAAGATGATTGTTTTCAACTACATAACCCCAATAGACGATGGTCTTGAAGGGCTGGAAGATCCCATGTTGGTGCTGTATCATCAAATTAAAGAATATAGTGCGTACCAATGCATTACGGGGATTGGGTAGTCTGAAGATTGCACCGGCCATCTTCAATGGCTGAAAATTAAAGCTGAGACCAGCAGATCAGAGAAGAACAGGTGCAGATAATATCCACCGCCCCCCCCCCCCCGCCTCCAGTTGCAGGACAGAATTGTGTCCTGAAACGCGAGGGTCCCTTTACGAGGCCCGGTCTTCTGATCGCCCACCTGCAGCAGCATTACAGACTCTTCCCTGCATGCTATATGCCAACGCACTTCATATGCGCCAGTGCTTAGTATATCACACCCCTATGGTCCTGCACCTTTATGAACTCTTTGCATTATTACTGTATACTGCACTGGAGAATGTAGCTGCCACATGGCATCCTATGCTCCCCACCAGGCCGGCAACGGCATCCCGTCTACATAACAGCCCACGCGCCCCACCAGGCCGGTAACGGCAGCGCGACTACATGACAGCCCACGTGCCACACCAGGCCGGAAAAGGCAGCCCATCTACATGACAGCCCACGTTCCCCACAGGCCGGCAATGGCAGTGCGACTACATGACAGCCCACACGCCCCACAAGGCCGGCAACGGCAGCGCGACTACATGACAGCCCACGTGCCACACCAGGCCGGAAAAGGCAGCCCATCTACATGACAGCTCACGCATCCCACCAGGCCAGCCATGGCAGCGCGACTACATGACATCCCACGCGCCCCACAGGCCGGCAAAGGCAGTGCGACTACATGACAGCCCACACGCCCCACAAGGCCGGCAACGGCAGCGCGACTACATGACAGCCCACGTGCCACACCAGGCCGGAAAAGGCAGCCCATCTACATGACAGCCCACACGCCCCACGAGGCCGGCAACGGCAGCGCGACTACATGACATCCCACGCGCCCCACAGGCCGGCAAAGGCAGTGCGACTACATGACATCCCACGCGCCCCACCAGGCCGACAATGGCAGCGGGACTACATGACATCTCACGCGCCACACAGGCCGGCAATGGCAGCGCGACTACATGACATCCCACGCGCTCGACAGGCCGGCAAAGGCAGTGCGACATGACATCCCATGCGCCCCACAGGCCAGCAATGGCAGTGTGACTACATGACAGCCCACGTGCCACACCAGGCCGGAAAAGGCAGCCCATCTACATGACAGCCCACACGCCCCACGAGGCCGGCAACGGCAGCGCGACTACATGACATCCCACGCGCCCCACAGGCCGGCAAAGGCAGTGCGACTACATGCCATCCCACGCGCCCCACCAGGCCGACAATGGCAGCGGGACTACATGACATCTCACGCGCCCCACAGGCCGGCAATGGCAGCGCGACTACATGACAGCCCACGCGCTCGACAGGCCGGCAAAGGCAGTGCGACATGACATCCCATGCGCCCCACAGGCCAGCAATGGCAGTGCGACTACATGACATCCCACGCGCCCCACAGGCCGGCAACGGCAGCGCGACTACATGACAGCCCACGTGCCACACCAGGCCGGAAAAGGCAGCCCATCTACATGACAGCCCACACGCCCCACGAGGCCGGCAACGGCAGCGCGACTACATGACATCCCACGCGCCCCACAGGCCGGCAAAGGCAGTGCGACTACATGACATCCCACGCGCCCCACCAGGCCGACAACGGCAGCGGGACTACATGACATCTCACGCGCCCCACAGGCCGCAATGGCAGCGCGACTACATGACAGCCCACGCGCTCGACAGGCCGGCAAAGGCAGTGCGATATGACATCCCACGCGCCCCACAGGCCAGCAATGGCAGTGCGACTACATGACATCCCATGCACCCCACAGGCCAGCAATGGCAGTGCGACTACATGACATCCCACGCGCCCCACAGGCCGGCAATGGCAGTGCGACTACATGACATCCCACGCGCCCCACAGGCCGGCAATGGCAGTGCGACTACATGACATCCCACGCGCCCCACAGGCCAGCAATGGCAGTGCGACTACATGACATCCCACGCGCCCCACAGGCCGGCAATGGCAGTGCGACTACATGACATCCCACGCGCCCCACAGGCCGGCAATGGCAGTGCGACTACATGACATCCCACGCGCCCCACAGGCCGGCAATGGCGGTGCGACTACATGACATCCCACGCGCCCCACAGGCCGGCAATGGCAGTGCGACTACATGACATCCCACGCGCCCCACAGGCCGGCAATGGCAGTGCGACTACATGACATCCCACGCGCCCCACAGGCCGGCAATGGCAGCGCGACTACATAACAGCCCACGCGCCCCACAGGCCGGCAATGGCAGTGCGACTACATGACATCCCACGCGCCCCACAGGCCGGCAAAGGCAGCGCGACTACATGACATCCCACGCGCCCCACAGGCCGGCAAAGGCAGCGCGACTACATGACATCCCACGCGCCCCACAGGCCGACAATGGCAGTGCGACTACATGACATCCCACGCGCCCCACAGGCCGGCAATGGCAGTGCGACTACATGACATTTCTTCACTCTTTCTGCCAAAGCAATAAAGAAATAAAGCAAAAAGCAGAATGTTCGTCTGGCGGCGGATTATAATAACGGCTTCTGGTTCCCGCCGTCCTATAACATTTATAAAGTGGCAGTAAATCATATTAGTGAGCGGCACCATGAAAAATAACCTCGCCGCGCCAAAGTGCCAGGAAAACATTTATAATAATCGGCTGAACGTTTCCTCCTCCTCCAGGATTTATTATTTGGAGGAAGGAAATATTACTGTGAAGGATGCTTTTAATTGTCGCACTCAATGTGCAAGTCATTAACTCCTCCGCGGCCGCAGTGCAAGGGGTTAACCCGAGCCTGCAGTCCCCCCAGGACGTAGTTAGATGTATAAGTTTCCCGATTCAGGGGTCGCTCCCGGTGGGTCATGTGGTCTCCAGGTGAAATATTCCATGTGCATGGTACGTAAATTAGCTGTGAGGGGGTTGAATGGGTGTTTGATTGCCAGCGCCGGTCCGGGGCTCGCTACCTCCATCGTCTCAGAACGCGTCACTTGGCTCTTGACTGACGGTGAAGTATGTGGGAGATGCTGTGCGCTGCGCTTCTGTGCATTGACCTCTCGGCTCTTGATTGACATCTGCAGCTCAAGTAGATTCCACTCACTGACATATGTCACACTTCGGGAATTGGCGCATGTACACTGAGATCGCTAATACGGGCGCTTTATAATGTACTTATTGGCGCGGCCGGCACCACTCACATCGGGGTACGCCATGTCTGCACAACCAAAATAAAGCATACTGATTTTTTCCCGCACACACAAAATGAAATCATTGGGTTCTACTCCCTGCGTGCGCAAATGCGCCCGTGTGCAGCCACCCCAAGGGTTTTTTAAGACTATTTTTCTGGAGACCATGTTGGCATTATTTGCAACAAGTTTATGAGTGTTGTACTTTGATGATAAATTAGTCACTTCTTAAAATATATCTAAAGATGTGGAGTCACGTTTTATTCCTCAGAGCTACTGGAGTGAGCTCCCCCTAGTGGTGGCTGTATAAATCTGTATACAGTGAGCTCCCCCTAGTGGTGGCTGTATATATATGTACACAGTGAACTCCCCCTTGTGGTGTCTGTATATATATGTATACAGGGAGCTCCCCTAGTGGTGGCTGTATAAATCTGTATACAGTGAGCTCCCCCTAGTGGTGGCTGTATATATATGTAGACAGTGAACTCCCCCTTGTGGTGTCTGTATATATATGTATACAGGGAGCTCCCCTAGTGGTGGCTGTATAAATCTGTATACAGTGAGCTCCCCCTAGTGGTGGCTGTATATATATGTACACAGTGAACTCCCCCTTGTGGTGTCTGTATATATATGTATACAGGGAGCTCCCCTAGTGGTGGCTGTATAAATCTGTATACAGTGAGCTCCCCCTAGTGGTGGCTGTATATATATGTACACAGTGAACTCCCCCTTTTGGTGTCTGTATATATATGTATACAGGGAGCTCCCCTAGTGGTGGCTGTATAAATCTGTATACAGTGAGCTCCCCCTAGTGGTGGCTGTATATATATGTACACAGTGAACTCCCCCTTGTGGTGTCTGTATATATATGTATACAGGGAGCTCCCCTAGTGGTGGCTGTATAAATCTGTATACAGTGAGCTCCCCCTAGTGGTGGCTGTATATATATGTACACAGTGAACTCCCCCTTTTGGTGTCTGTATATATATGTATACAGGGAGCTCCCCCAAGTGGTGGCTGTAGATATCTGTACACAGTGAGCTCCCCCTAGTGGTGGCTGTATTAATTTGTATACAGTAAGCTTCCTTTATTGGTGAATATATAAATCTGTATGTAGTGAGCTCCCCCTAGTGGAGGCTATACAAATCTGTATACAGTGAGCTCTCCCTAGTGGTGGCTGTATAAATCTGTACATAGTGAGCTCCCCCTAGTGGTGGCAGTATAAATCTGTACACAGTGAGCTCCCTCTGGTGGTGGCTGTATAAATCTGTACACAGTGAGCTCCCCCTAGTGGTGGCTGTATAAATCTGTACACAGTGAGCTCCCTCTAGTGGTGGCTGTATTAATTTGTATACAGTGAGCTCTCCCGAGTGTTGTATGTATATATCTCCATACAATGAGCTCCTCAAGTGATGTCTCTATAAATTAGCATGTTGTAAACTCCCCCTAGTGGTGACTGTATAAATCTGCATACAGGGAGCTCCTCCTAATGGTGGTTATATAAATCTATGCACAGTGAGCTCTCCCTAGTGGTTGTTGTATAAATTGGTATATAGGGAGCTCCCCCTATTGGTGGTTGTAAAAATCAATATACAGGGAACTCTGCCTAGTGGTGGCCATGTTAATCTATATATTGGGTGCTCCCACTAGTGGTGTCTGTATAAATCTGCACATAGTGAGCTCCCCCTAGTGGTTGTTGTATAAATTGGTATACAGGAAGCTCCCCCTATTGGTGGTGGTAAAAATCAATAAACAGGGAACTCTGCCTAGTGGTGGCCATGTTAATCTGTATGTTGGGTGCTCCCCCTAGTAGTGGCTATATAAATCTGCACATAGTGAGCTCCCCCTAGTAGTGGCTGTATAGATTTTCATAGAGGGAGCTCCCCCTAGTGGTGGCTGTATAAATTCATATATAGGGAGCTCCCCCTAGTGGTGGGTTTAAAAATCAATATACAGATAGCTACCCTTAGTGGTGGCTGTATGAATCTGTCTACAGTAAGCTTTGTTTATTGGTGAATGTATACATTTATATGTTGGGTGCTCCCCCTAGTAGTGGATATATAAAACTGTATAGAGTAAACTCCTCCTAATGGTGACTGTATATATTTGTATACAGGTAACTATATATCTGTATGTAGTGGGCTCCACCTAGTGGTGGCTGTAGGCAGATAGAATATTAGCATTTATCTTTACCTCTCTACCTGGAATTTGAAGCTCAGCATCAGAAAAATGGAACCCCGACTGCCATATAATGTGGGGATTCAGGAAGCAGAAAGTTCATTGGGAAATGCCTTCTCGCTCTGCTGACCCTTTAAATCAAATCATCTGTCATTGTAATTACTGAATCCATTACTGATCGGCGGATCGCGCTACAATGATAACTATTGCGCAGTACAGCCTGCGGATCCCTATCACCTCCATCTGATACACTGTAGACCTTTGCTAATTACCGGCATATAGAGGAAACCAGACAATGTAACGGATTGGGAGCGAGACGAGCCGCTGACAACTGTGACTAAAGTCAGGTGTCCCCGGATAGCGATCTGGAAAATGAGTCCATATATAAACAAAGCATGAGGCGAGGGGGAGGGGCCTTTCACAGATACGGATAAAAGTATTAGGTGACGGCTAAAAACGCTTTTTAACTATTTCATAGAATCCAAGGCCATATTTAGCGGAGGTCTACAGTCACTACATGCAGCTGTTCTGTGACTGATACAAAAAACTCCGCTACCAAAACCCCAAGTGAACCGCAGATCACCACCCCAACCAATCAGTGAAGACTGTAATGTAGAGATAAGGAAGCCGCTCGGCTTCTGTGGTCTCATGTGTGATAAGAGGTGATGAACATCTGAGGATGAAGAGTCTGCTACATGGGAAGGAGCTCTGAATATCTGATCCGCTCCACCTACTACACCGAACAGCCGAGAAATGGCAATGATGGGGGGCTTCAGAAGAGGTCTAGGGGCGCATGACCAGAACATTGGTCTTCCTCTGTACAAGTCACTGGTCAGACCACACATGGAATATTGTGGACAGTTTTGCGCACAGGTACTCAAGAAGGACATATTAGAGCTTGAGCGGGAACAAAGGCAGCAACTAAAGTAATAAATGGAATGAGCGGACTACAATACCCAGAGAGACTATCAAAATTGGGGTTATTTAACTTAGAAAAAAGACGTCTGAGGGGCGGGATAATATCTATGTATAAATATGTCAGGGGTTGGTACAGAGATCTCTCCCATCATCTATTATACTCAGGACTTTAACAAGGGGGCGCTCTAATAACTATGTATAATATATCAGGGGACAATACAGAGATCTCTCCCATCATCTATTATACTCAGGACTTTAACAAGGGGGCGCTCTAATAACTATGTATAATATATCAGGGGTCCGTACAGAGATCTCTCCCATCATCTATTATACGCAGGACTGTAACAAGGGGGCGCTCTAATAACTATGAATAGATATATCATGGGTCAGTACAGAGATCTCTCCCATCATCTATTATACGCAGGACTGTAACAAGGGGGCGCTCTAATAACTATGTATAATATATCAGGGGTCCGTACAGAGATCTCTCCCATCATCTATTATACTCAGGACTTTAACAAGGGGGCGCACTAATAACTATGTATAATATATCAGGGGTCCATACAGAGATCTCTCCCATCATCTATTATACGCAGGACAGTAACAAGGGGGCGCTCTATTAACTATGAATAGATATATCATGGGTCAGTGCAGAGATCTCTCCCATCATCTATTATACGCAGGACTGTAACAAGGGGGCGCTCTAATAACTATGAATAGATATATCATGGGTCAGTACAGAGATCTCTCCCATCATCTATTATACCTAGGACTGTAACAAGGGGGCGCTCTAATAACTATGTATAGATATATCAGGGGTCAGTACAGAGATCTCTCCCATCATCTATTATACGCAGGACTGTAACAAGGGGGCGCTCTAATAACTATGAATAGATATATCATGGGTCAGTACAGAGATCTCTCCCATCATCTATTATACGCAGGACTGTAACAAGGGGGCGCTCTAATAACTATGTATAATATATCAGGGGTCCGTACAGAGATCTCTCCCATCATCTATTATACTCAGGACTTTAACAAGGGGGCGCACTAATAACTATGTATAATATATCAGGGGTCCGTACAGAGATCTCTCCCATCATCTATTATACGCAGGACTGTAACAAGGGGGCGCTCTATTAACTATGAATAGATATATCATGGGTCAGTGCAGAGATCTCTCCCATCATCTATTATACGCAGGACTGTAACAAGGGGGCGCTCTAATAACTATGAATAGATATATCATGGGTCAGTACAGAGATCTCTCCCATCATCTATTATACCTAGGACTGTAACAAGGGGGCGCTCTAATAACTATGTATAGATATATCAGGGGTCAGTACAGAGATCTCTCCCATCATCTATTATACCCACGACTGTAACAAGGGGGCTCTCTACTAACTATGTGTGTATATATATATATATATATATATATATCTCAAGGGTCAGTACAGAGATCTCTCCCATCATCTAGTTATACCCAGGACTGTAACAAGGAGGCGCTCTAATAACTATGTATAGATATATCAGGGGTCAGTACAGAGATCTCTCCCATCATCTATTATACCCAGGACTGTAAAAAGGGGGGCGCTCTAATAACTATCTATAATATATCAGAGGTCAGTACAGAGATCTCTCCCATTATCTATTATACCCAGGACTCTAACAAGGGGGCGCTCTGATAACTATGTGTACCATGTTCCCCCCAAAATACTGTCTTATATTAATTTTTGCCCCAAAAGAGGCACAGGGTCTTATTTTTGGGGTTTTTCTTATACTTACCTAGCAGGCACCGTCCAGGTCCCTCCCGCTGATCTCCGTAGTTCCAGCAGGCTTGCTTGCAGTTCTCAGCCGCCGACAGAAGATTGCTTGCTGGTAACAGGGTTTGTAAACCCCACCTCCAGCAAACAATTGCCCTGATTGGTTCTAAGGCGCTGCGGCTCAGCCAATCAATGCAGTACTTGAGGAACCAATCACAGCCATTCAATGCGATGGCTGTGATTGGTTCATCGAGCGCTGTAGTTATTGAACTGGATGGGCATATGTCATTTTTTCAGCCTTACATACTATGTTACTATGTTGCTATGATACTCTGCTGTTATGTTACTTTGTTGCTCTATTAATCATGTTCTAAAGGATACAAGTTGACACTGTTATTTTATGGGGTGTGTTTCTTTAAATATTGATTATTTTGAAGCGGCCTCGGGTGAACCTAGGCCTGGATCTTATGATTGACGGCTCATCCTCATCCGGTTCCGATAGACTCCCCGTCACCCGCTACCTTCGCCTGTTCATACCGGCGGTTGCAGACTGTGTATTCGGATAATACAAGTTATTGTGCTGCATGCTACATGGAGTCGGAGTGTTTGTCGGTGTCTCGCCAAGCTCAACGTCATCCTTACAACTGAGACTACGTTTACAGTTCTGTGGTTCAAGGGGGTACAGTGATTCAGCAGTGCCGGAGCCCAACCACAGCGGCGGTAAATGCCGAGCCTGCGCCAAAGGTGAAGAGTGCAGGAAATGAACCATGTGCTCAACTGGTAGTGGAAGCCCAAACTGCACAATCCGACCTGCCAGTAAGCAGGGTAACTCCAGCTCCCCCCGCGCCCATCTCTGTCCTGAGCGGTGTTACTACTGCGGTGGGGTCTGTAGAGTGACTTAAGCGCATTTATCTGTTGCCATTGTCAGGGCGCTGAGCAGGACCGCGGTAGCGCCATTCTGCAGGCTGCACACAGTGTTTTAATTATGTGTCAGACCCCATAAGAGTGTCAGCCATTCTTCATTATTTCCCATTGTGACATTTGGCGCAGATTTTGCCGTCACAGCAGATTAATATTTCAGCTTCTGGCCATTTTCAGGACACATTCAAGAAACAAAGTAATAAAATGCATTTGAGTGTCTGCTGTAGAGAGGAAGCAGCTGGAGGACGGACCACCAGGGACCCCGCTGTCTCCTGGCCTGGCAGGGCCACCCAGAGCATCCGCACATGTCGTTCCACTTGGGGTTCACGTTATTGACATGGCGGAAAATAAAAGCTTGCATATACTCTCATTGTCAAAACCAAGCCCTCCACTGGAAGCAGGATATATATATATACTCCTTGTCAGTAAATTCCCTCCCCTAGAAGTTGCAGAAAGGAATGAAACTTTCTCTGTGTAATAATAACGTTGTTATAAATGACTGCAATATCAGAGCAAAAGGGTCATTTATTGTGGAGAACTGACCCCTTGTAGGGAGGCTCTAGTACCCTGTTGTACTCCCTCTAGCTTGGATGCATGATGTGATACAGGTGGGCATGGAGGCTCTAGTACCCTGTTGTACTCCCTCTAGCTTGGATGCATGATGTGATATGGGGGGCATGGAGGCTCTAGTACCCTGTTGTACCACCTCTAGCTTAGATACACAATGTGATACGGGTGGGCATGGAGGCTCTAGTACCCTGTTGTACCACCTCTGTGTTATATACAAGATGTGATACGGCGGGCATGGAGGCTCTAGTACCCTGTTATACCGCCTCTAGCTTGGATACAAGATGTGATATGGGGGGCATGGAGGCTCTACTACCCTGTTGTACCACCTCTAGCTTAGATACACAATGTGATACGGGTGGGCATGGAGGCTATAGTACCCTGTTGTACCGCCTCTAGCTTGGATACAAGATGTGATATGGGAAGCATGGAGGCTCTAGTACCCTGTTGTACCGCCTCTAGCTTGGATACAAGATGTGATACAGATGAGCATTGAGGCTCTAGTACCCTGTTGTACCTCCTCTAGCTTGGATACAAGATGTGATACGGGTGGGCATGGGGGCTCTAGTACCCTGTTGTACCGCCTCTAGCTTGGATACAAGATGTGATACAGGTGGGCATGGGGGCTCTAGTACCCTGTTGTACCGCCTCTAGCTTGGATACAAGATGTGATACAGGCGAGCATGGAGGCTGTAGTACCCAGCTGTACCGCCTCTAGCTTGGATACAAGACATGATACGGGTGGGCATGGAGGCTCTAGTACCCAGCTGTACCGCCTCTAGCTTGGATACAAGACATGATACGGGCGGGCATGGAGGCTCTAGTACCCTGTTGTACCGCCTCTAGCTTGGATACAAGATGTGATACGGGCAGGTATGGAGGCTCTAGTAACCTAAGCTTTTTGAACAAATTATTAAACGGCATGTATGCAAGTGCTTGGATGAGAATGGAGTAATTAACCAGAGCCAGCATGGGTTTGTAACAAACAAGTCATGCCAGATATAGTATATCTTGACTTTAGTAAAGCATTTGACTAAGTATCTTTGTTAGGGCTCTGGTTGTGGAGCCACTGTACTAACCAACTGAACCTGGCTTTCAGAACAGACCTGGTATGGCTGGCAGCTGACCCCAGTGGCAGGGAAAACTCAGATCGGTAACTTGCCCTTAGCTAAGCAGGATGATGGGAAGACCCCTGCCTATAAGTAGGGTAGACGTCCTGATAAGAACAGCCCCACGCTGGAACTTTGGGGTTGACTATCCTTGACAAGAAAACAGGGACAGTCTGCACAAAGCACAAAACAGGACTGACTACCACAGAAACAGGAACAATGCACAGATTGGACACAAATGGACAAACGCACACAGGCTACATCATAAGGCAAGAACATGCAGAATAGGCAGATACAGATACCAGCTCAAAAGACAAAACAGTCTTAAAGGGGTTGTCCCGCGGCAGCAAGTGGGTCTATACACTTCTGTATGGCCATATTAATGCACTTTGTAATGTACATTGTGCATTAATTATGAGCCATACAGAAGTTATAAGAAGTTTTATACTTACCTGCTCCGTTGCTAGCGTCCTCGTCTCCATGGTGCCGACTAATTTTCGCCCTCCGATGGCCAAATTAGCCGCGCTTGCGCAGTCCAGGTCTTCTCCTGTTCTCTATGGGGCTCCGTGTAGCTCCGTGTAGCTCCGCCCCGTCACGTGCCGATTCCAGCCAATCAGGAGGCTGGAATCGGCAGTGGACCGCACAGAAGAGCTGCGGTCCACGGAGGCAGAGGATCCCGGCGGCCATCTTCACAGGTAAGTATAGAAGTCACCGGAGCGCGGGGATTAAGGTAAGCGCTCCGGTGAGCTTTCTGTACGTCCCTGCATCGGGGTTGTCTCGCGCCGAACGGGGGGGGGGGGGTTGAAAAAAAAAACCCGTTTCGGCGCGGGACAACCCCTTTAAGACAGATGAGCTAGATGTGCTGGGTGTCTGCAGCAAACCCACATCAAACATACATCAATTCTGAGGCAAAGAAGGAAGGTCCTCAGCTCACTTAAATAGGAGGGTAATTGTTATTTAAGCTGCAGCCCAGCTGTAAGCACTGAGAGCGGTTAACTCCCTCATTGCTGGTAAAAAAAAAAAACAGAACAAAGATTACATTCAAACAGAAGAAGCAGAACAATGCCCGTGTCTGCCTGGAATAGCAAGAGGGCAGCAGATACAGTTAGCAGACCTAACAATCTCATACCATGCTTTTCGAAAAAAAATGACCAAATCTGGGATTGACAAGGCTACTCTTAGGTGGATTCACAACTGGCTGAGTGATCGTACTCAAAGAGTGGTCATAAATGGCTGCACATCCAAGTGGGGACCACAAGGCTCTGTCCTGGGCCCAGTGTTGGTCAACATTGTTATAAATGATCTGGAGGAGGGAATTGATGGGAAACTGATCAAATTTGCTGACGACACAAAGCTAGGAGGGATAGCTAACACTACGGAAGAGAGAGAGGATTCAAAAAGATCTAGAAAAGCTTGAACAGTGTGTGGGGGGGAGGGGGGGTACAAGCAGAATGGTATTTAACAAGGAGAGATGCAAAGTCCTACATCTGGGCAAGAAAAGTGGAGAAAGTACATACAGAATGGGAGGCATTGGGCTAAGCAGCAGCACATGTGAAAAAGACTTGGGTATACTAATAGATCATAGACTGAACATGAGTCAACAATGTGATGCAGCAGCCAACAAGGCAACCCCAATTCTGGGATGTATTTAGAGAAGCATAGAGTCTAGATCATGTGAGGTCATTATCCCCCTCTACTCTTCCTTAGTCAGACTTCATCTGGAATACTGGCGATATTCCAGCATTTTTCTTGCGCTGCGAGGCGAGTGTTTTCACGTGTCTTAGTTCCTCTTTCCATCAGCATATTTGTGCATGCTAGACCGCTACGTATTTGCGTACTGAACGATGCATTTTTGCGAGGGCATCAATGTATTTTACTACCATTTTTTGCACACGACAAACAAAGACGCACCGACTGAAGTGGCTAATGAGGTCCAGATGTGTTCATCCTCCAGTGGCATAACACAGCGTTTCACACATCTCGCATATTGCATGCGCTTTTGCGCACCTCCTATTGACGTCTTTTTCATGACTGAAATCTGTGCACAAAATGCGTAAATATGAAAGAACCCACTGAGATCGATGGGTCGTATTCTCTGCGTAAGCCGAGCGGCCGGCTCATACTCGCTTTAGGGGTATTGGAGATCGTTCAAACTAATTTGGTCTGAGCCAAAATTTGGCGAAACAGCCAAGCCAAACTTTTTAAAAGTTTGCACATCAATACTGCGCAGTTTTAGTCCTCTTTCACTTGAGCGCATGCGCAATTGTAAAGCTTCAGTGCAACGTATTTGCGCTATGAACGAGGTTGATTTGCCCGTTTCTCGGCACATTGTAATGTACATTTGCTCACGGCAGACCAATACGTCCCAATTTAAATGCCTATTTAGCCTAATGAGGTCCAGATGTGTTCTTTTTTTCCACAGTATTGCGCAGCGTATTGCGCATTTTCACGTGCCTTTAGCGCACATCTCTGCACCTCCCATAGACTTCAAGTACCTTCGCTGCAAAAATGCACCGGAGAATAGAGCATGTCCTGTTTTTTCGTACGGGCGAGAATCAATGGGGTTTAAGTTCTGCGTATTACGAGCCTAAAAAATGTGTACCTAAAACACTACATAAACACGCCCGTGCGAATGGGCCCTAAGGGCTTATGCTCACATGGGTGAGTGCGATATTGGGCATGTAACGTGGCCTGATGTCACGCTTGCCATTGTGCGTCGTCCCCGCGGATCAGAGACATTTTGTGTTAAAATCGCCTCACAAACACTTTGGAGAAGTGCAGTGAGCTGAAGTTAACAGAAGGGTAGCCCGAGAGGTTGCGCTAATTCTACCTGGGTCATGTTGGTGGCTACTCTGCCTGTAATGGTGGCTCATGCAGCAGGCGGATTGCAACTGAATTCATGGCAATAACAATTAGTAGCTCGTGTCATGTCTGACGTGACGTCAGTGCCTTTGAATAAGTTAGGATAAGGAAAGGAAGAGACAAATCCAAATAGGTTGCAGTAAAACTGAAGGCACACAGTTTACTGAATGCTTGCAGATTAATGACAATGTTCACACATTACGGCTTAGTCAGCAATAAAGACTTCCAGAACTTTTTGTGTTAATGCAGTAATATACAGTGACTCTCTCTCCCCTGAGGAATCAGGCTGCCAAACTAAGTTAGATACTTGCGATAGTAAGAGGTTATTTGTGGAGACATGGAGGGAACGGTGAAGGCTCTCCGGGGGTCACTGACTGCTAGCTTTGCAGGGACAAGTTTGACTCACAGTTGTGCCGACTAAACTCCGTCCAGCTTTTGCGGGGTCTGCCCTGGCCCTGGTTCGTTCTGGCAGGGTTGAAAAAGACTCCACTCCCGATCCGGGATGGATGCCCATCTGCAGCCCACTCTCCCAGCTTTTCCTCGCTTCTCGCGCGCTCTAACATCTCCTTGCTTCCTCTTCTCTCTGCCTACTCACTTCCTTCGCCCTACCCTTCTCTCTCTACTCTTCCCCCTTGGGTCACCCAGTCAGTCTTTCCCTAAATCCCCTAAAACCCACCCCGAAAGAGCTGCTGACCAATCAGATAATTGGCCGACCGCAGCCAATCAACAAGCACGCGGTTGCCAGGCAGGTTATATCTTTATATCGCGGAGGGGTCTCCGATATCCCCAGAAGGGCTCATAGCGAGAACCCTGGGACCTATTAACACTCTACCTACCTTGTAAGACGCTCCGGTCACAACAGAAGTAGCGATCCTCCCGTGTTTCCCATTGTTTTAAATGGGTGAACCTCGCATTGCATCGCACTCGCACGCACCTTGAACGCCGTGCGATGCTGTAGCGGCCCTATTGAAAACAATGAGCGATGCGAGGCGTTCCGAGGCGGCGCCCAAAGATTGGACATTCTGCAATTTTTTTGCTGCGATGTGGGGAAAAAAATCCCTCCGGTGTATGATCGCATACAAAAGAATGGAGTTCGGATTCGTGCGAGAGTAGTGTATCTCGCAATGCGCAAATCTAGCATGGCTTTCTCGGCTGTGTGATAACCCACGGGCGTGCTTTTGTCCTGTTTTGCGGATGAAACACAACCATTGCTGACCATCAGGATTCTCACGCGGTAATACTCCGGGCAAGGACAGATACGGCGAGTCCGATCATCCTGCATCTTTCTTTTTACCGGCGCAATACTGTGAAACTTTTCCCTGGCGCCAATACTCTCCGTATCGATGAGCGCATTAGTGCGCGGCAGTTTATTGAAGCCCTAAGACTGGCGCAGTTAGCGCTCGTTCACACGGGCATAAATACGCTCCGTATTACGCGCAGATTTTTTCAGCACGGTGTCCCCACTGATCTGTTATTCAGAAAGGCCCGTGTGAATGAGCCCCAAGTGACGGGAGAAGGAATGTAACTCCATAACTCTTCGGCGTGTAAAGCCACCAGGGAATCTGCGGTTTGGCGCGTTGTGTTATCTGTCACATCACCCTCCTGCCCCATCTCAGCTCTGCTACATCAGTACACAATGGTTTGCTGCGAGTAGTCTGGGCGCGCAGGGGTTAATACAAGCAGCTGATCCGCGGCCAGCGGAGTATTGCGCACATGTGCTTTTTATTTGCCGAGTCCGCGATGGTTTGGGGTTTTGGATAACGCTTCGACATTCCATATTATAGGACAGGGGGGCTCATAATTTATGCAGCTATATACTGGCACGTGAGGAATGGCTTAATGAGACGAGTAGGGGCTCCGCTTCCCTCGTACGGGGGGCGTCCTGATTCATGGGCGCATTTAGGGGATTATATTATAGACCCCTCTGTGGTTGTTAAAAGTTCCCAGATTCAGAGCAGATACTATTAACGCTAATCCAGGTGGAGCGATCGCAGGATGGATTCCTTCCTGCCTCCCTGTAAACACTGCGGAGGGCAGGGGAGGGGCGGTTGTAATCCGAAATATGCCCCATAAATAGGAGCGCCCCCCCCGCTCTATTGTTGTATCTGCAGGGCTGACAACCACTACAGCCACCAGTACCGCTCCAGCAGAGGTTGTCAGCAGCATCCCCCCGGTCCTGTACTGCAGGGCTGACAACCAGTACAGCCAGCAGTACCGCTCCGGTAGAGGTTGTCAGCAGCCTCCCCCCGATCCTGTACTCCAGGGCTGACCACCACTAGAGCCAGCAGTACCGCTCCAGCAGAGGTTGTCAGCAGCCTCCCCCCGGTCCTGTACTGCAGGGCTGACAACCACTACAGCCACCAGTACCGCTCCAGCAGAGGTTGTCAGCAGCATCCCCCCGGTCCTGTACTGCAGGGCTGACAACCAGTACAGCCAGCAGTACCGCTCCGGTAGAGGTTGTCAGCAGCCTCCCCCCGATCCTGTACTCCAGGGCTGACCACCACTAGAGCCAGCAGTACCGCTCCAGCAGAGGTTGTCAGCAGCCTCCCCCCGGTCCTGTACTGCAGGGCTGACAACCACTACAGCCACCAGTACCGCTCCAGCAGAGGTTGTCAGCAGCCTCCCCCCCCGGTCCTGTACTGCAGGACTGACAACCAGTACAGCCACCAGTACCGCTCCAGCAGAGGTTGTCAGCAGCCTCCCCCCGGTCCTGTACTGCAGGACTGACAACCAGTACAGCCACCAGTACCGCTCCAGCAGAGGTTGTCAGCAGCCTTCCCCCGGTCCTGTACTGCAGGGCTGACAACCACTACACCCACCAGTACCGCTCCAGCAGAGGTTGTCAGCAGCCTCCCCCCGGTCCTGTACTGCAGGGCTGACAACCACTACACCCACCAGTACCGCTCCGGTAGAGGTTGTCAGCAGCCTCGCCCCGGTCCTATACTGCAGGGCTGACAACCAGTACAGCCACCAGTACCGCTCCAGCAAAGGTTCTCAGCAGCCTCCCCCCGGTCCTGTACTGCAGGGCTGACAACCACTACACCCACCAGTACCGCTCCAGCAGAGGTTGTCAGCAGCCTCCCCCCGGTCCTGTACTGCAGGGCTGACAACCACTACACCCACCAGTACCGCTCCAGCAGAGGTTGTCGGCAGCCTCCCCCCGGTCCTATACTGCAGGCCTGACAACCACTACACACACCAGTACCGCTCCAGCAGAGGTTGTCATCAGCCTCCCCCCCGTCCTGTACTGCAGGGCTGACAACCACTACACCCACCAGTACCGCTCCAGCAGAGGTTGTCAGCAGCCTCCCCCCGGTCCTGTACTGCAGGACTGACAACCACTACACCCACCAGTACCGCTCCAGCAGAGGTTGTCAGCAGCCTTCCCCCGGTCCTGTACTGCAGGACTGACAACCACTACAGCCAGCAGTACCGCTCCAGCAGAGGTTGTCAGCAGCCTCCCCCCGGTCCTGTACTGCAGGGCTGACAACCACTACACCCACCAGTACCGCTCCAGCAGAGGTTGTCAGCAGCCTCCCCCCGGTCCTATACTGCAGGGCTGACAACCAGTACAGCCACCAGTACCGCTCCAGCAGAGGTTGTCAGCAGCCTCCCCCCGGTCCTATACTGCAGGGCTGACAACCAGTACAGCCACCAGTACCGCTCCAGCAGAGGTTGTCAGCAGCCTCGCCCCGGTCCTATACTGCAGGGCTGACCACCACTAGAGCCAGCAGTACCGCTCCAGCAGAGGTTGTCAGCAGCCTCCCCCCGGTCCTGTACTGCAGGGCTGACAACCAGTATAGCCAGCAATTCCTCTCCGGTGGGGGTCAGTATTACTGCTGGGGATACTATAGGGGACACTATTTCTAATTGGTGCTCTGTCGGGGTCACTATGGGGGTCACTATTATTAGTGGGACGAGTTACTACTGAGGTCACTGTTACTTCTGGCACCACTAATGCTACTGGGGTCATTAAAGAGGTCACTATTATAGTGGGGGCTCACTGAGGGACACTATTATAGTGGGGGCTCACTGAGGGACACTATTATAGTGGGGGCTCACTGAGGGACACTACTATAGTGGGGGCTCACTGAGGGACACTATTATAGTGGGGGCTCACTGAGGGACACTATTATAGTGGGGGCTCACTGAGGGACACTATTATAGTGGGGGCTCACTGAGGGACACTATTATAGTGGGGGCTCACTGAGGGACACTATTATAGTGGGGGCTCACTGAGGGACACTATTATAGTGGGGGCTCACTGAGGGACACTGTTATTGTGGGGGCTCACTGAGGGACACTATTATAGTGGGGGCTCACTGAGGGACACTATTATAGTGGGGGCTCACTGAGGGACACTATTATAGTGGGGGCTCACTGAGGGACACTATTATAGTGGGGGCTCACTGAGGGACACTACTATAGTGGGGGCTCACTGAGGGACACTATTATAGTGGGGGCTCACTGAGGGACACTATTATAGTGGGGGCTCACTGAGGGACACTATTATAGTGGGGGCTCACTGAGGGACACTGTTATAGGATGCAGAGGGTTTCGTGTGAATGTGCCGCCGCATGCTATACGCATCCCTATAATGGACCCTCTTTTTCGTTGTTCAGTAGTTAGGGGGTCCGGTATAACTAAGGACCGGCGGTCGCATGGGGAGTTTTATCTCGTTCCTTATTATGGATGAGCTGTAAAACAAAATTCTTCCGTCTGGAGCGCCGCAGATCCGATAGACATTCCGGCGTAACCCCCCCCCCCCCCCCCTCGTTCCTCGGGAATCTTATCTTGGATGGTAAAGCTGGGAATGAAATGAATTATCGTAATACGGCATAAATAGTACTAATAGATGTCAGGGGGCTTCACCTGGGAAATGTCCACCTATAGATAAGTGTGGGGGAGGGGAGATAACGCCACGAGTATATGCACTGAAAGACCCCTTTATTCGGACCCCCATCTAGTAGTGTTGGACCTCCTTTGGCAGGAATATCGGCCCCTGCGGACAGGAAGCTTCTTGTTGCTGCAGATTAGATGGCGGTGCTGACATGTTCTGACTGGCTGACAGGAAGGGGTCATCAATTCATGCTGCTTGCGCCAAATTCTGACCTCCCATCAGCAACATAAATCAGGATCCATCTGACCAGGAGATGTTTTCCCGCTGCTCGGTGATACAAGTTTTGCGCTCTTTTGCCCGCTGGAGTCTCGCCTTTCTGTTTCACAATGGCGTTAGGACTGGTCGCCTGCTATTATAGCCATCCGTGCGGAGGAACGGCGAGTTGTACGTTCGGACACGTTAGTTGGAGCTCCAGCGTTGTATTCAGCTGACTGTGCAGCCTGTTGGTCAGAGCGATTCCTGACATCCTCCTCCGACCCCTTTCAGGGATGAGTTGTTTCCATCCACAGGATCCCCTTTCACTGGATGTTTTCCTTGATTGCACCATTCTCGGTATACTCTTCACACCGTTACGTGAGAAAAACCCCCGTGGTTGGTGGTGAGCCCCCGGCTAGTCCAGCACCGATGACCGGCCTCGTTGGAAGTCGCTCCGATCGCTGGATTTTCCATCTAATGTGGATTCACACTGAAACTGATCTGCGGAAAACTTGTCATGTGACTTTATGCCGCACTCTGGGGTCATGGGAATTACCATACAGGGGAGCGCCAATCGTGAGAGGGCTGAGGGCGCTAATGAAGGGGCCAATCACTGTACGGCATTAGTTTTTTTCAGTATTTTATATTCACAGATGATTTTTCGATATGATTTTGGTCCGAATTCTTCAATCCAAAAATCGCATGGAACAACGGAAGTAGATCGCGCTGCGTGGAGCGCGGATATCGGGGCGGCGGTGTCTTATTCGGATGGGAAGTCCAAGTAGAAAGAAACAATCGGCGTGCGCTCTAACTGACCTTCTGGCGAAAATTGCCAATTCAAGTCAATGGGTGCATGAAATAACAATGAGCGACGCTCGGGTGATGTGAGTGCGATCCGTGCGATCCGTTTTTAACGCATGTGACCATGGGCGCCAAAAAATAAAAAGAACCCGGAGGAGCGGAGCCGCTGCATGGATGAGCTTTTTTAAGCGCGTAAATGACGGAGGCGAAATGGATGGAAATTGTGCATTAAAATCACAAAAATGCTTGAAAATCACACAAAACATTGGACTCTTTTTACGGACCGCAATCACTCGTGCGAATACGCCCCACACCGTTTATCAGGATCACTACATCCCCTCCGGCCCTAATATTGATCACTCCTAATTAATCTCATTTATACGGAGGTGATAGTCTACCGCCACAATCTACGCCCCCCCCCCCCCCCCCCCGGTAATAATGGCGGCTTCTATGTCTCCACACTTACATTATAGCGGCTGTTCTGTGGGTCCCGCTAATTACTCTGATAAATTATAGGATCAGCTACTGGGAGAGAAGCCGCCATTCACCGACCCTCGGAGGGGTCTGTACCTGGAACAGAATGTCCATTGTGTCCCGGGGGCTAATTTACGAGCTGCGAGCGGTAAGATCTGATGTCTACAAGGTGCCGGATCTCGTTCCGCCAGTGTATCGCGCGGCTGCTGTATGGCCGGCTTGTAGTTTTTGCTCATTTGTACATTGACAACTGCTATTTGTAGCGCAGCCCGTGTTGGAGGGTGAGAAATTATTTGACAGCCGATTACAAAAAACATTTAGGCGACGACAAGAATGAAACCTACTGATGTGCGCCTGAAGCGCCAGAGGCCAGTCTGCTGCACAACAAGCTCCATGTGCGCAACCATGGAGTCTCCATGTAGCACTACCTGCTCCATGATACAATGTCCAGACATAACACAACAGTGTTGGGAGACAGCAAGGCAGTACTATCTGTACCTACATCATTTACAGGGAGAGAAAGGGAGGCAGTACTATCTGTACCTACATCATTTACAGGGAGAGAAAGGGAGGCAGTACTATCTGTACCTACATCATTTACAGGGAGAGAAAGGGAGGCAGTACTATCTGTACCTACATCATTTACAGGGAGAGAAAGGGAGGCAGTACTATCTGTACCTACATCATTTACAGGGAGAGAAAGGGAGGCAGTACTATCTGTACCTACATCATTTACAGGGAGAGAAAGGGAGGCAGTACTATCTGTACCTACATCATTTACAGAGAGAGACAGGGAAGCAGTACTATTTGTACCTACATCATTTACAGGGAGAGACAGGGAGGCAGTACTATCTGTACCTACATCATTTACAGGGAGAGAAAGGGAGGCAGTACTATCTGTGCCTATATCATTTACAGGAAGAGAAAGGGAGGCAGTACTATCTGTACCTACATCATTTACAGGGAGAGACATGGAGGCAGTACTATCTGTACCTACATCATTTACAGGGAGAGACATGGAGGCAGTACTATCTGTACCTACATCATTTACAGGGGGGGCAGTACTATCTGTACCTACATCATTTACAGGGAGAGAAAGGGAGGCAGTACTATCTGTACCTACATCATTTACAGAGAGAGACAGGGAGGCAGTACTATCTATACCTACATCATTTGCAGGGAGAGACAGGGAGGCAGTACTGTCTGTACCTACATTATGTACAGGGAGAGACAGCAAGGCATTACTATATGTACCTACATCATTTACAGGGATAGACAGGGAGGTAGTACTATCTGCACCTACATCATTTACAGGAGAGACAAGGAGGCAGTACTATATGTACCTACATCATTTACATGGGGGCAGTACTATCTGTACCTACATCATATACAGGGAGAGACGGGGAAGCACTACTATCTGTACCTACATCATTTACAGGGAGAGACAGGGAGGCAGTATTATCTGTACCTACATCATTTACAGGGAGTGACAGGGAGACAGTGCTATCTGTACCTACATCATATATAGGGAGAGGCAGGGAGGCATTACTATCTGTATCTACAACATTTACAGGGAGAGACAGGGAAGCAGTACTATCTGTACCTACATCATTTACAGGGAGAGAAATCAGGCAGTACTATCTGTACCTACATCATTTACAGGGAGAGACAGGGAGGTAGTACTGTCTGTACCTACATCATATATAGGGAGAGGCAGGGAGGCATTACTATCTGTATCTACATCATTTACAGGGAGAAACAGGGAGGTAGTACTATCTGTAACTACATAATTTACATGAGAGACAGGGAGACAGAACTATCTGTACCTACGTCATTTACAGGGAGAGACAGGGAGGTAGTACTATCCACATCTACATCATTTGCAGGGAGAGACAGGAAGCAGTACTATCTATACCTACATCATTTATATAAAGTGACAGGGAGGCAGTACTATCTGTACCTACATCATTTATATAGTGAGATATGGAGGCAGTACTATCTGTACCTACATCCTTTATATAAAGAGACAGGGAAGCAAAAAATGAAGCATGTGTGCTCCATGATGATAGTTTTGTTGTAAGCAGGTGTCACATGACCACTTCTTGCCTGCTATAGAAAAGCGGCCGTTGTGGCAACGACCGCAGTGGAATGCGATTAATTGTGGTGGAATGATTTCCGTTGACTGAGTCCCATCCTCCAGCCCGTCGCTGCAGACGCGGGCGGCTCTTCATGTCATCCATCTTTCCTCGCTCCTCTGCACTACGAGGTGATTTGTTTGTCTGTCTTGCAGGTTGTTTGGCTTCAGCAAATTTTCTTCTGGCTCCAAGAGTCATTCAGACGAGACGTTGATGAAATCCAGGCCAGGAGGACAGCGGCCCCGACTCAAGACAAGCCGATAACATCAACATGCGCCGAGCAGAGAGGGCGCGGCCCGCGCCAAACCAGGATGGGGCGATCCTCATCCCATCAGTGGAATGTAAATCATTGTCCGCAGCACAGAGGATCTCAGGAGGAAGATGTCAGCCCCTGCGAAGGGAAACGCAGACTAGTGAGAGATCTGAGACTAAGTCCTCTTTTACACGGACGACCGCGACTCTGTCGCAAGAAAATCCCGCCTTTGTTCCCGCAGTTTTTCAGTGATGTTGCTGCATTATTGTGAGAATAATCCCGCATCGCGGACGCTGGCGATAAAACGTCAACAGGACTTCCTAATGTTAGAACGGATTGCTGGTGCGATGAACAAGGAGGCGTCAGAGAAACATGAGCAAAAAAAATCACAAATCGCGCCAAGATAGAGCGCAAGATAGCATCAGAGAAAACATCGCCATCGGAACGCACGGGCTTCACAGTCACGCGTTTTCTCACGCTATTGCATGAAATCGCAATTTTGTCGCTCACAGATTTCCTAGGCCGTATGAAGTTTTAACGTAGCAGAAGGAGTGACGTTCCTCAGCAGCACAGAGTGTTTCAGCAGTTGCCGGTGCTGGTCTTGGGGAGAGGGGGCAGCGACCTGTTAGTGAGGGCAGCTCTGGGGTTTCGTGATGTAAGGTGGGGAATTGGGAGGTCACAACAATGTTGTAAAGCAGAGGGAGCCTGTCCACCGCAGCGCAGGGTACTGCAGTAGATCACTGTGCTGCATGTGAACCCCCACTTGTGGACATATAGGCTCGGCCCGTCGGGGGTCTCTCCCTCCGAAGACATCTCCTCTTTGGGACTGGATGATAACTTTGGCAAGTTGTAGACTCTGCTACCTCAGCACGCAGCGCGCCTCGAGACATGAGGATGGGGGCGCCATTCTACAGCGCTGTCATCCATCACATCTCTACTTCTGACAGACTGCAGGCGCAAGTCAGCTGATTAAAGAGATTGTCCGTGTTCCATGGAACAGTGTAATCAGCGTGTGCCGGACTGAGATCCGTCACTGAGCTCAAGACCTCTACTTGCTGGTAATGAATGGAAACAGACGTGATTCTATTCAGGGGCTGAGAACCCATCCAGATCTATTCCTGCTCGCACAGCTGAGGGTTTGTTACATTGTGTCACTGCAGGAGATCCTCTATACATACAAGTATCTCATCTGACTCCAGTCTCTTATCCGTACAGATAGTGTCAGCTGTGCTACTGGGGAGGGTTTGTAACCGTGTATCAGTGCAGGCGATCCTCCTTATGGCCGTATCTACAGTCGCTGCTCACGCACATGTATTGCGCAATGCGAAAAGCACAAAACCCGCATGGAAATATCCCCCATTAATACATGTGAGATGGAAGAGTCGCAGCAGCTCTATCTGATTACACACGAAACTCACCGATTACTTCCTAGAGTATAAGATATAACACAGACCTCATATAATACAAACTGGTGTATAATACAGACCCCGTATTATAGAGCCTGGTGTATAATACAGACCTCGTATTATAGAGACTGGTGTATAATACAGAGCCCATATTATAGAGACTGGTGTATAATACAGACCCCGTATTATAGAGACCGGTGTATAATACAGACCGGTGTATTACACAGACCCCATAATATAGAGACTGGTGTATAATACAGACCCCGTATTATGGAGACCAGTATTTAATACGTACCCCATATTATTGAGCCTGGTGTATAATACAGACCCCATATTATAGAGACTGGTGTATTACACAGACTCCATATTATAGAGACTACTTCCTAGAGTATAAGATATAACACAGACCTCATATAATGCAAACTGGTGTATAATACAGACCCCGTATTATAGAGACTGGTGTATTACACAGACCCCATATTATAGAGCCTGGTGTATAATACAGACCTCGTATTATAGACACTGGTATTTAATACATACCCCATATTATAGAGCCTGGTGTATAATACAGACCCCATATTATAGAGACTGGTGTATAATACAGACCCCATATTATAGAGACTGGTGTATAATACAGAGCCCATATTATAGAGACTGGTGTATAATACAGACCCTGTATTATAGAGACCGGTATTTAATACGTACCCCATATTATAGAGCCTGGTGTATAATACAGACCCCATATTATAGAGACTGGTGTATTACACAGACTCCATATTATAGAGACTCGTGTATAATACAGACCTCGTATTATAGAGACTGGTGTATAATACAGACCCCATATTATAGAGACTGGTGTATAATACAGACCTCATATAATACAAACTGGTGTATAATACAGACCCCATATTATAGAGACTGTTGTATAATACCGACCCCATATTATAGAGACTGGTGTATAATACCGACCCTATATTATAGAGACTGGTGTATAATACAGAGCCCATATTATAGAGACTGGTGTATAATACAGAGCCCATATTATAGAGACAGGTGTATAATACATACCCATAATTATAAAGACTGGTGTATAATACATACCCCATATTATATAGACTGGTGTATAATATGGACCCCATATTATAGAGACTGCTGTATAATACAGACCCCGTATTGTAAAGACTGGTGTATAATACAGACCCCGTATTATAGAGACTGGTGTATAATACAGACCCTGTATTACAAAGACTGGTGTATAATACAGACCCCATATTATAGAGACAGGTGTATAATACAAACCCCATATAATAAAGACTGGTGTATAATACAGACCCCATATTATAGAGACTGGTGTATAATACATACCCCATATTATATAGACTGGTGTATAATATGGACCCCATATTATAGAGACTGGTGTATAATACAGACCCCATATTATAGAGACTGCTGTATTACACAGACCCCATATTACAGAGACTGGTGTATAATACAGACCCCATATTATAGAGACTGGTGTATAATACAGACCCCATATTATAGAGACTGGTGTATTACACAGACCCCATATTACAGAGACTGGTGTATAATACAGACCCCATATTATAGAGACTGGTGTATAATACATACCCCACATTATAGAGACTGGTGTATAATACATACCCGATATTATAGAGACTGATGTATAATACAAACCCCATATTATAGAGACTGGTGTATAATACATACCCCATATTATATAGACTGGTGTACAATATGGACCCCATATTATAGAGACTGGTGTATAATACAGACCCCATATTATAGAGACTGGTGTATTACATAGACCCCATATTACAGAGACTGGTGTATAATACAGACCCCATATTATAGAGACTGGTGTATAATACATACCCCACATTATAGAGACTGGTGTATAATACATACCCGATATTATAGAGACTGGTGTATAATACGGTTCCCATATTACAGAGACTGGTGTATAATACATACCCCATATTATATAGACTGGTGTATAATATGGACCCCATATTATAGAGACTGGTGTATAATACAGACCCTATATTATAAAGAATGGTGTATAATACATACCCCACATTATAGAGACTGGTGTATAATACATACCCGATATTATAGAGACTGGTGTATAATACATACCCCGTATTATAAAGACTGGTGTATAATACATACCCGATATTATAGAGACTGGTGTATAATACCAACCCTATATTATAGAGACTGGTGTATAGTACAGACCCCATATTATAGAGACTGGTGTATAATACAGACCCCATATTACAGAGACTGGTGTATAATACAGACCCGATATTATAGAGACTGGTGTATAATACATACCCCATATTATAGAGACTGGTGTATAATGCAGACCTCATATAATACAAACTAGTATATAATACAGACCTCAAATAATAGAGACTGGTGTATAATACGGACCTCATATTATACAGACTGATTGTTCTTAATATCGCACACTAACTCTTTCCTCCTTTCTCGCTCTGTAATTTGTGACATATAAATTCCTCCACAAGAAGCGTCTGAAGAACTTTTTTTCCCTTGTGAAAATAATTGTGCAATAGAGGAAAATCTCCCAGAACTGCGGAGTAACCAGTAAACACCCCGCGCCCCCCGAGGACCCCGCCGCTCCTCCGCTCAACTTCTCAAGAATTCTATTACATTATTCCCAGAGAAAATTCGGAAAACAGGGACAACCAATATGGCTGCCAGTCAAGTTCTCCGGGGAGTCAATATCCAGCTTTTCCGGGCTACTGATTGGTTAGACCGCAGTAAGGCGATATAACATGGATCTGCTCAGGAGGCGGGACAGCTGTGTGGCAACCAATAGGGTTCTGTGGTAATGACACACTGCGCCATTCTAATACCTTACTGATATGATAGTAACAGTACATCATCTGCACAGTAAATTATTCGCCAGGCGCATATCATGCGAGTGAAAAAACCGCAGCATGTCCTATATTGGTGTGTAATACGCAGCACTGTAAGATGTGGGGATTTAACATCCGCAGCAAATACAACACGGAAGTGCGCATGAAACATACAGGCGTAACACGCGGGACACGTACGCCCGCGTGAGCCCCAAGTCTGTCTCAGTTTGTGTTTATGGTGGGGGAGGGGTTGTATCTCGCGGCGCTCGCTCTACACACTTCTTACTGATTCACCCTGAAAGAATAAACAACTGATGGAAGAAGTGGCGCGGCCGCCGGTCCTTTCCGGGAAGATGCTCTGCCCGATGACTAAACATTTGTGAAGCCGCTCGCTATGACTCACGCTTTATTGGCTCAGACACGTCCATTACACTTGGCTCTGGATTCGCCGGCACCTGCTTCTCCCAGGGAAGGTTTTTCAGCAGCGGTTTCGCTGTATATTTTCCTGCCGGCCTGCTTGTTTCCATTCACTGACACAAGTAGAGATCCTGACAATGATGAGGAAATGAAACGCAAAGTCTATTAGAAAATTCTGGAACTTTTCATTATATGGTGATTAAACTTTACATACAAGTGGACAATCCCTTTAACTCCATAGACTCTAAAAGGGTGAATTTAAAGGGATTCTCCGGACTGGGATCATTTTTGTTCATGTGATCCCTTAACTCTTCCCACCCCAGGACGTAAATGTATGTCCCAGCTGGATCCAGTGAATGGACATAAACTTACCACCTTTGAATGGCATGCGTTCAGGCGCTGAGCCTGCGCCATCTGCAGCAGGAGTCAGCAGTGACTGACAGCTGGCCTCCAGCCATAACGGTCAGGATCGGTGAGAACACCGATCCTCACTATTAACCCTTTACATGCCACGATTAGTGTTGATTATGGCATGTAAAAGATTCACAGAGGGAGGGTGTTCCCTCTGTGGTGTTATCAGCTGTCCACTATGTAATTGTGGAGGGTCAATGGGTTGCCATGACCACTAGACGCCAGAAATGGCGTCCGGGTTTGCCATGGCCTATTATCACTAATAATACATTACAGTACAGAAGTACTGCAATGTATTATCAGAGCAAACACAGCATCGCAGGTTCAAGTCCTCTACAGGGATGTAAAAAAAAAACTGTTTAAAAAATATTAATAAAATAAACCTTTTTCGCACAGTTTTCCCCTATTTGTTTAAAGAAAAATATAATTAATAAACTGATGTTTAGTAACGATGTACATGTAACGACCCCTCACAATATATTGAACGTAGTTTTTGTAATGCACAGCAAACGCTGGAAAAATGTTTTAAAAAGCTAGAAAACGGAGACAAAAGGCTTTTATCGTTCATTTTGATTCTCAAAAAGATAAACAAAAGTGATAAAAAAAAGTTGTAGCTTTGGAAAAGTAGAGATGAAAATCCCCCCAAATCACATCTCTAGGACCAAAATAAGCCGTGTCACCAAGGGGTTAAAACTGAAATGATCAAAGAGAATCCTACTGCTGAGCCCCCAGTGATCACCTGTAATCTGCAGAGGAATCTACCAGCAAGTGTTCAGTTTCCCTGCAGCGCCCCCACTGGAGAACTGAAGTATTACACAATTCTCTTTGACATGAATAGGCTGTGGACATAATGCATGAACGTGTCGGGTCCTACAGTGGGAGAGGCCCTCATTGGCACCATTCAGGGTAATAAGTAGGGGTCCTGAGCATGTGACCCCCTCTATTAACCCAGAATCCCCTAGTAGGATATTTCTAAACTAAGTATCCCTTTAAGTCAGGCCTCTTCCTTTATGGTTTGATCTGTGATCTGGTAAACATGGGGGGCTTCCTGCACATTACTTAGGGTCCTGCGCCACTCACTGAAGTTTGCCAGTGCTGCAGCAGCCAACGAGTTAAAGCCGTAACCCCGTGTCACCTGCAGGTGTTGGTTTTATGGCAGCGGCTTCCTAAGGGTGTTACAGCCTTGGCAATAAAAGCGCAGCGCTGGCACTGAGGATAGCAATCGTCCACGTTCCATGTGGCGTTGGCAGCGGATCCGTTACACTGTAATAATAAGCGGGGTTATTTAATGTTCCATAACACTATGGGCACCGCGGCCCTCGTACAAGTGATTAGGCTCAGGAAAAATGTAGAACGAAGAATGTGGAAAATGCTGTGACTCATGTCAATGGCTGAAATACTCCGTGTCCGTGTGCCGGGCATAACAGCATGCCAGGACCCAGGATGGCAGAGCGCCATGGGTGTGTACTATAGCCCGAGTGATTACACGTGCCGCTATGTGAGGTGCAGCCCTTCCATGGGACGATGTAACCCTAATGTCTGTAGGTCAGTGAGATGTAACTGTTTGCATGTATGAAGCAGCGCAGGGTGTGACTACAAGGGTGCAGAGCCCATTCTGTAGAACCAAACAAAGACATCCGCCATCCGGACAGACCGGGGCCGGGCAAAAAAAGTAATAGAAGTTCATTATGGGGTCTGGAAGTTTGTTCTTAAAGAGCTCTGCAAGCTCAAGAATGACTTATCTGGGATGTTCATCCTGAGCCTCCTAGTTCATGAAGACAGGGCCAAGGCTTCACTGGAAACTCACATACGATTACACAGAAAGTAGGCGGCAGCAGAATCAGAGTTGTATTTGTGTACATCAATTACTTATCCTGTACTGATCCTGAGTTACATCCTGTGTTATGCTCCAGAGCTGCACTCACTATTCTGCTGGTGGAGTCACTGTGTACATACATTACTTATCCTGTACTGACTCTGAGTTACATCCTGTATTATGCTCCAGAGCTGCACTCACTATTCTGCTGGTGGAGTCACTGTGTACATACATTACTTATCCTGTACTGATGCTGAGTTACATCCTGTATTATACTCCAGAGCTGCACTCACTATTCTGCTGGCGGAGTCACTGTGTACATACATTACTTATCCTGTACTGATCCTGAGTTACATCCTGTATTATACTACAGAGCTGCACTCACTATTCTGCTGGTGGAGTCACTGTGTACATACATTACTTATCCTGTACTGATCCTGAGTTACATCCTGTATTATACTCCAGAGCTGTACTCACTATTCTGCTGGTGGAGTCACCGTGTACATACATTACTTATCCTGTACTGATCCTGAGTTACATCCTGTATTATACTCCAGAGCTGCACTCACTATTCTGCTGGGGGAGTCACTGTGTACATACATTACTTATCCTGTACTGCTCCTGAGTTACATCCTGTATTATACTCTGGAGCTGCGCTCACTATTCTGCTGGTGGAGTCACTGTGTACATACATTACTTATCCAGTACTGCTCCTGAGTTACATCCTGTATTATACTCCAGAGCTGCACTCACTATTCTGCTGGTAATGATGGCTCTATTAGTTTTCCCCCAGTTCTCTCAGAATGTAATTGCAGGAATATTTAGGTTTGCAGGAGGGATGCGGGGATTTTGCATAATTTAAAGGTAAATCTCCCGGTAATCTTGTTTGTCTTTCTTTAGATGCTAAAATAGAGCATATCGACACTAAAAACCCCGGTAAAGAGAGTCAAATAAGCAAAGACTCTCTCTGAGATCTCGGGTATTGCTGCAGCTTAGGACGTGTATACAGAGTGCTGCGGGCTGCAGCTGCCATGTGTACAAGGATGACTGACAGCACTCGTGTTATGGAACATCTGGCGCAAAGATGTCGACTCTTCATAACAAGAGCGGAGCGTCGGGCGCGTGGGGGGGGGGGCGACCATCACTTTATGAGCATTACTATTATTTATATGGATGTCACTGGAGGACGCAGCTCACATCCAGCGCAGCGGCTCACATCCAGCGCAGCGGCTCACATCCAGCGCAGCGGCTCGTCCGCCTGCTGATGCTGCCGTCCACGAGTCAGGATGATGATTTACAGCTGTATACTACTTAGTGACATAAGTGGCATTAATGGGATTGTTTGGCTTACAGCGATCCTCTTCATTTTACAGTCCACTCTCCCAGAGTGAGCCTCTAACAATCTCTGGACTACAGCTGCATTCACAATCCTGCTCAGATCTCCCTGCAATTCCTGCTTGTTCAGGGTCTGCATTCAGCCTGCTGTGGAGATTTGCATTCTGGGAAGTGGGATCCTTACTTGCAGCCCATATTATAGAAGCTCATGTGCGTTGATATGTTGTATCTGTCCTTAACCATACTATTTCTATTAGCAGCCAGCAGAATAGTGAGTGCAGCTCTGGAGTATAATCCAGGATACCACTCAGGATCAGTACAGGATAAGTAATGTATGTACACAGTGGCTCCACCAGCAGAATAGTGAGTGCAGCTCTGGAGTATAATACAGGATGTAACTCAGGATCAGTACAGGATAAGTAATGTATGTATACAGTGACTCCACCAGCAGAATAGTGAGTGCAGCTCTGGGGTACAATACAGGATGTAACTCAGGGTCAGTACAAGATAAGTAATGTATGTACACAGTGACTCCACCAGCAGAATAGTGAGTGCAGCTCTGGGGTATAATACAGGATGTAACTCAGGAGCAGTACAGGATAAGTAATGTATGTACACAGTGACTCCACCAGCACAATAGTGAGTGCAGCTCTGGGGTGTAATACAGGATGTAACTCAGGAGCAGTACAGGATAAGTAATGTATATACAAAGTGACTCCACCAGCAGAATAGTGAGTGCAGCTCTGGAGTATAATACAGGATGTAACTCAGGATCAGTACAGGATAAGTAATGTATGTACACAGTGACTCCACCAGCAGAATAGTGAGTGCAGCTCTGGGGTATAATACAGGATGTAACTCAGGATCAGTACAGGATAAGTAATGTATGTACACAGTGACTCCACCAGCAGAATAGTGAGTGCAGCTCTGGAGTGTAATACAGGATGTAACTCAGGAGCAGTACAGGATAAGTAATGTATATACAAAGTGACTCCACCAGCAGAATAGTGAGTGCAGCTCTGGAGTATAATACAGGATGTAACTCAGGAGCAGTACAGGATAAGTAATGTATATACAAAGTGACTCCACCAGCAGAACAGTGAGTGCAGCTCTGGAGTATAATACAGGATGTAACTCAGGATCAGTACAGGATAACTAATGTATGTACACAGTGACTCCACCAGCTGAATAGTGAGTGCAGCTCTGCAGTATAATACAGGATGTAACTCAGGGTCAGTACAGGATAAGTAATGTATGTACACAGTGACTCCACCAGCAGAATAGTGAGTGCAGCTCTGGGGTATAATACAGGATGTAACTCAGGATCAGTACAGGATAAGTAATGTATGTACACAGTGACTCCACCAGCAGAATAGTGAGTGCAGCTCTGGAGTGTAATACAGGATGTAACTCAGGAGCAGTACAGGATAAGTAATGTATATACAAAGTGACTCCACCAGCAGAATAGTGAGTGCAGCTCTGGAGTAAGGTTGTGTTCTGAAGAGCTCTGCAGGATCCAGGGTGTGGTCTGCTTCTCAGGTGGAGACCTTGTTGAGAGCCCAGGAACAGTGCACGTTTCTGGGCTTTGTTTGTCATGCAGTCGCGCACCTCCTCCCTCCGATCTCGGTCGGAGGGAGGGAGGACAGAGATGGCCGCAACGACCTCCGCAGTGGCATCGGTGGCTTCTGCAGCTCCAAGATGTTCCGCAGCAGCAGCGGCAAAATATAAGAAGCCAAGGACTGCAGGTGAGCCGGAGAAAAGGACGGTTCTAAGTCGTGGCAGCGGTGACACGGGCTCCAGTCGCAGGCGCAGTAACGCGGGCCAGTCCATCAGTGCGGCTGCATCCGACAGCGCAGGCAGCGAGATGGTGACGCGTAGCCAGGCCCGGAGGAAGGCAGGTAAGCCACAGAAGCTGGCAAAGCCGGAAAAGTGGAGTGATAGGCCAGAGGGAGAGTCTGTAGTAGAGCTGGCCTCCCGGCTGGCAAGAAGCATGGCCGAGTATGAGACTGCAGGAAAGCAGATTGTTATGCAGATGGAAAAACTGCGGTCTGCCAGGCTGCAAAGAGACCAAGCCACCTCTAAAGGCAAAAAGGCGGAAGTCTCTAAAGTGATACAGAAGTGCAAAGAATGCATTAAAGTGTGGAAAGATGTGAGAGAGCGGATCTTGGAGGAGAGCGGTCCCTTTAAAGAAAAGATCATGAACGATGATCGGTTTGCGAAGATGGCTGCAGGACGCAGTAACTCGCAGCAGACTGATCAGTCCAGTGATCGCGACGACAGCTCGGATGAGGACGACTACAAGGATGTACAGGAGAGTCTGGGAGAGCAGCCTGCGTGTTCGGCTGAACAAGCCCTAACCCAAGGCAGCACTACAAGCACCAGCAATCTCCAGCCAGAGCAGATTGGGCTACCAACAACCTCTGAGGAGTCTGATCTGGAGGAAGGAAATCATAAGGTGGGGGCTTTGGTGTCGCAACTGCTGGAATCCCCTCCTCATATGGGGGGTCTTCATTTCGGTAAAGACATTCCCAAAGTGGACACTAAAATCAAGGATAAAAAAGGAAAACAAAGGAAGCCCCAGGAAAAATTTGTCTATGTGACTGGGGGCGCTGGTCCGGCTGCAAAGCCAGAAAGAGGCACCTCCGACCTGGGACCCTGTGGTAAAGTTGAGAAGGCTGAAGGCTATGGCGGTGATGGTGCCAGTAAGGCCAGTGATGCGGAGGGAGCAGCGGGATCAGCATCTGAGGTCTCCTGTGTGACAGCTCGGTCTGCGGGGGTCTCTCGGTCCCAGGCACCCAGTGATGCGGAGGCTTCTGGCAAAGGTAAAAAGAAAGGCAAAAGCAAAAGCAAAACTAAAAACATCTCTGCTATAACACAGAGTGCTGACCGTGGGGGGAACATTGCGGTAGTTGCAGCTGCACAAGCTGGGCCAGCAATGTTGCCCCCTAGGTCTGCTAAGGCCCGCTTGGACCCTGGTCGTGACCCAAAATCTGGTCCGGATGGTGAGGGTGCGTGCGAGAGAGGTAGTAGTGGTAATAAGAAGATTCCCAGTTCAGCCCAGGTCTCTGATACTACTAAGAGCTCAGAGACCCAGGGAGCTCTTGGCACCCCTAATATAGGGGCACCTGCTGCACAAGCAGGTACAGTTTGTTCAGGGGGTCAGGAAGTGTCACAGGTTCCAGTCGCCCCTCCAGCGGCGACAACACCTGGTAGGAGTTATGCCAGTGTCGCCGCTGGAGGGAGTGGGTCCTCCTTGTCTCCAGGCTCTAGGGAGGGCGTTTTGCAACAGCGCCTCTTGGAGGCTCTACGGAAAGGGGAGAGTTCAATTACAGTTGGAGGAAGAGAGGTGGACCTATCTCTCTGGAAAGAGAGACATGGCTTGGGTGCCTTCCGAGAGCAAAGGGGGGAGACCGTATGGTCCCTACCAACACCCGGGCAGGACGCAGGTCGTAGGAATGTGGTCCGTCTTCGTTGGAGGGGCAATGATGCATGTCCTCCAAGGGGGAAGGTAGTGGAGCTCCTACTGAAGATGGGCTTTAGGGCGGTTGACATCTTTGCCCTGATCCATCCCTATGGCACGTCTGAGTTTGACATCAGCTTCGTTCGCCCAGAGGGTCTAGAACTTTTCTGGGGGAACTATGAGCTGATGAAAAACGAGCCTGGCTGGCGGGACTTTGCCATCCAGGTGGTGTCTCGCCAGAACGATATCAAGAAAGTGACCGTTTTGACTCGTAACGAGTCACTTTCTTGCTTTGACATCATGACGTGGCTCAGTAGGTACGGAGAGGTGACAGAGATGCCCAAAAAGAACAGGGATGAGCACGGCATATGGTCCGGGGCCTGGACGTTTATGGTCAAGCTGAAGCGTTCAGGAAACTCAGTGTCACACATACCATCTGCAGCCTTCCTCGGCAGGGATCGTATCTTGGCCTTTTACCAGGGGCAGCCGAAGCTCTGCCACAGGTGCGGCGACCCCTCACACTTGAGCGCTGCTTGTAAGATCTTGAAGTGCGCTCTGTGTGGGGGTCTGGGTCATCTTGCCGCCTCCTGTACAGAGATTAGGTGTAACCTGTGTGGTGATCTCGGTCACCCATTTAGCCGCTGTCCACGCTCCTTTGCCAATGCGGTCTCTGCCCCTACGGATGGGGGTCATGAGGTGGCCTCCGGGGGTGAGGGGACCAGCAGAGGTGAGGGAGCTCAGGAGCCAGGGAAGAACCGGCAAAAGACGGCTGCTCAGCAGAGGCGTCAAGAGAAGCGCAGACGGAGCAGGGAGCTGACAGGAGCGCCCACAGCAGGTGGGTCGATGGTGGCCCCTGTTCCAGAAGCAAATCTCGCGGCTGAGGCTTTGAGGGACAGCGAGTTAGATGAAGAGGACAGGAGGATCCAGAGGGAGGAGACCAACTCTGCAGATTCCTCCCACTATGAAAGTGTGGATGAGGAAGGCAAGAGGTGGTTAGAAAAAAGGCGTAAGCTACGTGCCACGAGGAGGAAGCGAAGGGGGGATTCAAGATCTTCTCCCACCCCGGGCCAAGTACTGGAAGGGGAAGCCTGCTCACCTCCAGTTGGACACTCCAATAGGTTCCGAGCCCTTCAAGACATCTCTTCCTCCTCTGAGGGGGAAGGAAAGGGCAAGGTTCCTGGGGCAAAGAAAGGGTCAACAGGGGGCGCGGAGTCTCCTCCTCGTGGAGGCATAGTTCCTACAGGGGAGGAGGCGACTCTAGAGCCTGGAAACAAGGACGATGGGGTCGGGGGATCCCTTGCTATGGACACATCTATGTCCAAAAAAAGAAGCAAGGGGCTTTCCTCTGACCCCGAGGAAGGGTGTGTGAGGAAGAAAGCCGTCTAATTTAATCACTCATGATGGCGGCACCCACTCCGCTGACTCTGGCATCAATTAACGTTGCCAGCATTAAGTCGGATACGGCTAGATTTGCGGCCTTTGATTTTCTCAGCCGAGTTGAAGCTGACATTTTATTTTTGCAGGAGACCAGGCTGTCTGATTTGGCAGCGATACATAAGGCAAAAAGGGAGTGGAGGTCAGGCCCTTCCTACTGGTCTCTTGCGGCCGAGCCGTATAGCGGAGTGGCGGTCCTTTTTACCGCAGCGGTTGAATGCCGACGAGTTATTGAATTAGAAATGGGAAGGTGCCTGATCTTAGATGTCCTCATGAAGGGACAAGAATTGAGACTTGTAAACATCTATGGTCCCCAGTCAAAAAAGGACAGGAAGAGTCTCTTTATGAGGATCAAGCCCTACCTTTTTACCAGCCGCCAAGTTGTCTTTGGAGGTGACTTTAATGCAGTCACAAGAGCCCGTGATAGGGGAGGCTCTGGAGACAGGCGGTTGACTTTTGACAGCGTCGCACTTAATAGCATAGCTAGCGAGGCTCGCCTGGTGGATGTCCACATCCGGCACACCCCAGGCCACGAGGGGTTCACCTATTATAGAGGTCAGAGCAGGTCAAGGATAGACAGGTTTTTTTTGAAGGAGGAAGCTATCTCTTCACCAGTGTCCGTTGTTGAGGTGGAATTCTCCGACCACTGTCTGATTTTGTTTTCTCTGAATGTTGCAGAGACCCCCCGGATGGGCAGAGGTTATTGGAGACTGAATTCATCACTCCTGGAGGAAGCAGAGATAAGACAGTCCTTTGAGGATTTTCTGCAGAGCCAGGTACCATTACTGGATCTCTGTAGCAGTAAGTCAGAGTGGTGGGAGATGTTCAAGAGGAGGGCAGCGAGGTTCTTCCGAGAGCTCTCCAACCTCAGATGCTTGGACAGGTACCGCCTGTACAACGGCCTGAGGAGGAAACTCGAACATCTCGTTTCGACTGGAGGTAGCCGCGAGGAGATCTCCAGAGTGAAATCTTTGCTCAAGAAGTGCCAGTACGATAGACACGCATCCTTGGTTTTTGAGAGGGATTTCGGGAAGTACCGCTCGCCCGACCCTTACAGAAACTGTAGGATGTCAGTGAATAGTAAAGTGGTCACTGGACTGATCGATAGTACAGGATCCCTGAATCGATCCAGATCAGGGATTCTGGAGGTCGTCAGATCCTACTACTCGCAACTCTTGGGAAAGAGGGATCTAGATTCGGAAGTGATGTCGGCTTTCCTGGCTGAAGCTGTCCCTGAGCCGGGGGTAGACACCTCTCTTGATGTTTTGACAGGAGAGATCAGAATAGAGGAAGTTAAACTGGCGATTGATGGGCTCCGGCTCAAAAAATCGCCAGGACCGGACGGACTAACATCCGAGTATTATAAGACCTTCAAGGACCTCTTGAGTCCCCTCTTGACGGAGGTATTAAACGAGTGTCTTTCCTCGGGCACTCTGCCAAAGTCAATGAGGAGGTCAGCTTTGATCCTTCTGTCAAAGGGTAAAGACTCGAGCCGTATTGAGAACTGGCGTCCCATAGCACTTCTCAATACGGACAGGAAGGTTCTGGCAAAAGTGCTGTTTAATCGGTTGGTCAAGTTTGCACCCCGGCTCCTCTCGGGCGCCCAGCATTGCTCTGTTCCAGGCCGTAGCACCTTTAGCGCTGTTCTTGGTGTCCGGGAGGCAGTGGAGCAGGGTAGGGCTGGTCACTGGGAGGGGTACTTGCTGTCCTTGGATCAGGCCAAAGCGTTTGATCGGGTTAACCACGAGTACCTCTGGTCAGTCCTTCTGAGATACGGCCTGCCAGTGGGGTTTGTTGATTGGCTGCGAACATTGTATGCAGGGGCTGAGACTTTCCCGCTGGTGAACGGTTGGCTTGGCCGCCCTTTCGAGGTGGGGTCCGGTGTCCGCCAGGGCTGTCCTCTAAGTCCCCTGTTGTATGTGTTTGCGATAGATCCCTTCCTCAGGAGGGTTGATCGTGGACCTATAGCAGGGGTCGGGATGGACCGGGCGGTGCCGGAGGCTACCCTGAGGGCAGTGGCATACGCCGATGATGTCACGCTCTTCGTATCCTCAAGGGAGGAGGCGGAGTTTGTGGTGTCGGAGGTGGATGGCTACTCAGAGGCATCTGGGTCCAGGATCAACTGGGATAAGTGCGAAAGTCTCTGGTTAGGAAGGGGAGATCCTGTGTTTGATCTCCCGGACACTCTTCCGGTGCCCCAGACTTCAGCAAAAGTTCTTGGCATCAAATTTGGCCAGGGGGATTACCCCATGCAAAATTGGGTAGACAGGCTAGACGGTGCCACTCACAAGGTTAATCAGTGGAAGGGTTGGTCTTTAACCCTTCGGGAAAGAGTTAGCCTGATCAAAACATACCTGCTCCCTTTATTCATCTACCTGGGCAGCGTATGCATTTTGCCAGAGCCTCTCTGGACCCGGGTCTACAACCTGTTCTTCCTAATGTTGTGGGGGAATAGGTTGAACCTGATCAGGAGAGATGTTACATACCGCACGAGGAGACTAGGGGGGTTATCTATGGTCAGCCCCGTGGTGTTTCTTGTAGACACCTTTTTTAAGATCAACATAGGCAACCTCTGGCAAGAGAGGGCTCCTCCGTGGGTCTACTCCTGCCGGGGATGGTTTCGGCCTTTCTTCCAGGAATGGGAGACAGGAGGGCGAGTGAAGGACCTTCGCACGCAGCACGGACATCTCCCGGCTTACGCTACCTTGGTTCTGAAGGTGATACGCCGGTGGGGTCTGGGGATGTGGGAGATCAGGACTCTGACGAGGAGGCTCCTCGACGAAAGAGTCCTGTTGACCCATTTCCAGAAGCCCCTGGCGCTCAAGGACTGCCCAAGTCGGGACCTGGAGGGAGGGTTACGTTTACTGAATTCAACCCGGGTCCCCTTGAAGTTTTGGGACTTGGCTTGGCGCTGCTTTCACGGGAGACTGTATGTAAGGGGTAACTTGAAGAGCAGGCCTCTGATTGACAGGGGTTGCCCCCGTCAGGAGTGCAGCGACGTGCTGGAAAGCATGGAGCATTTCCTGCTTCAGTGCCCCTTTAATACAGAGGTTTACCAACGGGTAGGGGTCTCCATAGGCTGGCGTCAGCTGGCACACCTCTCCTATGCGGAGTGGGCTTATGGAGCCTTCAGAGGTCTTGGTGGCAGGGACCGCTGCACTTTATTTCTAGTTAGCCTAGTGGTCAGGTTCCACATCTGGAGTGCACGGTGTTTAATCTCGACGGAGCTGAAAATCCTCCCCGTGGATACGGTATGTAGGAACATCCTGGGTGACCTGGTGAAGGTGCGTTCTTTGGAGTATGAGAGGCTGGGCACATCTAAGGCTTCTCTCCTATGGAGAGGGCTTGTATTTCGTTAGGGACAGTCTTTTCTTAATTTACTAGGGGCAGAGTAGGGAGAGAATAGGGACAGGATAGGGAGAGAGGAGGGATAGGGCAGGGAAAGTTTTCCATGAAGGGTCAGACTGAGGGGCAGACTAAGGACAGTCTAGGGCAAATTAGGGAAAGAATAGGGAGACCTTTTTAAAAAAAGAGAAGGGAAAGGGCATTGCCGTGTATGTGCCCGGTTTATCATCTCCAATCCCGGTGGTGGGCTGTGAGTGCACCATGAAGCCTTTTGTTTTGGTTTGGGCAAAATGAAAAGACGTAGGGCTGCAGGTGAGCCGACCTTAGGCTTTCGGGTTGTATGAATATTGTATAGTATGTATATTGGTGTATGTCGGTGTATAGTTTATTATGGTTTTGTATATATTGTATATATTCACATTTTGGGTGGTAGGTAGGTTGGGTGGGGAGTTGGGGGGAGTGGGGTTCACGCCTTGAGCCGTAGCCTGGCACGTCCCAAACAAACTCTGGGCACGGACTGGTGGAGTGGGCATGGCTCCCAGGCTGCGGCAGGGAAAAGTGTGGTATGATGTATATTTAAAAAAAAACAAAAAAAAAAAACCCTGGTGTGGCTTGGCACGTCCTGAACTTTGAACTCTGGGCACGGACTGGTGGAGCAGGCATGGCCCCCAAGCTGCACTGGGGACCCAAAAAAAAAAATAAAAAAAAAAATATTAGTTTGGTTATATGCCGGTTGGCTCAGTCTTTATGTTAGGATGGTTTGGTTATATGCCGGTTGGCTCAGTCTTTATGTTAGGATGGTTTGGTTATATGCCGGTTGGTTCAGTCTCTATGTTAGTATGGTTTGGTTATATGCCGGTTGGCTCAGTCTTTATGTTAGGATGGTTTGGTTATATGCCGGTTGGCTCAGTCTCTATGTTAGGACGGTTTGGTTATATGCCGGTTGGCTCAGTCTTTATGTTAGGATGGTTTGGTTATATGCCGGTTGGTTCAGTCTCTATGTTAGGACGGTTTGGTTATATGCCGGTTGGCTCAGTCTCTATGTCAGTATGGTTTGGTTATATGCCGGTTGGCTCAGTCTTTATGTTAGGATGGTTTGGTTATATGCCGGTTGGCTCAGTCTTTATGTTAGGATGGTTTGGTTATATGCCGGTTGGCTCAGTCTTTATGTTAGTTCGGTTTGGTTAGTTATTTCTGTTATTGTTTAACGCTATTTCGTTTTATTTATGTGGTTTCAGGGGGTTCGGCTGGACCTGTAGTTCTAGTTTTCTGTAGTGATATGCTCTTTTAAGTATTTTTGTTATATATTGAGTATGAGTGGCTGTGTGAGTGTACAGTGGGGGGAGGGGGAATGGGTATAAAGTGACTTTTCTTTTGTTGATGGGTCATGGACCAGGGGGGGAAGGGCCTCATCTTGTTGTATACAGTTGTGTTATTGTTCATGTTTGGTTGTGTTTTATACTTTTCTAATAAAAGATCTACAGGATGTAACTCAGGATCAGTACAGGATAAGTAATGTATGTACACAGTGACTCCACCAGCAGAATAGTGAGTGCAGCTCTGGAGTGTAATACAGGATGTAACTCAGGAGCAGTACAGGATAAGTAATGTATATACAAAGTGACTCCACCAGCAGAATAGTGAGTGCAGCTCTGGAGTAAGGTTGTGTTCTGAAGAGCTCTGCAGGATCCAGGGTGTGGTCTGCTTCTCAGGTGGAGACCTTGTTGAGAGCCCAGGAACAGTGCACGTTTCTGGGCTTTGTTTGTCATGCAGTCGCGCACCTCCTCCCTCCGATCTCGGTCGGAGGGAGGGAGGACAGAGATGGCCGCAACGACCTCCGCAGTGGCATCGGTGGCTTCTGCAGCTCCAAGATGTTCCGCAGCGGCAAAATATAAGAAGCCAAGGACTGCAGGTGAGCCGGAGAAAAGGACGGTTCTAAGTCGTGGCAGCGGTGACACGGGCTCCAGTCGCAGGCGCAGTAACGCGGGCCAGTCCATCAGTGCGGCTGCATCCGACAGCGCAGGCAGCGAGATGGTGACGCGTAGCCAGGCCCGGAGGAAGACAGGTAAGCCACAGAAGCTGGCAAAGCCGGAAAAGTGGAGTGATAGGCCAGAGGGAGAGTCTGTAGTAGAGCTGGCCTCCCGGCTGGCAAGAAGCATGGCCGAGTATGAGACTGCAGGAAAGCAGATTGTTATGCAGATGGAAAAACTGCGGTCTGCCAGGCTGCAAAGAGACCAAGCCACCTCTAAAGGCAAAAAGGCGGAAGTCTCTAAAGTGATACAGAAGTGCAAAGAGTGCATTAAAGTGTGGAAAGATGTGAGAGAGCGGATCTTGGAGGAGAGCGGTCCCTTTAAAGAAAAGATCATGAACGATGATCGCTTTGCGAAGATGGCTGCAGACCGCAGTAACTCGCAACAGACTGATCAGTCCAGTGATGGTGACGACAGCTCGGATGAGGACGACTACGAGGATGTACAGGAGAGTCTGGGAGAGCAGCCTGCGTGTTCGGCTGAACAAGCCCTAACCCAAGGCAGCACTACAAGCACCAGCAATCTCCAGCCAGAGCAGATTGGGCTACCAACAACCTCTGAGGAGTCTGATCTGGAGGAAGGAAATCATAAGGTGGGGGCTTTGGTGTCGCAACTGCTGGAATCCCCTCCTCATATGGGGGGTCTTCATTTCGGTAAAGACATTCCCAAAGTGGACACTAAAATCAAGGATAAAAAAGGAAAACAAAGGAAGCCCCAGGAAAAATTTGTCTATGTGACTGGGGGCGCTGGTCCGGCTGCAAAGCCAGAAAGAGGCACCTCCGACCTGGGACCCTGTGGTAAAGTTGAGAAGGCTGAAGGCTATGGCGGTGATGGTGCCAGTAAGGCCAGTGATGCGGAGGGAGCAGCGGGATCAGCATCTGAGGTCTCCTGTGTGACAGCTCGGTCTGCGGGGGTCTCTCGGTCCCAGGCACCCAGTGATGCGGAGGCTTCTGGCAAAGGTAAAAAGAAAGGCAAAAGCAAAAGCAAAACTAAAAACATCTCTGCTATAACACAGAGTGCTGACCGTGGGGGGAACATTGCGGTAGTTGCAGCTGCACAAGCTGGGCCAGCAATGTTGCCCCCTAGGTCTGCTAAGGCCCGCTTGGACCCTGGTCGTGACCCAAAATCTGGTCCGGATGGTGAGGGTGCGTGCGAGAGAGGTAGTAGTGGTAATAAGAAGATTCCCAGTTCAGCCCAGGTCTCTGATACTACTAAGAGCTCAGAGACCCAGGGAGCTCTTGGCACCCCTAATATAGGGGCACCTGCTGCACAAGCAGGTACAGTTTGTTCAGGGGGTCAGGAAGTGTCACAGGTTCCAGTCGCCCCTCCAGCGGCGACAACACCTGGTAGGAGTTATGCCAGTGTCGCCGCTGGAGGGAGTGGGTCCTCCTTGTCTCCAGGCTCTAGGGAGGGCGTTTTGCAACAGCGCCTCTTGGAGGCTCTACGGAAAGGGGAGAGTTCAATTACAGTTGGAGGAAGAGAGGTGGACCTATCTCTCTGGAAAGAGAGACATGGCTTGGGTGCCTTCCGAGAGCAAAGGGGGGAGACCGTATGGTCCCTACCAACACCCGGGCAGGACGCAGGTCGTAGGAATGTGGTCCGTCTTCGTTGGAGGGGCAATGATGCATGTCCTCCAAGGGGGAAGGTAGTGGAGCTCCTACTGAAGATGGGCTTTAGGGCGGTTGACATCTTTGCCCTGATCCATCCCTATGGCACGTCTGAGTTTGACATCAGCTTCGTTCGCCCAGAGGGTCTAGAACTTTTCTGGGGGAACTATGAGCTGATGAAAAACGAGCCTGGCTGGCGGGACTTTGCCATCCAGGTGGTGTCTCGCCAGAACGATATCAAGAAAGTGACCGTTTTGACTCGTAACGAGTCACTTTCTTGCTTTGACATCATGACGTGGCTCAGTAGGTACGGAGAGGTGACAGAGATGCCCAAAAAGAACAGGGATGAGCACGGCATATGGTCCGGGGCCTGGACGTTTATGGTCAAGCTGAAGCGTTCAGGAAACTCAGTGTCACACATACCATCTGCAGCCTTCCTCGGCAGGGATCGTATCTTGGCCTTTTACCAGGGGCAGCCGAAGCTCTGCCACAGGTGCGGCGACCCCTCACACTTGAGCGCTGCTTGTAAGATCTTGAAGTGCGCTCTGTGTGGGGGTCTGGGTCATCTTGCCGCCTCCTGTACAGAGATTAGGTGTAACCTGTGTGGTGATCTCGGTCACCCATTTAGCCGCTGTCCACGCTCCTTTGCCAATGCGGTCTCTGCCCCTACGGATGGGGGTCATGAGGTGGCCTCCGGGGGTGAGGGGACCAGCAGAGGTGAGGGAGCTCAGGAGCCAGGGAAGAACCGGCAAAAGACGGCTGCTCAGCAGAGGCGTCAAGAGAAGCGCAGACGGAGCAGGGAGCTGACAGGAGCGCCCACAGCAGGTGGGTCGATGGTGGCCCCTGTTCCAGAAGCAAATCTCGCGGCTGAGGCTTTGAGGGACAGCGAGTTAGATGAAGAGGACAGGAGGATCCAGAGGGAGGAGACCAACTCTGCAGATTCCTCCCACTATGAAAGTGTGGATGAGGAAGGCAAGAGGTGGTTAGAAAAAAGGCGTAAGCTACGTGCCACGAGGAGGAAGCGAAGGGGGGATTCAAGATCTTCTCCCACCCCGGGCCAAGTACTGGAAGGGGAAGCCTGCTCACCTCCAGTTGGACACTCCAATAGGTTCCGAGCCCTTCAAGACATCTCTTCCTCCTCTGAGGGGGAAGGAAAGGGCAAGGTTCCTGGGGCAAAGAAAGGGTCAACAGGGGGCGCGGAGTCTCCTCCTCGTGGAGGCATAGTTCCTACAGGGGAGGAGGCGACTCTAGAGCCTGGAAACAAGGACGATGGGGTCGGGGGATCCCTTGCTATGGACACATCTATGTCCAAAAAAAGAAGCAAGGGGCTTTCCTCTGACCCCGAGGAAGGGTGTGTGAGGAAGAAAGCCGTCTAATTTAATCACTCATGATGGCGGCACCCACTCCGCTGACTCTGGCATCAATTAACGTTGCCAGCATTAAGTCGGATACGGCTAGATTTGCGGCCTTTGATTTTCTCAGCCGAGTTGAAGCTGACATTTTATTTTTGCAGGAGACCAGGCTGTCTGATTTGGCAGCGATACATAAGGCAAAAAGGGAGTGGAGGTCAGGCCCTTCCTACTGGTCTCTTGCGGCCGAGCCGTATAGCGGAGTGGCGGTCCTTTTTACCGCAGCGGTTGAATGCCGACGAGTTATTGAATTAGAAATGGGAAGGTGCCTGATCTTAGATGTCCTCATGAAGGGACAAGAATTGAGACTTGTAAACATCTATGGTCCCCAGTCAAAAAAGGACAGGAAGAGTCTCTTTATGAGGATCAAGCCCTACCTTTTTACCAGCCGCCAAGTTGTCTTTGGAGGTGACTTTAATGCAGTCACAAGAGCCCGTGATAGGGGAGGCTCTGGAGACAGGCGGTTGACTTTTGACAGCGTCGCACTTAATAGCATAGCTAGCGAGGCTCGCCTGGTGGATGTCCACATCCGGCACACCCCAGGCCACGAGGGGTTCACCTATTATAGAGGTCAGAGCAGGTCAAGAATAGACAGGTTTTTTTTGAAGGAGGAAGCTATCTCTTCACCAGTGTCCGTTGTTGAGGTGGAATTCTCCGACCACTGTCTGATTTTGTTTTCTCTGAATGTTGCAGAGACCCCCCGGATGGGCAGAGGTTATTGGAGACTGAATTCATCACTCCTGGAGGAAGCAGAGATAAGACAGTCCTTTGAGGATTTTCTGCAGAGCCAGGTACCATTACTGGATCTCTGTAGCAGTAAGTCAGAGTGGTGGGAGATGTTCAAGAGGAGGGCAGCGAGGTTCTTCCGAGAGCTCTCCAACCTCAGATGCTTGGACAGGTACCGCCTGTACAACGGCCTGAGGAGGAAACTCGAACATCTCGTTTCGACTGGAGGTAGCCGCGAGGAGATCTCCAGAGTGAAATCTTTGCTCAAGAAGTGCCAGTACGATAGACACGCATCCTTGGTTTTTGAGAGGGATTTCGGGAAGTACCGCTCGCCCGACCCTTACAGAAACTGTAGGATGTCAGTGAATAGTAAAGTGGTCACTGGACTGATCGATAGTACAGGATCCCTGAATCGATCCAGATCAGGGATTCTGGAGGTCGTCAGATCCTACTACTCGCAACTCTTGGGAAAGAGGGATCTAGATTCGGAAGTGATGTCGGCTTTCCTGGCTGAAGCTGTCCCTGAGCCGGGGGTAGACACCTCTCTTGATGTTTTGACAGGAGAGATCAGAATAGAGGAAGTTAAACTGGCGATTGATGGGCTCCGGCTCAAAAAATCGCCAGGACCGGACGGACTAACATCCGAGTATTATAAGACCTTCAAGGACCTCTTGAGTCCCCTCTTGACGGAGGTATTAAACGAGTGTCTTTCCTCGGGCACTCTGCCAAAGTCAATGAGGAGGTCAGCTTTGATCCTTCTGTCAAAGGGTAAAGACTCGAGCCGTATTGAGAACTGGCGTCCCATAGCACTTCTCAATACGGACAGGAAGGTTCTGGCAAAAGTGCTGTTTAATCGGTTGGTCAAGTTTGCACCCCGGCTCCTCTCGGGCGCCCAGCATTGCTCTGTTCCAGGCCGTAGCACCTTTAGCGCTGTTCTTGGTGTCCGGGAGGCAGTGGAGCAGGGTAGGGCTGGTCACTGGGAGGGGTACTTGCTGTCCTTGGATCAGGCCAAAGCGTTTGATCGGGTTAACCACGAGTACCTCTGGTCAGTCCTTCTGAGATACGGCCTGCCAGTGGGGTTTGTTGATTGGCTGCGAACATTGTATGCAGGGGCTGAGACTTTCCCGCTGGTGAACGGTTGGCTTGGCGGCCCTTTCGAGGTGGGGTCCGGTGTCCGCCAGGGCTGTCCTCTAAGTCCCCTGTTGTATGTGTTTGCGATAGATCCCTTCCTCAGGAGGGTTGATCGTGGACCTATAGCAGGGGTCGGGATGGACCGGGCGGTGCCGGAGGCTACCCTGAGGGCAGTGGCATACGCCGATGATGTCACGCTCTTCGTATCCTCAAGGGAGGAGGCGGAGTTTGTGGTGTCGGAGGTGGATGGCTACTCAGAGGCATCTGGGTCCAGGATCAACTGGGATAAGTGCGAAAGTCTCTGGTTAGGAAGGGGAGATCCTGTGTTTGATCTCCCGGACACTCTTCCGGTGCCCCAGACTTCAGCAAAAGTTCTTGGCATCAAATTTGGCCAGGGGGATTACCCCATGCAAAATTGGGTAGACAGGCTAGACGGTGCCACTCACAAGGTTAATCAGTGGAAGGGTTGGTCTTTAACCCTTCGGGAAAGAGTTAGCCTGATCAAAACATACCTGCTCCCTTTATTCATCTACCTGGGCAGCGTATGCATTTTGCCAGAGCCTCTCTGGACCCGGGTCTACAACCTGTTCTTCCTAATGTTGTGGGGGAATAGGTTGAACCTGATCAGGAGAGATGTTACATACCGCACGAGGAGACTAGGGGGGTTATCTATGGTCAGCCCCGTGGTGTTTCTTGTAGACACCTTTTTTAAGATCAACATAGGCAACCTCTGGCAAGAGAGGGCTCCTCCGTGGGTCTACTCCTGCCGGGGATGGTTTCGGCCTTTCTTCCAGGAATGGGAGACAGGAGGGCGAGTGAAGGACCTTCGCACGCAGCACGGACATCTCCCGGCTTACGCTACCTTGGTTCTGAAGGTGATACGCCGGTGGGGTCTGGGGATGTGGGAGATCAGGACTCTGACGAGGAGGCTCCTCGACGAAAGAGTCCTGTTGACCCATTTCCAGAAGCCCCTGGCGCTCAAGGACTGCCCAAGTCGGGACCTGGAGGGAGGGTTACGTTTACTGAATTCAACCCGGGTCCCCTTGAAGTTTTGGGACTTGGCTTGGCGCTGCTTTCACGGGAGACTGTATGTAAGGGGTAACTTGAAGAGCAGGCCTCTGATTGACAGGGGTTGCCCCCGTCAGGAGTGCAGCGACGTGCTGGAAAGCATGGAGCATTTCCTGCTTCAGTGCCCCTTTAATACAGAGGTTTACCAACGGGTAGGGGTCTCCATAGGCTGGCGTCAGCTGGCACACCTCTCCTATGCGGAGTGGGCTTATGGAGCCTTCAGAGGTCTTGGTGGCAGGGACCGCTGCACTTTATTTCTAGTTAGCCTAGTGGTCAGGTTCCACATCTGGAGTGCACGGTGTTTAATCTCGACGGAGCTGAAAATCCTCCCCGTGGATACGGTATGTAGGAACATCCTGGGTGACCTGGTGAAGGTGCGTTCTTTGGAGTATGAGAGGCTGGGCACATCTAAGGCTTCTCTCCTATGGAGAGGGCTTGTATTTCGTTAGGGACAGTCTTTTCTTAATTTACTAGGGGCAGAGTAGGGAGAGAATAGGGACAGGATAGGGAGAGAGGAGGGATAGGGCAGGGAAAGTTTTCCATGAAGGGTCAGACTGAGGGGCAGACTAAGGACAGTCTAGGGCAAATTAGGGAAAGAATAGGGAGACCTTTTTAAAAAAAGAGAAGGGAAAGGGCATTGCCGTGTATGTGCCCGGTTTATCATCTCCAATCCCGGTGGTGGGCTGTGAGTGCACCATGAAGCCTTTTGTTTTGGTTTGGGCAAAATGAAAAGACGTAGGGCTGCAGGTGAGCCGACCTTAGGCTTTCGGGTTGTATGAATATTGTATAGTATGTATATTGGTGTATGTCGGTGTATAGTTTATTATGGTTTTGTATATATTGTATATATTCACATTTTGGGTGGTAGGTAGGTTGGGTGGGGAGTTGGGGGGAGTGGGGTTCACGCCTTGAGCCGTAGCCTGGCACGTCCCAAACAAACTCTGGGCACGGACTGGTGGAGTGGGCATGGCTCCCAGGCTGCGGCAGGGAAAAGTGTGGTATGATGTATATTTAAAAAAAAAAACAAAAAAAAAACCCTGGTGTGGCTTGGCACGTCCTGAACTTTGAACTCTGGGCACGGACTGGTGGAGCAGGCATGGCCCCCAAGCTGCACTGGGGACCCAAAAAAAAAAATTAAAAAAAAAAATATTAGTTTGGTTATATGCCGGTTGGCTCAGTCTCTATGTTAGTATGGTTTGGTTATATGCCGGTTGGCTCAGTCTTTATGTTAGGATGGTTTGGTTATATGCCGGTTGGCTCAGTCTCTATGTTAGGACGGTTTGGTTATATGCCGGTTGGCTCAGTCTTTATGTTAGGATGGTTTGGTTATATGCCGGTTGGTTCAGTCTCTATGTCAGTATGGTTTGGTTATATGCCGGTTGGCTCAGTCTTTATGTTAGGATGGTTTGGTTATATGCCGGTTGGTTCAGTCTCTATGTTAGGACGGTTTGGTTATATGCCGGTTGGCTCAGTCTCTATGTCAGTATGGTTTGGTTATATGCCGGTTGGCTCAGTCTTTATGTTAGGATGGTTTGGTTATATGCCGGTTGGCTCAGTCTCTATGTCAGTATGGTTTGGTTATATGCCGGTTGGCTCAGTCTCTATGTTAGGATGGTTTGGTTATATGCCGGTTGGCTCAGTCTTTATGTTAGGATGGTTTCGTTATATGCCGGTTGGCTCAGTCTTTATGTTAGTTCGGTTTGGTTAGTTATTTCTGTTATTGTTTAACGCTATTTCGTTTTATTTATGTGGTTTCAGGGGGTTCGGCTGGACCTGTAGTTCTAGTTTTCTGTAGTGATATGCTCTTTTAAGTATTTTTGTTATATATTGAGTATGAGTGGCTGTGTGAGTGTACAGTGGGGGGAGGGGGAATGGGTATAAAGTGACTTTTCTTTTGTTGATGGGTCATGGACCAGGGGGAAAGGGCCTCATCTTGTTGTATACAGTTGTGTTATTGTTCATGTTTGGTTGTGTTTTATACTTTTCTAATAAAAGATCTACAGGATGTAACTCAGGATCAGTACAGGATAAGTAATGTATATACAAAGTGACTCCACCAGCAGAATAGTGAGTGCAGCTCTGGAGTAAGGTTGTGTTCTGAAGAGCTCTGCAGGATCCAGGGTGTGGTCTGCTTCTCAGGTGGAGACCTTGTTGAGAGCCCAGGAACAGTGCACGTTTCTGGGCTTTGTTTGTCATGCAGTCGCGCACCTCCTCCCTCCGATCTCGGTCGGAGGGAGGGAGGACAGAGATGGCCGCAACGACCTCCGCAGTGGCATCGGTGGCTTCTGCAGCTCCAAGATGTTCCGCAGCGGCAAAATATAAGAAGCCAAGGACTGCAGGTGAGCCAGAGAAAAGGACGGTTCTAAGTCGTGGCAGCGGTGACACGGGCTCCAGTCGCAGGCGCAGTAACGCGGGCCAGTCCATCAGTGCGGCTGCATCCGACAGCGCAGGCAGCGAGATGGTGACGCGTAGCCAGGCCCGGAGGAAGACAGGTAAGCCACAGAAGCTGGCAAAGCCGGAAAAGTGGAGTGATAGGCCAGAGGGAGAGTCTGTAGTAGAGCTGGCCTCCCGGCTGGCAAGAAGCATGGCCGAGTATGAGACTGCAGGAAAGCAGATTGTTATGCAGATGGAAAAACTGCGGTCTGCCAGGCTGCAAAGAGACCAAGCCACCTCTAAAGGCAAAAAGGCGGAAGTCTCTAAAGTGATACAGAAGTGCAAAGAGTGCATTAAAGTGTGGAAAGATGTGAGAGAGCGGATCTTGGAGGAGAGCGGTCCCTTTAAAGAAAAGATCATGAACGATGATCGCTTTGCGAAGATGGCTGCAGACCGCAGTAACTCGCAACAGACTGATCAGTCCAGTGATGGTGACGACAGCTCGGATGAGGACGACTACGAGGATGTACAGGAGAGTCTGGGAGAGCAGCCTGCGTGTTCGGCTGAACAAGCCCCAACCCAAGGCAGCACTACAAGCACCAGCAATCTCCAGCCAGAGCAGATTGGGCTACCAACAACCTCTGAGGAGTCTGATCTGGAGGAAGGAAATCATAAGGTGGGGGCTTTGGTGTCGCAACTGCTGGAATCCCCTCCTCATATGGGGGGTCTTCATTTTGGCAAAGACATTCCCAAAGTGGACACAAAAATCAAGGATAAAAAAGGAAAACAAAGGAAGCCCCAGGAAAAATTTGTCTATGTGACGGGGGACGCTGGTCCGGCTGCAAAGCCAAAAAGAGGCACCTCCGACCTGGGACCCTGTGGTAAAGATGAGAAGGCTGAAGGCTATGGCGGTGATGGTGCCAGTAAGGCCAGTGATGCGGAGGGAGCAGCGGGATCAGCATCTGAGGTCTCCTGTGTGACAGGTCAGTCTGCGGGGGTCTCTCGGTCCCAGGCACCCAGTGATCCGGAGGCTTCTGGCAAAGGTAAAAAGAAAGGCAAAAGCAAAAGCAAAACTAAAAACATCTCTGCTATAACACAGAGTGCTGACCGTGGGGGGAACATTGCGGTTGCACAAGCTGGGCCAGCAATGTTGCCCCCTAGGTCTGCTAAGGCCCGCTTGGACCCTGGTCCTGACCCAAAATCTGGTCCGGATGGTGAGGGTGCGTGCGAGAGAGGTAGTAGTGGTAATAAGAAGATTCCCAGTTCAGCCCAGGTCTCTAATACTACTAAGAGCCCAGAGACCCAGGGAGCTCGTGGTGCCCCTAATATAGGGGCACCTGCTGCACAAGCAGGTACAGTTTGTTCAGGGGGTCAGGAAGTGTCACAGGTTCCAGTCGCCCCTCCAGCGGCGACAACACCTGGTAGGAGTTATGCCAGTGTCGCCGCTGGAGGGAGTGGGTCCTCCTTGTCTCCAGGCTCTCGGGAGGGCGTTTTGCAACAGTGCCTTTTGGAGGCTCTACGGAAAGGGGAGAGTTCAATTACAGTTGGAGGAAGAGAGGTGGACCTATCTCTCTGGAAAGAGAGACATGGCTTGGGTGCCTTCCGAGAGCAAAGGGGGGAGACCGTATGGTCCCTACCAACACCCGGGCAGGACGCAGGTCGTAGGAATGTGGTCCGTCTTCGTTGGAGGGGCAATGATGCATGTCCTCCAAGGGGGAAGGTAGTGGAGCTCCTACTGAAGATGGGCTTTAGGGCGGTTGACATCTTTGCCCTGATCCATCCCTACGGCACGTCTGAGTTTGACATCAGCTTCGTTTGCCCAGAGGGTCTAGAACTTTTCTGGGGGAACTATGAGCTGATGAAAAACGAGCCCGGCTGGCGGGACTTTGCCATCCAGGTGGTGTTTCGCCAGAACGATATCAAGAAAGTGACCGTTTTGACTCGTAACGAGTCACTTTCTTGCTTTGACATCATGACGTGGCTCAGTAGGTACGGAGAGGTGACAGAGATGCCCAAAAAGAACAGGGATGAGCACGGCATATGGTCCGGGGCCTGGACGTTTATGGTCAAGCTGAAGCATTCAGGAAACTCAGTGGCACACATACCATCTGCAGCCTTCCTCGGCAGGGATCGTATCTTGGCCTTTTACCAGGGGCAGCCGAAGCTCTGCCACAGGTGCGGCGACCCCTCACTGCTTGTAAGATCTTGAAGTGCGCTCTGTGTGGGGGTCTGGGTCATCTTGCCGCCTCCTGTACAGAGATTAGGTGTAACCTGTGTGGTGATCTCGGTCACCCATTTAGCCGCTGTCCACGCTCCTTTGCCAATGCGGTCTCTGCCCCTACGGATGGGGGTCATGAGGTGGCCTCCGGGGGTGAGGGGACCAGCAGAGGTGAGGGAGCTCAGGAGCCAGGGAAGAACCGGCAAAAGACGGCTGCTCAGCAGAGGCGTCAGGAGAAGCGCAGACGGAGCAGGGAGCTGACAGGAGCGCCCACAGCAGGTGGGTCGATGGTGGCCCCTGTTCCAGAAGCAAATCTCGCGGCTGAGGCTTTGAGGGACAGCGAGTTAGATGAAGAGGACAGGAGGATCCAGAGGGAGGAGACCAACTCTGCAGATTCCTCCCACTATGAAAGTGTGGATGAGGAAGGCAAGAGGTGGTTAGAAAAAAGGCGTAAGCTACGTGCCACGAGGAGGAAGCGAAGGGGGGATTCAAGATCTTCTCCCACCCCGGGCCAAGTACTGGAAGGGGAAGCCTGCTCACCTCCAGTTGGACACTCCAATAGGTTCCGAGCCCTTCAAGACATCTCTTCCTCCTCTGAGGGGGAAGGAAAGGGCAAGGTTCCTGGGGCAAAGAAAGGGTCAACAGGGGGCGCTGAGTCTCCTCCTCATGGAGGCATAGTTCCTACAGGGGAGGAGGCGACTCTAGAGCCTGGAAACAAGGACGATGGGGTCGGGGGATCCCCTGCTATGGACACATCTATGTCCAAAAAAAGAAGCAAGGGGCTTTCCTCTGACCCCGAGGAAGGGTGTGTGAGGAAGAAAGCCATCTAATTTAATCACTCATGATGGCGGCACCCACTCCGCTGACTCTGGCATCAATTAACGTTGCCAGCATTAAGTCGGATACGGCTAGATTTGCGGCCTTTGATTTTCTCAGCCGAGTTGAAGCCGACATTTTATTTTTGCAGGAGACCAGGCTGTCTGATTTGGCAGCGATACATAAGGCAAAAAGGGAGTGGAGGTCAGGCCCTTCCTACTGGTCTCTTGCGGCCGAGCCGTATAGCGGAGTGGCGGTCCTTTTTACCGCAGCGGTTGAATGCCGACGAGTTATTGAATTAGAAATGGGAAGGTGCCTGATCTTAGATGTCCTCATGAAGGGACAAGAATTGAGACTTGTAAACATCTATGGTCCCCAGTCAAAAAAGGACAGGAAGAGTCTCTTTATGAGGATCAAGCCCTACCTTTTTACCAGCCGCCAAGTTGTCTTTGGAGGTGACTTTAATGCAGTCACAAGAGCCCGTGATAGGGGAGGCTCTGGAGACAGGCGGTTGACTTTTGACAGCGTCGCACTTAATAGCATAGCTAGCGAGGCTCGCCTGGTGGATGTCCACATCCGGCAGAACCCAGGCCACGAGGGGTTCACCTATTATAGAGGTCAGAGCAGGTCAAGAATAGACAGGTTTTTTTTGAAGGAGGAAGCCATCTCTTCACCAGTGTCCGTTGTTGAGGTGGAATTCTCCGACCACTGTCTGATTTTGTTTTCTCTGAATGTTGCAGAGACCCCCCGGATGGGCAGAGGTTATTGCAGACTGAATTCATCACTCCTGGAGGAAGCAGAGATAAGACAGTCCTTTGAGGATTTTCTGCAGAGCCAGGTACCATTACTGGATCTCTGTAGCAGTAAGTCAGAGTGGTGGGAGATGTTCAAGAGGAGGGCAGCGAGGTTCTTCCGAGAGCTCTCCAACCTCAGATGCCTGGACAGGTACCGCCTGTACAACGGCCTGAGGAGGAAACTCGAACATCTCGTTTCGACTGGAGGTAGCCGCGAGGAGATCTCCAGAGTGAAATCTTTGCTCAAGAAGTGCCAGTACGATAGACACGCATCCTTGGTTTTTGAGAGGGATTTCGGGAAGTACCGCTCGCCCGACCCTTACAGAAACTGTAGGATGTCAGTGAATAGTAAAGTAGTCACTGGACTGATCGATAGTACAGGATCCCTGAATCGATCCAGATCAGGGATTCTGGAGGTCGTCAGATCCTACTACTCGCAACTCTTGGGAAAGAGGGATCTAGATTCGGAAGTGATGTCGGCTTTCCTGGCTGAAACTGTCCCTGAGCCGGGGGTAGACACCTCTCTTGATGTTTTGACAGGAGAGATCAGAATAGAGGAAGTTAAACTGGCGATTGATGGGCTCCGGCTCAAAAAATCGCCAGGACCGGACGGACTAACATCCGAGTACTATAAGACCTTCAAGGACCTCTTGAGTCCCCTCTTGACGGAGGTATTAAACGAGTGTCTTTCCTCGGGCACTCTGCCAAAGTCAATGAGGAGGTCAGCTTTGATCCTTCTGTCAAAGGGTAAAGACTCGAGCCGTATTGAGAACTGGCGTCCCATAGCACTTCTCAATACGGACAGGAAGGTTCTGGCAAAAGTGCTGTTTAATCGGTTGGTCAAGTTTGCACCCCGGCTCCTCTCGGGCGCCCAGCATTGCTCTGTTCCAGGCCGTAGCACCTTTAGCGCTGTTCTTGGTGTCCGGGAGGCAGTGGAGCAGGGTAGGGCTGGTCACTGGGAGGGGTACTTGCTGTCCTTGGATCAGGCCAAAGCGTTTGATCGGGTTAACCACGAGTACCTCTGGTCAGTCCTTCTGAGATACGGCCTGCCAGTGGGGTTTGTTGATTGGCTGCGAACATTGTATGCAGGGGCTGAGACTTTCCCGCTGGTGAACGGTTGGCTTGGCCGCCCTTTCGAGGTGGGGTCCGGTGTCCGCCAGGGCTGTCCTCTAAGTCCCCTGTTGTATGTGTTTGCGATAGATCCCTTCCTCAGGAGGGTTGATCGTGGACCTATAGCAGGGGTCGGGATGGACCGGGCGGTGCCGGAGGCTATCCTGAGGGCAGTGGCATACGCCGATGATGTCACGCTCTTCGTATCCTCAAGGGAGGAGGCGGAGTTTGTGGTGTCGGAGGTGGATGGCTACTCAGAGGCATCTGGGTCCAGGATCAACTGGGATAAGTGCGAAAGTCTCTGGTTAGGAAGGGGAGATCCTGTGTTTGATCTCCCGGACACTCTTCCGGTGCCCCAGACTTCAGCAAAAGTTCTTGGCATCAAATTTGGCCAGGGGGATTACCCCATGCAAAATTGGGTAGACAGGCTAGACGGTGCCACTCACAAGGTTAATCAGTGGAAGGGTTGGTCTTTAACCCTTCGGGAAAGAGTTAGCCTGATCAAAACATACCTGCTTCCTTTATTCATCTACCTGGGCAGCGTATGCATTTTGCCAGAGCCTCTCTGGACCCGGGTCTACAACCTGTTCTTCCTAATGTTGTGGGGGAATAGGTTGAACCTGATCAGGAGAGATGTTACATACCGCACGAGGAGACTAGGGGGGTTATCTATGGTCAACCCCGTGGTGTTTCTTGTAGACACCTTTTTTAAGATCAACATAGGCAACCTCTGGCAAGAGAGGGCTCCTCCGTGGGTCTACTCCTGCCGGGGATGGTTTCGGCCTTTCTTCCAGGAATGGGAGACAGGTGGGCGAGTGAAGGACCTTCGCACGCAGCACGGACATCTCCCGGCTTACGCTACCTTGGTTCTGAAGGTGATACGCCGGTGGGGTCTGGGGATGTGGGAGATCAGGACTCTGACGAGGAGGCTCCTCGACGAAAGAGTCCTGTTGACCCATTTCCAGAAGCCCCTGGCGCTCAAGGACTGCCCAAGTCGGGACCTGGAGGGAGGGTTACGTTTACTGAATCCAACCCGGGTCCCCTTGAAGTTTTGGGACTTGGCTTGGCACTGCTTTCACGGGAGACTGTATGTAAGGGGTAACTTGAAGAGCAGGCCTCTGATTGACAGGGGTTGCCCCCGTCAGGAGTGCAGCGACGTGCTGGAAAGCATGGAGCATTTCCTGCTTCAGTGCCCCTTTAATACAGAGGTTTACCAACGGGTAGGGGTCTCCATAGGCTGGCGTCAGCTGGCACACCTCTCCTATGCGGAGTGGGCTTATGGAGCCTTCAGAGGTCTTGGTGGCAGGGACCGCTGCACTTTATTTCTAGTTAGCCTAGTGGTCAGGTTCCACATCTGGAGTGCACGGTGTCTAATCTCGACGGAGCTGAAAATCCTCCCCGTGGATACGGTATGTAGGAACATCCTGGGTGACCTGGTGAAGGTGCGTTCTTTGGAGTATGAGAGGCTGGGCACATCTAAGGCTTCTCTCCTATGGAGAGGGCTTGTATTTCGTTAGGGACAGTCTTTTCTTAATCTTCTAGGGGCAGAGTAGGGAGAGAATAGGGACAGGATAGGGAGAGAGGAGGGATAGGGCAGGGAAAGTTTTCCATGAAGGGTCAGACTGAGGGGCAGACTAAGGACAGTCTAGGGCAAATTAGGGAAAGAATAGGGAGACCTTTTTAAAAAAAGAGAAGGGAAAGGGCATTGCCGTGTATGTGCCCGGTTTATCATCTCCAATCCCTGTGGGGGGCTGTGAGTGCACCATGAAGCCTTTTGTTTAGTTTTGGGCAAAATGAAAAGAAGTAGGGCTGCAGGTGAGCCGACCTTAGGCTTTCGGGTTGTATGAATATTGTATAGTATTCATATTGGTGTATGTCGGTGTATAGTTTATTATGGTTTTGTATATATTGTATATATTCACATTTTGGGTGGTAGGTAGGTTGGGTGGGGAGTTGTGGGGAGTGGGGTTCACACCTTGAGCCGTAGCCTGGCACGTCCCAAACAAACTCTGGGCACGGACTGGTGGAGTGGGCATGGCCCCCAGGCTGCGGCAGGGAAAAGTGTGGTATGATGTATATTTAAAAAAAAACCAAAAAAAAAACCCCTGGTGTGGCTTGGCACGTCCTGAACTTTGAACTCTGGGCACGGACTGGTGGAGCAGGCATGGCCCCCAAGCTGCACTGGGGACCCAAAAAAAAAAAAAATAAAATAAAATAAAATATTAGTTTGGTTATATGCAGGTTGGCTCAGTCTTTATGTTAGAATGGTTTGGTTATATGCAGGTTGGCTCAGTCTTTATGTTAGTATGGTTTGGTTATATGCCGGTTGGCTCAGTCTTTATGTTAGGATGGTTTGGTTATATGCCGGTTGGCTCAGTCTTTATGTTAGAATGGTTTGGTTATATGCCGGTTGGCTCAGTCTTTATGTTAGAATGGTTTGGTTATATGCCGGTTGGCTCAGTCTTTATGTTAGGATGGTTTGGTTATATGCCGGTTGGCTCAGTCTTTATGTTAGGATGGTTTGGTTATATGCCGGTTGGCTCAGTCTTTATGTTAGAATGGTTTGGTTATATGCCGGTTGGCTCAGTCTTTATGTTAGAATGGTTTGGTTATATGCCGGTTGGCTCAGTCTTTATGTTAGGATGGTTTGGTTATATGTCGGTTGGCTCAGTCTTTATGTTAGGATGGTTTGGTTATATGCCGGTTGGCTCAGTCTTTATGTTAGGATGGTTTGGTTATATGCCGGTTGGCTCAGTCTTTATGTTAGGATGGTTTGGTTATATGCCGGTTGGCTCAGTCTTTATGTTAGTTCGGTTTGGTTAGTTATTTCTGTTATTGTTTAACGCTATTTCATTTCATCTGTGTGGTTTCAGGGGGTTCGGCTGGACCTGTAGTTCTAGTTTTCTGTAGTGATATGCTCTTTTAAGTATTTTTGTTATATATTGAGTATGAATGGCTGTGTGAGTGTACAGTGGGGGGAGGGGGAATGGGTATAAAGTGACTTTTCTTTTGTTGATGGGTCATGGACCAGGGGGGGAAGGGCCTCATCTTGTTGTATACAGTTGTGTTATTGTTCATGTTTGGTTGTGTTTTATACTTTTCTAATAAAAGATCTACAGGATGTAACTGAGGGTCAGTACAGCATAAGTAATGTATGTACACAGTGACTCCACCAGCCGAATAGTGAGTGCAGCTTCTGGAGTTGGGTGTGTGCTGGTTAAGCTCTGCAACTTCCAGGGTGTGGCCAGAGAAGGAGGTTTTGCTGAGTTTGGATCCCAGAGAAGGTGCACTTTTCTGGGCTTTGTTGGACATGGAGTACCGCACCTCCTCCCCCCGGGGCCACTTGGGGGGAGGGAGGGAAGTGATGGCAATGGCGGCATCAGAGTCTTCCGAAAAAACTTTGCCACGGGTGCCAGAAAAGCCAGCAGTCCGCAAGAAGACAGGAGCTGCTGGAGGTAAGAAGAGACTGGGTCCGGGCCGTGGCTGCAGCAGCGTGGCTCCGTTTGTCAGCACGGCAGCTTCTGACAGCACCGGGAGTGAGATGGTTACGCGCAGCCAGACCCGCAGGAGAGCAGGTGAGCCGCAGATACCGGTAAGCACGGGAATGTGGAGTGACAAAAAGAAGGAGGAATCCGTGATTGAGCTGGCCTCCAGGCTGGCTAAAAACATCACTGACTACAACTTTGCAGGGAAAATGTTGGTGGTACAAAAAGGGAAGCTCCGTGACGCCAAAATGTTACTGGAGCAAAAAGCTTCTAAAGACAAACAGGCAGAAGCCAGGTCAGCGATAAAAAAGTGCAAAGACTGCATAAAGATGTGGGAAGCGGTGAGGGCAAAGATCCTGGAGGAGAGCGGGCCCTTTAAAGAAAAAATTCTGAACGACGACCGGTTTGCTAAGATGGCGGCAAGGTGCAGTGACCATGAGTCAAGTGATGATGAAGCCTCAGATGAAGAGTTTGAGGATGTGCAGGAGACCCTGGAGCAGCCTGTGTGCTCTCAAGACTTGGCACCAACGCCCAGAGGCACTACAAGTCCCAGAGGCAAGCTACCTGAAGAGATTGCGCTGCCTTCCACCTCAGGGGAATCTGAGGTGGAGGAAAGAACAGGGAGATTGCAGCTACAGAAGACCCCGCAGCCGGAAGCCTCTGTACATATGGAGGGCTTCATGTTTGGCGACGAGTTGCCAGAGCAGGACACAAAGATAAAGAGAAAGAAAAAGAAACCGGAGAAGCTGCAGGAAAAGCTTGTGTTCGTTCCTGGGAGCTCTGGTCTGGCTGCAAAGTCGGATCAGAGTTCTGACCCCAAAAACCCCCCTGGCTCGGGCTCTGTGGTGGGCCTGGAGCGGGAAGTTGGGGAGAAAAGGGCCCAGCTGGTCAGACCCCCTGTCCCTGTGCTAGTTGGTAACAAGGGCAAGGAGATCAGTAAGAAAGGTGCAGTAAAGGCCAGTACAGATGCAGGTCGCGGTACCGGCAAGGAGGGTGGCAGCGGTGCCACTAATGCAGCAAGTGCTGCCTGTGATGCGGAGGGGGCTGTGGACCTAAAATCTGGGGTCTCCCATAATTTGGGAGCAAGTCAGGCCGGATCCCGCGCCTCCAGTGATGCGGAGGCAAAAAAGAAAAAAAGAAAAAGTAAAAACACAAGCAAAAATCCGGAGGTTTTACCATCTACCTCTGGAGAGGCCAGGACCCATGGACCACATGATCCAAGGAAAAAAGTGGTAGATCCGGGGATGAATGTGCGAGAGCGTGCGGCAGATGTAAGGGACAAGGCCGAGGGTACACGTTCCTCTGCAGTTGCTGGGCCTCCGGGCACCTCGGGTACCCCTGGCGGCCAGGAATCTGGAGGCCCAGGGGATAAGGTAGTTAGGCCAGAGGGGTCATGGGGTCCAGTCGCCCCTCCGGCGGCGACAACACCTGGTAGGAGTTATGCCAGTGTCGCCGCTGGAGGGGAGGGGTCCTCCTTGTCTCCAGGCTCTAGGGAGGGCGTTTTGCAACAGCGTCTCCTGGAGGCTTTACGGAAGGGGGAGAGTACAATCACAGTTGGAGGAAGAGAGGTGGATCTATCTCTCTGGAAAGAGAGACATGGCTTGGGTGCCTTCCGAGAGCAAAGGGGGGAGACCGTATGGTCCCTACCGACACCCGGGCAGGACGCAGGTCGTAGGAATGTGGTCCGTCTTCGTTGGAGAGGCAATGATGCATGCCCCCCGAGGGCAAGGGTAGTGGAGCTTCTGCTGAAGATGGGCTTCAGGGCGGTTGACATCTTTGCCCTGATCCATCCCTACGGCACGTCTGAGTTTGACATCAGTTTCGTTCGCCCAGAGGGCCTAGAAATCTTCTGGGGGAATTACGAGCTGGTGAAAAACGAGCCCGGTTGGCGAGACTTTGCCATCCAGGTGGTGTCTCGCCAGAACGGTATCAAGAAGGTGACCGTTTTGACTCGTAATGAGTCACTTTCTTGCTTTGACATCATGACGTGGCTCAGTAGGTACGGAGAGGTGACGGAGATGCCCCAAAAGAACAGGGATGAGCACGGCATATGGTCTGGGGCCTGGACGTTCATGGTCAAGCTGAAGCGTTCAGGTAACTCAGTGGCACACATACCATCTGCAGCCTTCCTCGGCAGGGATCGTATCTTGGCCTTTTACCAGGGGCAGCCGAAGCTCTGCCACAGGTGCGGCGACCCCTCACACTTGAGCGCCGCTTGTAAGACCTTGAAGTGCGCTCTGTGTGGGGGTCTTGGTCATCTAGCCGCCTCCTGTGCAGAGATTAGGTGTAACCTGTGTGGTGACCTCGGTCACCCATTTAGTCGCTGTCCGCGCTCCTTTGCCAATGCGGTCTCAGCACCTACGGATGGGGGTCATGATGTGGCCTCCGGGGGTGAGGGGACCAGCAGAGGTGGAGGAGCTCAGGAGCCAGGGAAGAACCGGCAAAAGACGCCTGCAGAGCAGAGGCGTCAGGAGAAACGCAGACGGAGCAGGGAGCTGACAGGAGCACCCACAGCAGGTGGGTCGATGGTGGCCCCTGTTCCAGAAGCAAATCTCGCGGCTGAGGCTTTGAGGGACAGCGATTTAGATGAGGAGGACAGGAGGATCCAGAGGGAGGAGACCAACTCTGCAGATTCCTCCCACTGTGAAAGTGTGGATGGGGAAGGCAAGAGATGGCTAGAGAAACGGCGTAAGCTAGGTGCCACGAGGAGGAAACGAAGGGGGGATTCAAGATCTTCTCCCACCCCGGGCCAAGTACTGGAAGGAAAAGCCTGCTCACCTCCAGTTGGACTCTCCAATAGGTTCCGAGCCCTCCGAGACATCTCTTCCTCCTCTTCTGAGGGGGAGGCAGAGGGCAAGGTTCCTAGGGCAAAGAAAGGGTCAACAGGGGGCGCTGAGTCTCCACCTCGTGAAGGCATAGTTCCTTCCGGGGTGGAGGCTACTCTGGAGCCTGGAAACAAGGACGACGGGGTCGGGGGATCCCTTGCTATGGACACATCTGTGTCCAAAAAAAGAGGCAAGGGGATTTCCTCTGACCCCGAGGAAGCGGGTGTGAGGAAGAAAGCCGTCTAATTTAATCACTCATGATGGCGGCACCCACTCCGCTGACTCTGGCATCAATTAACGTTGCCAGCATTAAGTCTGATACGGCAAGATTTGCGGCCTTTGATTTTCTCGGCCGCGTTGAAGCCGACATTTTATTTTTGCAGGAGACCAGGCTGTCCGATTTGGCAGCCATACATAAGGCAAAAAGGGAGTGGAGGTCAGGCCCTTCCTACTGGTCTCTTGCGGCCGAGCCGTATAGTGGAGTGGCGGTCCTTTTTACCGCAGCGGTTGAATGCCGACGAGTTATTGAATTAGAAATGGGAAGGTGCCTGATCTTAGATGTCCTCATGAAGGGACAAGAATTAAGACTTGTAAACATCTACGGTCCCCAGTCAAAAAAGGACAGGAAGAGTCTCTTTATGAGGATCAAGCCCTACCTTTTTACCAGCCGCCAAGTTGTCTTTGGAGGTGACTTTAATGCAGTCATGAGAGCCCGCGATAGGGGAGGCTCTGGAGACAGGCGGTTGACTTTTGACAGCGTCGCACTTAATAGCATAGCTAGCGAAGCTCGCCTGGTGGATGTCCACATCCGGCACACCCCAGGCCACGAGGGGTTCACCTATTATAGAGGTCAGAGCAGGTCTAGAATAGACAGGTTTTATTTGAAGGAGGAAGCCATCTCTTCGCCAGTGTCCGTTGTTGAGGTGGAATTCTCCGACCACTGTCTAATTTTGTTTTCTCTGAATGTTGCAGAGACCCCCCGGATGGGCAGAGGTTTTTGGAGACTGAATTCATCACTCCTGGAGGAAGCGGAGATAAGACAGTCCTTTGAGGATTTTCTGCAGAGCCAGGTACCATTACTGGATCCTTGTAGCAGTAAGTCAGAGTGGTGGGAGATGTTCAAGAGGAGGGCGGCGAGGTTTTTCCGAGAGCTTTCCAACCTCAGATGCCGGACAGGTACCGCCTGTACAACGGCCTGAGGAGGAAACTCGAACATCTCGTTTCGACTGGAGGTAGCCGCGAGGAGATCTCCAGAGTGAAATCTTTGCTCAAGAAGTGCCAGTACGATAGACACGCATCCTTGGTTTTTGAGAGGGATTTCGGGAAGTACCGCTCGCCCGACCCTTACAGAAACTGTAGGATGTCAGTGAATAGTAAAGTGGTCACTGGACTGATTGACAGTACAGGATCCCTGAATCGATCCAGATCAGGGATTCTGGAGGTCGTCAGATCCTACTACTCGCAACTCTTGGGAAAGAGGGATCTAGATTCGGAAGTGATGTCGGCTTTCCTGGCTGAAACTGTCCCTGAGCTGGGGGTAGACACCTCTCTTGATGTTTTGACAAAAGAGATCAAAATAGAGGAAGTTAAACTGGCGATTGATGGGCTCCGGCTCAAAAAGTCGCCAGGACCGGATGGACTAACATCCGAGTATTATAAGACCTTCAAGGACCTCTTGAGTCCCCTCTTGACGGAGGTATTAAATGAGTGTCTTTCCTCGGGCACTCTGCCAAAGCGTTTGATCGGGTTAATCATGAGTACCTCTGGTCGGTCCTTCTGAGATACGGCCTGCCAGTGGGGTTTGTTGATTGGCTGCGAACATTGTATGCAGGGGCTGAGACTTTCCCGCTGGTGAACGGCTGGCTTGGCCGCCCTTTTGACGTGGGGTCTGGCGTCCGTCAGGGCTGTCCTCTAAGTCCCCTGTTGTATGTGTTTGCGATAGATCCCTTCCTTAGGAGGGTTGATCGTGGACCTATAGCAGGGGTCGGGATGGACCGGGCGGTGCTGGAGGCTACCCTGAGGGCAGTGGCATACGCTGATGATGTCACGCTCTTCGTATCCTCAAGGGAGGAGGCAGAGTTTGTGGTATCAGAGGTGGATGGCTACTCGGAGGCATCCGGGTCCAGAGTCAACTGGGATAAGTGCGAAAGTCTCTGGTTAGGAAGGGGGGATCCTGTGTTTGATCTCCCGGACACTCTTCCAGTGCCCCAGACTTCAGCAAAAGTTCTTGGCATCAAATTTGGCCAGGGGGATTACCCCATGCAAAATTGGGTAGACAGGCTGGATGGTGCCACTCAGAAGGTAAATCAGTGGAAGGGTTGGTCTTTGACCCTTCGGGAAAGAGTTAACCTGATCAAAACATACCTGCTCCCTTTATTCATCTACCTGGGCAGCGTATGCATTTTGCCAGAGCCTCTCTGGACCCGGGTCTACAACCTGTTCTTCCTAATGTTGTGGGGGAATAGGTTGAACCTGATCAGGAGAGATGTTACATACCGCACGAGGAGACTAGGGGGGTTGTCTATGGTCAACCCTGTGGTGTTTCTTGTAGACACCTTTTTTAAGATCAACATAGGCAACCTCTGGCAGGAGAGGGCTCCTCCGTGGGTCTACTCCTGCAGGGGATGGTTTCGGCCCTTCTTCCAGGAATGGGAGACAGGAGGGCGAGTGAAGGACCTTCGCACGCAGCACGGACATCTCCCGGCTTATGCTACCTTGGTTCTGAAGGTGATACGCCGGTGGGGTCTGGGGATGTGGGAGATCAGGACTCTGACGAGGAGGCTCCTCGACGAAAGAGTCCTGTTGACCCATTTCCAGAAGCCCCTGGCGCTCAAGGACTGCCCAAGTCGGGACCTGGAGGGAGGGTTACGTTTACTGAATTCAACCCGGGTCCCCTTGAAGTTTTGGGACTTGGCTTGGCGCTGCTTTCACGGGAGACTGTATGTAAGGGGTAACTTGAAGAGCAGGCCTCTGATTGACAGGGGTTGCCCCCGTCAGGAGTGCAGCGACGTGCTGGAAAGCATGGAGCATTTCCTGCTTCAGTGCCCCTTTAATACAGAGGTATACCAACGGGTAGGGGTCTCCATAGGCTGGCATCAGCTGGCACACCTCTCCTACGCGGAGTGGGCTTATGGAGCCTTCAGAGGCCTTGGTGGCAGGGACCGCTGCACTTTATTCCTAGTTAGCCTAGTGGTCAGGTTCCACATCTGGAGTGCACGGTGCCTGATCTCGACGGAACTGAAAGTCCTCCCCGTGGATACGGTATGTAGGAACATCCTGGGTGACCTGGTGAAGGTGCGTTCTTTGGAGTATGAGAGGCTGGGCACATCTAAGGCTTCTCTCCTATGGAGAGGGCTTGTTTTTCGTTAGGGACAGTCTTTTCTTAATCTTCTAGGGGCAGAGTAGGGAGAGAGGAGGGACAGGATAGGGAGAGAGGAGGGATAGGGCAGGGACAGTTTTCCATGAAGGGTCAGACTGAGGGGCAGACTAAGGACAATCTAGGGCAAATTAGGGAGAGAATAGGGAAACCTTTTTAAATTCAAGGGATAGTACATTTTGATGTCTGTGCCCGGCTTATCACCTCCAATCCCGGTGCTGGGCTGTGAGTGCACCATGAAGCTTTTTGTTTTGATTTGGGCAAAATGGAATGAAGTAGGGCTGCAGGAGAGCCGACCTTAGGCTTTCGGGTTATGTGTATAGTATATATTATGTATGTTGGTTGGAGTGTACTATGATTTGTATATATTGTATATTGTATATATTCACATTTTGGGTGGTAGGTAGGTTGGGTGGGGAGTTGGGGGGAGTGGGATTCACGCCTTCAGCCGTAGCCTGGCACGTCCCGAACATTGAACTCTGGGCACGGACTGGTGGAGCGGGCATGGCCCCCAGGCTGCGGCGGGCACAGTGTGGTACTATTTATTTAAAAAAAAAAAAAAAACCCTGGTGTGGCTGGGCACGTCCTGAACTAAGAACTCTGGGCACGGACTGATGGAGCAGGCTTGGCCCCCAAGCTGCACTGGGGACCCAAAAAAAAAAAAAAAAAATTACATATATTTTTAGTTAGTTCTTTTATGCCAGTTTGGCTCGGTCTTTCTGTTTATATTTGGTTATTTATCTTGCTATTTATGTTATTGCTTACATTTGTGTTGTGTGGGTACAGTGCGGTACGGCTGGACCTGGAATTATAGTTTCCTTAGTTTTATATTTTAGGTATATACTTGTATACTGTGTTATATGTTGAGTGTGTATGTGTGTGGGTGTGTACGGCGGGGGGAAGCCCGGATATGGACATTTACTTTGTTTATGGATCACGGACTGTGGGGGAAGGGCCTTATATTGCTTTATATGGTTATTCTTATTGTTACAGTTTGTCTTTCTTGTGTTTTTTACTTTTATAATAAAAGATCTACAGGATGTAACCCAGGATCAGTACAGGATAAGTAATGTATGTACACAGTGACTCCAGCAGCAGAATAGTGAGTGCAGCTCTGGAGTATAATGCAGGATGTAACTCAGGATCAGTACAGGATAAGTAATGTATGTACACAGTGACTCCACCAGCAGAATAGTGAGTGCAGCTCTGGAGTATAATGCAGGATGTAACTCAGGATCAGTACAGGATAAGTAATGTATGTACACAGTGACCCCACCAGCAGAATAGTGAGTGCAGCTCTGGAGTATAATGCAGGATGTAACTCAGGATCAGTACAGGATAAGTAATGTATGTACACAGTGACTCCACCAGCAGAATAGTGAGTGCAGCTCTGGAGTATAATACAGGATGTAACTCAGGATCAGTACAGGATAAGTAATGTATGTACACAGTGACTCCACCAGCAGAATAGTGAGTGCAGCCCTGGAGTATAATACAGGATGTAACTCAGGATCAGTACAGGATAAGTAATATATGTACACAGTGACTCCACCAGCAGAATAGTGAGTGCAGCTCTGGAGTATAATACAGGATGTAACTCAGGATCAGTACAGGATAAGTAATGTATGTACACAGTGACTCCACCAGCAGAATAGTGAGTGCAGCTCTGCAGTATAATACAGGATGTAACTCAGGATCAGTACAGGATAAGTAATGTATGTACACAGTGACTCCACCAGCAGAATAGTGAGTGCAGCTCTGGAGTATAATACAGGATGTAACTCAGGATCAGTACAGGATCAGTAATGTATGTACACAGTGACTCCACCAGCAGAATAGTGAGTGCAGCTCTGGAGTGTAATACAGGATGTAACTCAGGAGCAGTACAGGATAAGTAATGTATGTACACTGTGACTCCACCGGCAGAATAGTGAGTGCAGCTCTGCAGTATAATACAGGATGTAACTCAGGAGCAGTAGAGGATAAGTAATGTATGTACACAGTGACTCCACCAGCAGAATAGTGAGTGCAGCTCTGGGGTATAATACAGGATGTAACTCAGGATCAGTACAGGATAAGTAATGTATGTACATAGTGACTCCACCAGCAGAATAGTGAGTGCAGCTCTGGGGTATAATACAGGATGTAACTCAGGATCAGTACAGGATAAGTAATGTATGTACATAGTGACTCCACCAGCAGAATAGTGAGTGCAGCTCTGGGGTATAATACAGGATGTAACTCAGGATCAGTACAGGATAAGTAATGTATGTATACAGTGACTCCACCAGCAGAATAGTGAGTGCAGCTCTGGAGTATAATACAGGATGTAACTCAGGATCAGTACAGGATCAGTAATGTATGTACACAGTGACTCCACCAGCAGAATAGTGAGTGCAGCTCTGGAGTGTAATACAGGATGTAACTCAGGAGCAGTACAGGATAAGTAATGTATGTACACTGTGACTCCACCGGCAGAATAGTGAGTGCAGCTCTGCAGTATAATACAGGATGTAACTCAGGAGCAGTAGAGGATAAGTAATGTATGTACACAGTGACTCCACCAGCAGAATAGTGAGTGCAGCTCTGGGGTATAATACAGGATGTAACTCAGGATCAGTACAGGATAAGTAATGTATGTACATAGTGACTCCACCAGCAGAATAGTGAGTGCAGCTCTGGGGTATAATACAGGATGTAACTCAGGATCAGTACAGGATAAGTAATGTATGTACATAGTGACTCCACCAGCAGAATAGTGAGTGCAGCTTCTGGAGTTGGGTGTGTGCTGGTTAAGCTCTGCAACTTCCAGGGTGTGGTCAGAGAAGGAAGGTTTGCTGAGCTTGGATCCCAGAGAAGGTGCACTTTTCTGGGCTTTGTTGGATATGGAGTCCCGCACCTCCTCTCCCCGGGGCCACTCGGGGGGAGGGAGGGAAGTGAAGGCATTGCTGGCATCAGCAATGCCGAAAGAAAGTTTGCCACTGGTGCCGGAGAAGCCAGCAGCACGCAGGAAAACAGGAGCTTCTGCTGGAGGTAAGAAGAGACTTGGACCTGGTCGTGGCTGCAGCAGCGTGGCACCATTTGTCAGCACGGCGGCTTCTGATAGCGCAGGGAGTGAGATTGTGACCCGCAGCCAGACCCGCAGGAGAGCAGGTGAGCCGCAGACCCTGGCAAGTATGGGTAAGTGGAGCGAAAGAAAGAAGGAGGAATCAGTGATTGAGCTGGCCTCCAGGCTGGCGAAGAGTATTAATGACTATAACTTTGCTGGAAAAATGTTAGTCATGCAAAAAGGGAAGGTGCGCGATGCCAAGCTGATCATGGAGCAAAATGCTTCTAAGGACAGAAAGGCAGAAGCCAGAAGGGCAATAAAGAAATGCAAGGACTGCATTAGAATGTGGGAAGCGGTGAGGGAGAAAATACTGGAGGAGAGCGGGCCCTTTAAGGAAAAAATCATAAATGATGACCGGTTTGCAAAGATGGCGGCAAGGTGCAGTGGCCAGGAGCAAAGCGAGTCAAGCAATGATGAAGCCTCAGATGAGGAATTGTTTGAGGATGTGCAGGAGACCCTGGAGGAGCAGCCCGTATGCTCACAAGAGCTAGTACCAACACCCAGTGGCACTACAAGTTCCAGAGAGCTGTTGCCTGAGGAAATTGGACTGCCATCTACCTCAGGGGAATCAGAGGTGGAGGGAAACGCAGGAAGGCTACAAGTGCAGAAGACCCCACAGCCAGAAGCCTCTCTGCATATTGGGGGCTTCATGTTTGGCAATGAGATGCCGGAGGAGGATGTAGAGATAAAGAAAAAGAAAAAGAAACCTGTTAAGCTGCAGGAAAAGCTTGTGTTTGTCAAAGTTCCCGTGAGGACTGATCTGGCTGCAAAGTCAGATCAGAGTTCTGACCCCAAAAACCCCCCTGGCTCGGGCTCTGTGGTGGGCCTGGAGCAGGGAGTTGGGGAGAAAAGGGCCCAGCTGGTCAGACCCCCTGTCCCTGTGTTAGTTGGTAACAGGAGCAAGGAGGTCAGTAAGAAAGGCGCAGTAAAGGCCAGTACAGATGCAGGTCGCGGTAACAGCAAGGAGGGTGGCAGCGGTGCCACTAACACAGCAAGTGCTGCCTGTGATGCGGAGGGGGCTGCGGACCTAAAATCAGGGGTCTCCCATAATCTGGGAGTAAGTCAGGCCGGATCCCGCGCCTCCAGTGATGCGGAGGCAAAAAAGAAAAAAGGAAAAAGTAAAAACACAAGCAAAAGTCCGGAGGCTTTACCATCTACTTCCGGAGAGGCCAGGACCCATGGACCACATGATCCAAGGATAAAAGTGGTAGATCCGGGTATGGATGTGCGAGAGCGTGTGGTGGATGTGAGGGACAACGCCGAGAGTAAACAATTCTCTGCAGGTTCTGGGCCTTCGGGCACCTCGGGCCCCCCTGGCAGCCGGGGATCTGGAGGCCCAGGGGATAAGGTGGATAGGCCGGGGGGGTCACAGGTTCCAGTCGCCCCTCCAGCGGCGACAACAACTGGCAGGAGTTATGCCAGTGTCGCCGCTGGAGGGGAGGGGTCCTCCTTGTCTCCAGGCTCTAGGGAGGGCGCTTTGCAACAGCGTCTCCTGGAGGCTTTACGGAAGGGGGAGAGTACAATCACAGTTGGAGGAAGAGAGGTGGATCTATCTCTCTGGAAAGAGAGACATGGCTTGGGTGCCTTCCGAGAGCAAAGGGGGGAGACCGTATGGTCCCTACCGACAGCCGGGCAGGACGCAGGTCGTAGGAATGTGGTCCGTCTTCGTTGGAGAGGCAATGATACATGCCCCCCGAGGGCAAGGGTAGTGGAGCTTCTGCTGAAGATGGGCTTCAGGGCAGTTGACATCTTTGCCCTGATCCATCCTTACGGCACGTCTGAGTTTGACATCAGCTTCGTTCGCCCAGAGGGCTTAGAAATCTTCTGGGGGAATTACGAGCTGGTGAAAAACGAGCCCGGCTGGCGAGACTTTGCCATCCAGGTGGTGTCTCGCCAGAACGGAATCAAGAAGGTGACCGTTTTGACTCGTAACGAGTCACTTTCTTGCTTTGACATCATGACGTGGCTCAGTAGGTACGGAGAGGTGACGGAGATGCCAAAAAAGAACAGGGATGAGCACGGCATATGGTCTGGGGCCTGGACGTTCATGGTCCAGCTGAAACGTTCAGGTAACTTAGTGGCACACATACCTTCTGCAGCCTTCCTCGGCAGGGATCGTATCTTGGCCTTTTACCAGGGGCAGCCGAAGCTCTGCCACAGGTGCGGCGACCCCTCACACTTGAGCGCCGCTTGTAAGACCTTGAAGTGCGCCCTGTGTGGGGGTCTGGGTCATCTAGCCGCCTCCTGTGCGGAGATTAGGTGTAACCTGTGTGGTGACCTCGGTCACCCATTTAGTCGCTGTCCGCGCTCCTTTGCCAATGCGGTCTCAGCACCTACGGATGGGGGTCATGATGTGGCCTCCGGGGGTGAGGGGACCAGCAGAGGTGGAGGAGCTCAGGAGCCAGGGAAGAACCGGCAAAAGACGTTTGCGGAGCAGAGGCGTCAGGAGAAACGCAGACGGAGCAGGGAGCTGACAGGAGCACCCACAGCAGGTGGGTCGATGGTGGCCCCTGTTCCAGAAGCAAATCTCGCGGCTGAGGCTTTGAGGGATAGCGATTTAGATGAGGAGGACAGGAGGATCCAGAGGGAGGAGACCAACTCTGCAGATTCCTCTCACTGCGAAAGTGTGGATGAGGAAGGCAAGAGGTGGCTAGAGAAACGGCGTAAGCTAGGTGCCACGAGGAGAAAACGAAGGGGGGATTCAAGATCTTCTCCCACCCCGGGCCAAGTACTGGAAGGAAAAGCCTGCTCACCTCCAGTTGGACTCTCCAATAGGTTCCGAGCCCTCCGAGACATCTCTTCCTCCTCTTCTGAGGCGGAGGCGGAGGGCAAGGTTCCTAGGGCAAAGGAAGGGTCAACAGGGGGCGCTGAGTCTCCACCTCGTGAAGGCATAGTTCCTTCCGGGGTGGAGGCTACTCTGGAACCTGGAAACAAGGACGACGGGGTCAGGGGATCCCCTGCTATGGACACATCTGTGTCCAAAAAAAGAAGCAAGGGGCTTTCCTCTGACCCCGAGGAAGCGGGTGTGAGGAAGAAAGCCGTCTAATTTAATCACTCATGATGGCGGCACCCACTCCGCTGACTCTGGCATCAATTAACGTTGCCAGCATTAAGTCTGATACGGCTAGATTTGCGGCCTTTGATTTTCTCGGCCGCGTTGAAGCCGACATTTTATTTTTGCAGGAGACCAGGCTGTCTGATTTGGCAGCCATACATAAGGCAAAAAGGGAGTGGAGGTCAGGCCCTTCCTACTGGTCTCTTGCGGCCGAGCCGTATAGTGGAGTGGCGGTACTTTTTACCGCAGCGGTTGAATGCCGACGAGTTATTGAATTAGAAATGGGAAGGTGCCTGATCTTAGATGTCCTCATGAAGGGACAAGAATTAAGACTTGTCAACATCTATGGTCCCCAGTCAAAAAAGGACAGGAAGAGTCTCTTTATGAGGATCAAGCCCTACCTTTTTACCAGCCGCCAAGTTGTCTTTGGAGGTGACTTTAATGCAGTCACAAGAGCCCGCGATAGGGGAGGCTCTGGAGACAGGCGGTTGACTTTTGACAGCGTCGCACTTAATAGTATAGCTAGCGAGGCTCGCCTGGTGGATGTCCACATCCGGCACACCCCAGGCCACGAGGGGTTCACCTATTATAGAGGTCAGAGCAGGTCTAGAATAGACAGGTTTTATTTGAAGGAGGAAGCCATCTCTTCACCAGTGTCCGTTGTTGAGGTGGAATTCTCCGATCACTGTCTAATATTGTTTTCTCTGAATGTTGCAGAGACCCCCCGGATGGGCAGAGGTTTTTGGAGACTGAATTCATCACTCCTGGAGGAAGCAGAGATAAGACAGTCCTTTGAGGATTTTCTGCAGAGCCAGGTACCATTACTGGATCTCTGTAGCAGTAAGTCAGAGTGGTGGGAGATGTTCAAGAGGAGGGTGGCAAGGTTCTTCCGAGAGCTCTCCAACCTCAGATGCCTGGACAGGTACCGCCTGTACAACGGCCTGAGGAGGAAACTCGAACATCTCGTTTCGACTGGAGGTAGCCGCGAGGAGATCTCCAGAGTGAAATCTTTGCTCAAGAAGTGCCAGTACGATAGACACGCATCCTTGGTTTTTGAGAGGGATTTCGGGAAGTACCGCTCGCCCGACCCTTACAGAAACTGTAGGATGTCAGTGAATAGTAAAGTGGTCACTGGACTGATCGATAGTACAGGATCCCTGAATCGATCCAGATCAGGGATTCTGGAGGTCGTCAGATCCTACTACTCGCAACTCTTGGGAAAGAGGGATTTAGATTCGGAAGTGATGTCGGCTTTCCTGGCTGAAACTGTCCCTGAGCCGGGGGTAGACACCTCTCTTGATGTTTTGACAGGAGAGATCAGAATAGAGGAAGTTAAACTGGCGATTGATGGGCTCCGGCTCAAAAAATCGCCAGGACCGGATGGACTAACATCCGAGTATTATAAGACCTTCAAGGACCTCTTGAGTCCCCTCTTGACGGAGGTATTAAATGAGTGTCTTTCCTCGGGCACTCTGCCAAAGTCAATGAGGAGGTCAGCTTTGATCCTTCTGTCAAAGGGTAAAGACTCGAGCCGTATTGAGAACTGGCGTCCCATAGCACTTCTCAATACGGACAGGAAGGTTCTGGCAAAAGTGCTGTTTAATCGGTTGGTCAAGTTTGCACCCCAGCTCCTCTCGGGGGCCCAGCATTGCTCTGTTCCAGGCCGTAGCACCTTTAGCGCTGTTCTTGGTGTCCGGGAGGCAGTGGAGCAGGGTAGGGCTGGTCACTGGGAGGGGTACTTGCTGTCCTTGGATCAGGCCAAAGCGTTTGATCGGGTTAATCACGAGTACCTCTGGTCAGTCCTTCTGAGATATGGCCTGCCAGTGGGGTTTGTTGATTGGCTGCGAACATTGTATGCAGGGGCTGAGACTTTCCCGCTGGTGAACGGTTGGCTTGGCCGCCCTTTTGAGGTGGGTTCCGGTGTCCGTCAGGGCTGTCCTCTAAGTCCCCTGTTGTACGTGTTTGCGATAGATCCCTTTCTTAGGAGGGTTGATCGTGGACCTATAGCAGGGGTCGGGATGGACCGGGCGGTGCCGGAGGCTACCCTGAGGGCAGTGGCATACGCCGATGATGTCACGCTCTTCGTATCCTCAAGGGAGGAGGCGGAGTTTGTGGTGTCGGAGGTGGATGCCTACTCAGAGGCATCCGGGTCCAGAGTCAACTGGGATAAGTGTGAAAGTCTCTGGTTAGGAAGGGGGGATCCTGTGTTTGATCTCCCGGACACTCTTCCGGTGCCCCAGACTTCAGCAAAAGTTCTTGGCATCAAATTTGGCCAGGGGGATTACCCCATGCAAAATTGGGTAGACAGGCTGGATGGTGCCACTCAGAAGGTAAACCAGTGGAAGGGTTGGTCTTTGACCCTTCGGGAAAGAGTTAGCCTGATCAAAACATACCTGCTCCCTTTATTCATCTACCTGGGCAGCGTATGCATTTTGCCAGAACCTCTCTGGACCCGGGTCTACAACCTGTTCTTCCTAATGTTGTGGGGGAATAGGTTGAACCTGATCAGGAGAGATGTTACATACCGCACGAGGAGACTAGGGGGGTTATCTATGGTCAACCCCGTGGTGTTTCTTGTAGACACCTTTTTTAAGATCAACATAGGCAACCTCTGGCAAGAAAGGGCTCCTCTGTGGGTCTACTCCTGCCGGGGATGGTTTCGGCCCTTCTTCCAGGAATGGGAGACAGGAGGGCGAGTGAAGGACCTTCGCACGCAGCATGGATATCTCCCGGCTTACGCTACCTTGGTTCTGAAGGTGATACGCCGGTGGGGTCTGGGGATGTGGGAGATCAGGACTCTGACGAGGAGGCTCCTCGACGAAAGAGTCCTGTTGACCCGTTTCCAGAAGCCCCTGGCGCTCAAGGACTGCCCAAGTCGGGACCTGGAGGGAGGGTTACGTTTACTGAATTCAACCCGGGTCCCCGTGAAGTTTTGGGACTTGGCTTGGCGCTGCTTTCACGGGAGACTGTATGTAAGGGGTAACTTGAAGAGCAGGCCTCTGATTGACAGGGGTTGCCCCCGTCAGGAGTGCAGCGACGTGCTGGAAAGCATGGAGCATTTCCTGCTTCAGTGCCCCTTTAATACAGAGGTATATCAACGGGTAGGGGTCTCCATAGGCTGGCCTCAGCTGGCACACCTCTCCTATGCGGAGTGGGCTTATGGAGCCTTCAGAGGCCTTGGTGGCAGGGACCGCTGCACTTTATTCCTAGTTAGCCTAGTGGTCAGGTTCCACATCTGGAGTGCACGGTGTCTAATCTCGACGGAGCTGAAAGTCCTCCCCGTGGATACGGTATGTAGGAACATCCTGGGTGACCTGGTGAAGGTGCGTTCTTTGGAGTATGAGAGGCTGGGCACATCTAAGGCTTCTCTCCTATGGAGAGGGCTTGTATTTCGTTAGGGACAGTGTTTTCTTAATTTTCTAGGGGAAGAGTAGGGAGAGAGAAGGGACAGGATAGGGAGAGAGGAGGGATAGGGCAGGGACAGGTTTCCATGAAGGGTCAGACTGAGGGGCAGACTAAGGACAGTCTAGGGCAAATTAGGGAGAGAATAGGGAGAAAATGCAAGGGATAGTACATTGTGATGTCTGTGCCCGGCTTATCACCTCCAATCCCGGTGGCGGGCTGTGAGTGCACCATGAAGCTTTTTGTTTTGATTTGGGCAAAATGGAATGAAGTAGGGCTGCAGGAGAGCCGACCTTAGGCTTTCGGGTTATGTATATAGTATATATTATGTATGTTAGTTATTGTAGTGTATTATGGTTTTGTATATATTGTATATATTCACGTTTTGGGTGGTAGGTAGGTTGGGTGGGGGAGTTGGGGGGAGTGGGATTCACGCCTTGAGCCGTAGCCTGGCACGTCTCGAACATTGAACTCTGGGCACGGACTGGTGGAGCGGGCATGGCCCCCAGGCTGCGGCGGGCACTGTGTGGTATTTATTAAAAAAAACAAAAAAAACCCTGGTGTGGCTTGGCACGTCTCGAACATTGAACTCTGGGCACGGACTGATGGAGCAGGCTTGGCCCCCAAGCTGCACTGGGGACCCAAAAAAAAAAAAAAAAAAAAAAAAAAAAAAAAATTTTTTAGTTAGTTTTATGCCAGTTGGCTCAGTCTTTCTGTTTGAATTTGCTTATTTATGTTGCTATTTCAGTTATTTATGCTGTTTATGTTATTGCTTACATTTGTTCTGTGTGGGTGCAGTGCGGTACGGCTGGACCTGGAGGTGTAGTTTACAGGGTTTATGTAGTTATAGTTTCCTTAGTTTTATATTTTAGGTATATAGTTGTATACTGTGTTATATGTTGAGTGTGTATGTGTGTGGGTGTGTACGGCGGGGAGGAAACCCGGATATGGACATTTACTTTGTTTATGGATCATGGACTGTGGGGGAAGGGCCTTATATTGCTTTATATGGTTATTCTTATTGTTACAGTTTGTCTTTGTTGTGTTTTTTACTTTTATAATAAAAGATCTACAGGATGTAACTCAGGAGCAGTAGAGGATAAGTAATGTATGTACACAGTGACTCCACCAGCAGAATAGTGAGTGCAGCTCTGGGGTATAATACAGGATGTAACTCAGGATCAGTACAGGATAAGTAATGTATGTACATAGTGACTCCACCAGCAGAATAGTGAGTGCAGCTCTGGGGTATAATACAGGATGTAACTCAGGATCAGTACAGGATAAGTAATGTATGTACATAGTGACTCCACCAGCAGAATAGTGAGTGCAGCTCTGGGGTATAATACAGGATGTAACTCAGGATCAGTACAGGATAAGTAATGTATGTATACAGTGACTCCACCAGCAGAATAGTGAGTGCAGCTCTGGGGTATAATACAGGATGTAACTCAGGATCAGTACAGGATAAGTAATGTATGTACACAGTGACTCCACCAGCAGAATAGTGAGTGCAGCTCTGGAGTGTAATACAGGATGTAACTCAGGAGCAGTACATGATCAGTAATGTATGTGACTCCACCAGCAGATTTCATATGTACCCAAACGTGGTACAAATAAAAACAGTTGGTCATGCAAAAAACAAGCCCTCATACGCCCATGTCAACAAAAAAATTAAAAAGTTCAGAGCTTTTGAAAAATGGAGATGAAAATCCTTCTGAAAATTGTCACATGTTTGGGTCCAAAATAGTCTGTGTCACTAAGGGGTTAAAATTAGAAAGCTGACAGAAAGTTGCCTTCTGGGTTTTTTATTACATTGTTGCCAATGGAGAACAGATGCAAATAGAGAGTCTCCCATTTGTAGCCGCTGTGTTTTGTTTAGCGGATCCTTTTTTCTTTTCCGCTTGGAAGGAAACTGAAGCAAAATCATTTACACTAAAAATGGGATTACAACAGATACAAACTGAGGCTGCCTGCGGCCGGCCACACGGGCCGATTCCAACTGCGCAATTTATAATCAGCGTCCATGCGGAGGATCCGCGGCAAAACACGGGCATTGGAAAGGATGTAAATTCGCGAGTTCGCTCACACTCGCGGATACAAATTGTGTATTCTGCGATTGAAGGAAAAATCGCAGCATGCTCTATTTTGCCGCGGATTCCGTGCAGACAACCTCCACTGAAGTCAATGGAGGTTGTCCAACCCACAGCTCATACGCAAACGACATGGCATATGGGCTGCGGATACCGTCATTATCGCTAAGCGATGGCACGGGAAATACAAACATTGAAAAAAATTTTTAATATATTATGCATGCTCGACGGTGCGCCGACCGCGGTCATCCGCATTACAGTAAGTTCAGGTACGCAGGGTCGCCGGCTGCAGGCCCCCTGCATGCAGAATCCCGTCCGCCCGTGTGAGGCCGGCCTAACTTATCATTAAAAAGCGGAAGCCTTCGTTCTCACTTGTTTTTTTGTCGTTCGTTTTTGTATCCATTTATGTGATTGTAAACGGATCCATTAAAAATGGAAACCCGAACGCAGATGGAACAGAGCCTAACCTGCTGCAGTCCCTTTAACCCGCGCCTGCCTGCAGCCACTGAGACGCAGTAGTGATATAAATCGTACGTCGGGGGTTTTCGATACTTTTGTTTTTACTTTCCACGATTCGCTTCTGCGAAAATCAGAATAAAACAAGCAGATGTGTTTTTCTGGCCGTGAGCTTTTTATGAGATGACGATCAAATGCGGCGCATCGCGGCGGCTGCAGACGGGACTCCTTATTGGTGTGGATGTAGACCCAACGTCATTACCAAGAATACAAAATCCCGTGTATTACGCAATACTGGACGCTTAATCCCTGCGACTGCGAGCTGCGAGGTGATGTTTTCATCCTGTCGGTGCGGAGAATGTGTGATGTATGTACATTCACAGGGATCTGCCCGCGCTGCAGCTTTGGGGTCAGCGGGAGGATGGCTCGGAGTTTATATAACACCGCTGTACAGTAAGCCGCGCCAACGCCATTTCTGTTTTGTCATCCCGTCCCTCGGCTTAATTCATCATCGTAAGTTTGTCAGCTTGGAGCCCCTAAGGATCGGCTAATGGTGCAATCACATCAACGTTAGGGGATTCCACTTTCCTGCTCTGTCCAGGAAGCCCGCCCTCGTCGAATGGTTTAATCTTATGATGGAACCGAACAGCGCAGAACGGACCCCCGTTCACTATAATGGGGGCCATTCGATTTCTGCTCAGCAGTCTGACATTAGGATGAACTAGTGATGTGTTCTGCACGAAGTCATCCTGTTTTCTAGCAGAACTCAGCGATGGAGATTCCGGACAGAACCTCCGACGCTGGTGTGAACGAACCCCAACCCCTCTTTTAAGCTCCCATACGGGAAGCAATCAATTCATTGGATATCTTATACTCCAGTCACTGCCAGAGCTGCACTCCGCATTCTGCTGGTTTCCCAAAAACTTTCAAAGTGCAAACCACACTGCCACCCCCTGTCCATAAGGTTAGTCCTACTGTATAGTTTAACAGTGCTGGCCTTGGGTTAGATGGCTCCCTGTGCAGAATTTATGTCACATGCCCCTGTTATTAGAAAAATTATATATTGCATTGCTAGACAGTCTGCCTGTAGTCTGCTTGTGCAAGTAGCAGGTAGCAACATAACCGCACCAGAACAACTCCGTGAATAAATACAGCATTGGAACCAACCTCAGTACATAAATACAGCACCACAACCAAGCTCAGTACATAAATACAGCATTGGAACCAAGCTCAGTACATAAATACAGCACCCCAACCAAGCTCAGTACATAGATACAGTACCAGAACCAAGCTCAATACATAGATACAGTACCAGAATCAGGCTGAAAACATAAATACAGCACCAGAACCAAGCTCTGTACATATATACAACCCAGAACCAAGCTCAATACATAGATACAGGACCAGAGCCAATCTCATAACATAAATACAGCACCAGAACCAAGTTCAATACATAGATACAGTACCAGAATCAGGCTGAAAACATAAATACAGCAACAGAACCAAGCTCCGTACATATATACAACCCAGAACCAAGCTCAATACATAGATACAGGACCAGAGCCAATAGCATAACATAAATACAGCAGCAGAACCAAGTTCAATACATAGATGCAGTACCAGAATCGGGCTGAAAACATAAATACAGCACCAGAACCAAGCTCCGTACATATATACAACCCAGAACCAAGCTCAATACATAGATACAGAACCAGAGCCAATCGCATAACATAAATACAGCAGCAGAACCAAGTTCAATACATAGATGCAGTACCAGAATCGGGCTGAAAACATAAATACAGCACCAGAACCAAGATCAGTACATATATACAACTCCAGAACCAGATAAAGTAGAGATCCTGTTCTTCTATGTGTGTACAGTATATGGAGACAATCATAGCAGCAATCTACACCCACCAGCTCAGAGAAGACTGAGAATTAGAGATGGAGTCTGCAGAGGGAAAACTGGTGATAAATGCAGGATCCAAGTCATATCGAGTGTTACTCCTCATGTCCACACATGGAAGCTTATGCTGAAAAGTCATCTGAACATACAAGTTTGCATTAACCTCTGAAAATGGGACAGACATGAAGGCCCCGAGGGACAACACAGATGACGAAAATGATTTGGATTCCTTCATCCCACATCAGTGTCTGGAATGAGGATGCAAAGCGCAAAGGAACTGAAAAAATGCATCTTCACACCAACACAGCGACACCCATAAGAAGCGGGAGGAATCTCCGCAGGATCTCATCTATGAGCACACGGGGTCACTGGGCCGGAGGGCCGGAGGGCCGGACTGTCTCAGAAAACAAAGATACCTCCAAATGATACACACAGACAACAAACATACAGAAAGACCCACCACACCTAGAGGCACTCTGTGACCTCAGTACGGGGTCTCTGTTTCGTTAACCCCTTCTTGCCTCAGGGCGTAAATAAACACCCTGAGGTGAGAAGGGGAACCTGTAAATGGGTGTAGATTTACCTGCTTTCGATGGCGTGGGCTCAGGAGCTGAGCTTGTGCCATCTGCAGCAGGAGGCAGCTGTGACTGACAGCCAACCTCCTGCCTGAAACAGCGGGGATCTATGAGAACACCGATCCCTGCTGTTAACCCCTTACATGCTGTGATCAATGTTCATCGCGACATGTAAAATGTTCACAGTAGGAGGGTGCTTCCTCTGTGATGTCATTGGCTCTCCACCATGTCATCACGGATGGCTGAGGCATTGCCATAGCAACCAGATGCCAGCCAATGGTGTCTGGGGCTGCCGTAGCTTGCGAATGCTATGCCAATAATAAATTACAGTACAGGAGTACTACAGCGTATTATCAGACCAATCACAGGATCGCAGGTTCAAATACCCTACTGTGACATAAGAAATGCAAAAAAAAAATAAAAATAGTAAAACAAAAAATTAGTTTAAAAAAAAAACTTTTTTGCACTTGTCCTTCCTTGTTTCAAAAAATGGGGGGAAAAAAAAATAAAATCCACATTTGATATGGTCACATCCGCAACAACCCGTACAACAAGTGAACACACAAAAAATTGAACCGTCATCAAACAAGCCATGTATACCCAAAATGATACCAATAGAAACTACAGTTCATCATGCAAAAACAAGCCTTCATAGAGCTCTGTCCATGGAAAAGTTAAAAGCCGACGGGACTTTGAATGCAGCGATGCAAAAAAAATAACATTTTCCAATTGTGCAAAAATGGAAAAAGAATATAATTTTGGATTGGTTACTGTTGTAATGGTACGACCCACAAAAAATATCATGTTTGCTGCATGATGGAAACTGTAAAAAAAATGGCAGAATTAATGAATTCTACCTCCCTGCCCTCCAAAAAGGATTGATAAAGGTTCTACAATACATTATATATACCAAAAAAATGATACCATTGAACACTACGGCTCGCCGCGCAAAAACCGACCCTCCTGCGGCGATGGAAACATAAAAGTTATGGCTTCTGAAAAGTAGAGGTGAAAATTTGCAACATTGCAAACTACCTCGGATCACGATTAGGAAGACGGCATTCCACGCGCCATTCTAAGGAGGAACACAATTGGCGTGCTTGTCATAAGATACACAGAGGCGCACAAAGACATTTGGTACATCTTGAATCATCCTGAAGTCCGAATACGAAATCTCTGCCTGATGGGAGCACTCGGGGATTTAGGCCAAAATGTGCAACATTCTCGCTGTACAAACACCGACCCTCCAAATAATGACCCTCCCTAAATATAACAATAATGTGAAATCCATCCAGCAGCGGCACCTAATCCGGCATGAACCGCGCCAACTGACTGCGATGCAGATAAGTGCAAACAGATGGAGCGCATGTAGTACCATCCCAGAGCAGCAACAGACAAGGAAGCCACTCATGTACAAAGCAAAGCAGATAGGTCAGAGGCTAAAACGGGAGACATTTATGTTAAGGGGATGCCCAGTAGTAAACTATTGATGGTCTGTCCTCGGGACAGGTCCCTGTTAGTAGATAGGTAAGTGTCTGTCGCCTGCGACCCCCCCCCCCTTCTAATCAATATAATCAACAATAATACAACTGCTATAATAATGCTCTCTGTAGATATCATTATGGCTCTATCAAACTACTAACGACCACTTGTCAGTTAGTATGTGAGTGCTTCTGATGCTCCGCCCCTGGTAACGTCATTGCTCCGCCCAATGTTGACATCATCGAAGGTCCTACAACATATAGAAAACACAGAGCCTGACCGACAAGAAAAAAACACAGTTAGGGCTCTTGGAAAGGGGAGGACAAAAAAAACCAAAATGAGAATACAACTAAGCTGCTATTGTCTCAGACACAACTCAGCGGTCCTGACAGAGGACACTGACCTACCATCACCACAGAGATCTGGCGGACTGAAGGACTTGAGGTGACATCACTACTGTGGGAGGTGCAATTGTGCAGTTTGGTAAAAAGTACTGTATATTGAATAAACCAACGTGTTTGTGATGACGTCACTGTGAAGTGATCACCTATGTGGGTGGAGTCAGGAATCTGGTGGTGCGTGGATTAGCAGAGCTGTGTGTATAATGTGTGTGAATCAGGATGAAGCAGAGCTGTGTGTGCGTGAGATCTGTGGGGTTAGGATGGATGTAAATAGATGTACAATGTAGCAGAGCTGTGTGTATGATGTGTGGGGATCATAATGAATGTACCATGTAGCATGCGCCACCAGAAACACTGGTGCTATACTTTCCTAATAATTACTAGCACTATGTATATAAGTGAAGTATTGTTAATGTCTGCAGGATAGTTAATCAATAGAGATGAGCGTGCGTACTGGGCCACGATCCTTTTTCGCCCGAGTACCGCGATTTTCGAATACTTCCGTACTCGGGCGAAAAGATTCGGGGGGCGCCGTGGGTGAGTGGGGGGTTGCAGCGGGGAGTGGGGGGAGAGGGAGAGAGAGAGGGCTCCCCCCTGTTCCACACTGCTACCCCCCGCGCCACCACGCCTCCCCCCGCCCCTCGGCGCTCCCCGAAATCTTTTCACCCGAGTACTGAAGTACTCGAAAATCGCAGTGCTCGATCGAGTAATTACTCAAAACGAGTACGTTTGCTCATCTCTATTAATCAATCATTGATTGCTGGTGGTCTGCTAGCTGGTACCCCCACCAATCAGCTGTTTGCCAATCCAGAGTGCTCATGCACTGAACTGATTTCCACAGGAAGCAGAAAGCTCAGTTTTTACTGCAATGGCCAGATGGCCAGGAGGAGAGGTGAAGAGAGAGGTAAGGGGAGAGGAGAGGGAAAAGGAGAGAGGAGAAGGGAGAGGAGAGGTGAAGGGAGAGGTAAGGGGAGAGGAGAGGGAAAAGGAGAGAGGAGAAGGGAGAGGAGAGGTGAAAGCAGAGAGGTGAAGGGAGAGGTAAGGGGAGAGGAGAGGGAAAAGGAGAGAGGAGAAGGGAGAGGAGAGGTGAAGGGAGAGGAGAGGAGAGGGAAAAGGAGAGAGGAGAAGGGAGAGGAGAGGTGAAAGGAGAGAGGAGAAGGGAGAGGAGAAGGGGGTGGGTGAATGGAGAAGAGAGGGGAGAGAGGAGAAGGGAGAGGTGAATGGAGAGAAGAGAAGAGAGAGAGAAGTGTGAAGATACAGAGGACAAAAGAGAGGAAAGAGAAGATTGTAGAGAAGAGGGGAAAGAAATAAAACAAAAAATACATTTTAGCGGGTTCAGCTAGGACAAGCCACCGAAGGTTCTGCTTTGCGTCGAACCAAACTTTTAGCAAAGTTCAACCCAAAACAGGATTCAACTGTTTTGGTTCTCTCAAACTATTAGGCTACCAAAGGCCACACCCCCCTATCAGATTTATTGGCATAAATTATAGCTGAAACGTATTCGGTGCTGGCATAGATTTCACTTTGGTGAAGAGAGTTGCCACCAGATGCGCCAAATGTATGAAGAGACCTGAGCCTCTAATTACATCTGTCACTTATGCTGCTGCGTCGTTTACTCGGACCGCTATATGAACGGTCTCTGGTCTAAGCAAATCTGTAACGTTTTAGCATAAACAACATTTGCAGTACTTGAATTTTTGTATGTAATACAGCACAGTGGTGGAGCGCTCCTAGTGGATGGATGTGGTACTGCACCAGAACTCTGACTTGTCTCAGCAGAAAGTTACAGCTGATCTAGGTTGACAGTTCAGTTTTACTTTGGCCCAGCTGGGGGGAGGCCTCCACATTTACAGGACACCCCGGGGTCACCACAGGCCAGCCAGAGTGCCTCAACTAGGTGATGACCTTGCCGGGGCCCTGTGAGAAACATCTGGAATGAATTTTGGTTTCAAGTGCAATAAATTGGAATCCTGAGCACAACACGATTGAGGTGGTGCTGCCGGTGAGGAGGGGTAAGCCACCGGCCCGAGCCGAGACTGCGGCCAGCCTCTTACCCCAACCCCTTGAGGTAATTGCAGGAAGGAAGGGAGAAGCCTCAGAGCTGCACATAAACCTTCCACCCACCAACTTCCTCTATAACACCAAGAAAATACAAGAAAAGTGGGCTCCAATTAATCTGGGTGACGGGGATGGAACGAGAAAAGGTGCAGATCTTTAAATATTCAGAACATGCGCCATTATTAGGAATGCATGGTTTTCGGAAAGATCTGGGAGGATTGTGAAGCGATACACGGACGGCATGTACAGGGCAGGATGGGGACCGAACTCTTTGTATATTTCCAAACATTGGCGGTTATGGCTTCTACATAAAGGAAGAACACGTAGAATACCTTTACAGGAAACCAATCAGGGTAATCTGGAGTATCCAATAATCTGGCATCCTACAATCAGGACTCTACGTGGGGCCATAGAAACACATTCAGGAGAAGTTCTAAAGGGGTTTCCACGTCTGGGATAGTTCATCAGCATCAGATCGGTGGGGGTCAGCCTAGGGGCCGCTGCTAGTATTTCAATTTTTACCAGCCATATTAGCTGGTGTGAGCATTCTGTCATCCAGCGCTATAACTCACGCTGACGGGTCGGTCAGGACGCCACTGCAGCGCTCAAAGAAGATCCTTAGTATCTGCGCTGCGTACAGTATGTACAAGATGATATGGTGGTTGTCCAGTTGCAGGTGCAGGAGTGGAGAAGACTCTTAGAGGGTCACTGTTACTGCTGAGACCACTAAAGGGGGCCTCTATTACTAATAAGGCCACTAAGGGGGGCTCTATTACTACTAGGGGCCACTAAGGGGGGCTCTATTACTACTAGGGGCCACTAAGGGGGGCTCTAATACTACTGAGTCTACTAAAGAAGGCACAATTATTACTGGAACTACTAAAGGGAGCACTATTGTTACTGGGGCCACTGTGAGGGGGTACTATCACTACTGGGGCCACTGTGAGGGGGTACTATTACTACTGGGGCCTCTGTAAGGGGGTACTATTACTACTGGAGCCCCTCTGAGGGTGTACTATTACTACTGGGGCCACTGTGAAGGGGTACTATTACTACTGGGGCCACTGTGAGGGAGTACTATTACTACTGGGGCCACTGTGAGGGGGTACTATTACTACTGGGGCCACTGTAAGGGGGTACTATTACTACTGGGGCCCCTCTGAGGGGGTACTATTACTACTGGGGCCACTGTGAAGGGGTACTATTACTACTTGGGGCCACTGTGAGGGGGTACTATTACTACTGGGGCCCCTCTGAGGGGGTACTATTACTACTGGGGCCCCTCTGAGGGGGTACTATTACTACTGGGGCATTGGAATAAAGGAGGTAAAGACATACGCTCTGATAAACTGCGCTGTACATTTCATAGTGGCGGTGCTTGGAATAGCAGCTCAATCTCATTCTCATGAATGGGACTGAACTGCAGTCAAACCACATAAAGAATGAATATGACGTCGCTGACCTAGGAAGAGGCTGCGGCCGCACCTGAGCACTGTGGCTTCTTGAAATAGCTGACCTTCACCTGTGAAGAATTTTTTATGAGCCCCAAAATCACCCCCCCCCCCCCCACACACACACACACACACCTCAATGCAACCTTTAAATAACTTTGCGGATGGTGAACGAAATCACCTGAGTCTGTACCAACATACAGAGGTCATAGGTGTGAAGGTGGGGTCACTGATATTAATGGATGTAATTAAAGGGTAACTCCAGAAAGTCCCATAGATCAGCATTATGAGTACAGTGTGCCCCCAGGGTAATCATACACTGTATTTCACTTTATCTCATGTAGTCACCTTTTTTGAATCCACTTTTTCTATATCTCCCATTTACCATTCCGATCAATGCTGCCCCCTAGCTGTTAACATGCACAGCTCTACTGAGTCTGAGCTTTCTGTATGTCAATGCAATACAAGAGCATAGAAAGCGAATACACAAGTATTGGGAGATGGGGAAGGATTTCATGGCACTCATGGCGGACATCCATTTGTTCAGGACCCTCATCTATTCGCTAAAGTGTAAGTCAGCTGCAAAGAGCGCCTCTTACTGTGGAGGACTCAGCACATCCATGCAGTATATGGACAAGCCGCTGATTTAAATGAGAGCTTTGTAACAGCTCATTTCTCCTGTCGGGGCGCTGCAGAGAAACCAACACGAGCCGCCCAAATCCACTACACATCATTGGGGGTCGAAGTAACAGGACTGTGATCAGCTTAGAGGGAACTAGATACCCAAAATGTACAACCCCTTTAAGTGTTCAGGCATATGCCACTCCAGGCTTGTGGAAAGCTACCTAGGATCTCCCATTAATGCGAGCTCAGATGCTTTTGGAGGCTTGATGAAAGCTCCTGATTGGGGCTGAAACGTTGCCTATCTGCCTATATGTACTAATGTACCTAGTAGAGATCTATCTTCATGTCACTGCTCTGCTGCCTGACATCTTCTCTTTCTGTGTGATCCAGTCCTTGGTCTGGCGGCGCGCCTATTTTCCGTTTATAGACCCCAGCCGCGTATGTTTTCGGCTACTTCTATTGAGTGCTGCTGACATTCTACTTTTGTTCACATAGAATCTCCTATTAGGTAATGCGGCCATTCATGACTGCGTCACCAAGATAGGAAACAAAGGGTTAAAGGGGTCATCAGTATCAGATCAGTGGAGGCTGGCCCCCGGGGACGTCCACTGATCAGCTGGTTGGAGTGGCAGCGGCGCCTGGGTGGCACTGCTGTCACTGCGGTCAGCACGGGGCACAGCTGCACGGTATAGCAGCTCCATTACATTCACACGGATGGGACTGAGCTTCTCTCGGGTCATGTGACTGATGAACTTTATCCAGCGACTATTGTGTAACTTTTATTAACTATTTTTTATGGGGGATTAGGGGAAAAAAAGAAATTCTGCCATTTGTTTTTTGGATTTGGTTTTTACGGCGTTCAGCGTGCAGAATAAATCCCGTGATGTGGTTGTCCTGGGGGGCGGCGCGGTCCCGCCGATGCCAAGTTATACCGCCTCGTATGTTTTGCTATTTTTGTACACTAAAAACACTCTTTTTAACGACTTGTTTTTGTGCTGCCGCATTCCAAGAGCCGAACATTTTTATTCTTCCGCCGCCGGAGCTCTATGGGGCCTGCTCTCCGCAGGATGAGCTCGTTTATCCCATATTTGGAAAGTTATGATATTTTGATCACTTTTTATTTTGTTTTTTCCAGAGGCAAAATGAGAAAATCTGCAATTCTGGCGACGTTCCCTTTTAGGCTGGGTTCACACGGGGCGGATTTGCCACGGAAATTCCGTGCGGAATTTTGCCGCGGCAAATCCGCATGCGGCCGCTAATCCCGGGATTAGCCAGCCATGTGGACGAGATTTCTCAGAAATCTGGTCCACACAGGATGGCAAATCCGCTGCGGCTAAGCCGGCAGAAGCCACCACTGCGGCGCGGATTTGCCGACCGCAGCATGTCCATTCTTTTTTTTTTCCGCTGCGGCCACGCTCTACTCTATGGGAGCGCCGGCCGCGGCAGGAGAGCGAGCGGCCGGGCCGCTTCAAAACCGCTGCGGGTTTTGAAGCAGTGATTCTCCTGGCGGAAATCTCGCGATTTTTCGCTGTGGCCAAACCGCGGGATTTCCATCGGGAATCCACTCCATGGGAACCCAGCCTTACAGCGTTCACTGTGTGATATGTTACATTATTTCTGTGGGTCAGGATGAGGATGTTGATACCGAATGTATGTAGCATTTTTTTGCAAATTTTTCACGCTTTTTTAATGTATCTTTTTCTATCTCTGCATTAAAAGACCCCTAACATTTTTTCAGCAGGGTCGTGCAAAGCTTTTCTTTTTGCGGTTTGAGCTGTAGTTTTTAATGGACCCATTTAATGTTTTATACAATTTTTTAATGACTTTCTATTCCGTTTTTTTCGGGAGGTAAATATGCAAAAATAGTTACTTCTGCCATTTTTTTTACTTTTTTTTTTTTAACAAGGTGTTTACCATGCAGGCTGCGTAATGTACTAACTTTTTAATGTGGCTCATTACAAATGCGGTGAACCAAATGTAGGGTGATTTTCTTTTTTTTACATTTGGGACTTGAATATCATTCTCTTTGATTGTTCTTATAATGCACTGTAATACTTCAGTATAGCAGTGTACTATATTACCTATGTAGCTCAGCCAGAGGCTGAGGCTCATAGGCCGCTATAGATGGCAGAGCCAGAGGCCATTTTCAAAGCCTTCAGGTGCCATAGCAACCCATTGGGACCCTATGATCACATCACAGGGTTCAGATAGGTATGGCATGACCATGGCATGTAAAGGGTTAAACAGCAAGGATTGGAGATTTATCCGCTCCCCACTGTTAGAGCAAGTGACAGGCTATCATCTGACAGCCTGGCACATGCTCCGCCTGGCATGAGCCCCATGCCAGGCTTCTGATGTAGCGTTGTGAATAGGTGTATGGGTGGTCGTTAAGGGGTTAATCAGCAACTAAAGCTAGAAACAACACAAGGCGTGATCCGTGCGATCCGAAGCTTCGCGCCGAGGCCTCCGGACGCTGATTGCTTTCCAAATCTAATTGAGATAACAATCTGGCACTTTATCCGGCGCGGCGCTCTGAGAGTCATTATTGCGGCCGCGCAGAGTCGGCCTTTCCACCGCACAGCTACACATCTTGTTCCATTTATTGTCCCCATCCCCACCTCTCACGTGAGGTTAAGAGGGCAGCCATCTTTTTTTTCCATCACCTTCTAAATCCTCGGTCGTTCCGAGTGATTGGAGAAAGCCAATTAAGATGACAATTACGGCGGGTGGTGACAGCGGATTTAAGCTGTGAAATCAGGAGAGACCACCAAATCACCAAGAAACGTGAGACGCCCCCCACAGGAAACTGACTGCGGTGATGGATGGTGGGAGGAAAGGGACAAAGTAACCGACCTGCGCAAAACTAATTACCCGCAACTATTTAGCGGATTATATTTCTCCATCGCAGCAGTGAATGTAACGCCGAGAACATCAAGTCCAGCGTCAGCGCCATAGAGCGTTGTGGAGGTCGGCTTTTTATTCCTCCCCATCTTCAAGGTCTCTGCTTGCTGTCTGGGAATAGGAACATTCATAGTTTAGATCCAGAGACCGACCTCTTCCTGCTCACAGCTGAGGATTTGCTGCAATCTGCTGCCAAGGACCGTGCGTACCTGTCCGGGTCTTCTTTTTACCTTACTGTGTATTTCTGCGGAAGTGCCGGTCCGTGCGCAGTAGAGTTGTGGGTTTTTTTTCAAACCCCCGCGGGTTGGGCAGCTTTCACTGACTTCAATGAAAGCCATCCGTGCAGGAGCCGCACTGAAATGGACCGTGCTGCGAGTTGATTTTTGCATCTAATGATCCGCAAGTCAAATCTGCGTTCTTTAATTCAGGTGCGGACGGCCATGTTTTCCTATGGGCGGCTTGAACTGCGGATCATCCATTTAGGTGCCTTGGGACCTTTGTCTGCAGGACGCAGTGCAATGTGGATTTTTGTCAATTAGGGCTTCGACAGACGAACGTATGTGCAAATACACTCGCCGCAACGGAGCGTATTTGCGCATAAAAAAAGGTTTGGGCTGATACGAGTGTCGGCGCACGGTACTGTAAATTTGGCGCTCACAATGCCATTTCACGCGCACGCGTGATCCTCCCTTTCCGTGGAATTGAATAGATATTTAAAGCCAAATTACGGCCGGCCGTCATCGTGTTCCTGCGTGGTCCGCTGTGTCCCACTCTTCGCCTTGGTTTTTTAGCCTGCCGTAGACTTCTATGGCAGCTTTCTGTGTAAAATGCAGAAAGATAGGGCAAGTCGTATCTTCTCTTGCGTGCGAGAAACACGTTCATGAGAACAAACTCCTTGAAATCAATGGGTTCTACTTGTTACATTTTGTGGACACGATTTTTACGCTCACACAAACCATCCGTCTGAACGCACGCTGAGGCCGGTTCACACAGCCGTGAAACTCACATGAGATTTGTGCGCTGCGAGACGCACAGATCTCGCTTAAATATGGACCCTAGTCCTTTAAATGGAGTCATATACATGCCCTATCTCAGGACACATCGCCCATCGTCAATGGGACCTCTAATGCCTCACATGTCCCTCACATGCCGTGCGATGTGACGGTTCCCACCAAGGGGATACACTTACAATCCTCTACCATGTGTGAAACTCTCGCACGAGAATCGGTATTTCACAGATGCGATACGTTTTTGCCTGAAAATCGCATGTTCATTGGCACAATATCAGGCCAAGTTTCTTGATACAATATTGCAGTCGCCCGTATGTAGGCAGCCTAAGTCTAGGGAGGTAATGATTTTCATTGTGGAGAGCACAATGCTCCCTGGGTAATAGCTATGCAAATGAGCGGTGGCCTAATTCTCCACAGTGCCACCTATTGGAAGGTAGTTGCCTTTCAATATCCAACCTTTTAACAGATCCATCCAAAATCTGCTTGGTGCTTCCCTACAAGGTGGCCAATGCCCTGTGTGACAGCTCACATGTAGCTAAGGCCGGCCATGAAGCCAAACCATAGTATGGTACAGATGCTGCTCATCAGTGCCCTAAACCCTGGTGGGGGTCCCCGCAAGGTGAAACATTACCCCCAAACTCACATTGATGGCCTTTCACCTAGAACCCTACTGGCACAGATGAGGGGCAAGAACTCTGAAACGGCTGTCTGTACATGGGTAGTAAGTCTATGCCAGTTTTTGTCGTAGATTATAGTAAAAGTAATGTACTGTGCGTGGCCATGCCCCTAAAGCTGAGCCCTGCCCACTTTTTAAAAAAGTGAGGTGTAAATGTCACAGTTTTGGCACTTGCGCCAATATTATGTATTTTGCCAGAATTCTACATAAATGAAATATATGTATATAAATATGCCCGCTTTGCCCTGGCCAAGGTAGTCAGATACAGGGCTAAAGCCATGATGTGAACCTTCGCCCCAGGTGAAGGCAAACCTGTCTGCGGCCTGGTCACGGACCCCAAGCGCTAGAACTCCCCATTTTCACCTGAAGTCCCCCCGAATGCCTCCATGACAATCAGTGGGATCTGATAAATAAGTCACAGATGATCGTACGGCCCTCAGTTGGTAAATAATGGGGGGTGGTGTGTTTTCGGAATGCGGTGGATACTTTGTATCGCTGTGAGAATCCTCCTTCTGAGTACAATAACCTCGGCCTGGAATGTAACAATAAAAACATAATTATAAACATGCAGATAAAAATATTCGGAGGTCAGGATGAGACATGAGAGCGCCGCGGCCCCATCGCTGGCTGGACAACCTGCACAGTATAAAGACATCGTAAATCAATAGCTGTGTCCAAGGACGGGAGCCGCGCCAGCCCCGCAATTACCTTACTGACAACATGTGTGTATTTGGCAACTTCATAACAACCCCACCATGAAGATCAGCAGAGCCGCAGGGGATGGAGGGCGGAGGCCGGCCGGGCCACACATCTACATCTCTCTTCCAAGGATATGGACAACTATTGGTACATGGGAGGGCACTGGGGTAGCGTCAACTTTAGGTTAGATGGCACCTTGTCCAGAATTTTTAAAGTAAAAAACAGCATTGCACTGATAGGCAGACTTCTTTTATTCTGCTTGAGTGTAAAACAGCAAGATAATAGCCATACCAACACCAGAACAGCTTAGTGAATAAATACGGTACCAGGGTCAAGCTCATAACATAAATAAAGCACAAACCAACCTCACTACATAAATACAATACCAGAACCAAAATCAGTACATAAATACAGCACCAGAAACAGGCTCAGTACATAAGTGCAGCCTCAGAATCAAGCTCAGTACATAAATGCTGCACCAGAATCAAGCTCATAACATGAATATGGCACCAACCAACATCAATACATAGATACAATTCTAGAACCAAGCTCGTCACATAAATACAGCAGTAGAACTGAGCTCACAACATAAATAAAGCATCAGAACTAGAGATGAGCGAACGCGTTCGTCCGAGCTTGATATTCGTGCGAATATTAGGGTGTTCGGGATGTTCGTTATTCGTAACGAACACCATGCGGTGTTCTGGTTACTTTCACTTACTTCCCTGAGACGTTTGCGCGCTTTTCTGGCCAATTGAAAGACAGGGAAGGCATTACAACTTCCCCCTGTGACGTTCAAGCCCTATACCACCCCCCTGCTGTGAGTGGCTGGGAAGATCAGGTGTTCGCCTAATATAAAAGTCGGCCCCTCCCGCGGCTCGCTTCAGATGCCTGGTGAGTTAGATGAGGGACAGTGCTGTTTGTACCGGAGCTGCTGTAGGGAAAGAATTGGTAGTTAGTGTAGGCTTCAAGACCCCCCAAAGGTCCTTATTAGGGCCACTGATAGCTGTGTGTTGGCTGCTGTTAGCAGTGGCATTTTTTTTTTTTCTCAAAATCGGCTCTGCAGAGCGTTGCACCTGGCATTAGGGACAGAAGTGCTGCATAGGCAGGGAGAGTGTTAGGAGTGAGTGTAGCCTTCAAGAACCTCAACGGTCCTTTCTAGGGCCATATTTATCCGTGTGCAGTACTGTTCAGGCTGCTGTTAGCTGTGCTGCATTTTTTTTGGGCTTCTCAAAATCGCCTCTGCAGAGCATTGCACCCTCCATTGATACTGCAGGGAAAGAATTGTATAGGCAGGGCCACAACACAGTTATTATTCATTGAATATACGCAGTGCTGCCTTTTGCTTGTAAAACAAGTGAAAATAATTCTATTTGTCCAGCCTCTGTCCGTCCTAACGCCTGTGGACACGTGTGAGCTGCGTGAAAAACATTGCTAAATCATACGCACCCAGCTACGCTTTACTGCTGGCTTCGCCATTTGCTTTCCTTAATTGGGAAAAAAAATACCTGCTCTGCCAGAGTTATAATAACTCTGCTACCCTCACGTTCTGTGACACATTAGCAGGGACACAGCACAGTTATTAAACTTCTCATGTTCATTGAATATACGCAGTGCTGCCTTTTGGTGGGAAAAAACTGAAAACAAATCTATTTGTCCAGCCTCTGTCCGTCCTTACGCCTGTGGAGACGTGTGAGCTGCGTGAAAAACATTGCTAAATCATACGCACCCAGCGACGCTTTACTGCTGGCTTCGCCATTTGCTTTCCTTAATTGGGAAAAAAAATACCTGCTCTGCCAGAGTTATAATAACTCTGCTACCCTCACGTTCTGTGACACATAAGCAGGGACACAGCACAGTTATTAAACTTCTCATGTTCATTGAATATACGCAGTGCTGCCTTTTGGTGGGAAAAAACTGAAAACAAATCTATTTGTCCAGCCTCTGTCCGTCCTAACGCCTGTGGACACGTGTGAGCTGCGTGAAAAACATTGCTAAATCATACGCACCCAGCGACGCTTTACTGCTGGCTTCGCCATTTGCTTTCCTTAATTGGGAAAAAAAATACCTGCTCTGCCACAGTTATAATAACTCTGCTACCCTCACGTTCAGTGACACATTAGCAGGGACACAGCACAGTTATTAAACTTAGATTATTCATTCACTAAAGGCAGTGGGGCCGTTCGTTTTCCAAAAAGTGCAAAAATAATATTTGGCCTGCAGTCTTGCGCCAATTTATTTCCTGCCTGTGAAATCAAATCACTGGTAATACAGCATGCTGAGGGGTAGGGGTAGGCCTAGAGGACGTGGACGCGGCCGAGGACGCGGAGGGCCAAGTCAGGGTGTGGGCACAGGCCGAGCTCCGGATCCCGGTGTGTCGCAGCCGACTGCTGCGCGATTAGGAGAGAGGCACGTTTCTGGCGTCCCCACATTCATCGCCCAATTAATGGGTCCACGCGGGAGACGGTTATTAGAAAATGAGCAGTGTGAGCAGGTCCTGTCCTGGATGGCAGAAAGTGCTTCGAGCAACCTATCGTCAACACGCAGTTCTGCGCCGTCCACTGCTGCAAATCCGAATCCTCTGTCTGCTGCTCCTCCTTCCTCCCAGCCTCCTCACTCCACTACAATGACACCTGCTCAGGAGCGGGAACACTCCCAGGAACTGTTCTCGGGCCCCTGCTCAGATTGGGCAGCAGCGGTTCCTCTCCCACCAGAGGAGTTTATAGTCACTGATGCCCAACCATTCGAAAGTTCCCGGGGTCCGGGGGATGAGGCTGGGGACTTCCGCCAACTGTCTCAACAACTTTCTGTGGGTGAGGAGGACGATGACGATCAGACACAGTTGTCTTGCAGTGAGGTAGTAGTAAGGGCAGTAAGTCCGAGGGAGCAGCGCACAGAGGATTCGGAGGAAGAGCAGCAGGACGATGAGGTGACTGACCCCACCTGGTGTGCAACGCTTACTCAGGAGGACAGGTCTTCAGAGGGGGAGTCAAGGGCATCAGCAGGGCAGGTTGCAAGAGGCAGTGCGGTGGCCAGGGGTAGAGGCAGGGCCAGACCGAATAATCCACCAAGTGTTTCCCAAAGCGCCCCCTCGCGCCATGCCACCCTGCAGAGGCCGAGGTGCTCTAAGGTCTGGCAGTTTTTCACAGAGACGCCTGACGACCGACGAACTGTGGTGTGCAACCTTTGTCGCGCAAAGCTCAGCCGGGGAGCCAACACCAACAGCCTCACCACCACCACCATGCGCAGGCATATGATGGCCAAGCACCCCGCAAGGTGGGACGAAGGCCGTTCAGCGCCTCCGGTTTGCACCGCTGCCTCTCCCCCTGTGCCCCAACCTGCCACTGAGATGCAACCCCCCTCTCAGGACACAGGCACGACCGTCTCCTGGCCTGCACCCACACCCTCACCTCCGCTGTCCTCGGCCCCATCCTCCAATGTCTCGCACCGCACAGTCCAGCCGTCGCTAGCGCAACTGTTGGAGCGCAAGCGCAAGTACGCCGCCACGCACCCGCACGCTCAAACGTTAACCGTCCGCATAGCAAAATTCATCAGCCTTGAGATGCTGCCGTATAGGGTTGTGGAAACGGAGTCCTTCAAAAGTATCATGGAGGCGGCGGCCCCGCGCTACTCAGTTCCCAGTCGCCACTACTTTTCCCGATGTGCCGTCCCAGCCCTGCACGACCACGTCTCCCGCAACATTGTACGCGCCCTCACCAACGCGGTTACTGCCACGGTCCACTTAACTACGGACACGTGGACAAGCACAGGCGGGCAGGGCCACTACATCTCCCTGACGGCACATTGGGTGAATTTAGTGGAGGCTGGGACCGAGTCAGAGCCTGGGACCGCTCACGTCCTACCCACCCCCAGAATTGCGGGCCCCAGCTCGGTGCTGGTATCTGCGGAGGTGTATGCTTCCTCCACTAAAGCACCCTCCTCCTCCTCCTCCTCCTCTGTCTCGCAATCAAGATGTGTTAGCAGCAGCAGCAGCATGTCGCCAGCAGTCGGTGTCGCGCGGCGTGGCAGCACAGCGGTGGGCAAGCGTCAGCAGGCCGTGCTGAAACTACTCAGCTTAGGCGATAAGAGGCACACGGCCCACGAACTGCTGCAGGGTCTGACACAGCAGACCGACCGCTGGCTTGCGCCGCTGAGCCTCCAACCGGGCATGGTCGTGTGTGACAACGGCCGTAACCTGGTGGCGGCTCTGCAGCTCGGCAGCCTCACGCACGTGCCATGCCTGGCCCACGTCTTTAATTTGGTGGTTCAGCGCTTTCTGAAAAGCTACCCACGCTTGTCAGACCTGCTCGTAAAGGCGCGCCGGCTCTGCGCACATTTCCGCAAGTCCCACACGGACGCTGCCACCCTGCGCACCCTGCAACATCACTTTAAGCTGCCAGTGCACCGACTGCTGTGCGACGTGCCCACACGGTGGAACTCTACGCTCCACATGTTGGCCAGGCTCTATGAACAACGGAGAGCTATAGTCGAATACCAACTCCAACATGGGCGGCGCAGTGGGAGTCAGCCTCCTCAATTCCTTTCAGAAGAGTGGGCCTGGTTGGCAGACATCTGCCATGTCCTTGGTAATTTTGAGGAGTCTACCCAGGTGGTGAGCGGCGATGCTACAATCATTAGCGTCACCATTCCTCTGCTATGCATCTTGAGAAATTCCCTGCAAACCATAAAGGCAGCTGCTTTGCGCTCGGAAACGGGGGCGGGGGAAGACAGTATGCCGCTGGATAGTCAGGGCACCCTCCTGTCTATTTCTCAGCGCGTACAGGAGGAGGAGGAGGAGCATGAGGAGGATGAGGAGGAGGGGGAAGAGACAGCTTGGGCCGCTGCTGACGGTACACCGGCTGATTGCCTGTCATCCTTTCAGCGTGTATGGCCTGAGGAGGAGGAGGAGGAGGAGGAGGAGGATCCTGAAAGTGATCTTCCTAGTGAGGACAGCCATGTGTTGCGTACAGGTACCCTGGCACACATGGCTGACTTCATGTTAGGATGCCTTTCTCGTGACCCTCGCGTTGCACGCATTCTGGCCACGACGGATTACTGGGTGTACACACTGCTCGATCCACGGTATAAGGAGAACCTGCCCACTCTGATTCCCGAAGAGGAAAGGGGTTCGAGAGTGTTGCTATACCACAGGACCCTTGCGGACAAGCTGATGGTAAAATTCCCATCCGACAGCGCTAGTGGCAGAAGGCGCAGTTCCGAGGGCCAGGTAGCAGGGGAGGTGCGTAGATCGAGCAGCATGTACATCCCAGGCAGTGCAACAGTCTTTAAGGGCCTGGCCAGCTTTATGGCTCCCCACCAAGACTGTGTCACCGCTCCCCAGTCACGGCTGAGTCGGCGGGAGCACTGTAAAAGGATGGTGAGGGAGTACGTAGCGGATCGCACGACCATCCGTGGTGACGCCTCTGCCCCCTACAACTACTGGGTGTCGAAGCTGGACACGTGGCCTGAACTCGCGCTGTATGCCCTGGAGGTGCTTGCTTGTCCTGCGGCTAGCGTCTTGTCGGAAAGGGTGTTTAGTGCGGCTGGGGGAATCATCACAGATAAGCGTAGCCGCTTGTCAACCGACAGTGCCGAAAGGCTAACACTCATCAAGATGAACAAAGGCTGGATTTCCCCAGACTTCTGTTCTCCACCAGCGGACAGCAGCGATACGTAAGCAATACGTAGGCTGCACCCGCGGATGGAAGCTACGTTCTCTCTCACCATCCAAAACGGGGACATTTCTGCTTCATCAATCTGTGTCTAATATTCCTCCTCCTCCTCCTGCTCCTCCTCCTGAAACCTCACGTAATCACGCTGAACGGGCAATTTTTCTTAGGGCCACAAGGCTCAGTCAAATAATTTTTCTGAACAATTTTTATAAGTTTCAATGCGCTTAAAAGCATTGGAACTTTAACTTGAACCAATTTTTCGTTACACTGGGCTGCCTACAGGCCTAGTTACCACTTAAGCCACATTAACCATTGCTTACATGGAACGAAGACTGCGCTCCCGCTATACTGCTGCTTCAGAATTGTTACTGGGGCCTGTCTTGAGTGCTACTATTGCTTACATGGAACGAAGACTGCGCTCCCGCTATACTGCTGCTTCAGAATTGTTACTGGGGCCTGTCTTGAGTGCTACTATTGCTTACATGGAACGAAGACTGCGCTCCCGCTATACTGCTGCTTCAGAATTGTTACTGGGGCCTGTCTTGAGTGCTACTATTGCTTACATGGAACGAAGACTGCGCTCCCGCTATACTGCTGCTTCAGAATTGTTACTGGGGCCTGTCTTGAGTGCTACTATTGCTTACATGGAACGAAGACTGCGCTCCCGCTATACTGCTGCTTCAGAATTGTTACTGGGGCCTGTCTTGAGTGCTACTATTGCTTACATGGAACGAAGACTGCGCTCCCGCTATACTGCTGCTTCAGAATTGTTACTGGGGCCTGTCTTGAGTGCTACTATTGCTGACATGGAACGGACACGTGGAGAGGACACGTAGTGCCTCAAAAACATCCCCCTCCTCCTCCAACAGGGAAAACATTGTTGGCAAATGCCTTTGCATTGGTTCGTCTGGTGGCAGTCCAAGAATTTCACCTTTACCGACACTACAAGAGAGCCCCCCCACCATCCCCCCGCCACGGCCTACTTAATCCTGGCCACATTCCGAAAACCAACAAAATACAACCGTGCTACTAGGTCCGCAGTCACCACCACATTACCACCAACGCGGTTACTGTTAAGGTGCATATAACCACGGACACGTGGAGAGGACACGTAGTGCCTCAAAAACATCCCCCTCCTCCTCCAACAGGGAAAACATTGTTGGCAAATGCCTTTGCATTGGTTCGTCTGGTGGCAGTCCAAGAATTTCACCTTTACCGACACTACAAGAGAGCCCCCCCACCATCCCCCCGCCACGGCCCACTTAATCCTGGCCACATTCCGAAAACCAACAAAATACAACCGTGCTACTAGGTCCGCAGTCACCACCACATTACCACCAACGCGGTTACTGTTAAGGTGCATATTACCAGTCTGACTGGGGCATGCAGACACCTGGGCAGAATGAATAGTGTGTGGCACATAGGTTCCCCATTGCTATGCCCACGTGTGCAGCTCCTGATGGCGGTGGCACAGGATTCTATTTCTCATTGCTTCTGTACAGCATTGTGGGCTATCGCTCCCCAACTTTTAAAGAGGGTCGCTGCCTAGCCGTGCCAACCTCTGCAGTGTGTGCCTGCGGTCCCTCGTCATGGCAGACGCAATTCTAAATAGACATGAGCGTGGTGTGGCATGAGGGCAGCTGAAGGCTGCCCAGGGACACTTTGGTGTGCGCTGTGGGGGGGAGGGGGGGCGGTTGGGCAGCATGTAACCCAGGAGAAGTGGCAGCAGAGTGTCATGCAGGCAGTGATTGTGCTTTGTTGGAGGTAGTGTGGTGCTTAGCAAAGGTATGCCATGCTAATGAGCGCTTTTCAGAAGTAAAAGTTGTTGGGAGGGGGGGGGGGCCCACTCTTGCCGCTATTGTGGCTTAATAGTGGGACCTGTGAACTTAGGATGCAGCCCAACATGTAGCCCCTCGCCTGCCCTATCCGTCACTGTGTCATTCCCATCACTTTCCTGAATTGCCCAGATTTTCACACATGAAAACCTTAGCGAGCATCGGCGAAATACAAAAATGTTCTGGTCGCCCATTGACTTCAATGGGGTTCGTTGTTCGAAACGAACCCTCGAGCATCACGGGAAGTTCGTTACGAATAACGAACACCCGAACATTTTGGTGTTCGCTCATCTCTAATCAGAACCAAACTGCTAATATAAATACTGCAGAAAACAACCTCAGTACAAAGATATAATACCAGAATCAAGCTCATAAGATAAATGCAGCAGCAGAATTAAATGCTTGTGTTGCAGGGGCGCTGATTGGAAACTCAGAGGGGAGGAGAAAGCAACAGGATGATTAGGATTCATGTAGCCCCACAAGTTGCTGCTCACAAAGCAAAAAGATCATCTGACCAGCCTACATCTGCCTGGTGCCCCTCTATAATTTGGCAGCAAAAGTGTAGTGTACCAGATTGGCACACCCAATAACAGCAATGTGATCACTACCTTAACGTGTATAACTCCAAGAGTGTAAAGTTCGGTTGCTTTGTTACTCACTCTGTGCTTAAAACCCTATCCGAGTCTTATTGGTCAGTTGAAAGGACAGGAGATAGCTGGGATTGTGGGATAAGACATACACGATACTGTTGTATTATGTCGCCACCTGAAGTAAGGGGTGGTGACATAATACAGCTGTGTGAAAATTTAGTAACGCCCCCAGCTTCTGATTGGCTGGGGGCCTACCACCGGTAAGGATGAGAGCGGTGACCAGCCTGTCACACGCTGTTCCCAGCTTCAGCGAAGGCACCCGCTCACACCAACTCCGCTCCCCTGCCTCCACTGCCTTCAGCAGCTGTCACAGGCGCCGCTGCTGAGAGGACCATGGGGAGCAGAGTAGCCGTCAGCGGCCACATCCTGCCCCTGCTCCATGGGCACTGATGCTGACAGACACTGGCCAATGGAGCATGGGGTATGGATGTTAGGACGTGCAGGCGGGAGTGCAGAGGGAAGGCCGCTGGCGGGGGGAAGACTTTTGTGTTGGATGTAGGGTTAGGGTTAGAGGTAGTTTAAGTTAGGCTTACATTATTTGGTGTCAATGCTTCCATGTAAATGCTAGGCGGCACTCACATTGAACCATTTACAGCTAATAATGTAAGCCTAACACTGAAACTATCCCTAACCCTTACCCCCCATCCCAGGCAAAACTCCTTCCTCGCTGCTGTCAGCCCTCTGAGCTGTGCTGGGTCGGCAGCCAATCGGAAGCTAGGGGTGTTCTTCCATCTAAGCCCTGTCAAATCCCTGCTTCCGGTGGCGTCAAGGTACAACAGTATCGACACATGCATGGCTTGGTCTAGAGAGATCAGATAAAAGAGAGAGGGAAGTGTCAGGAGAGTGGAAAAAGACAGATTAGGAAAGATCAAAGAAAAGACAGAGGGGGAGAAGAAGTAACATCAGGAGAAAGCCAGTGCAGTGGTAAGGAGGAAAGTGTGAGTATAGAACTTGCATAATATTTGAGAAGGAAAGAAAGGAAGATTCAGTGTATTGAAGAAAGTTATGTAATGGAGAACATATATATATATATATATATATATATATATATATATATATATATATATATATATATATAGTTAGAGATTCAAGATTACAGAAAGATGAAAGAAAAAGCTTCATACTTAAGGAAACAGAAGTAAAAAAAGAGAAAGAAGCAGGTGGGCAAAGCATAGGAGAAAGGATTTCTGTTCTTTTTCGCTATTAATATGGTTTCTGCACTCAATACCTGCATATGTACAAATATATGTAACTGTGTATCATAAAGAAAGTCTACCTCAACATATAAAGTAATGCTATGTGTATGAAGTATAGAAGACCCTTCTCTTTAAGGAAATAAACTGGTTAATGGTTTCACCGTTCATCCCGACTCCTGGAGTCCCTTCCCGCCACCGGAACATCTGCACTGAGGTACCACACTAGACTTCAGGGGAAGGACAATTTTTTTGGCGCTTGATTACCCAATCACAGCCATTTATTGAGTGACATCATTGAATGGCTGTGATTGGTTAATTCAGCGCTGACGTACATTAGCTATCATGGCACTCGATTAACCAATCAGAGCATTAGCTTGCTGGAGGTGGGGTATTCAAGTCCTGCTTACAGGAAGAACTGCCCCTGTTAGCGTGAAGGAGAACACGGCAGCCTGCAGCAGCACCATAGCCCAGCGCGAGGGGCCAAAAAGCCGGCTGCTAGGTATGTATTATTTTTTTTCCCATGTAGCCTATCTAGGGCTTATTTTTGGGAGAGGGCTTATATTTCAAGGAGTCCAATAACCCCTCCTCCTTTCTGCAATGGGACTGTCTGAGTGTTAATACAGCTGTGGGTCTTCTGAAGCTACCATGAATGATCCCTTATCAAGATTGTTGGTCAGAATATGATATAATGCAATCCTAAGTTAAACAGTAAAATAAAGTTTTATTAATTATTATAAAAATGTTAAAAGTTAAAAGAAAACTTTTGCCAGTCGTCACATTAAAACATAAAAATGTATCCGCAAAAGTCCAAATGATTGAAATATCTCATTAATAGTCCTGCCCGGTGAACGCCATCAGAAAAAAAAAGAAAAAAAATTAATAAAAATTATCTACATGTCACCCTACAAAAAATGAGCTTTCACACAGCTGTGTTGATAGAAAAGTTAAAAAAAGTTTATGGGGGTCAAAAGGAGGCATCACAAAGTATTTTTTAAGGTACTTTTTTAAGCAGTTCAACATTAAAGGGGTTGTCTAGTTGTCAACTATTATCTATCCTCAGGACAGGTCATCAATAGTAGATTGGCGGTTTTCTGTGGCCTAGGACCCCTGCCGACAAAGCTGTTTGCCAAGCCAGTGCACTGAGCTGATTTCTGCAGGAAGCAGACAGCTCAGTTCATACTGTAGTGGCCAGGTTTGGTATTGCAGGCCAAGTTCCCAATGCAATGAATGGCATGCAATACCAAGCATGGCCAATACTGTTGGAATGGAGCTGTTTGCTTCCTGCAGAAATCACCTCAGTGTATGTGTTTACTGGCCTTGATGAGCAACTGTTTGGTGGGGGTTTAGGGTGACCGACCCCCGCCAATCTACTAACCTGAGGATAAGCAATCAGTAGTTTACAACTGAACAACCCCTTTTAAAAAAAACTATGCACATTTGGTATCGCTGTAATCGTACTGACTCATCTAATAAAGATAACACAATTTTTACTGCACCTTGAAGGCCGTATAAACAAACACCCTCCTACCAAAAAGCATAATTGCACTTTTTTTTTCTCCTTTTATCCCACTTAGGGTGCCTTTACACTGGCGATGTAATTGCACAATTTCCCAGGGTTGCGAGGCTGTGATAAATCACGAAAATATGAAACTAATAGCTCCATGCACAATGGCTGCGATGCAGAGTTAAAACAAAATCACGGCATGTCTATTCTTTTTGCGATCTCGCCCATTGTTTGCAATGGGGCGGGCAGCAGCACCAGCCCCATTGAAATCAATGGCAGATGCTCGTGATCCTCTGCCACTGCTGTGACCGCAGTGGCAGGGGACTTCCCGTGAGCGCTGCCTATGATTGGTCACAGCGCTCAGCAAATCAGAGGCCATGCTTTCAAGAGGCGGGGACTTTTAAATCCCCGGCCGGAAGAGAAGGAGAAGAAGAGTTCCGGGGACCTGCTAGAAGACGTGCCAGAGATGATAGTGCTTCCAAGGTGATGTATTAATATATATATATTTTTTTTTTCTACAGTTCATGGATTATTTTCGAGAAGGGGGGGGTAGGGGTTATACTTCAATCCCCCCTCCGAAAAAACAAGTCCTCGTGAGGCGACGTCACCGGAAAAATAAAAAAGTTATAATTTAAAAAAAAATTAAAATGACAAAATCAGCAAGGGCCGCAAGGGTTAAGCAGCTGAGTGGCCCATGTGCAGGTATTAGTTGCCTCAGTTAGCGGCTCCAATCATTGCGCAGTCACGCACATGGGTACAACGCTCCGCCTGGAGGACTAGTGTTTGCTTGGTGTCGGCGCGGGTCAGCAGGCGCTGGGCGGATCGCTCATTGTTATGGATGATATTTTTATACTACAATGTAACAATATCTGCGGCGGCGAGAACAGCGTGACCTCTGCCAGCGCCCCCGCTCCAGCGCAGGACGGCGGGTCTGATGGCCGCTCACTCCCTGAACCTCTACAGGTAAACAGCTGTGTCAGACAGAACTTCCTTCCTCCAGGGTGGGAGCCGCACACAGATCACCGCGGACCGCCCTTCCTGCGCCGCTCCGACATTCCTGCTCTGCGTCAAACAGACATTAATAAGATGTGATGGAAGGAGATGAGGAGGACGAGACATCTTAACTAAAAATAACAGCGCAAGCTCCAAGGACAGAAGACCGGGCCTTAAAGCAACAGTGACGTCTCCTGAAACCCAACTGTGAACTTATACACTGAGCGACCCCTTTATTAGAGACTCCCATCTACTGACCGCCCCTTTATTAGAGACCCCCATCTACTGACCGCCCCTTTATTAGAGACCCCCATTTAGCAGCGTTGGACTCCTTTCATCTTCAGAACCGCAGCAATTCTTCAAAGTATAGATTCCACTACATGATAAAATTGTTCTGCTGGAATACCGGCCCCTGCGGACAGGAAGCTTCTTGTAGTTGCTGCAGATTAGAGGGCGGTGCTGACATGTTCTGACCGGCTGACAGGAAGGGGTCAGCGATTCATGCTGCTTGTGCTAAAATCTGACCTCCCATCAGCACAGAGCAACAGAAATCTGGACCCATCTGACCAGGAGATGTTTCTCCGCTGCTAATTGATACAACTTTTGCGCTCTTTTGCCCGCTGGAGTCTTTCTGTTTCTCTTAGACACAACGGTGCTGGAACTGGTCATCCGCTGTTATAGCCCATCCGTGCGGAGGAACGGCGAGTTGTGCGTTCGGACCTGTTAGTTGGAGCTCCAGCGTTGTATTCAGCTGACTGCGCAGCCTGTTGGTCAGGGCGATTCCTGACATCCTCCTCCGACCCCTTTCAGGGATGAGTTGTTTCCGTCCGCAGGATCCCCTTTCGCTGGATGTTTCCCTGATCGCGCCATTCTCGGTATGCTCTCCACACCATTACATGATAAACTGCCTCCCCCCCCCCCCCCACACACACACAGTTAGCGGTGAGACCCCGGCTAGTCTAGCGCCGATGACCGGCCTCGTTGGAAGTCGCTCCGATCGCTGGATCTTACCATTTAATGAAACTGATCCGCGGAAAACTTGTCACATTATTTTATGCTGCACTCCGGGGTCACGAGGAGGATTACCATACAGGAAAGAGCCAATCATAAGAGGGCTGGGGGCGCTAATGAAGGCGCAGGGGGTCTAATAAAGAACCCGGGATTATAATAAGGGGGCTCTAATAAAGGCGCCATACAGCGTACATAGGATAGGTGGCGCTGTGCGATCAGAGTGTTGCTCCAGCTCTATCCGTATGAAGAGGGACACTATAAGGCTGTAGTTACACACCTGAGATTCGCACGTTCTGCGGCAGACCGGACGTTGAAAGTCCTATCCTTGTACGAGACTCACACGATATTGAACAAGCGGCAATCGTCCTACGTGGCAGTATCGCCGCCAGAGAAATATCAGCCGTGTGAGCGCACTCATAGCCAATAACGGTTGTATTTTTGTGCATCTCATAATAAGAATTTTGGATACGGCTTACAGTGAAGTCCGGCGGACATTAGTCATTAGATGCCAACGTGCGGCATCTGCCACAAGACTACAGAGCCCAGCATGCCTCGGGGGGAGAGAACGCGTATCATAGTCAGAAATGGCGCTACAGACGATGAGCGATGAGGAGTGATTGGATAAACAACTGTAACGGCCGCCGGTCACGGCATCAGCGAGTCCTTCACGGACCTGAAGAATAACGGCTGTGGCTACCTCTGCTGTGGCGCGGTGACAGAGCCGATCCCTGCCGTGTCGCCATCACTGACCTGATGCCAGTGAACGGAAGGCTTTACCCTTCTATTCCAGTGTGAGGGGAGCAACAAGACAACCGCAGTTAGAGTTCTGGAATTCTATTCATAAACCAGGAGGCTCAGGATGAACATTGTAAGGGGTTTTCCAAAGTATCCACAGGATTGGTGACAAAAGCCTGATCGGTGGGGGTCCCAGCACTAAAACCCCCCAGCGATCCCGAGAACGAGGGTCCCACGTGGACCCTCCTCCTCAGTGCAGACTCGCTGAACGCCCTGCAGTGATGGGGAGATTGAATGGAGCGCTGCTGGAGATAGCTGAGCACTTGTACCCGGGGGTCCGCCAGCCGCATCAAAAGTGGTGGGGGGGGGGGGGATGGAAAAAACATCCAGAAATTCCACCATTGTTTGGGGGGTTTTGTTTTCACGACATTCAAAATTCTGATAGCCTTCTTCTCTGATCGACCCGATCCCGGTGACCCGGATTTACAGGAGGTTTTAGTATTTTTTGCAACTTTTACACAATAAAAATATCCTTTTAAAGAAAAGGATTCACACAGCCGTTGGCATTTTTACGCGAACCCGCCAGCGACGTTAAAACGTGCGAACGGGCGCAGAAATCTAACATCTCCCATTACAAACAGCCAACAAGGGGCGGAGAGAAGGGGGAGGGGGTTTAGCAGACACGCTCTAAACTCCCTCCCCTCTCCGGCCGCTGTCTTTGGCTCCCATAGGACTCTATGGCAGTGGCCGTATTCTGGCCGGGAAAGATAGTTCCAGGACTATCTTTCCTGCCCGGCATAAAAGTGACCGGCGCTAAATTGACCGACCGCTTTTACGCCGCAGGAATACGCCTGTGTAATCTAATGCATCAGATGGGAGTGTATATCAGCCAGCCGTGAAAATGACGGACCGATACACGCTCTGTGAATAAGCCCTAAGACACAGAACATTCTTCTTTTTCCCGCAGGGCAGCTCTGTGACGGCTCGCTGTTTTTGAGTGAAGAGTCAAAGCTTTTATTGGTACCATTTTGGGGTACATGTGACTACTGGATTGCTTTTTGTTACATTTTTTGGGAGGTGAGCAAAAGAAAGAAAATTAATTCTCCAGAGCTCGCTATGTGCGATGAATAACATTGTTTCATCGTCTGTCATTACGCATGCTCGTTTTGTGGTATGTTTTTTTTTTTTCATTTAAAATGGTTTTTTGTGGGGAAATCTTTATTTGTGTATTTTTTTAACTGGATGTTTTTCCTTTAAATTAAACCTTATTAAACTTTTTTTTCACACTGTTTTTTAGTCCCTGAAGGAGACTTGAAGATGTGATGGTTCGATCATTAGTATAATACACTGCATTACTTGTGAAGTGCATTCTATTAAGCCTATGACATCAGCCTATTAGGCTCTGCAGGAGGCGGGGTCTAATAGGATGGGTTACATGGCAGACGTAGAGGCCTTCCACCTGCCATGGGAAACCAATGGCTCCTTGCAATCACACTGCGACGTGCCAGAAAGAAACCCTCCTCCCGCCATCTGCTTACATGCTGTAGTTGCTATTGATTGTAGCATGTAAGGGGTTAAACAGCCAGATCTGAGGTTTCTCCATTCCTTGCTGTTAGAGCAGGAGCCAGGCTGTCAGTAGTCAGCTGAGCCACCGCCTTAAAAAGATGTATGTGCAGGTTTAAAGCCCATTAGTGGGGTCAGTAAAAAGATGTATTGGCCGTCTTTAAGGGGTTAAGAAAGGCCGGTGACATAGCACCATATTTCAGCCGCGTTTTTGTCTCTGTATGAGGGATGTTTGTCCCGGGCTGACCGCAGGTCACCTGATCCAAACTCCAATTTTGATATATATATATCAAAATTGCAAGGGACGCGATACAACTACTCACTGGTGTCTACAGAGAACCCGGCGGAAGCCGAACAATCCAGACAGAGGGGAAGCTCCTGACATCACTGCGCTCCGGCCATGAAACAGTCACCATGTATTTCAGTGATTAGCGCGATTACTGAGAATTCCGAATTTCCACATAATTCCGCTTGTTTTTCTAATTTTCGGTCCTGGATAAACATTCCGCTTCCAGGCCAGAAAATATTGTTTCTGGAAGCCTCGGAGACTCGCTTCTTACAGCTTTATTGCGGCTTCAGCTCTAATCAATTTATGACCAATAGAAGATCTGCAACCGGCCGGAACGCCTACAAGCAGACAATGGAAGGCCGCCGACTCTCCGAGGTCAGAGTTTGAGGAGTCATTTCTAGGGAGGGGAAGGAAAATAAGACGATGAGAGATAATGCGGATTTTATTCTTATAGCCGTAAATTACGATGAGGAATGCTTATATACACAACTGTTACGGCCGCAGGTCATGGCCAACCGTGTGTCTCACCTCCTCCATCGGTTATGGCCACAGGTCATGGCCAACCGTGTGTCTCACCTCCTCCATCGGTTATGGCCACAGGTCATGGCCAACCGTGTGTCTCACCTCCTCCATCGGTTATGGCCACAGGTCATGGCCAACCGTGTGTCTCACCTCCACCATCGGTCATGGCCACAGGTCATGGCCAACCGTGTGTCTCACCTCCTCCATCGGTCATGGCCACAGGTCATGGCCAACCGTGTGTCTCACCTCCTCCATCGGTTATGGCCACAGGTCATGGCCAACCGTGTGTCTCACCTCCTCCATCGGTTATGGCCTGGATCCTGGTCCCCATGTCATTTGTAGCAGATGCCACATCCTCAATGCCCACATCTCAACTGTCACTAGTGCCCACAATTGGGCGTGTGCACATCCAGTCACCTCTTAAAGGGTCAGCACATGCGCCCTGCTTTCTAGCCCCCCCCAAATTAGATAGACTCCAGAATATTTAAGGTACCCTCATTACTGAAGCACACCTGCTGTGCCAATGTGCTACTATAACAGGTGGCTCGCGGCAGAGTCCACTTCCCCAGGATTGGAATTGGCTGCTGAGTGCTGTAGACTCTGGGGGGGTCAGGGCCTAAAGTTCGAGTCGCAGGGTCCTTCAGGAGAAACTGGCGTCCACGTCATCAGGCAGCTCAAGATTGGTCCCTCTGCTGCCGCCTTGTCTTCTGCTGTTGGTAACAGGTTCTCCATCCACTTCCCAGGCTCAGTCTCACCCTAGCGAGAAATAATGGAGCTCACATCCATCATCAAACTAACGGCTTTATTGCACTTGATGCAGAGTGCGTTTTTTTCCCAGACGCTGGAGTGGTGCAATCAGTGGAGCCCAGTGGAACGCCCTGGCTTCACTAAATCTTAAACCTTAGCCTTGGCACGTCCGAGATATTTCACTGTCTACTTGCAATACCTCTATCCTGACTCACTCCATCAGTTACCGTCCTCCAATAACTACCACACCCTGATTGCCATTGTGACGGGGATGATTTGGCGCATTGTGTCAGCCACGGGTTTTTCTTCCCAGCTCCCAGGGGGCACAGTATTAAAACAGACATTACCAACAGTATTTAAAGGAACAATACACACAATGTCCTGTCTGATCTCCCAGTCTTGACCCATGCCTGTCCTGCTCAGCTTTCCCAGCTTCTCCTCTCCTGACTTCGGCTTCCTCATTAACCATGATTCTTCTGCCAGCCACCTACCCCGACTCGCACCCGGTTTCTTAATGACACGGGTTATCTGCCTATCCTGACATGGTGCTATTCTTGGACTACGGCCTTATCTACACCTTCCGAAAACGCATTACGGACAACTTTCTGACCAAGTTGCGCCAGCTGCCTCTAAACCTCGGCTGCCATCTATCCTCGGGCGTCGCTGCATCTGTTCTACATCTCTGGATCAAAAGAAAAAAAAAGGAATAAAAGATATATTGTGTTACACCGTTCACATTAACTGCTCCCCCCCCCCCCCCCCCCCACGCCATCCCCTCCAAGGACCACAGACACAAACATTGGGGAAGGTCTTGTTCCTAATTTTTAAAGCAGTCAAATCCCTCAGATGGAACTTGGAGACGGAAGCGTCAATGTAATGAGAACGTGTGAGACTATTTGTAATGGGATAGAATGAAGCAAACAATGTGAGGAAGTGAGAGAAAATGACTCTAAAAGATGTGGGAACCCAAAACCTGGCACAGCGAGGAGGCCAAAAATCTCATAAGGGGCCCAAAACCAGAGCAGTAAATGAGGATTCCTTATAGTGCGCGCTGATTACCTCTAAAGCTGCTGGAATTCTGTCAGCAAGAAATTGTATCAAAGACCAAACGTTCTACAATACAACTGCCATTCAGGTCAATACCTGCATCTGTCCAGAAGGGGGCAGAAATAATAGCAGTTATATTCCTGTACATAGGGGGCAGTATTACAATACTTATATTCTTGTACATAGGGGGCAGTATTATAGTAGTTATATGTTGTACATAGGAGGCAGTATTATAGTAGTTATATTCTTGTACATAGAGGGCAGTATTATAGTAGGTATATTCTTGTACATAGGAGCAGTATTATAGTAGTTATATTCTGGTACATAGGGGGCAGTATTATAGTAGTTATATTCTTGTACATAGGGGGCAGTATTATAGTAGTTATATTCTTGTACATTGGTGGCAGTATTATAGTAGTTATATTCTTGTACATAGGGGGCAGTATTATAGTAGTTATATTCTTGTACATTGGTGGCAGTATTATAGTAGTTATATTCTTGTACATAGGAGCAGTATTATAGTAGTTATATTCTTGTACATTGGTGGCAGTATTATAGTAGTTATATTCTTGTACATAGGGACAGTATTATAGTAGTTATATTCTTGTACATAGGGGGCAGTATTATAGTAGTTATATTCTTGTACATTGGTGGCAGTATTATAGTAGTTATATTCTTGTACATAGGGGGCAGTATTATAGTAGTTATATTCTTGTACATTGGTGGCAGTATTATAGTAGTTATATTCTTGTACATAGGGGGCAGTATTATAGTAGTTATATTCTTGTACATTAGTGGCAGTATTATAGTAGTTATATTCTTGTACACAGGGGGCAGTATTATAATAGTTATATTCTTGTACATAGAGGGCAGTATTATAGTAGGTATATTCTTGTACATAGGAGCAGTATTATAGTAGTTATATTCTGGTACATAGGGGGCAGTATTATAGTAGTTATATTCTTGTACATAGGAGGCAGTATTATAGTGGTTATATTCTCGTACATAGGGGGCAGTATTATAGTAGTTATATTCTTGTACATAGGGGGCAGTATTATAGTAGTTATATTCTTGTACATAGGAGCAGTATTATAGTAGTTATATTCTTGTACATAGGGAGCAGTATTATAGTAGTTATATTCTTGTACATAGTAGGCAGTATTATAGTAGTTATAGTCTTGTACATAGGGGGCAGGATTTAAGTAGTTATATTCTTGTACATAGGAGGCAGTATTATAGTAGTTATATTCTTGTACATAGAAGGTAGTATTATAGTAGTTATATTCTTGAACATAGGGGCAGTATTATAGTAGGTATATTCTTGTACATAGGGGACAGTATTATATTAGTTATATTCTTGTACATAGGAGGCAGTATTATAGTAGTTATATTCTTGTACATAGGAAGCAGTATTATAGTAGTTATATTCTTGTACATAGGAGGTAGTATTATAGTAGTTATATTCTTGAACATAGGGGGCAGTATTATAGTAGTTATATTTTTGTACATAGGAGCAGTATTATAGTAGTGATATTGTTGTACTTGGGGTCAGGATTATAGTAGTTATATTCTTGTATATAGGGGCAGTATTATAGTAGTTATATTCTTGTACATTTGGGGGCAGTATTATAGTAGTTATATTCTTGTACATAGGGGGCAGTATTATAGTAGTTATATTCTTGTACATAGGGGTCAGGATTATAGTAGTTATATTCTTGTACATAGGGGGCAGTATTATAGTAGTTATATTCTTGTACATAGGGGGCAGTATTATAGTAGTTATATTCTTGTACGTAGGAGCAGTATTATAGTAGTTATATTCTTGTACATAGGAAGCAGTATTATAGTAGATATATTCTTGTACATCGGGGAGAGTATTACAGTAGTTATATTCTTGTACATAGGAGGCAGTATTATAGTAGTTATATTCTTGTACATAGAAGGCAGTATTATAGAAGTTATATTCTTTTACATAGGGGACAGTATTATAGTAGTTATATTCTTGTACATAGGGGCAGTATTATAGTAGTTATATTCTTGTACATAGGGGGCAGTATTATAGTAGTTATATTCTTGTACATAAGTGACAGTATTATAGTAGTTATATTCTTGTACACAGGGGGCAGTATTATAGTAGTTATATTCTTGTACATAGGGAGGAGTATTATAGAAGTTATATTCTTGTACATCGGGGAGAGTATTACAGTAGTTATATTCTTGTATATAGGGGGCAGTATTATAGTAGTTATATTCTTGTACATAGGAGGTAGTATTATAGTAGTTATATTATTGTACATAGGAGGCAGTACTATAGTAGTTATATTCTTGTACATAGGGGGCAGTATTATAGTAGTTATATTCTTGTACATAGGAGGTAGTATTATAGTAGTTATATTATTGTACATAGGAGGCAGTACTATAGTAGTTATATTCTTGTACATAGGGGGCAGTATTATAGTAGTTATATTCTTGTACATCGGGGAGAGTATTATAGTAGTTATATTCTTGTACATAGAGGGCAGTATTATAGTAGTTATATACTTGTACATAGGGAGCAGTATTATAGTAGTTATGTTCTTGTACAAAGGGAGCAGTATTATTGTAGTTATATTCTATACATAGGGAGCAGTATTATAGTAGTTATATTTTTGTACATGGAAGCAGTATTATTGTAGTTATATTCTTATACATAGGGGGCAGTATTATAGTAGTTATATTCTTGTACATAAGGGACAGAATTATAGTAGTTATATTCTTGTACATAGGGGGCAGTATTATAGTAGTTATATTCTTGTACATAGGGGGCAGTATTATAGTAGTTATATTCTTGTACATAGGGAGCAGTATTATAGTAGTTATATTCTTGTACATAGTAGGCAGTATTATAGTAGTTATAGTCTTGTACATAGGGGGCAGGATTTAAGTAGTTATATTCTTGTACATAGGAGGCAGTATTATAGTAGTTATATTCTTGTACATAGAAGGTAGTATTATAGTAGTTATATTCTTGAACATAGGGGCAGTATTATAGTAGGTATATTCTTGTACATAGGGGACAGTATTATATTAGTTATATTCTTGTACATAGGAGGCAGTATTATAGTAGTTATATTCTTGTACATAGAAAGCAGTATTATAGTAGTTATATTCTTGTACATAGGAGGTAGTATTATAGTAGTTATATTCTTGAACATAGGGGGCAGTATTATAGTAGTTATATTTTTGTACATAGGAGCAGTATTATAGTAGTGATATTGTTGTACTTGGGGTCAGGATTATAGTAGTTATATTCTTGTACATAGGAGGCAGTATTATAGTAGTGATATTGTTGTACTTGGGGTCAGGATTATAGTAGTTATATTCTTGTACATAGGGGGCAGTATTATAGTAGTTATATTCTTGTACATAGGGGGCAGTATTATAGTAGTTATATTCTTGTACATAGGAGGCAGTGTTATAGTAGTTCTATTCTTGTACATAGGAGGCAGTATTATAGTAGTGATATTGTTGTACTTGGGGTCAGGATTATAGTAGTTATATTCTTGTACATAGGGGGCAGTATTATAGTAGTTATATTCTTGTACATAGGGGGCAGTATGATAGTAGTTATATTCTTGTACGTAGGAGCAGTATTATAGTAGTTATATTCTTGTACATAGGAAGCAGTATTATAGTAGATATATTCTTGTACATCGGGGAGAGTATTACAGTAGTTATATTCTTGTATATAGGGGGCAGTATTATAGTAGTTATATTCTTGTACATAGGGAGGAGTATTATAGAAGTTATATTCTTGTACATCGGGGAGAGTATTACAGTAGTTATATTCTTGTATATAGGGGGCAGTATTATAGTAGTTATATTCTTGTACATAGGAGGTAGTATTATAGTAGTTATATTATTGTACATAGGAGGCAGTACTATAGTAGTTATATTCTTGTACATAGGGGGCAGTATTATAGTAGTTATATTCTTGTACATAGGAGGTAGTATTATAGTAGTTATATTATTGTACATAGGAGGCAGTACTATAGTAGTTATATTCTTGTACATAGGGGGCAGTATTATAGTAGTTATATTCTTGTACATAGAGGGCAGTATTATAATAGTTATATACTTGTACATAGGGAGCAGTATTATAGTAGTTATGTTCTTGTACAAAGGGAGCAGTATTATTGTAGTTATATTCTATACATAGGGAGCAGTATTATAGTAGTTATATTTTTGTACATGGAAGCAGTATTATTGTAGTTATATTCTTATACATAGGGGGCAGTATTATAGTAGTTATATTCTTGTACATAAGGGACAGAATTATAGTAGTTATATTCTTGTACATAGGGGGCAGTATTATAGTAGTTATATTCTTGTACATAGGGGGCAGTATTATAGTAGTTATATTCTTGTACATAGGGGCAGTATTATAGTAGTTATATTCTTGTACATAGAGGGCAGTATTATAGTAGTTATATACTTGTACATACGGGGCAGTATTATAGTAGTTATGTTCTTGTATAAAGGGAGCAGTATTACAGTAGTTATATTCTTGTATCTAGGGGGCAGTACTATAGTAGTTATTTTCTTGTACATCGGGAGCAGTATTATAGTAGTTATATACTTGTACATAGGGAGGCAGTATTGTAGTAGTTATATTCTTGTACATAGGAGCAGTATTATAGTAAGAATATTCTTGTACATAGGATCAGTATTATAGTAGTTATATTCTTGTACCTAGGGGGCAGTATTATAGTAGTTATATTCTTGTACAGAGGGGGCAGTATTATAGTAGTAGTATTCTTGGATATAGGGAGCAGTATTATAGTAATTATATTCTTGTACATTGGGGGCAGTATTATAGTAGATATATTCTTGTACATAGGAGGCAGCATTATAGTAGTTATATTCTTGTACACAGGAGCAATATTACAGTAGTTATAGTCTTGTACATAGGGGGCAGTATTATAGTAGTTATATTCTTGTACATAGGGGATAGAATTATAGTAGTTATATTCTTGTACATAGGAGCAGTATTATAGTAGTTATATTCCTGTACATAGACGGGCAGTATTATAGTAGTTATATACTTGTACATAGGGGGCAGTACTATAGTAGTTATATTCTTGTACAGAGGGGGCAGTATTATAGTAGTAGTATTCTTGTATATAGGGAGCAGTATTATAGTAGTTATATTTCTTTACATAGGAGCAGTATTATAGTAATTATATTCTTGTACATTGGGGGCAGTATAATAGGAGTTATATTCTTGTACATAGGAGCAGTATTATAGTAGTTATATTCTTGTACATAGGGGGCAGTATTATAGTAGTTATATTCTTGTACATAGGAGCAGTATTATAGTAGATATATTCTTGTACATAGGAGCAGTATTATAGTAGTTATATTCCTGTACATAGGGGGCAGTATTATAGTAGCTATATTCTTGTACATAGAGGCAGTATTATATTAGTTATATTCTTGTACATAGGCAGCAGTATTATAGGAGTTATATTCTTGTGCATAGGAACAGTATTATAGTAAGAATATTCTTGTACATAGGATCAGTATTATAGTAGTTATATTCTTGTACCTAGGGGGCAGTATTATAGTAGTTATATTCTTGTACAAAGAGGGCAGTATTATAGTAGTTATATACTTGAACATAGGGAGCAGTATTATAGTAGTTATATTCTTGTACAAAGGCAGCAGTATTATAGTAGTTATATTCTTGTACCTACGGGGCAGTACTATAGTAGTTATATTCTTGTACATAGGATCAGTATTATAGTAGTTATATTCTTGTATCTAGGGGGCAGTATTATAGTAGTTATATTCTTGTACAGAGGGGGCAGTATTATAGTAGTTATATTCTTGTACATAGGATCAGTATTATAGTAGTTATATTCTTGTATCTAGGGGGCAGTATTATAGTAGTTATATTCTTGTACAGAGGGGGCAGTATTATAGTAGATATATTCGTGTACATAGGATCAGTATTATAGTAGTTATATTCTTGTATCTAGGGGGCAGTATTATAGTAGTTATATTCTTGTACAGAGGGGGCAGTATTATAGTAGTTATATTCTTGTACAGAGGGGGCAGTATTATAGTAGTAGTATTCTTGTATATAGGGAGCAGTATTATAGTAGTTATATGTCTTTATATAGGAGCAGTATTATAGTAATTATATTCTTGTACATTGGGGGCAATGTTATAGTAGATATATTCTTGTACATAGGAGGCAGCATTATAGTACTTATATTCTTGTACATGGGAGCAGTATTATAGTAGTTATACTCTTGTACATAGGGGGTAGTATTATAGTAGTTATATTCTTATACATAGGAGCAGTATTACGGTAGTTATATTCTTGTACATGGGAGCAGTATTATAGAAGATATATTCTTGTACATAGGAGGCAGTATTATAGTAGTTATATTCTTGTACATAGGGAGCAGTATTATAGTAGTTATATTCTTGTACATAGGAGGCAGTATTATAGTAGTTATATTCTTGTACATAGGAGGCAGTATTATAGTAGTTATATTCTTGTACATAGGGAGCAGTATTATAGTAGTTATATTCTTGTACATAGGAGGAAGTATTATAGTAGTTATATTCTTGTACATAGGAGGCAGTATTATAGTAGTTATATTCTTGTACATAGGGAGCAGTATTATAGTAGTTATATTCTTGTACATAGGGGGCAGTATTATAGTAGTTATATTCTTGTACATAGGAGGCAGTATTATAGTAGTTATATTCTTGTACATAGGGAGCAGTATTATAGTAGTTATATTCTTGTACATAGGGGGCAGTATTATAGTAGTTATATTCTTGTACATAGGATGCAGTATTATAGTAGTTATATTCTGGTACACAGGAGGCAGTATTATAGTAGATATATTCTTGTATATAGGGAGCAGTATTATCGTAGTTTTATTCTTGTTCATAGGAGCAGTATTATAGTAGTTATATTCTTGTACATAGGAGGTAGTATTATAGTAGTTATATTCTTGAACATAGGGGGCAGTATTATAGTAGTTATATTTTTGTACATAGGAGCAGTATTATAGTAGTGATATTGTTGTACTTGGGGTCAGGATTATAGTAGTTATATTCTTGTATATAGGGGCAGTATTATAGTAGTTATATTCTTGTACATTTGGGGGCAGTATTATAGTAGTTATATTCTTGTACATAGGGGGCAGTATTATAGTAGTTATATTCTTGTACATAGGGGTCAGGATTATAGTAGTTATATTCTTGTACATAGGGGGCAGTATTATAGTAGTTATATTCTTGTACATAGGGGGCAGTATTATAGTAGTTATATTCTTGTACGTAGGAGCAGTATTATAGTAGTTATATTCTTGTACATAGGAAGCAGTATTATAGTAGATATATTCTTGTACATCGGGGAGAGTATTACAGTAGTTATATTCTTGTACATAGGAGGCAGTATTATAGTAGTTATATTCTTGTACATAGAAGGCAGTATTATAGAAGTTATATTCTTTTACATAGGGGACAGTATTATAGTAGTTATATTCTTGTACATAGGGGCAGTATTATAGTAGTTATATTCTTGTACATAGGGGGCAGTATTATAGTAGTTATATTCTTGTACATAAGTGACAGTATTATAGTAGTTATATTCTTGTACACAGGGGGCAGTATTATAGTAGTTATATTCTTGTACATAGGGAGGAGTATTATAGAAGTTATATTCTTGTACATCGGGGAGAGTATTACAGTAGTTATATTCTTGTATATAGGGGGCAGTATTATAGTAGTTATATTCTTGTACATAGGAGGTAGTATTATAGTAGTTATATTATTGTACATAGGAGGCAGTACTATAGTAGTTATATTCTTGTACATAGGGGGCAGTATTATAGTAGTTATATTCTTGTACATAGGAGGTAGTATTATAGTAGTTATATTATTGTACATAGGAGGCAGTACTATAGTAGTTATATTCTTGTACATAGGGGGCAGTATTATAGTAGTTATATTCTTGTACATCGGGGAGAGTATTATAGTAGTTATATTCTTGTACATAGAGGGCAGTATTATAGTAGTTATATACTTGTACATAGGGAGCAGTATTATAGTAGTTATGTTCTTGTACAAAGGGAGCAGTATTATTGTAGTTATATTCTATACATAGGGAGCAGTATTATAGTAGTTATATTTTTGTACATGGAAGCAGTATTATTGTAGTTATATTCTTATACATAGGGGGCAGTATTATAGTAGTTATATTCTTGTACATAAGGGACAGAATTATAGTAGTTATATTCTTGTACATAGGGGGCAGTATTATAGTAGTTATATTCTTGTACATAGGGGGCAGTATTATAGTAGTTATATTCTTGTACATAGGGAGCAGTATTATAGTAGTTATATTCTTGTACATAGTAGGCAGTATTATAGTAGTTATAGTCTTGTACATAGGGGGCAGGATTTAAGTAGTTATATTCTTGTACATAGGAGGCAGTATTATAGTAGTTATATTCTTGTACATAGAAGGTAGTATTATAGTAGTTATATTCTTGAACATAGGGGCAGTATTATAGTAGGTATATTCTTGTACATAGGGGACAGTATTATATTAGTTATATTCTTGTACATAGGAGGCAGTATTATAGTAGTTATATTCTTGTACATAGAAAGCAGTATTATAGTAGTTATATTCTTGTACATAGGAGGTAGTATTATAGTAGTTATATTCTTGAACATAGGGGGCAGTATTATAGTAGTTATATTTTTGTACATAGGAGCAGTATTATAGTAGTGATATTGTTGTACTTGGGGTCAGGATTATAGTAGTTATATTCTTGTACATAGGGGGCAGTATTATAGTAGTTATATTCTTGTACATAGGGGGCAGTATTATAGTAGTTATATTCTTGTACATAGGAGGCAGTGTTATAGTAGTTCTATTCTTGTACATAGGAGGCAGTATTATAGTAGTGATATTGTTGTACTTGGGGTCAGGATTATAGTAGTTATATTCTTGTACATAGGGGGCAGTATTATAGTAGTTATATTCTTGTACATAGGGGGCAGTATTATAGTAGTTATATTCTTGTACATAGGGGGCAGTATGATAGTAGTTATATTCTTGTACGTAGGAGCAGTATTATAGTAGTTATATTCTTGTACATAGGAAGCAGTATTATAGTAGATATATTCTTGTACATCGGGGAGAGTATTACAGTAGTTATATTCTTGTATATAGGGGGCAGTATTATAGTAGTTATATTCTTGTACATAGGGAGGAGTATTATAGAAGTTATATTCTTGTACATCGGGGAGAGTATTACAGTAGTTATATTCTTGTATATAGGGGGCAGTATTATAGTAGTTATATTCTTGTACATAGGAGGTAGTATTATAGTAGTTATATTATTGTACATAGGAGGCAGTACTATAGTAGTTATATTCTTGTACATAGGGGGCAGTATTATAGTAGTTATATTCTTGTACATAGGAGGTAGTATTATAGTAGTTATATTATTGTACATAGGAGGCAGTACTATAGTAGTTATATTCTTGTACATAGGGGGCAGTATTATAGTAGTTATATTCTTGTACATAGAGGGCAGTATTATAGTAGTTATATACTTGTACATAGGGAGCAGTATTATAGTAGTTATGTTCTTGTACATAGGGGGAGTATTATAGTAGTTATATTCTTGTACATAGAGGGCAGTATTATAGTAGTTATGTTCTTGTACAAAGGGAGCAGTATTATTGTAGTTATATTCTATACATAGGGAGCAGTATTATAGTAGTTATATTTTTGTACATGGAAGCAGTATTATTGTAGTTATATTCTTATACATAGGGGGCAGTATTATAGTAGTTATATTCTTGTACATAAGGGACAGAATTATAGTAGTTATATTCTTGTACATAGGGGGCAGTATTATAGTAGTTATATTCTTGTACATAGGGGGCAGTATTATAGTAGTTATATTCTTGTACATAGGGGCAGTATTATAGTAGTTATATTCTTGTACATAGAGGGCAGTATTATAGTAGTTATATACTTGTACATACGGGGCAGTATTATAGTAGTTATGTTCTTGTATAAAGGGAGCAGTATTACAGTAGTTATATTCTTGTATCTAGGGGGCAGTACTATAGTAGTTATATTCTTGTACATAGGAGCAGTATTATAGTAAGAATATTCTTGTACATAGGATCAGTATTATAGTAGTTATATTCTTGTACCTAGGGGGCAGTATTATAGTAGTTATATTCTTGTACAGAGGGGGCAGTATTATAGTAGTAGTATTCTTGGATATAGGGAGCAGTATTATAGTAATTATATTCTTGTACATTGGGGGCAGTATTATAGTAGATATATTCTTGTACATAGGAGGCAGCATTATAGTAGTTATATTCTTGTACACAGGAGCAATATTACAGTAGTTATAGTCTTGTACATAGGGGGCAGTATTATAGTAGTTATATTCTTGTACATAGGGGATAGAATTATAGTAGTTATATTCTTGTACATAGGAGCAGTATTATAGTAGTTATATTCCTGTACATAGACGGGCAGTATTATAGTAGTTATATACTTGTACATAGGGGGCAGTACTATAGTAGTTATATTCTTGTACAGAGGGGGCAGTATTATAGTAGTAGTATTCTTGTATATAGGGAGCAGTATTATAGTAGTTATATTTCTTTACATAGGAGCAGTATTATAGTAATTATATTCTTGTACATTGGGGGCAGTATAATAGGAGTTATATTCTTGTACATAGGAGCAGTATTATAGTAGTTATATTCTTGTACATAGGGGGCAGTATTATAGTAGTTATATTCTTGTACATAGGAGCAGTATTATAGTAGATATATTCTTGTACATAGGAGCAGTATTATAGTAGTTATATTCCTGTACATAGGGGGCAGTATTATAGTAGCTATATTCTTGTACATAGAGGCAGTATTATATTAGTTATATTCTTGTACATAGGCAGCAGTATTATAGGAGTTATATTCTTGTGCATAGGAACAGTATTATAGTAAGAATATTCTTGTACATAGGATCAGTATTATAGTAGTTATATTCTTGTACCTAGGGGGCAGTATTATAGTAGTTATATTCTTGTACAAAGAGGGCAGTATTATAGTAGTTATATACTTGAACATAGGGAGCAGTATTATAGTAGTTATATTCTTGTACAAAGGCAGCAGTATTATAGTAGTTATATTCTTGTACCTACGGGGCAGTACTATAGTAGTTATATTCTTGTACATAGGATCAGTATTATAGTAGTTATATTCTTGTATCTAGGGGGCAGTATTATAGTAGTTATATTCTTGTACAGAGGGGGCAGTATTATAGTAGTTATATTCTTGTACATAGGATCAGTATTATAGTAGTTATATTCTTGTATCTAGGGGGCAGTATTATAGTAGTTATATTCTTGTACAGAGGGGGCAGTATTATAGTAGATATATTCTTGTACATAGGATCAGTATTATAGTAGTTATATTCTTGTATCTAGGGGGCAGTATTATAGTAGTTATATTCTTGTACAGAGGGGGCAGTATTATAGTAGTTATATTCTTGTACAGAGGGGGCAGTATTATAGTAGTAGTATTCTTGTATATAGGGAGCAGTATTATAGTAGTTATATGTCTTTATATAGGAGCAGTATTATAGTAATTATATTCTTGTACATTGGGGGCAATGTTATAGTAGATATATTCTTGTACATAGGAGGCAGCATTATAGTACTTATATTCTTGTACATGGGAGCAGTATTATAGTAGTTATACTCTTGTACATAGGGGGTAGTATTATAGTAGTTATATTCTTATACATAGGAGCAGTATTACGGTAGTTATATTCTTGTACATGGGAGCAGTATTATAGAAGATATATTCTTGTACATAGGAGGCAGTATTATAGTAGTTATATTCTTGTACATAGGGAGCAGTATTATAGTAGTTATATTCTTGTACATAGGAGGCAGTATTATAGTAGTTATATTCTTGTACATAGGAGGCAGTATTATAGTAGTTATATTCTTGTACATAGGGAGCAGTATTATAGTAGTTATATTCTTGTACATAGGAGGAAGTATTATAGTAGTTATATTCTTGTACATAGGAGGCAGTATTATAGTAGTTATATTCTTGTACATAGGGAGCAGTATTATAGTAGTTATATTCTTGTACATAGGGGGCAGTATTATAGTAGTTATATTCTTGTACATAGGAGGCAGTATTATAGTAGTTATATTCTTGTACATAGGGAGCAGTATTATAGTAGTTATATTCTTGTACATAGGGGGCAGTATTATAGTAGTTATATTCTTGTACATAGGATGCAGTATTATAGTAGTTATATTCTGGTACACAGGAGGCAGTATTATAGTAGATATATTCTTGTATATAGGGAGCAGTATTATCGTAGTTTTATTCTTGTTCATAGGAGCAGTATTATAGTAGTTATATTCTTGTACATAGGGAGCAGTATTATCGTAGTTATATTCTTGTACATAGGAGCAGTATTATAGTAGTTATATTCTTGTACATAGGGGGCTGTATTATAGTAGTTATATTCTTGTATATAGGGGGCAGTATTATAGTAGTTATATTCTTGTACATAGGATCAGTATTATAGTAGTTATATTCTTGTATCAAGGGGGCAGTATTATAGTAGTTATATTCTTGTACAGAGGGGGCAGTATTATAGTAGTTATATTCTTGTACATAGGATCAGTATTATAGTAGTTATATTCTTGTACAGAGGGGGCAGTATTATAGTAGTTATAATCTTGTACAGAGGGGGCAGTATTATAGTAGTAGTATTCTTGTATATAGGGAGCAGTATTATAGTAGTTATATTTCTTTATATAGGAGCAGTATTATAGTAATTATATTCTTGTACATTGGGGGCAGTGTTATAGTAGATATATTCTTGTACATAGGAGGCAGCATTATAGTAGTTATATTCTTGTACATAGGAGCAGTATTATAGTAGTTATATTCTTGTACATAGGATCAGTATTATAGTAGTTATATTCTTGTATCTAGGGGGCAGTATTATAGTAGTTATATTCTTGTACAGAGGAGGCAGTATTGTAGTAGTTATATTCTTGTACATAGGATCAGTATTATAGTAGTTATATTCTTGTATCTAGGGGGCAGTATTATAGTAGTTATATTCTTGTACAGAGGGGGCAGTATTATAGTAGTAGTATTCTTGTATATAGGGAGCAATATTATAGTAGTTATATTTCTTTATATAGGAGCAGTATTATAGTAATTATATTCTTGTACATTGGGGGCAGTATTATAGTAGTTATATTCTTGTACATGGGAGCAGTATTATAGTAGTTATATTCTTGTACATGGGAGCAGTATTATAGTAGTTATATTCTTGTACATAGGGAGTAGTATTATAGTAGTTATATTCTTATACATAGGAGCAGTATTACGGTAGTTATATTCTTGTACATGGGAGCAGTATTATACTAGATATATTCTTGTACATAGGAGGCAGTATTATAGTAGTTATATTCTTGTACATAGGAGCAGTATTATAGTAGTTATATTCTGGTACACAGGAGGCAGTATTATAGTAGATATATTCTTGTATATAGGGAGCAGTATTATCGTAGTTATATTCTTGTACATAGGGTGCAGTATTATAGTAGTTATATTCTTGTACATAGGAGGCAGTATTATAGTAGGTATATTCTTGTACATAGGAGGCAGTGTTATAGTAGTTACATTATTGTACATAGGGGCAGTATTATAGTAGTTACATTCTTGTACATAGGGGCAGAATTATAATAGTTATAGTCTTGTACATAAGGAGCAGTATTATAGTAGTTATATTCATGTACATAGGAGGCAGTATCATAGTAGTTACATTCTTGTACATTGGGGCAGTATTATAGTAGTTATATTCTTGTACATAGTATGCAGTATTATAGTAGTTATATTCTTGTACATAGGGGGCAGTATTATAATAGTTATATTCTTGTACATAGGAGGCAGTATTCTAGTAGTTATATTCTTGTACATAGGGGGCAGTATTATAGTAGTTATATTCTTGTACATAGGGGGCAGTATTATAGTAGTTATATTCTTGTACACACGGGGCAGTATTATAGTAGTTATATTCTTGTACATAGAGAGCATAAATATAGTAGTTATATTCTTGTACATAGGAGGCAGCATTATAGTAGTTATAGTAATGTACATAGGAGACAGTATTATAGTAGTTATTTTCCTGTACATAGGGGGCAGTATTATAGTAGTTATATTCTTGTACATAGGGGGCAGTATTATAGTAGTTATATTCTTGTACATAGAGAGCATAAATATAGTAGTTATATTCTTGTACATAGGAGGCAGCATTATAGTAGTTATAGTAATGTACATAGGAGACAGTATTATAGTAGTTATTTTCCTGTACATAGGGGGCAGCGTTTGAGTAGTTATATGCTAGTAGAAAGCATGCAGTGTTATAGTAGTTATATTTTTGTACATCAGGGGGCCGTATTATAGTAGTTATATTTTTGTACGTAGGGGCAGTAGTATAGTAGTTATCTTCTTGTACATAGGAGGCAGTATTATAGTAGTTATAGTAATGTACATAGGAGGCAGTATTTTAGTGGTTATTTTCTTGTACATAGGGGGCAGTATTACAGTAGTTATATGCTATTACAAAGCAGGCAGTATTATAGTAGTTATATTTTTGTACATCGGGGGGCAGTATTATAATAGTTATATTATTGTACGTAGGGGGCAGTAGTATAGTAGTTATCTTCTTGTGCATAGGGGGCAGTATTGTAGTAGTTATATTCTTGTACATAGGGGCAGTATTATAGTAGTTATATTCTTGTACATAGGGGGCAGTATTATAGTAGTTATATTCTTGTACATAGGGGGCAGTATTATAGTAGTTATATTCTTGTACATAGGAGGCAGTATTATAGTAGTTATATTCTTGTACATAGGAGGCAGCATTATAGTAGTTATATTCTTGTACATAGGGGGCAGTATTATAGTAGTTATATTCTTGTACATAGGAGGCAGTATTATAGTAGTTATATTCTTGTACATAGGAGGCAGCATTATAGTAGTTATCTTGTTGTACATAAGGGCAGTATTAACTAGTCATATTCTTGTACATGGGAAGCAGTATTATAGTAGTTATATTCTTGCACATAGGGGAGTATTATAGTAGTTATTTTGTTGTACATAGGGGGCAGTATTATATTAGTTATATTCTTGTACACATGAGCAATACTATGGTAGTTATATTCTTGTACATAGGAGCAGTATTATAGTAGTTATATTCTTATACATAGGAGCAGTATTATACTAGTTATATTCTTGTACATAGGGGCAGTATTATAATAGTTATATTCTTGTACATAGGGGGCAGTATTGTAGTAGTTATATTCTTGTACGTAGGGGGCAGTATTATAGTAGTTATATTCTTGTACATAGGGGGCAGTATTATAGTAGTTATATTCTTGTACATAGGAGCAGTGTTATAATAGTTATATTCTTGTACATAGGGGGCAGTATTATAGCAGTTATATTCTTGTACATAGGGGGCAGTATTATAGTAGTTATTTTCTTGTACATAGGAGCAGTATTATAATAGTTATATTCTTGTACATAGGGGACAGTATTATAGTAGTTATATTCTTCTACATAGGGGGCAGTATTATAGTAGTTATATTCTTGTACATAGGAGCAGTATTATAATAGTTATATTCTTGTACATAAGGTGCAGTATTATAGTAGTTATATTCTTGTATATAGGGGGCAGTATTATAGTAGTTATATTCTTGTACATAGGAGCAGTATTATAATAGTTATATTCTTGTACATAGGGACCAGTATTATAGTAGTTATATTCTTGTACATATGAGGCAGTATTATAGTAGTTATATTCTTGTATATAGGAGGCAGTATTATAGTAGTTATATTCTTGTATATAGGGGGCAGTATTATAGTAGTTATATTCTTGTACATAGGAGGCAGTATTATAGTAGTTATATTCTTGTACATAGGGGGGCAGTATTATAGTAGTTATATTCTTGTATATAGGGGGCAGTATTATAGTAGTTATATTCTTGTACATAGGGGGCAGTATTATAGCAGTTATATTCTTGTACATAGGGGATAGTATTATAAAAGTTATAGTCTTCTACATAGGGGGAAGTAATACAGTATTTATATGCTTGTACATAGGGGGCAGTATTATAGTAGTTATATGCTTGTACGTAGGAGCAGTATTATAGTCGTTATATTCTTGTACATAGGGGGCAGTATTATAGTTGTTATATTCTTGTACATAGGGGGCAGTATTATAGTAGTTATATGCTAGTACAAAGCAAGCAGTATTATAGTAGTTATGTTCTTGTACATCGGGGGGCAGTATTACATAAATAATACATTTGTTCATAGGGGGCAGTATTATAGTAGCTTTTTTCTTATTTATAGGGGGAAGCAGTTACACTTTAACTGCAATTAATATTCTGAATGTTAACATTTGCCCTTTCTGTATAAAGATAAACGGTTCCCACATCTGCACTTAAGTCCCTTTTGTATCATTATATAAAGCGAAATTCATACATTAAAATTTTATATTTTTGTTTTTATTACATCTGTTGGAATTATTTGTTTCCATCTCTTTCTGACCATAGAAAATCACTGCTCCTCACTGAGCGGAGTTCTTGGCTCCATCACCTGGCATCATCTCAGCCCCGAAGTCCAAGCAGAACAGATAGGAAAATAAGAAGCAGATGAGACTCAAAAATGCCTTAAAATGGACATCTGCCATCATCCTTTGTTCTATATATGGATCTCTCATTGCAGCCTCTTATGTACTTATTGTAAGTGTTTATATCTTACACTAAACTTTGGCAGCAGGAATTTAGGTGAACGAAACAAAGCTGCATCTGAGGTGCTTGGAGCAACGTCTTCTGGCTCGGAGATCTGCTATTCTTCACAATTCTGCTTTCAAGATGGATAGAATCAGTCACAGAAATTATGAACTCCTCACTGAGAAAGTGTCCAACAGAAGGCAGAATATGATGTTTCCCTGGGGTATCATCTCTAGATGACCATTATTTGAGTACTTATTACTTTCTAAGTTGCTGTCGTGGCAATTGCTATGACCCCTTGGAGGGTATCAGCTGACCTCGCTGCTCAGCCTTGTTACAGAGAAGGGGGTCTGATGGGTTTGCCTCTTTTTTGGTTCTTGCAGTGGGGTGTGGCTGATAGCTGTTGCAGCGGCCGAGCGGAGGCGAGCCAATGTGGGGAAGACCATGGGTAAACAAAATGGATCTCCCGGGTGGCTCTGTGATCCCTCCCGACAATGGTGGCAAAGGGCCTTGCTCGGTCGTGTGCAGTGGCAAAGGTTTACAGCAATTATCAATGGTGGTTTGTCACGTGACGCCAGTACCTCCTTCTTGATGGACTCCAGTTGAAGATTAAGATATAAATGACACGACACTCCCCTCACCTCCTCCGTAGGCTTCCCGCTGTCAACACTCTCCAGCTTCTGGTTCCCAGCGGCCTGCAGTGGCCTCACCTGACCAGCGGCGCTGCATCTGACTAAGCCACTGTGAACTGGAAGCCAGGGAGCACTGACAGCAGGAAGCCTTCAGAGAAGGTGAGGGGGAGTGCTGCATAGTATGAAATCAGTTGCGGGTACGTGACTTATTTTCTGTCAAAATTTGCACCGATGGCACGGATTGGGACTGTTTTTTTTAAATGCAGAAATGCTATGTAATTTGCAGTGCAAAATTCTGATGTGGAAATTCTGCAGCATTTCTGCCACGTGTAAACATACTCTAAGTCAACTTGATTTATGCTGCTACATGCAGAGTAGCCCCAGTATTATTAGTGACCCTTAATTCTGCCCCAGTAGTAAGAATGACCCCCACAGCAGCCCCAGTAGTAATAGTGAACCCCACAGTGGCCCTAGTAGTAATAGTGACCCCCGTAGTGGCCCCAGTAGTAATAGTGACCCCCGTAGTGGCCCCAGTAGTATTAGTAACCTTCGTAGTGGCCCCAGTAGTATTAGTGACCCCCACAGAGGCCCCAGTAGTAATAATGACTCCCACAGCAGCCACAGTAGTAATAGTGTCTCCCACAGTGCCCTAAGTTGTCATAGGGATGCCCACCGTGGCCTCAGTGCTAATAATATTACTACTGGGGCTAATATAGGTGACACTATTACTAATAGTAACAGTAACCTCCCCCCCCCCCCCCCCCCCCACAGTAACCCCAGTAGCAGTAAAGCCCTGATGAAATCAATATACTTACCTTCTCCTCCTGGTCTTCAGAGTGCCACTGCTCCTCTTCTTCTCAGTGCTGCTGCTGGAGGAAGTGTGTGCACCCGCAGCAGTTCCTCCTTCCCTGACCTTTTCTCCTGTGGAACTAAAGAGGTGAGGTCAGAGGAGGAGGGGTGGAAGATCCTGGATGCACACACTGCCAACACTGTGTGCATCCAGCCACGGTGCCATACGCAGAGTAATTACCAGCTGGGGAGCTGCAGCACCCCAGGTGGCAATTACTGTAATGGTGACCATATGTCCCGAAAGCGAGACAAATGGCTGTCCCGCTGCGGTCCCAGCAGAAAGCAGGACACAAGGTCCCAAAGCGGGACTGTCCCGCCTAAATCTGGTCACCTTAGCTTAACACAATACAGTTTTAAACTTCAAAGCTATCTCTCTCTCTCTTTGCATTTAATGTTACTCAGTAAGAATTCCCACAGTCCTAGTTATCTGAGGGTTGATTTACAGAAGATTACTATGCAGTTGGTGAAGTTATTTTAGAGATGGGCTTCTGTCACTTTCCCTGGCTCTGCTTTTACAGGGGCTCGTGCAAGTCACTGTTGTGTATATGGGTCCCACTCGTTCCTCCTCCACACTGCACCTGATTTAGGGGATGAAAACTCTTACTTTCCCCTCCAGGCAATGTTAATCCTCTGCAGCTCTGCTGTACACCTCCTCTCACGTCCTCCAGCGACGACAACCTCCTCACTAATCCCCTTAACTCCTCCTTCATTTCCTGCCTTAACTCTCGCACTTTTTCTCCAAACCCCTCCTCACATCCTGCCTCGCTCTGCTCATTTTCCCGCTCAACCTTCTCCCTCTACCAATCAGGGATAGATTGACAAGCAGCCAATCAGCAGCAAGCTGTTTGCCGGGCAGATGGCTTACACCTATGATGAAAGGGGAAAGACAGGGTCTTTCTCACGTATGACACCTTTTATACATAGGAGCTTTAGGACTAGTGACTGTGTGGCTACTCTGGAGGACGCCCCTGGGCCACTTAACTGTGACAACATGTGTTCTATCTAGGACTCCTGGTTCTAGTTGTAGTCCAGTCTTGTCTATTCTGTACAATTAGTGTCTTAAGGTCCCTTAACATTGGGGATAACTGTCATGCCCACAAGTGCCCGACTGCCATCCCACAGACTACCGCCCAACTATCTCTCATAGTTGTTCAAGTAACGGAGGTGGAATGGGCAGAGGATTCTTCCTGTCACTTGCCGACATTCAAACATTGAGTGTCACCTAGTTACATGGTCCAACAGTTATTTGCTTTTTAGTTTTGCTAAAAATCAAGTGACTCCGACAAGTGAGGGATTTCTCACTCTGACCTGTTGGCAAACGCATGTATATGGGACAAATATCACCAAAATTTGCTATTTCCAGAGAGAATATGTACAATAACCACCCAGTGTAAATCTTGGTATTTGTATAGCGCCAACTTATTCCGCAGCGCTTTCAAGTAATTATTATTTAGTGTAAAGGTACTTTACTCCTTGTTCTAGTCCAGTTCATGCTTCATACTTTGTGATTATCTAATTTATCCCTGTTTATTTCTGTCTTCCAGTATTTGCTTCTTTAGGCTATTGTGGCCTCCCGTTCTCAGGGATAGTGTTATAGGTAGGGTCATCCATGGGGATAACTTAGGATTGTTTAAAGACTGTGGGGTGTGCTGTTGATGGCCAGTATCAGGGAGAGATTCAGGTCTCATGTCCACTGGGGGGGCTCCCGCCCTGCCCGCAGCATGAGGAGATTACTTACCAGTTCTGATGCATGTGGGTCATGCATTGTCTCCTTTGTGCATGTGAGCAGGTCCCCCGGCATGCGGATGGGCCCGCCGGCCAGCACGCCTCCCGCACATTTGTAGTGGAGATTTTGTTTTTTAAATCTCCTGCTTTCCCTCCGGACCCACAGCACACCCAGAGTGACAGTGCCTTCAATGGAAGCCGTCCCTGCAGGATCCGCGGCAAAATGGAGCATGCTGCGACCAGAAGGTCCAGAAAACAAACCCTCATGCTTTGATTAAGCTACGGGCACCTATGAATATTCTATGGGTGGCTTGAACTTCAGATCATCCGCACGGGTGCCCCACGCGGATTCCGGAACACAAACCTGCCAATGAACATGAGCCCTAAGGGTTAGCATTGCACTGGTTATTTCGGTCCCGTACCATCTGTTCCAGATTTCAAACACTGATTCATTATATTCATCATTCATCACCCTCCGATGCATCATCTAATGACGAGTACTTAGCTGCATTTCTTGTACCAATGTGTTGATGCATGCTACAGGTTAAGAAATGTATGTACACAGTGACTCCACCAGCAGAATAGTGAGTGCAGCTCTGGAGTATAATACAGGATGTAACTCAGGAGCAGTACAGGATAAGTAATGTATGTACACAGTGACTCCACCAGCAGAATAGTGAGTGCAGCTCTGGTGTATAATACTGGATGTAACTCAGGATCAGTACAGCATAAGTAATGTATGTACACAGTGACTCCACCAGCAGAATAGTGAGTGCAGCTCTGGAGCATAATACAGGATGTAACTCAGGATCAGTACAGGATAAGTAATGTATGTACACAGTGACTCCACCAGCAGAATAGTGAGTGCAGCTCTGGAGTATAATACAGGATGTAACTCAGGAGCAGTACAGGATAAGTAATGTATGTACACAGTGACTCCACCAGCAGAATAGTGAGTGCAGCTCTGGTGTATAATACTGGATGTAACTCAGGATCAGTACAGCATAAGTAATGTATGTACACAGTGACTCCACCAGCAGAATAGTGAGTGCAGCTCTGGAGCATAATACAGGATGTAACTCAGGATCAGTACAGGATAAGTAATGTATGTACACAGTGACTCCACCAGCAGAATAGTGAGTGCAGCTCTGGAGTATAATACAGGATGTAACTCAGGAGCAGTACAGGATAAGTAATGTATGTACACAGTGACTCCACCAGCAGAATACTGAGTGCAGCTCTGGTGTATAATACTGGATGTAACTCAGGATCAGTACAGGATAAGTAATGTATGTACACAGTGACTCCACCAGCAGAATAGTGAGTGCAGCTCTGGAGCATAATACAGGATGTAACTCAGGATCAGTACAGGATAAGTAATGTATGTACACAGTGACTCCACCAGCAGAATAGTGAGTGCAGCTCTGGAGTATAATAAAGGATGTAACTCAGGGTCAGTACAGGATAAGTAATGTATGTACACAGTGACTCCACCAGCAGAATAGTGAGTGCAGCTCTGGAGCATAATACAGGATGTAACTCGGGGTCAGTACAGGATAAGTAATGTATGTACACAGTGACTCCACCAGCAGAATAGTGAGTGCAGCTCTGGAGTATAATACAGGATGTAATTCAGGATCAGTACAGGATAAGTAATGTATGTACACAGTGACTCCACCAGCAGAATAGTGAGTGCAGCTCTGGAGTATAATACAGGATGGAACTCAGGATCAGTACAGGATAAGTAATGTATGTACACAGTGACTCCACCAGCAGAATAGTGAGTGCAGCTCTGGGATATAATACAGGATGTAACTCAGGATCAGTACAGGATAAGTAATGTATGTACACAGTGACTCCACCAGCAGAATAGTGAGTGCATCTCTGGAGTAAGGCTGTGTGTTGGAGAGCTCTGCTGGTTCCAGGGTGTGGTCTGCTTTTTGGGTGGAGACCTTTCTGAGAGCTCAGGAACAAGTGCAAGTTACTGGGCTACATTTGCCATGGAGTCCCGTGCTTCCCCCCCCCCCCCCGGGCTTCGGTCGGGAGGGGGGAGGAATGAACCCCAGGAGGGGAGAGGATCCAGTCGGGGTCCGCGCAGCGTCACCCAGACTCCCCGGGAGGACGTGGATTATAGGAAAACCCGAAGCCAAACCAAGGGCAAGGTTAGTGCTGCAAAGGCACCCACAAGCGTCAGCTGGGGAGAGCGCAGCAAGGGTGAATCGGTTACTGCTATGGCGTCTCGTATAGCTGCCAATATAAAGGACTATAAGGAGGTTGGTAGGCAGCTGCAGAAATATCGCAGGGAACTGCAGACTGCCCTAAGCGATCTAGACAAAGCCCCACAGGGAAGGAAAAAGATCGCTGCAGCAGAAAAAGTTAAAGCCTGCAAGGAGACCATTGATTTTTACAAAGAGGAGAGATATAGAATACTCCAAGCCAGCGGCCCGTTTAAAGAGAAGCTCCTAAATGATGAGCGATTTGCTGGAATGGCGCATGTGAGCAGCGACAGCATCTCGGATGAATCGGAGGATGCACAGGAGGGGATGCCAGTATGTACAGGGGAGCAGCCGTCCCTACAGCAGAGGGGAACTACAGGGAGCAGCATTCCTGCAGAGCAGGTTAGCCTGCCCCCCACATCAGAGGAGTCCAGTGCTGAGGATGCAGACGACGACAGCAGCAGCAGTGAGGGGGCCCTCATAATGCAGCAAATCATGCTGCAGGAGTCCCCAGAAAGAATGCAGAACATGTATTTTGGTGACGACATGCCTGAAACATCGGCAGGCAAAAAGAAACAAAAAAAAAGATGAAGACCACCGTGCAAGAGAGGTTTGTGTACGTCACCAAGCACTCCGGTCCGGCTGCAAAGTCAGATCGGGGTGCTAGCCCTGGTATACCCCTAGTCCCGGGCTCTGCAGTGGGTCCGGTGCAGGGGACTGGGGAAGAGAGGGTTAATGCGGCCCAAAACTCCATTTCTGCTTGTGCCAGTAGTGGGAATGGAGGCGATAAGGAGGCAGGGAAGGTCCGTGGGAAAGATGGAATGAGGGGTCGCGGCCAATCCGGAGGTGCTGGAGCTGATGGCTGCCCCCCAGTGGGAGGGGGGGCAGTCCGGCATCAGGTTCCACCAGTGGCGGCTTGGCTGTCCCTCCTATGTCCCTAAAGCGCCTGTCAGGTGTAGAGGGGGTGCAGTGGGTGGTAGCCAAGCCTGCCAATCCTCCCACCCATCATGACAGTAATGCAGTTACAACTAAGGAAGTGAAGAGTACCACAAGTCCCAGAATGGCTGGGAAAATAGGCGGAGCTGGGGCTGCAAAGACAGCTCCCACCAAGACTAATGCAGGACTTAAGACCAATTCTGTCAGTCTCCAGCTTCAGCCCGCTGGAGGCTCCCAGGACAAACCATCCAGCAAGTGAATCAGGTCCTGGTCCGGCAAGAGGAAAGGAAGGTATGAGTGGTGTGATGGATGTAACTGCTGGTACTACCACTGCCCCTGCTCCCGTGGAGGCTCCGGATGCCCCCAACCCCGTGGGAGGTATGCCATCAGCTGTACAGGAGGGTGGGGATTCGGGTAATAGTCAGGGGATGGGCTGGGATCCAGTCACCCCTCCAGCGGCGACAACAGCTGGTAGAAGTTATGCCAGTGTCGCCGCTGGAGGGAGGGGGATGCGTCCTCCTTGTCTTTGGGCTCTGGGGACGGAATTTTGCAACGGCGCCTCCTGGAGGCCTTGAGGAGGGGGGAGAGCTCGATGAATGTAGGGGGCAGAGTTGTGGATTTGTCTCTCTGGGTGGAGAGACATGGTCTTGGTGCCTTCCGAGAACAAAGGGGGGAGACCGTTTGGTCCCTGCCGACAATCGGGCAGGACATTGGCCGTAGGAATGTGGCTCGTCTTCAGTGGAGAGGCAATGACGCGTGTCCATCCAGGGGTAAGGTGGTGGAGCTTCTGATGAAGATGGGTTTCAGGGAAAATGACATCTATGCCCTGATCCATCCTTACGGCACGTCTGAGTTCGACATCAGCTTTGTTCGCCCAGAGGGCCTTGAGCTCTTTTGCGGGAACTACGAGTTGATGAAGGACGAGCCCGGCTGGCGCGGTTTCGCTGCACAAGTGGTAACCCGCCAGACTGGAGTCAAGAGAGTGACCGTTTTGACTCGTAACGAGTCCCTCTCTTGTTACGATATCATGACTTGGATAAGTCGGTATGGAGAGGTGGTGGATATGCCCAATAAGAACCGGGACGAACACGGCATCTGGTCCGGAGCCTGGACGTTTATGGTGAAACTTAAGCATTCAGGGAATTCGGTGGCCCACATACCATCCGCAGCCTTCCTTGGCAGGGATCGTATCTTGGCCTTCTACCAGGGGCAGCCGAAGCACTGTCACAAGTGCGGCGACCCCACACATTTGAGTGCAGCCTGTAATGTCATCAAGTGCGCTCTGTGTGGCGAGGTAGGTCATCTTGCGGCATCTTGTGCAGAGATTAGGTGTCACCTGTGTGGTGACCTCGGTCACCCATTCAGTCGCTGTCCGCGCTCTTTCGCCAATGCGGTCAGGGCCCCAGCGGAGGAGAGCCATGAGGTTGCTTCTGCAGGGCAGGGGACCAGCAGAGGCGATGGAGCCCAGGAGCCAAGGAAGAACAAACATGCTGGGGCAGCCAAGCTAAGGCGCCAAGAGAAGCGCGGAAGGGGCAGGGAGCTTGTGGAAACCCAGGTGGCAGGTGGGTCAATGCTGGCCCCTGCTCCGGACGCAAATCATGTGGCTGAGGCTCCAGGGGACAGGGAGCTGGATGAGGAGGTCAGGAGGATCCAAAGGGAAGAGGATGCCACTTATTCAGATTCTTCCCACTATGAAAGTGTGGGTGAGGGCAAGGATGAGTGGCAAAAGAAAAAGCGCAAGCAGGGCTCCAAGAAAATGAAAAAAAGGGAAGGGAAATCTTCCCCTGCAACGGGCCAGGTGCAGGAAGGCAATCCAAACTCTCCTCTTGTTGGGCTCTCCAACAGGTACCAAGCTCTCTCGTCCTCGGAGGAGGCAGAGGTGTCTAGGACAAGCGTGGGGCCTACAGGGGGTGCTGAGCCTTCCTCTTGTGGGGGTTTGGTGACCTCCAGGGGGAGGGCTGGCCCAGAGCCCAGTGGCAAGGAGGACGAGGTTGAGGAGCCCCTTGCCATGGACCTTTCAGTGTCCAAGAAACGTGGCAAGGGGTCATCCTCAGACCCTGATGAGAAGGGGGTGGGAAGAAGAAAGCCATCTAACTCAATCACCAATGATGGCGGCACCCGCTCCGTTGACGCTGGCATCCATTAATGTTGCCAGCATTAAATCTGATATGGCAAGATTCGAGGCCTTTGATTTTCTCGGCCGCGTTGAAGCCGACATTTTGTTTTTGCAAGAGACCAGGCTGCCAAATTTGGCAGCTGTGCATAAGGCAAGGAGGGAATGGAGGTCTGGTCCATCTTACTGGTCTCTTGCGGCCGAGCCATATAGCGGAGTGGCGGTACTTTTTACTGCAGCGGTTGAATGCCGACAGGTTATCGAGTTAGAAATAGGGAGGTGCCTGATCTTGGATGTTCTCATGAAGGGACAAGAGCTTCAGCTAATCAACATCTACGGTCCCCAAACCAAGCGGGACCGCAAGGATCTCTTTATGAGGATCAAGCCGTACCTTTTTACCAGTCGGCAGGTGATCTTTGGGGGTGACTTTAACGCAGTCACGAGGACCCGTGACAGGGGAGGCTACCTAGGCAAGTTGACTTATGATAGCGTCGCGCGTAATAGCATAGCTAGCGAAGCTCGCCTGGTGGATGTCCACATCCGGCACACCCCAGGCCACTCGGGTTTCACCTATTATAGAGGCGAATGCAGGTCTAGAATAGACAGGTTTTATTTGAAGGAGGAAGCCATCTCTTCACCAGTATCTGTTGTTGAGGTGGAGTTCTCCGACCACTGTCTGATTTTGTTTTCCCTGAATGTTGCAGAGACCCCCCGGATGGGTAGAGGCTTATGGAGGCTGAATTCATCACTCCTGGAGGAAGCAGAGATAAGACAGTCCTTTGAGGATTTTCTGCAGAGCCAGGTACCATTACTGGATCTTTGTAGCAGTAAGTCAGAGTGGTGGGAGATGCTCAAGATCAGGGCGGCGAGGTTCTTCCACCAGCTCTCTAGCCTCAGATGCCTGGACAGGTACCGCCTGTACAACAGCCTGAGGAGAAAACTCGAACATCTCGTTTCGACTGGAGGTAGCTGCGAGGAGATCTCCAGAGTGAAATCTTTACTCAAGACGTGCCAGTTTGACAGACACGCATCCTTGGTTTTTGAGAGGGATTTCGGGAAGTACCGCTCGCCCAACCCTTACAGAAACTGTAGGATGTCAATGAATAGTAAAGTGGTCACTGGACTGATTAACAGTACGGGGTCCCTGAATCGATCCAGATCAGGGATTCTGGAGGTCGTCAGATCCTACTACTCGCAACTCTTGGGAAAGAGGGATCTAGATTCGGAAGTGATGTCGGCTTTCCTGGCTGAAACTGTCCCTGAGCCGGGGGTAGACACCTCTCTTGGCGTTTTGAAAGAAGAGATCAGAGAAGAGGAAGTTAGACTGGCGATTGATGGGCTTCGGCTCAAAAAGTCGCCAGGTCCGGACGGATTAATATCCGAGTATTATAAGACCTTCAAGGACCTCTTGAGTCCCCTCTTGACGTAGGTATTCAATGAGTGTCTTTCCTCGGGCACTCTGCCAAAGTCAATGAGGAGGTCAGCTTTGATCATTCTGTCAAAAGGTAAAGACTCGAGCCGTATTGAGAACCGGCGTCCCATAGCACTTCTCAATACGGACAGGAAGGTTCTGGCAAAAGTGCTGTTTAATCGGCTGGTGAAGTTTGCACCCCGGCTCCTCTCGGGGGCACAGCATTGCTCTGTTCCAGGCCGTAGCACCTTTAGCGCTGTTCTCGGTGTCCGGGAGGCAGTGGAGCAGGGTAGGGCTGGTCACTGGGAGGGGTACTTGCTGTCCTTGGATCAGGCCAAAGCGTTTGATCGGGTTAATCACGAGTACCTCTGGTCAGTCCTTGTGAGATATGGCCTGCCAGTGGGTTTTGTTGATTGGCTGCGAACATTGTATGCAGGGGCTGAGACTTTCCCGCTGGTGAACGGTTGGCCCGGCCACCCTTTTGAGGTGGTGTCCGGCATCCGTCAGGGCTGTCCTCTAAGTCCCCTGTTGTATGCGTTTGCGATAGATCCCTTCCTTAGGAGGGTTGATTGTGGACCTATAGCAGGGGTTGGGATGGACCAGGCAATGCCGGAGGCTACTCTGAGGGCAGTGGCATATGCCGATGATGTCACGCTCTTCGTGTCCTCGAGAGAGGAGGCGGAGTTTGTGGTGTTGGAGGTGGACCGCTACTCGGAAGCTTCCGGGTCTATGGTCAACTGGGATAAGTGTGAAAGTTTCTGGTTAGGAAGGGGGGATCCTACGTTTGATCTCCCGGACACCCTTCCGGTGCCCCAAACTTCAGCAAAAGTACTTGGCATCAAATTCGGCCAGGGGGATTACCCCATGCAAAATTGGATGGACAGGCTAGATGGTGCAACTCACAAGGTTAATCAGTGGAAGGGTTGGTCTTTGACCCTTCGGGAAAGGGTTAACCTGATCAAAACATACCTGCTCCCTTTATTCATCTACCTGGGCAGCGTATGCATTTTGCCAGAACCTCTCTGGACTCGGGTCTACAACCTGTTCTTCCTAATGTTGTGGGGGAACAGGTTGAACCTGATCAGGAGAGATGTTACATATCGCACAAGGAGACTAGGGGGGTTATCTATGGTCAACCCCATGGTGTTTCTTGTAAACACCTTTTTTAAGATCAACATAGGCAACCTCTGGCAAGTGAGGGCTCCTCCGTTGGTCTACTCCTGCCGGGGATGGTTTCGGCCCTTCTTCCAGGAATGGGAGACAGGAGGGCGAGTGAAGGACCTTCGCACGCAGCACGGACATCTCCCAGCTTATGCTACCTTGGTTCTGAAGGTGATACGCCGGTGGGGTCTGGGGATGTGGGAGATCAGGACTCTGACGAGGAGGCTCCTCGACGAAAGAGTCCTGTTGACCCATTTCCAGAAGCCCCTGGCGCTCAAGGACTGCCCAAGTCGGGACCTGGAGGGAGGGTTACGTTTACTGAATTCAACCCGGGTCCCCTTGAAGTTTTGGGACTTGGCTTGGCGCTGCTTTCACGGGAGACTGTATGTAAGGGGTAACTTGAAGAGCAGGCCTCTGATTGACAGGGGTTGCCCCCGTCAGGAGTGCAGCGACGTGCTGGAAAGCATGGAGCATTTCCTGCTTCAGTGCCCCTTTAATACAGAGGTATACCAATGGGTAGGGGTCTCCATAGGCTGGCGTCAGCTGGCACACCTCTCCTATGCGGAGTGGGCTTATGGAGCGTTCAGAGGCCTTGGTGGCAGGGACCGCTGCACTTTATTTCTAGTTAGCCTAGTGGTCAGGTTCCACATCTGGAGTGCACGGTGTTTAATCTCGACGGAGCTGAAAGTCCTCCCCGTGGATACGGTATGTAGGAACATCCTGGGTGACCTGGTGAAGGTGCATTCTTTGGAGTATGAGAGGCTGGGCACATCTAAGGCTTCTCTCCTATGGAGAGGGCTTGTATTTCGTTAGGGACAGTCTTTTCTTAATCTTCTAGGGGCAGAGTAGGGAGAGAGGAGGGACAGGATAGGGAGAGAGGAGGGATAGGGCAGGGACAGTTTTCCATGAAGGGTCAGACTGAGGGGCAGACTGAGGACAGGGATAGTACATTGTGATGTCTGTGCACGGCTTATCACCTCCAATCCTGGTGGGGGGCTGTGAGTGCACCATGAAGCTTTTTGTTTTGATTTGGGCAAGATGGAGTGAAGTAGGGCTGCAGGTGAGCCGACCTTAGGCTTTCGGGTTATGTTAATGTATATCGTGTATGTCATGTATATTGGTTAGTGTATGTTTATATGTATATATTCACGTTCTGGGTGGTAGTTAGGTTGGGTGGGGTGTTGGGGGGAGTGGTTTCACGCCTTGAGCCGTAGCCTGGCACGTCCTGAACATTGAACTCTGGGCACGGACTGGTGGAGCGGGCATGGCCCCCAGGCTGCGGCAGGCAGAGTGTTGTATAGTTTATATATATATATAAACAAACAAAAAAAAACCCCGGTGTGGCTTGGCACGTCCTGAACTTTAGAACTCTGGGCACGGACTGGTGGAGCAGGCATGGCCCCCAAGCTGCACTGGGGACCCAAAAAAAACCCAACAATTCTTTAGTTATTTTTGTATGCCGGTTGGCTTGGTCTTTATTTTCATATTTAGTTAATTATTGGTATATATATATATGTTATGTTTATGTTATTGCCTAATTTTGTTTATGATGGGGTTTCAGTGCGGTACGGCTGGACCTGTAGTTTTAGTTTTAGTTTTCTATTCTGGATAGCTGGATGCTCTTCTTTTAGGTATATTGTGTTTTGTGTTGAGTGTGTGTGCGAGTGTACGGCAGGGGGGAGGGGAGTCCAGACATGGGTTTTCTTTTGTTTGTGGACCACGGACTCTGGGTGAAGGGCCTTATCTCTGTATACGGTTGTATTATTATTATTTACTATTGTTACAGTTTGCTTTTATTGTTATGTTTTATACTTTTATAATAAAAGAGCTACAGGATGTAACTCAGGGTCAGTACAGGATAAGTAATGTATGTACACAGTGACTCCACCAGCAGAATAGTGAGTGCAGCTCTGGAGTATAACACAGGATGTAACTCAGGATCAGTACAGGATAAGTAATGTATGTACACAGTGACTCCACCAGCAGAATAGTGAGTGCAGCTCTGGAGTATAATACAGGATGTAACTCAGGATCAGTACAGGATAAGTAATGTATGTGCACAGTGACTCCACCAGCAGAATAGTGAGTGCAGCTCTGGAGTATAACACAGGATGTAACTCAGGATCAGTACAGGATAAGTAATGTATGTACACAGTGACTCCACCAGCAGAATAGTGAGTGCAGCTCTGGAGTATAATACAGGATGCAACTCAGGATCAGTACAGGATAAGTAATGTATGTATACAGTGACTCCACCAGCAGAATAATGAGTGCAGCTCTGGAGTATAATACAGGATGTAACTCAGGAGCAGTACAGGATAAGTAATGTATGTACACAGTGACTCCACCAGCAGAATAGTGAGTGCAGCTCTGGGGTATAACACAGGATGTAACTCAGGATCAGTACAGGATAAGTAATGTATGTACACAGTGACTCCACCAGCAGTATAGTGAGTGCAGCTCTGGAGTATAATACAGGATGGAACTCAGGATCAGTACAGGATAAATAATGTATGTACACAGTGACTCCACCAGCAGAATAATGAGTGCAGCTCTGAAGTATAATACAGGATGTAACTCAGGATCAGTACAGGATAAGTAATGTATTACACCGTGACTTCACCAGCAGAATAGTGAGTGCAGCTCTGGAGTATAATACAGGATGTAACTCAGGATCAGTATAGGATAAGTAATGTTTGTACACAGTGACTCCACCAGCAGAATAGTGAGTGCAGCTCTGGAGTATAATACAGGGTGTAACTCAGGGTCAGTACAGGATAAGTAATGTATGTACACAGGGGCTCCACCAGCAGAATAGTGAGTGCAGCTCTGAAGTATAATACAGGATGTAACTCAGGATCAGTACAGGATAAGTAATGTATGTACACAGTGACTCCACCAGCAGAATAGTGAGTGCAGCTCTGGAGTATAATACAGGATGTAACTCAGGAGCAGTACAGGATAAGTAATGTATGTACACAGTGACTCCACAAGCAGAACAGTGAGTGCAGCTCTGAAGTATAATACAGGATGGAACTCAGGATCAGTACAGGATAAGTAATGTATGTACACAGTGACTCCACCAGCAGAATAGTGAGAATGTAAGTGCTCATTTTAAGTAGATTATATATAATTGTAACAAATGAGGATTTAATAATAATGAAAAATAAAGCTATTCAGAGATAAAGGTTGTACATCTCCCACTCAGTTCAGGTTGTAATAAGTAATTTAGTTTTTTGGAAAATAATGCATAAAGCGGGAGTATTGATTGTCCAGTGATACAGTAAGTAGAGAAACAGTTGAGCTTGAATACCAGGAAGAGTCCATTAAGAGAAAACTCCTCTGGGGATTTCAGTGACAAAACTAATTACCAAAATGAAGTTTGTGTTCCTGATCCTGACACATCGCAGTCGCAGATAATTCGCTTGTGATGTTGTTTTGGACTTAAAACAAGTATCGCAGAAGACAGATGAGGAGGCCGCCGGGGATAGAATCTGCCAATTTCCCAACGTGTTAATCTGTTTACCAGGCTCGGTGGTCCCCGGGGTGGGGGGGTTCTGATGACAAGAACTTGTCAATGTTAAATTCATCATAGCAACATAAAAAGATACATTGTATCGCCTCGTATTGTCATATTGTGGAAGCACAGAAATGTCACATGGCGTCCATTCTATGATTTTGTTATTTTTTTTTGTTTTGTACATGAATAGCCCAAATGATAACGGGGGCGATCGTCCGAAATTCAGTTAAATGCGTTTTTATCACTACTACAAGAAAACTTTCAAGCAGCTAGGCCAGGCGTTAAATAAACAAACTCTCTGGACTCATCGGCCATCTGTGATGCATGACCCTGAAGCTGGGGTACAGCCAGCAGACCTGTGCCTAGGGCAGCACCACGTGTGTATATACAGCCCTGATCGCCACCATCATATTTTTGAATTCTACAAGCCTGGTCACGCATCACCTACAAGGAGTCATCAAGGCAGGGGCTTAGTTACAGGATGTGCAGCTTTGCAGTACATATGGATCATATTCAATGTGGCAACCAGGTTTAGCCTTTGCACTAGGGTCCAGGTTTAGCCTTTGCACTTGAGCCCAGCTGTAGCCTTTGCAATTAAGCCCAGATTTAGCCTTTGCACTGGGGCCTAGGTTTAGCCTTTGCAAGGACGTCCAGGTTTAGCCTTTGCATTGGGGTACAGATTTAGCCTTTGCACTGGAATCCAGGTTCAGCCTTTTCAAGGGGGTCCAGGTTTAGCATTCGCAAGGAGACCCAGGTTTAGCCTTTGCATTGGGGCCCAGGCTTAGCCTTTGCACAGGGACCCAGGTTTAGCCTTTGCACTGGGGCCCAAGTTTAGCCTTTGCACAGGGACCCAGGTTTAGCCTTTGCACTAGGGTCCAGGTGATGAGTGGCACCTGGTTTCCATCCACCCTGACTGGTCTCCCCTCCCCCACATGATGCTCCACCACAGGCTTCACTGTAGGGATGGTATTGGGCAGGTGATGAGCGGCGCCTGGTTTTCTCCAGACAGAACACTTTTTTTTATTCATCTGACCACAGAACAGTTTTTGCCTCAGTCCATATTAAATGAGCTTTGGCCCAGAGAAGACGCCAGCGTTTCTGGATTGTGTTGATATATGGCTTCTTCTTTGCATCATGCAGCTTTAACTTACATTCGTGGATTCCACGGTGTTCACAGTGATTTCTGGCAGTATTCTTGAGCCCATGCAGTGACTGGCATTACAGAGTCATGCCTGTTCTTAATGCAGCCTGAGGGCCCGTAGATCTCCAGCGTCCAATACTGACCGTCAGCCTGGTCCCTTCTGCACATTCGTTTCTCCAGATTCTCTGACTCGTTTGATGATATTATGGACTGTAGAAGGTGGATATTCAGAATATTTGCAGTTTTATGTTGAGGAACATTTTTCTGAAACTGTTCCTCAGTTTTTAGCACAGTGTCTTCCCAGATTGGTGACCTCTGACCATCTTTGCTTCTGAGAGACTCGGCCTCTCTAACATGCGCTTTATATACACAATTATGTAACTCAGTAGACAATTGACCCTCCAGCTGTTTTTCATTTGTACCACTTACTTTTCCAGCGTTTTTGTTCCCCTGTCCCAACTTTTGTGAGATGTGTTGTTGCCATCAGTGACTAAATTAGTTAATTTTTTTCCGAGTCATTACTTTTTTTTTCTTTACTTTTACATTTTGCACAGCATTCCAACTTGTGGTTGTATAACATCATACAAAATATTCACAAAATGGGAAAAATGTATATAAATACCCTAAAAAAATGTACATTCAATGTTTTCCCAATAAAGATTATGACCTAAATGTCCCAAGACACCAAATTATACAGACAATTACGGCATCGCCAGAATGGGAACAACATGCAGAATATGTGACATAACATCATTTTTAACGATTTTTAAGCAGTATGAAATCCATATGTATATATATAAATCTTGCCCCCTCCATGATCTCACTGGGTTTCGGCTCATTGTGGATGAGTCAGTCATGTGGTTTATGGTCACAGAGGGGCAGCGATGGGTCCCACCCTTCACAATGTGTGTCAGATTGCACAATCTCGTGCCACAATGTTACTCCGCAGAGGAGCTGTTTGTGGTCACAGACTGGACGCAGGTTGGTATTTGAGCTACAAGCGACACATAGATCATCCAAACATTAGAAAACGCAGATTTTCCGATAAAGCTGAAGACGACTCCCATCCTGAATCACAGAAAGCATAAAGATTTATATCTGCATTTAAAGATTTCCGGATATTTTATCATTTCTCAGTTATTTTTTCTATTTACGTCAACAGAAAAAAATCCTCCAGATGGTAAAAAAAAACAACTAAATTTACTTAAGTTTTAAAGCAACTGTGTAGCGAGCCGCGAACGCTCACACGGATCTGATAATGCGCGCTCATAATCGACCATCTTTGCTCGTTACGGTGGGCACTTAGCAGATCATTTAAATATAAAGACACAGCAAAAAAACTTGGACCGCATTGTACAAATGGGGGAATTGACCTCACAAACCCCAGCGTCAAATTAGTTCCGGCAAACCGTTTGTGAAGCGGTCAGCTGTATGTGGGCATTCCGAATTTGGAATCACTCCCCTCTCTATGAGCAATTTGACAATTTTTGTTTTAATGCCTCTTCCTTTTGTGGGCATGCTGTGACCTGTACAGGAAGGGGAAGGAGGTGAGCTGTGAAATTACCTATAGACTTCTATGGGAGAGTGTTCTAGGCATGTTCTGTTCAGGGAGGGGGGAAAGGTGAGCTGCAACATCACCTATAGACTTCTATGGGAAAATCCTCCACTCTCATCTATGAACAATTTTACAGTTTTTGTTTATACTGCTTCATTTTGTGGGCATGCAGTGACCTATACAGGGAGGAGAAGGAGGTGAGCTGTGACATAATCTATAGACTTCTATGGGAAAGTGTAGTGGGCATGCTGTGTAACCTGTGCAGGGAGGAGGAAAAGATGAGCTGTGATCATCACCTATAGACTTCTATCAGAGAGTTTTGTTGGCATGCTGTGTAACTAGGGTTGCCACCTGGCTGGTAATTCATCCGCCTGACCGGTATTTTGCCCACCAGGCTGGTGCCGGTATTTTTTTTTTACCGGCCATATTACACTAAGGGTGGTATTCTCAGTGATTCCCAACCAGGGTGCCGCAGTTTCCCGTTGGTAATCACACTGGGCGGTCACCTACCACCGGCGTTCCGGTGCGCTTGCGGGTCCCCGTCGTTCCTGAAGGCTGCCGCAATGTCCTCCGTGCCGGCAGAGCATTTCTTTCTGGAAGCGAGGCTTGAATTCCCCGCCTCCAGCAAAGATAATGCTCTGATTGGCTAGCAGATAATTAGAAGCCAGCCCTGGGTTAACCAATCACAGCCATTGAATGGCTGTGATTGGTTAACCCAGCGTGGTAGCCTGCAGGAAGGACGGGGACCCGCAAGCGCATCAGAATGCCGGCGGTAGTTTTGTATTTGTGTTTGGTTTTTTTAGGTGTCGAGTAGTTAGGCGCTCTATTTTGTGTACATTTTTTTTCCAGAATTTTGGGTGGGAAGTAGGGGGTGCATCTTACGGTATATGGGTTGGGGGGAACTATTACTACTGAGGGGGTTAGTACTATTGCTGAGGGGGGAGGGGTTAATACTATTGGTGAGGGGGGAGTTAATATTTCTGAGGGGGGTTACTATTATTGTCGGGTTAATACTATTACTGAGGTCAAATAATATGCCCTAATAAGCCACACCCCTTTTTTTTACCATGGCCAGTATTTTTTCATGACAAAGGTGGCAACCCTATGTGTAACCTGTGCAGGGAGGAGGAGGAGGTAAGCTGTGACATCACCTATAAGTTTTCTCCACAGAACAGGAAGTGTCAGACTATAATTAGGCTTAGTGGTCGGAATGAGAACTGCAAGATTTTAGGATCTTTTGAAAAATAGAGATCGTGATATCAAACATTAAAACCAAATCACCAAAACCTCTTAAAAATTCTGTTTATTGTAAAAACTTGATTTATACAAGATGCCATTTTCTGATGACACGTTCCTTTTTAAACCCCTCCACCCTCTGAGCCGAAAAGCCTCCACCCTCTGAGCCGAAAAGTGAAAAGCTGCAATCCTGCCACCACTAGGGGGAGCTTGCTGTATGTGTATTTATTATTGAGTTCAAGCTACCTTGTAAACCTCCCTGTGCAGTGAGCTCCCCCTGGTGGCAACTACAGGAGGGCAGAATATTCATCTTATACTATAAATGTGTAAAGGGAGCACACAGAGTTCTGGAGCTAGTTATTAAATTATTGATCCTGCCGGGATCCCCCAAGGCACATCTGAACAATGTAAGAATATAATAATTACACTAAAATCTGGGGATATCAGATATTACACCGTAATTACCTTGTATAATGTAGATCAATATTAACCCTTTCTTTACCTTAGTCCACCAGAAACCAGAGGCATCAATGGAGTTTTCTGGGATATAGATATTGATGACCTTTCCCCAGCGTGTCTAACAAGGGGGCCGTTCAATATACAGGGTGTCTCAAAAGTGTGGAAATACCCAAAAAGAATGAAAATGGCTTGGAAGGCGGTGATCCAATTTTGCATACAAGCAAAATGACGGCCATTGTGAATACCGCCATCTTGGATTCAACTCTAATTTTTCCAGTAGGAAGGTCGGTGTGTGTTATATCAAACGGGTGGAGGATTTCACCAGAAAAACAATGGTTTGCTTTATTTTAACATAACTTCATTCACATTTAACACAGTGGCTTTTCCTTATTACAGGGAATGGGAATGATGGCGTTATCTTAAGTTGCTGTGTCAGCCATTCTACACATTCTGTCTGCGCTGTGGGTAATGTGAGGTCTGGTTGGGTGGTGTTGATTGAAATCTGCAGTGATGACACGTGTGCTTCATTCCCCTGACATAAGGGCGATCTCAACAGGTTATACTTCAGATAACGCCACCATTCACATTGCCTGGAATAAAGAAAAATCACTGCATTAACATGAGAACGAATCAAGTTATGATAAAATAAAGTGCACCGTTGCTTTGCTGGTGAAATTCTCCACCAGTTTGATATATCACACACCGACCTTCTTATTGGAAAACTTTAAGTTGAATCCAAGATGGCGGCATTCAAAATGGCCGTCATGTTGGTCACATGGCCTAACAGATTTCCCTTGCAGCTTATATGCAAAATTGCATCCCCATCTGCCAATATGTTTAAGTTCTATATGAGTGTTTCCACACTTTTGAGACCCCCTGTATATTAGTGAATTGCTTATAACACAACTCTCCGATATACCACCCAACGCCGCGGCGCACCGGCGCTCCTCTCCGCGCAGACAGCGCAGACAGCGGAGGGGATACCTCTCACTACATACTTCCAGCTCTCAGCTCATTTTCCATCCAGAATCCGAGCGGCTGAGGATTGTCCGACAGGAGATGTTTATTTGGTTTGTCACCGTCCCCCAGCAGCATGTGACGGCGGAGGCCGCGCTCGCCGGGGCGTCAGCGGGGGTCTATCTCGCTCAGACCGCCGTCCATGTGTGGGCTGGGAGCAGGTACCAGGGCGAACAGCTGTAGTTTTTGGATGTGGAACAAGTATTTGCGCTGGTTGTCTCTGTACCCCGCGGTGCGAGGACGCTGCTGGAGCGCCTGAATCATGGCAGCTCTGTTTACGCTCGTCAGAAGTATGCGGCGGGGGTGTCCTCGCAATGCGAAGCATCTCGCGGTATCACTGCAGCGCTGACGGACCACAAGCCCAGGAAGATTTCTTAACTCCTTTGTCAGTGAACAGTCTACAAATGCTCTCATACGTGCCGTCAGGATGGCGAATGGTGCCGGAGCGGTGCATGATGGGGGATGTAGTGCCAGCGGCACACTTAGATACACCGGCCATTCAGATAGTATCACACGGTAGGCTTAGATACAGCAGCTATACAGACAGTATCAAACAGGCTGGGATTAGATATGGCAGAGCCTCAGAGAGTATCACACATGGTGGGATTAGATACACAGACTTAGTATCACACATGATCGGTTTGGATACAGCAACTCAGCATCACATATGATAGCATTAGATACACAGATGAGCAGGCAATATCACACATGATAAGCTTAGATACAACATGTTAGCAGACACTATCACACAGGACAGGATTAGATACACAGGATTAGCATAGGACCGCATACAGCATGTGGTATCACACATTATAGATTCTACAGTAGTCACAACTGATCTATGAAGCCGTGTAACATCCGCTGGTCTCATATCGCTGCACAACATTGGGATTCACTATTCAGGACAGCGGGAAAGCTGGATGACGCCTCCAGTGACGGCTGCATGGGCAGATCTGTCAGTCAGCAGTCCGGGATCTCTGAAACAGACAACCGAAAAACTGACGGGCGATTTATGTTTCTGACCGTATAAAAAAAACCTAAGTGAGCGGGTGAGCAGAATGAGTGCGCTGTTTCTTAAGTGTGTGTCTTTGGTTTCAGGTAGGTGTTCGCAATAAGTGGCAGCATCAATGGTGTTCTTTTTCAATAAAACATCAACTTTATTGCTCCATGTTCATATAAAAATGCAGGCAACGTTTCGACTCTTACAGTCTTTTTCAAGGCTTGAACTCCTGCGAACTCCTGATGGTGAAGGGACTGAAGGTCCACGGTCCCTAAATGTGGCTTGGCATATGTAGATACCTCTGCTAAGGTCTGTGCATCTAAACGTGTGTGCTGCAGGACTCTGTTTGTGTTGGAACGTGGTTTCAGGTAGGTGACCAGATTTTCCCAGGGTCGAAGCGGGACAGAGGGGTGTGGTCAGGGCGGGGCTTATCATGGTGTATGATATTACCTCCATCGTGATAAAAAGTACAGGGCCAGTTCAAAAAAGACAGGTTTTCGTATCCAAAAAAACACTCAAAATCGATACTATTGGTGCGTATTTTGACTGGAGATCAACCACATATCCGCCACTAACTTCATACCTTGTGGCGTTCCCCTCACCTCCTCTGATGGCTTCCTGCTGTCAACACTCCCTGACGTCTCGTTCCCAGCGACCTGTAGTGGCCTCACCTCATCAGCATCACATGACCAGCGGCGCCGCGCCAGACCAGGGTGCTGGGAACCGGAAGCCAGGGAGCGCTGACAGCAAGAATCCTTTTGGAGGAGGTGAGGGGAGCACCACATAGTATGAAATCAACTGCATCCCAAAGGGTAACTCAGGACACGGGGCACACGCTGAGGAGCTGGGAGGGTAAATCTGTCACTTGTCACGGTGGCACTTACCAGATTCCTCCCCAGAGGGACACACGCAGCCTTGGCCAGAGTATCGCTGGGCTTCTTCTGGACACCCCCTAGGAGAGGGATGGCCAATATACGTGCCAAAGGACTTTAGGTTGTCACGTGACGCCACCGTTCCATTACTCACCGGTATGACCCTCGGCGATAATAAAGAGAGTCCACACACAATTTAGTGGTTAAGTACCTCAGTGCCCGGGAACGGTCAGGGCCTGGCCAAACTTTACTGGAAAACTTCAACACTTCACAGCTTAAGAACACACCAATGCAGGAAAGACAGAATAAGGGATGTCAGTGAGAAACTCAGGAGGATGCCGGTCCTACAGTCCTCGTTATCTGTATGGTACCGCTCCTGGAAGGGGCAGACTCTCTACAGACACTCACTTTTTGAAGTACCTCTGCACGGTGGTCTTGACTTTCTTCACTGCTCACGCTCTCTCTCTCCCCCTCCCTCCTTACTCTCTCTTTCTCCTTACTCTCTAATGGCTCCTCGCATTGGGAACTTCAGTAAAACCTTTTTTCCTCTTCCATTCTTCACCACATGAGGGTTGAAGGTACCCCCAAGTGGCCGGCACTCTCTCTCAGGAACCCAGAAGAACAAAAGACCCAAAGAACGAACTCACTTCCCACTCTCAAGCACGCATACTTATAGTCTCTAACATACCACATGACAGGACATAAATTGATACATTTTACAGACACATCCCAGCCTCATACAGACATTAACCCTTCATCTGCTGCAACTGTGCAATACACATAACAGGAGACTAGACAATTTGCACAGTGCATCCACACAAAAGACATTTATGGAGGGGCCAGAAATAGGTGTTCTGGGCCACTGCAACAAAAATAGCAGTCTTGCAACAATGGCAGAGATATAACTTTGAAGCAAATGATACGCTGATCTACAGTTGAATTCAGTATAACACAAGTAAATCCTCCATGCTCTCTCTCTCTCTATTTAACTCTAGAGTTTCCTCAGTAGAATTCCCACAGTCCTAGTTATCTGTCAGGTTTCACTGGAAGACTATAAGGCAGATAATGAAGGTGACTTTAAGATGGACCAAACTTTCCCTGGCTTTGATTTCACAAGTCCCAAACTTTCTCCCTCAAACGGTTGCTGATGAGGAAGCTTGTAAATCCTGACTTCCCACTTCAGAACACGTTCTCTCTGCTTGCACTGCGGAGCTCCTCCTGTACGTCCTCCTCCTCCAACCACCTCCTCCCGACTCCCTTACTGTTCTCCTAACTCCTCCTTAACTTCCTGTCTTAACTCATGCACTTTCTGTCTACCCCTCCCCCTAACATCCTGCCTCACCCTGATATCTTCCTACTCTTGCCCATCACACATCCCCCTCCACCAATCAGTGGTAGCATGATAAGCAGCCAATAAGCAGCGAGCTGTTGCCAAGCAGTTAGCTTTAGCTTAGAAAAGAAAGGGGAAGATAGGGTTTTACCGATGTACAGCACCTTCTATGTCTCCTAGGAGCCCACAGCTAGGTGTTACAGGACTGATGATTGTGTGGCTATCCTGGGGGACCCTCCAGGCCACTACAGCTTTCTAAGAGATGCTATCCTAGAGTACCTCAAGAAAAAAAGCTGTATAACTCCATATCAGCATGAGTTTACGAGGGCTGCATCAAAAGAGGTCTAGGGGCGCATGATGAGAACATTTTTCTTCTCTACAAGTCACTGGTCAGACCACACATGGAATATTGTGGACAGTTTTGGGCAGCGGTACTCAATAAGGACCTATCAGAGGTTGAGCAGGGACAAAGGTGACAACTAAAGTAATAAAACAGAATGGACGGACTACAATACCCAGAGAGACTATCAAAATTGGGGTTATTTAAATGAGAAACAAGATGGCTGAGGGACGACCTAATAACTATGTCAGGGGTCAATACAGAGATCTCCCCGTCATCTGTTTATACCCAGGACCACAACTGTAACAAGGGGGCATCTGCTACGTCTAGAGGAAAGGAGGTTTCTACATGGACATAGAAGGGGGTTCTTTACTGTAAGAGCAGTGAGACTGTGGAACTCTCTGCTTGAGGACGTGGTGATGGCAGATTCAATAACAGAGTACAAGAAGGGTCTGCATGTCTTTCTTGAGCGATTCAATATTATATGTTATAATCACTAATAACCTCAGAAGGGTCGCTGCTCTGGGGATTATTCCGATTACTAGATTGGAGTAAGGAAGGAATTTTTTTTAACCTTAAACTGGGAAAATTGGCTTCTATCTCAATGGGGGTTTTCTTGCTTCCTCTGGATCAACATTGGGGGTAATAGACTGAAGTGGATGGACATGTGTCATTTTTCAGCCTTACATATTATGTTACTATGTTGCTTTTCTCCATTCTTCATGGCAGCTTCTTCTTGTTTCTAAGCAAGAAAAAATCATTTTAATGCAGAAAACTAATTTAAGTACGACTGCGACCCACAGCGCCCCCAACGGGTGGAATGTACAAGGCTCCATGATTAGTGATAAAATCTCCGCTGATGGAAATTCTGAGGGTTAAAATAAATGTTAGGAAATTGAAGTGACTTTGTATATAACGCGGCGGTGTATAGAAGGAGGGACTGCGCCGCCGCGCAGCAGAGACCGTCCAAAAATAACAGACACCCCCCGCCGTCCAGCTGAAACCATCCACACGGCATCGACTGGAAACAGAATCCACTTTGAAAAATGGTGATTTCAGTTTCACATCACTTTCTTAAATTGCGGCGATCATTAGGGCCGCGGTGATTATCTGCACCTGTGTTATACGCCGACGGTAAAATGTATAATCCGGCGCAAGACTAACGACAGCGGTAACTTGATACAACGACATCATGAAACGGGGCCCAAATAAATGACATATGACCCTCACCGCAGAGGAAACGGCGCCTAATGAGACAATGCTGCAAACATATACAATGCTAGAGACGAAGGCTACAAAACCGGTGTGAGGTGCGGAGTGTGCTAGAGCGCGGTGCTGATAGGGGGCGCTGATGGGCTCTGCTTCATTACAGAGGTAGGCAGATCAGATCCCTAGTGAACTAAAACCGCTTGAAAACATTCTAAAGGCGTTATTCACACGGCCGTATATACGCGGTTATTGTAGCTGCGTCCAAAAATAGCGACCATCTGAAGCACGCGATTCCAACGTCTTCAGTCAGATGAGCGATTTTTGGGCACGTAAAAAAGAACATCACACCTGGAAAAGTGGCATATTGGCGACCGAAAACGGTGACCGATTTTACACGCAGAGTCACATGACAGCTCTTGCTCTATCTTTTAATAAGATATACATTGGAGGCTCACATAGACTCCTATGGGAGCTGAAAAAAAGGGAGGCGGGGGAGTTCAGCTGCGTCCGGCGCTGGAAAAAGACGACAGCTGCCGCTATTTAAGCCTTAGCAGTCATTCCGAAGATTTCTGCCAACCGAGGGGTTTCTGTGCTGAAGTTGTCTATATGCCGCAGCTGCCTGTGTGAATGGACGAGAAAACGCTAAATAAATTTGGGACTTGACCGCGACTTGTCCGGTAAAATTGCATGAATGAAGAATAGTGTAAAAATGCATACGGTCGTGTGACAGAGGTCTGAGGGCTCGGTTAGACAAGTGATTTTTTATGCGCGCCCATGTGCACAAAAAAAAAAAAAAAAGGCGCTCCAAGGATCTGCGAAATCTGCGTGACCGAAGCTCCATGTACTGGGAAAAGGGAGCAGTACATAGGGGGCAGTATTATACTAGTTATATTCTTGTACATAGGAGGCAGTATTATAGTAGTTATATTCTTGTACATAGGGGGTAGTATTATAGTAGTTATATTCTTGTACATAGGGGGCAGTATTATAGTAGTTATATTCTTGTACATAGGGGGCAGTACTATAGCAGTTATATTCTTGTACATAGGGGGCAGTATTATACTAGTTATATTCTTGTACATAGGGGGCAGTATTATACTAGTTATATTCTTGTACATAGGAGGCAGTATTATAGTAGTTATATTCTTGTACATAGGGGGCAGTATTATAGTAGTTATATTCTTGTACATAGGGGGCAGTACTATAGCAGTTATATTCTTGTACATAGGGGGCAGTATTATACTAGTTATATTCTTGTACATAGGGGGCAGTATTATAGTAGTTATATTCTTGTACATAGGAGGCAGTATTATAGTAGTTATATTCTTGTACATAGGGGGCAGTATTATAGTAGTTATATTCTTCTACATAGGGGGCAGTATTATAGTAGTTATATTCTTGTACATAGGGGGCAGTATTATAGTAGTTATATTCTTGTACATAGGGGGCAGTACTATAGCAGTTATATTCTTGTACATAGGGGGCAGTATTATAGTAGTTATATTCTTGTACATAGGGGGCAGTATTATAGTAGTTATATTGTTGTACATAGGAGGCAGTATTATAGTAGTTATATTCTTGTACATAGGGGGCAGTATTATAGTAGTTATATTCTTGTACATAGGAGGCAGTATTATAGTAGTTATATTCTTGTACATAGGAGACAGTATTATAGTAGTTATATTCTTGTACATAGGGGGCAGTATTATAGTAGTTATATTCTTGTACATAGGGGGCAGTATTATAGTAGTTATATTCTTGTACATAGGAGGCAGTATTATAGTAGTTATATTCTTGTACATAGGGGGCAGTATTATAGTAGTTATATTCTTGTACATAGGGAGCAGTATCATAGTAGTTATATTCTTGTACAAAAGGGCAGTATTATAGTAGTTATATTCTTGTACATAGGGAGGAGTATTATAGTAGTTATATTCTTGTACATAGGAGGCAGTATTATAGTAGTTATATTCTTGTACATGGGGGCAGTATTATAGTGGTTATATTCTTGTACATAGGGGGCAGTATTATAGTAGTTATATTCTTGTACATGGGGGCAGTATTATAGTGGTTATATTCTTGTACATAGGGGGCAGTATTATAGTAGTTATATTCTTGTACATAGGAGGCAGTATTATAGAAGTTATATTCTTGTACATAGAGAGAGCAGTATTATAGTAGTTATATTCTTGTACATAGGGAGGAGTATTATAGTAGTTATATTCTTGTACATAGGAGGCAGTATTATAGCAGTTATATTCTTGTACATGGGGGCAGTATTATAGTGGTTATATTCTTGTACATAGGGGGCAGTATTATAGTAGTTATATTCTTGTACATAGGGGGCAGTATTATAGTACTTATATTCTTGTACATAGGGAGCAGTATTATAGTAGTTATATTATTGTACATAGGGAGGAGTATTATAGTAGTTATATTCTTGTACATAGGAGGCAGTATTATAGTGGTTATATTCTTGTACATAGGGGGCAGTATTATAGTAGTTATATTCCTGTACATAGGGGGGGGCAGTATTATAGTGGTTATATTCTTGTACATAGGGGGCAGTATTATAGTAGTTATATTCTTGTACATGGGGGCAGTATTATAGTAGTTATATTCTTGTACATAGGAGGCAGTATTATAGTAGTTATATTCTTGTACATAGGGGGCAGTATTATAGTAGTTATATTTTTGTACATAGGGGGCAGTATTATAGTAGTTATATTCTTGTACATAGGAGGCAGTATTATAGTAGTTATATTCTTGTACAAAGGGGGCAGTATTATAGTGGTTATATTCTTGTACATAGGGGACAGTATTACAGTAATTATATTCTTGTACATAGGGGGCAGTATTATAGTAGTTATATTCTTGTACATAGGGGGCAGTATTATAGTAGTTATATTCTTGTACATAGGAGGCAGTATTATAGTAGTTATATTGTTGTACATAGGAGGCAGTATTATAGTAGTTACATTCTTGTACATAGGGAGCAGTATTATAGTAGTTATATTCTTGTAAATAGGAGCAGCATTATAGTAGTTATATACTTGTACATAGGGGGCAATATTATAGTAGTTATATTCTTGTACATAGAAGCAGTATTATAGTAGTTGTATTCTTGTACATAGGGGGCAGTATTATAGTAGCTATATTCTTGTACATAGGGAGCAGTATTATAGTAGTTATATTCTTGTACATAGGAGGCAGTATTATAGTAGTTATATTCTTGTACATAGGGGGCAGTATTATAGTAGTTATATTCTTGTACATAGGGAACAGTATCATAGTAGTTATATTCTTGTACATAGGAGCAGTATTATAGTAGTTGTATTCTTGTACATAGGAGGCAGTATTATAGTAGTTGTATTCTTGTACATAGGGGGCAGTATTATAGTAGCTATATTCTTGTACATAGGGAACAGTATCATAGTAGTTATATTCTTGTACATAGAAGCAGTATTATAGTAGTTGTATTCTTGTACATAGGAGGCAGTATTATAGTAGTTGTATTCTTGTACATAGGAGGCAGTATTATAGTAGTTATATTCTTTCTATAGGGGGCAGTTTTATAGTAGTTATATGCTTTCTATAGGGGGCAGTATTATAGTAGTTATATTCTTTCTATAGGGGGCAGTTTTATAGTAGTTATATGCTTTCTATAGGGGGCAGTATTATAGTAGTTGTATTGTTGTACATTGGGGCAGTATTATAGTAGTTATATTCTTGTACATAGGGGCAGTATTATAGTAGTTATATTCTTGTACATAGGGGGCAGTATTATAGTAGTTATATTCTTGTACATAGGGGCAGTATTATAGTAGTTATATTATTGTGCATAGGGGGCAGTATTATAGTAGTTATATTCTTGTACATAGGGGGCAGTATTATAGTAGTTAGATTCTTGTACATAGGGGGCAGTATTATAGTAGTTATATTCTTGTACATAGGAGCAGTATTATAGTAGTTATATTCTTGTACATAGAGGCAGTATTATAGTAGTTATATTCTTGTACATAGGGGGCAGTATTATAGTAGTTATATTCTTTCTATAGGAGGCAGTTTTATAGTAGTTATATGCTTTCTATAGGGGGCAGTATTATAGTAGTTATATTCTTTCTATAGGGGGCAGTTTTATAGTAGTTATATTCTTGTACATATGGGGCAGTATTATAGTAGTTATATTCTTGTACATAGGGGGCAGTATTATAGTAGTTATATTCTTGTACATAGGGGGCAGTATTATAGTAGATATATTCTTATATATAGCACACATAAAACAATATATCCTCATAAAATTTTATCAAGTGTTTTCCTGTTTATATGTAATCTTTACCTAAAAATGTTCATGCTTGATCTCAGAGCTTGTAACACAAACATTACCCCCCTTGCCATTTCATAGAGAACATTAAATATTGTAATTGTTCTCTATAAACTCTACATAATGACCCTTTGGCAAAATTCCATCAGCTTTCCTAAAGTTCTTAATAATGTTTTCATGCTTCACCTCCAGCGCGACCGTCTCATTTTCATCTGGAATCAACAATATATAAATCCACTTTATAGCTGTATTTTGTCACGTCACAAAATTACATTGCACTTTTCTTACTCCTTCATTTAGGACTTTGATTTTGGGAGTCACTTTCTTGGCTGCCTCATTGCTGCTCCACTTTCATCCGTCTTTCAGCACAAACATTTGCTCTTTGAACCTTGGACCACAAACCATTTACTTCCAGCACATTCTCCAGTGTATAACCCGGAGTGTCGGATGCTGAGCAATGAGCGGCGCAATATGAAAATGCTTGTGAGAGCAGCGCCATTAGGTAAATACTTCAGGCATTTTGGGTTTATTGTACCTTATCAGCAATCCCAATCAGCACTGCTGTACAATGGAAGATCGTTAATTAGCCTGTATACATTACTGGTTGGCAAAATTAGTTCCTGATGGATTTGGGTAAATGCGAGCAGCTGGGAGGGCAAATTTTTTGGGAAAAAAATCTCTTAAAAGGAGGGTGTGCGGGGTCAGAAATTGCATGTGCTCGGATCCTGACTGACTGTACAGTATGTTTTTCTTGGATTGAGTTTACACCCTAAAGGGACTGCGGGAATGAGACCCAGATCAGGAGACGAGGAGAAAATTACTTACCAAAACTTCATGTCATTGTCAATATGGATGGAAGGAAATTCGCCATTCAAGTTTGACTTCTGAGATCAATAGTTTCATCGCTGCTTCCTTCTCTGTACATTTTTGCATTGACACCAGTTGAAAAGATTCAAACACATAACATTTAGCCCTAAAGAAGACGGTTTTCAGTAGAAGTGAAGGAGAACAGATTGCACCTTCAACATGAAGCAGACGTGAACTTTACTGGCAAAGAAATCAGTGTCACATAATTTAGGATTATATTGCAAAGTGCAATAAACAAAGGAGTGTGCAAGAGTATGACCGAGCACTGAGACTCATAAAATGTAACTGCAACTGCAGCTCAATATCTGTATTGTTATAACACACTGCCGCATGTACAAAACCGTATCTACTATAATACTGCCTCCTATATAGAAGAATCTAACTAATATAATACTGCTCCCTATATAGAAGAACTAGCTGATATACCCGGCTTCGCCCGACTTAATTTGGTACTGGTGTTTATCTGGTGTTCACACGGAAAATCTTCTGAAGTCGTGGTTACTTTAGAGATACCGAGGAAAAAAATATGTTCACCATTTTGCATGGTTCTTTGTTTTACCCAGGAAACACCTCGGGGGGGGGGGGGGGGTAACCATGCGACGCTTCCTTTATATAAAATGACATCGGGAAGTGAGAGAATTAGATTCCGTACATAAAATTTGGACGGCAGTTCTTCTGTGCCAGAATTCAATAATCGAATTGGGACCCATTAACTTTTCCTATTTATGACATAATCGATGCTCATGCTAAATTTCCTGTTTCTATGGCATCGGGAAGTGAGAGCATTAGATTGCGTAATTAAAATTTTGACGCTAATTCTTTTGCGCTTAGAATTGAATAATCGAGTTGGGACCCATTAAATTTTCCTATTTATGTACAAGAATATAACTATTACAATACTGCCTCTTATGTACAAGAATATAACTACTATAATACTGCTCCTATGTACAGGAATATAACTACTATAATACTGCCTCCTATGTACAAGAATATAATTACTATAATACTGCCCCCTATGTACAAGAATATAACTACTATAATACGGCCCCCTATGTACAAGAATATAACTACTATAATACTGCCCCCTATGTACAAGAATATAACTACTATAATACTGCCTCCTATGTACAAGAATAAAACTACTACAATACTGCCCCTATGTACAAGAATAGAACTACTATAATACTGCCCCCTTTGTACAAGAATATAACTACTATAATACTGCTCCCTATGTACAAGAATATAACTACTATAATACTGCTCCTATGTACAAGAATATAACTACTATAATACTGCCCCCTATGTACAAGAATATAACTACTATAATACTGCCTCCTATGTACAAGGATATAACTACTATAATACTGCTCCCTATGTACAAGAATATAACTACTATAATACTGCCCCCTATGTACAAGAATATAACTACTATAATACTGCCCCCTATGTACAAGAATATAACTACTATAATACTGCTCCTATGTACAAGCATATAACTACTATAATACTGCCCCCTATGTACAAGAATATAACTACTATAATACTGCCCCTATATACAAGAATATAACTACTATAATACTGCTGCTATGTACAAGAATATAACTACTATAATACTGCTCCTATGCACAAGCATATAACTACTATAATACTGCCCCCTATGTACAAGAATATAACTACTATAATACTGCCCCTATGTACAAGAATATAACTACTATAATACTGCCCCCTATGTACAAGAATATAACTACTATAATACTGCCCCTATGTACAAGAATATAACTACTATAATACTGCCCCCTATGTACAAGAAAATAACTACTATAATACTGCCCCCTATGTACAAGAATATAACTACTATAATACTGCCCCCTATGTACAAGAATATAACTACTATAATAATGCCTCCTATGAACAAGAATATAACTACTATAATACTGCCTCCTTTCTACAAGAATATAACTACTATAATACTGCCCCCTATGTACAAGAATATAACTACTATAATACTGCCCCCTTTGTAGATGAATATAACTACTATAATACTGCCCCCTATGTACAAGAAAATAACTACTATAATACTGCCCGCTAGGTACAAGAATATAACTACTATAATACTGCCCCCTATGTAGATGAATATAACTACTATAATACTGCCCCCTATGTACAAGAATATAACTACTATAATACTGCCCCCTATGTACAAGAATATAACTACTATAATACTGCCTCCTATGTACAAGAATATAACTACTATAATACTGCCGCCTATGTACAAGAATATAACTACTATAATACTGCCTCCTATGTACAAGCATATAACTACTATAATACTGTCCCCTATGTTCAAGAATATAACTACTATAATACTGCCTCCCATGTACAAGAATATAACTACTATAATACTGCTCCCTATGTACAAGAATATAACTACTATAATACTGCCCCCTATGTACAAGAATATAACTACTATAATACTGCTCCCTATGTACAAGAATATAACCACTATAATACTGTTCCCATGTACAACAATATAACTACTATAATATGTCCCCTATGTACAAGAATATAACTTCTATAATACTGCCCCCTATGTACAACAATATAACTACTATAATACTGCTCCTATGTACAAGAATATACCTACTATAATACTGCCCCCTATGTACAAGAATATAACTACTATAATACTGCTCCCTATGGACAAGAATATAACTACTATAATACTGCCCCCTATGTACAAGAATATAACTACTATAATACTGCCCCTATGTACAAGAATATAACTACTATAATACTGCCCCTATGTACAAGAATATAACTACTATAATACTGCCCCCTATGTAGATGAATATAACTACTATAATACTGCCCCCTATGTACAAGAATATAACTACTATAATACTGCCCCCTATGTACAAGAATATAACTACTATAATACTGCCTCCTATGTACAAGAATATAACTACTATAATACTGCTCCTATGTACAAGAATATAACTACTATAATACTGCCTCCTATGTACAAGCATATAACTACTATAATACTGTCCCCTATGTACAAGAATATAACTACTATAATACTGCCCCCTTTGTACAAGAATATAACTACTATAATACTGCCCCCTATGTACAAGAATATAACTACTATTATACTGCCTCCTATGTACAAGAATATAACTACTATAATACTGCCCCCTTTGTACAAGAATATAACTACTATAATACTGCCCCCTATGTACAAGAATATAACTACTATTATACTGCCTCCTATGTACAAGAATATAACTACTATAATACTGCCGCCTATGTACAAGAATATAACTACTATAATACTGCCCCCTATGTACAAGAATATAACTACTATAATACTGCCTCCTATGTACAAGAATATAACTACTATAATACTGCTCCCTATGTACAAGAATATAACTACTATAATACTGCCCCCTATGTACAAGAATATAACTACTATAATACTGCTCCCTATGTACAAGAATATAACCACTATAATACTGTTCCCATGTACAGCAATATAACTACTATAATACTGTCCCCTATGTACAAGAATATAACTTCTATAATACTGCTCCCTATGGACAAGAATATACCTACTATAATACTGCCCCCTATGTACAAGAATATAACTACTATAATACTGCTCCCTATGGACAAGAATATAACTACTATAATACTGCCCCCTATGTACAAGAATATAACTACTATAATACTGCCCCTATGTACAAGAATATAACTACTATAATACTGCCCCTATGTACAAGAATATTACTACTATAATACTGCCTCCAATGTACAAGAATATAACTACTATAATACTGCCCACTATGGACAAGAATATAACTACTATAATACTGCCCCCTATGTACAAGAATATAACTACTATAATACTGCCCCCTATGTACAAGAATATAACTACTATAATACTGCCCCTATGTACAAGAATATAACTACTATAATACTGCCTCCTATGTACAAGAATATAAATACTATAATACTGCCCCCTATGTATAAGAATATAACTACTATAATACTGCCCCCTATGTACAAGAATATAACTACTATAATACTGCTCCTATGTACAAGAATATAACTACTATAATACTGCTCCCTATGTACAAGAATATAACTACTATAATACTGCCCCCTATGTACACGAATATAACTACTATAATACTGCTCCTATGTATAAGAGTATAACTACTATAATACTGCCCCCTATGTACAAGAATATACCTACTATAATACTGCCTCCTATGTACAAGAATATAACTGCTATAATACTGCTCCTATGTACAAGAATATAACTACTATAATACTGATCCTATGTACAAGAATATAACTACTATAATACTGCTCCTATGTACAAGAATATAACTACTATAATACTGCTCCCTATGTACAAGAATATAACTACTATAATATGAGGGTTAAAATTCTAAGTACAGCACCAATCGGCCCCACCCCACTTGCCCCGCTGCCGGCGGTAAGAAGAGACACCACACACAGGAGTCTGGTCTAGCTCCTCACACGGGAGAAAAAACTGCGCACTTTATTACAGATTACATGAGATCTTATACCCTCTGCCCTCTCACCACTAGGGGGTGATGGGCTCATAATCATATATGGGCAGTCCGGATTTCCGCCTTAGACAGTGAGGCGCCTCTGGCTTATACAGAAAATCACGTATTTAATTAACTCCAGTGCAAAGAATTACCCACACAATTCTAAGAAGTCCGGCCTAAGACAGTGAAAATTATGTACATTTGAACATCTTGATATCTTGTTTCTGGGCTTCTGGGAAATCGGCCAAGTACATGCGTCCTTGCGTCTGGTTCGGTATCTTCTCTGAATTTCTAGAACATCTTCTTGCAAAGCCTTGCAAAACCTTGGGATATCTGATTTAAGGCGACGTATTAAGTTTTTTTCATTTGGAATTGAATAAAACTTGCATATAGGTATAAAAGCATAAAAAACACATATGGCAATATATATATATACCCTCACAAACCCCCCTAAAAAACTTAATATGGAGATCAAGCATCAGACCTTGCACTTTTCCTCGGTCGTCTCTCCCTTGCGTCAGGGTTTCTCCACTGCCCGTAAGTCCCTACTCCTAAAAGGGAGGGATCCCTACCTAACCTCAGAAGGAGGCCATGGATTCCCTGGGCTTATTTCCGGGCCTCCATACCCTCTATCTGTACAAGTTAACACCCCACAGGGTGTGCCCTCGCCGGAACCTAAGGTCTTCTGCACTTTCCCTAGGCAAATGGGAAGTCCACTGACAGTCCATCTTATGAGACTGAGGCAGACACAGTACTAGTCCATCTCTCCATTCTTCTGGTAACGTACCTGGTTGGCATTATCGGAACTGGCTCTTCCTTTTTTTCAAACAAGGGAAATTTTGGTGTCACATTACTCATACTCTTTGATCAAAGGGATAATACACATACAGAAAATTACATACCCCACCTCTTTCTGTTAAAATCATATCCAGGGCCACTCTATTTTGGAACGCCATGGATGCAGTGGGCCCTAACTGGTCCGCTAAACCTTGTAAAGCATCTCTGGTGTAATTTACAAACCTCTGCTGATTGGAATAGATATAATTCATCCAATCTACATTATTATTAACAGTGACAAAAGCAAATAAGGACTCAAAACCTGCTTTACCTGATCTCTAGAATTAAATTCATCTGGCACCCCCCTTGGCACTCCTATTGATACATGCGGGTCAAAGTTACCATCTTGAACGTTAACTTCCCTCTTAGCACGATGCGGTGTTGGATTCTCACCCTCAGTGTAGGCTTCATATTGCACATTTGATTGTATTAATTTGTTCTGAAACAGGGGGCTAGTGTACAGTAGTCAAAGGTGTGTGTTAGAGGAATTGTACCACATTATAGCATTTAAAGGATATGCAGGATCATTAGTTTTTGCAGTGCGAAGTGTGGATCCAAGTGGGTTTTCCTTCGAGCTTGACTGCAGTTGGGGTGGTGAACAACATCTGGTAGGGACATTCAAACCGGGTTTCTCTCTCAAACTTTTTCACATAGACCCTGTCACCTGGTTTTAGATTGTGACACTCATCTGTAGGACCTGGGATAAAAGCAGAGACTACAGAATACATTATTGACAATTCCTTGGAGAAACCTATGGCAAAATTAACAAGAAAATCATTCCCCAAACTCTGCTACTGTGGCATGTATCCTCCGGAGAAAAAGAAAAACTAATGGGAGACACTCAATTCAAAATTTACCCATTTTCTCTATTGCCTTTTATATCTACTTTCCCCCTACTCCGCGGACGGTAGGGTGTGTGAAAAGCCTGGAATATACCCAAAGCAGACATGATGTGTTACATTATTTCACCTGTGAAGTGTGTACCTTTGTTTGACTCAATCACTTCCGGTACCCCATATCTGCGGATTAACTCATTCATGAGCTTCTGTGCGGTTACCTGCTTATTTACTTTGGTAACAGGGTAGGTCTCCAACCTGAAAAGACATCAACAACAACAACAAGCACATTTTCATGCTTCCCAACAAGTAGGAGCTGAGTGTAGCCAATTTGCAATCCCTGAAATGGGTAGAGTGGTCTAGGCAAGCGTGATGTGGCAAATTTACTTCTGCCCTGTTGCTTACGGCAAAGATCATGCAAAACTGGACAAATGATGCAGCAGCTACAGAAAACCAAGGAGCCACCCGTCCTCGTTCAAGCGTCGACATCATTACTGCTTTGAGAGGTGCGTCTTTCCGTGCGTCAGCTGGGCCATCATGGGGCACAGGGACTATGGTGGGCAAGTGCTGTTGACTGTTCACCATACGCCGTCCCTTTTTAGTCCATTTGTAGTTTTAGTCAAAGTTCAAAGCTATAATCAAAGTCCAAGTTCATATCAAAGTCCAAGATTTTTATCAAAGTCCAAGATTTTTATCAAAGTCCAAGATTTTTATCAAAGTCCAAGTTTAGTCAAATTCTTCTTTTCTTCTGTCTTCCACGGCTTGAGGGCCGCTGCTTTTGCTGTGTGGTCTGTGATGGCGTTGCCTCTTGCTTCTCCGGTGTAGGAATTGGTGTGAGCTTTCCACCTTGTCAGGTAGAAGTAGGGCCTCCGTGAGACTGCACCGCTGCAACATTTTTAATTGGCTGTCCCGCTGTGGTAAAAAACTGTCTGGCCTTCCATGTTGGGCCTTAATCATGAGCTATGCCAAATGCATACCGGGAGTCAGTGTAAATGTTTGCCGTCTTACCTGTGGCCACTCTACACGCCTCCGTGAGTGCTTTTAATTCCGCTTCTTGTACTGCGACATGCGGAGACATTCTGCTTTTTAGGACATCTTGTTGTGTAACCACCGTATATCCAGTGTGGAGTCGTCAATCACCCTGGGTACCATCTATAAAAAACAACTCAAAATATGCATTATTAACAAGGGCTTTCAGTAACTTTTTAAACTTAAATTTTCTTGTTGCATCACTGCTAGACAATCAGGCTGATATTCTATTTCAAATAGATCAAAATCTTGTTGCAAAAAATTAAAAATGTAAAAATGACTTGCAAAAAAATTTAAAAATGGCTGATTTGCAATACCTAAAATGGCTGACTTGCCATACCTAAAATGGCTGACTTGCCATACCTAAATCACCTATGCCTTCTCCTCCCCCCCTTTAAACCAGCGTACGCAATTGGAACAATAGTAGCCGGGTTTAAGTTATTATAACATTGTAAAAAGATTTGATGGATGCAGATAAGGCCTGTAAAATGTTAGCACCTATAACAAAAACATGAGTTACACCGGGGAAGAATAACCTACAAACACCTATTAATATTGGAAATGTGATATCCCTTTAAGTGAATTCATTATTAGTCTGTTCCTGCCTGCAATTTCTTATCAAAATCTGAGACAGGAGAAAAAAAAAACAAAACAAAAAAAACTAGCTGCTCAAAATTCTCCCCCCTCCCTTGTGCAGGAGGGATGAAACATTATTACGTACTATTACATCATCTAGCTCCACCCCTTCGATATTGGCACACTGCGTCCGTCTTCTCAACTTAATTTCAGCTTAACCGTCCACACGTCCACATCTCAACCAAGCAAAGTCCCATGCATGGGGAGGACCTCCATCCCTAGTCAATATCCACATCACACATTCCACCATAGCCTGAACACGGGTCACTAACTCTCATCCATCCATGCGCTCAAGTCTGCTCCGTCACCCCCCTTTAAAGGTGTACCAGTCCATACAGATGCACGGACAAAAAAAGTTTGGCAAACATACATACATCAGCTGAAAAACACTGAGGTGAGTGCTATTATTTTTATAAAGTACATAATTCTATTGAGATGAGATTGTGAATGAGCGCTATTTATGACAAATTATGTGAAAAAGTTTGCTGAGTGACTGAAATATTCTATATTTCTTATCTACTGAAGCTATTATATGCTGTATTAAACGCTGAAGTGTTTTAGTTTCTGTGACCCTGAATTTGGAGTGAGTTCTGAAAGCCCCCACTTTTTCAAAACAAATCTCTTATCTCTCCGCGACTATGAAACACAAACTGAAATAAGTTTTAGCTTAAACTGTTGAAAAAACATTTTGAAATCATAATTAACACATATGCTGGGACCTTGCAACATTCATTTTCAACCCCTGTATAAGTAAGAATATACATTAGAAATTACTATATTTCCCTGCCTACTAAGACAGTATAACTAATTAAATTCATTTCAATTCATTGCAAGCAAGCCAAGATATTAACCAAGGATGTTATTGTATTTTCTCTCTCGCTGTTATCTTTCTGACCTTGGAAGGCTACACAGACTTTGCAGCTACTTGTCAACAGACTCTTCTCCCCTTCAGCTAACTATTTGCACTTACAGTATATATATATACACATATATATCCACCTAGTATGGATTATACATTATCTATTATCTATCTTGTATTATACACATTTTCATCTCTCTTTGCCAACCAATCACATGCATTGTAACGTTCTTATCGACTTGCTTGTTACTTCATCACTTTTCTCCCCTACCTAACTGCCAATATAACCTTCAATAGACACTCTCCTGACGCCCTCTTGATCACTTACTGTACTTTTCAACATTTCACTTACGGACACTTTCTTAAACAAATAATGTGTACATACGTAACTTTCTCTGACTGTCTCTCTGCTTCTAGCAAACCTTGGTCTTCCAAGGCACCTCTGGGTCCTAAAGACCTCCTCCCAGACACCATTTTGTAATCTGCCGTGCGGGTCGGTGTCACACATTTTCATTAGATTTTTCTTACATTCTACAGATTCATCCACACGGCGGCAGCCCTTGAGGGGCTCTATCTTCTTTAATAAGATCTTACGCATATTACAACAACAATAACAATAATAACACGCTCCATAGAATGCATCCCTCTTAATTTTCAAATTGTCAGCCCCTTATATACCGGCAGACAACCGAGGGTCCCTTCTCCTTATGGAACCAGCCCCATAAAAATGCATCTCTCTGAAATCAAATCGCTAGCCCCATATATAAGGCAAACCGACCGAAAGTCCCTTCTTTCTATGAGACATCTCACAAAATGCATCCCTCTCTGCTAAACCATTAACAACTAACTAAACTAACCTGAGGGTCCCTTCTCTTGTGAGATCAAATGAAAAGTAAGAGAAAAAAAAAATTCTGCAGATACAACAAACAATCAACCAATCTCCACTATCGCTAAAACACTACGGACTTCAAAGTACAAATAAACTACAGACTAATTTCTGGGTGAGCCATTGGTGCGCATATCACGGTCAGTGGTCCATGACGGCAAACCCGGAGCCCACACGAGTTACCGTGTAGAACTCTTAACCCAACCCGTCCGGTCACAAACCACAGATAGTCAGTCCTGCTGCAAGACTCTCAGCGTAAAACACAACATAAATATATGTTTGTCTTACCTGGAGTTCTTGTGAGTTGATCAGGCTCGGTTTGCAGTAGGACGGTTTCTCAGTAGCGTGGATCCGGGTGAATTGCGCTGTAAGCTCCGATTTTACCGCCGCACGTTGGTTGCGCCATTTATGAGGGTTAAAATTCTAAGTACAGCACCAATCGGCCCCACCCCACTTGCCCCGCTGCCGGCGGTAAGAAGAGACACCACACACAGGAGTCTGGTCTAGCTCCTCACACGGGAGAAAAAACTGCGCACTTTATTACAGATTACATGAGATCTTATACCCTCTGCCCTCTCACCACTAGGGGGTGATGGGCTCATAATCATATATGGGCAGTCCGGATTTCCGCCTTAGACAGTGAGGCGCCTCTGGCTTATACAGAAAATCACGTATTTAATTAACTCCAGTGCAAAGAATTACCCACACAATTCTAAGAAGTCCGGCCTAAGACAGTGAAAATTATGTACATTTGAACATCTTGATATCTTGTTTCTGGGCTTCTGGGAAATCGGCCAAGTACATGCGTCCTTGCGTCTGGTTCGGTATCTTCTCTGAATTTCTAGAACATCTTCTTGCAAAGCCTTGCAAAACCTTGGGATATCTGATTTAAGGCGACGTATTAAGTTTTTTTCATTTGGAATTGAATAAAACTTGCATATAGGTATAAAAGCATAAAAAACACATATGGCAATATATATATATACCCTCACAATAATACTGCCCCCTATGTACAAGAATATAACTACTATAATACTGCCCCCTATGTACAAGAATATAACTACTATAATACTGCCTCCTATGTACAAGAATATAACTACTATAATACTGCCGCCTATGTACAATAATATAACTACTATAATACTGCCCCCTATGTACAAGAATATAACTACTATAATACTGCCTCCTATGTACAAGAATATAACTACTATAATACTGCTCCCTATGTACAAGAATATAACTACTATAATACTGCCCCCTATGTACAAGAATATAACTACTATAATACTGCTCCCTATGTACAAGAATATAACCACTATAATACTGTTCCCATGTACAACAATATAACTACTATAATACTGTCCCCTATGTACAAGAATATAACTTCTATAATACTGCCCCCTATGTACAACAATATAACTACTATAATACTGCTCCTATGTACAAGAATATAACTACTATAATACTGCTCCCTATGGACAAGAATATAACTACTATAATACTGCCCCCTATGTACAAGAATATAACTACTATAATACTGCCCCTATGTACAAGAATATAACTACTATAATACTGCCTCCAATGTACAAGAATATAACTACTATAATACTGCCCACTATGGACAAGAATATAACTACTATAATACTGCCCCCTATGTACAAGAATATAACTACTATAATACTGCCCCCTATGTACAAGAATATAACTACTATAATACTGCCCCTATGTACAAGAATATAACTACTATAATACTGCCTCCTATGTACAAGAATATAAATACTATAATACTGCCCCCTATGTATAAGAATATAACTACTATAATACTGCCCCCTATGTACAAGAATATAACTACTATAATACTGCCCCCTATGTACAAGAATATAACTACTATAATACTGCCTCCTATGTACAAGAATATAACTACTATAATACTGCCCCTATGTACAAGAATATAACTACTATAATACTGCCCCCTATGTACAAGAATATAACTACTATAATACTGCCCCTATGTACAAGAATATAACTACTATAATACTGCCTCCTATGTACAAGAATATAAATACTATAATACTGCCCCCCTATGTATAAGAATATAACTACTATAATACTGCCCACTATGTATAAGAATATAACTACTATAATACTGTCCCCTATGTACAAGAATATAACTACTATAATACTGCCTCCTATGTACAAAAATATAACTACTATAATACTGCCCCTATGTACAAGAATATAACTACTATAATACTGCCCCCTATGTACAAGAATATAACTACTATAATACTGCCCCCTATGTACAAGAATATAACTACTATAATACTGCCCCTATGTTCAAGAATATAACTACTATAATACTGCCCCCTATGTACAAGAATATAACTACTATAATACTGCCCCTATGTGCAAGAATATAACTACTATAATACAGCCCCTATGTACAAGAATATAACTACTATAATACTGCCCCCTATGTACAAGAATATAACTACTATAATACTGCCCCTATGTGCAAGAATATAACTACTATAATACTGCCCCTATGTACAAGAATATAACTACTATAATACTGCCCCCTATGTACAAGAATATAACTACTATAATACTGCCCCTATGTGCAAGAATATAACTACTATAATACTGCCCCTATGTACAAGAATATAACTACTATAATACTGCTCCTATGTACAAGAATATAACTACTATAATACTGCCCCCTATGTACAAGAATATAACTACTATAATACTGCCCCTATGTGCAAGAATATAACTACTATAATACTGCCCCTATGTACAAGAATATAACTACTATAATACTGCCCTCTATGTACAAGAATATAACTACTATAATACGGCCCCCTATGTACAAGAATATAACCACTATAATACTGCCCCCTATGTACAAGAATATAACTACTATAATACTGCCCCCTATGTACAAGAATATAACTACTACAATACTGTTTCCCTTGTAAAAGTATTTATAGACTGTAAGGCCTAAGCCAAATGTTCGGCAGCCTCCGTTATGCATTTCAGTTTCTCTGTTCCGTTTGAGTAGCAGAGACACGGAAATAAGATCTGAATTCACCAGTTCCATTTTTTTTGCATTTGATTTTCATTAAAAATTGAAATATTTTCTTTAAATTTTGATTAATTCTGTTCTGTTTCCTATTTTTCTTTCGAACTAGTGCAGCAGCTAGTGCATTTTGCTGTCTTCACAGGTGACTCCAGTGACTTACAGGCTGCAGGTTGACAGAACTGCAGACACTATGTTTCCAATCTCCATTGTCTCTGCCTTTCCTGCTGTCGCAGTGTTTGCACACATTATTGTGGGTTTTCTAACTGTTTGGATAGAGGAAATCCGGCTTGTGCACCTATTATAGGAGGTTGGTCAAGGAAGGCCTTCAGGATTTGGGGAAATTGAGCCTTTTGGGTTGACTAAGTGGTTAAACGTAGTGCCGTGACCCAGAGGCTGCACAATGAGGGCCGGGCAGAATGCAATGGATGGACCAAGGTGATCTAGTTGAGCACGCTTCATTCATGCCAAACCAAGAGTTAAGTAGAGGAAGAGACAATTGTGACTCCACCACCCAAGGGCTACATACACCTGGAAGCTATCCGTGAAGTTGATTACTTTACACCTACATGCCCAAAGTCCTGAGACTTGATTATGAAGTGGCGTTACCTCAGGGGACAGCTTGACCTGTATAATTTGATGAGGTGTTATCGGTAAGGCTGACCACTGACCAGCGTGCTCATGGAGAGGCAACGTGAATTATTGGCATGGTAGTGGGTCCCAGATGGATGGTACCTTCCATTTCTGAAATTATGTGGACATTTAACATCCTTGGATCCACATGTGTGTCCTAGGAATACATCACAGTGGACAGCGCAGAGACTGCCCTCAGGTGTTCAATGATGGCTACTGGCTAGAATTGTCTGTGCAAACATACAGGTGAATCCAGCAGAATCACATCTACATCCATTGCAGGATGCCCCACACACAGATCGAGCAGGTCAGCGCAACGTTCTGCAGCTACCATGGGATAGAGCAGAAGATCCACCAGATGCCTCTGTTATAACCCGACACCGGACACAGCGCCTCACCTGGACTCGTTAGGCTATAACTGGATTCTAGAAGACTGGCAACTTGTGGTGTGGTTGGATGAGTCACACCATGAAGCTACGGACCACAGTTGTGGTGGCTCCATTCTGGTCTAAGGTGTTCTCATGGCACGGGTTGGGTCTACTACTCACCTTAACCCATCATTGACCAGTACCTGCTACGTTTCACTACTTTGTGACCATTTGCAGCCATTCATGGACTTCATGTACCCCGACAATGATGGGATATTACAGCAGGGTAATGCACAGTGCCATCTGACCTAAGTTGTCTAGAATGGGCTGGAGGGGCAATCCGGATAGTTTCTATGAATAGTACGGGCCTCATGTTCGCCTGACATGAGCCCAGTCAAGCATTTATGGGATGTTGTGGAGACATTTATTCACCCTCGAGATCCTGGACCTACAAATACTGTGGGGGGCATCCAGTCGGCTCAGATGTCTTCCATCCACTTGTGGAATCGATGCCATGATGAGTTGCTGCAAACCACCAGGGTAGAGGGATTCTACACGATATTAATTCCTGTCCCATGACTCTTGGCACAGTGGTGTAGATCCTTTAGACAGGCTTTGGTGTAGACATGGAGCCATAGAGGTATCAGGTTAGGGTCAGTCTGTCCCCGCACAAGCTGGTGTTCTCTAATGATGGAAAAGCATTAGAACTGAATTCAGCCTGTAAGAACCAAACACTAATAAAATCTGGAAGACAGAAGAGTGTTCTCAGCTCCCGGCACATCTCTATTCTCCGCCGTACACTCCGTTCTTCTGTGTCACATTTTTATGTAAAGCAGCTTGTTGAATTAGTCATATCTCAGTCATTAGGAGACTTGAAGCCAACGCTCCCCGGAGTACCGTGCCTACGACATGCAGCGGATTACACAAGACCTTTGTGGGCCAACATATCAAAGGCTTTGTAGAAAGGACACGTTGATTGCATCAGAAACTCTGGCAAAGCTTCGTAGAAGGATCTGCAGCTGAAAAGTCTTCTCATAGAAGCCCAGATGTCACACCGAGAGGGTCATCAACCAAAAGGGTCAAGAGGGGAATCCATGTCTTAGATGTAGGGAAACTGTGCCAGTTATGTCTACATATATAATCATGTATATATAAGATGCCCAGTTATACCAGCATGGGCCATATCACTATATACAGGAGATCTATACCTTATACCAGCTGTACATATATAATTATATACAGGGGATCCCCAGGTTATACCAGCATGCTCAATATCACTATATACAGGAGATGTATAACTTATACCAGCTGTACATATATAATTATATACAGGAGATACCCAGGTTATACCAGCATGCTCCATATCACTATATACAGGGAGATGTATAACTTATACCAGCTGTACATATATAATTATATACAGGATATACCCAGGTTATACCTGCATGCACCATATCACTATATACAGGAGATGTGTAACTTATACCAGCTGAATATACAATTATATACAGGAGTTGCCTGGGTTATACCAGCATGCTGCATGTCACTATATACAAAATGTAGCCAGCTTTGTATATATATATATATATATATATATATATATATATTATAGGGGATAAGCAGGTTATATATGACTTACACCCCTACACCCCTCACCCTCTTCCTTTCTTTGATCTCGTCATGTCGCAGGGTCTATGCGGCCTCATAATTGATTTTCTTGGCTCCATCTTGGATATAATTCCGGATTCCTAATCGAGTAATGTGAGTTGGCGACTTTCATCCCCGTCAATTAGGACCCGTTATTTTAGTAGTAAAGCCCGCAGCTTAGTGCGCATCCCCTGCAGCGACGGTTCTATGGACGCTGATTCCATCTTACGGTAAACCTTCCTAAAACAACACGGCGTTCCGACTTCCCGGATTGTAGAAAATCCGTTTGCATGTGTGCAGTTTCTATAGCAACCATACATTTCAGTACATGTGATCTCACAAGCAGCAGCCCCTCAACGTAGGGCTAAATGACCCATTATTGGGTGGGTGGGGGTTCAAGTCATCCCTCTGACCTGAATTATTGGCGGTCACATCCAAACAGGACTTTTATTCTTCCATTCACACCTGCGTGTCGGCGCTGTGTATCACTACGCAGGAGAATTAAATCGCAGCATGTTCTATTCCTCGGTATTAGTGTATCTTGACGCCACCAGCTATAGCTGGTGGCATCAAGATTGACAGGGGGGTGACGCCCCCTGTAGCTAATTGGCTGCGCACCTTCTTGGGCACAAGGTCCTAGAAGGGCACTAAAAAAGAGCTAGAGAAAAGGCATAGAGCGGCCGCCGGAGTGCAGCTACAGAATGCGGAACCCCCCTCAGTGCATAAGCGTTGCGGCACCAGGGCAACATGGAGGCCGCACGGAACATACAGCGTTAAGCCAGACGAATGTTATTTTATTGCCAGCTGTCAGCAGGGGTGGTGGCGGCCGGCCGCCACGGAGCTCACAGCCGCTGGCTGCCACATGAGCTCACAGCCGCCGGCCGATACAGCCGCCGCCAGGAACGGACCTCACAGCAGCGGCAGGGACTGAGATCTCAGGCTTGCAGGCGGGTGGGACGCATGTCACAAATGCCGTCTGGGGCAGAAGTGAGACGCTGCTGTGTCTCGATCCATTTCTGCCGGCCCTGCTGCCTAAGGGCTTAGTCAGACGGGCGTTTTTTGCCGCGATTTGCGCATGCGCATGCGTCCGGCGATTTTTTAAAACCATTGCTTCGCAATGGTATCGGACACATGAGCGCTTTTTATGCGCTCGTCCGAAAAATTATAGAACAAAAAATCGCAGATCGCACCTATCTGCGATCTGCGATTCCTGTTCGCTTCTGTATATGCGCTCAATGGGGCCGGCGGCAGCAGCGCCGACCCCATTGAGAACATATAGAAGACAAATCATTCTTCTCTGCCACAGCTGTAACAGCTGTGGCAGAGAAGAACGATGTTTGCCCATTGAATTCAATGGAGCGGCAATACAGCCGCTCCATTGAAAGCAATGGGCTGCCGGCGTGCGCGGGGTTAATTGTCGGGAAGGGGTTAAATATATAAACCCTTCCCTGCAATTCTTGCTAAAATGTGTTAAAATAAAAAAAAAATTGTATACTCACCTTTCCGCTGCAGCCGGAGTCCAGCCGCGGCCGCTGTCAGTTCTCCTGAACTGCTTCTCGGCACTATTCAGCCGGCGGGGCTTTAAAATCCCCGCCTGCTGAATGATCTGCTCTGATTGGTCACAGCCTGACCAATCAGAGGCCGGTTTCACTCACACACCCATTCATGAATTCATGAATGGGTGAGTGACTGCTGCCTCTCAGCGCTGAGCCAATCAGGGGCAGGTCTGACTCACATCCATTCATGAATTCATGAATGGGTGTGAGTGAGGCATGCCTCTGATTGGCTCAGCGCTGAGCCAATCAGGGGGCAGGTCTGACTCACACCCCCTTCACACCCACTGCAGGACGGCTGCCCGGAGCTGCAGGCAGAAGGTGAGAATGCAATTTTTTTTTTATTTTAACACATTTTAGGATGAATTGCAGGTAAGGGCTTATATATTTAAGCCCTTACCGACAATTTATCCCACACTCGCCCGCAGCGCATTGCTTTCAATGGAGACGGCTGTATTGCCGTCTCCATTGAATGCAATGCGCTGGACAGCTCCGGCCCGTTTCTAATGAAACGCGGCTAGGAGCAGATTTTCGGGCGATTTGCGGGCGACTTGCGCGCACCGGTCACGCGATTTGCGGATGCGCATCCGTCATGCGATCCGCAAATCGCGGCAAAAAACGCCCGTCTGACTAAGGCCTTAGGCTGATGGTTAGTTGTCTTCTTTGCCTTACATTATTACCTGTTAATGCTGCCATGTTACAGCAGCCGGCAGAAATGGATCCACAGTGTGCTGCAGGCTTGACCCTATCAGGAGCTGGGGGTGTGAGAGGGGCGTTCCTCCTGTCAAACCCTTAGCTTCCGGTGGCGTCAAGATACACAAATACCCTATTCCTTGCGTTGTGAATGAGCTGCGCTTCCATACATATTCCCGCTCTGTTGTTTTGAAATAAATAAATCCCACTGCGCACGTCTGTGATGTCAGAATCCTGGGCATGCGCGGTGCCAATCGCAGTCCGTACGCGGTCTCTGGCAGCAGAGTGTATGGGCTGTAATGTGTACAACGCTGCGGGAGACTCGAAGCGTTACCCGCACACGCCTGTGTGACTGAGCCCTAGAACTAGAGAGAGAGTTGTGTTTCTGTTGTGTTTGGCAGAAGACTGATACATTGTAGCGATCCACTGCAGCCGCAGCTCTAGATGGGAAATATAACCCTTTAGTGACCACATGCATTTATTTTACTGACCTTACTCTGGGCTTTAAACCCGCACATATATGTTATTAAGGCGGTGCCTCGGCTGATTACTGACTGCCCGGCTCCTGCTCTAACTGCCAGGAACGAAGGAACCTCAGATCTTGGCAGTTTAACTCCTTAGCTGCCCCAATCAATAACAGCTGCAGCATGTAAGTAGATGACAGTGGAAGGGGCGCCTCCTGGCCCCCTACATTGTGATACCAATGGGTTCGCATAGCAGCTGGAAGCCTGACAAAGGCCTCCATGTCTGCCATGTAAGGCCGAATGCAGTCAGTGGAAGCCGCCTGTCCACAGTAAGCACTGCAGAAGTATCGCAGGAATCCGCGTCACAGCCCAGCACCAGCGCGTCCTGTGCTGCACTGCGCATGCACGCCGGCCAAGACACTCGGCGGATCCAGACACGCGAGTATAGGGGCTCTGGGTGGCGCAGGGGCTGATTCCGCTATGATATTTCTCAGTCGGAACCTGATCCGGCCGTGGGCTTGAGACCTAACTCAGCCTGTTAGGCCCCGCCTGCCGCAGAGTCTAATAGGCTGCCGTGGTAGGCTTAGGTTGAATGCACTTCATAAGTACTGCAGTGTACTATCCTACAGATGGAATGCTCACATCTTCAAGCCTCAGTTAGGGACTAAAAATAGTATCAAAAAAGTTCAATAAAGTTTAAAGAAAAAATCAGTTAAAGAGTACCAATTTTTCTCCACAAAACCCTGTTTTAGGCTGCCTGCACATGGGCGGATTTTTGCTGTGGAGTCCATGGCGGGCAGGCGTCCACAGCGCGCATCCGCAAAAAATAGTGCCCATAGCATGCTATTGAAAAATGCTTTTTCCTGCACACTTGTGGAAATCAATCGTGGAATGCTCCATTTTTGAGAGAATTCCACATCGATGGCTTCCATTGAAGTCAGTGGAATCGCTCTGACCTGTGGCCCGTATGCAATTAACATTCAGGTCGCTGATACCGCGTCATCGCCTAGGGATGGGGCAAGTAAAAAAAATTGAAAATAAAATGTGTACTGTGCATGTCTGATGGTTACCGCCGCGTCCATCTGCAGGACAGATGAAGGAGCAAAACTACAGATACGTGCAGACGCGGCTGCTGTCAGAGTCAGATTCCGCTGCAGGCTCCTGCATGTGCAGACGGTCATATACTTACTGATATACTGATACAAGAGGGCCGGTAGAAGCACCACAACCCTCAACATGCAGACGGCCAGACTGCTAAACGGAGGAGCAATACTCATGTGCAGGCACTGATGGGCAGCCGCTCACAGACCCTCCCTATACTGAATGAGGGTCTGCTTAGTACTATTCTTGGACTAAAACAAGGCATAGTACTTGTAGTGCACCATGCAGGCTTATAACTATTAATGACGCCATATTTTAATCCAGTGGGCTGCCCTGCCCCTCATATGTGAACCACACCGCCCCCCCCAGCATTCAAAGCCGCACTGCATGTTACTGATACTAACTGATAGATACCGATAAGTATGAGGCATTGGTTAATATTTTGGCCAAAATACACAAGCCCACAACCCGCGTCAAGGGTCCTCGTTTACTTGGGAGTCCCTGCACTAACATCAATAAAATCACAGAAAAGGAAAATACAAACACACAAAAAAATTCCAGACAGCTGCCATATACTAACTGATATACTGATACAGGAGGACGGCATAATCTCCACTTCCCTCAACATGCAGACAGCCAGACTGCTGAATGGAGGAGCCACCACACAGGTAGGTTGTTTCTACCTGCCCTTTTGTATCAGCAAGTATATGGTGGCTACTTTCTGTGACTGTAGAGAGAAGAAATAAAACTCTGTCTACCTGCAGTCACCACTAGAGGGATCTCTCTCACTCTCTCCCCTGCTACTCCCCGCTATCCCCTGCCGCCCCCCCCCCCCCCCCCCCCCCCCCCCCCCCCCCCCCCCCATGAGCACGCTCGGGCAAGAATACAGTTACTTGAGAAGAGTGAGGCTCGCTCGAGTAACTGACTTATCCGAGCGTCGCATCCATAACGACCTGTACAATAAATTGAACCCACTTTTTATAATGTGCAGTAAAAACTATAAAAAACAATTAATACAAGTTCTATAATACATTATATGTACCCAAAAACTGCAGCTCATCGCACCATTAACAAACCCTCATGCAGCTGTGCCCACGGAAAAATTAAAAAAAGTATGGCTTTTATAGGGTTAATAATGGGGGGATAACAGAGAGTGACCCTCATCTTGTCTCCAAGTCAGATTAACTCTTTAATGCTGGGTCATTTTGGAATTGTCTTTGTACTATAGTGTATTGGAAGGAGGTGAGCTCTGGCTCCATCTAGTGCTCAGTGATGAGTATTACATGCAGATGTCACCGGCTCATCTGAAGTAGTAGGATCCATACTGTACAAAAAACCAAAAACCGTCATGTATAAAAGGCGGGCGTGTTTGTGGCGACTCCAGACCAATTCCACGTCAAATCCACAGCAAAACTGCATCTGAGAAGTGCGCCAGTGACTTGGATTGAATTCTGCGCTATAGTCTATATGACATGGATTTTCTCCACTTGCAAGCTTAAGACCCACCCCTGGAAGAAAAAAACAAGTGTCATGTCGCATCTCGGCACGGGATTCGAGGATCAAATAATTCGCACATGGATTTGCTCAAATAAAAAGACTTAAAGGGGTTTTCTGGGACATAAAAGGTCAGAAGGGCTTTAAGTCAAGAAGAACTGAATACTCCCCTCCCCCTGCGGCGTCCCGTGCCGTACATTGTGCATGTGACCACTAACAGACTTCACAGACGTCAGCGGCGATTCTTCCACGTACGGCACATGACCGCCCGCTGGTTCTTCCGTGTTCTGTGCGGCGCACCTTGCGCTGCAGCGCTGGACAGGAAGCCACAGGGATGGGGGAGTATTCAATCTGTCTTTGTTTAAAGCTATTTTAATTTTCTTTATGTCCTGCAAAACCCCTTTAAGTTCATGTACAGATCCGCAGCGCAGCCGCTCAGGTGAAATCCGCTCGGAAACGGTTTTCTAGAGCGCATGGAATTTGCACAGTAGGCTTTACTGCTAGTATATATATATATATACACTGTATACATTCCCATTGGAGAGAGCTGGGCATGAGGTCGCCTCACAGGAGGGCTTCAGGGGTCCTCCATCCTCCACACAGGTGCCACTCTGTGTTTGAATACCCCTTTAAGGTACGATAAAGGGACGTACATTAGCAAAAAAGACGTAGGTGACGCCCCAAATCCCCCTGATGATGCAAGAAGATCAAAGAGCGCAGTGTTGTTCTTCAGACCCCGGCGCTGCTCCTTGGCTCGGTTCTTGATACTTTGTAGCTTTTCCTGACACATCTAGTTTCCTTTTCTACCTCTTCCCTCCCACATGACCCGTCCGACTATTGATTCTGCAGCCAGTGAAAACACGGACCCCCGTGGAGCGCCTCACATTTGCAGTGCGCTCCGCTCTCGGGTGACCCCGGCATTAGAGGAAGGGCCCGGGGGGCGGTGGAGGAGCACCTGTAGAAACAGTCCCACAGGCCGCGCCGCCGCGTTCTGCACGAACAGGAAGCCTCTATTTCTCCACCATATGTAAATGGCGGCTCTGCAGCGTTTCCACACTCTACGTGACAGCGGGGCTCCTATTAACCCTTCTCGGACCTTTGCTCGTCTAATCCTTTGCCTTTGATTCTACATTCATTACGATTATTTGAAACAGGTGGACGATACGTGACGGCGCGGCGCTGACAGACGGAGGCAGCTGCTCTTATCAAAAATAAAACGGAAAAGACTGTTCGCATTATATCACTCCGTAGGAGGGCGAGAACACTTTAGGGTTACAGCGTAACACCTCGCGAATCATGCGAGTGGAAAATCTGCGGCAAAATCCAACGTATTTCCACATCGAAAATTGCGCTCAAATCTACACGTGCGGGTTTTGACTTGGATTCAGCTGCGGACGCGCGGTGACATCAGCCCGCACAGTGGGAAAGATGGTGGCCTTCAGTGACAGTTGCCAGGTGACCGCTTCGCACTTGGAGCCGGAAGTGAGCGCTCAGTATGTGGAGGGGAGAGAAGCGCCGTTATGCGCACGCTGAAATCAGCGGCAAATCCACAGCTGAGTCAAAATTGGCGCGGATCTTGACGCGGTTTTTCATGCTGACATGCGACCCACAGCTAGGCGATGAAGTGGGAAAAGCAGGAGATAAAAAAATATCTGTACTGCACATGTCCGGCGGCGAGCCATGCAGACCATCCTCAGTACAGGTGAAGAATAGAGGAAGCAGGTACGCACGGACGCGTGATCACACCTTTGGCACATGCCACCTGCCATACTACTCTGAGTGCCGGTGAGACACTCTTTCTACTCGCTACAGATGTTTGCTGAGGAGCCATCTGTTGGGAATCCCTTGGTGTTTTCTTTCACTGCAGAGGTTCCCCTGGGCGTTGTCTGTCAGGAATTCCTCAGTGTTTAATGTTTTCATCTTCTCTTTCCTGCTGCAATGTCTTCTGTGGTATTGTGGTGGCCAACGGCGTCCCATAGGGAGATCCCGGACACCTGACTTACGTGGGGAGCTGGGAAGGTAAAGTGCTGACTTGTCACTGAGGCACTAACCATGCTCCATCCTGGAGGGACACACGCAGCCAAGGCCAGGGTAGCGCCGTGGCCTACCTAGGACACCCCTAGGATAGGGATGCCTACCAACCCGTATGACCAGGAGAGACTTGTCACTCGTGATGCCACCATTCCTGCATATGCCAGTATGTCCCTCGGCAAATAAGAAATGCAGCAACAGTCAGTTCTTCAGTACCATGGGTCTCTGGGAACGCTCAGTGCACAGTATAAACTTTACTTGTGATAACAAGTGTAACATTACAAGGCAGTTCAATAAAAGACTTCACAGAGCGGCAATTAAGTAAAACTTCAGAGATTATTGACACGCAGTACCTCCACCCAGTCCTGGAGACGCATGGGTGTGCCAGACATGAAGGGTGTACCTCTACGCGGTGATCCAGACTTCAGACGGCCGCGTAGGAAAACAAAATAAGTTAGTACTTCTGCACTGGCCTTGCACAACACAACAGACTTATTGATGCTCTCCTTTTGTCTTTGGGGCTCACTCCATTCATCATCCATTCATAGCAGCACGGGAAATATCTCCTTCTCCTCCATGCTTCAGTACATGAGGGTTGGAGGTGCCCCCATGTACCCGGACCTCCTGTACCACCAAACTCTTGAAGACATGGACTCCTTTCCTGTTCTCAATCACTCATATTTATATCCTCTCTCATACCATATGACATAACTTGATACATTTACATGCAGGCTTTGGATTTTATTAAACACTTAACCCTTCTAGCGCTGCAGCTGTGCAACACACATACTGAATATGACAGGACAAGCTTTGCACAGTGCATCTGCGTGAGACAAACATGTATGACATTTATGGAGGGGACCGGGATGGTGTGCTGGGTCACTACAGTTTATGGACTGTTTGGCCAACACGGAGGTGTTTTTCCCAGATGGCCTATCATCTGTAATCGAAGTGTATTTATTCTGGGCCGGCCATTATAGGATCACTATTACTGTAAGGGGGACACTGAGAAACATTATTACTAGTGATGAGCGAACGTACTCGTCCGAGCTTGATGCTTGGGCGAATATTAGCGTGTTCGAGATGCTCGTTACTCTTAACGAGTACCACGCGGTGTTCGGGTTACTTTCACTTTCCTCTGTGAGACGTTAGCGCGCTTTTCTGGCCAATTGAAAGACAGGGAAGGCATTACAACTTCCCCCTGTGACGTTCAAGCCCTATACCACCCCCCTGCAGTGAGTGGCTGGGGCGATCAGATGTCACCCGAGTATAAAAGTCGGCCCCTCCCGCGGCTCGCCTCAGATGTCTTGTGAGTTAGCTGAGGGAAAGTGCTGCTGCTGGTGCTGCTGTAGGGAGAGTGTTAGGAGTGAGTGTAGTCTTTAAGAACCCCAACGGTCCTTCTTAGGGCCACATCTATCCGTGTGCAGTACTGTGCAGGCTGCTGTTAGCAGTGTTGCATTTTTTTTTTTTTTCAAAATCGGCTGTCTGCAGAGCATTGCGCCTTGCAGTAATACTACAGGGAGAGAATTGTGTAGGCAGGGCCAGAAGACATATATTATTGATTGAATATAGTCAGTGGGCCTTTTCTTTTAAAAAAAAGGGAAAAATTCTATGTGGCCTGCCTCTGACAGTCCTCAGCGTTCTGTGTCCGTGTGTGGTGGGTGGAGATAGTAAAAAAATCATACGCAGCCAGCTACGTTTAACAGCAGTCTTGCGCCAATTTATTTCCTGCCTTCCTGGGAAAAATCACTGCTCTGCTGCACTTCATATAACTGCATTTCTGTGGAACACATTTCTTATCTGATTGAATATAGTCAGTGGGCCTTTTCCTTAAAAAAAAGGGAAAAATTCTATTTGTCCTGCAGGCTTGCGCCAATTTATTTCCTGCCTGGGAAATCACTGGTAATACAGCATGCTGAGGGGTAGGGGTAGGCCTAGAGGACGTGGACATGGCCGAGGACGCGTAGGCCCAAGTGAGGGTGTGGGCACAGGCCGAGCTCCTGATCCAGGTGTATCGCAGCTGACTGCTGCGCGATTAGGAGAGAGGCACGTTTCTGGCGTCCCCACATTCATCGCCCAATTAATGGGTCCACGCGGCAGACCTTTATTAGAAAATGAGCAGTGTGAGCAGGTCCTGTCGTGGATGGCAGAAAGTGCTTCGAGCAACCTATCATCCACCCACAGTTCTGCGCCGTCCACTGCTGCAAATCCGAATCCTCTGGCTGCTGCTCCTCCTTCCTCCCAGCCTCCTCACTCCACTACAATGACACCTGCTCAGGAGCGGGAACACTCCCAGGAACTGTTCTCGGGCCCCTGCTCAGATTGGGCAGCAGTGGTTCCTCTCCCACCAGAGGAGTTTATCGTCACTGATGCCCAACCATTGGAAAGTTCCCGGGATCCGGGGGATGAGGCTGGGGACTTCCGGCAACTGTCTCAAGACCTTTCAGTGGGTGAGGAGGACGATGACGATGAGACACAATTGTCTTGCAGTGAGGTAGTAGTAAGGGCAGTAAGTCCGAGGGAGCAGCACACAGAGGATTCGGAGGAAGAGCAGCAGGACGATGAGGTGACTGACCCCACCTGGTGTGCAACGCCTACTCAGGACAGGTCTTCAGAGGGGGAGGCAAGGGCAGCAGCAGGGCAGGTTGCAAGAGGCAGTGCGGTGTCCAGGGGTAGAGGCAGGGCCAGACCGAATAATCCACCAACTGTTTCCCAAAGCGCACCCTCGCGCCATGCCACCCTGCAGAGGCCGAGGTGCTCTAAGGTCTGGCGGTTTTTCACAGAGACGCCTGACGACCGACGAACAGTGGTGTGCAACCTTTGTCGCGCCAAGATCAGCCGGGGAGCCACCACCAACAGCCTCACCACCACCAGCATGCGCAGACATATGATGGCCAAGCACCCCACAAGGTGGGACGAAGGCCGTTCACCGCCTCCGGTTTGCACCGCTGCCTCTCCCCCTGTGCCCCAACCTGCCACTGAGATGCAACCCCCCTCTCAGGACACAGGCACTACCGTCTCCTGGCCTGCACCCACACCCTCACCTCCGCTGTCCTCGGCCCAATCCAGCAATGTCTCGCACCGCACCGTCCAGCCGTCGCTAGCGCAAGTGTTTGAGCGCAAGCGCAAGTACGCCACCACGCACCCGCACGCTCAAGCGTTAACCGTCCACATAGCCAAATTTATCAGCCTTGAGATGCTGCCGTATAGGGTTGTGGAAACGGAGTCCTTCAAAAGTATGATGGCGGCGGCGGCCCCGCGCTACTCAGTTCCCAGTCGCCACTACTTTTCCCGATGTGCCGTCCCAGCCCTGCACGACCACGTCTCCCGCAACATTGTACGCGCCCTCACCAACGCGGTTACTGCCAAGGTCCACTTAACAACGGACACGTGGACAAGCACAGGCGGGCAGGGCCACTATATCTCCCTGACGGCACATTGGGTGAATTTAATGGAGGCTGGGACCGAGTCAGAGCCTGGGACCGCTCACGTCCTACCCACCCCCAGAATTGCGGGCCCCAGCTCGGTGGTGGTATCTGCGGCGGTGTATGCTTCTTCCACTAAAGCACCCTCCTCCTCCTCCTCCTCCTCCTCCAACGCAACCTCTGTCTGGCAATCAAGATGTGTCAGCAGCAGCAGCGCGTCGCCAGCAGTCGGTGTCGCGCGTCGTGGCAGCACAGCGGTGGGCAAGCGTCAGCAGGCCGTGCTGAAACTACTCAGCTTAGGAGATAAGAGGCACACGGCCCACGAACTGCTGCAGGGTCTGACAGAGCAGACCGACCGCTGGCTTGCGCCGCTGAGCCTCCAACCGGGCATGGTCGTGTGTGACAACGGCTGTAACCTGGTGGCGGCTCTGCAGCTCGGCAGCCTCACGCACGTGCCATGCCTGGCCCACGTCTTTAATTTGGTGGTTCAGCGCTTTCTGAAAAGCTACCCACGCTTGTCAGACCTGCTCGGAAAGGTGCGCCGCCTCTGCGCACATTTTCGCAAGTCCCACACGGACGCTGCCACCCTGCGCACCCTGCAACATCGGTTTAATCTGCCAGTGCACCGACTGCTGTGTGACGTGCCCACACGGTGGAACTCTACGCTCCACATGTTGGCCAGGCTCTATGAGCAGCGTAGAGCTATAGTGGAATACCAACTCCAACATGGGCGGCGCAGTGGGAGTCAGCCTCCTCAATTATTTTCAGAAGAGTGGGCCTGGTTGGCAGACATCTGCCAGGTCCTTCGAAACTTTGAGCAGTCTACCCAGGTGGTGAGCGGCGATGCTGCAATCATTAGCGTCACCATTCCTCAGCTATGCATCTTGAGAAGTTCCCTGCAAAGCATAAAGGCAGACGCTTTGCGCTCGGAAACAGAGCCGGGGGAAGACAGTATGTCGCTGGATAGTCAGAGCACTATCCTGTCTATATCTCAGCGCGTTCAGGAGGAGGAGGAGGAGCATGAGGAGGATGAGGAGGAGGGGGAAGAGACAGCTTGGCCCACTGCTGACGGTACCCATGCTGCTTGCCTGTCATCCTTTCAGCGTGTATGGCCTGAGGAGGAGGAGGAGGATCCTGAAAGTGATCTTCCTAGTGAAGATAGCCATGTGTTGCGTACAGGTACCCTGGCACACATGGCTGACTTCATGTTAGGGTGCCTTTCTCGTGACCCTCGCGTTGCACGCATTCTGGCCACTACGGATTACTGGGTGTACACACTGCTCGACCCACGGTATAAGGAGAACCTTTCCACTCTCATTCCCGAAGAGGAAAGGGGTTCGAGAGTGTTGCTATACCACAGGACCCTGGCGGACAAGCTGATGGTAAAATTCCCATCCGACAGCGCTAGTGGCAGAAGGCGCACTTCCGAGGGCCAGGTAGCAGGGGAGGTGCGGAGATCGAGCAGCATGTACAGCACAGGCAATACAACAGTCTTTAAGGCCCTGGACAGCTTTATGGCTCCCCAGCAAGACTGTGTCACCGCTCCCCAGTCAAGGCTGAGTCGGCGGGAGCACTGTAAAAGGATGGTGAGGGAGTACGTAGCCGATCGCACGACCATCCTCTGTGACGCCTCTGCCCCCTACAACTACTGGGTGTCGAAGCTGGACACGTGGCCTGAACTCGCGCTGTATGCCCTAGAGGTGCTTGCTTGTCCTGCGGCTAGCGTCTTGTCGGAGAGGGTGTTTAGTGCGGCTGGGGGAATCATCACAGATAAGCGTACCCGCCTGTCAACCGACAGTGCCGACAGGCTTACACTCATCAAGATGAACAAAGCCTGGATTTCCCCAGACTTCTGTTCTCCACCAGCGGACAGCAGCGATACCTAAACAATACGTAGGCTGCACCCGCGGATGGAAGCATCGTTCTCTCTCACCATCCAAAACGGGGACATTTCTGCTTCATCAATCTGTGTCTAATATTCCTCCTCCTCCTCCTGCTCCTCCTCCTGAAACCTCACGTAATGACGCCGAACGGGCAATTTTTCTTAGGGCCACAAGGCTCACTCATATAATTTTTCTTAAAAATTTTTATATGTTTCAATGCTCTTAAAAGTGTTGGAACTTTAACTTGAACCAATTTTTCGTTAAACTGGGCTGCCTCCAGGCCTAGTTACCACTTAAGCCACATTAACCAAAGCGATTAATGGGTTTCACCTGCCCTCTTGGCTGGCCATGGCCAATTTTTCTGAGGTACATTAGTACTGTTGGTACACCAATGTTTGTGGGCCCTCGCCTACATGTAATCAAATTAATTTTTAGCCCACCTGCATTACAGCTGACGTTACATCCGCTGTGTTGGGCAATGCAATGGGATATTTTTATGTACCGCCGGTGGGTTCCTGGCACCCACCCATGCTGTGGGTCCGCAGGGAATTATAAATGCATCTGTTTCCACTTGTAAAGAACCCCAGTCTGACTGGGGCATGCAGTGTGGGCCGAAGCCCACCTGCATTAAACATGACATTACTACCTCAGCTGTGTTGGGCAATGCAATGGGATATTTTTATGTACCGCCGGTGGGTTCCAGGGAGCCACCCATGCTGTCGGTCCACAGGGACTTCACAATAGGGAGTTGTACCTGCCTGTGTCTATGAATTAAAAACCGCGGTCTGACTGGGGCATGCAGACACCTTGACAGAATGAATAGTGTGTGGCACATGGGTTCCCCATTGCTATGCCCACGTGTGCAGCTCCTGATGGCGGTGGCACAGGATTCTATTTCTCATTGCTTCTGTACAGCATTGTGGGCTATCGCCCCGCCCCTTTTAAAGAGGGTCGCTGCCTAGCCGTGCCAACCCTCTGCAGTGTGTGCCTGCGGTTCCTCGTCATGGCAGACGCACTTATAAATAGACATGAGGGTGGTGTGGCTATGAGGCCAGCGTGTGGCATGAGGGCAGCTGAAGGCTGCGCAGGGACACTTTTGTGTGCGCTGTGGACACTGGGTCGTGCGGGGGGGTTGGTCAGCATGTAACCCAGGAGAAGTGGCAGCGGAGTGTCATGCAGGCAGTGATTGTGCTTTGTTGTAGCTAGTGTGGTGCTTAGCAAAGGTATGCATTGCTAATGAGGGCTTTTCAGAAGTAAAAGTTGTTGGGGGGGGGGGGGCCACTCTTGCCGGTATTGTGGCTTAATAGTGGGACCTGTGAACTTGAGATGCAGCCCAACATGTAGCCCCTCGCCTGCCCTGTCCGTTGCTGTGTCGTTCCCATCACTCTCTTGAATTGCCCAGATTTTCACACATGAAAACCTTAGCGAGCATCGGCGATATACAAAAATGCTCGGGTCGCCCATTGACTTCAATGGGGTTCGTTATTCGAAACGAACCCTCGAGCATTGCGATAATTTCGTCCCGAGTAACGCGCACCCGAGCATTTTGGTGCTCGCTCATCTCTAATTATTACTGTAAGGGGGCCACTGAGGGTCATGACGCCTGGAGGCCAGAATGCCCCTTTCTGCACCCATCCCCAATTCCCAAAAACGACAAACACCTTTTATTTGGATAATGTTGGCCACAGCAGCCTTTATTAACAAAAACTCTACAATGATTACCAAAAATAACGAGGGGGGAGTCCTTGGAGTCACAAACTCTGGTGCTACCACAATCAAACTGATAAACACTGCCCCACAGCCGGAGACAGGCTCAGGGGCACCACAAGCCGCCCTTAGGTGGCTACCAGAATTGGGACTTACAGCCGGAGGAGGGTCTACTGCCCCCCACCACCAGCCAAGTCCCCGCACCAGATACTATACTGATTACACAGGAGGGAGTCTTAACGGGTGGGACCGTGCCCACCCAACTCCCCCCCTACACAATTTCCACCGACTCCAAGGACCCCCCACCCGACACTGCCATGACAAATGAACCTATACTACCCCTACCCACCAATACCATACGGGCAGGCGGACGGGACTCTCTGCTATCTCCTCTCAAAGGTGACCACCCACGAAGCCCCCCCACGTTATATAACCCCCCTCCGACTAAACTTTCCACCTATCCTGACCCTTTCCACCTATCTTCCAGCAATTTCTACCCACACCTCCTCACAATATTAACCCCTTCCTGACTACGGCTATCTGGCCCCACGCGTCATGCCGGGCTTCCTCTTAAAGGGGCCACGGCCCCTCCCGCTCCAGCCCATAACTCTATTATGGGATGCAGAGGGCATGCCTTTTTTTAAAGGGGCACGGACTCTCTTTTCTTTGTTCAAAATGTTGGCGGTATGGATGTGGTATTGTATGTTGCCCTCTCTCTGCTCATGTGAAGCACCGACCACACATCCCATGGCCAGAGTGCTCCCAAATAGAGGACTTTCCTCCATGATGTCCATATGTAGAAGGGACCCATGCAAAGACATGGGAGAAGATTCCCTCACTTGTGCGAACGAATATTCGCACTAGTGAACGTTTGCATGAAGATGTATTCACCCACAAGTGTGACGCCCCACCCCGACCTCACGAGATTACTGGCGGCTATCTTTGGGATGTCAGATATTATAGCTGTGCCATCAAAGAGAGCGCGGCAGAGACAGCGGACTAAGGAGCAGCAGCGAGTGATGCATCCATTACAGCGGACTATAGCCACCAGAGGACTAAATGGCGGAGGCCGTTAAGCCCACATGGCAGCGCATGCAGCACTGTACCCAGGCTGAGGAGCAGTGCGGTAAAAGGCCACGAAGACCATGGGGCAAAGAGGAGGACCCAAAGGGCCCTGAGGGCCAAAGATTAAGTTTCAGAGCCAACCAGATAAGAGGATGGACTGGCATCACACACGGCTGAGGTAATGCCTCCCGCCAACAAGCATAATAGAGGCAAGTACGGAAAATACAGTATGCATACATGAGTGGTACTGTGATATTTTATGGGCTGAGATACGAGCGAAGAGCTGGGACTGAGCTAGTTATTGGGAGCCGGGAGTCATGGGGCAGTAGTGGGTGAGAGTGAGAGGTGTTTTTATAAATGCCGCCTCTGTCTGTCACTACTACGCCATATTACCCCCATCACCCCGCTTCACGTATATCCCAATAAGGCTTGTGGACGGGGACTGAGACAACCCCTATGAGGTGGGTGGTCCCCACCGCTAGATGAATATGTACCAATGTAAAGTGTATGAGGCCCCTAATAAGAGGATCCGTCAGCAACCACTACATGAGCTATTGCTATTGCTGCTTTGTGTCTCTACTATTAGTCTAGCCTGCTTGCTGATGGTTTCCAGGTAGCAGTAACAGAGGAATTCTCTGCATTGCAAAAACTAAGCAAAAAATAAGTGAAAAGGTCAAATAAAGAGATATCAAATCGATAGCGGGATTTCCAGGGAACGACTACAGCCTTAAGGGCTCCTTCAGATGAACGTACGCACAAATACGCACATTTCAGAACAACTTATTTGCGCAGTGAACGAGGTTGATTTGCACGTATATCGGCGCATTGTCCTGTACTTTTTTGCGCACACAGGCACCCTGGTCTGCAAATGTAGGAAAATAGAGAAAGTTCTACATTTTTGCGCAAGAAGACGTTATTGAGAATGAACCCATTGACATCCATAGGTTCTATTCTCTATGTATCGCGCACGCTGGTTCCATGCGCACAATATGTGCCGCAAATACGTTTGCCTGAAGGAGCTCTAAAGGGTGGTGTCACAGGAAGTATGAGCATGCACAAAAGAGGGTCCCTAAATGTACTAAGAGACCCCTGCCGTCTATCTAGCACCCCGAGAACTACTATAGATTACATTATAATAGTCCTCAAACTGCAAGAACTGAAGAGCCCTCGGATACTCGTGTAATTCGTTCCTGGGGCGAGAGCCCCCACCCCGCCCCCTCCCCCATGATGTTGGGTTAGTACATACCAGGCTGAGCTGTTCATTAGTAGCTCATTACCTATCTATATAAAATTGAATGTATGTGTGTCTGTCTGTATGTGTGTCTCTCTGTCTGTCTGTTTGTCCTTTAAGCGCTACTACACCATTCATCCGATCGCCATGAAACTTTGGGAAGTTGTTGAGTACACTCCTGGGAAGATTATAGGCATAGTACATTTATGCTATGATAAATGGCGCACGTGCGAGCGCCGTCGACAGTTACGCCCCCCCCACACACACACACGTAGATCGTTCGATTTCCATCATTGCCACTAATTTTCTCACTTCGCGATGTTGTAGAAACATGAAATTTGGCACGAGCATTGATTATGTCATAAATAGGAAAAGCTAATGGGTCCCAACTCGATTATTCAATTCTAAGCGCCAAAGAATTAGCGTCCAAATTTTACGTACGGAATCTAATTCTCTCACTTCGCGATGTCATCTATATATATAAAAAGAAATGTATGTCTGTCTGTCTGTCCTTTATGCATTACTACACCATTCATCTAATCGCCATGAAACTTTGGGAAGTTGCTGAGTACACTCCTGGGAAGATTACTGGCATAGTACAACTATCCTACGATAGGTGGCGCGCGTGCGAGCATCGTCGACAGTTATGCCCCCCAGACAAAGATCGTTTGATTTCCATCTCAAGCACAAAAGCAAAAGGCATTACGAGCAACGGGATGAGTGTTCAACCAGAAAATGATGCATCCGCCGAACCTTTCGCAAGACAATTGCTGCATATTGAGAATGCTGAGGTAACATGAAAGCTGTGCTGTGATTGGTTGTTATATATTATACTGCTGAGGTAACATGAAAGCTGTGCTGTGATTGGTTGTTATATATTATACTGCTGAGGTAACATGAAAGCTGTGCTGTGATTGGTTGTTATATATTATACTGCTGAGGTAACATGAAAGCTGTGCTGTGATTGGTTGCTATATATAATACCGCAGAGGTAACATGAAAGCTGCGCTGTGATTGGTTGCTATATATAATACCGCAGAGGTAACATGAAAGCTGTGCTGTGATTGGTTGCTATTTCTTATACTGTTGAGGCAACATGAAAGCTGTGCTGTGATTGGTTGCTATATATTATACCGCTGAGGTAAAATTAATGCTGCGCTGTGATTGGTTGCTATTTTTTATATTGCTGAGGCAGAATAAAAGTTGAGCTGTGATTGGTTGTTATTTCTCTTACTGCTCAGGTAACATGAAAGCTGCGCTGTGATTGGTTGTTATTTCTTATACTGCTGAGGTAACATAAAAAAGCTGCGCTGTGATTGGTTGTTATCTAGATATATAAAACGAATGTATGTCTGTCTGTCTTCGCAGCAACGCGCGACGGGTAAGCTAGTCTATATATATAAAAATGTATGTCTGTCTGTTTGTCCTTTATGCATTACTACACCATTAGAGATGAGTGAGCGTACTCGGAAAAGCACTACTCGCTCGAGTAATTTGCTTTATCCGAGTATCGCTGTGCTCGTCCCTGAAGATTCGGGTGCCGCTGCGGCTGACAGGTGAGTCGCAGCGGGGAGCAGGGGAGAGCGGGCGGGAGAGAGGGAGAGAAAGATCTCCCCTCCGTTCCTCCCCGCTCTCCCCTGCAGCTCCCCGCTCCGTGCCGGCACCCGAATCTTCAGGGACGAGCACAGCGATACTCGGATAAAGCAAATTACTCGAGCGAGTAGTGCTTATCCGAGTACGCTCACTCATCTCTATACACCATTCATCCAATCGCCATGAAACTTTGGGAAGTTGTTGAGTACACTCCTGGGAAGGTTACTGGCATAGTACAACTATCCTACGATAGGTGGCACGTGTGCGAGCATCGTCGGCAGGTATGCCCCCCAGACAAAGATCGTTTGATTTCCATCTCAAGCACAAAAGCAAAAGGCATAACGAGCAACGGGATGAGTGTTCAACCAGAAAATGATGCATCCGCCGAACGTATCACAAGACAATTGCTGGATATTGAGAATGCTGAGGTAAAATGTAAGCTGTGCTGTGATTGGTTGTTATTAAGAATGAGCGAGTATACTCCCTAAGGCACTACTCGCCCGAGTAATGTGCCTTAGCCGAGTATCTCCCTGCACGTCCTTAAAGATTCGGGGGCCGCCGCGGAGCGGGGAGCTGCGGGGGAGAGCAGGGAGGTCTCTCTCTCCCTCTCTCCCCCCCGCTCCCCGCTGCAACTCACCTGTCAGCCGCGGCGGTCCCCGAATCTTTATGGACGAGCGGGGAGATACTCGGCTAAGGCACATTACTCGAACGAGTAGTGCCTTAGCGAGTATACTCGCTCATCCCAAGTTGTTATTTCTCTTACTACTGAGGTAACATGAAAGCTGCGCTGTGATTGGTTGTTATATATTATACCGCTGAGGTAACATGAAAGCTGCGCTGTGATTGGTTGTTATATATTATACCGCTGAGGTAACATGAAAACTGCGCTGTGATTGGTTGTTATATATTATACTGCTGAGGTAACATGAAAGCTGCGCTGTGATTGGTTGTTATATATTATACTGCTGAGGTAACATGAAAGCTGTGCTGTGATTGGTTGTTATATATTATACCGCTGAGATAACATGTAAGCTGTGCTGTGATTGGTTGTTATATATTATACTGCTGAGGTAACATGAAAGCTGTGCTGTGATTGGTTGTTATATATTATACTGCTGAGGTAACATGAAAGCTGTGCTGTGACTGGTTGTTATATATTATACCGCTGAGGTAAAATGTAAGCTGCGCTGTGATTGGTTGTTATATATTATACTGCTGAGGTAACATGAAAGCTACGCTGTGATTGGTTGTTATATATTATACTGTCGAGGTAACATGAAAGCTGCGCTGTGATTGGTTGTTATATATTATACTGCTGAGGTAACATGAAAGCTGCGCTGTGATTGGTTGTTATATATTATACTGCTGAGGTAACATGAAAGCTGTGCTGTGATTGGTTGTTATATATTATACTGCTGAGGTAACATGAAAGCTGCGCTGATTGGTTGTTATATAATATACTGAGGTAACATGAAAGCTGCGCTGTGATTGGTTGTTATATATTATACTGCTGAGGTAACATGAAAGCTGCGCTGTGATTGGCTGTTATATATTATACTGAGATAACATGAAAGCTGCGCTGTGATTGGTTGTTATCTAGATATATAAAAACGAATGTATGTATGTCTGTCTGTCTGTCTTTGCAGCAACGCGCGACGGGTAAGCTAGTCCTTTAATATAACGTTTCTTGTGTCATTAGTGTCTTGGCTCGCGGTTTTGCATCTTCATTGAATTGCACAATTGTTCCAGCAAATCCATCGGCTCCAGGAGCAAAAGACGACTTTGGAGCAAATTGCTTTGTCCTTCATGTAATCTCCATCACATAAATGGAAAAACAAAACCCCTGAGTGAGCCCAATGCCGTCTGTGGTAATGGATGATGCGGCCGGCGGATCCTCCCTGTAATCCGCTGACACGACGCACCAGGTCTTCGCACACAACATGGAGTCCATCAGACAGGGACTTGGCATTAGCTTCTCCTTCCTCCGACAGCTGCTACATCTTCTGGGTCATGAGGAGATCTTCATCCTGATACTAGAAGCCAATTGTATGACTATTATGTGTCTCCCAGTGATGACTCTGATGTCTATGAAGCCAACAACGACAATAGTTACGTCGCTTCTACCAGACTCCAGTAACATATAATAACACATGCAGGAAATGGTGATTGTGCGCAAATCCAAATATACGATTCACGTAACATGTACAACTACTCTCAGCTTACTCTACGGAAGCTCGTTATCCTTCCTTCATTCCAATCCTTTTTACTCGATTCACTTCTTCATGCCATCTTTTCCTTTCTCCCCTTTTCCTCCTTTTCTTCTTGCCCTCTTCATCTCCTTCACATGTTCTCGCCCTCCTTCCACTATTCTTCACTCCTGTCTTTCTTTTTTTTAATATCATGCACTCCTGTTTCTTTCTTCCTTCCTTTCATCCTTCCCTCCTCTCTTTTATCCTTCCCTTCTTGATTTGCACCCTGTTAAAGTAATCACTTAGTTTGGGCTATACTCAAGGGGTGTCGTAACCTTATCAATCTGGTGTCACTAAATATTATTTGATGCATCGGAGAAGAGAACAATGAGAAACACTTAGATGATGTTTCCAAGTTCTTATGTTTTATTGCTGCAATCCAAGAGGTTATATAGTGTGACAAACCTCCATTGTGATACTTCTCTCATAGTAAAACATTAGAAAGGTTAATTATGACAAAGCTGCATGCTCAGAGCCTGGGACCCTGTTAGTAATGTTTCACTACGATGCGTCTTTACTTTCACACAGCCTCTTCAGTTGCTTCACTTGTTTACAACTAGTTCTTCCTTTTATCCTTCCTTCTATCTTTGCTTCCTTTCCACTTCTTCATCAACTTCACTTGAATACCTTCTTTCAACCTTTAATCCTCCCTGTTCTTCTTCCCTTCCCTTCTTCCTTCCTTCCTTCCTTTATTTATTTCTCCCATGCTCTCTTTTTCTCTGTCTTCCACTTTTCTTTGTTCCCTCTTTCCTTCCCATCCATTTTACTTATTAATTCCTTCCTTTCCTATTTTGGCCCTTTCTTCCTTCCTTTTACACTATCTTTAGTTTCTTCCCTTGGCCATGCCTTCATTCTATTCTTCCTCCTCTTTCCCTTCCTATGTTTTCATGTGTTCATTTCTTCCACTTTTCTTTCTCTCTTACTTCATCTCTTTGGCTCTCCATTCACAGTCTTTGCTTCCATCTCTTTGTTCATACTTCCTTCCTCTCTTCACACTTCCCTCCTTTTTTACCGTCCATGTTTTCTTCCTGCCTTCATTCCATATCCCCAACTGTAGTGGCCCCGAGTTAACGGGGCCCCTCCATAAGTATGAATGTATTTGTCTCGTGCAATAGTATTGTCAGTGTTTTAAATGTATGTGTATTTGATGTGTATTGCACCTCTGCAGCACTGAATGGGTTACGTCTGGGTTATATCTGAAAAATGTATCTTGTTGTGTGTCACATGATCATGATATATATGTGTGTGTGTTTGCAAGGTATATGCAAGTTAGTCTAAGGGAGAGCGTTTTTGCAAAGGTCCTTCTTGAAAAGCAGTGCAGGAGAGTTGGTCTTGCAAGAGTCTGAGATGAAGTCTTGGAAAGAGAGAGCCTTTTTAGTGAGTGGGAGAGACTGTGCCTCATCCTGTGAGGATCCCGAAGATGAAAGAGGCTGAGCAAATCACCCAGGCCTCCTCGGTGCTAAAATGGAGAACTGAGAGAGAGTGAGAGGAACCACCAGGCAGTGCTGAGTGTAACGTCTAACGGTGAGTGTGTACCGGTAGAGAGCTAGAGAGAGAGTAAAGACAAAAAGGACTGTAACGTAAATCACACATTAGGTTTTTCCTGTGGAACTCCCCCAGCAGTAACTTGGTCGGGTCCCGTGCTACCCCCCAGGGGAGGAGATGATAGAGCACCATAACAAGGCCTTCTCTACCCGCCATCTCCTCGGCTGTGGGCCCACTCCTTAGATGCTGCACAACTCTTTTCCATTCCGTCCTTCATGTGTTCCTCTGTCCCTTCCTCGTCCCATCTCCTCTTTGCGACATTCTTTGCTCCACTCTATTACCAAGATTACTATTTCCTATTAGCATCCTGTAACCAAGTGGAAGCTCTGCAATGTCGGTGATCTGGTTGATCGGGTCCTGCTTTCTATCTACTGGATGAGGGTCTCCGGTCTATGCAGGGACCAATGATCCCTGGTGCTCTAGTGGTCTTCTGTATTCTCTGTGTCTCGCTGACCTTTAAATCGTCATCATTGTTTTCCATCTTTAGTCCATTTTCTGCCAGTTTTCCAGTAATATTTCCATCTTCATGTAACGTTCCTTTGTTCAGAGCCTATATCGCTCCCCCCTCGTCACAGATCACAGCCAGCACTCCCCCCTCGTCACAGATCACAGCAGCGCTCGCCGCTCTCGGCCTCCACAACCTCTTCTGATTTACTAAATCCACATGCTGCTGTTTAAGTCTAAATTGCATTAGTTTGCGGTTGAAAATTCTAAATGAAGGCGAATGGTTTACGGCTCACGCTGAGGTTCAGTTTTCCCAGCACCTGATTCCTGGACATGAGAAGTGGAAGGAAAATGTGCAGCCAGAGGACAGGCGATCAGAAAACTGGGCTTAATGGACAAGTATGACAGATATGAAGGTAGTCAGGGGTCGTTCTCCATATGTAGTGGCCCAGAGTTAACAGGGCCCCTCCATAAGTATGTCTCGGGCATTTGTATTGTCAGCGTCTTCAATGTGTATGCATTTGATGTGTATTGCAACTTTGCAGCACTCAATGATTTACCGTCTGGGTTATGTCTGAAAAATGTATCTTGTTGTGTGTCATGTGATCATGTTATATATATATATATATTTATATTTTTATATATATATATATATATATATATATATATATATACTGTATATATGTGTGTGTGTGTGTGTGTGTTTTGCAAGGTGTAGTGAGGAGTCTTCTTCTTGCAAGAGAGAGGTGGTCTTGCCGGAGTCTGAGTTGGAGTCTTGGGAAGAGAGAGACTTTTAGTGAGTAAGAGAGACTCTACCTCGTCCTACGAGGATTCCCATAATGGAAGAGGCTGAGCAATGGCCTAATGTCTACCCTGGGAGCAAATCACCCAGGCCTCCTCAATGCTAAAATGGAAAAATGGAGAGAGAGATTGAAAGGAATCGCCATGCAGCGCTGAGTATAACATCTAACTGTGAGTGTTAGCTGGTAGAGAGCTGAAGAGAGAGTAAGGAAAGTGGCCGGGAGCAGAACCCCACAGATAACTGGGACTTTGGACTCGTCTGCCATTCTGTGAATCCTCCCTGTCACACCCCTATCCTGTCTACACCAGTGTCCTGCTGGCTGATGTAAAGTTTGTGAACTGTTTATTCCAGTAAACAAGCTCTACCGACCGTTCCCAGTTTTGCTCAGAAAGTTATCCCTGTGTGTGGGCTATTTTAGTACAACATCTTGATTCACTGCAGAAGACGGAACGCTGGCGTCACGAGTGACAAAAGGGACTCTTAGGTAAACCGCAAATTGGGTTTTCCCTGTGAAACTCCCCCAGCAGTAACTGGGTCTTACAAGGCCTCAATCTACCCCACTATCTTCTTGTCCGCAGGCCCGCTCCTCGGACGCTGCACATACAGTAAAGCTCCGCCCCTCCTTATAAAATGCCAACACTTATTATAGACATAAATCTCATCCCATCATGCCTCAGAGCAGAGAGCGGAGCTTACACCCATCATTCTGGGAGAACCAATGAAACCGCTCCCGGAGTGCCGAATCAGTGGGCGCACAAGGCAGGTAGAACTTTTCCAAGGCCTTATCTTCCGGCCCGTGTTGGAAGTCACACATTACTAGCTGTAAAAAGTTCTAAGTCTCCCTCACACGGGCGTACGTGTCCTGTATGTTTTACATGTAAAATTATTGTGTGCGGGAATACGCTCGTGCAAACTGCAGACAGTAGAATCCATTGATTTTAATGGGTTCGCTCACATTACTTGTTTTTGTGCATGCTGTACTTTTGTGCACATTTGCGCAGCAAGGGCCCCATAGAAGTCTATGGGGATGCGCAGATGCGAACGCAATACACAATGGGATGCATGAAAAACAGCGCTATAACATGTAGAATTGCGCAGTCACCTGTCAGGACGCTATAAAGTTTGCAGCTAATTGTAGAGAAGACACGGAAGACTTTATGGAGATTGTTTAGGATCATCTCAACCGAGTGGAGATGCGCATCAATTTAGTAGATCAGAGGCGGCACACTGCGACACCAGAGGAGGAACCCCGAACCGCCGACTCCAGCTTCTAGGAACATCGTCCACCATCTAACATGACCGCCAACATCTACGCGGCTGCAACCAAGGCAACAGAACACCCTCGCCATCAGAGGGCGTCTCCAACCTTAGTTGCTTGTTCACTGCGCATATACATCGCGCCGGAGGGAGTGTATTTGTGCTTACACTCATCTGCAGGAGCCCTAATACAGCGTAATATGGGCATGAACAAAACATGCAGGTGTGACCCATGAGGAATCAATCTGCTTTTAGCACCACATGTTACACGCCTGAAAATATGCGCATGATGTAAGCACTACTACTGGGGGCACAGCTAATACTGAGGATAGTCTTACTACTGGGGGCACTAATAAGGGCACTACCACTGGAAGCACTATTACTACTGTAAGCACTACTACTGGGGGCACTATTACTGGGGGCACAATAATACTGAGGATAGTCTTACTACTGGGGGCACTAATAAGGGCACTACCACTGGAAGCACTATTACTACTGTAAGCACTACTACTGGGGGCACTATTACTGGGGGCACAATAATACTGAGGATAGTCTTACTACTGGGGGCACTAATAAGGGTACTACCACTGGAAGCACTATTACTACTGTGAGCACTACTACTGGTGGCACAATTACTACTGGGAGTACTACTACTGTGGGCACTATTAATACTGAAGAAAGTCTTACTACTGGGGGCACTAATAATTCTGGGGGCACTAATGAGGGCAGTATTACTGGAAGCACTATTACTACTGTGAGCACTACTACTGGGGCCACTATTACTACTGAGGATAGTCTTACCACTGGGGGCACTAATAAGGGCACTACCACTGGAAGCATTATTACTACTGTGAGCACTACTACTGGGGGCACTATTAACGCTTTCCAATCTAAATTTGGACTCAGGGTTGCCTAAAAGGCTTTCTCTTTTTGCTGTTAAACAACGGTGCCATCTGCTGGCTAAAGCCAGTGTGTGTGCGCCAGAGAGGCTCCGATAGAGGAGTTGCTGTCAATAGATGGTAAGAATATCCTGTCGGACATCTTCTGACATTGGAGCTGTACAAGATTCAATCAGAATTTAGAAAGACGTCAGACAGTGGATTGAAAGGGGTTAATACTGAGGATAGTCTTACTACTGGGGGCACTAATAAGGGCACAACCACTGGAACCACTATTACTACTGTAAGCAATACTACTAGGGGCACTATTAATACTGTGAGCACTACCACTGGGGGCACTATTAATACTGAGGATAGTCTTACTACTGGAGGCACTAATAAGGGCACTATCACTGGAAGCACTATTACTACTGGGAGTACTACTACCGGGGGGCACTATTACTACTGAAGGAAGTCTTACTACTGAGGGCACTATTACTACTGTGAGCACTACTGCTGGTGGCACTATTACTACTGGAAGTACTACTACTGGGGGCACTATTAATCCTGAAGGAAGTCTTACTACTGGGGCACTATTAATACTGAGGGAAGTCCTACTACTGGGGCACTATTAATACTGAGGGAAGTCTTACTACTGGGAGCACTATTAATACTGAGGGAAGTCTTACTACTGGGAGCACTATTAATACTGGTGGAACTAATGAGAGCACTACTACTGGAAGCACTATTACTACTGTGAGCACTACTGCTGGGGGTACTATTATTACTGTGAGCACTACTGCTGGGGGTACTATTATTACTGTGAGTACTACTACTGGGGGCACTATTAATACTGAGGACAATCTTACTACTGTGGGCACTAATAAGGGCACTACCACTGGAAGCACTATTACTACTGTAAGCTCTACTGCTAGGGGCACTATTAATACTGAGGATAGTCTTACTACTAGGGGCACTATTTATATTAATGGAAGTCATACTACGGGGGACGCTATTAATACTGAGGGAAGTTTTACTACTGGGGGCACTATCATTACTGTGGGCACTAATGAGGACACTACTACTGGAAGCACTATTACTACTGTGAGCTCTACTGCTGGCTGAACTACTGGGAGTACTACTACTGTAGGTACTATTAATACTAAGGGCAATCTTACTACTGGGGGCACTATTAATACTGAGAAAACTCTTACTACTGGGAGCACTATTAATACTGAGGGAAGTCTTACTACTGGGAGCACTATTAATACTGGGGGCACTAATGAGGGCACTACTACTGGAAGCACTATTACTACTTTGAGCACTACTGCTGAGGGTACTTTTACTACTGGGAGTACTAATACTGGGGGCACTATTAATACTGAGGGCAATCTTACTACTGTGGGCACTATTAATACTGAGGTAAGTGTTACTACTGGGGGCACTATTAATACTGAGGGTGCTATTACTGGGGGCACTACTACTGGAAGCAGTATTACTACTGCGAGCACTAATGCAGAGGGCACTTCTAATGGAGACACTATTACTACCGGGGGCACTATTACTACTGGGGGCACTATTACGGAAAGCACTATCACTGGGGGCACTATTACTACTGTGAGCACTACTGCTAGGGACACTACTGAGAGCCCTCTTATTACATGGGGGCATTATTACTACTGGGAGCACTACTGCTGGGGGCACGCTACCATTGGGATAACTATTACTATTGAAGGTACTATTACTAAGGGCACTATTCCTGAGGGAATTTTTACTACTGGGAGCACTACAACTGGGGGCACTATAACTATAGAGGGCACTATTACTGGGGGCCACTGTCAGAGATGTCAACCTGGAGAGCCTTTTACAGGGTGATACTCAAATATGGGACTGTGAAGAAAATGGGAGTGGCATTTAAAGGTGTGACTTAGATAAAAGGGTGTGGCTAACCTATAGCAAGTGTAGTACTTTAGGATACAGAAGCAGTAGCCTATCTAACATGGCTTAGCAAGCAAAAAGTGTTAGATTGGTAATCTTCCTAATCATTAAGAGCATCTTAGTTTTCACCTCTGCTCCAAGGTTCGGAATGAGAAGCAAAATCAGTAAATGTTGCTGTCCAGAAGGGTTTATGGTTCCATCATTAAGTTGCGGAAAGAGACGACATTAAATATCAAGTCAGTGTCCACCAGGCGGACTGGAGCCGCATCCATAAATGACCTCCTGGACTGCACCATTTTCTGGTCATTAGTAGACCATCACTAGCCTGAAAAGGCCGAAAGAACAAGCACAATGCCAGACCGCATACAGCATCCCAAATCATCACCATGATTAGGATGGAAGGGGAAGTCTGGTCCACTAGAAATAACTTAATTAGCAGCAGGGTCCAATTAAGTCTACCATGGGCCCTAGGCTGTGGGAAGATTGTGGGTCCTCACCAGTCTAAAGTTTTGAAATGAATTCATACTGAAGAGATACAGTAACAGAACCAAGCTTACTACATAGATACAGTAACAGAACCAAGCTTACTACATAGATACAGTAACAGAACCAAGCTTACTACATAGAATGTAAAAAAGGAAAAAGGGAAAAAAGGCTCGGCGCTCAAGCAGAACAACTCCAATAGGAAAAAGCTGGAGATCAATTAATGATCTTTTAATGTATAAGATGCATATAACGCGTTTTAGTCGCATTACTTGAAAAAGTCGCAGTCGAACTAGCGATTTTCGTGAGATACAATACATTCCCCCACCTGTAAAATAAGCACTAGCTGCATTCCCGAAAAAAAAGAGCATACTTACCTCGCAGTCTCAATCCGGGTCCTCCTGCTGCTCTCCGGAGGTCCACCGTGCTTCCTGCAGTCTTCATTCACCCACATAAGATCACTTTCTGGATGCGGAATTCAAAATCCCCACCTCCAAGAAGCGATGGCTCTGATTAGTTCATCCAGCGCTACTCAGCCAATCAGTACAGCGCCCGATGAATCAATGCGAGGTCTGTGATTGGTTCATCCAGCTCTGCATTGATTGGTTCTTCCAACTCTGCTCAGCCAATCATGTTGTGGAGGCTGGACTTATGAATTGGTTGAGCTGGCAGCATTGATTTGCCAATTCATAAATCCTGCCTCCACAACATGATTGGTTCTTCAAACTCTGCTCAGCCAATCAATGCAGAGCTGGATGAACCAATCACAGACCTTGCATTGGTTTATCGAGCGCTGCATAAGTAGCGCTGGATGAACCAATTAGAGCTATCGCTTCCTGGAGGCGGGATTTTTGAATTCCGCATCCAGAAAGTGATCTTCTGTGGGCGATCAAGGACTGCAGGACGCCCAGCGGAGCTCCGGAGAGCAGCGGGAGGACCTGGACCAAGCCTGCTAGGTAAGTATCCTTTTTCTTCTTCAGGGAATGCAGTTAGGGCTTATTTTAGGGGTAGGACTTAACCTTCTCGCATAAAACTGTGTGAGTTTATCGAATGCAGCAGCTATGTGTGATTTTCCACAGGAAAACGTATCGCTGTCACTACAAAAACAAAGCTGCGGTATTGCTACGATTTTGTAGCGGCGACATCAATATCACTCATGTGAAAGAGGCTTAATACGTACATGAGAAAAAGGGCTGAAAGGGCCCAATGCAAATCAATGGGCTTTTAGTATTGTGTATTACGCTCCTAAGAATTGTGTGTGTAGAAGGCAGCAAGCATACGCCTGTGTGAGTCTTAGGAGGTAGAGTCCTATATATGTGGGCCAACTGTAATCATGAACAAATGGCATATAAGTGATTTTAGTTCTAATATGACAAACAAAATTAAACACTTCCCACCCCAGGATGCATATATATATATATATATATATATATATATATATATATATATATATATATATATATATATACACATATAATGTCCTGGCTGAGAAGCGTTTGCCACCAAAGGAGGTATAGGTGCATCCTATGTGGTGCAGGCTCAGCAGCTTGGCTCACACTGATTGTAACTGACAGCCAGCCGGCCACTGTAACAGCGGGGATCAGTGAGGACACCGATCTCTAACATGCCACAATCAATGTTGATCGCAGCATGTAGGAGTTTAACAGAGGGAGGGCTCTCCTACTGTGATGTCATCGGTACTACTCTATGAAATTGGGAAAGGCTGATAGGTTGCAGCGATGCAAGAAAAAAAACTCCAAAAAGGGGTTTTATTGTGCAAAAGTGGAAAATCCTAAAAAAATATAGTTTTGATATTGTTGTAATCGTGCCGACCTGCCTTAAAAATCACTATGGAATTTATACTGCATGATGAACACCATAAAAATAACTCAAAAATTGCAGAATTGATGCGTTTTTTTCACCCTGCCCTCAAAAAAAACTAATAAAAGTTCTATAATACATTATATGTACCCCAGAATGGTACCCATAAAAACTACAGCTCGCCATGCACAGTACAAGCCCTTAGGCCTCCTTCCCACGAACGGATTTCCGCCGCGTAATTCGCGGCGAAAATCCGCTGCGTTGCACGCAGCTATTAGGTTCTATTGAACCTAATAGCTCCATGCTCACGATGCGTAATTCCACCGCGGAATTACGCACCGCGATTTCTCCCGTCCTCACCCGCAGCATGCTCTATTTTCTGCGGGTGAGGACGGGCTGTACGCACTGACGGCTTCCATTGCAGTCAATGGAAGCCGTCCATTCACGCTATCTCCCGCTGTAACCAGCGGGAGATAGCGTGAAAAAACGCTTTCCCGCCCACCGCCGAGCGTCATATGACGCCAAATGACGCGGTCCGGCCGCGTCACGTGACACGGCTGGTGACGCGAGAGCGGTGGGCGGTGACGAGCGGTGACGAGCGGTGACGAGCGGTGACGAGCGGTGACGCGGCGGTGGTGGGCGGGGAAGCGATTTCACGCTATCTCCCGCAGGTAAGTATAGGGGCTCTGGGGGGCGCCGTGACGGGCTTCACAGCGGAATATTACGCTGCGGAGCCCGTCACGCTCGTGGGAAGGAGGCCTTACACGGCTACTTTTAAAAAGTGGAGATGAAAACTCAGAAAAAATTGTTGCGTCTCTAAATGGGTTTTTGACTGAAAATACTATTGATGACCTTTCCTAAACATAGGTCATCAATACCTGATTGGCCAGGGCCTGCCCCAGCTGATCAGATGATCAGGCGCCTGCTCACAGTGCCGGTATACACTGGGCTTGGAACGGAAGCTGCTGCACTGACCCCTGTATAGTGACTGGCACTTGTAACTGCAGGCTGGGTCCCATTGATTTCAATAAGAGTTGCAGCTGCAGTTACAAGCACTTGGCCACTACACAGAGGTCAGAGCAGTGACTTCTGCTCCGATCCCAGTCTATACTAGTGCTGTCAACGGGCGCCGGATGGGCAAGGGTTCCGATTGGTACGGACATCTTTGTATCCTCATCTGGAGGGTTACTTTAAGTCCTAAATAGGCAGCATCATTGGGGTTACACTAAAGCACACACACTTCTCTGTTTTCTGCAGCTCACTTTTCAGCTTTGGCATGTAGACTGAGACAGAGTCAGCAGAGTCATCTCAATAGTATTAGATTATGTGATTATCATAAAAGGGCGGAGTCAGCAATGTAATGTCATTATCATTAAAGAGTGGGGTCAGCAGAGTCATCTCATCATTATCAGAGGGTGAGGTCAGCAGAGTCATCTCATCATTATCATTAGAGGGTGGGGTCAGCAGAGTCATCTCATCATTATCAGAGGGTGAGGTCAGCAGAGTCATCTCATCATTATCATTAGAGGGTGGGGTCAACAGAGTCATCTCACTATCATTAGAAGGTTGTGCAGACAAATCATCTCATTATCATTAGGGAGTAGGGCATTACAGTCATCCTTATATCATTAGAGGGTGGGGTCTTCTGAGTCATTTCATTATTAGGGTGGGATCAGTAATCATGTAATTATAATTAGAGGGTGGGGTCAGCAATCATCTCATTATCATCAAAAATCTACAGACTGATGATAGCAAAAGTGCCGCAGTGCCTTCATTTCAGTGATCAGTGGGGCTCTCAGCGCCCGGATCCCCAGTGATGAAAACTTCTGACACATCAGAAGTTTTATAAAAGCGCAGAAACTCTTTAATGGATGGAACTAAAATCAAATTCATGAAATGTTCCCCTCTATAATGTCGGTCTTGAGTGCATTACTTTTCCTGCAGTGTATAGACGTATATAGATCCCGCCATGATTGGACAGAATACTCATCCGTGGGATTTATTACCCCCTCCTGCCGATGCCCTTACAGAACAGTATGACTCTATAGGGGGTGAGGGGTGAACCCCCCCGCTGACCTCACCGTAAACATGGTGGATACTTAATAGCGGTTCATGGAAATGTCGCTGGAATTCTACATCTTATCTCTATTATTTGTGACAAGTCTGGGATCCGGTTACATAAAACCAGTGACTACAAGTCTGCCCCTCGCATGTTATGGGGAGATCCAGAGATAAGACGTCACATAGAGCAGCCGATACTTACTTTATTGGGAAAGTGAGAACTACGTCGTTGGTGAAGGGAGCGACTATGAGGGGCGACGGGTTCGTGATCTATCATTACTATGTAATGGTCCAGGGTAGGCAGGAGTAATTGCTGCACTGACAATGTATGAATACCGGAGGCAGTCAGCAGGTAGGTAGATATCAGATTTTGGCATGTGTGTGGATATCTTATATCTTCATGGTGTTGGTTTAGAGATACGTTGTATTATTGCAGGTCTCGGCTGTAATGTTTCTTCGATAGTGCAGATCCTCACTGTGAGTTTTGCTCCATGTCCTACAGACTGACAACCTCCAAATCTGAGGGGGAAATCTATCAATCAGCAGCAATGTGGAGGGGAGCTGTCAGAGATCACCGCTCTACAAGCATTTCAACACTCAGCATCAGGGGACGCCGCAGAGACGTATCCCCCACATTCACTACAACTGGGAAGCATTATAGGACGTGCATATAGTACCTGTATTCTAGTACAACAGCAGTATTATAGTAGTTTCCAGGCTTTTTGGACTATTAGAGGCGCCCGGGTTCAGACAACAGAAAATAGGACAAAAACATTTCAGACTAAGGGCGCCCACCCACTGGCGTTTTTTTACCTGCGTTTTGCATTTTGCGTTTTTCCTGCACAGGCATAGAGATAACATGTGTTCCTGTCCACTGGCGTTTTTTTTGCGTTGCGTTTGCGTTTTTAACATAGGAACTGTCAGTTGCATATGTGTCCTTATTTTTCTCCTAATGCACCCATGAAAGTCAATGGAAATTAATGGAAAAGCCGCGAAAACGCCGCGAAAAACGCGCGGAAAAATCGCGGGAAACGCGGCGAAAACGCTGCGTTTTTTTTTCCCGCGGAAAACGCAAACGCCAGTGGGTGGGCGCCCTAATAACTAGAGATGAGCGAGCGTACTCGGTAAGGACAGATACTCGAGTGAGTATTGTCCTTACCAAGTACCTGCCTGCTCACCCGCAAAGATTCGGGTGCCGGCGTGGGTGAGCGCTGTGTTGAGGGAGTGAGCAGGAGGGAGCAGGGGCGGGGCGGGGGGGGGGAGATCTCCCTCCTGTTCTCCCCCGCTCTCCCCCGCCGGCACCCAAATCTTTGTGGGCAAGCAGGCAGGTACTCAGTAAGGACGATACTCGCTCGAGTATCTGTCCTTACCGAGTACGCTCGCTCATGTCTACTAATAACCAATAGTAATCATGCACCCTCTCAGTGGCTCCAACAGAAATCATGCCCCTTCTCAGTGCTCCTAGTAGCATTAGTGGCCCCCACTGATCCCAGTAGTAAAAGCAGACACCAGTGGTAACAGTGTCCCTAGTAGTAATAGTGCCTCCTGGTGACTCCGTATAAATAGTGCCCCCAGTTGTAACAGTGTCCCTAGTAGTAATACTGCCCTTCAGTGATCCCAGTAGTAATAGTGCCTCCTGGTGACTCCGTATAAATAGTACCCCCAGTTGTAACAGTGTACCTAGTAGTAATAGTGCCCTCCAGTGATCCCGGTAGTAATAGTGCCCCCAGTGGTAACAGTGTCCCTAGTAGTAATACTGCCCTTCAGTGATCCCAGTAGTAATAGTGCCTCCCGGTGACTCCAGTATAAATAGTGCCCCCAGTTGTAACAGTGTATCTAGTAGTAATAGTGCCCTCCAGTGATCCCGTTAGTAATAGTGCCCCCAGTGGTAACAATGTCCCTAGTAGTAATACTGCTCTTCAGTGATCCCAGTAGTAATAGTGCCTCCCGGTGACTCCAGTATAAATAGTGCCCCCAGTTGTAACAGTGTACCTAGTAGTAATAGTGCCCCCCAGTGATCGCAGTAGTAATAGTGCCTCCAGTGGTAACAGTGTCCCTAGTAGTAATACTGCCCTTCAGTGATCCCAGTAGTAATAGTGCCTCCTGGTGACTCCGTATAAATAGTGCCCCCAGTTGTAACAGTGTACCTAGTAGTAATAGTGCCCTCCAGTGATCCCGGTAGTAATAGTGCCCCCAGTGGTAACAGTGTCCCTAGTAGTAATACTGCCCTTCAGTGATCCCAGTAGTAATAGTGCCTCCCGGTGACTCCAGTATAAATAGTGCCCCCAGTTGTAACAGTGTACCTAGTAGTAATAGTGCCCTCCAGTGATCCCGTTAGTAATAGTGCCCCCAGTGGTAACAATGTCCCTAGTAGTAATACTGCTCTTCAGTGATCCCAGTAGTAATAGTGCCTCCCGGTGACTCCAGTATAAATAGTGCCCCCAGTTGTAACAGTGTACCTAGTAGTAATAGTGCCCCCCAGTGATCGCAGTAGTAATAGTGCCTCCAGTGGTAACAGTGTCCCTAGTAGTAATACTGCTCTTCAGTGATCCCAGTAGTAATAGTGCCCCCCGGTGACTCCAGTATAAATAGTGCCCCCAGTTGTAACAGTGTACCTAGTAGTAATAGTGCCCCCCAGTGATCCCGGTAGTAATAGTGCCCCCAGTGGTAACACTGTCCCTGCGTTAAACAAGGAGGCTCCATAAGGCATGGACATGGGCTGCAAAAAAAAAAAATCGTGAATCGCTCAAATGTTAAGCATGCCGCAATTTATTTTTCTCGCAACATAGCATCAGAGAAGACATCACGAATAAGGAACCCATTGGAAAGCATGGACTTCACATGCATGTGATTTTTAGCGATGTCGCATCACAAGAAAATCGTACGATTTTGTCACCCGTGTGAAAACAGGCTGAAGCGCAGCATATCCTATTTTGGTGCATATTACGCCTCTAATACACCCATTATAGGCTGTGGGTGTTTAAGTTACTCAGTAAATATGCGTGTTACATGTCTATTTGCTGCGTACTGCATATTAAAAAATACACATGTAATACCCAGCAAACATAAACCCGTGTGAGTGAGCCCTAGAAGATCTGCCCTGGTGACCATAGTGCCTCTTCTACGGGCTGCCTGTTCTAAACCAGGAGCAGCTGAGCAGGTTGATATATTGGTTAATGGGAAAATACTAGAGATGAGCGAGCACCAAAATGTTCGGGTGTTCGTTATTCGTAACGAACTTCCCGTGATGTTCGAGGGTTCGTTTCGAACAACGAACCCCATTGAAGTCAATGGGCGACCAGAGCATTTTTGTATTTCGCCGATGCTCGCTAAGGTTTTCATGTGTGAAAATCTGGGCAATTCAGGAAAGTGATGGGAATGACACAGTGACGGATAGGGCAGGCGAGGGGCTACGTGTTGGGCTGCATCCTAAGTTCACAGGTCCCACTATTAAGCCACAATAGCGGCAAGAGTGGGCCCCCCTCCCCTCCCAACAACTTTTACTTCTGAAAAGCCCTCATTAGCATGGCATACCTTTGCTAAGCACCACACTACCTCCAACAAAGCACAATCACTGCCTGCATGACACTCCACTGACACTTCTCCTGGGTTACATGCTGCCCAACCGCCCCCCCTCCCCCCCACAGCGAACACCAAAGTGTCCCTGCGCAGCCTTCAGCTGCCCTCATGCCACACCACGCTCATGTCTATTTAGAATTGCGTCTGCCATGACGAGGAACCGCAGGCACACACTGCAGAGGGTTGGCACGGCTAGGCAGCGACCCTCTTTAAAAGTGGCGGAGCGATAGCCCACAATGCTGTACAGAAGCAATGAGAAATAGAATCCTGTGCCACCGCCATCAGGAGCTGCACACGTGGGCATAGCAATGGGGAACCTATGTGCCACACACTATTCATTCTGTCAAGGTGTCTGCATGCCCCAGTCAGACCGGGCTTTTTAATTCATAGACACAGGCAGGTACAACTCCCTATTGTGAAGTCCCTGTCGACCCACAGCATGGGTGGCTCCCTGGAACCCACCGGTGGTACACAGAAATATCCCATTGCATTGCCCAACACAGCTGAGGTAGTAATGTCGTGCTTAATGCAGGTGGGCTTCGGCCCACACTGCATGCCCCAGTCTGACTGGGGTTCTTTATAAGTGTACAGATGTAGTAAAAACTCCGTGTGCACCTACAGCATGGGTGGGTGCCAGGAAGCCAGCGGCGGTACATAGAAATATCCCATTGCATTGCCCAACACAGCTGAGGTAGTAATGTTGTGCTTAACCCTTTCCAATCCAATTTGTATATGGTTTTCCTAGGGGGCTTACTCTTTTTCTGCCGTTATACAACGGCGCTATATGCTGGCTAAAGCCAGTACTGCATGAGCTGACACGTAGGATAGGCTCCGACAGCAGAGAGGCTGGCAATATACAGTAAGAGAACCCCGACGGACGTCTACCAACAACGGAGCTGTACAGCCTTAAACCCTAATGTCTTCACAGGTCACACAGTGGACTGGAAAGGGTTAATGCAGGTGGGTTTCGGCCCACACTGCATGCCCCAGTCAGACTGGGTTTCTTTATAAGTGGAAACAGATGCATTTATAATTCCCTGTGGACCCACTGCCTGGGTGGGTGCCAGGAAGCCACCGGCGGTACATAGAAATATCCCATTGCATTGCCCAACACAGCTGAGGTAGTAATGTTGTGCGTAATACAGGTGGGCTTCGGCCCACACTGCATGCCCCAGTCAGACTGGGGTTCTTTACAAGTGTACAGATGTATTAAAAACTCCGTGTGCACCTACAGCATGGGTGGCTCCCTGGAACCCACCGGCGGTACACAAAAATATCCCATTGCATTGCCCAACACAGCTGAGGTAACGTCAGCTGTAATGCAGGTGGGCTAAAAATTAATTTGATTACACTGTAGGCGAGGGCCCCCAAAAATTGCTGTATCAACAGTACTAATGTACATCCCAAAAATTGGCCATGGCCAGCCAAGAGGGCAGGTGAAACCCATTAATCGCTTTGGTTAATGTGGCTTAAGTGGTAACTAGGCCTGGAGGCAGCCCAGTTTAACGAAAAATTGGTTCAAGTTAAAGTTCCAACGCTTTTAAGCGCATTGAAACTTATAAAAATTGTTCTGAAAAATTATTTGAGTGAGCCTTGTGGCCCTAAGAAAAATTGCCCGTTCAGCGTGATTACGTGAGGTTTCAGGAGGAGGAGGAGCAGGAGGAGGAGGAGGAGGAATATTAGACACAGATTGATGAAGCAGAAATGTCCCCGTTTTGGATGGTGAGAGAGAACGATGCTTCCATCCGCGGGTGCAGCCTACGTATTGCTTACGTATTGCTGCTGTCCGCTGGTGGAGAACAGAAGTCTGGGGAAATCCAGGCTTTGTTCATCTTGATGAGTGTTAGCCTGTCGGCACTGTCGGTTGACAAGCGGCTACGCTTATCTGTGATGATTCCCCCAGCCGCACTAAACACCCTCTCCGACAACACGCTAGCCGCAGGACAAGCAAGCACCTCCAGGGCATACAGCGCGAGTTCAGGCCACGTGTCCAGCTTCGACACCCAGTAGTTGTAGGGGGCAGAGGCGTCACCAAGGATGGTCGTGCGATCCGCTACGTACTCCCTCACCATCCTTTTACAGTGCTCCCGCCGACTCAGCCGTGACTGGGGAGCGGTGACACAGTCTTGGTGGGGAGCCATAAAGCTGGCCAGGCCCTTAAAGACTGTTGCACTGCCTGGGATGTACATGCTGCTCGATCTACGCACATCCCCTGCTACCTTGCCCTCGGTACTGCGCCTTCTGCCACTAGCGCTGTCGGCTGGGAATTTTACCATCAGCTTGTCCGCAAGGGTCCTGTGGTATAGCAACACTCTCGAACCCCTTTCCTCTTCGGGAATCAGAGTGGGCAGGTTCTCCTTATACCGTGGATCGAGCAGTGTGTACACCCAGTAATCCGTCGTGGCCAGAATGCGTGCAACGCGAGGGTCACGAGAAAGGCATCCTAACATGAAGTCAGCCATGTGTGCCAGGGTACCTGTACACAACACATGGCTGTCCTCACTAGGAAGATCACTTTCAGGATCCTCCTCCTCCGCCTCCTCCTCCTCAGGCCATACACGCTGAAAGGATGACAGGCAATCAGCCGGTGTACCGTCAGCAGCGGCCCAAGCTGTCTCTTCCCCCTCCTCCTCATCCTCCTCATGCTCCTCCTCCTCCTCCTGTACGCGCTGAGAAATAGACAGGAGGGTGCCCTGACTATCCAGCGGCATACTGTCTTCCCCCGCCCCCGTTTCCGAGCGCAAAGCAGCTGCCTTTATGGTTTGCAGGGAATTTCTCAAGATGCATAGCAGAGGAATGGTGACGCTAATGATTGTAGCATCGCCGCTCACCACCTGGGTAGACTCCTCAAAATTACCAAGGACATGGCAGATGTCTGCCAACCAGGCCCACTCTTCTGAAAGGAATTGAGGAGGCTGACTCCCACTGCGCCGCCCATGTTGGAGTTGGTATTCGACTATAGCTCTCCGTTGTTCATAGAGCCTGGCCAACATGTGGAGCGTAGAGTTCCACCGTGTGGGCACGTCGCACAGCAGTCGGTGCACTGGCAGCTTAAAGTGATGTTGCAGGGTGCGCAGGGTGGCAGCGTCCGTGTGGGACTTGCGGAAATGTGCGCAGAGTCGGCGCGCCTTTCCGAGCAGGTCTGACAAGCGTGGGTAGCTTTTCAGAAAGCGCTGAACCACCAAATTAAAGACGTGTGCCAGGCATGGCACGTGCGTGAGGCTGCCGAGCTGCAGAGCCGCCACCAGGTTACGGCCGTTGTCACACACGACCATGCCCGGTTGGAGGCTCAGCGGCGCAAGCCAGCGGTCGGTCTGCTGTGTCAGACCCTGCAGCAGTTCGTGGGCCGTGTGCCTCTTATCGCCTAAGCTGAGTAGTTTCAGCACGGCCTGCTGACGCTTGCCCACCGCTGTGCTGCCACACCGCGCGACACCGACTGCTGGCGACATGCTGCTGCTAACACATCTTGATTGTGAGACAGAGGAGGAGGAGGAGGAGGAGGGTGCTTTAGTGGAGGAAGCATACACCTCCGCAGATACCAGCACCGAGCTGGGGCCCGCAATTCTGGGGGTGGGTAGGACGTGAGCGGTCCCAGGCTCTGACTCTGTCCCAGCCTCCACTAAATTCACCCAATGTGCCGTCAGGGAGATGTAGTGGCCCTGCCCGCCTGTGCTTGTCCACGTGTCCGTAGTTAAGTGGACCGTGGCAGTAACCGCGTTGGTGAGGGCGCGCACAATGTTGCGGGAGACGTGGTCGTGCAGGGCTGGGACGGCACATCGGGAAAAGTAGTGGCGACTGGGAACTGAGTAGCGCGGGGCCGCCGCCTCCATGATACTTTTGAAGGACTCCGTTTCCACAACCCTATACGGCAGCATCTCAAGGCTGATGAATTTTGCGATGCGGACGGTTAACGTTTGAGCGTGCGGGTGCGTGGCGGCGTACTTGCGCTTGCGCTCGAACACTTGCGCAAGCGACGGCTGAACGGTGCGCTGAACTACACTGCTGGATGGGGCCGAGGACAGCGGAGATGAGGGTGTGGGTGCAGGCCATGAGGCGGTAGTGCCTGTGTCCTGAGAGGGGGGTTGCATCTCAGTGGCAGGTTGGGGCACAGGGGGAGAGGCAGGGGTGCAAACCGGAGGCGGTGAACGGCCTTTGTCCCACCTTGCGGGGTGCTTGGCCATCATATGTCTGCGCATGGTGGTGGTGAGGCTGTTGGTGTTGGCTCCCCGGCTGAGCTTTGCGCGACAAAGGTTGCACACCACTGTTCGTCGGTCGTCAGGCGTCTCTGTGAAAAACTGCCAGACCTTAGAGCACCTCGGCCTCCGCAGGGTGGCATGGCGCGAGGGGGCGCTTTGGGAAACACTTGGTGGATTATTCAGTCTGGCCCTGCCTCTACCCCTGGCCACTGCACTGCCTCTTGCAACCTGCTCTGCTGATGCCCTTGACTCCCCCTCTGAAGACCTGTCCTCCTGAGTAAGCGTTGCACACCAGGTGGGGTCAGTCACCTCATCGTCCTGCTGCTCTTCCTCCGAATCCTCTGTGCGCTGCTCCCTGGGACTTACTGCCCTTACTACTACCTCACTGCAAGACAACTGTGTCTGATCGTCATCGTCCTCCTCACCCACAGAAAGTTGTTGAGACAGTTGGCGGAAGTCCCCAGCCTCTTCCCCCGGACCCCGGGAACTTTCGAATGGTTGGGCATCAGTGACGATAAACTCCTCTGGTGGGAGAGGAACCGCTGCTGCCCAATCTAAGCAGGGGCCCGAGAACAGTTCCTGGGAGTGCTCCCGCTCCTGAGCAGGTGTTATTGTAGTGGAGTGAGGAGGCTGGGAGGAAGGAGGAGCAGCAGACAGAGGATTCGGATTGGCAGCAGTGGACGGCGCAGAACTGCGGGTGGACGATAGGTTGCTCGAAGCACTTTCTGCCATCCAGGACAGGACCTGCTCACACTGCTCATTTTCTAATAACCGTCTCCCGCGTGGACCCATTAATTGGGCGATGAATGTGGGGACGCCAGAAACGTGCCTCTCTCCTAATCGCGCAGCAGTCGGCTGCGACACACCTGGATCAGGAGCTTGGCCTGTGCCCACACCCTGACTTGGCCCTCCGCGTCCTCGGCCGCGTCCACGTCCTCTAGGCCTACCCCTACCCCTCAGCATGCTGTATTACCAGTGATTTGATTTCACAGGCAGGAAATAAATTGGCGCAAGACTGCAGGCCAAATATAATTTTTGCCCTTTTTGGAAAACGAAAGGCCCCACTGCCTCTAGTGAATGAATTATCTAAGTTTAATAACTGTGCTGTGTCCCTGCTTATGTGTCACAGAACGTGAGGGTAGCAGAGTTATTATAACTCTGGCAGAGCAGGTATTTTTTTTCCCAATTAAGGAAAGCAAATGGCGAAGCCAGCAGTAAAGCGTAGCTGGGTGCGTATGATTTAGCACTGTTCTTCACGCAGCTCACACGTCTCCACCGCCCGTAAGGACGGACAGAGGCTGGACAAATAGATTTGTTTTCAGTTTTTTCCCACCAAAAGGCAGCACTGCGTATATTCTATGAACATGAGAAGTTTAATAACTGTGCTGTGTCCCTGCTTATGTGTCACAGAACGTGAGGGTAGCAGAGTTATTATAACTCTGGCAGAGCAGGTATTTTTTTTCCCAATTAAGGAAAGCAAATGGCGAAGCCAGCAGTAAAGCGTAGCTGGGTGCGTATGATTTAGCAATGTTTTTCACGCAGCTCACACGTGTCCACAGGCGTTAGGACGGACAGAGGCTGGACAAATAGATTTGTTTTCAGTTTTTTCCCACCAAAAGGCAGCACTGCGTATATTCAATGAACATGAGAAGTTTAATAACTGTGCTGTGTCCCTGCTTATGTGTCACAGAACGTGAGGGTAGCAGAGTTATTATAACTCTGGCAGAGAGGTATTTTTTTTCCCAATTAAGGAAAGCAAATGGCGAAGCCAGCAGTAAAGCGTAGCTGGGTGCGTCTGATTTAGCACTGTTCTTCACGCAGCTCACACGTCTCCACAGGCGTAAGGACGGACACAGGCTGGACAAATAGATTTGTTTTCAGTTTTTTCCCACCAAAAGGCAGCACTGCGTATATTCTATGAATAATAACTGTGTTGTGGCCCTGCCTATACAATTCTTTCCCTGCAGTATCAATGGAGGGTGGAATGCTCTGCAGAGGCGATTTTGAGAAGAAAAAAAATATGCAGCACTGCTAACAGCAGCCTGGACAGTACTGCACACGGATAAATATGGCCCTAGAAAGGACCGTTGAGGTTCTTGAAGGCTACACTCACTCCTAACACTCTCCCTGCCTATGCAGCACTTCTGTCCCTAATGCCAGGTGCAACGGTCTGCAGAGGCGATTTTGAGAAAAAAAAAAATCCCACTGCTAACAGCAGCCAACACACAGCTATCAGTGGCCCTAATAAGGACCTTTGGGGGGTCTTGAAGCCTACACTAACTACCAATTCTTTCCCTACAGCAGCTCCGGTATAAACAGCACTGTCCCTCATCTAACTCACACCGCATCTGAGGCGAGCCGCGGGAGGGGCCGACTTTTATATTCGGGTGACATCTGATCGCCCCAGCCACTCACTGCAGGGGGGTGGTATAGGGCTTGAACGTCACAGGGGGAAGTTGTAATGCCTTCCCTGTCTTTCAATTGGCCAGAAAAGCGCGCTAACGTCTCAGGGAAGGAAGTGAAAGTAACCGGAACACCGCATGGTGTTCGTTACGAATAACGAACATCCCGAACACCCTAATATTCGCACGAATATCAAGCTCGGACGAACGCGTTCGCTCATCTCTAGAAAATACATTTGGCATGACTTGTAATTTATTGACTCAATTCTGGACTCTGACCTCATGAGTCCAGAGGGTGGAGCCAACTAAGTAAGACCTCCCACTGGACTCATAAACCCAGCGAGAGCACTGAATGTAACATACCGACTCCCACAAAACTATACATCAACCTGCTCCGCTCCTCCTGCTCTACAACTGTAGTGGCCCAGTACATGCTTTCCTGGCTCCCCTCCATAACGTCATACATGTCTGTCTTATGTAGATGCTCTGTGCAAAACTGTCTTGTCATTCTGGACTGGGGGCACCTTTTACTTACCTATAGTTCGTTTAACCTGTACCCAAAAAACATAACAACACAACTTCTTGCTGAAAATTGTGGGTTGGCCACAGCTTTATTAAATAATACCAAACATATATATTAACTTTACTCTTTAATTTAACTTTACTAACTTTTCTAACTCTAAACCTCCCATGCCTAACTGAAACTCTTGTCAAAAACTGTAACGGCCCAGAGGACGTTCGTAAGCCCCTATACATGGGCCTGTAAACCTTCCTATTGCGCCGTAGCCCGCATGGGAAGCTCCCGGCCATACCTCCTGCTGTGACAACTTCCTACCTACTCCTACTTCCTTACAACCAATCCCCCTTTTTACCCTCCCCTGGGCGGGCGGGTGGGCGTTTCTTCTCTAGCGCTCCTTCTCTCTCGCTGACTCACACCTAACTGCTTTCCCGCTCCCCCGCTCTCGTCTTTTCCTGCCTGTAGCTCCTCCCCTTCCTTCTAAACCCTCACTATTTTGAATCTCCCTCACCTTTTTCGCCCCGCCCCCAGTCCCACGCCGCCTCGCTAAACGCTTTGCTGCATACAAGACTGGGGGCACCTTTTACTTACCTATAGTTCGTTTAACCTGTACCCAAAAAACATAACAACACAACTTCTTGCTGAAAATTGTGGGTTGGCCACAGCTTTATTAAATAATACCAAACATATATATTAACTTTACTCTTTAATTTAACTTTACTAACTTTTCTAACTCTAAACCTCCCATGCCTAACTGAAACTCTTGTCAAAAACTGTAACGGCCCAGAGGACGTTCGTAAGCCCCTATACATGGGCCTGTAAACCTTCCTATTGCGCCGTAGCCCGCATGGGAAGCTCCCGGCCAAGCGGCATGCGCCATACGCCTATGGCGCGTACCGCCCCCCCCCGCCAACCCTCTCCAGTGCCATCTCGACTCCGTCCTGCAGTCCGGACAAAAAGGTGTCCAAACCCACCTCATTGAGGTGCACGCCGTCCATCCTCAAGGCCCCTTTTTCCCTGTCCTCCAGCTCCCAGTGGCGGACTGCCACTCCACCCATCGATTGCACAAAACGAGACATGCGCAAGTTTATGACCTTCCTTACACGTTCGATGGCGTCCGTGTTCCTGGCCCCTCTCCAAACTCTCCGAGCCACTATGTCCGACCAAACCAGGGTGCAGTCATCAAAACAGTCCCGGAAACGAAGCAAATCCTGCTTCATGATTACCAACAAGTCATTCATTTTCGTGCATCCTAAATCGTTCCCCCCGGCATGAACGACCAGTATAACCTTCCGGGGGGTCCACTTGCTAATTCTTAGCACCAGTTGTAGCAAACGGGGCCAAAGCAGCCCCCGCACTCCCACCCAATTTACCAATGCTCCGCTCAAACCCAAGTTCCTGCCCATGGGTCGTGTTGCCGCTCTCCTCTCTGCCCAATATATGAAGGAGTGTCCAATGATCCACACATGCCATGGCTCGTGCACTGCAATAGAGAGGTGATATAGCAAAACAACAAACCCAACATATTTAAAACATATAACCGACGAAACATCCACGCTTCTACACTGCCTCTCAATCCTCACCTACTTCAATCACCCGATCTGGTCTAACATAAGACTTATAGGCCTGCGATTTCCATCTTCCTAACTTTTTTAAACCCTCTTCTGACATGCCGTGCGCTTCCGCAGTCGTAGCGGCCCCGATCCTGAACGAGTGGGTTCCAAATTCCATCGGATTTAGTCCCAACTCCCTCAGCGCCGAACGCAACACTGCCGCAAACTGAAAACGGGTAAGCGGTGCCCCCGATGCGTGTGCTAAAAAATTGTCCACCGCTGGGCGCTTTGCGATAAAAAGCCTCAGTATGCCCACCGGGCACCATCTATCCTGCAGACTGCTAATGGACAGCCATTCGCCTCTACCGTACAAATCCGTTTTAGACTTTCTGACACAGACTTTAACCGTTGATTCCGTGGCAATCACGTCCCTTTGCCCCAAGCCACCCGATTTTGCCTTGCTCGCCGGGACCAGCTCGCCGATGCGCAGTGCCGCGAAAAAAGCGAGCGCAAAGGCTGCTCTAAATAACGACACTTCAAATGCATCCGAGCACACTTTTTCCAATGCCTGAAACAACTTAAATAGCAATTTTTTCGTAATGGGTCGCCGTGCATCCACGCCCGCCTTCTCCTTTTTCCAACCTCGGATAATCTGCTGGAACACAAATTCCTTTGTCACGTCTGCCATACCATGTAACTTCAATAGGAAGGCCACCCCTGCCAGCTGTTTTTTGGCCACATACACGGACGACCCATTATCCCGCACTTTTGCCAATAAGTCCAACGTTGCCGCCCTTGCTCTAGCACCTCCTACTACCGTTCCTCCTACCACACTCAACCACGCTGCCCAAACCGCATTATAGCTTTTCCACGTTGACCCAGACACCGATGATTCCACCAGCCTCAGCAGCTCTCCTCGGCCAGGTTCCACAAGGAAGGCGGGCACCGTACCCCTTCGGCATCCGCCTCTGGGTGCCGCTCCCTGAACCGGTCCATCTGTGAACGAGAGAGTGCATCAGCCGCTCCGTTGTCACAACCCGGGACATGTTTTGCACGCAAATAAATGTTACTTTGTAAACACCGCAATACCACGTGTCTCAACAATGCCAACACCGGCGGTGACGCTGACGTTTGCTTGTTTATGGTGTGCACCACCGCCGCATTGTCAGACCAAAAGCAAATCTTCCGGTCCCGTAATTCTGGTTCCCATACCTCGATGGCCACCACCACCGGAAAGAATTCCAGCAACGTGATATTTTTTGTCCAACCTCTCTCTTTCCATAGCATCGGCCAGGGTTCCCTGCACCAATGGGTTGTAAAAATTACGCCGAAACCGCCCGATCCCGCCGCATCGGCGAACAAACTGATCGCCGGGCTTTCCACATCCTCCTTTGGGCACACCACCTGCCCGTTGAAGGACTGGAGGAAAACCCTCCATATGTGCAGGTCTGTCCTGATTCCTGCTGTTACCCGTATGAAGTGATGCGGCTCGCGAACTCCCACCGTCGCTAAGGACAGTCTTCTGGAAAAAACCCGCCCCATCGGAATAACCTTGCACGCGAAGTTCAACAAGCCCAAGAGACTCTGCATCTGGCGCAGCGTCACTTTCCTGCAGTGGGCCACGTCCCCCACCGCTTGGCGCAGCTTTGCGACTTTATCCGCCGGTAGCCGAAAAACCATGTTTTCCGAATCGATCTCGATGCCTAAGAAGGTCAGGCACGTGACCGGACCCGCTGTTTTTTCTGCCGACAGCGGGACCCCCGCTAAACGCATCAGCCTTTGAAAATTCGCCAATAGGAAACCGCAATCGCCCGATGTCTCCGAACCGACGAACAAGAAATCGTCCAGGTAATGTATCACCGATGAGATGCCCGTTTCATAACGAACCATCCATTCCAAGAACGAACTAAACAATTCGAAAAAATAACATGAAATGGAGCATCCCATCGGCAAACACATGTCCACGAAAAACCTGTCTTCGATCCTACAGCCGAGCAAATGAAAGCAGTCGGGGTGAACCGGAAGCAGCCGGAAAGCCGATTCTATGTCGGTTTTTGCCAGCTGTGCAAACCTGCCCGCCGACCTCACTAAACGTACCGCGCAGTCGAACGACGTGTAAGCTACTGCTGCCTCTGCCTTCGAAATACCATCATTTACCGATCCCCCACTTGGGAACGATAAATGATGGATGAGCCGAAACTTTCCGGATTCCTTCTTAGGCACGAGGCCCAACGGGGATACCCGTAAATTTTCGAATGGAGGAACATTAAAGGGGCCAGCCATACGGCCCAGCTGCACTTCCTTCATCACCTTCTCCGTCACCAACTCAATGTCGTCTCTTGCCGACTTCAAGTTAGGACATAACGTCGTTATCTGTTGCTCATAAAAAGGTATTCTAAAGCCCTCCAAAAAACCCGCTCTAATGATTTTTGCTTCCTGTTTCCTGTGGTATCTGTCTAACCACGGATCCAGGAAGCGGCTTCTCACCGGTGTTCGCATGGGCGCTGGCGCCGCCCACCACGGGCGTTGCTCTCTGTTTGCGGAAGCAGCGCACTGCTGCGTGCTGTCCCCCGCAAACCGAGCATTCGTGTCTAAACTTGCAGGTGGCGTAAAACCTGCAATGGCCCTCGTTGTATAACCAACAAGAGCCGTTTGGTCTAGAGGAGGCCGCGGGCTGCTGGGATGTGCCCCCCGCGGCTGCCCCTGGAAAGGACGCCTTGGCCGGACGCTGCGCTAAAATTAGTTGTATCCACACATCAGTGGCCTTAGAAGCCCAACTGATGTGGCTCTTTCCCGAAATGCGACGCCTAAAGTCCTCGTCGTAGCGCCACCAGGCCGCACCCCCGTGCAGCCGATAAGCGCTATAGATGGTGTTTAAGTACACCATCATTTCCGGACCTTTTGCGGGCTGGTGCTGGCACATAACGTGTACCATCACCATATACGCCTGCAACCAGTTACCGAAGGTCTTTGCAATTTTGGGCTTTTTGTCAGAACCGCGCTCTGACCCACGCTCCTTATCGACCATCACGTGGTCCGCCGAAAGCAAGGACCATATATCTATATACGAACCACTCCTAATCTTCTCCAGCAACTCATCCGTCAGACCCACCCCCAATGGGGCGACACCACAATACATTGAATCACCAAACTGTAAACCAATTGACGGGTCTATTTCCGAACCCGCTGCTGAGCTACCACCGGTGCTACCCACAGGCGGGCCTGAACCCCCTGGAGCGCAGGACACTAAAAGCCCTCTTTTTTGTTCTATCCGGCTCAGCAGCGACCGCAACAACTCTACTACATCATTCCTCTCCGCACCCGCTGCGGGATCCATAAAACATTTTATCAAATCATACATTTCGGACTCACCAGCTGGACCGACCTCCGGCGTTGCCAAGGGTGTTGTCCCCGCTGTTCCGCTCCCGCGGCTCCTGACCGATTCATATCCGGGCTGATGCACTGCCGTATACAGTGCCCTTCCTTCGCTGTGTGGTTGCGACGTGCCAGGCTGTTCCCGCCTTGAGCGACTGTGATCGTGGTCTCGCCACCGTTGCCGTTCCCGGTCCTCGCGATAGAGGGATAACTGCGGGTCCGACTGCCGAGGCTGTTCCACCAATCGCTGCGGTTCCTCTAGCCCGCTGCTGCTACTTGACTCGCGGCCCCTTTCCCTGCCTACGCATGCCAAGCCTGACTGCTGCGCTCGTTGCCGCTCTAAACGCTCCTGCCTCTCCTGCCTGGCTCGCGCCTTCTGCCTCTGCCTTGCCCCTTGGCCCTGCCGCTTGGAGCTCCTGCGCGGGGGCTGGGGTTGTGGGTAAGTGTAATCAGAATATTCAGCTTGCGGGGCAGTGTATCGTGGGTTAACATAACACCGACGGTAGGAAACCGTCGGTTCGTTAAGGTCATAGAATGGCATCTGGCCCGGAGGCTGCTGCCTCCCCATGGCTGTATCCTGTGAAGGGGTTGCTACGTGCCGGGGTGACTGCAGCTGTACGCTAGGCCTGCTGGCGGGAAAATGCTGTCGCCTCCTTGCCCCCCTCCCCCTCCCTGTGTGGCCTTCCTCTTCGGAACTAGCTGGTTCCCCTATGGGCTCCCCCAAACTGCTCCCCCCCTCCCTACTGCTGCTGTACTCGCTACTAAAAATCTCCGGACTATGTGTAGGGGGGTTATATGCAGGCCTGCTGGCTGCTTTTTCCTTTCCCTTTCCCCTACCTTTGCCTCCTGTGTGCCTGCCTGGGCCAAAGCTGCTGCACACCTCGTGCGCTACCCTCCCCCCCCCACGTGCTGGGCCGCCATCTTGGGAGGACGAGCGGCCTAACCGCGCGCTTCCCTGCCGCTCTTCGCTCGGCCTGAGCTCACCTGCTGCCGCCGTCGTTGTCCTGCGCCCGGATGCGCGCTCATGACGATGCCCGGAGCCAGTCCCCGTTGCCGAAGTCCGTCCTCGGCCTTCGGTGTCCCCGCTGGCCGCCGACCGTAGGGCCTGTGCTGCCGGTCTCTCTGCCGCGCGCCGAGGTGCCGGCGCCCCTCCTCCGCCGGGGCTACCGGACCCTCTCGGGCAATCGCCGGCACGGCTGTCCCTCCGCCCCCCCCTCTTCCTTGCTGGGCTCGGGCTGAGCCTTACCGGCGGCTGCTTCCGTCTCCTCGGCCGGCCTCGCGGAGCCTCTTCTTGAATGCCGACATCTTCTCCCGATTCCTGGCGACGTTCCTCTTGCCCGGTGTTCGTTGCTTGGACCGCTGGTGTCTGGCATGCCGCCAGCAGCTCCTCGAGCCACCGGGTCCCGTCTTTTCTCACCGCTTCCTTGATCAGGCCTTGCAAGTCCTCCATATTTGTAATCCAAGGGAAAAACTTTTCCTCTGGGCTGGCGCTGGAAAGAAACTCTCCCGATAGTCCCGCACTCTCTTCGCCTCCTCGGCCTGTACTTCCACTCGATAATCCCGCTCTACTCCTTTCGCCGTCTGCCCTCTTCCACACGCTGGTCCCGGTCCTCCTTTTCTTCTTCTCTGGCGTCCTCTTCCACCCGACACTCCTGGCTTTCTCCGGCCGTCTCTTCACTCCGCTCTCACCGTTCTTCACGCAGTCTTTCACTTCTATTCCCGTTTCTTCTCTAGCGCTCCTTCTCTCTCGCTGACTCACACCTAACTGCTTTCCCGCTCCCCCGCTCTCGTCTTTTCCTGCCTGTAGCTCCTCCCCTTCCTTCTAAACCCTCACTATTTTGAATCTCCCTCACCTTTTTCGCCCCGCCCCCAGTCCCACGCCGCCTCGCTAAACGCTTTGCTGCATACAATTATGTGTATTGCACCGCTGCAGCAAATGAAAGGTTATTGTCTGCAAAGTGTGAGCTGACTGTCTGCAAATGTATCCATTCTATCCTGTCAAGTGGTATGAGAGAGGTCATAAATGTGAGTGCTTGAGAGCGGGAAAAGGTCTTCCATCTAGAGTTCTATCAGCTTCCCTCTTGAGTTCTACCAGAGAGAGAGCACAGAGGCACTTGGGGGCACCTTCAGCCCTCATGTGTTGAAGATGGAAGAGAAGGAGCGATTTCCCAGAATGCCTGCTTCTATGATTAGTAAGTGAGCCTGCAGAGAGAGAGAGAGAGAGAGAGAGAGCATGAGCTAGTCCTACGTTTTCCTTTCACAAGACCCCATGCAGAGGTACTCTTCTTCTCAATTGTTTACACACAAGCGTCCTGAAGTTTGGGACCACTGGGTGGAGGTTATATCTGGGGAATTGTAACCAAGTGAAGTTATGCCCTGACCATTCCCAGGGACCTGAGGTACTATAATATTGTCTGTGGCTCAATTATTTTCCTGCCGAGATTCATGCCGGTGGGTGCCGGAATGGTGGCGTCACCCATGACAACCCCTTTACCTGTCATAATGTTTATTGGGCATCCCCATGCCAGGGGTGGCCGGAAGAGGCCCAGCGCTGCCCTGGCCTTGCCTGGAAGGGAGCATGGTAAGTGCCGCCATGACAGGCCAGCATCTTGCTCTCCCAGATCCTCAGTGCATGCCTTCTGTCCGGGGTTACCCTACGGGACGCTGCACAACCTGCTGCCTGCAAACCAAATACCAAGATCCGTGGGTCAAGTGCACCTTAAATATTTCCTGCCCTTTACTTCAGACACACGAGTCCTTCTCAGCAGTCACCTGGTGGGTTTCATTTTTGATGGAACATCCCTTTAAGTAAAGTTTTGCTGTACTTTGCACTTTGTCTGTGGCTCTTTTTCATGGAGTTCAGCTTCTGGTTCCGCACCCACTTTGGTGGGATTCTTCCTAGCCCATCTGTGCTGATAAATGCACCAATTCCCATGAGGTCAGCCAGTGTGCGGTTATACTTGGAAAATATCTGCTGCCTTTGGGAGGTAAGAAAAGAAAATACTTCAGTGTGAAGAACGGAGCTGCAAGAAATAAAACAACTTCCCAGGTTTGTAAATGTAAAGTTTCCTGAGGCGTTTTAGGTCATTTCGCGGCTCCAGCGATGCGACCGTCTGGGTCAATTCCCAGCAACTTGTAAAGCAAATGTCACATTTTCAAGGAATTCTTTATTCCGTCGGTCAGTGCGATTACAACAATACAAAATTTATATATATTTTTGCTGTACTACTTTTAAAAAAGAAAATTATTCTGTCGCCATCTTCTGACCGCCATAAGCTTGTTCACTTTTCCGTTGACATCGTTGTGTGAGGGCATTTTGGGTACATATGACTTTTTGATCGCTTTTTGTTACATCTTTTCTTGTTATGGGGTGATCAAAAAAGCACAATTCCGACGTTGCATTTTTTTTTCTGATGGCATGAACCTTGCGGGATAAATCATGCGTTACTTTGATAGATCGGACTATTATGGACGTGGCGATACCACATATGTTCTTGTTTTTTAATTTTATATTAGAAACATGGAAAAGTTGTTTTTTTTAACTTTTATTACTTTTTATGTTTTTAATAATTAATAAATGAAACTTTTTTTAAAACACATTTTTTAGTCCTCATAGGGGACAAGAACTTTGATCGCTCCTGCAGTATAATTTAAGCTACAAGCATGGCATCATAGACAATCTGCAATCACAGCCCTGGGGGCATTCAGAAGGCCAACAGCTGCCATGCAATTGGAGCATCCCAAAGGGTAACTCAGGACACGGGGCACATGCTGAGGAGCGGGGAGGGTAAAGGTATCACTTGTCACGGTGGCCCTTATGAGACTCCTCCCCAGAGGGATACACACAGCCTCGGCCAGAGTATCATTGGGCTTCTTCCGGACACCCCTAGAGAGGGATGCCCAATATACATGCCGTAGAACTTTAGATTGTCACGTGACGCCACCATTCCTTTACTCACTGGAATTAACCTTGGCGATAATCAAGAGAATCCACACGTCTTGGTGTTTAAATACCTCAATTCCTGGGAACGGTCAGGCCCTGGCAAAACTTTACTGGAAAACTTGGACACTTCACAATATAAGAATACACCGATACAGGCAAGACAAAAGAAGGGAGGTCAAGGAGGAACTCAGGATGATACCGGTCCTACAGTCTCTGTTATCTGTATGGTGCCGCTCTTGCAAGAGGAAGGGGCAGACTCTCCACAGACACTCACAGGTAAAGTACCTCGGTACTGGTGTATCTTGATGCCACCAGGAAGTACTGGTGGAGTCAAGATTGACAGGGGTGACGCCCCCTATACCTGATTGGTTGCAGAGTGGGATGCGCTCCAGATCCTCGCAGGCCACTAAAAGGATTTATGGCGCTGCTCGAAGCTCCTTCCACGCCGCCCGTCCTATTGGAAATATAGACCACGGCCCCTGCTGCAGACAACCTGCCCCGGACGCACTCCATTCACCGCAGAGGAGGGGAGGCCTCAGCAGGGACACGACAGCGGAGTAAAGCGCCTTCCCTGCCGGCGCTGCAGCACAGAGGCCACAGTGCCATCGGACACACACTAAAATCCAGCGGCCGCAGCGTCCCGCAGTAGTAGGGGAAGACCTGGCAGCGCGGGGGACATTGACTGACTGCTGGTGCAGGCGGCCACTTAATACTGCAACAGGACAGCATGAAGCGACCACAACAGAGTTATGGCTGGCGCCGCCACTGTACTGGAGGAGGACCACAGAAGGGACCCCATAGAGCACGGGGAAGAGTTACTCACTGCTGAAGGGAGGCCACACCACCGGGGGACAGTGAGTGACAGCCACAGCCGCACACACGCACTGCACTGCTAAATTACACTGAGCCGGGGGACGACAGTCAGACGGCTGAGAAGAAATTTATCGAGGACCTTCCAGGATCTTACACTCTTGCACCAATCGGGAGCTAGGGGTATGACAGGGGCGTTCCTCCATGGAAGCCCTGTCAAGCCCATAGCTTCCGGTGGCGTCAAGATACACCAGTACCAAGTACCTCTGCACGGTGATCTTGACTCGCTTCTGTACTAATGATCTCTCACTCTCACCTTACTCTCTACTGGCTCCTGTCATTGGTGTACTGAAGATCTCTCTCTTCCTCTTCCATCCTCTTCACCACAGGAGGATTGAAGGTACCCCCATGTGGCTGGCTTTACACTCCTCTCCTACCTGCTGAAGATTCTGGAAACCTCACCTTGCTCTGCAACACTCATACTTATAGACTCTAACATACCACGTGACAGGACATAAATTAATACATTTGCAGACATCTCCCAGTCTCATGCAGACACTAACCCGTCATCTGCTGCAGCTGTGCAATACACACAACAAAACACAAGACAGTTTGCACAAAGCATCCACACAAAGGACATTACATGTATGACATTCATGGAGGGACCAGGAATAGGTGTTCTGGACCACTACACAATCTTAGTACGGGGGGCCAGTCTAGAGCCCCAAACTCTGACCGGGGCATTTAAATGATTATTTCAGAATGGCAGTGGCATTTAAGGGTCAACAGCTGTCAAAGGCAACCGACACCCGCATTGTCTAAAGCGGAATCAAAAAGTATTTTTTACTCTTTCTGCTCTGAGGGCCGCAGTGCCACACTAAACCACTTCTAAGGACCACAAGGGGATTCCCATCTGAGACATATCTATATGTATAAAGACGAAAGCCCTCACTGACTCACTGACTCACTGACTCGCCAAAAAATCTCCAACTTCCCGATGTCGTAGAAACATGAATTTTGGCACAAGTATAGATTATCTCCAAAATAGGAAAAGTAATTGGGTCCCAACTCGATTATTCAATTCTAGCGCAAAAGAATTAGCGTCGAAATTTAACGTACGGAATCTAAATCTCTCACTTCCCAATGTCATAGAAACTTAAAATTTGGCACGAGCATTGAATATGTCATAAATAGGAAAAGCTAATGGGTCCCAACTCGATTATTCAATTCTATGTGCAAAAGAATTAGCGTCCAAATTTTACGTATGGAACGTAATTTTCTCACTTTCCGGTGTCATAGAAACGTGAAATTTGGCACGGGCATTGATTATGTCATAAATAGGAAAAGTTCATGGGTCCCAACTCGATTATTCAATTCTAGCACAAAAGAATTAGTTTCGAAATTTTACATACATAATCTAAATCTCTCACTTCCCAATGTCATAGAAACATGAAATTTGCCATAAGCATTGAATATGTCATAAATAGGAAAAGTTAATGGGTCCCAACTCGATTATTCAATTCTAGCGCAAAAGAACTAGCATCCAAATTGTATGTACGGAATCTAATTCTCTCACTTCTTGGTGTCATAGAAACATGAAATTTGGAACGGGCATCGATTATGTCATAAATCAGTATATATCGGGTATATCAGCTAGTATGGTATATCCTAAGTACACTCATTGTCAAAAAAAATCCCATCCCTAGATGGAATTGTCATTTTGCTACAAAACTCGGCATGCAGTTCCATCTCAGGCAGATATGCAAATAGTGTTAAACCGTTTATTACTGTGAGCATTCTGCTTAATGGGTTCAATTAATGTCTAATATGGAGTTGGTGATTGGAGAACCAAGGAGTTTAGAGCCCTCGTGTAGCTCCTCAGCTCTATGCTGGAAAGACCCAAAAGTTTATAAAAGTATCTGTTTAGTTCCAGAACCTTCACTCGGGGCAGCCAGGAGGGCAGACAGTAGTGATATACAGCCTCTTCCCAGAGTCTGAGGAAGAAATTAGGTGCCATATATGACGCTGAAGTAACTTTCCCAGGGCCCCAATGAGAAACCTGGACAAGCAGTGCAGGAATTTTTGTGTAGGAACAGAGGTATCTCCAGTCACCAAACTCTGGATATATGAGAGTGGACTGCATAGACCACCACCTAGTTTGCCAGAAACATCAAATAAAAGTAAGATTTGCTGTTTCAACTTTTTCTAATTCCTGGAGCTCATTCCCACTGGAGGAACCCACAGCACGCTACCCTGCAACATTGCCCTCCAGGAGCAAAGACAACCACTGGAGGCCCTAAACGTGGTTCTCCCCTTGGCCTATAAAAGGCTCTCGGAGGCTCCTTGTGTGTAGTGACCTCTTCTTCTGCTTGTAGAGCTCGCTGATCACTAGACGCCTCTACAACACAGAAAAGAGATTTCACCCCGTTACCAGATTCTGAGAGGGGGCACATTATTGGGATGCGAGAAGCTGGATGGTCATATTGATAAATTGTCCCTCACCGGGACGTTCTGACCAGACTGTTAGGAGGTGTTGGGACCAGCAGATATGTGAGAGCACACAAAGCGATCGAGCACAGGACGCCCCCTACAGACCACCAGTAGAGAAGAGCATCTGACCACACTGTTAGGAGGTGTTGGAACCAGTGGATGGGGGCACACAAGGTGACCGGGCTCAGGACGCCCCCTAGAGACCACCAGTAGAAAGGAGCGTCTGACCAGACTGTTAGGAGGTGTTGGGACCAGTGGATGTGTGAGGGCACAAGGTGACCGAGCTCAGGACGCCCCCTAGAGACCACCAGTAGAGAGGAGCGTCTGACCAGACTGTTAGGAGGTGTTGGAACCAGTGGATGTGTGAGGGCACACAAGGTGACTGGGCTCAGGATGCCCCCTACAGACCACCAGTAGAGAGGAGTGTCTGACCAGACTGTTAGGAGGTGTTGGAACCAGTGGATGTGTGAGGGCACACAAGGTGACTGGGCTCAGGACACCCCCTAGAGACCACCAGTAGAGAGGAGCGTCTGACCAGACTGTTAGGAGGTGTTGAGACCAGTGGATGGGGGCACACAAGGTGACCGGGCTCAGGACGCTCCCTACAGAGCACCAGTAGAGAGGAGTGTTTGATCGTCCGACAAGCACCAGCAGCTCCAACTGTTTCGTTGTCCATCATCCAGAGACAGGGAGCACCATTGTTACACCCCTGTGTCTGTAGGAACCATTTCCAGTCACTTAGGAAGGATCTATGTACTTTACAGTTACGAAAGTTCAACTGAAATCTCACAATAACAACATGTCTCAATCAAGACATTTCAATCCCTCTTGTAACTGTCCGTCTTCATCATAGTACTGTTTACTTTATATCCGGAAGTCTGTGGCATCACACCATCATCCCGACTTCTAAGCACCATAGGTGCCAGAGTACATAAAAACAACCGCGTAGAATGCAGTACATCACTTCTACCTGCCGTAACTTCACCTTGGTGCGTAGTGGCTCAGTACGGTGCCTTACCACCTGGTATATACATTTACTATTCCCGGCACTTAAGCCCACAATACTCAGTACAAAACCTCAATCCTTCTAAGCTATTGGTCATGTACGTCCATCACAGTCTGTAATATGTGCACATAGTCGTCGGAGGCTGGCCTCACATCTGGCAGCTTTGTCTTTTTCCCAGGTGCTGTGGGCGTTATCTGGTACCGGGTCCTCTGTGGGAAGGGAGACATGCTTTCCTCCCACGTGCTGCTGGATCTTTCACCTTGGTGATCTCTCACGTTGGCTCTTCGATCCTTGGTCATCAGGGCCCTTCCTATGTCTATTCTCAGCCCCGGTCATCAGGCCTTTTTTGCTGCCTCTTTCTTTGTACTGCTCCTCAGTATGGGGACAGTGCTACAGATGCCAGTCAAAACCATGGCCACCGCCTCGTCACTACAGGTCTCTTTTGCTGGGTCTGCTGGTCCTCTCCTGTGTGCTGCTGAGGGGAACCTTGCATTGCACGCTATGTGATGTGTTTTTCGGCCAAATAATGGGCAATGCATTCCAAGGAAATGCGTAAAGATAGGACATGCCACAATTTTTCCTGCATCGCAATGCGGGACAAAAAAAATCACTCCTGGTCATGACCTTATTAAAAAGAATGGGGTTCATATTCGTGTGAGATTTGTGCATCTCGCAATGCACAAATCTCTCAATTTTCTAAGCCATGTGAAAACGGTCTAAGAACTTGTGAACTACTTTCAGCTGTATCTCTAGAAACATTTAGCGCTTTTGCTATCTTTGTGTATCCGTTTCCTTGTTTGTGCAGATAAAGATCTGTTCTCTTAACTTTTTGGACCACTCGTTTGTCTTAGGCCGGTCTCACATGGACAGATCGGATTCCGCATGTGGGAGCAGGCAACAGTATCTGGCCCTGTCCCCAGCTGGCGACTGCACATACCTGTAGTCTTCTTTATTGCGGATAGGCGCGGGTCGGACAGCTTATATTGACACCAATGGAAGCCGTCCGTGCGGAATACTCACAAAAATAGAACTTGCTGCAATTTCATTTCTGCTCATAATGAATGCAGAATGTCGCGTATCGTTCGCACGGGTGATGATCGTGAATTCCGCAATTCAAACCAGGTCGCGTGACACTGGTCTTATACATATTTCTAACATGCAACCAAACCTCAAAGCCTGGTCCATTCCTTGTATTCAATGTGTTTCCTCTCAAGCACATCTGATGCAACTAATAAAGCTCTTGATTACTTGTACCAAGTGTGCTTGTGAAACACACATGATCTGTAAGGCTGCTTTTACAGGGGCGACAAAATCGCGCAATTTTCTCCCAATGCGACAGTGCTATAAATCGCACGCATGTAGAGCCCATGCTTTCCAATGGGTTCCTTCACATTAGCGATGCTTTGTAGGCTGCTACATTGCAGGAATACAAAATAGCAGCATGCTCCATACAGTCACAATTTGTGATATTTTGTAGCCCATGTTTGCCTATGGAGCCTTCCTTTGCATCATACAAAAAAGGGGATTTTGTGCGGTAGGAAGTCCTACTGTTTGAGCCCTACAATAAGCCCTGGCTGCATTTTAAAAAAATGAAAAAAAACCAATGCATTACCTAACAGGCGCTGTCTGCTGCAGAGCTCGATAAACTAATCACAGCCTTTCAATGCAATGACTGTGATTGGTTCAACAAGCACTAGCTCTGATTGGCCGCGCCACAGTGCAATAGCCAAGCTGAACGCACCAAAGTGGATGAGACCACGGGGATCGCAAGATGGTTGTCATGGGTGGCTCTGTAATCCCTCCCGACACTGGTGGTATTGGGGCTCTGCTCAGCTGTCGCACAGTGGCACAAAGAACGTATAAGGATATGTTTAAACTAAACAGTTGTTTTGTCACGGGTGACGCCAGTACTCCAACCTGAAGTCCCAAGTGGAACAATGATGAAATAACTTGAGTTGAATCCAGTAGCTTGTAATAGAAACTGGGAGCCCACAGTTTTACTTAAGCTTTTTAAATAAACATTTGAAATTCACTTAGACTTTTCAGCGTTACAAGGATTTAGCAGAGTCGGCAATGATGCAGTTAACTGACATGTTGAAAACAGTAGAATTGCAATTTGAACCACACTTTTCTTCAACGCTCTCTCTCTGTTTTTCTCTAGAAGTTACTCAGTAATGATTTCCCCACAGTTTTGACTATCTGATGGGCTTACTGGAAGTGTAAGATGCAGCTGTTGCATGAAAATGGCCGCTGAACTAGTCCTGGCTTTGAATTCAGTGGATAGTTTAATTCACTGTTTTAGTGGAACGATGACCTCCAACTCTTTTCTCCTCACTGCTGGAAAAACAAGGAAGCAGAAAAGGACCTCGCTGCCCTGGAAGACTTGTAGAATCACTGCACGATCGGCTGCACTTCTAACACACCTTCACCTCAGGCCCTGCAGACTCTCCTCTCCACCGACTGCTCTGTCCCCTCCTTCACTTCCTCTCTCTTCCCGCACTTTCTTGCTTTCCTTCCCTTTTTGCATAGAAACCAATACTAATGTTTCCCGCTCTAGACTCACCGACCAATCAGTGGAGGTGTAACGTATAGCCATTAGGCAACCAGCTATTGCCAGCACTAGGCTTCTAGCTTAGGAAGGGGGAAACAAGGTTTCTCCGACGTACGGCACCTTCTATACCTCAGGAAAGCACATAGACAGGTGTGACGAGACAAATGTAAGTGTGACTATTCTGGAGGACCCTCCGGGCCACTACAGCGGCACTCAAGGACCATTTAGAGCCAGCACTTCCTGGAGGCTAGGTTTTTGAAACCCCTGACCAGGAAGCACTGGCTGAGGACTGCAGACAAGTGTGCTGGAGCTTCAGGAGGAAACATGCAGCGGAGCAGACAGCGCCTCTCAGGTGGTGTATTGTTGTTTTTTTATGTAACCAGGATTTATTTTCCGGTTACGGCTTATACTTCAAGTCTTCCCAAGAATCCCGGCAAAAGAATGCTACAAAATCGTGATATCGCCACAATATTGCACAGATCACGGATGTGATATCGCCAGCAGCACATATAAATAGTTCCACACCTGTGGTTGGATCCTTACAGGGAATGCACCAGCCAAGTACGGATTAGACCGCCTCCGTATTAGGTATCAGGAAACTGAAGGGATATGGCAGCACTCCGGGTGTATGGAAAGTAAAAAACAAACTCTTTATTCTCCCATGATAAAAAACACGACGTTTCGATCCTCACCGGGATCTTTGTCATCTCTTCAGTTTCCAGATACGATATCGCTGTGATTTTCTTGCAGAGATATCGCTGTCTCCCTGTAAAAGACGCCTAAATATGTGCTCTTGTGAAGAATTCTATTCAGGCAATGAATAATTCTTTAGCTGCATAAGTCATGAAGGTGGCATTTTCTGTTGAGTTTGGAGGAACCAATTGTTATATTTGTTGTATTGAGACATGTGATTGTTTTCATTGTAAAACAGCTTAACTTGGTAACTAAACTTAATTTGCAATGGGGTTGAATAATTTTGATTACGACTGTATGGATAACATAAGATCCGCCATTCACAATCGGTGATGGTCACAACCCGCCTCCTTCCCCTCCCTGCACAGGTCACAGAAGATGCTTGCAGCACACTCCCATAGAAGTTAGTGAGTGTTTTCCTGTCTACAAGTACTTGTGGTCGATGCAGCTGCTATAAAAGTATCTCTCTGAATGCAGTTAACGGCGCCTGAGGAAACTTTACTACCCATTACTTTCGGTTCGGCCAAAAGAGAAAAATAAAAAAAGATACAATAAAAAACATAAAACAGATTAGAATGAAAGAATATTATCAGTATTTAGTTTTACGAAGTAAAAATAAAATCTAGGCGATACATTCCGTTTAAAGAACAATTTGTTGATCTGATGAAATTCTAGACTGCGGTACCAGAAAATCTGGCCGAGGAACAATCCATTATTTACATTCTGCTGACTTGTGTATGTTCAGAGGGTGAGGTGCGAAAAACGGCTTGTGCTCAACTGACTTTTCTAGAGCCAATCCTCAATCTGGAGTCAATCAGTAGCGCGGCCTCAAAGTCTGCAACATCTAGAATAACCAAAGTGAAATCTCCACCGAATTCAAACTGTATGTCTTTGAGCTCAAAAATCATATAAACTATTTTAATCCAAAGCAGGTGAAGATACCAAAAGAGCTAATTCTGTAATCTTGAAAGGACTACACCAAAAAAATAATTGGGATACCAGAAACAATCATGTCCATTAGATGAGCATTCACATTATATGGTCACAGACAAATCTGCACATTTCTCATACAATAATTACGCAATTACCGAGTATAAAGCATGAGAACATTCAGGCGACATGTAATAGATAGGAAAATGTAATACTGCCCCCTCTGTACAGGGATATAACTACTATAATACTGCCCCCTCTGTACAGGGATATAACTACTATAATACTGCCCCCTATGTACAAGAATATAACTACTATAATATTGCCCCCTGTGTACAAGAATATAACGACTATAATACTGCCCCCTCTGTACAAGAATATAACTACTATAATACTGCTTCCCCCTATGTACAAGAATATAACTACTATAATACTGCCCCCCATGTACAAGAATATAACTACTATAATACTGCCCCCTCTGTACAAGAATATATCTACTATAATACTGCTCCTATGTACAAGAATATAACTACTATAATACTGCCCCCTATGTACAAGAATATAACTACTATAATACTGCCCCCTATGTACAAGAATATAACTACTATAATACTGCCCCCTATGTACAAAAATATAACTACTATAATACTGCCCCCTATGTACAAGAACATAACTACTATAATACTGCCCCCTATGTACAAGAATATAACCACTATAATACTGCTCCCTATGTACAAGAATATAACCACTATAATACTGCCATCTATGTACAAGAATATAACTACTATAATACTGCCCCCTATGTACAAAAATATAACTACTATAATACTGCTCCCTATGTACAAGAATATAACTGCTATAATACTGCCATCTATGTACAAGAATATAACTACTATAATACTGCCTCCTATGTACAAGAATATAACTACTATAATACTGCCATCTATGTACAAGAATATAACTACTATAATACTGCCTCCTATGTACAAGAATATATCTACTATAATACTGCCCCTATGTACAAGAATATAGCTACTATAATACTGCCTCCTATGTACAAGAATATAACTACTATAATACTGCTCCCTATGTACAAGAATATAACCACTATAATACTGCCTCCTATGTACAAGAATATAACTACTATAATACTGCCCTCTATGTACAAGAATATAACTACTGTAATACTGCCCCCTATGTACAAGAATATAACCACTATAATACTGCCTTCTATGTACAAGAATATAACTACTATAATACTGCCCCCTATGTACAAAAATATAACTACTATAATACTGCTCCCTATGCACAAGAATATAACTACTATAATACTGCCCCCTATGTACGAGAATATAACTACTATAATACTGCCATCTATGTACAAGAATATAACTACTATAATACTGCCCCCTATGTACAAGAATATAACTACTATAATACTGCCTCCTATGTACAAGAATATACACTACTATAACACTGCCTCCTATGTACAAGAATATACACTACCGTTCAAAAGTTTGGGGTCACCCAAACAATTTTGTGTTTTCCATGAAAAGTCCCCCTTATTCACCACCATGCGTTGTGAAATGAATAGACAATAGAGCCAAGACATTGACAAGGTTAGAAATAATGATTTGTATTTGAAATAACATTGTTTTTACATCAAACTTTGCTTTCGTCAAAGAATCCTCCTTTTGCAGCAATTACAGCATTGCACACCTTTGACATTCTAGCTGTTAATTTGTTGAGGTAAGCTTGTGAAATTGCACCCCACGCTTCTAGAAGCATCTCCCACAAGTTGGATTGGTTGGATGGGCACTTCTGGCGTACCATACGGTCAAGCTGCTCCCACAACAGCTCAATGGGGTTCAGATCTGGTGACTGCGCTGGCCACTCCATTACCGATAGAATACCAGCTGCCTGCTTCTGCTGTAAATAGTTCTTGCACAATTTGGAGGTGTGTTTAGGGTCATTGTCCTGTTGTAGGATGAAATTGGTTCCAATCAAGCGCTGTCCACTGGGTATGGCATGGCGTTGCAAAATGGAGTGATAGCCTTCCTTATTCAGAATCCCTTTTACCCTGTACAAATCTCCCACCTTACCAGCACCAAAGCAACCCCAGACCATCACATTACCTCCACCATGCTTAACAGATGGCGTCAGGCATTCTTCCAGCATCTTTTCATTTGTTCTGCGTCTCACAAACGTTCTTCTTTGTGATCCAAACACCTCAAACTTGGATTCATCCGTCCACAACACTTTTTTCCAGTCTTCCTCTGTCCAATATCTGTGTTCTTTTGCCCATCTTAATCTTTTTCTTTTATTGGCCAGTCTCAGATATGGCTTTTTCTTTGCCACTCTGCCCTGAAGCCCAAAATCCCGCAGCCGCCTCTTCACTGTAGATGTTGACACTGGTGTTTTGCGGGTACTATTTAATGAAGATGCCAGTTGGGTACCTGTGAGGCGTCTGTTTCTCTAGAGACTCTAATGTGCTTATCTTCTTGCTTCCTCCCACTTCTTTTTCTACTCTGGTTAGAGCCTGTTTGTGCTGTCCTCTGAAGGGAGTAGTACACACCGTTGTAGGAAATCTTCAATTTCTTAGCAATTTCTCGCATGGAATAGCCTTCATTTCGAAGAACAAGAATAGACTGTCGAGTTTCAGATGAAAGTTCTCTTTTTCTGGCCATTTTGAGCGTTTAATTGACCCCACAAATGTGATGCTCCAGAAACTCAATCTGCTCACAGGAAGGTCAGTTTTGTAGCTTCTGTAACGAGCTAGACTGTTTTCAGATGTGTGAACATGATTGCACAAGGGTTTCCTAATTATCAATTAGCCTTCTGAGCCAATGAGCAAACACATTGTACCATTAGAACACTGGAGTGATAGTTGCTGGAAATGGGCCTCTATTCACCTTTGTAGATATTGCACAAAAAACCAGGCATTTGCAGCTAGAATAGTCATTTACCACATTAGCAATGTATAGAGTGCATTTGTTTAAAGTTAGGACTAGTTTAAAGTTATCTTCATTGAAAAGTACAGTGCTTTTCCTTCAAAAATAAGGACACTTCAATGTGACCCCAAACTTTTGAACGGTAGTGTAACTACTATAATACTGCTCCTATGTACAAGAATATAACTACTATAACACTGCCCCCAATGTACAAGAATATAATTACTATAATACTGCTCCTATGTACAAGAATATAACTACTATAATACTGCCTCCTATGTACAAGAATATAACTGCTATAATACTGCTCCCTATGTACAAGAATATAACTACTATAATACTGCTCCCTATGTACAGGAATATAACTACTATAATACTGCCCCCTATGTACAAGAATATAACTACTATAATACTGCCTCCTATGTACAAGAATATAACTGCTATAATACTGCTCCCTATGTACAAGAATATAACTACTATAATACTGCTCCCTATGTACAGGAATATAACTACTATAATACTGCCCCCTATGTACAACAATATAACTACTATAATACTGCTCCTATGTACAAGAATATAACTACTACAATACTAACCCCCATGTACAGGAATATAACTACTATAATACTGCCCCCTATGTACAAGAATATAACTACTATAATACTGCCCCCTATGTACACGAATATAACTACTATAATACTGCCTCCTATATACAAGACTATAACTACTATAATACTTCTCCTATGTACAAGAATATAACTACTATAATACTGCCCCCTATGTACAAGAATATAACTACTATAATACTGCCCCCTATGTACAAGAATATAACTACTATAATACTGCTCCCTATGTACAAGAATATTACTACTGTAATACTGCCCCCTATGTACAAGAATATAACCACTATAATACTGCCCCCTATGTACAAGAATATAACTACTATAATACTGTTCCTATGTACAAGAATATAACTACTATAATACTGCCCCCTATGTACAAGAATATAACTACTATAATACTGCCCCCTATGTACAAGAATATAATTACTATAATACTGCCCCGATGTACAAGAATATAACTACTATAATACTGCTCCTACGTACAAGAATATAACTACTATAATACTGCTCCCTATGTACAAGTATATAACTACTATAATACTGCTCCCTATGTATAAGAATATAACTACTATAATACTGCCCCCTATGTACAAGAATATAACTACTATAATACTGCCCCCTATGTACAAGAATATAACTACTATAATACTCCCCCCTATGTACAAGAATATAACTACTATAATACTGCCTCCTATGTACAAGAATATGACCACTATAATACTGCCCCCTTTCTATAAGAATATAACTACTATAATACTGCCTCCCATGTACAAGAATATAACTACTATAATACTGCCCCCTATGTACAAGAATATAACTACTATAATACTGCCCCCTATGTACAAGAATATAACTACTATAATACTGCCCCCTATGTACAAGGATATAACTGCTATAATACTGCTCCTATGTACAAGAATATAACTACTATAATACTGCTCCCTATGTACAAGAATATAACCACTATAATACTGCCCCCTTTCTATAAGAATATAACTACTATAATATTGCTCCTATGTACAAGAATATAACTACTATAATACTGCCCCTATGTACAAGAATATAACTACTATAATACTGCCCCCTATGTACAAGAATATAACTACTATAATACTGCCCCTATGTACAAGAATATAACTACTATAATACTGCCCCCTATGTACAAGAATATAACTACTATAATACTGCCCCCTATGTACAAGAATATAACTACTATAATACTGTAATGTTACTGGTGATTTCTGGGTCTTGTACATTTTATTTCTGTGTAGATGTATTATGTATTTGGTAGTGCGGTTTTCCTGGTCCAGATGTCACACAGTGGCAGCATTATTGTTTTAAAGGGTTCAGTAACCCTTCTGGCTCGGCAATACCCCTTTTTGGGGTTCCGCTTTCAGTACCCCTCTTCTACAATTATCACCAAAGTAAATAAATGAAGGGTCGGAAACTCTTCCCAACTAGATAGTAAACATGAAGCAGCTGGAGTGTGAATGCAGCACAGCCCTCCTCCAGATGTTCTAGGCTGTGCTCCAGAACATGGCCGCCATACAGGAACTGATCTTTACGGACAGCCCTCGTCAGTCTTCTTCTCATCTCCTTATTTTGTTTTTGTGGAAACAAGTGAGATTCCCATTCGACACGTATTAGCAAAATGTTAATTGCTTAGGTTGCCATTTCAGTTATCAGCTGCAGGAGGCGTCTCATCTCGGGAAACCTATTGCTTGATAGGTACATGGAAGATAAATATCCATCCTAGTTCTGGACAGTCATGGCCAAAAGTTTTGAGACTGACACAACTTTTTTTGACTAATACATCAAGTTTTGGCAAATATTCCATATTAACAGTGTTGACCCTTATTTTTCATGACTTCTGCTCTTCGCCCCGACATGCTGGATATGAGCTTTTGGACAAATCCTGACTGATGACAACCCATTCCTCCTAATCAGTGCTTGGAGTTGATCATAATGTCTGTGGTTTCGTTTATCCAACCGTTTTTTGAGGATTGACCACTGGTTCTCAATGGGATGGAGATCTGGGGAGTTTCCTGCCCATGGAGCCAAAATATCAATGTTTTGCTCATGGAGCCACTTAGTTATCACTTTTGAAAAAAAAAACATTGTTCTTAACCAAATTGTTTCTGGATGGTTGGGAGGAGTTGCCCCTGTATGGTTGAGAGGAGTTGCTCCTGAATGGTTGGGAGGAGTTGCTCCTGGGTGGTTGGGAGGAGTTGCCCCTGGATGGTTGGGAGGAGTTGCCCCTGGATGGTTGGGAGGAGTTGCCCCTGGATGGTTGGGAGGAGTTGCTCCTGGATGGTTGGGAGGAGTTGCTCCTGGATGGTTGGGAGGAGTTGCTCCTGGATGGTTGGGAGGAGTTACTCCTGGATGGTTGGGAGGAGTTACTCCTGGATGATTGGGAGAAGTTGCTAATGGATGGTTGGGAGGAGTTGCTCCTGGATGGTTGGGAGGAGTTACTCCTGGATGGTTGGGAGGAGTTACTCCTGGATGATTGGGAGAAGTTGCTAATGGATGGTTGGGAGGATTTGCTCCTAGATGGTTGGGAGGAGTTGCTCCTAGATGGTTGGGAGGAGTTGCTCCTGGAGGAGGTTTAGATTCTTTATTCATGGCGGTATCTTAGTCTGTGAGTGAGCCCGCTCCCTCATGAATGGCCTCAGGATGCGTTACTGTTGGCATGACACAGGACTCATGGTAGCGCTCACCTTTTCTTCTCTGAACAATCATTTTTCCAGATGTTCCAAAAAGTCTGAAGGGGCTTCATCAGAGAAAATAACTTTCCTCCCTTCCTCTGCAGTCCAATCCCTGTACCTTATTTTTTCTGATGAAGTCTTCTTGCGTTTCAGAGGTCTTACAATCTAAATAGCCTCCTTTCCCAAGCATATACTTGAAACGTGTTGCATGTATTCCTTGTATTGTATTGTCCTGTTTTATGGCACAAAGAAATCTGGAGTTTCTTCCACTCTCCAACCAGATTTTGTCCAAAGCCTGACTTTTTATGGATGAACCTGGATATTTGAGAAGACCGCTGGCCCTTGCTGAATCTTCACAGAAAGCAAGTGAAAAATGTTATTCCTCTGCTCCTTTTTACCTTTGTCTACTCACATTACACCAGGAACATTTTATCATTTCTTCCTTCCTGTATCTGCGACCGAGGTACTGGCGTGCCCTGGACCCTCTTGTGACGCTCTCCCTACGAACTTGGCCTTTCAGAGGGATCCGGTGAAAGAGTGGAATAGCACCATTGTGAAGGCGAACTGTGACCAGTGGTATGATGGACTGTCGTAAGATGGGCAATCCACACCAAGTGAGTCCATAATATCATTTCTGCTGCTCCTTTTTAAAACACTATAATTTATTCTCGGAGCGCTGGCCTGAACTTTCATTTGATGAATAATGACTGGAATCTAAAGCTCCTCCAGGAGCAACTTCTCCCAACCATCCAAGAGAAACTTCTCCCAGCCATCAAGGAGCAATGGGGTAATGAATAGGGATGAGCGAGCATACTCGGAAAAGCACTACTCGCTCGAGTAATTTGCTTTATCCGAGTATCGCTGTGCTCGTCCCTGAAGATTCGGGTGCCGGCACGGCGCGGGGAGCTGCAGGGGAGAGCGGGGAGGAACGGAGGGGAGATCTTTCTCTCCTTCTCTCCCGCCCGCTCTCCCCTGCTCCCCGCTGCGACTCACCTGTCAGCCGCAGCGGCACCCGAATCTTCAGGGACGAGCACAGCGATACTCGGATAAAGCAAATTACTCGAGCGAGTAGTGCTTTTCCGAGTACGCTCGCTCATCTCTAGTAATGAACAATGTATTTCCAGCATGGTGGAGCACCATCTCACAAGCAAATGTGATAACTAAGTGTCTCCATGAACAAAACATTGATATTTTGGCTCCATGGCTCGGAAATTCCCCAGATCTCCATCCCACTGAGAACCCGTGGTCAATCCTCAAAAAGTAGGTGAACATACAAAAACAGAGAAATTCTCATAAACTCCAAGCACTAATTAGGAAGAATGGGTTGTCATCAGTCAGGATTTAAAAAACAGGGTCAACGCTGCAAATATGGAGTCTTTGCCTGAGGGCTTATTCAGACAGGCATTAATCGGTCGGGTTTTCACGGCCAGCCGATAAACACTTCCATCTAAGCAGTTCCCCCCTTCCCCCTCATTGGCTCTCTGCTTCTCTCCTCCAGTCCCGCGTGTGCAATGGGAGGGGGCGGAGCTAAGCTCCACTCTGTCCCACCCACTCCCATTGCTGGCTATGGACAAGGGGCGGGGAGGAGGCTGAAGCTTAGCTCCACCCCCACCCCACCCACTCCCTGCAAACTGCTCAGAGGGGAGGAGAGAAGCAGAGAGTCGGTGAGGGGGTGGGAAGGGGGGGACTGCTCAGATGGAAGTGTATATCGGCTGGCCATGAAAACGCCAGCCACTATACACTCGTGTAAATAAGCCCTAAACTTGATGTATTTGTCAATAAACGTTTAAAAACTGATGAAATTCTTATAATTGTACTTCAGTAACCATAGAAACATGGGACTAAAAGATCTAAAAACACTGAAGAACAAACTTTGTGAAAACCAAAATTTGTGTCAATGTCAAAACTTTCCGGCATAAGTGTGTAGTACATCCGCGAGGCCCAGGGAGGCTCCCGCCGCAGTCATTTACTAAAGTAGTAAGTCTTCCATAGTTCTACATCAATGCAGGCACATTCCAGGCAGCAGCATGGTTACCAGCATTACTGTTACTTTTATCTACACTGATGACACATTGAATGTTCTGCTGCTCCTAAGACATATCCAGTAAAAGATGCGTCCGGGGGTCTTTTAGTTTTCTTGTGTTGATTTGTATCAAGATTCCCATAATATCTAAACTACCTATGAACTTGAACATTGAAGGAATATCTAGTAATATCAGTAGAGCCACAGTGCCACCTAGTGGTGAAATAATCATGGAGAAAAAAGACTACACTGCGTGGAACTTATACAAAGTTTCAGGTAATTTCCAGTTTTTGACGTCTTTTAAAACATCCTCGTTGAGTATATTTAGCGGGGAATTTATGAGGACCGCTCTTATATAGGCCAGTTGTAATAATGTTTCCAGTGGCGCACAATTCCACCGGGGTTCTAATAGTTTGACGGTGCAAACTTAGAGCCGGCAGCCTTGAAATCCACCAGATTTATCACAGTTACTGAAAAACCTGTTGAATCCTTAGACTGTTTAGTCTCTAGTGTAACAGTGCTTTTACACGGGACGACCGTCGCTTCTTTGCTTTCACACAGGAGCTACAGCCGTTCGGTGAATGGAGGTGAAGCGTGCTGGACAGGGGCGTAACTATAAGGGATGCAGAGGATGCGGTTGCACCCGGGTCCAGGAGCCTTAGGGGGCCCATAGAGCCTCTCTTCTCCATATAGGGAGCCCAGTACTAGGAATAAAGCATTATAGTTGGGAGCACTGTTACGGATTTTGCATTGGAGCCCAGGAGCTTCAAGTTACACCTCTGGTGCTGGAGATCTCTTCCGGCCTCCCGACTCCATTCACTGTGAACAGGCAGATGCTTACAGAGGAATGACTGCCTGTTCATACTGAGCAACGAGTCGTTCTCTGATCGTTTCATTTCAGTGAGCTTAAATAAAGCAACTAGTAGCTAGTGAGCGATTCCTCGCACAGTATCCTGTCGGGTCTGGTGTTTACATGGGACAACTATCGTATAAATCACTGGTTTGAGCAATTTTTGGGCTGATAGTTGGCCTGTGTAAAAGTACTCTAAGTTTATACCAGCTGTTAATTGACTAAGTTTAAGTCAAGAAATGGAGCCAAAATTCAGTGCATTGTTTGGTACAATTTTTGGTGCACAGTATCACAGTTAGGCCACACCCATTTTCACGAAGCCCACCCCCTATATCAGGAAAGTTGTGAAAAGTGACTGAAAGTGTCTAAAAAGACGAGAAATGTTGTGTAATCCACGTAAGACAATTTTTTGGCGCGCTTCCAAAAGCAAAACCGACCCAAAACATCCTAAATACTGTTACATAAGTTTTCAATTAGCATTTAGGACCTGAACTGAATTCTTCATCAGGCTTGTCTTGGTTTTATCTTTGGGTTACCCCCATTTCAGGAAAAGTACTCAAGTGCATCCCTCTGCTTACAGGAGACTGCAGCTCCATATTCCACGGACTTGATTTTAGGTCCCATTCAGGAAGTAGTTATGTGAAGTGCGAATTCTCCAGCTTTTGAACCTGTTGTTGGGGCAGTTGCTATATTGTATATTAGTGTGGGTCACGTGACCTCATTACTCAGCCAACCTGCGTTAGAAAAGAGTTCCTAATTGGCTGGCCTCACTCTAAAGGTCCATTTACACACACAGATGATCGCTCGAAATTTCGTCAGAAACTGACAGTTTTGAGCAATCATTTTGCATTAGGTACTAATGGGTTAGGCTGGCTGTCTGCTGGCGATAAATCGCCCACAGACCTCGCATGACACGCTTTCCATAGGCTAACTATGGAAAGCGCAGCCTGACGTCCACGAGCGGAGAATCATAGTGATTCTCCACTCGCGGGATTCAAATCGCGGCATGCTGTGATTTTCCGTGGTGAGCCTATCTATTAGATACATTCAGCATGGAGACTCGTCAGTTCTCACCCCTGTTCCCCCACGGCAGAATATCGCTAGCCGACAGGTAGCCTAAATCAGCCCATCAGAAGCTAACTAGCTTCATTTGCATGTATTTAGAGAACAGCGGGTGGTCTGTTCTCTAAATACATCGCTATTGTTCTCCAGCGGAACAGCAGCTGTAAGAATGTTATCAGCGCTGCCCGCGGAGAACTCAGCGTATGGTCCATCTTATCAGTCCCGATGGATTTTAAGTTGAGCTGAACTCAGCGATGGATGAAAGTGCACAGTAAGTGCACGATGGGCACACATTTACACACAACGATTATGGCTCAAGTTTTGAGCCATAATCGTGTGTAAATCCCTGGCCTCTGCAATGTGGTTGCTGGTTATAGCAGTAACAATGTGCCTTTCTATCCATTGTTCCTGTTATAGCTCTAGTACCTTGCTGTGTCCTTGTCTGTGCAGTCTTGTTTCTGTGGTTATGTCTAGTGCAATCTTGGTTTACTTGCTTCTGAGTTTTCTCTGATCATTCCTTGTTTTTACCCGCCTAGCCTTGGATCGTCATTCTGCTTGCTTGTTTGGCTTCTTGTCTGGGTCCTAATGCTCTATAGTTCTCAAAGACAATATTTCAGATAAAAGTAGGCAGCAGCAATAACTCAGGGCTTCTCAGGGACAGTGGCGTCTGGTGTTAGGGTCAGTGTCAGAGAGAGATTAGGAAAGGACATGGGGAGTGCAAGCATTAAGGATAGGATTTCTCTGGTTGTTATTTCTGTTCCATACCATCTTTTCCACTCTCCACTGTCTGTTTCATCCTCATCATCATATTCATCCTCATCATCCACTCACCATCACCTTCAGACCTTCTGTTTTTGTGTTTTCACTGTGTTGATAATATGTACTATCTATTATTCTGTGCAGTGGTCCGGTTGTTACAGTGTTTGGCTCTACTATAAGTCCTGGGGGTACCTGACTACTGGACGACTGTTAGAAGTGAAGTTGATTGCTGAAGTTTAGTGACCACAAAACATTCACAGGATAGGGGACAACTTGCTGATTGGAGGGAGTCTCACTACTGAGACCCCCACTGACCTTGAAAATGGGACTCTCATTTCACTGCGAGAGTCGATTCTATCCCCTCCGTGATGTCACTGTAAACGGAGTGCTGGCGGAGCATGCAGGGTCAGCGCTCTATTCATTTTACTGAGGCTGGCGGAGATACCTGAACGCGTGCTGCTCAGGTAACTCCTGCAGGCCCATTGAAAGTGAATGGAGCATTGGTGAACTTGCATGACCAGCTCTCTATTAATTCTCCTCCTCAATGAGGGCGCAGTTACCCCATAGTGAGATGAGGAACATAGGACCCCCATTCTTATCATCAGTGAGGGTCTCAGCAAAGGGTATGGGGGATAACTTGTAATCGTGGTACAACCCTTTAAGGGTCTGTTCACATGGGTGGAATTTCTACTGATTGAGTACAAAAAGAATACGGACCCACTGAATTAAATTGGCATTTTCGGACGTGCGTTCTTCATGTGGACTGATGTAACAAAAAAGTGGCAGACCAAAGTTGCCCATTAATGTCTATGGGAGTGTAAAAAAAAATGCAGTGAATACACACTGTTTTCCAAAGGTTGTGACAAAACTGGCATTACCTGGGCGTTCTTGAGGGTTTTTGCACATGTGAAAAATGCAGTGAACACAATTACAACAGGGACATTAAAATAGCGCAAACGTAACAAATCCGCACAGACATTAAAAATGGAGGTTGGTAACACAGTGTGCTGTCAGGGTGCCGCAAGCTGGGGGAAACATGAGCTCTTGATACCCAAGGTTGGGATTTCAGAGCGCCTTCCCCCAATTGGCAACCCTTGCCCGGTGTTGCCCCCTCCTGTACAACCTCTGCTGTTACTAGTGAATATCTCCTCCTTTATCACGCTCCATCATAAAACACTTATCACTCCATGTAATCAGGTTCTGCATTCTGCGGATTGACCTGAAACGCTCCATAGCTGCATGCCGAGCGCAGACCTCCAGTCCCGAGCTGCTTGGTGAACACGCACTAATCACACGCGTGTGCCAGCCAACTGCTTAACATACATAAGTGAAGCTTGCACTGGAATCCTGTGTTTATCGGTGCGAGGCTTGTAGAAGGAACGGCCAGATGAGGAACAGCCAGAGGATTCCAGGAAATTACAAGGCTGCACGGAGTAGACGAGGAAACAATAAGAGCGAGAAATATAGAATATGAGACAGATGGAGGAGCGAATCTGAGTCTACGACCGAAGAACAGAGGCCCCAGTACTTACAATGCTCTACACACCCCATCAGAGGCGTAACCTGAAGCTCCTGGGCCCCAATGCAAAACCTGTAACAGGGCCCCCAACTGTAATGCTTTATTCAGAGTACTGGGCTCCCTATATGGAGAAGAGAGGCCTTATGGGCCCCCTAAGGCTCCTGGGCCCGGGTGCAACCACATCCCCTATAGTTACACCAGTGCATCCGATGATTCCATGCTGCATACTAAAGACCTATATCCTGTTTATATATAACATTAAATATAGATCAGTCACATTACTTATGTATTATACTCCAGAGCTGCACTCACTATTCTGCTGGTGGAGTCACTGTGTGCATACATTACTTATCCTGTACTGATCCTGAGTTACATCCTGTATTATACTGCAGAGCTGCACCCACTATTCTGCTGGTGGAGTCACTGTGTACATACATGACTTATCCTGTACTGATCCTGAGTTACACCCTGTATTATACCCCAGAGCTGTACTCACTATTCTGCTGGTGGAGTCACTGTGTACATACATTACTTATCCTGTACTGATCCTGAGTTACATCGTGTATTATACTCCAGAGCTGCACTCACTATTCTGCTGGTGGAGTCACTGTGTACATACATTACTTATCCCTGTACTGAGCCTGAGTTACATCCTGTATTATACTCCAGAGCTGCACTCACTATTCTGCTGGTGGAGTCACTGTGTACATACATTACTTATCCTGTACTGATCCTGAGTTACATCCTGTATTATACTCCAGAGCTGCACTCACTATTCTGCTGGTGGAGTCACTGTGTACATACATTACTCATCCTGCACTGACCCTCAGTTACATCCTGTATTATACTCCAGAGCTGCACTCACTATTCTGCTGGTGGAGTCACTGTGTGCATACATTACTTATCCTGTACTGATCCTGAGTTACATCCTGTATTATACTGCAGAGCTGCACCCACTATTCTGCTGGTGGAGTCACTGTGTACATACATTACTTATCCTGTACTGCTCCTGAGTTACATCATGTATTATACTCCAGAGCTGCACTCACTATTCTGCTGGTGGAGTCACTGTGTACATACATGACTTATCCTGTACTGATCCTGAGTTACACCCTGTATTATACCCCAGAGCTGTACTCACTATTCTGCTGGTGGAGTCACTGTGTACATACATTACTTATCCTGTACTGATCCTGAGTTACATCGTGTATTATACTCCAGAGCTGCACTCACTATTCTGCTGGTGGAGTCACTGTGTACATACATTACTTATCCCTGTACTGAGCCTGAGTTACATCCTGTATTATACTCCAGAGCTGCACTCACTATTCTGCTGGTGGAGTCACTGTGTACATACATTACTTATCCTGTACTGATCCTGAGTTACATCCTGTATTATACTCCAGACCTGCACTCACTATTCTGCTGGTGGAGTCACTGTGTACATACATTACTCATCCTGCACTGACCCTCAGTTACATCCTGTATTATACTCCAGAGCTGCACTCACTATTCTGCTGGTGGAGTCACTGTGTGCATACATTACTTATCCTGTACTGATCCTGAGTTACATCCTGTATTATACTCCAGAGCTGCACTCACTATTCTGCTGGTGGAGTCACTGTGTGCATACATTACTTATCCTGTACTGATCCTGAGTTACATCATGTATTATACTCCAGAGCTGCACTCACTATTCTGCTGGTAGAGTCACTGTGTACATACATGACTTATCCTGTACTGATCCTGAGTTACACCCTGTATTATACCCCAGAGCTGTACTCACTATTCTGCTGGTGGAGTCACTGTGTACATACATTACTTATCCTGTACTGATCCTGAGTTACATCGTGTATTATACTCCAGAGCTGCACTCACTATTCTGCTGGTGGAGTCACTGTGTACATACATTACTTATCCCTGTACTGAGCCTGAGTTACATCCTGTATTATACTCCAGAGCTGCACTCACTATTCTGCTGCTGGAGTCACTGTGTACATACATTACTTATCCTGTACTGATCCTGAGTTACATCCTGTATTATACCCCAGAGCTGCACTCACTATTCTGCTGGTGGAGTCACTGTGTACATACATTACTTATCCTGTACTGCTCCTGAGTTACATCCTGTATTATACTCCAGAGCTGCACTCACTATTCTGCTGGTGGAGTCACTGTGTACATACATTACTTATCCTGTACTGCTCCTGACATGATTGTGAAGTATGAGCTAATTGCAGTTCACCACGTTGCGATGAGACTTTAGGCCTGCAGGGTCTTGGCTGTGTATTGGTGTCTCGGTAACATTCTCAGGGTCCGGGCCAAGGAGCAGATCTGATTCTTCGCCTTTGTCCGGGGTCTTGGAGGAGCCGTGGAGGGGGTCTGCCAAGAGAAGCAGCAGTTGTTTGCCTGTAATCAGGTTGAAATGTCACCAGGTTGTGTTTAGAGGGGAGCCCGGCCCCTCAGCGGGGGCCCCTCAACCTGCGGCCGACACGTTGTGGACAGATGAAAAGACGAAGCCTAATTAGTCTGAATCATAGGGATCCCGCTGAGCGGACGGCAGCGAGCGCTGGAACCACGAAGGGGAAAAAGTAAAACAACAACACTTTATGAAAACAGCATGTGACACCGGGGCTCGCCGAGAGGGGGGGCGCGCATTGAAAATTTGGGGCAAGGGGATCGTTTTACCGTTTCCACGTTGTGCACTTGGCCGTGACTGCGAGTAACCAGCGACTGAACTGCGCTCTGGGCAATGACACAAAGAGAAAAACAACCGCAATCCTGGTTAACCCATTATCTGCAAAACCTCAACAACTGGTGTCTGTGTATCGTCTGCTGACAGAATCCACATACCACCAGAGGTCAGGAGCCCTGTTCCAGTAATATCCTCTAGGGGGCGCCACTAGGATCGGAGCAGTTTACTGGTAGCAGATGTTACATAGTGGGCCGAGGCCAGTATGTTACTTTGTACAATGAACAGTTCTATATTTTGTAGTTTCTTTACCGATTTCAAGATCTCTGGATGCTGTCAGTGAATGGAAACAATACCCTTCTCACTGAGGGCAGAGCTGTGGGAATCTTGGTAGCACCCACAGCCAGCCGCGGCCTACTGTAGATTCTTCATTGGGGTCCAGAAGCTTTGGTTTGAGCACTGACTAAGGGCTTGTTATAAAGTATCAGTCTCCGCAGCCATGGCCGGCCTTAGCTATGTATGACCCATGCAGATGCACAGGGCACGGGCCACCAGGCTTTAGGGGGGCACCAAGCGAATGGTGGCTGGGAACAATTGCCCCGCTTACGTCCGCCTGTTCAAATGATCTTTTCCCTCCGTGTGATAGTGTCTTGTCTGCACAAATCGTCCTCCTACTGGTTCTGTCTCGCCCGTCTGATGTTCTCAGGTGCCGTTCTCAGGTGCTGCTGTCAGCCTATCAGCGCCCCCTGCAACACAGTCACTTAGTTCTGCTACTGCACTTATGTTATGAGCTTGCTTCTGGTATGATATCTACATGCTGAGGTTGGTTCATGGTGTATTTATATTATGGTATGGATCAGGAGCTGTATTTATGGCAAGAGCTTGGTTCTGGGGCTGTATTTATGGCAAGAGCTTGGTTCTGGGGCTGTTTTATGTTATAAGGTTGGTTCTGATGTAGTATTTATATTATGAGTTGTGTTTATGTTATGAGCTTGGTTCTGGGGCTGTACAATATTAATGTTATGAGCTTGGTTCTCCTTCAATATTTATTGGCTGAGCTGGTCTGACGTGAGTGTATATAGTATTTTTCTCACACTGTGCCATCTAACCTAAGTCCAGCGCTGTCTGCAGTCACTTCACTGCTCTGTCCTGTGCAGCTCAGCTCTGCTGCATCTATATGTATCTATAGATTTCTACATTTTTCCTGTCCTCTTTTACATGACTTCGTATTGTGAGAGCACGGAGACCAGAATTCGTCCGAAGCTTCTACCTGCCAGCAGCCGCCATTCATCGCAGTAATGGTGTCGGCCTGCCTCTCCTCCTGTGTACTGTGTCTGGCAGCTCTTTAATCTCTCTGACTTTATCTTCATCTTCCAGCTCCAGGTATCTCCAGTGCTGAAGAGACGGAAAGCAGAGAATGACCCCGTCTGGCCGAGCAGTAGTCAGCAACTAGTTATGGTGATGATGCAATAAAAGGCATTGTAAGATGCGATAGAGAAGGCAGCAGAGCCTGACGCAAGCAAATCCCAACTACAGGGATGAATGTAATGCCACAGTTAGGGCGAGCACCCACTGGCGTTTTTTTACCTGCGTTTTGCGTTTTTCCTGCACAGGCATAGAGACAACATGTGTTCCTGTCCACTGGCGTTTTTTTTGCGTTGCGTTTGCGTTTTTAACATAGGAACTGTCAGTTGCATATGTGTCCTTATTTTTCTCCTAATGCACCCATGAAAAGCCGCGAAAACGCCGCGAAAAACGCGCGGAAAAATCGCGGAAAACGCAAACGCCAGTGGGTGCTCGCCCTTAAACTTATGAAATGTGTGGTGAGCCGGACCAGACCTAGGTGGAGGAGCAGCGAAAAAGCTGCTGCTCTCTTTTTAAAAAAAGGTGCGTTTCTGATGCGGCTTTTCACAGGGAAAAAAGGGGGCAGTTGACAGGTTTGTGATGCTAGTCCGTATACAGGCCAAGGCCTGTGGCAGATAAAATATATAAAAATGGGAAAAAAATAAAATAAAACTATTCTTTCCCCTGAAGTGTAGAGCAGTGCCTCAGTGCAGATGGTGAATGGTGAGAAGGGACTCAAGGAGGCAGAAGTAACAGTAATTAAGCACAGGATTTCCCGCTGTCCTCCATGCTTCTCTATGTTCTCTATGCTTTGCCCACTTGCTTTTTGCTCTTTAGTTTCCTTTATTCTCTTGAGCATTAAGTTGCCTTTCTGATCGAACATTACAGTTACTTTAGTCCTTTACTGATCCTTTTCTATTCTTTCAAGTATCAAAAGTCTTTTAGTAATTATGGTTCCTGTAGGTCTTAGCTATTACTTTCCTTTGTTCTTAATATAGCTTGTAGAACTTTGGGGTACTCACACTTTCTCTCCTTCCCACTGCACTGGTTAGTTTCTTTCTCCTGAGGCTTTCTGTCTAGCAACCATCTGTGGTCCTCTCTGCGTCTCACTTTTTTCCTCTCTCTAGACCATAACTCCCTCTCTCTAGCTTCACTGCTCCCCTTTACTTCGTCCTAACTCTTTTTGACCAACCTGTGCATAGGACCTTTTTACCTATCACAGGCTGCCTATCTCCTGGCGACTTGACTCAGACTTCCAGCTTAGATTGAACTCTGTCAGAGCAAAGTGTGGTTGACTAACAATAACTTTACATTATTAAACTATGACATTTGCATTCATTCATTCTATCACCTCAGAGTCCAGAGGCTATTATGGAGTGTACAAGTGTGAAAGGGGGCCCCACAGTAAAGATCTAACTGGGGCCCCTATTATAGCACTGGGTTTTTCCATCCAGAAGGGCTACAACATAATAAAGCAGATGGACCAACTAGGACTTGTCTCTCTTTCTACAAGCCCTATAAGGGACGTAGCTATAGGAGGTGCACCGACAACCGGGCCTTGGAGCCTTGAGGGGGGCTAAAGGCTCCTCTGCCACACAAGACCCCAGTACTATACATAGCACATGGTAGGTGGGAGCCTGATACAGATATTGCATAGGGCACCAGGAGCTTCAGGTTAGGTTTCTGACCCCATATTGGATTCCTCTATGACCATGTTGGTGACCGCTTGACCAGCGATTCTCTAGATGTCTTGATTTGTGTTCTTCCGGCTTCTCAGTGACACATGATTGCCTCCAGTACTTTCACTTATCGTCCAGATCTCAACTCCATAGAGAGAAGATCTCATCACCTGGACAATGTTGGACGTGACTTCTCTAGATACATCACTATCTGTTCAGAAGATTGTAAAGACCGTCCGAAAGATAAAAAGCCGGCCGATAAGATGAACACAGCAAGCCACGTCTACAGGCACCCATACACATTAGGGAAATCTTACCCAACCATGTAGCCTACATATATGGGGGAAGAGATGGTAACTGTAGGAGAAATATATATCAGGCATGTTGGATTTTAAAGGGCCACTCTGAGGAAATGTTTTGTTTCCTGGGGTGCAAGCGACATACAAGGGTTAAAGGGGTTGTCCCGCGAAAGCAAGTGGGGTTCTACACTTCTGTATGGCCATATGAATGCACTTTGTAATATACATCGTGCATTAAATATGAGCCATATAGAAGTTATTCACTTACCCCCTCCGGTGCTGGCGTCCCTGTCTCCATGGCGACGACTGAGGCCTTCTTCTCCGGTCGCCGCAACAGTCGGCGCTTGCGCAGATAAGAATCTTCTGCTGGCTGTGTCCGGGCTCACGAGCGGCGTCCTGGCTCCTCCCTCTTCTCCGCGTCATCGTAGCTCCGCCTCCGTCACGTGGTGCCGATCAGCCAATGAGGTGGCTGTAATCGGCAGTGGAACACAAGACTGGAGAAGAAATCCACGGTGCACCATGGGAGAAGACCCGTGGTGCACCATGGGAGAAAACCGCGGTGCACCTTTGGGAAAGGACTGGCGGCCATCTTGAAAGAAGACTTTTTATAATTTCATGAAACGCTGAATTGGTGAGTAGAAACCATCTTTAAAAACGCTTTCCACGGGTACATTGTGATGTTTGCTGTAGAAGGGGGACTGGGCAGAGAAAAAAATTTTCGATTTTGCCTCGGGACAACCCCTTTAACTGGGAATATAACATACTTATCGATCCCTTCATTGTTCAGAGAGCCGGTCCCCCCCCCCCCCCTCCCCCTAAAGGTACATTACTTAAACCAAACGTTACAGAACAGGAACCAAATAACCATAGGGAATCAAAATAATGGGAGTGACTAAACCCCACCCCCACCACCACCTCCACACCCCACCCCCACCCCCACCCCCCACACACATCACCTTACACCTATGAGAGCTGCAAAGTCAGTCTCATAGGACAGAATAGCGACTGCGACTTTCGTCCTGCTGGAGGATGTGGCTAGTTACAATGTGGGTCGAACTTCATTCATCCAACAACTATCGGAACCCCTTGCCCCCCCAGGACACCAGTTTATGCCCTGGATATAAAGGGGTTGGATATAAAGGGGTTTTCGCTAATGGATGTAAACTTACATCCTACGGATGGCACTGTTACGGCACTCTGACCCCCGGGCGCCAAGTGGGGTGCCCTGAGCTTACCGCCCCCCACTGTCCCTGCCTACTTGCCTCGGCCCTGGCTAACCCCAGGCGGACAACTGGACGGCGGTCCCTGCCCTGGCTAAGGACCTGGCGACTGAAAGGCAGAATCTAACTAGCGGGGGACAGAGTGCCGACAGAAAAGGCAGATAGAGTAACCAACAGAAAATACAAGCACAAGGCAAAACTGGAAGAGGCTGACAGGCAAACTAGAAGCTGACTGAGCCAGGCCTTACTAGGAGCTGACAGAACCAATAACTGGCAGTGAGCTCAGATCACTGCCAGTCTTTTAACTACAAGACTCCGCCCAGGGGCGGAGAGTGGGAGGAGGCAACTCCTCCCACTGCTGCATAAGAAAGATGGAGGAGTGCGGGCGGCACCCTACGGGCGGACACGCCCACGCCGCCGCACACCGGCCGCTCCACGCCGCCAGGAGAGCCCCGACCCCAGAGCTCCAGGACGCCGGAGCAACGCGCGTCGACCGCGGGACCCAGCGCCGCCCTGCATGGTAACAGGCACAGGCTCAGAAGCTGAGCCCTCACCATCCGCAGTGGAAGTCGGCTGGGACTGACAGCGGCCTCCTGCTGCAACAGCAAGGCTCGGTGGGAACACTGGTCCCTGCTGTTAACCTCTTACATGCTGCAATCAATGTTGATTGTAACGCGTTCACAGAGGGAAGGCGCTTCCTCTGTGACATCATCAGCCCTCCGACATATAATGACAGAGTGCCAATGGCTTTCCATGGCAGCTGGATGCCAGACAATTGGTGTCCTGGTCTGCCATGGCGTATGTTTGCCATCAATGGTGATATTGCATTACAGTATAGAGGTACTGCAATGTATTATCAGTGTGATCATAGCATCGCAAGTTCAAGTCTTCTACAGGGACATAAAAAATGTAAAAAATAAAAATGGCGAAAAAAGAACATAGTAAAAAAAAACGAAAACGTTTTTTGCATACTTTCTTCTCTTTATTTAAAATTAAGTCACCCTCCTCCCCACGTTGCATCGTTAATGACCTTTACCATAAATTGAACACACTTTTCATTCCACAAGATAAATGCTACAAGAAAACCTTTTATTCAAAACGAACCAAAATGTTTTTCTTTGTTCATTTTGCGCCCCAAAAGAAACACTAAAAAAAAGTGATCAAAAAAGCCATATGTACCCCAAAATGGCACCGAAAAAAACTACATCTTGTAACACAAAAAAACCCGCTCACAAAGCTCCGTCCATGGAAAAATGTTAAAAAGTTATGTGACTTTGAATGTAGCAATGCAAAAAATATATATTTTCCTAAAAAAAGTATTTTATTGTGCAAAAGTGGAAAAACATTAAAAAAAAACTATAATATTAATATAGTCATCATCGTACCGACCAGCAGAAAAAAATGCATATTATTTTAATCCCATTAGACCACGTCACTAAGGGGTTAAACCATTTTTAGTGTTTTTCCTACTGCACATCAGAAGGTTCTCCGTCCTTACAGACATTTCGGTAATCCTGCATCTATATTTGACCGTGATAACGAGGACGCTCCTACAGCCAAACCCGAGAGCGTGGGAACAATCACCCCGCGCAGAACTCATAACACTAACGAGGACGACCTCGGCCGCTCATGTGATTTTCCGTACATAGGAGAGGGCTGTATACGGGGTTTATATGTTCTGGTTGTAAACCGCGCAGCCACCAGTCAGCCAGATGCCGGCGCTGACCACCCAAAAGCATTATTCCTGGCACGGCAGCGCTGATTCCACATCGCCCTTTATGTGTTATTATATTGGAGGGAGCGCTCTCAAACATGTCGCTGGGGCGGAAATGTTCTCCGAGTACAAAAATACATTATTGGCGCAGGAGACGCCTCCTCGCACCCTCACAAATTAACACACGGATGGTGGACCAGAGACTTACAGCCTCTGCACATTCGCAGCGCTCGCAGGAGCCCCGCTGGGTTCACGCTGCTCGTCAGGGGGGATGTCCTTCAGAATTAGCGCTCATTCACACGGGCGTATTATGCTCATTGATTTGTACTGGGTTATTCAAACGGGCGTATTTTTTGCGCAATTCTTGGTCACGTGAAAAAAAATTGCAGCATGTCCTATTTTTGTGCATCAAAGGCTTCCATTGAAGTCTATGGGATCACGTATGCAAAACGCTAATGTGAAAGAACCCATAGGAAAGCAGGGGCTTCACATACATGAGATTTGTAGCTCAAAATCGCTCAATTCTGTCACCTGTGCAGAAGTGGCCTTAAAAAAGTGAGATTTTCTTGTGATTTTTGTGTGTTTTTTGCAATTTCACAGTGAAAAAAAAAACTTCCTGCGAGCATCTCCATTCAGATCTGTGTGTTCTAATCCTGGGTGATTTCAGTCTGAATGCAGGCGAAGGGCTTAAACAGACTAACGCGTTTTAGTCCCGGCCGCATAAGCCGATGAAACGAAACCATTCATTTCAAGGGTTTCATTTTCGCTAAGTCTTTTCTCAGGTGTGAAAAGAAAGTGCCTGTCAGGATGTGGGCGCTGCCCATGCCATAGGCACTGATGCCACCCCATACTGGAGATAAGAGGACTGTGTGCCGATAGCAAGCGAGATGGTTCCGCTCCTCTTGGGTCCGCAGGACACGGCGTCTGTGGGTTCCAAAAAGAATTTCACATTTTCGTTCATCTGACCACAGGATAGTTTTCCATTTTGCCTCAGTCATTAAATGATCTTTGGCCCAGAGAAGACGCCGGCGTTTCTGGATTGTGCTGATATGTGACTTCTTCTTTGCATGATACAGCTGTAAAGGCTCATATCCACGGACAGAGCGGGATATGCCCACGGATATCCGCCACGGGAGTACAGAGTTTAAAAACGTGAGTGCCCGCGAGTGATCTTATAATTCCACCGCGGAAATCCTGACGTCTCCATTAATACTATATTAATAGAGAGCTACCGCTGCGGGAAATGCAACAGAAATCCGTCCGTGGGAATTAGCCCTAACTTGTATTTGTGAGTTCCACGGTGAACTGTGTTCACAGAGAATGATCCCTGGAAGTATTCCTGATCCCTGCAGTGACTGGCATTACAAAGTCATGTCTGTTCTTAAAGGGGTTGTCCCGCGGCAGCAAGTGGGGTTATACACTTCTGTATGGCCATATTAATGCACTTTGTAATATACATCGTGCATTAATTATGAGCCATACAGAAGTTATAAAAAGTTTTTTACTTACCTGCTCCGTTGCTGGCGTCCTCGTCTCCATGGAGCCCGCCTAATTTTCGCCGTCTAAAATGGTCGAATGGCCAAATTAGACGCGCTTGCGCAGTCCGGGTCTTCTGCTTTCTTCAATGGGGCTCCGTGTAGCTCCGCCCCGTCACGTGCCGATTCCAGCCAATCAGGAGGCTGGAATCGGCAATGGACCGCACAGAAGAGCTGCGGTCCACGGAGGAAGAGGATCCCGGCGGCCATCTTCAGCCGGTAAGTATAGAAGTCACCGGAGCGCGGGGATTAAGGTAAGCGCTGAGCGGTTTTTTTTTAAGTCCCTGCATCGGGGTTGTCTCGCGCCGAACGGGGGGGGGGGGGTTGAAAAAAAAAAAAACCCGTTTTGGCGCGGGACAACCCCTTTAATGAAGTGACGCCTGAGGGCCCGTAGATCTTGAATCTCCAATATTGACTATCAGCCTTGTGCCTTGAAGTCTGTCACTTGTTTGCAGAGAATTAGTGTTAATATCACAGCAATCGTTATAATGTAGGAGCTGTATTGTAACAATGAAAACAATGAGCGCAGCCGTGACAAAGAGCAACGATGAGCAGCAAAAACCAACAATACTGCTCACTGATTATCTCCATCATGGGGCAGAAGGAAGAACTTAGGGACCCAAAGCATTGCCCACTACCCGACCAATCAGCCCTCTGAGAAATAAAGTCCGTGGTCAATGACCAGTGTGTTTCCCAAAACTGCACTTTAAACAATTAATCTCTCTGTGACCTTGGATGACCTTGACGTAAATGACTTTATCCTCAATGGTCTCTCTTTTGGATTCACGTAAGACATTTCACCCCCAGCGTTGTTTCATTACTCGCAGCACACGGAGCAGGAGTGTTGAAATACTGGTGGAACACACGGTTGAATCATTGCGTTGACCTCACTACCCTGAACCAGAACGTTCTGCTGAAATTTGTTTCTCAGAAGACGCTTCATTTACTAAGATGCTTCCTCGACAAGGGGCTTCCTGGCACGGGACGCAGAACGACTCTCCTCATCTGTTCTCACTTTCTGGAAGCTGACATCGTTATGCTGTACCTTCAAATAAGTTCTTGATGATGCAGGGGGTGCACATTCATCACCTGCGGACAGAAGGGGGAGGGGGGGGGGGATGCCAAGGAATTACAAAAAGGTTTGTACTAGCCGACAATTATAGGGCTGTTTGCATCTTATAGGGGATGCAGATCACTATCCTCTTCATTCTCAGGATCAGAGACAGCATGGATTTAGTATTGTGACCCTTTCACTGTTTCCCCTGCGCGGCGGTGCCCCGGCCACTTACTATGTGGTTAACTACAACACCGCTCTGTTCACCTGTTGGTGGATTCACAACTGGCTGAGTGATCGTACTCAAAGAGTGGTCATAAATGGCTGCACATCCAAGTGGAAGAATGTATCAAGTGGGGGCCACAAGGCTCTGTCCTGGGCCCAGTGTTGGTCAACATTGTTATAAATGATCTGGAGGAGGGAATTAATGGGAAACTGATCAAATTTACTGATGACACAAAGCTAGGAGGGATAGCTAACACTAGGGAAGAGAGAGAGAGGATTCAAAAAGACCTAGAAAGGCTTGCACAGTGGGCAGCGACTAACAGAATGGTATTTAACAAGGAGAAATGCAAAGTCCTACATCTGGGCAAGAAAAATGAAGAAAGCGCATACAGAATGGGAGGAATTGAGCTAAGCAGCAGCACATGGGATAAAGACTTGGGTATACTAACAGATCATAGACTGAACATGAGTCAACAATGTGATGTAGCAGCCAAAAAGGCAAACACAATTCTGGGATGTATTAAGAGAAGCATAGAGTCTAGATCATGTGAGGTCATTATCCCCCTCTACTCTTCCTTAGTCAGACCTCATCTGGAATACCGTGTCCAGTTCTGGGCACCACAATTTAAAAAAGACATAGACAAACTGGAGCAAGTTCAGAGAAGAGATACCAGGATGGTGAGTGGTCTGCAAATCTTGTCCAATGAAGTTGTTGTATGTTGTTGTGTGTCATGTGACCTTGTTTGATATATGTGTTTACAAGAGGGTTTGCAAGTCAGTCTCTGCAAGTTAGTTGAAGCTCAAGTGAGTCTTCTTGCAGAAGTTAGAGAGAGAGCGGAGACTTTTGGCGGTTAGGAGAAATTGTGCCTTGTCTTACAAAGGACCCCAGGATGGAAGAGACTGAGCAATTTCCTTGTATGTGCCCTGGGCCTAATTCACTCAGGCCTTCCCGCTATTGACCTATAGGACTGAGAGAGTGAAAGGAACCGCCATGCACCGCTGAGTGCCCATCTTTCAAAAGTGAGTGTTAACTGGTAGAGAACTGGAGAGAGTGAAGGAGAGTAGCCGGGAACAAAACCCCGCAGATAACTGGGACTGTGGACTCGACTGTCATCCTAATATCCATAATCATATAATATGTCCTTTGATTTTTTTTTTCTTTTTTTCCTCTTTACTTTCTCGCCCTCCATCTCACTCTGCCTTCCGATATGTACTATATATATTGTATGTTTTAAACACCAGTTGAACTGATGAAGGGGTTCTCCCCGAAACGCATCCTCATATGCTGATCACAGATTTTATTAAATAAAAGGAGATGTTTTCCACACCTCTGGTCTCTTCCCACATACTCTAACCTGGAGTGTTGCTCCTCCTCCACTGCCAGCTTTTAGTCCTATCCTCTTGTTCTATTACGCCCACCCAGGTGGTGCGTCATCTAGTTGGGCAGCACCTCCACCATTGTAGATGCCATTCTACTCTTTTCACCTTATATGTAGATTCATCCTTCACAATTCACATGATCGTACGGGTTTTGCTCCACCCCTCTCTCTTTTCCTCCTTGTCCACTTCACACTAAAATGGCTTCCTCTTCTTTCTCTTCCTATTCATATTCCCTCTTGTACTTTTTCTTCTTTTCTCTTCCTCTTCCAGAAGTACGTAGACACACTCCTTGGTGACCTAAGAGTATTATACAGGGCTTTCATGGATATTCGTGAAGTTCTAGTTCAATTCAAACTAATTCGGACAAACAAAACTTTTTGTCAGAAGTTGGCTAAAGTTCACTCATCAATATTTGTTACTAAATAAGGAAGAATGAGAAGGATGTTGAGATGTGAGAAGGTGAAGCTGGATGACAACTTTGTTATATCACATATCTATCTATATAAATAAGGCGAAAGCCCTCACTGACTGACTGACTGGCTCACCACTAGTTCTCTAACTCCCTGGTGTCGTACAAACATGATATTTGGCACAACCATTTTTTAGGTCCTAAATAGGAAAAGCCAAGGGGTCAGAATTTGATTATTCAATGCTTAGTGCAAAAGTAAGTGACCCCTTATGTAATGTACCTAATCAAATTCTCTAACTTTCCAGTGTCATACAAACTTTAAATTTGGCACAACCATTCTTTATGTCCTAAATAGGAAAAGTAAAGGGGTCACAACTTCAGTATTCAGTTCTAGGCATGAAAAACTGGGCGGAAAATCTGCAATACATAAGAACATTGTTTTTTCAGAAACCATGAAGCAGAAATAAATGATTCTTATACTGAGGAGACTCTACCTCCCCTCTGTGTGTGTATATACTGAGGAGACTCTACCTCCCCTCTGTGTGTGTATATACTGAGGAGACTCTACCTCCCCTCTGTGTGTGTATATACTGAGGAGACTCTACCTCCCCTCGGTGTGTATATACTGAGGAGACTCTACCTCCCCTCTGTGTGTGTATATACTGAGGAGACTCTACCTCCCCTCTGTGTGTGTATATACTGAGGAGACTCTACCTCCCCTCTGTGTGTGTATATACTGAGGAGACTCTACTTCCCCTCTGTGTGTGTATATACTGAGGAGACTCTACCTCCCCTCGGTGTGTATATACTGAGGAGACTCTACCTCCCCTCTGTGTGTGTATATACTGAGGAGACTCTACCTCCCCTCTGTGTGTGTATATACTGAGGAGACTCTACCTCCCCTCTGTGTGTGTATATACTGAGGAGACTCTACCTCCCCTCTGTGTGTTTATATACTAAGGAGACTCTACCTCCCCTCGGTGTGTATATACTGAGGAGACTCTACCTCCCCTCTGTGTGTATATACTGAGGAGACTCTACCTCCTCTCTGTATGTATATACTGAGGATAATTTACCTTACCTCTATGTGTATAAACTGAGAAGAATCTACCTTACCTATATGTGTATATACTGAGGAGAAACTACCTCACCTCTATGTGTATATACTGAGGAGAATCTACCTCACCTCTCTGTGTATATACTGAGGAGAATCTACCTCACTTCTATGTGTATTTACTGAGGAGAATCTACCTCACCTCTATGTGTATATACTGAGAAGAATCTACCTCACCTCTCTGTGTATATACTGAGGAGAATCTACCTCGCCTCTTTGTGTATATACTGAGGAGAATCTACCTCACCTTTATATGTATATACTGAGGAGAATCAACCTGACCTCTCTGTGTATATACTGTGGAGAATCTACCTCCCCTCTATGTGTATATGCTGTGGAGAATCTACCTCACCTCTGTGTGTATATACTGAGGAGAATCTACCTCACCTCTATGTGTATATACTGAGAGGAATCTACCTCACCCCTATGTGTATATACTGAGAGGAATCTATCTCACCTCTATGTGTATATACTGAGAGGAATCTACCTCACCTCTGTGTGTATATACTGAGGAGAATCTACCTCCCCTCTATGTGTATATACTGAGGAGAATCTACCTCACCTTTATATGTATATACTGAGGAGAATCAACCTCACCTCTCTCTGTATATACTGAGGAGAATCTACCTCACCTCTCTGTGTATATACTGTGGAGAATCTACCTCCCCTCTATGTGTATATGCTGTGGAGAATCTACCTCACCTCTCTGTGTATATACTGAGGAGAATCTACCACACCTCTACATGTATATACTGCAGAGAATCTATCTCACCTCTATGTGTATATACTGGGGAGAATCTACCTCACCTCTATGTGTATATACTGAGGAGAATCTACCACACCTCTACATGTATATACTGCAGAGAATCTATCTCACCTCTATGTGTATATACTGGGAAGAATCTACCTCACCTCTAGGTTTGTATAGTGAGGAGAATCTACCTCACCTCTGTGTGTATTTACTGAGGAGAATATACTGAAAGGCTGTAAAGTACATAAGGAAGCGGCCATGGACTGCACGGATGGAGCCTTGAAGGCCCATAAGGGGCTGCAACCTCCAGCCTGAGGGTAAATTTGAATAAAAGGGGCGTTACCTTTAGGGGTAAAAAGTAAGGAGAGTGGGCGGGGTGGCACATTCTGCAGAGGAACATTGGTATATGCAGCCTGAGGAGAATCTACCACTCCTCTATGTGTGGACAGATTGTATTCCTCAGTTCCTCTGAAGTAACCATGACTTTAGAAAATTTTTCATGCGAATGACAGGTAAACTCATGGACCAAATTAATTCAGGCGAAGTCGGGTATATCAGCTAGTTTGTGAATAAAGGACTTTTTCAGGATAAATGACCAGAAGCAGTAAAACTTGAATGAATTAACTATATTCCTAATAGCAGCAGGAATAATACAAGAGATGCGTTCACCGCCGGAAGAGATGTTGTCGCCGCAGGAGAAGGTGACATCCAGCAATCCGGAGCCTCTTTCATGGAAGATGATTTATCGGGACATAGTTCTCCCCGTTGCCTCAGTGTTTAGATACGGGATCTAAATGACCCGGGAAACAGCTGGAGGAAATAACCGCAGCTTTCATTCATCTGGTGATCGTCAGGCAGAAGCCTGAAGTTTGTTGTGCAAAGGAGGAGAGACTAAAGCCTTACAGAATGTAGCTGGACTCGGAGTGCCGCCGCGTCCTGAAGGTCCTCGTTAATAGGGACCAATAAACTCCTGGCGGAGGAGAAGGAAGACGGATGCCGCCCGGTGACTGGACGTCCCGCTCGCAGAGTGCAGGTTAACATCAGAGCTGCATGTTATCACATACTATCAGATCTGCAGAACACGCCACTAGTCCAGGAAGATGCAGAAAGGAAAGAGTTAAAATGGTTTCCTGACATATGTCAATTCATTTTTGCGATTCTGAAAACTGTAAATTATTGGAGATGACACCATGGTGGACGGCGCGGGTAACATGATGACTTCATACATGACAGATGATACAGAGAGAAGCTAATAATGCAGCCTATTCACGTACTAGAGATCAGAAGTGACATCACTGAGAATGCCACCTATCTTTTCACTAGAGATCAGCGGTGACATCACTGAGAATGGCACTTATCCATTCACTGGAGAGCAGTGGTGCTATCACTGAGAATATAGCCTATCCATCACTGGAGAGCAGCGGTGACATCACTGAGAACGAAGCCTATCCGCTCATTACAGAGCAGCAGGGACATTAGAGAATACAGCCTGTTTATTCGCTAGACAGACATCACTGAGAATGATACTTACTCGTAACGAGTACCCCGCGATGTTCGGGTTACTTTCACTTTCATCTCTGAGACGTTAGCGCGCTTTTCTGGCCAATAGAAAGACATGGGAGGCATTACAACTTCCCCCTGCGACGTTCCAGCCCTATACCACCCCCCTGCAGTGAGTGGCTGGCAAGATCAGGTGTCACCTGAGTATATAAATCGGCCCCTCCCGCGGCTCGCCACAGATGCGTTCTGACAGAGATCAGGGACAGTGCTGCTGGTGCCGGAGCTGCTATAGGGAGAGCGTTAGGAGTGATTTTAGGCTTCAAGAACCCCAACGGTCCTTCTTAGGGCCACATCTGACCGTGTGCAGTACTGTTGAGGCTGCTGTGAGCAGTGTTGCACTTTTTTTTTTTTTGTATATCGGGTGTGCAGAGCATTGCGTTCGCAGTCTGCAGTCATTGTACAGAGTATAGGGCCAGTACTGGTGAGGCAGGGAAAGAGATATTCAGGCTATATAGGCAGTGGGCTTTTTCAAACAAATTTCGGAAAAATACTATCTTTGGGCTTCCTGTGACCGTCTTGAGTGTACTGCGTCTCTGCTGGGGGTAGTAGTCCTAATTATTACGCAGCTAAGTGTTACAGCAGGCTTGCGCAAAATTGTTTCCTGGCTCTGTGTTGCCCGTTACATCACCGCCGTCATCCCGTCCAGAGGGAAACAGTCTGTAGTAATTTTACATAGTATAGGGCCAGTACTGGTGAGGCAGGGACAGTGGGAAAGGTGAAAGAGATATACTGTCTATATAGGCAGTGGGCTTTTTCAAACAAATTTGGGAAAAATACTATCTTTGGGCTGCCTGTGACCGTCTTGAGTGTACTGCGTCTCTGCTGGGGGTAGTAGTCCTAATTAATACGCAGCTAAGTGTTACAGCAGGCTTGCGCAAAATTGTTTCCTGGCTCTGCGTTGCCTGTTACATCACCGCCGTCATCCCGTCCAGAGGGAAGCAGTATACATATATACGCTGCCTACAATATCTGTCTGCTGTCTCAGCTCAGCCTTTAAAAAAATAGAAGCAAAATACTTAAGGCCTACTAGTGGCCTTTGGACACTTGACTGCTTCTGCGCTGTGAATTCCACTAGCTCAGTCACACGCACCTACGTCTCACTACAGGCTTGCGCAAAATTCTTTCCTGGCTCTGCTGTGCGTTCCGTAAGCGAAGTCAGCCTCCAACCACAGGCCAATAAGCGGCACATTTAATTACAGCGTTCTGTTTCTGCACTACTGGTAATACACCATGCTGAGGGGTAGGGGTAGGCCTAGAGGACGTGAAAGCGGGCGAGGACGCGGAGGCCCAAGTCAGGGTGTGGGCACAGGCCGAGCTCCTGATCCAGGTGTATCGCAGCCGACTGCTGCGGGATTAGGAGAGAGGCACGTTTCTGGCATCCCCACATTCATCTCACAATTAATGGGTCCACGCGGTAGACCTTTATTAGAAACTGAGCAGTGTGAGCACGTCCTGTCGTGGATCGCAGAAAGTGCATCCAGCAATCTATCGTCCACCCAGAGTTCTGCGCTGTCCACTGCTGCAACTCTGAATCCTCTGGCTGCTGCTCCTCCTTCCTCCCAGTCTCCCCACTCCATTACAATGACACATTCTGAGGAGCAGGCAGACTCCCAGGAACTGTTCTCGGGCCCCTGCCCAGAATGGGCAGCAAGGGTTCCTCTCCCACCAGAGGAGTTTGTCGTGACCGATGCCCAACCTTTGGAAAGTTCCCGGGGTCCGGGGGATGAGGCTGGGGACTTCCGGCAACTATCTCAAGAGCTTTCAGTGGGTGAGGAGGACGATGACGAGACACAGTTGTCTATCACTCAGGTAGTAGTAATTGCAGTAAGTCCGAGGGAGGAGCGCACAGAGGATTTGGAGGAAGAGCAGCAGGACGATGAGGTGACTGACCCCACCTGGTTTGCTACGCCTACTGAGGACAGGTCTTCAGAGGGGGAGGCAAGTGCAGCAGTAGGGCAGGTTGGAAGAGGCAGTGCGGTGGCGAGGGGTAGAGGCAGGGCCAGACCAAATAATCCACCAACTGTTTCCCAAAGCGCCCCCTCGAGCCATGCCACCCTGCAGAGGCCGAGGTGCTCAAAGGTGTGGCAGTTTTTCACTGAGATTGCAGACGACCGACGAACTGTGGTGTGCAAGGTTTGTCGCGCCAAGATCAGCCGTGGAGCCACCACCACCAGCCTCACCACCACCAGCATGCGCAGGCATATGATGTCCAAGCACCCCACAAGGTGGGACGAAGGCCGTTCACCGCCTGCGGTTTGCACCACTGCCTCTCCCCCTGTGGCCCAACCTGCCACTGAGATCCAACCCCCCTCTCAGGACACAGGCACGACCGTCTCCCGGCCTGCACCCACACCCTCACCTCCGCTGTCCTCGGCCCCATCCACCAATGTCTCTCAGCGCACCGTCCAGCCGTCGCTAGCGCAAGTCTTTGAGCGCAAGCGCAAGTACGACGCCACGCACCCGCACGCTCAAGCGTTAAACGTGCACATAGCCAAATTGATCAGCCTAGAGATGCTGCCGTATAGGCTTGTGGAAACGGAGGCTATCAAAAACATGATGGCGGCGGCAGCCACGCGCTACTCCGTTCCCAGTCGCCACTACTTTTCCCGATGTGCCCTCCCAGCCCTGCACGACCACGTCTCCCACAACATTGTACGCGCCCTCACCAACGCGGTTACTGCCAAGGTCCACTTAAGAACGGACACGTGGACAAGCACACGCGGGCAGGGCCACTATATCTCCCTGACGGCACATTGGGTGAATTTAGTGGAGGCTGGGACCGAGTCAGAGCCTGGGACCGCTCACGTCCTACCCACCCCCAGAATTGCGGGCCCCAGCTCGGTGCTGGTATCTGCGGCGGTGTATGCTTCCTCCACTAAACCACCCTCCTCCTCCTCCTACGCAACCTCTGTCTCGCAATCAAGATGTGTCAGCAGCAGCACGTCGCCAGCAGTCGGTGTCGCGCGTCGTGGCAGCACAGCGGTGGGCAAGCGTCAGCAGGCCGTGCTGAAACTACTCAGCTTAGGAGATAAGAGGCACACGGCCCACGAACTGCTGCAGGGTCTGACAGAGCAGACCGACCGCTGGCTTTCGCCGCTGAGCCTCCAACCGGGCATGGTCGTGTGTGACAACGGCCGTAACCTGGTGACGGCTTTGCAGCTCGGCAGCCTCACGCACGTGCCATGCCTGGCCCACATATTTAATTTGGTGGTTCAGCGCTTTCTGAAAAGCTACCCACGCTTGTCAGACCTGCTCGGAAAGGTGCGCCGGCTCAGCGCACATTTCCGCAAGTCCAAGACGGATGCTGCCACCCTGCGCACCCTGCAACATCGGTTTAATCTGCCAGTGCACCGACTGCTGTGCGACGTGCCCACACGGTGGAACTCTACGCTCCACATGTTGGCCAGGCTCTATGAGCAGCGTAGAGCTATAGTGGAATACCAACTCCAACATGGGCGGCGTAGTGGGAGTCAGCCTCCTCAATTCTTTACAGAAGAGTGGGCCTGGTTGGCAGACATCTGCCAGGTCCTTGGAAACTTTGAGGAGTCTACCCAGATGGTGAGCGGCAATGCTGCAATCATTAGCGTCACCATTCCTCTGCTATGCCTCTTGAGAAGTTCCCTGCAAAGCATAAAGGCAGACGCTTTGCGCTCGGAAACGGAGGCGGGGGAAGACAGTATGTCGCTGGATAGTCAGAGCACCCTCATGTCTATATCTCAGCGCGTTGAGGAGGAGGAGGAGGAGGGGGAGGAGCATGAGGAGGAGGGGAAAGAGACAGCTTGGCCCACTGCTGAGGGTACCCATGCTGCTTGCCTGTCATCCTTTCAGCGTGTATGGCCTGAAGAGGAGGAGGATCCTGAAAGTGATCTTCCGAGTGAGGACAGCCATGTGTTGCGTACAGGTACACTGGCACACATGGCTGACTTAATGTTAGGATGCCTTTCTCGTGACCCTCGCGTTACACACATTCTGGCCACTACGGATTACTGGGTGTACACACTGCTCGACCCACGGTATAAGGAGAACCTTTCCACTCTCATACCCGAAGAGGAAAGGGGTTCGAGAGTGATGCTATACCACAGGACCCTGGCGGACAAACTGATGGTAAAATTCCCATCCGACAGCGCTAGTGGCAGAAGGCGCAGTTCCGAGGGCCAGGTAGCAGGGGAGGCGCGGAGATCAGGCAGCATGTACAGCACAGGCAGGGGAACACTGTCCAAGCCCTTTGACAGCTTTATGGCTCCCCAGCAAGACTGTGTCACCGCTCCCCAGTCAAGGCTGAGTCGGCGGGAGCACTGTAAAAGGATGCTGAGGGAGTACGTAGCCGATCGCACGACCGTCCTCTGTGACGCCTCTGCCCCCTACAACTACTGGGTGTCGAAGCTGGACACGTGGCCTGAACTCGCGCTGTATGCCCTGGAGGTGCTTGCTTGTCCTGCAGCTAGCGTCTTGTCAGAGAGGGTGTTTAGTGCGGCTGGGGGAATCATCACGGATAAGCGTACCCGCCTGCCAACCGACAGTGCCGACAGGCTTACACTCATAAAGATGAACAAAGCCTGGATTTCCCCAGACTTCTCTTCTCCACCAGCGGACAGCAGCGATACCTAAGCAATACGTAGGCTGCACCCGCGGATGGAAGCATCGTTCTCTATCACCATCCAAAACGGGGACCTTTTTGCTTCATCAATCTGTGTATAATATTCATCCTCATCCTCCTGCTCCTCCACCTGAAACCTCACGTAATCACGCCGAACGGGCAATTTTTCTTAGGCCCACAAGGCTCAGTCATATAACTTTTGTAAACAATGTTTATACGTTTCAATTCTCAATTCAATAAAGCGTTGAAACTTGCACCTGAAACAATTTTTATTTTAACTGGGCTGCCTCCAGGCCTAGTTACAAATTAAGCCACATTAACCAAAGCGATTAATGGGTTTCACCTGCCCTCTTGGTTGGGCATGGGCAATTTTTCTGAGGTACATTAGTACTGTTGGTACACCAATTTTTTTGGGCCCTCGCCTACATTGTAATCCTAGTAATTTTTAGCCCACCTGCATTAAAGCTGATGTTACCTCAGCTGTGCTGGGCACTGCAATGGGATATATTTATGTACCGCCGGTGGGTTCCAGAGAGCCACCCATGCTGTCGGTCCACACGGAGTTGTAACTCCATGTGTCCACTTCTAAAGAACCCCAGTCTGACTGGGGCATGCAGTGTGGGCCGAAGCCCACCTGCATTAAACCTGACGTTACCTCAGCTGTGCTGGGCACTGCAATGGGATATATTTATGTACCGCCGGTGGCTTCCTGGCACCCACCCATGCTGTCGGCCCACACGGAGTTGTAACTGCATGTGTTCACTTCTAAAGAACCCCAGTCTGACTGGGGCATGCAGTCCTAGTTACAAATTAAGCCACATTAACCAAAGCGATTAATGGGTTTCACCTGCCCTCTTGGTTGGGCATGGGCAATTTTTCTGAAGTACATTTGTACTGTTGGTACACCAACTTTTTTGGTCCCTCGCCTACATTGTAATCCTAGTAATTTTTAGCCCACCTGCAATAAACCTGATGTTGCCTCAGCTGTGATGGGCAATGCAATGGGATATATTTATGTACCGCCGGTGGGTTCCAGGTAGCCACCCATGCTGTGTGTCCACAGGGACTTTACATTAGGGATTTGTACCTGCCAGTGTCTATGTATTAAAAACCCTGGTCAGACTGGGGCATGCAGTGTGGGCCGAAGCCCACCTGCATTTAATCGGACGTTACCTCAGCTGTGATCGGCACTGCAATGGGATACATTTATGTACCGCCGGTGGGTTCCAGGGAGCCACCCATGCTGTGGGTGCACACGGAATTCCCATTGTGGAGTTGTACCTGCCTGTGACTATTTATAAAAAAAACCCGGTCTGACTGGGGCATGCAGACACCTTGACAGAATGAATAGTGTGTGGCACATGGATTCCCCATTGCTATGCCGACGTTTGCAGCTCCTGACGGAGGTGGCACAGGATTGGATTTCTCATTGCTTCTGTACAGCATTGTGGGCTATCGCCCCGCCCCTTTTAAAGAGGGTCGCTGCCTGGCCCTGCCAACCCTCTGCAGTGTGTGCCTGCGGTTCCTCCTCATGGCAGACGCGCTTATAAATAGACATGAGGGTGGTGTGGCATGAGGGCAGCTGAAGGCTGCGCAGGTACACTTTGGTGTGCGCTGTGGACACTGGGTCGTGCGGGGGGGGGTTGGGCAGCATGTAACCCAGGAGAAGTGGCAGCGGAGTGTCATGCAGGCAGTGATTGTGCTTTGTTGGAGGTAGTGTGGTGCTTAGCTAAGGTATGCCTTGCTAATGAGGGTTTGTCCGAAGTAAAAATTGTTGTTGGGGGGGGGCACTCTTGCCGCTATTGTGGCTTAAAGGGGTTGTCTCGTGGCAGCAAGTGGGGGTATACACTTCTGTATGGCCATATTAATGCACTTTGTAATGTACATTGTGCATTAATTATGAGCCATACAGAAGTTATTCTCTTACCTGCTCCGTTGCTGGCGTCCTCGTCTCCATGGATCCGTCTAATTCTGATGTCTTCTTGCTTTTTTAGACGCGCTTGCGCTGTGCGGTCTTCTTCCTGGTGAATGGGGCCGCTCGTGCCGGAGAGCTGGTCATCGTAGCTCCGCCCCATCACGTGTGCCGATTCTAGCCAATCAGGAGGCTGGAATCGGCAATGGACCGCACAGAGCCCACAGTGCACCATGGAAAAGGACGCGCGGTGCATTGTGGGTGAAGATCCCGGCGGCCATCTTGGTGAAGGAAGAAGAAGGAAGAAGGAAGACGTCGCAGAGCGGGGATTCGGGTAAGTAATATGTTTTTTTGTTTTTTTTAACACATCCCTTGGGGTTGTCCTGCGCCGAACGGTGGGCCTATGGAAAAAAAAAAAACGTTTTGGCGCGAGACAACCCCTTTAATAGTGGGACCTGTGAACTTGAGATGCAGCCCAACATGTAGCCCCTCGCCTGCCCTATCCGTTGCTGTGTCGTTCCCATCACTTTCTTGAATTGCCCAGATTTTCACAAATGAAAACCTTAGCGAGCATCGGCGAAATACAAAAATGCTCGGGTCGCCCATTGACTTCAATGGGGTTCGTTACTCGAAACGAACTCTCGAGCATCGCGGGAAGTTCGTCTCGAGTAACGAGCACCCGAGCATTTTGGTGTTCGCTCATCTCTAATACTTACCCATTAACTGGAGAGCAGCGGTGACATCACTAAGAATGCAGCCTATCCATCACTAGAGAGCAGCGGTGACATCAGTGAGAATGCAGCCTATCCATCACTGGAGAGCAGCGGTGACATCAGTGAGAATGCAGCCTATCCATCACTGGAGAGCAGCGGTGACATCAGTGAGACTGCAGCCCATCCATCACTAGAGAGCAGCAATGACAACACTGAGAGTGCCACATATTCAGTTACTTGGTAGCTACGGTAATGTAGGGTTTTTTCCTACAATGGAGGATTGCAAAATTGTGGAAAATCTTTGCTCCACTAAGTTCTTAATTCTCATCAGACCGTCTGAGTGCCTCCTGATGGGGAACATGAGAACATCCCAGATTTCCTGTATGCAGAATCCCCTGTACTCAGAGTCCTATTATGTGATTAACCAGTAATTATGTCACATGGTCTGTAGCCCAGGACTACTCCACTACAACCCCCAACATCTGCTGATGTTCAATACACGTCTCCGGGCTGAAAACCTCCTTACAATTACCATCTTACCCACCGCCAATAGAGCATAATCCAGTATAATGCCTATTGTCTGCAGCAGAGCTCACAATCTGTGACACTGTGCCCAGAACGCCCGCGTCAGCACTCTGCAGGCATTGTTCACATTAAGTAATAAACTAATTACAGCCCACACAAGAATAATAAACAGCTGAAGGAAGAAATCCAAGACCGAAACCGGAGTGCTACAGTCCACACGTCACTAGCAGTAATGTGAAACATGTTCTTATCCATGAGGAACAGCATAATAGTAGTTATATTCCTGTATGTAGGGGGCAGTATTATAGTAGTTATATTCTTGTACACAGGGGGCAGTATTATAGTAGTTATATTCTTGTACATAGGGGGCAGTATTATAGTAGCTATATTCTTGTACATAGGGGGCAGTATTATAATAGTTATATTCTTATACATAGGGGCAGTATTATAGTAGGTATATTCTTGTACATAGTGGGCAGTATTATAGTAGTTATATTCTTGTACATGGGAGGCAGTATTAGAGTGGTTATATTCTTGTACATAGGGGGCAGTATTATAGTAGCTATATTCTTGTACATAGGGGGCAGTATTATAGTAGTTATATTCTTGTACATGGGAGGCAGTATTATAGTGGTTATATTCTTGTACATAGGAGGCAGTATTATAGTAGTTATATTCTTGTACATAGGGGGCAGTATTATAGTAGTTATATTCTTGTACACAGGGGGCAGTATTATAGTAGTTATATTCTTGTACATAGGGGGCAGTATTATAGTAGCTATATTCTTGTACAAAGGGGGCAGTATTATAATAGTTATATTCTTATACATAGGAGGCAGTATTATAGTAGTTATATTCTTGTACATAGAGGGCAGTATTATAGTAGTTATATTCTTGTACATAGGAGGCAGTATTATAGTAGTTATATTCTTGCACATAGGGGGCAATATTATAGTAGTTATATTCCTGTACATAGAGGACAGTATTATAGTAGTTATATTCTTGTACATAGGGAGCAGTATTATAGTAGTTATATTCTTGTACATAGGGTCAGTATTATAGTAGTTATATTCTTGTACATAGGGGACAGTATTATAGTAGTTATATTCTTGTACATAGGAGGCAGTATTATAGTAGTTATATTCTTGCACATAGGGGGCAATATTATAGTAGTTATATTCCTGTACATAGAGGACAGTATTATAGTAGTTATATTCTTGTACATAGGGGGCAGTATTATAGTAGTTATATTCTTGTACATAGGGGGCAGTATTATAGTAGTTATATTCTTGCACATAAGGGGACAGTATTTCCGCAGTGTCATCCGACTGTTCAACGATGGTTGTGATAGTTTTAGAGTGTTACAATAGTCCACAATACAGGATAAGATAAATGCAGAACAGTCTGTTTGCAGTCAGTATTTTCTCCCCCTCACTTTCAGCAGCTCATAATTTTTAGTAAGTCACTGCTCAGTTTTTTGGGGCCTGCCTGCTGCAGACTGACAGATATCATGGTGTGTTATCAGCTTGCATTTGTATAACAGAGGTTTATAATCAGTGGGGCCTTGGACGTTAAGGGGAATAGGAGGGGGTGGGGCGGCTCTTGGGTCCAGATGTTTGGAATCAGTATTGTGTTATGAAAAAAAAAGAAATAACAGAAACATGGGATGACTTATTGGGCTATATAATCAGAGCGGGTATGGGCAGGGGATGCAATATCTGTGCCCTTCTGGATAGCATTAGGGATATCAGTGAGACCCTCGGGGAGCGCCCCCTCTGAGGCCAGCTATCACTATAGATTGCAGTGAGTAATACATTCATTACTGCAATGTAGATTAGTTTCATGCCACATGTTACCTTAATATATAACAGATTATGCTCTGATCATGTGACATATAACAGAATGCCCCCCATCCCTGCCCCCATCACTGCCCCCTGTCTGATCCTCTCGTAACCCTTTTGCATCCAGAACACACTTTTGGTTTCCATTCCTTTAGATTTTTCTTGCTGTCAGTTGATGAATGTATTCTTGTTTAGCTCACAGCTGGCATTCTGTTACAGTGTATCGGTGCAGGTAACAGTTGTCAGTTGGGAGTCCAGGGCAGAAGAGATTTGTGCCGCTGATCGCACAGTAATGCCTAGACTGTGTGGTAAACTAGGTCAGTCTAGGAATAAAAACACTTATAGATTCCATTCACTGACAGCAAACAGGTATAAAATATAGTACTGTATATTCCTTCTCATTCAGAATTGTGATAGCCGAGCAGCCACTGAGTAACGCCAAGCTGTGCCGAGCACCGGTCTCCGCTAAAGGATTTGGAATATGAGATGACAAGCAGGTGATTAGAGACAATATGGCTCCCCCTAGTGGAGGTATTTATTATTGATAGGTTTCACGTTTGGCTCCCCCTAGTGGAGGTGATTATTATTAATGAAGTCCCCTTACTAGAGGCTATTATTGATGTGATGTCATCTATGGCTCCCCCTAGTGGAGGTGATTATTATTGAGGAGTTCTCATGTTCGACGCCCCCTACTGGATGCATAGAATAAAACAGGAATACTGCAATGTATTCAGCATCACACGGAATGCAGAATGTATAACTGTATGCAAGTATTATATATACTGATGTCAAGTTCTTGTTTCTTAATGGTCCTTTAAGGACCCTGCGCTGTGGTTGGGCTCGGATTGTCGTTATCATTTTATAAGGCCGGAGGGGGGTTCTTTCTGTACTTTCTTCTTCTGTCATGCGGTTTCTACTGATGCCCCTCCCCCCACCACCTTTTATCGCTCAGCTTTCCATAATCAGAAAAACTTACAACAAACTTTTCTTCCAACTTCTTAGGGCATAATACCATTTTCTGAGCAGCAGCGCCCAGTCAGCGTGGGCCTCGCAGCGCCCAGGAGTTGCGGCTTGTTTGCTGGATTTAATTAAAGCCACATTTGCTCGTGAAGTAACACCCCGCGGTTTATCTGCATGCGGAGGGGCAGCAGGTGGTGGGGGGTGCAGAGGCCCCATTTATCACTTCAGTGCTTTATTTTCCTGGACACACGCGGCGGCTCCGCTAGGAACGCTATACTGCGCCATGTGGTTTACAGTAATATTTCCCCAGGTAGAAGCCCAGCAGCTCCAGAGGAAGCTCATAAAACACTGCGCAGAGCTGTAGGAAGCGTTCAATAAGAGCCGCCGTCATATTTTCTCATTAGGAAACATTTTATATAATTATTATTATTACTTAAACATTTCATGAACGGTGGGAGCAGAAGCCGACATGGAGCGGAGCAAGAAAACCTCAAGCTACTGCCGGGTATTGCGGTGCGGGGTACTGCAGCGCGGGGCAAAGGCATTGTCAATGTCTGCAGGGAACTATATCCAGAACATTGCAGAAGGTGTGGGACCCAATGATGGGGGAGGCAGAGACATAACCGGAAGCTCTGGGGCCCCAATACAACATCTGAGCCACGGCCCCCACTTAACATGCACCGTTTTGGTGGTAGTATTAGCAGATTTAAATAGAATTGAACTCAATGGGAGCCAAAGAAAACTGTACACAGTGAACTCCCCCTAGTGGTGACTGTACAAATAATATCTATGTAGTGAGCACCCCCTAATGGTGATTGTACAAACCTATATGTATTGAGCCCCTGGTAGCATTTTACGCCCTACCTGGGTCCTAACAACCAATCAGGTTGAATCAGCCAACCCAAACAACCAATCAGGTTTCTGGAATTGTTCCATAGTACTGAGGTGGGGAGTAAAAGGCTAATATGCCTCCCAAGGTGGTGTCTTTACAAATCTTTATGTATTGAGCACCCCTAGTGGTGACTGTATAAATTGATATGTAGTTAGCCCCCCTGGTGATGGCTGCATAAATCTGTATACAGTGAGCTCCTCTTAGTAGTGGCTGTATAGCTATGTATACAAGAAGCTCCACCTAGTGGTGGCTGTATATATCTGTATACAGGGAGCTCCCCCTAGTGGTGACTGTATATATCTGTATACAGGGAGCTCCCCCTAGTGATGGCTGTATATATATCTGTATACAGGGAGCTTCCCCCAGTGGTGGCTGTATATATCTGGATACAGGGAGCTCCCCCTAGTGGTGGCTGTATATATCTGGATACAGGGAGCTCCCCCTAGTGGTGGCTGTATATATCTAGATACGGGGAGCTCCCCCTAGTGGTGGGTGTATGTATCTAGATACAGGGAGCTCCCCCTAGTGGTGGCTGTATATATCTGGATACAGGGAACTCCCCCTAGTGGTGGCTGTATATATCTGGATACAGTGAGCTTCCCCTAATGGGGGCTTTCTAAATCATTACACAGGGAGCTCCCCCTAGTGGTGGCTGTATATATATCTGTGTACAGTGAGCTCCTCCGAGTTGAAGCTGTATATATCTGTATGCAGTGAGCTGTCCCAGTGGTATCTGTATATATGTAGTGAGCTCCCCCTAGTATTGGCCATATAAATCAGTACACAGTGAGCTCCTCTTTGTAGTGGCTGTATATATCTGGATACAGTGAGCTTCCCCTAATGGGGGCTTTCTAAATCATTACACAGGGAGCTCCCCCTAGTGGTGGCTGTATATATATCTGTGTACAGTGAGCTCCTCCAAGTTGAAGCTGAATATATCTGTATGCAGTGAGCTGTCCTAGTGGTATCTGTATATATGTAGTGAGCTCCCCCTAGTGTTGGCCATATAAATCAGTACACAGTGAGCTCCTCTTTGTAGTGGCTGTATATATCTGTATACAGGGAGCTTCCCCCAGTGGTGGCTGTATATATCTGTATACAGGGAGCTCCCCCTAGTGGTGGCTGTATATATCTGGATACAGGGCGCTCCCTCTAGTGGTGGCTGTGTATATCTGGATACAGGGCGCTCCCTCTAGTGGTGGCTGTGTATATCTGGATACAGGGAGCTTCCTCCAGTGGTGGCTGTATATATCTGGATACAGGGAGCTCCCCCTAGTGGTGGCTGTATATATCTAGATACAGGGAGCTCCCCCTAGTGGTGGCTGTATATATCTGGATACAGGGAGCTCCCCCTAGTGGTGGCTGTATATATCTGGATACAGGGAGCTCCCCCTAGTGGTGGCTGCATATACCTATATACAGGGAGCTCCCCCTAGTGGTGGCTGTATATATCTGTATAGAGGGCGCTCCCTCTAGTGGTGGCTGTATATATCTGTATAGAGGGCGCTCCCTCTAGTGGTGGCAGTATGTATCTGTATAGAGGGAGCTCCCCCTAGTGGTGGCTGTATATATCTAGATACAGGGAGCTCCCCCTAGTGGTGGCTGTATATATCTGTATAGAGGGCGCTCCCTCTAGTGGTGGCTGTATGTATCTGTATAGAGGGAGCTCCCTCTAATGGTGGCTGTATATATCTGTATAGAGGGCGCTCCCTCTAGTGGTGGCTGTATATATCTGTATACAGGGCGCTCCCTCTAGTGGTGGCTGTGTATATCTGTATAGAGGGAGCTCCCTCTAATGGTGGCTGTATATATCTGTATAGAGGGCGCTCCCTCTAGTGGTGGCTCTATATATCTGTATACAGGGCGCTCCCTCTAGTGGTGGCTGTGTATATCTGTATGCACTGAGCTCCTGCTGGTGGCGGCTGCAGGTACCTGTTATAGCAGGGTCCATCCTGCGCATTACGTTGTTGGTCACTACGGTTGTTCTGTCTACCTGCGGTTATTTCCCTCCAGCATAGAACCACATTGTCGTGTTCTGCAGTGAAGAATAGCAGGCTGTATGGTATCCGGAATCAGCATGTATATAGCATGGGGCCTGAATGCGGAGTTGGCTGCAGGAATGTAAGGACTGACTGCTCCAGCTGCGCACACTCTCCTACATTGAGGATTAGGCCCCTCGGTGTTCGCAGCCTATGCTGAGCTGTGGGAGAGCCATGAACCGTCTTCAGCGCTGCAACACGGACCGAAACCCATACAGACTGTCCACCGTGATCTGCTCGGAGGCCGATGGGAAGACTGCGCCGGCGTCCGGCTAATTCCCAGAGGATCTGCTGGCATTAGTTATCTGCACGGAGGCCACCGAGGGGTCATGTTCTGGAATATGATGTCCTCTACTTACGGGAACCAAGAAAGTAGAGCTCCTAGAAGAGGAAGACTCTGTACTCACTGCCGCCTGTTCGACGTCATATCTGGTCAGCGGGACGAAGAATACAGCTAGAATGAGCAGAAAGTGGCTGATTTCAGCCGTTTTGAACTTTATGGCATCATGGAAACAGTAATCTGCAGATGGCGGACTGGATACGTATAAATCTGACGGCCATCATCAAGCAAGCTGCAGATTTTCACCTATTTTGACCCTAGCTTCCGGTGGCGTCATGATACACTAATACCTTTTGACTCTCCTGAGTACGTTCACACGGAACTTTCGCAGCAAATTCCGCACCGAAAGCAGTGTCAGCCATGCAAATATGCCCAGAATTTTTTTTAATGGGTGTGGCTTGGTAGGAGACAACCAATCAAATTCACTATAATTTACGCCAGAGGAATAACACTTGATGCAGATTTCAGGAAGCGACACCTGAGTGTCTCAGGATGCAAGAAATGTAATAAGACGCTTCAGACTGTTATATTTGGCGCATCCTACTCTAGCGCCAGTTTTCTATGCCTCACCTGTAAAGCACTGTTCTTAGATAAATGTGCGCCACGGCGCAGAAAAAACGCACATGGAATCCACACCGGAATTGTCATAAGCTGCAGATTTTTAATGGGTGAAATCTGCAGCAAAACTGCACCAAGACCTGCAGCGCCGCCCGCAGCACTCAGTGTGGGTTCCTACTCTCCTGCGTAAACTCTAAGGCCGGCTTCACACGGGCAAGAAAATCGTGTGAGATTTGTATGTTGTGAGACGCACAAATATGAAGCCCATCCTTTCAAATGTGGTCATACGCACGAGTGATGTTTTCTCGCAAGGAACTGCGATGCAGGAAACAAGTCGCAGCATGTTCCATCTTGCTGCGTAATCTCGCATCGCGGTCCCATTGTTATCACGCGGTGTGATGCTATGGGTTCTATTGAAAACATGTTGGCGAGCGCAATATCGGGCCGTGAGTCACATCCGCCCCGGGGGGTAAGCCTTAGCTTTTATTCACACTGCCGGATTGGTTGCAATAAAAACTGCACCAAAAAGTACATTTGCAAAACTGCGCGCATCTGTTGCCACATTTTTCTACAAACACCGTAAACACACACAAAGTTTTACCGATGGAGCCTTATGGCGCGCGAATGAGAGATGCGCAAAACTCCCATGGAAATGCAACCCATGTGCTATGCGATGCGAGTTGCGCCAGAGTGTGTCGGAGGCGAATGACTCTCGCCCGTGTGAATGCACCCTAGAGGACATATTTCTGACACCCCAGTTATGGCGCTGTCATTCTCACCCACAGGAGCCTTACCCTGTCGGGACCCAAGAGTTGCCCATTTCCAATCAGTGGCCAGAGGGTAACTTGTAGCTTTGGGGCCCCAATGCAGAATCTTCGGAGCCCCCATGTATAATGCATGATTCCTAGGACGGGCCCCCTGATGGGGATGCATGAGAGTTCGGGCCCGGGTGTGACTGCGTCCCCTGCGCCCACTCGAGGTATGCCCGCGTCAATATGTACACATGCCCGCACCGCCCCTGGGTGCGGGTATTCCGTGACGCATCACATTCATCCATCTCAGATTTATGCAGCAATGATTGGTTGTTTACACATGAGCAGAATATTAAACGCGGCGGCGAGCACGAGCTCCATCAGATAGCGCTAATTGGAAACAGAGCGAAGGATAACATCTCACAGAGGAGCTGCAGCACATGTTACTGGAAAACACGCCATAACCATCACCTCTCCTCGCAGCCCCTGATGGAGCGCACCACGCTTACGCAACTCTGGGACGTGCGCTGGCTGTCATGGCGCCCTCGTCTGGGGTCAGACAAGAGGTCGCAGGGCTCGCTGCGTATTACAGTACGGCTCTAGTATTATTATATATTCTAGCCACACCGAACAGAAGTGAAAGCAGATGTCCAACATGCCCAACCCGCTCCGCGATATTAGCGATCGCCGGACCCAAAGAAGCCGAGAGATACCGACCTGACATCGGAAATCATCATATGAGACAAGGGTGCCGAGGAGCACCACAACCTTCTAATTTACTTTTTCAATTTTTCACCATTTTCATATGTCTGCTTGCTGTCAGTGAATGGACACATTAGTGTTCCCATTCAGAGGCTGAAAATATGTCCCAACCTAATGGGTTGTGCCAGGATGTACGACCCCTCTGAGGCTGTGCGGCTCGGGGGTTCAGCTGATCGCGCTGGCTCCCGCTCGTCTGTATTAACCCATTCTTTTCAGGTGCGAGTTCCGTCCATATCGCATTGGATGGAACTCACATATGACACTCGCCTGTGAATGCATCCATACTGTTGTAGGACATAGAGGGTCGCAGTTGTGGGACCCCCCTTTAGGATGTGTTCACATGTTGCGGAATTTTCACAGATGAGCCACAGCAAAACCGCAGGTTAGAGTTAGGCTGCCTTCACACAGGCGGGCGCGATATGGGGGCGTGAATCGCATGCGCCATATTATTTTTGCCTAATGCGATATTCACGCACATGAAAATAGGGCGCACCGCGATGTGATTCGGTTTTCTCATAAAACACATCACAGTCACATAAAAAAAATCACCTTCACGAGCGCGACATTGGTCGGTGTCTCCGACCGAAACTGTGCTCATCCGCGTAAATGAATGGAAACTTAAAGTCTACTAGAAAGTTGCAGAGCTTTCCGTCGCCCTGCGGCGAGGCGTGACTCGTTTAACCCCTGGTGTTCCATGTCCGGTGGCTCTCCAGTCGTCCTCTCACTTCTCGCTCTTGTTTTCGGTCGAGGCTCCAGGAATCTTGTCTGTCGCGCCTGGATATTGTGAACCTGGCGATCCGGGGAACCTTCTATATATGGACAGCGCAGGAATTTCTTCTATTTGTTGCCATATTAAGAAACAATCGGCTCAGTTCTGTCTCTCGTGATTCCTTGTTTTGTACCTCAGGCCGTCCTGACATTAGAGACCGTGCATCAGGCAAACACAACATGCAGCGGCGGACCGCGGGGTCACATGCCCTCCTTGTATTGTACGTGTATGCGGCCACATTGCCACCCACAAGTGTCCCTGACTGCATCCCAACAGTCCAAGCCCGAAACGGTTGGACTCAGCGACTGTCGGGTAATTGCTGCATTCCCTTCTGTTACATGTGAGGATGGCAGCTTGTGGACAGAGTCGCCGTGTGGCCATAGATCTACCGGACACACTTTTTAAATGCCAAGAGTTTAACCCCTTCCTGATGAGTGCAGCGTTCCTCGGGTGTCCTTGCATGGAGCAGGCTCTGGTTCATCTGTCACGTCCTCTAAGAGGCCGACATGACCGACGGCTCAGTTGTTCTCTGTGAACGTGGATGGGCCCCTGTGCAGGGCCACACAATCCATAGGAGGGGCCAACGGGAGCAGGAACCTGTCTGAGCTCCGTAATAACAGCAGGTTTATGTCTATGAGGGGGTGCCTATAGGTGGCGCTGTAGAGGTGTTGTTACATATTCCTATTTGCATACATTTCCCAGAGGAGCATGGGTGGCCTTATAAGTCTTCTCACACCTTCCAGGTGCTCTCCCTAAGGAGACACTATACCCTTCCTGACACTCATCTATAGGCCTTTCACTAGTCAAGCCAGCAACCTGCTACACACTGATGAGGTGCAAAAATCCCAGAACAGGCTGTCTGTACATGGTGATCTCTGGCTTCTGGAGAAGATTCTGGCTTTGGCTTATAATTCCCAGTCCTTGTTACAAGGTTTGTTAAAAGGTCTGATATTAACTTGCAGGAATGCTGCCTTCCAATAGGTGGTGCTGTACATTGTCGCTTCATCCCATGTGCCTATAAGAACATTGGGGCATAGTTCATCTTCAAACCTTTAAAGATGGACTGCTACGCATGTGTCTGTGCTTGCCCCATAGTGCCTCAGTACATAAATATAGCCCCAGAACCAAGCTCACAAGATCAATGCAGCCCCAGAACCAAGCTCACAAGATCAATGCAGCCCCAGAACCAAGCTCACAAGATCAATGCAGCTCCAGAACCAAGCTCACAAGATCAATGCAGCCCCAGAACCAAGCTCACAAGATCAATGCAGCCCCAGAACCAAGCTCACAAGATCAATGCAGCCCCAGAACCAAGCTCACAAGATCAATGCAGCCCCAGAACCAAGCTCACAAGATCAATGCAGCCCCAGAACCAAGCTCACAAGATCAATGCAGCCCCAGAACCAAACTCACAAGATCAATGCAGCCCCAGAACCAAGCTCACAAGATCAATGCAGCCCCAGAACCAAGCTCACAAGATCAATACAGCCCCAGAACCAAGCTCAGTACATAAATAAAGCACCAGAACCAATCTTATAAACTAAATACAGCACCAGAATCAATCTTGTAAATTAAATTCAGCACCAGAACCAAACTCATTACATATATACAGTACCAGAATCAACCTCTTAATAAACACAGTACCATAACCAAGCTCAGTACATAAATACAGCACCAGACCCAACCTCAGTACATAGGTACAATACCAGAACCAAGCTCATAACAAATACATCATCAAAACCAAGCTCATGACATAAGTACAGTAGCAGAACTAAGCAATCTTGTAGCAGGGGTGCTGATGGCCTGACAGTGGAGCCTCTGAACATCAGAGAGGAGGAAACAGCACCAGGAGGAAGAGGACTCATGTACAACCTCAAGACGCTGCCACATGGAGGAAGAAAACCATCTGTCCAGGCAGATCTAAGTTGGGCGATCACCCCAAGCTTACATCAGAACAACAAAGTCAAAGCACAGAGAACCTTCTGAGACTTCTGCCCACAATTAGCAGATCCTCTCATGACTGTTCTAAGCTGCCAATTTTAGGGTCAGTGGCCCTTTAAGAGACCTTATGTGATACATTGTAACAAGTCAGGTTCTAGCTCCTCTTGGATCATTATTTTGTAGCAGAATGTGTCAGCACTAGTTACTAACGTCATCTGCTCCTCACCCCTCCCCCATTGTACCGTGCTGCAGGACATGTTGGCGCAGTAATCCCCTTGTGACCCGGGCCGCAGGGTTACCTCTCCCCGGACTCAGGGGCCTATAAACAAGGTGAAGGATTCATATCCGAGTCTCACCTGAACAATGAGCACATTGTCCTCCTCCCCTCCCCCATCCATTATAACTTTATTATCCTTTTGTTTGCAGACCGCACTTGTGTGCTCCCATGGAATATTCCGGGCTGGCCCCCGGCACGGCTTACTGCCCAACAATTCCAAGAGGCTGTTTATTAGTTGCAAAATAATTGGCTTTTTCATCCATTTTTGGAGCCCCAGAAGCCGCGTTGAGCGAAGCTGCGCGCTGCCAGATATTCATGTCGAAAAGTTGGCAGAAGCTGCAAGAACTAGAAGCGTTTTATAAGGGAAATTTCCCCCATCGCAGAGCGGGCGGCCGTGCGGATATTTTATTCGCTAATTGCCCATTAATAGAAATAAGTAGCTTCTATGTTGAACCTTTGATTTGAGCTCTTAGTTGCAGGAAGCGCCTGGAATGGCGCGGTACGGATGCCAGGGGAAGTAATTTAGAGAGCACTTCATTGGAGGTCCATGGAGGGGGGGGGGGGGGGGCTTACTGTACAGTGAGGGGTTATCAGCTGTTTGTGAGCAGAGGAGATGGAAATATAATAATACAGTGTAATATAATATAATATCACCGCTTCCTGGGATCAAAACAAGGATGGAAATGAAGTGGAAGCGGGGCCCTTTAATGGGTTTTCCAGTTTCATGCAAATGAAGTTTTGTATGATGAAAAGTTCTGCAGCTTTCTAATATATCAGTGCATCGGTTCCTTGCCGTTTATCTGCTTGCTGTAAGTGAATAGAAATACAGAGGCTGGGATTATGGAGACTGATTTTCAGGCAATGCTCTATGGGAAAAAAAAGTATGTAAATTAGCTCATGTCAGCCAACCCAAACAGAAGAGCGGTCCATCTGTAGACAGCGGCTTCACCCAGCACCCTGTTCTATACTGATGGGGGTTGTTGTTCTATGGATGGGCTTGTTTTTCCTTTTGGAGGCGTCCCAGGGTTTTTGAGTAGGGCTTAGTTCTTATTATTTGCTCTTTTTTATCCTGTGATTCCCCTTTAATTCCCCCCATGTTTACTATAAAATCTCTCCTGCTTCTTTATGGGGTGAAAGAAAGCCTTCTGCGGGGTCAATTATATCACCTTCCATATGTTCTCAATTTAAGCAACAGATAAGGGGGGTCAAAAACACCCCCATCCCCAAAGTCCATAAAGCTAATGAGGCCCTTATGGGGCCCCGGGGTCTCTTCGTACATCCATCTACCTGCACCAGACTGCCCCCTCTGTCCTCATGACTGTTGGGTTCGGTGGATTTCTGGTCCCATCATCCAGATACAAATCATCCAGCGATGGATCCGGCACAGGCGGGGGACGTGTCACAGCCAATCGCCATCCTACATCATCGCACTAATTAGGGGTCTTTTCAGCCACAATGAAAACTTATGAGACTGATATTAATGGAAAACAAGCAAATTGTTCCAGCAGAGCCCACAATCAGTGCAGAGCGACAGCGCCACCTGTCTGCAATCCTGTGTAAACTGCTGATGCAGCAAAAGTGGTTTGTGTGACGTCACATTTCAGTTTTATTATGTGTATGTAGTATAGAAAAAAAAAATAGCTGCTACCTGGAAACCATCAGTAAGCAGGCTCTCTGCTGTTGACAGATTTTAGCATCCACACATGGTCTCCTTGAATTCTATGTGAGTATTCGGATCAGATCGCTTCATTCACAAGTTCAAATGACTGATTAGCATATATGAAAACCTAAAAAACCGCTGCGTATTACACGTGGGCGGAGCTCTGCAGATGGCGGCCGGCATATTGATTGAATTGACTGGTCCAGGTTCTGCACACACTCAGTGGAGCTCCACCTGCTTTTTGCGGTGGAGAAGTACTGCAGTGTATTGGCACCCTCCGCCGGTTTCACACAAACGTATTACAGTCATGGGTACTTCCGTAATACAGATGAGAGTCTACTGACCCAAACTTAGAATATCATTGGCATCTCCGATCCTCTGGGGTCACACCAGGACACTCACCTGTATTAACCCCTTACTAACTAAGCCTGCTTGTGCTTTCATGACTAATTTTTCAGTTTTTTTCTATTGTCGCATTCATAGAGCCATAACTTCACTTTTTCCGTCGACGGCCGGATGAGGGCTTGTTGTATTTTTAATGGTTCCATTTTTTGACCTATATGACAATTTGATCGCTTTCTATTCTGTTTTTTTTTGTAAGGCAAAATTAGCTTTTTTGGCAAGTTGTTTTGTATTTTCTTTCATTGTGTGCCCTGCGGGGGTTAAATAATGTACTCACTTTTTTCTCTGGGGCATTATGAACGCGGTGATACCAGAATTGGGAGTTTTTTCTTTCTTCAGTAAGGCCGGCTTCACACGGGCGTATTTGCCCATTTGTTTACATGCATGGATTTTTCGGAGCATTTCGATTGCATAAAAAAACCTTGGGGGTTTCGACATTTGTATTATTTTGTTTTACTATTTTTTTTATACTTTTTAAAATTATTTCTTTTTGTCCCACTAAAAGACTTGAATATCCCCATCTTTTATTCTTATAATACACTACAATACTTCAGTATAGCAGTGTAGTATAAAGCCTATGATGCTCAACTAGAGGCGGAGCCTCATAGGCCACCGTAGCTGGCAGACTGGGGAGGCCCCTCTCACTTTCAGCACTTTACACGCCGCGGTTGCATTGCATGCAGTCTTGGGCCCCAAAAGTAATAATGCCTCTCTTAGTGACCCCAATGATAATAGTGCCCCCCCCCCTAGTGGCCCCAGTAGCTATAATGTTCCCTTGGTGACCCCAGTCACCTCATTTTTCCTTTACCACTCTGCTCACCGTCCTTCCAGCTCCCGCTGATCTCCCCTGGACTTAGTCCCGCCAGCTGGTCACATGCTTGATGGCACATGACCGCTGAAGTCATACTAATGCTGAGCCTAGGGATAGCAGCAGCACATGACTTGAGTGGGGATCAGCGGGATCAGAAGGAACGGTGACCAGAGTGCAAAAGGTGAGGTGATTATAATATATATATATATTTTCACATGTTGGACCTGGAGTGGAGGGGGGCGACGTACCTCCTGCTGCTGGGACTGTGGGACAGGGTCTCAAATCTAAGACTGTCCCACAGAATCTGGGACAGGTGAGAGAGATGGTCACAGTATACTGAGTACATGCTGAATACAGACACAATGACAGATCTGTCAACAACAACTTGCTGATGGTTTCCAGATGTCGACAGCAAGTTAAGCTACAAAGTGCTGGAATTTACATGGTTAAATGATGATCAAGGAGGGAACTTCCCTCAGACTGATACAATGTGAACTCTGTAGGGGAGAAGCAGACGGCAGGATCACACTACACAGTGTCCTTAACCATGGTGACACATTGCTTTTCAGGAGAGCTGTAGACACAAAACGGCAGGAGATTTTTAACCAAAACTATTGACAAAGTTGCTTTATTTTGATTTCGGCTGCATTGGAGCAATAAAAGTGAATTGTATAAGTATTCACACCCTTTAATATCAGCCATATCTCAGCATTCCTCATCATTCTTGTGCCGGTCTTTTACAGTACACGGATGACAGATGAGCCTCAACGCAACCTGAAGAGCTCAGCGTTCTACGGTTTCATATCGTCCTGCGAGCAAATAAAAATACCGACACCTAACTACAACCGCCTGCAGCGATCCACGTACCGCTCCACAGGCCCCGGGGTAGTCAGATATTTGGCCTCAGTCGACACTCGCAGTGTATCTACTGAGGACTGCGGGAAGAGGCTGCGGCGCTCCAGCGAGTACCACCGCAAATCATGGGGGTCTCGGGGGTGGCATCCTAGGATGCGCCATCAATGTCCTATTCCAGAAACCCCTTTTAACCCCTTCCTGATATGTGCCATACATGCCTGGCGCTTCAGGTGTCATTATATGGAGGGGGCTGAGCAGCCAAGCCTGCTCTGTACACAGCGGGTGTCGGCTGTCAGGGAAGGAAGTGAAATGGCCGGCTTCACTACAGCGAAATCAATGGGGGCGCTGCGATTCTATTAGGGACCTGTCACAGCAGACGGAATATGTCGGAAATCAGTTTTGCACCAAATCTGCCCCACTAACTGCGGATCGTCATATGGAATTGCAGGATTCGGCTCTTTTCAATTTTGCACCAAATTCCGCACGTTAGCGGTACAGATTGTGTTGCAGAGTATTCCACCCCGTGTCAGAGGTCCCTGTCACTTCCGGTCCCTCATTGTGGTCCGTCCTGAATGCAGTGAGGAGCCAGGAGCGCTCATTGGGAGTGAAGGCGGATATTAGGGCTCATTCACACAGGCACTGTGTATTATGTGTGTAACATTTTGGCGCGCTACACGCAGTGAATAGAATCCATTCATTTTAATGGATTCGGTCACATGTGTGTATTTTCTTTGCCTAATGTTCATCGCGTGCAGAAAATACGAAGCGTGTCCGATTTTGGTGTGTTTAACGCACGGCAATAGGACGCTGAAGTGAATGAGCCGGCACGATGCGCAGCGAATATGCAGGAAATCCGTGTACTCACTGTGTATTTGGGCTACAAATTAATGCGACCTTCTGTGAACATAAAAACCTGCAAGACGGAAGCCCGCAAACTCCTGTGTGAACGCGCCCTCCGACTATGACAATGTCTGACCTGCTGCGCTGACAGCGGGCACAGCAATCAGCAGAGGGACAGGAATCCCCAGCGCCCGGGCTCCATCAATCAACTACTGGTGGCCTACCCTGAGGTCATCAATAGCTCTAGTCCCGAAATACCCCTGTACAACATATAGTGCCGTATGAGTGATCAAATGATCACAAGTCCTGGTGGGGTGGAGGTGCTGTGAGGGGGGGGGGTTACCTCATCTGCGGGAAAAGTGATAAAAAAGTCATGTGTTCCCCAAAATGAAATGAGGTACCAATAAAAACTGCAGGTATATCGCGAGGAACGAGTCCTCCCACCGCGCCATCAACAAAGAATAAAAGTGATGGCGACAGAAGGCAATACTATATATATTTGGTATTGCCGTAATCACACAGAATAAAGAGGAAGAAAGAGAAGGGGTGGAAGAGGTAGAGACTGACATTTATAGTCCTCCATCCCTGGTGGGGCTAAATGCGCTGGGTAGAATAAACTGAAGCTTGACCCTCTATAGTGTCTCTGATTGAATATACCCAACATTCAGGGGATCGCTTTGAGTTTTCAGGTACCATTGGTGATATTCTGGAAGTTGTATGTGGGGATCTGCACTTTTCCAACCTTTTTCTTCCCTCCCCTCCCCCATTTTCCCTTACATTATGTAATAATAGGGTGATGAGGGTCTATTAGCCTGGCAGAGTCGCCCTTGTCAGGACGGAACAGCATGTTAAAAAGGCTTCCAGTATATTATATGGACCGTTACACGAGCCCCTGTGTCACCGCACCACCGAAACAGGAAAAAGTTATGATTTTTTTAAATTAGGGAATAAAAAATGAAAACGACAAAAACAAAAGGCTTGTGGTGGGAAGGGGTTAATAATAAGTGAGTAAAAAAGTGTCTTTTTTTTGTTTTGTTTCCATTTCCAGGATCTCTGCTTGCTGTCAGTAAATGGAAACATTTTTGCAAACCTAGTGGTGACGGGCCTCTATTTACACCGTTTGCACCAATGTATGGTTGTGGCTCCAGCACAAAACTCTCTCGTGCCCTCGGTGTAACATACGGTAACATTGTGCCCGCTCCTCGGATCGCACTTCACGCCATCTCACTACCGGCAGCCATCATTAGTGAAAAGCTTCTCGGACTCTTCCCACAACACACAGTGGAAGTCACTGGAGCCTCCATAAAGGCACCCCTGGAAGTGGCTAGAGGTGATGCCCTCACGTTCGGAGAGGCGGGCGCTGGCGACATGTGACACCTGCGGGCCTCCTGACTTGTCGAGTAAACATTCATTACGGGCGACTTCTCCAGTGAAGTTTATTTTGAATGTTGATAAATATCGGCGTCGCTGCGTGCGACCTGCAGCGCGGGGCTTATTAAAATGCCTGACATTCCAGGCCGCCGGAGGGGCGCGGGTTGAGTTCTCCGGCCATCAGCAGCTTTTCCTCAGGAGCCCTCCGATTGGATTCTCACTGGAAAATTCAGGAATTCGGAGACTTCAGGTTAAAATACACAATAAAAAGAATTATTATACGAATGGCAGAAAACGGCGCAAAATTAATTCAGTACGAATGTGCGAATGTACAAATGTGCACTTCTGTGCGCTTCCGGACATCCCTGCTCTTTGCGTCGCTCCAGCGCTGATGAAGTCGCCCAGACACATCCGGTCTCGGTGCCCGCCGCTCCTCTTTACACCATTGCTGCTGGCACGGGGTCCTGACGGCACTTGGAAGTTGGGGGGCTGTTACAGATTTTGCATGGGGGCTCAGTAGCTTGAAGTTACGCCTTGGATTTTATACGCCATCCATGCGTGTCACCCAACCAGGGCGGTACCGCAGTCGTGGGGGGCAGGAGACGTGTCCGCAGGGAATGGAGGGAAGTCAACAACACCGTGTGCCCCTTACTCTACGCCCCCTACTCTGCTCCCCTGTACCGGTCTGAGTGCGTCTGGCCTCAGACTAGATAATGCCGAGACCGGCCGCTGCTATAGTGTGACTACCTGGAAGTGTGCAGGGACTGGAGCGGCGGAGGGGGCAAAAGAGGGGAGAACATGGGGGTGGGATGTTAATGGGGGCATAAATTACTGATGTGACCTGAGGGGATGTTAATACTGAGGGTGGATATTGTTACTAAGGGAGGCCATGGTCACTGCCAGTCTTTTTGCCCGCTCCCTGCCTCGCCCAGTGGCACAGGCAAAGAATGAAAGGAGTCATCGCGGGCTCGGCCCCAGCACTTCGCAGCGACAGACGTGGAAATACTTTGCTTCTGCCAGGAAATATTTTTTCATTTTATTCTGTGGCCTCTCAGAAAAGTAACTTTTTCTGTGAAGCGGACCCATCTGTGTAATACAAGGCGGTGACTGGTCACATAATACGCCCGGACGGGGGGCGCTGGCACATGGAAGTTTTGGGAAAAGATCTTACATTCCCTCCTTCACATCTGTTGTTCCTTAATGCCAGTCAGCTCAGCCAGGACCTTGTATTGTACCGGTCATCGCCTGAGGACCCCGACCTTCTGCACAGGGTGGTCCACATGCCCCTCCAACCCACTCCATTGCTGCAACCATGCTGCATCCTACAAGGGCCCGAGGATGCTACACCTGCGCAGAGGGGGGTATACTGGTGGCCCACCCGCATAGGTAGGATAACATTCACCTCCAGATTAATCATCCCACCCAGTGAGCTAAAGCTGCCCAGTATGAAGCCGCGCGGCCTATTTACATGGCGCAATCAAGTAAGAGACACCCTTGATGTGACCGCGCCGTGGGAACGAGCCCTTTGGAGCGTTTTTCCAGTCCATACAAAGAGGGAAGTGAAGTGAAAACCTCCTGACTGTGCAGCCTGTTGGTCAGAACGATTCCTGACATCCTCCTCCGACCCCTTTCAGTGATGAGTTGTTTTGATCCGCAGGATTCCCTTTCGCTGGAGGTTTTCCTCGCTCGCGCCATTCTCCTCACCGTTACTCGATGCATAACGTTATCTTGCTTTCCTTCCTCTTTTTTCTTCTCCACTTTCACCTCCTTCCCTTGTTGCCCGGCACTTCTCTTCCCATAGATGACATTTATGTAATAGCGGGGATTTTTGTGCTTTTAATATATCCTATTATCTCGGTATTTATGCTTTGTATGTTTAGGCACGTTCCCCGTATGGCGGTACATCACCGCTCCTCTGCTTGCTGCGGCACTTGTGGTTATGATATTTGGTATTATGTGCCGTCTCCTTACACTGCGCTGAAGTATGTGTCGCATCCCCTTCACACGGGCGCGGAAATCACGCGGGATGCACAAATGTCACAAATATAAACCCCATTCTTTTGAAAATGACATAGACAAACTGGAGCAAGTTCAGAGAAGAGTTACCAAGATGGTGAGCGGTCTGCAAATCATGTCCTATGAGGAACGGTGGAAGGATCTGGGAATGTTTAGCAGAAGAGAAGGCTGAGAGGAGACTTAATAGCTGTCTACAAATATCTGAAGGGCTGTCACAGTGCAGAGGGATCAGCCCTATTCTCATCTGCACAAGGAAAGACTAGAAGCAATGGGACGAAACTGAAAGGGAGGAGACACGGATTAGATATTAGACAGTGAGGGAGACCAATGAGTGGAACAGGTTGCCACGGGGGTGGGGAGTTCTCCTTCAATGGAAGTCTTCAGAGGCTGGACAGACATCTGTCTGGCATTTAGTGAATCATGTACTGAGCAGGAGGTTAGACCAGATGACCCCAGAGGACCCAATGACCCCGAAGGTCCTGATGACCCCGGAGGACCTGATGACCCTGGAGTAGCTGATGACCCAGAGGACCTGATGACCCTGGAGGTCCTGATGATCCCGGAGTACCTGATGACCCTGGAGGACCTGATGACCCCAGAGGACCTTATGACCCCGGAGGACCTGATGACCCCGGAGGACCTGATGACCCTGGAGGTCACTTCCAACTCCACCATTTTACAATTCTATGAATGGGGTCATACACATGAGCAGTGATTTCCCATATGGCTCCTCGATGCGGGAAACAAATTATGGCATGTTCTATTCATCTCGTGCTCTCACATCGCAGAACCCATTGGGGCCGGCGGCAGCAGCGCACTACATGGTAGGCGCCTGTTAACAGTTCTGTCGAGAAGAGATAGGACCTAACTTCCCGCTGTTTATTTTCAAACTCGCACACTATGGCGAGGAGCTTGAATGGCTTGACATTTTTTTTTACATCCCCTGTTCATACACCCATGTGTTTTTGACCTTAGGTCGGGTTATATTGCGTTTTACCGCCGTGGAGCCACCGGTAACCCAGCCTACCGTTGTGTATAGCAGCGAAATTGTACTGCGATATCTCCCACACGCTGTCACGCACAATCCACCTGGTTTTTGTTTATATTTCCCGCGCCATTACGGTTTACCGGTCTGTGTGATGCCGTGTACGGGCAGCGAGTTCACTGGCAGGACCGCATATCTCTTGTCTTTGTTTTTTGTTTTTTTTAATTCCCCACTTAAATGTGTGGGGGGATTCGCCTGCATTCCTGGTGGAGCTTCAGATACTGATGGAGGATGACGGGCGTGTTGGGCACAGATACAACGTTGTAGCTCATCCCAAAGATGCTCGGTGGGATGGAGATCCGGACTTTGGGCGGCCAATGAAGTCTGCAGACGTTCTGCTCCTCCGCACTGCGGACCGTATGACATGGTGGTCAGTCATATTGGTGGAGACATGGAGCTGTACCAGAGTATTACCACAGGGAGGGTGATGCCACATTGTCCGGGATGTCTCCGTACCCATTGGTGGTGATGGTGGTCTTCACTATAACCAATGGCCCTTGTCCTTCCCATCCGATTTCCATATCCCCTCCGTCTGGGAGCGCCGGCCTCATTAGGGTCAATATAGTGTATGTAATAATAATACGATACATACAATTACGACTTTAATATACGGATCGCGCTTCGTGGCCTGTTTTCCCCTCCACTTTCCTGGAGGTCGCTGGTCTCGGTCACATCTGGTCTGATCTGTTTTCAGAGGTTGAATGCTGGCAGTCTTTGGCGCGGGTCGTCCCTGTTATCTGCGCCGCGGGCCTGCAAGATATCTCTAGGAAGGAGCAAAAAGATAAAGCCGGCTAATCATCCGTGTTCTCTGAAGCTCATGTGATTTCATATGATTGCTCAGCCTCAAGTCTTTCATGTGCGGCCAGCATTGTGTGCGCTTGGCGGCCTCGTCACCACACGGCGCAGGCGCAGCGTCCACTTCCTGTGCAGCTCCTGATAACACCACCGGAGGAGCCGCAGGATTCCGGCAGGAGCGGAGGGGAACATTATTTTTCTAGAGAACTCAAGATAAAGTTTAGCACAAATCAAGGATTCTGACAACTCGAGGACTAGAAGATACAACCGACCTCATCAGGACGGAACTTAGTGTGAAGGATCCGATGCGGCCGGGGAGCATGATGTCATAATGACTGCAGACGAAGGAGGATGAAAGACGATACAATAACAGAAGTCAGAGAGGAGGAAAAAGAAAAAACAGGCAGCGAAACTCACACTACAGCAATTACTAATAGTGATATAAACCATGCTGGTATAACCTGGGTATCTCCTGTATATAGCTATATATGTACAGCTGGTATCAGTTATACATCTCCTGTATATAGTTATATAGAACATGTTGGTATAACCTGGGTATCTCTTGTATATAACTATATATATATATATATATATATATATATATATATATATATACAGCTGGTATAACCTGGGTATCTCCGGTACATAATATAACTATATATATATATACAGCTGGTTTATATAATTATATATTTACAGCTAGTATAGGTTATACATTCAGTAAATAGTGATATGGCGCATGCTGGTACAGCCTGGGTATCTCCTGTATATAATTATATATGTACAGCTGGTAAAGGTTATGCTTCCTGTATATAGTGATATGGGCCATGCTGGTATAACCTGGGTATCTCCTGTATATAATTATATATGTACAGCTGGTATCAGTTATACATCCTGTATATAGTGATATGGTGCATGCAGGTATAACCTGGGTATATCCTGCATATAATTATATATGTACAGCTGGTATATGTTGTACATCTCCTGTATATAGTGATATGGTGCATGCTGGTACAGCCTGGGTATCTCCTGTATATAGCTATATATGTACAGCTGGTATAAGTTATACATCTCCCTGTATATAGTTATATAGAACATGTTGGTATAACCTAGGTATCTTCTGTATTTAATTATATATATTTACAGTTGGTATAACTTATACATCTCCCTGTATATTGTGATATGGAGCATGCTAGTATAACCTGGGTATCTCCTGTATATAATTATATATGTACAGCTGGTATGTTATACATCTGCTGTATATAGTGATATGAAGCATGCTGGTATAACCTAGGTATCTCCTGTATATAGTGATATGGAGCATGCTGATAAAACCTGGGTATCCCCTGTATATAGTAATATGGAGCATGCTGGTATAACCTGGGTATCCCCTGTATATAGTAATATGGAGCATGCTGGTATAACCTGGGTATCTCCTGTATATAGTGATATGGAGCATGCTGATAAAACCTGGGTATCTCCTGTGTATAGTGATATGGAGCATGCTGGTATAACCTGGGTATCTCCTGTATATAGTGATATGGCGCATGCTGGTATAACCTGGGCATCTTCTGGTATAACCTGGGTTATCACCACATAACCTGACGCTATATCACACAGTAATGGGTCTGTAGGTTAGTAGTCAGAGTAATATATGGGGTTGACACTGATTATAACTGGTAATTGCCCTTACATGGAGCTGCGCTCTGCAGGAATGCGCCAGGAATCTTGCGCACCGGTTCTGGCACGCCGGGAGCCTCATTCTCTGCTGTCCTTATTCCAGTAATCTTGGGTAATCAGCGGAGGACATAAGAACATTGTTCTGCGTTAGTGCGGGATGCCAGACATCAAACCCCGGAGAAGACTCGCTGGGTCGGGTCCAGGAGGGGGAGCAGGAGGGGATCTTTGTCAGGAGGCTTTCTCTTGTTTAATTAAACTGAAACTGTCTGACAAAATTACCCAGCCTGCGCCAATGATTAGGGAATGTCTGTTTAACCCTTAGCGGACTCATTAAAGTGACTGCTATGGGAGTGCGTGCGCACAGCGTGCAGCCAGCAGTCCACCTGCACAGTCTGCCTGACTTTCGGGCGTGACAGCGCTGGATCGGGGAGCCAGCTAAGTATAAGAAATACCTCCCCACACTCCAATGAACCTGCTGCATGAGCGCCATGACTGATGCTCCTACCTGCTGACGGGTTCCTTCAGTGACAGCGCTCCATGACATTGCAGCAGAGTTCCCTGCAACGACGCCGACTGCACAACTAAACAGCAGAACTAGACTTTTTCTTTAGCTGTCGGCTTTCTAGCGGTCAGTGAGTGATCTGTTCTCCCTTTTCTCTCCCAAAGTGTTTTTTCCCTCTCTTAGTTCTTCCTGGCAGTCAATCGCAGTGAGAGATCCTTCCCTCTCCCATCTACTTTATCATGAAGAGACCTGCCTGTGTGAATCTCTGCCACAACAATGTGAAACACAATCAGCTATCGTTCTGTTCATCCATTGTTATGTACCTGTTCGGTGTGTGCCAGAAAAGCTTCCAGCACGTATATATATGCCAAATATATCTATAGAGCGCAATGAGCGCCAGCAGTGCACTGGGACGATATATATATATATATCCGCATACCTTTATTTCACTGCTGCACATCTCTGTAGAGGCAGCAGAAAAAGAACGTAAACCATATAGTAGATGGTCAGTCAGAACATCCGGCCCCCGAGGAAGTTGTCATTCTGCTGCAGATCCTGGCCTGCTGTTCCATCTCAGACAGATCTGTAAATGCTGAGAGTTGTGGTGATTAGATGGACGGTCTTGTCACAGGAGGCCCTAAAACTTGTTCCCCCCTTGGCCTATAAGAGACTCTCGGAGGCTCCTTGTGTGTAGTGACCGCTTCTTCCACTTGTGTAGAGCTTGTTGACCACTAGACGCCTCTACGACACCGAGAAGAGATTTCACCCCGTTACCAGAAGGGGGCGCATTATTGGGATGTGAGAAGCTGGATGGTCGTATCCATGAATTGTCCCCCACCGGGCTGTTTTCACCAGACTGTTAGGAGGTGTTGGGACCAGTGGATGGGGGCACACAAGGTGACTGGGCTCAGGACCCCCTACAGACCACCAGTAGAGAGGACCGTCTGACCAGACTGTTAGGAGGTGTTGGGACCAGTGGATGTGTGAGGGCACACAAGGTGACCGGGCTCAGGACGCCCCCTACAGACCACCAGTAGAGAGGAGCATCTGACCAGGCTGTTAGGAGGTGTTGGGACCAGTGGATGGGGGCACACAAGGTGACTGGGCTCAGGACACCCCCTACAGACCACCAGTAGAGAGGACCGTCTGACCAGGCTGTTAGGAGGTGTTGGGACCAGTGGATGTGTGAGGGCACACAAGGTGACTGGACTCAGGACGCCCCATACAGACCACCAGTAGACAGGACCGTCTGACCAGGCTGTTAGGAGGTGTTGGGACCAGTGGATGGGGGCACACAAGGTGACTGGGCTCAGGACCCCCTGACAGACCACCAGTAGAGAGGAGCGTCTGACCAGACTGTTAGGGGGTGTTGGGACCAATGGATGTGTGAGGGCACACAAGGTGATCAGGCTCAGGATGCCCCCTACAGACCACAAGTAGAGAGGACCGTCTGACCAGGCTGTTAGGAGGTGTTGGGACCAGTGGATGTGTGAGGGCACACAAGGTGACCGGGCTCAGGACACCCCCTACAGACCACCAGTAGAGAGGAGCATCTGACCAGACTTTTAGGAGGCGTTGGGACCAGTGGATGTGTGAGGGCACACAAGGCGACTGGGCTTAGGACCCCCTGACAGACCACCAGTAGAGAGGAGCGTCTGACCAGACTGTTAGGGGGTGTTGGGACCAGTGGATGTGTGAGGGCACACAAGGTGATCAGGCTTAGAATGCCCCCTACAGACAACCAATAGAGGACCGTCTGACCAGACTGTTAGGGGGTGTTGGGACTAGTAGATGTGTGAGGACACAAGGTGACAGGGCTCAGGACGCCCCGACAAACCACCAGTAGAGAGGAGCATCTGACCAGACTGTTAGGAGGTGTTGGGACCAGTGGATGGAGGCACACAAGGTGACTGGGCTCAGGACGCCCCCTACAGACCACCAGTAGAGAGGAGCGTCTGACCAGACTGTTAGGAGGTGTTGGGACCAGTGGATGAGGGCACTCAAGGTGACCGGGCTTAGGACGCCCCCTACAGACCACCAGTAGAGAGGAGCATCTAACTAGACTGTTAGGAGGTGTTGGAACCAGTGGATGTGTGAGGGAACACAAGGCGACAGGGCTCAGGACGCCCGACAGATCACTAGTACAGAAGAGCATCTGACCAGACTGTTAGGAGGTGTTGGGACCAGTGGATGGGGGCACACAAGGTGACCGGGCTCAGGACCCCCGACAGACCACCAGTAGAGAGGAGCATCTGACCAGACTGTTAGGAGGTGTTGGGACCAGTGGATAGGGGTACACAAGGTGGCCGGGCTCAAGCCACCCCTACAGACCACAAGTAGAGGGGAGCGTCTGATCATTCGACAAGCACCAGCAGCTCCAACTGCTCCGTTGTTCACCATCCAGAGACAGGGGACGCCATTGTTACACCCCTGTGTCTGTCGGAACCCGTATCACATCTAGTATCCAAGCTAGAGGCAGCCCAACAGGGTACTAGAGCCTCCATGCCCCCTCCCCCCCCCCCCGTATCACATCTTGTATCTAAGCTAGAGGCGATACAACATTGTACTAGAGCCTCCATGCCCCCTCCCCCCCCCCCCCCCCCGTATCACATCTTGTATCTAAGCTAGAGGCGATACAACAGGGTACTAGAGCCTCCCTACAAGCGGTCAGTTCTCCACAATGAGTGTTCCTCTTGCTCTGATATTGTAATCACTTACTTATAGTAACGCTACAGTCACACAAAGAAAGTTTCCTTATATCTAACAACTTCTAGGGAAGAGATGTTACTGACAATGAGTGTATATATATATACACACACACATCTCCTCGCAACCTCAGGGTCGCTGCGCTGGCTAATAAAGCCAATGTCATTATTACTGATGACTGATACAACTGTTATCTGCTGTAATTACTCCAGACGATCAGTTTCATGTTTGCGGTCTTTCTGTACTCTCCAGCTCTCTATATCACATGGGGAACCTAATCATGTTTCTGAAAATTTCTGTGGATACACAGCGCCCCCTGGTGTGTGAGAAGAAGAAAGGACAGTTCGCAGGTACCGTGCCTCGGATGTAATGCTGTGACAGTTACTGTCTGATGGGACACATTACTCTATGCAGATTCCACACATGCTGCTTTTTACCGCGATTGATTTCAATGGGGCCACGCAAACATGCACTCCAATGCAGCGTTTCTAATGTTGCGATTTCCGAGCGCGGTCTGTTCTTTTTTCACATGTTTTAGCGCTTTTTAATGCACCTCACCAACCATCACCGTGATGGGGTGTGTTAAAAAGCGCTGTGGAACGCTGGGACATGTGTTCAGAAACAACACTCAAAATGGTTGTAAAATGCCGCAATTTCGAGCAGCTTTTTGTGAACGCATGTATGAGAGGGGCCTTCGTCTTCTGAACTGCATATCTATCTATGTATCAATCTATCTATCTCATATCCATCTCTCATATCTAGCTATGTCATATCCATCGCTCTCATATCTATCTCACATCTATCTATCTATCTCATATCCATGTATCTATCTATTATTGTGACGCCACAAAGCGCTATGGTGAGCACTAATTTTATTATTATTTGTGGCTGGCAATTAATTGTGATTTGTAGTTGTGAGTGGTGAGGTGTGCAATAATAGACAGAGCCAGATATTCTGCTTAAAGGGGTTGTCCCGCGCCGAAACGGGTTTTTTTTTTTTTCAATAGCCCCCCCGTTCGGCGCGAGACAAACCCGATGCATGTGTTGAAAAAAAAAAACGGATAGTACTTACCCGAATCCCCGCGCTCTGGTGACTTCTTACTTACCTTGCGAAGATGGCCGCCGGGATCTTCACCCTCGGTGGACCGCAGGTCTTCTGTGCGGTCCATTGCCGATTCCAGCCTCCTGATTGGCTGGAATCGGCACACGTGATGGGGCGGAGCTACGAGGAGCAGCTCTCCAGCACGAGCGGCCCCATTCAGAAGGGAGAAAACCGGACTGCGCAAGCGCGTCTAATTGGGAGATTAGACGCTGAAAATTAGATGGTACCATGGAGACGAGGACACTAGCAACGGAGCAGGTAAGTGAATAACTTCTGTATGGCTCATAATTAATGCACGATGTACATTACAAAGTGCATTAATATGGCCATACAGAAGTGTATACCCCAACTTTGTTTTGCGGGACAACCCCTTTAAATTGTTGTAACCACGTTATTATTAAATAAGGCCGTGAGATGCGGGGGTTTTCTTCATCACATTCAGTGCATAATAACTGATACACAAGTTGCAACAATGTAGCCACCGGTGTCCAACCCCTCCATATCCTGGGAGCTTCCTCTGGATGCGTTCTCTCTCCATCCTTCTCTGTATTTATATCTCTTTTTCTCCCTCTCTTCATATATACAACTATTTTATTTTCTCAGTGTTAAAGCTGTCTCTCCTCAGTTACTCATGGTTTCTCAGACTTCTCTCTCTGTCACGGCTAATCTCTCTCTCTCTCTTTACTTCTCTCTCCTGCCTGGCACTTTCTTTTCTAGCTGTCGGGCACTTTTTTTGGGGGGGCCCTCTCTCTGCCTGGCGCTCCTCTGCCCGTCACCTCTCTTTTCTCACTACTCTTTACTTATTCCTTAAACTTATTCTGCCTCTACTCTCTGGCACTTGCTTTGCCTGGTGCGTCTCACTTTGGCTCCTGCGACCATTGTCCAGCTATCTATCATCTCTGTCACCGGACCAGTTTGTTGCAGCCAATCACAGCCCATCTGGTTGCTAGGCTACCTGCCTCACCTGAGTCTCTATGCATTTTTTTCATCTTGTGCAGCTGGATAAAAATGTCCTAACTGGTTGCTAGGTTACCTGCACCCCTTGTGTAAACTGACTCAGATTAAACCCCTAGGGCCAGTTATTATATTCCCGATCCCCATAACTAAACAGTGCTATGTAGTGCCTATTTCCAGGCCACTACACTATCTCATATCTATCTATCTATCTCATATCTATCTATCTATCTATCTCTCTATCTCATATCTATCTATCTATTTCATATCTGTCTATCTATCTATATATCTATCTCTCTATCTCATATCTATCTATCTATCTATCTATCTATCTCATATCTATCTATTAGAGATGAGAGAACATACTTAGTAAGGCCGATTTCGCAATCGAGCACCGCGATTTTCGAGTACTTCACTACTCGGGTGAAAAGATTTGGGGGCGCCGTGGGTGAGCGAGGGGTTGCAGAGGGGAGTGGGGGGGGGGGGAGAGAGAGAGAGCTCCCCCCTGTTCCGCGCTGCTACCCCCCCGCTCCACCACGCCATGCCCCGCCCACCGAGTACGTTTGCTCATCTCTACTATCTATCTATCTCATATCTATCTCCTATCTATCTATCTATCCCATATCTATCTATCTATATATATATATATCTCTCTCCTATCTATCTATCTCATATCTATCTATCTATCTCATATCTACTATCTCCTATCTATCTATCTCATATCCATCTATCTATCTATCTCCTATCTATCTATCTCCTATCTATCTATCTATCTATCTATCTATCTATCTATCTATCTTCTATCTATCTATCTCCTATCTATCTATCTCCTATCTATCTATCTATCTATCTATCTATCTATCTATCTATCTATCTATCTATCTCATATCTACCTATCTCCTATCTATCTATCTATCTATCTATCTATCTATCTATCTTCTATCTATCTATCTCCTATCCATCTATCTATCTATCTATCTATCTATCTATCTATCTATCTCCTATCTATCTATCTATCTATCTATCTCCTGAGCTAGACATTGGTTTTCTCCAGCAGGTTTCGGGGTATTTTGTAGCTTTCAAATTGTATAGTGTGCACACATCATCGACCAGATCAGACACAAGCTATCAGTCTCATATCCAAAATGGCTCTCTGGGCAGAAACACCCAGACAGCCCCTTTTATTGTAAAGCATAACACCTGCCCTTTAATGGGCGTGCAACAGATTACATCAGTAACATATAGGATTCTCATTTGTCGGATCATATAGAATCCCCCCTCCTTCCTGCCCACCTTCTCTCAAGTCCAATGTATAAGCAAGTCTTTGTCTTACAAACATGTGCTCGAACCTGAAAGTGAAAGTAAGTATCTCTTTGTTGAAGAAGTTTCTGTGTGGGGGGATGGGGAAGGACTGGGAAAACACTCAAGATGAACACGAGCAATAACATATAACACTGTGATTTAACTCTTTCCTTATGCAGCAGAGTTCCACATTAGGCTGAAGTAACAAAACACATATCTTTTTACCATGCCATTGTCCGGCAATTACTATAATGAAATTATGCAGTCATTAGCCTCTAAGAGTTAAAGTCACTACAGCTGCGTAATACATCTAGTTTAGTACAAATCAATAGACATTTTACACTGACTAATCATCATGTCTATCACACTCCTATCTATCTCCTATCTATCTATCTCCTATCTATATATATATATATATATATATATATATATATATATATATCCTATGTATCTATCTACCTATCTCCTATCTATCTATCTCCTATCTATCTATCTCATATCTATCTATCTATCTCCTATCTATCTATCTATCTCATATCTCTCTACTATATATCTATCTATATATCTCCTATCTATCTATATATCTATCTCTTTCCTATCTATCTATCTATCTCCTATCTATCTATCTCCTATCTATCTCCTATCTATCTATCTCCTATCTATCTATCTATCTATCTATCTATCTATCTATCTCATATCTATCTATCTATCTATCTATCTACTAGCTATCTATCTATCTACTATCTATCTATATATCTCATATCTATCTATCATCTATCTATCTATCTATATATCTCATATCTATCTATCTATCTCCTATCTATCTATCTATCTATCTACTAGCTATCTATATATCTCATATCTATCTATCATCTATCTATCTATCTACTATCTATCTATCTATCTATCTCATATCTATCTATCTACTATCTATCTATCTATCTCATATCTATCTATCTATCTCCTATCTATCTATCTATCTCCTATCTATCTATCTATCTATCTATCTACTATCTATCTATCTCATATCTATCTATCTCCTATCTATCTATCTATCTACTATCTATCTATCTATCTCATATCTATCTATCTCCTATCTATCTATCTATCTATCTACTAGCTATCTATCTATCTACTATCTATCTATATATCTCATATCTATCTATCATCTATCTATCTATCTACTATCTATCTATCTATCTATCTCCTATCTATCTATCTATCTCCTATCTATCTATCTATCTATCTACTAGCTATCTATCTATCTACTATCTATCTATATATCTCATATCTATCTATCCATCTATCTATCTATCTCATATCCATCTATCCCATATCTATCTATCTATCTATCTATCTATCTATCTATCATCTATCTATCTCCTATCTATCTATCTATCTATCTATCTATCTATCTATCTCATATCCATCTATCCCATATCTATCTATATCTGTCTATCATCTATCTATATATCTATCTCTCTCCTATCTATCTATCTATCTATCTATCTATCTCTCTCCTATCTATCTATCTATCTCCTATCTATCTATCTATCTATCTCCTATCTATCTATCTATCTATCTATCTCTCTCATATCTATCTGTCCATCTATCTATCTATCTATCTATCCTTGCTGTGTATATCGCCTGGCAGGTGACATCAGGGTTGTATACAGAACTTGCGCTGGATTTCCGTCTTTCCTTCTGGGGGCAGTTTGGCTTCTCGGATACGTTAGAATTTGCGCAGGGAAGGAATGTAAATCAGACTGGGGAATACACGGGCAGAGAGCATTTACTTCACACTGATTCATTTGGCGTATATACAGAGCACAACCTGCGGAGACGCTCCAGTATATTACTCATCTGCAGGGCAAAGCTACCTTACATTAACCCTGTATGTACCTCCCCCCCCCCCCCCACACACACACGTTGATAACCCAGGCCGGTGGCATTATAGTGCATGCACCCTGTGTTGCTTCCACATACTGCTGTTTCCTCAAAGTGCATCTGCCAATAGGGGGCAATAATGAGTGCAGGAGGAGGCTCCTCCCCAGAAAATGTGCCCCGCCCTAAAGCTCAACAATTTGACTTAAAGAGTTTTATAAAACCATCCTTACCAAGTAACATAAAGAGAGAATCTATCCAACAGTTGGTGCTAATTAGTTTATTACTAGAGATGAGCGAACACGTTCGGCCCCGCCCCTTTTTCGCCCGAACACCGAACTTTGCGAACACTTCAGTGTTCGGGCGAAAAAGTTCGGGGGCCGCCGTGGCAGCGCGGGGGGGTGCGGCGGGGAGTGGGGGGGAGAGGGAGAGAGAGAGGGCTCCCCCCTGTTCCCCGCTACTGCCGCCCGCGCCGCCGCGCATCTCCCCGCCCCCCGGTGGCACCCGGACCTTTACGCGCGAACACTGCAGTGTTCGGCAAAGCCGGTGTCCGGGTGCGGATGTGTCCGTAACGGACACGTTCGCTCATCTTTATTCATTACATTCATTACAGCAGTAATGGAACTGGCCATCTGCTGTTATAGCCCATCCGTGCGAAGGAACGGCGAGTTGTGCGTTCGGACACGTTAGTTGGAGCTCCAGCGTTGTATTCCGCTGACTGTGCTGCCTGTTGGTCAGAACGATTCCTGACATCCTCCTCCGACCCCTTTCAGGGATGAGTTGTTCCGCCCGCAGGATCCCCTTTTGCTGGATGTTTTCCTTGATCGCGCCATTCTCGGTATACTCTCCACACTGTTACATGAGAAACCCCCCCCCCCCCCCCCCCCCCGTGGTTGGCAGTGAGCCCCGGCTAGTCCAGCACTGATGACCGGCCTTGTTGGAAGTCGCTCTGATCGCTGGATTTTCCCATCTAATGTGGATTCACACTGAAACTGATCCGCGGAAAACTTGTCACGTGATTTTATGCTCCGGGGTCACGGGGAGAATTACCATACAAGAGAATGCCAGTTGTGAGAGGGCCGGGGGCTGTAATAAAGGGGAAAGGTCTCTGATAAAAGGGCCAGGGGCTCTAAAAAAGAGGTCAGGAGCTCTAATATAGGGGTTGGAGGCTGTAATAAAGTAGCCAGGGACTCTATTAAAGGGCTGGGGATGCATAAAAATGCATGAACGAAGAATAGCCGTTTCCAATGCGCCAATTCCGATGGGTGATTTTCTGGTGCGTAAAAAACAGTCAAACGGAAAGGATAGCGCATATGGTACGCATGCCATCCGGCCATCTTTATGCCAGCTGGAAAAGATAGGTCTAGACCTATCTTCTCAGCCAGAATACGGCATCCGGTTCCATTGACTCCTATGGGAGCTGCAGAAAAAGGGGCTAGACTCCGGCTCCCTCTCCCCCCCTTGCCGTCCGCCAGCAAGGCGAGGGGTGGGATGGGACATTAGCACACTAGCTCCTGCCGACAAGGGGCGGAGAGGTGGAGGAAGTTCAGCAGAGCTAAACTCTCTTTCCCTGCCCGACGGTATCCCGGCCTCCGTCACATACTCGCCACACCTGGGCCGTCTGAAAGGCGTGTACATGGGAGATGCAGCGTGACTTGGTCATGGCTGCTTCTTGTCATGCAAGTTTTGTCCATCTGAATGAATACATTGGAAATCAATGCCTTAGATGGTCGCGTGAATAAGGCCTTACAGCTGGGTGCGGCGGGTATATGCCACATCCCAGAATTCCTTTGGTCGGGAGAAATGCTCAGCAATAGAGCCGGCTGAAATGGTTTAGTAGTGCTAGCCGCTGCTGAACTCCCTCCCCCTCCCTTTGCCGGCAGCTCCCATGGATGCCTATGGGAGCCACCAGCTGATCATGGCCGAAACATATGGCAAGAGCTATCTTTTCTGGCCGCCTCAAAACATCAGTCAGCGTATTCGTCCGCCGATGTTCTATCTTTGCCGGCCGGATGTTTTTACGTGGCTAATAATTCTAATCTGCAATCTGAATGAATGCATTGGAATCTAATGCTGCCGATGGGCGCGGGTTTTTATCACAGCTAAAAGCTGCGTGAATAAGGCCTTATAAAGGACTGGGGCTCTAAGTATCTAATCTGTGGACAGGGAATTCAAGTATCATAAAGTATGCAGTGAGCGCCCCCTGGTGGCTGCTGCAGGTACTAAATGTTATCATCTTGCTGTATTTCTATTCAAATCAAAAACTTTGTATCAGAAAAGCGGAGCTCTGACCATCATAACAATACAATAAGAAAGTAATTAGCGCAGACCCTTGGACCTAAAAATGACCTGATGATAAAAAGTGAGGATTTACTTTAAGAATCCTTTTTGTATAATTGCCATTTAACCTATGGATTAACACATACCTGCATCAGTTGATCAGCTGGGGCCTGTCGCTCGGGACCCTGGCATTGCAGCAGGCTGATAACGTCACAGATGGAGTGCACTTTACACGCTGCGATCAACATTGATTGCGGCATGTAAGGGGTTAACAGCCAAAATCGTCCTGTTGCCTTATTTACCAGCCAGGTAAACTTCCTGTGGCCTTCAGGCCCATTTAGACACAATGATTATTGCTCAAAAGATGTCTTTTGAGCAATAATCATTGTGCCCATTTACAGCGCAAGGTGATCGCTCAAATGTTGAGCGATCACCTTGCGCTCCGAGCGGGGGATGCAGAAGCGGGGCGGCTTGTCTTCTGCAGCCAGCTGTACTCTGCTCGGAGCGCCCGGTTATTATACAGCCAAGCACTCCGAGCGGGCAATGAAGAACAGAGCTGGACCACTCTGTTCTATATACCCAGCCCATTATCAGGCAGCAGGATACAGCTGAAACAATAGTGTCCCTGATAAGGCTCATTGTCAGGCTGGATTCACCCGACCGTATATCGGCTCACTTTTCACGCCCAGCCGATATACGGCGTCCTCATCTGCAGGGGGGAGCCTGGAAGAGCCAGGAGCAGTGCTCTGAGCTCCCGCCCCCTCTCTGCCTCCTGTCCACCCCCCCTCCGCCCCTCTGCACTTTTTGCAATGGGTAGGGGCGGGACGGCGGCGGGGCTAATTCGCGGAACTTAGCCCCGCCCCATCCCGCCTCCTTTTATTGAAAAATAGTGCAGAGGGGCGGGAGCTCAGTTCCTGCTCCTGGCTCTTCCATCCTCCCCCCCTGCAGATGAGAATGACGTATATTGGCTCAGCGTTAAAACCAAGCCGATATACGTTCGTGTGAATCCAGCCTCAGCACGCTGTAAGACAACGACGGGCAACAGCTTAATGAAAACTGCGCGGTGTCAGTGCAGCTACACAACGATTATTATAATTATCGCTCAAAAGAAGGCTTTTGAGCGATAATCATTGTGTCTACAGGGGCCTTTAAGTGACATATTTCACCTGTTCCATTGTAACAAGCTCAGGACAGGAGAGAGATGTGTGGTCTGATGTGTTTACTTCAAAGGAGCTCATCTACACTGAATGCAACAGAAACAAACCCTCAGCTGTGACAGTTATTAGGACTTATTCACAGGAGAGATTTTTCTGTGCAAGTACAGTCAGATTTTTAACCCCTTGAGTGGCGGGTTTCCTACCACCCTGTCGTGCCCACCAGGGCAGGTTTTTTAAAATGGTCTAATCATTGAATTTCAACAAATTTTGCAGTTGCGTCTCAAGAGCCATAACTTTTTCATTTTTCCATTGACACGGCCATATGAGGGCTTGTTTTTTGCGGGACAAGTTGTGATTTTTTTAAACAGGGGGGAGGAAAAAAAGAAATGGGGGAAAAAGAAAAAAAGGGGCCATGTCATTAAGGGGTTAAATAATGCATTAACTTCCTTCTCTGGGTCATTACGACGCACGGATACCACATGTGTGATTGTATTTTTGATTTTTTTACAAAGTAAAGGGAGACAAGAGTTTTTATTATTTTTTTTATAATTTTTTAACTTTTTTTATTTTTATTTTTATTTTTTTTTTGTCCCTTTAGGGGACTTCCACATGGACCCATCAGGACCCCTGATCACATTCCGGGGGTCCGATGGTGACAGCCCTTTACATGCTGCAGTGACTGCCCTTTACATGCTGCAGTCACATAGACTGCAGCATGTAAAGGGTTAACACAGCAGAGATCGGAGGTTTTCTCTGATCTCTGCTGTAAGAGCTAGTACCTAGCTGTCCTCTGACAGCCAAGCACCAAGCTCTCCCTGCCACAGAGACCGTCGGCTTGCTTCTGACAAGCCGATGGTCTCTATGGCAACCTGTAAACAAAGCAGGAGATTGCCGGTATATCGGCAATATCTTCTGCTGGTTTTCCAAAGCCCTTGCTTTGTTCTCTGTGGGTCTGTGCAGGCAGAGCACACTGTCACAGCTTGTGGCATTGTGCTCTGCAGCTCCCATAGTGATACATAGCCCGGAAATCTTCCGGGCTATGTTGCTATGAGCAGTGGAGCTCGTCCCGGAAATTTTCCGGGCGTGCCACTCAAGGGGTTAAAGGGGTTGTCTCGCGGCAGCAAGTGGGGTCATACACTTCTGTATGGCCATATTAATGCACTTTGTAATGTACATCGTGCATTAAATATTGGCCATACAGAAGTTATTCACTTGGCCCCTCTGTTGCTGGCGTCCTCGTCTCCATGGCGCCGACTAACGCTGCCTTCTCCCTCGATTAGACGCGCTTGCGCTGTGCGGTCTTCTGCTCTGTTGAATGGGGCCGCTCCGGCGTGCTCGCGCCGGAGAGCTGGTCTGCGCATGCGCAGAAGACATGTGCGGTACGAGCACGCCGGAGCGGCCCCATTCAACAGAGCAGAAGACCGCACAGCGCAAGCGCGTCTAATGGAAGGAGAAGGCAGCGGTAGTTGGCGCCATGGAGACGGGGACACCAGCAACAGAGGGGCCAAGTGAATAACTTCTGTATGGCCAATATTTAATGCACGATGTACATTACAAAGTGCATTAATATGGCCATACAGAAGTGTATGACCCCACTTGCTGCCGCGGGACAACCCCATTAAGGACACCTGCAGACGGCCGGGTCAGATCCGGCTGCGAGCATTCTCGCAGCGGGACCCGACCCGAGCCCCTGCAGAGACCAGCGCAGCACTCACCTGCTCCCGCGGCTCCGGCTCTTTGATGTGCTGGCTGCCGGGCAGCCGTCGCATGCGCAGAGTGGAGCCAGCGGCTGGGGAGTGACATTTCTGTGCGGGGCTCTGCGAGACCTGCAGACATAGAGCGCGCCGCGATTTATTTTGTGCACATGATTTCACACAGACAAATCGCGGCCGTCTCCCTAGGATTGCGTTTTCTAACACAATCTTATCGCAGCTTCCACAGGCGGAAATTCTGCAGGAAATCCCGCCGCGGAATTTCCGCCCATGTGCACGGGGCCTAACGCTTTATGACGGACAGTTCCGTCATGGAGTTTCGGGGTTAGTATATAGCGGGATCGGGGAGTAGATCCCACTCCATACAATGCAGGTTTTGGCTGTCAAATGCCACCATCCAGTATGACGGCGGCATTCAAATCCCCCGATTGGTGTTTGGGGGTCCTGAATGCCCTCCACGATGAGAATGTGGGCTGCCGTTCGGTTGCCATGGCAGCTGGGAACCTTCTGAAGGCCCCAAGGGCTGGCATTGCAGAATGCCTATGAAGCCGTGCCTTGGTAGACTGTCTGTCAGATCGCAGTATAATGTAATACTGGGGTATTACATTATACTGCAGAAACGATCAAACAATCGCAGGTTCAAGTCTACATGGGGCCTACGAAAAATAAAATAAAAAAGTTTATTAATTATTGAAAAAAAAAGTTATAAAAGTTGAAAAAAAACTTTCCATATTTAGAAAAAAAAACATATTTGGTAACGCTGCATCTGTAGAGGTCCGATCTATCATAACGCTGCATCTGTAGAGGTCCGATCTATCACGGCAACAAAGTATTCATTCTGCAAAATGAATGTTGTCATACAAAAGCAGTTGAAAAGTCCTATGAACTCCAACATGGGACCCCAGAAACTGCAGGACGCCCCGCAGAGAACGAGGCCCGCGCAGCGATATGGCGGCCACATGTCCTACGTTTATCCTTTAACCCCTTGAGTGGCATGCCTGGAAATTTTCCGGGACGAGCTCCACTGCTCATAGCTTCCGGGCTATGTATCACTATGGGAGCTGCAGAGCACAATGCCACAAGCTGTGGCATTGTGCTCTGCCTGCACAGACCCACACAGAGCAGTGCAAGGGCTTTGAAAAACCAGCAGAAGATATTGCCGACATGCCGGCAATCTCCTGCACTGGTTTGTTTACAGGTTGCCATAGAGACCATCGGCTTGTCAGAAGCAAGCCGATGGTCTCTGTGGCAGGGAGAGCTGGTTGTTAGCTGTCAGAGGACAGCTAGGTACCAGCTCTTACAGCAGAGATCAGAGAAAACCTCCGATCTCTGCTGTGTTAACCCTTTACATGCTGCAGTCTATGTGACTGCAGCATGTAAAGGGCTGTCACCATCGGACCCCCGGAATGTGATCAGGGGTCCTGATGGGTCCCTGTGGAAGTCCCCTAAAGGGACAAAAGAAAAAAAAAAAGTAAAAAAATTATAAAAAAAATAATAAAAACACTTGTCTCCCTTTACTTTGTAAAAAATCAAAAATACAATCACACATGTGGTATCCGTGCGTCGTAATGACCCAGAGAAGGAAGTTAATACATTATTTAACCCCTTAATGACATGGCCCCTTTTTTTCTTTTTTCCCCATTTCTTTTTTTCTCCCCCCTGTTTAAAAATCACAACTTGTCCCGCAAAAAACAAGCCCTTATATGGCCATGTCAATGGAAAAATGGAAAAGTTATGGCTCTTGAGACGCAACTGCAAAATTAGTTGAAATTCAATGATTAGACCATTTTAAAAAAACCTGCCCTGGTGGGCACGACAGGGTGGTAGGAAACCTGCCACTCAAGGGTTAAATGTAGGAGAGCAAACAAAACTCTAGAGGTTTTGTATTGTAGTAATCGGACCGACGCGCAGATTAAACGTATCGCTGCGGTGTGTGCGCCGCAGACACAAGACCCCCAAAGACCGCGCCATTGTGTTTCCTGTTTTACTTCAGTTAGAAACTCGTAAATGTTTTTCAGCACGTTAAATAGGACCGCAGAAAAATACAACTCGCCCGCAAAAAACGACCCGCAGACCGCGACGGCGATGGAAGAATAAGAGTTCGGAATTTTAAAAGTGTGGGGAAAAAAACAAAAATGAAAAAAAGAGGGCTGCATCACTAAGGGGTTAATTGGACTGAACTCGCGTGATTTCAGCGGTTCTATTCACATTCCCTCGGTCTGATCGGCGGTCAAGAATCGCCCATTCAAGTCGATGCGAAACAGCCTGCACTCGGATGACACGCGAGAATGGAGAAAAGCATAAAACGCAAGAAAATGCCATTAAAATCAGTCTGTTTTTCACGGACCGCAATCACACTCATATGAATAAGGCAAGAACAGGGTTCAGCCTCCAGAGGTTTCCCTTCATAGACAGCAAGCAGAGATCTTGAAAATGGTGAGGAACAAAGTCTATTAGCTACAGTAGCTGTAGAAGCTCACAGTGATTGAGCCTCCATAACGCAGATCTGAGGACCCCTTTAAGGCTGACGTCCCTTTAAGAAGCTATACGTGAGGTCTGTGTTGCGTCTGCACATATTTTGTGTTTTCCGATGACACAAGCGGACGCGCCCGCATCAATCACTGCGAAGGCGAAGGATTCCCTAACCGATACCCTGTCAGCGGCGGGTGAGCGCGGCCCGCACCTCCTGTCATGTGACCCTGCGACATGTCACTCACACGTGCCCCGTCCAAGAACGAAGCGCTGTCATCACGAAGGCAACGCCTACAATGACAGACGCAGAGCCGGAGGACGCTGCCAAAGTAACTACGTAGCGACTGAAGACGGAGCCGAACCGCCGCAAAGGAGCGCGGCGATATAAACTGGTTATTATCTCATCAGCTTCCCTTTTCTGGAGTCAAAATGCAGTTTTTCAGTCCTTCTCCTGAATATTCCCAGTAACTCTCCAATAGGTGGCGATCTAAACCGGCTAATGGCCTTTCTTAACCCCTTAGTGACTGGCTGATTTTTTTGCTTTAAGGCACAAACCTCTTGGCATTGTAGAGCCGTAGCTCGCCGGCAGCCGTATGAGGCTTGTTGTAGAGTCCAGCGATCCGCAGGCTGTTTCATCAGAAGGCACAGACACTTTATTGTATCGATACAAAGTGTCCAGCGGGATCGTTTCCCGAGACTGAACCCACGACCAAAGGCAACAATCACCCAAGACATTCCTTCCTTATCTAGAAGCCAACTGATTGGTTACATTCCACTGCAGCATTCCGCAGGCGCTCTACGGGCTCCGTCACACCGGCAAAGGCGATTTGGCTGCGAGAAAATCGTGTCTCTTTTCCCCGCAATTTAGAGCCCAGCATGTTTTTCATGCAAAACCATCGCTGCCGCTGGGGAATTTCTTACGCGTTTTTAGCGCAAAAGTCAATAGGACTTTCTAATGCTAAAAACCCATAGCATGAAGATCGCACGTTTGTGCTTTGTGATGCTATAAAAATGAGGCACCATGGGTAAAGATCGGAGATAGAAAAATCAAAAGGAGAAAGACCGGGCGCGCTGCGATTGTGAAAATATTGCAAATGTGAAGGAAACCTTCGAAAATCATTCTTTAACCCTACAATTGCTGCCTCATCTCCTGCACTAAAATAGGCATACTTCTGCCCTCCTTGTTACAACAACCACCATCTTAGGGCGCCTGCACATGGGCGGAAATCCCGCGGCGGGATTTCCGCCACTAAAAGCCTGCATGGGATTGCGTTAACAAACGCAATCCTATGCAGACGGCCGCGGTTTGGCCGCGCGAAATCTCGCGCAGAAAATAAACCGCGGCATGTCCTATTTCTGTGCGGGGCTCTGCAACGTCACTCACCCGGCCGGCGGCTCCGGTCTGCGCATACGTCGGCTGCCCGGCAGCCGGCACATGAAAGAGCCAGGGCCGCCAGGCACGGGTGAGTATGCGCTCGTCCCTGCAGGCGCTCGGGTCGGGTCTCGCCGCCGGATCCGACCCACTCGTCTGCAGGCGGCCTTACTTGCATTAAAGGGGTTTTGTCATTAGAAAAACAAATCAATACTTACCTATTCCTCCCCGGCCGTCTTCTTGCCGCATCTTCTCCCCAACGATCTTCTGCAGTTCCCGGGTCACCCAGGGGCCTGAAGAAGATCGGCGGAGAGAAGATTCCGTAAGAAGACGGCCGGGGAGGAATATGTAAGTATTGATTTTTTACATTTTTCTAATGACGGATCCCCTTTAAGGGCAGCTTCACACTGGCGAGGGAATCACATGATCTCCAGCGCTGTCAGAAATATCTCAAAATTATGAAGCCGATGGGTTCATACACATTTGCGATGTTTTAACGCTGGCCATGCAGCGTTAAAGCAAAGTAGTAGAGAAACGGTAAACAGCGGTACTGTTGTGTAGAAACTTGGTGAGGAGTGTCTACAGACAAAAAATGCCCGCACTTCAGGGAGGGTCTGGACCTTAGAGCCAACGCAGGGTATCCAATAGCAGGGATGAGTGCGGCGGCGGAATATTGGAAAAATATCAAAACTTTATTCCTCCATTGTGCATAAAATAGCGACGTTTCCACAGTAAGGGTCTTCATCAAGGGCTTGTCCATTCGCGACATGTCCGTTCCTTTCCCGATCTCGCCCATTGTTCTCAATGGGTCCTGCAGCAGCCACAGCCCCATTGAAATCAATGGAGATGCTTGCGATCCTCTGCCACTTCTGTGCCAGCCGACTCTCCACGTTGAGGATTTTGGGGGGGAACTTGAAATATAAGCCCCCCCCCCCCCCGACAATAATCGATAACTGGAGAAAAAAATAATAAAAAAAGAAGAATACATCACCTTAGTAGCGCTGTCAGCTCTGGTGTGTATTCTCACAGGTCCCGGCACTCGTCTCCTGAACGTGCTGCTCTGATTGGCTGAGCGCTGTGACCAATCAGAGGCAGCGCTCAGCATTGAATGACAGCCACAGCAGGAGATTCCGTCAGCCCTGCAGGGTTGGGAGGCCGTTTCCTTGCATCCAGGGCTTCAGAATGATAGCAAGAGTGATATCGGGGCGTCAATCACATCTGCGGGTGCGCAGGAGGCCCTATCTCTTATCCAAATCCCAACTACCACAGCGGGTTGGATATTTTACTGGCCATTCTGGGAGTTGTAGTACGTTCTTCTTCAGAGAGGGAAGAGATGGGCCATGATTCCCCCCCCCCCCTGCAACATCGCATGAGTAAAAACATCGCAGGAAACCATTGAACATCATTAGTTTCATAACGCCGCGTTTTTTTACTCTTGGATGACGTGATTTTATCGCCAGTGCGAAGGAGCCCTAAGGGTGACTACCCACTACAGTTTTTTTTTTCACTGCAGTTAAAAATCGCGATAGCGCAAAATCGCAATTTACCGCGAAATCGCGATTTTAACATTACAAGTCCCATGGACCCTCCAGAAAAAAACCACTGCGATTTTCACAGTGAAGAAAAACTGTAGTGGGTAGTCACCCTAACATGGCAAGGACTTTCTTAAAGTGGCGGAGGCTGCCGACATAGAAGAATAGCTGATACCATATTATGAGGGGCCGAGTGACCAGAAGCGAGCACTGCGCATCTGAAGAGAAGGCCGAAGTGCATCACGGAGAGTATTAAGCCAAGGAGGCCTCAATGCGTGTACGTACGAGAGACTGGGAGACATGCTCGGGCGAAACTGGCGAAAATATGGATAACACGGGATCCACCACAGCTTACCTCCTCCCCTCACTGCACAGGTTACAAAGAATGTCTAAAACACTCTTCTATAGAAGTATATGGGGGTGGTCACAGCTCACCTCCTCTCCCTCCCTACACAGCTCACAGAGCATTCCCACAACACTCTCCCATATAGCTACAGGTGATGGTCACAGCTCACCTCCTCCCCTGGTCTGCATCGGTCAAAAAATAAAAACAGATTAGAAAAATTGAAAATGTTTGCTTTCCATTTGTAAAAAATATATACATTGCCTTTAAGAAAACCTGAAAACACCGCAGAATTGGCGTATGATATAAATCTGTAAGTTGCTTATATACGTATTCCGCACGCCCATACGAGGGCGCCATCCCCAGAGAGCTTTCCAGCAATTATCTAGTTATTCCTAAATGTGTCTGGCCTCAGTTGGTCTTGGAGGGTCTGTCTACACGCTGCCGGCTTTGTAGGCAGCCACAGTCTGTGAGAGCCCCTAGGAAATACAGCAATGAAGAAACAAAGCCTAGAAACCATTCTGCCATCCACAACATGGCCGCCAGCACCGTCACGCCTGTTTTGTGGGAGTCATGCCATCCATAACATGTCCGCCAGCACTTTCCGGTTCCGGGTCACAGGACGCAGCTCTCTGGACATTTTTCCAGTCACAAGATGGTTGCCTGGCGCTGCTCGATCACGTGAGACGTCAGGTGATGCACTCGGCTCCGCCCTTGTTCCCAGCCGAGTGTGGGCGTGTCCGGGGCGGACAGTGAGGGCTGCCAGTCAACATGGCGGCGCACAGAGGCTCTCCCGTGAGGCGCGGCGCGTGATTCCCGGTGTGTGCAGCGGGCCGCCCCCGGAGGAGCAGCATGGAGACGGAGGAGGAGCAGCACACGACGACGCTGCTCTGCATGGGCTTCTCGGACCCAGACGCCATCCGCAAGGCCCTGCGCCTGGCCAAGAACGACATCAACGAGGCGGTGGCTCTGCTGACGAACGAGCGGCCCGGCCTAGACTACGGCTACGAGCCCATGGACAGCGGCTCCGGGGCGACGGCGGTGGCAGGACATCAGGCTTCGACCCGCCCCCCGCCTACCATGAGGTGGTGGAGCCGGAGGTGAGAGGAAGAGGAGGCGGGGAGGGAGCTGTCAGACCGCCGGGACACCTGGAGGGGGAGTTGATAAATGTGGGGAGGAGGAAGCTGTCAGATATGAGGGGTGTGGGGGGAATTGTGATGTATACGGGGGGAGGACCGAGCTGTCACATATGAGGGGGGGGGGATATGTGATATATACGGGGGAGGACCGAGCTGTCAGATATGAGGGGTGTGGGGGGGAATTGTGATATATATGGGGGAGGACCGAGCTGTCAGATATGAGGGGTGTGGGGGGGGAATTGTGATATATACGGGGGGAGGACCGAGCTGTCAGATATGAGGGGTGTGGGGGGGGAATTGTGATATATACGGGGGGAGGACCGAGCTGTCAGATATGAGGGGTGTGGGGGGGAATTGTGATATATACGGGGGGAGGACCGAGCTGTCAGATATGAGGGTGTGGGGGGGAATTGTGATATATACGGGGGGAGGACCGAGCTGTCAGATATGAGGGGTGTGGGGGGGAATTGTGATATATACGGGGGGAGGACCGAGCTGTCAGATATGGGGGGGGGATATGTGATATATATGGGGGGAAGGACCGAGCTGTCAGATATGAGATGGGGATATGTGATATATACGGGGAAAGGACCGAGCTGTCAGATATGAGGGGGGGATATGTGATATATATCGGGGGAGGACGAGCTGCCAGATATGAGGGGGGGGATATGTGATATATACGGGGAAGGACCGAGCTGTCAGATATGATGGGGGGGATATGTGATATATACGGGGGAAGGACCGAGCTGTCAGATATGAGGGAGGGGGGGGATATGTGATATATACGGGGGAAGGACCGAGCTGTCAGATATGAGGGAGGGGGGGGATATGTGATATATACGGGGGAAGGACCGAGCTGTCAGATATGAGGGAGGGGGGGGATATGTGATATATACGGGGGAAGGACCGAGCTGTCAGATATGAGGGAGGGGGGGGATATGTGATATATATGGGGGAAGGACCGAGCTGTCAGATATGAGGGAGGGGGGGATATGTGATATATACGGGGGAAGGTCCGAGCTGTCAGATATGAAGGAGGGGGGGGGGATATGTGATGTATACGGGGGAAGGACCGAGCTGTCAGATATGAGGGAGGGGGGGGGGATATGTGATATATACGGGGGAAGGACCGAGCTGTCAGATATGAGGGAGGGGGGGGGATATGTGATATATACGGGGGAAGGACCGAGCTGTCAGATATGAGGGATGGGGGGATATGTGATATATACGGGGGAAGGACCGAGCTGTCAGATATGAGGGAGGGGGGGATATGTGATATATACGGGGGAAGGACCGAGCTGTCAGATATGAGGGAGGGGGGGGATATGTGATATATACGGGGAAGGACGAGCTGTCAGATATGAGGGAGGGGGGGATATGTGATATATACGGGGGAAGGACCGAGCTGTCAGATATGAGGGAGGGGGGGGATATGTGATATATACGGGGGAAGGACCGAGCTGTCAGATATGAGGGAGGGGGGGATATGTGATATATACGGGGGAAGGACCGAGCTGTCAGATATGAGGGAGGGGGGGATATGTGATATATACGGGGGAAGGACCGAGCTGTCAGATATGAGGGAGGGGGGGGATATGTGATATATACGGGGGAAGGACCGAGCTGTCAGATATGAGGGAGGGGGGGGGATATGTGATATATACGGGGGAAGGACCGAGCTGTCAGATATGAGGGAGGGGGGGGATATGTGATATATACGGGGGAAGGACCGAGCTGTCAGATATGAGGGAGGGGGGGGGGGATATGTGATATATACGGGGAAGGACCGAGCTGTCAGATATGAGGGAGGGGGGGGGATATGTGATATATACGGGGGAAGGACCGAGCTGTCAGATATGAGAGGGGCGATATGTGATATATACAGGGGGAGACCGAGCTGTCAGATATGAGAGGGGCGATATGTGATATATACAGGGGGAGGACCGAGCTGTCAGATATGAGAGGGGCGATATGTGATATATACAGGGGGAGGACCGAGCTGTCAGATATGAGAGGGGCGATATGTGATATATACAAGGGGAGTACCGAGCTGTCACGTATGAGAGGGGGAATATGTGATATATTCAAGGGGAGGACCGAGCTGTCCCGTATGAGAGGGGGGATATGTGATATATACAGGGGAGGACCGAGCTGTCAGATATGAGAGGGGCGATATGTGATATATACAGGGGGAGGACCGAGCTGTCAGATATGAGAGGGGCGATATGTGATATATACAAGGGAAGGACCGAGCTGTCAGATATGAGAGGGGCGATATGTGATATATACAGGGGGAGGACCGAGCTGTCAGATATGAGAGGGGCGATATGTGATTATACAGGGGGAGGACCGAGCTGTCAGATATGAGAGGGGCGATATGTGATATATACAGGGGGAGGACCGAGCTGTCAGATATGAGAGGGGCGATATGTGATATATACAGGGGGAGGACCGAGCTGTCAGATATGAGAGGGGCGATATGTGATATATACAGGGGGAGGACCGAGCTGTCAGATATGAGAGGGGCGATATGTGATATATACAGGGGGAGGACCGAGCTGTCAGATATGAGAGGGGCGATATGTGATATATACAGGGGGAGGACCGAGCTGTCAGATATGAGAGGGGCGATATGTGATATATACAGGGGGAGGACCGAGCTGTCAGATATGAGAGGGGCGATATGTGATATATACAGGGGGAGACCGAGCTGTCAGATATGAGAGGGGGGCGATATGTGATATATACAGGGGGAGGACCGAGCTGTCAGATATGAGAGGGGGGGGATATGTGATATATATGGGGGAAGGACCGAGCTGTCAGATATGAGAGGGGGGATATGTGATATATACGGGGGAGGACTGAGCTGTCAGATATAAGAGGGGGGGGATATGTGATATATATGGGGGAAGGACCGAGCTGTCAGATATGAGAGGGGGGATATGTGATATATATCTCGGAAGGACCGAGCTGTCTGATATGAGAGGGGGGGGGGATATGTGATATATATGGGGGAAGGACCGAGCTGTCAGATATGAGATGGGGATATGTGATATATATCGGGGGAGGACCGAGCAGCCAGATAGGAGGGGGGGATATGTGATATATACAAGGGGAGGACCGAGCTGTCACATATGAGAGGGGGGATATGCGATATATACAAGGGGAGGACCGAGCTGTCACATATGAGAGGGGGGATATGTGATATATACAAGGGGAGGACTGCGCTGTCACATATGAGAGGGGGGATATGTGATATATACAAGGGGAGGACTGCGCTGTCACATATGAGAGGGGGGATGTGTGATATATACAAGGGGAGGACTGAGCTGTCACATATGAGAGGGAGGATGTGTGATATATACAAGCGGAGGACCGAGCTGTCACATATGAGAGGGGGGATGTGTGATATATACAAGGGGAGGACCGAGTTGTCACATATGAGAGGGGGATATGTGATATATATGGGGGAAGGACCGCGCTGTCAAATATGAGAGGGGGGATATGTGATATATATCTCGGAAGGACCGAGCTGTCTGATATGAGAGAGGGGGAGATATGTGATATATATGGGGGAAGGACCGAGCTGTCTGATATGAGAGAGGGGGAGATATGTGATATATATGGGGAAGGACCGAGCTGTAAGATATGAGAGGGGAGGGGGATATGTGATATATATGGGGGAAGGACCGGGCTGTCAAATATGAGAGGGGGGATATGTGATATATATCTCGGAAGGACCGAGCTGTCTGATATGAGAGAGGGGGAGATATGTGATATATATGGGGGAAGGACCGAGCTGTCAGATATGAGAGGGGGGGGGGGGGATATGTGATATATATGGGGGAAGGACCGAGCTGTCAGACATGAAGGGGGGGGGGGGGATATGTGATATATATGGGGGAAGGACCGAGCTGTCAGATATGAGAGGGGGGGGGGGATATGTGATATATAGGGGAAGGACCGAGCTGTGAGATATGAGGGGGGTGGGGGTATGTGATATATATAGGGGAAGGACCGAGCTGTCAGATATGAGAGGGGGGGGGGGATATGTGATATATATGGGGGAAGGACCGAGCTGTCAGATATGAGAGGGGGGGGGGGGATATGTGATATATATGGGGGAAGGACCGAGCTGTCAGATAGGAGGGGGGGGGGGGATATGTGATATATACAGGGGGAGGACCGAGCTGTCAGATATGAAGGGGGGATATGTGATATATATGGGGGAAGGACCAAGCTGTCAGATATGAGGGGGGGATATGTGATATATACGGGGGAGGACCAAGCTGTCTGATATGAGGAGGGGGGGGATTTGTGATATATACGGGGGGAGGACCGAGCTGTCAGATATGAGGAGGGCGGGGATATGTGATATATACGGGGGAGGACCGAGCTGTCACATGGGGGGGGATGTGTGATGTATATGGGGGGAGGGCCCAGCTGTCAAATATATGAGGGGGGACCGAGCTATCAGATATGAGGGGGGGATTTGTGATATATACAGAGGGGGAACTGAGCTGTCAGATATATGAAGGGGGCGATATGTGATCTATACGGGGGGAGGAACGAGCTGTCAGATATGAATGAGGGTGGGGGTGTGACGTGATATATAGGAGGATCGAGCTGTCAGATACATGAGGGGGAGTGGGAGGGTTGCATGTGATATATACAGTGAGAGGACCAAGCTATCAAATATGAGAGGGGGAGGGGGACATGTGATGTATACAGGTGGGGGGGGGGGGGACTGAGCTGTCAGATATGAGGGGGGGGGGGGCATGTGATATACGGGAAGGGGGGCACTCCCTATTCTGCTGGTGGAGTCACTGTGTACATACATTACTTATCCTGTACTGATCCTGAGTTACATCCTGTATTATACTCCAGAGCTGCACTCATTATTCTGCTGGTGGAGTCACTGTAGATACAGGAGTAGCTCAGCATTAGTATATAAGTAGTGTATTACGCTCCGGTGCTGGCATGTTTGCGGTTGGCTCACAGTAGAGACTTGCCAGCTTCCTGACCACAGTGTTACGGGCGACTCTTGTCACATGATCAGTGTAGAGCAGCGCTCTGGTCATATGGGCGGTTCGCTGCGTTATATGTGTGACTTCCTCCCTCCTTTTATATCTATCTATATAATAATTACACCTGGGGTCCGGCGGTTTCACAGCAGCTGCTGCATTGCTCCCAGCATGTCTCCCCCGCAGCCTGCTGGGAGTTGTAGTCCTCATTCTGTCTACAGTTTTGTAGTGTCCCAGTTTGTGATGAGTAGACGTTGGGGAGAATGGCAATCACCAGCGGAGATAATCTCATCTCCTATATCAGCGAGGAGCGGAGGATATCACAGGAAGATCAGTGACACAAATCCCTTTAAACTAAGAGCAGATCAGAAGCGCCTGTAAGCTGATTGGGCGGCGCGGATACTGGGTGCCATCAGTGAGCGTTACCGCCAGCCGGAGTCACTGATGCCGGGTATGTAGACGTCGTTATGTAATGGAAGGGGCCGCTACACCCAAAGATGGCAACTGATTATAGTGCAAGAGCGCAATAACAGGATCTGCTGATATCACGTTTCTGGAGGTTATATCCCTACTGGAGTGGCTGATAACGCTCCAGCACTGATATAACCAACAGCAGCATTTATATCAGATATGTGTGACTGATATCCACTGCTTCTCTTATAAAGCTCCAGTAGTGATATAACCTCCAGAGACGACAGGTGCTACTGATATCCGCCTCTTCTCTAAAGCTCCAGCACCATGTGATATCAGCTGACATAACCTCCAGAGACATCATATATGTTACTGATATGTAAGCTGCTCCTCTTATAAGGCTTCACTACTGATATAGCCTCCTGGGACATTTACATCATATATGTAATATCAGCCTCCCCTCTTATAACGCTCCAGGCCTGATGTATCCTCTATAGACATCATATATGTGACTGATATCAGCTGCTCCTCTAGACGTTATATCAGTCCTGGAATGTTATTAGAGATCTTTACATTATATATGTGATAGCTGCTCCTCTTATAACACTCCAGTTTTGATGTATCCTCTATAGCAGTATTCCCCATCTCCAGTCCTCAGGGACCGCCAACAGGTCATGTTTTCAGGATTTCCTCATTATTACACAGGTGATGTCATTATTGTCGGGGCCTCAGACATTGCCACAGGGGTTCTCACCATAGGATATCCTGAAAACATGACCTGTTGGTGGTGCCTGAGGACTGGAGATGGGGACCCCTGGTCTATAGACATCATATATGTGACTGATATCCGTCACCTAGAGCAGGTTCTCCGCACTGGAGACTTGGCCTCGTAGAGGAAGGTTTCTGAAGAACATTAGTCAGTCTCCGCAGTCCACCACTGGCTGACAGCAGGGAACAGTAGATCGCTCCGCAGATAGTGTGGGTCAGTGTCCCTACATCTGTCTGTAGAGGGCGCTGATTTTGTGGCCATATCTGAGAGCACCCGCTACCAGTTACACGTATGTGCAGGGTGGAGCTAGTGACATTTAAAGGGCCCTTACCCTTAAGGAAAAAAATCTTGGACATAAAACCCACTCTGGTGAAGCTTGTTGTGCCGCACATCTCACTGATGGAGGTGACGATAAGCATCACTCGGCTTTCCCCACACCCTGCATGTCACATAAAGCATAATTATGTAGTCTGTCATCACCGCCTCTTGCATGTGTCAGTCTTTACTGTAATACTTTCATTCTATTCTTGAATGAGGAAGCTGTGAATGAACCAGTTGGTGATCAGAATGTATTCTACTGGACACAGACAGCCGTATATATGAAAGTATTAGACCGCTTTCACATCTGTGTTGGGACCTCCGGCCGACGCTTCCACTGCAGATCCGATGCGACGTGCTGCGTGCCGACTGTCCGTCCATAAGCCTCACAGATGGAAACCACCTTAATATGGGGGAAGCTGCAGGTGTTTGGTGGACTTTTTTTTTTTAAGCAGCCATTTTTAAATCCACCATATTATATGTGGCTCCGCCTCCTCCGGGGGGCGGTAGTCATGTGATCGGTCTTGGCTAGATCCGACTCTGCACACGCTGGAATTGTCGGTTTTGCGCTTTCTTTACTTGTTTAGCAGGTAAGTGCGGGCAGAATTTCACGAAGTGCTTTACGTGACATGTTCGCTGTGTCGCCGTTCTGCCGGACACGCGGTAAAACGTTTACTCCAGTCTTCGTGAACGCACTGACGAACCGCAGGAGAGACTTCAGGGGTCTATAGGACTCGCTGTTCAGGTGGTCCGTACTGCATATTTTCCCGCACTGACAGGGAACTTTAAATGGCCGCCTCCCCCTAATTAATAATGTCACAATATTCTCCTAATTACACAAATTAAACAGATGTGCCCGGACGTTGCTTCACCGTTCCATACGGTTCCGTGACGTCAGGGAGCCCGCTGCACCCATCACAGAAGGAAGGCGCCCACCCCAGTCTGGAAAGTGCCAAGTCTCCAGTTTACAGAAGGAGACCTCAATTAACAGTGAGGGGAGTCCTCTTGGGAGGGGCCTGTGCGCGGGGGTGGGCCACCCATCATAGGGCTTGGTCCTAATTTGCATAGGCAAAGATTCGGAGCCGCGCTCTGTATCTTCTGGAACGCCCCGCACTAGTAAAGGGCGAGCCGCGCTCTATCGTCCTGAATGCCCCGCACTAGTAGAGGGCGAGCCGCGCTCTATCGTCCTGAATGCCCCGCACTAGTAGAGGGCGAGCCGCGCTCTATCGTCCTGAACGCCCCGCACTAGTAGAGGGCGAGCCGCGCTCTGTATCGTCCTGAACGCCCCGCACTAGTAGATGGCGAGCCGCGCTCTGTATCGTCCCGAACGCCCCGCACTAGTAGAGGGCGAGCCGCGCTCTGTATCGTCCTGAACGCCCTGCACTAGTAGAGGGCGAGCCGCGCTCTGTATCGTCCTGAACGCCCCGCACTAGTAGAGGGCGAGCCGCGCTCTGTATCGTCCTGAACGCCCCGCACTAGTAGAGGGCGAGCCGCGCTCTATCGTCCCGAACGCCCCGCGCTAGTAGAGGGCGAGCCGCGCTCTGTATCGTCCCGAACGCCCCGCGCTAGTAGATGGCGAGCCGCGCTCTGTATCGTCCCGAACGCCCGCGCTAGTAGATGGCGAGCCGCGCTCTGTATCGCCCCCAACGCCCCGCGCTAGTAGATGGCGAGCCGCGCTAACAGAGGGCGAGCCGCGCTTTGTATCGTCCCCAACGCCCCGCACTAATAGATGGCGAGCCGCGCTCTGTATCGTCCCCAACGCCCCGCACTAATAGATGGCGAGCCGCACTCTGTATCGCCCCCAACGCCCCGCGCTAGTAGATGGCGAGCCGCGCTAACAGAGGGCGAGCTGCGCTCTGTATCGTCCCCAACGCCCCGCACCAATAGATGGCGAGCCGCGCTCTGTATCGTCCGGAACGCCCCGCACTAATAGATGGCGAGCCGCGCTCTGTATCGTCCCGAACGCCCCGCGCTAGTAGATGGCGAGCCGCGCTCTGTATCGTCCCGAACGCCCCGCGCTAGTAGATGGCGAGCCGCGCTCTGTATCGTCCCGAACGCCCCGCGCTAGTAGATGGCGAGCCGCGCTCTGTATCGTCCCGAACGCCCCGCGCCAGTAGATGGCGAGCCGCGCTCTGTATCGTCCCGAACGCCCCGCGCCAGTAGATGGCGAGCCGCGCTCTGTATCGTCCCGAACGCCCCGCGCCAGTAGATGGCGAGCCGCGCTCTGTATCGTCCCGAACGCCCCGCGCCAGTAGATGGCGAGCCGCGCTCTGTATCGTCCCGAACGCCCCGCGCCAGTAGATGGCGAGCCGCGCTCTGTATCGTCCCGAACGCCCCGCGCCAGTAGATGGCGAGCCGCGCTCTGTATCGCCCCCAACGCCCCGCGCCAGTAGATGGCGAGCCGCGCTCTGTATCGCCCCCAACGCCCCGCGCCAGTAGATGGCGAGCCGCGCTCTGTATCGCCCCCAACGCCCCGCGCCAGTAGATGGCGAGCCGCGCTCTGTATCGCCCCGAACGCCCCGCGCCAGTAGATGGCGAGCCGCGCTCTGTATCGTCCCGAACGCCCCGCGCCAGTAGATGGCGAGCCGCGCTCTGTATCGTCCCGAACGCCCCGCGCCAGTAGATGGCGAGCCGCGCTCTGTATCGTCCCGAACGCCCCGCGCCAGTAGATGGCGAGCCGCGCTCTGTATCGTCCCGAACGCCCCGCGCCAGTAGATGGCGAGCCGCGCTCTGTATCGTCCCGAACGCCCCGCGCCAGTAGATGGCGAGCCGCGCTCTGTATCGTCCCGAACGCCCCGCGCCAGTAGATGGCGAGCCGCGCTCTGTATCGTCCCGAACGCCCCGCGCCAGTAGATGGCGAGCCGCGCTCTGTATCGTCCCGAACGCCCCGCGCCAGTAGATGGCGAGCCGCGCTCTGTATCGTCCCGAACGCCCCGCGCCAGTAGATGGCGAGCCGCGCTCTGTATCGTCCCGAACGCCCCGCGCCAGTAGATGGCGAGCCGCGCTCTGTATCGTCCCGAACGCCCCGCGCCAGTAGATGGCGAGCCGCGCTCTGTATCGTCCCGAACGCCCCGCGCCAGTAGATGGCGAGCCGCGCTCTGTATCGTCCCGAACGCCCCGCGCCAGTAGATGGCGAGCCGCGCTCTGTATCGTCCCGAACGCCCCGCGCCAGTAGATGGCGAGCCGCGCTCTGTATCGTCCCGAACGCCCCGCGCCAGTAGATGGCGAGCCGCGCTCTGTATCGTCCCGAACGCCCCGCGCCAGTAGATGGCGAGCCGCGCTCTGTATCGTCCCGAACGCCCCGCGCCAGTAGATGGCGAGCCGCGCTCTGTATCGTCCCGAACGCCCCGCGCCAGTAGATGGCGAGCCGCGCTCTGTATCGTCCCGAACGCCCCGCGCCAGTAGATGGCGAGCCGCGCTCTGTATCGTCCCGAACGCCCCGCGCCAGTAGATGGCGAGCCGCGCTCTGTATCGTCCCGAACGCCCCGCGCCAGTAGATGGCGAGCCGCGCTCTGTATCGTCCCGAACGCCCCGCGCCAGTAGATGGCGAGCCGCGCTCTGTATCGTCCCGAACGCCCCGCGCCAGTAGATGGCGAGCCGCGCTCTGTATCGTCCCGAACGCCCCGCGCCAGTAGATGGCGAGCCGCGCTCTGTATCGTCCCGAACGCCCCGCGCCAGTAGATGGCGAGCCGCGCTCTGTATCGTCCCGAACGCCCCGCGCCAGTAGATGGCGAGCCGCGCTCTGTATCGTCCCGAACGCCCCGCGCCAGTAGATGGCGAGCCGCGCTCTGTATCGTCCCGAACGCCCCGCGCCAGTAGATGGCGAGCCGCGCTCTGTATCGTCCCGAACGCCCCGCGCCAGTAGATGGCGAGCCGCGCTCTGTATCGTCCCGAACGCCCCGCGCCAGTAGATGGCGAGCCGCGCTCTGTATCGTCCCGAACGCCCCGCGCCAGTAGATGGCGAGCCGCGCTCTGTATCGTCCCGAACGCCCCGCGCCAGTAGATGGCGAGCCGCGCTCTGTATCGTCCCGAACGCCCCGCGCCAGTAGATGGCGAGCCGCGCTCTGTATCGTCCCGAACGCCCCGCGCCAGTAGATGGCGAGCCGCGCTCTGTATCGTCCCGAACGCCCCGCGCCAGTAGATGGCGAGCCGCGCTCTGTATCGTCCCGAACGCCCCGCGCCAGTAGTTGGCGAGCCGCGCTCTGTATCGTCCCGAACGCCCCGCGCCAGTAGATGGCGAGCCGCGCTCTGTATCGTCCCGAACGCCCCGCGCCAGTAGATGGCGAGCCGCGCTCTGTATCGTCCCGAACGCCCCGCGCCAGTAGATGGCGAGCCGCGCTCTGTATCGTCCCGAACGCCCCGCGCCAGTAGATGGCGAGCCGCGCTCTGTATCGTCCCGAACGCCCCGCGCCAGTTGATGGCGAGCCGCGCTCTGTATCGTCCCGAACGCCCCGCGCCAGTTGATGGCGAGCCGCGCTCTGTATCGTCCCGAACGCCCCGCGCCAGTTGATGGCGAGCCGCGCTCTGTATCGTCCCGAACGCCCCGCGCCAGTAGATGGCGAGCCGCGCTCTGTATCGTCCCGAACGCCCCGCGCCAGTAGATGGCGAGCCGCGCTCTGTATCGTCCCGAACGCCCCGCGCCAGTAGATGGCGAGCCGCGCTCTGTATCGTCCCGAACGCCCCGCGCCAGTAGATGGCGAGCCGCGCTCTGTATCGTCCCGAACGCCCCGCGCCAGTAGATGGCGAGCCGCGCTCTGTATCGTCCCGAACGCCCCGCGCCAGTAGATGGCGAGCCGCGCTCTGTATCGTCCCGAACGCCCCGCGCCAGTAGATGGCGAGCCGCGCTCTGTATCGATACATTGTAGCAGACTGTGCAGCTCTGCAGGCTGAATACAATGTAACAAACCCTGAGCTGGGGGAAGTATTGGGGTCCGACGGGTTGGTAGCAGAATTCTGTTGTGAGTGGACTGTCATCCTGCATTCCATCTGCTTTGTGCCGCATGTATCAGGCTTCTGGTTTCCTCCTGCTCTGGGGGTCTCGCTGCGCTCTGGGGGTCTCGCTGCGCTGTCACACTGCGGCTCGGGGATGAGTTGATTTCCCCGTGGAGCGAGCTGAACGTCGTCTGTGGATTTCTGTATTTCCGTCTCTTTGGCGTTCTGTAATAAGTCGCGTTTCTGGATGCTTTCGCCTGCGGGACATTATCTGATGCAAGGACTTGTCAATATCTTGTCTCGACGCGTCAGCGCCCCCCTCCAGTCACTGCATGTAATATTGTAAACTGGACCTGCAACATTCTAGGGGTCCTCCAGCCTGTGACCCTGCTGGGAGGTGGGGGACGTGATAGTACAATGCTCTGTTATAGGGGTCCTCCAACCTGTGACACTGCTGGGAGGTGGGGGACGTGATAGTACAATGCTCTGTTATAGGGGGTCCTCAAACATGTGACACAGCTGGGAGGTGGGGGACGTAGTAGTACAATGCTTCTTTATAGGGGTCCTCCAGACTATGACACTGCTGGGAGGTGGGGGACGTAATAGTACAATCTCCGTTATAGGGGTCCTCCAACATGTGACACACCTGGGAGGTGGGGGACGTAGTAGTACAATGCTCTGTTATAGGGGTCCTCCAGACTATGACACTGCTGGGAGGTGGGGGACGTGATAGTACAATGCTCTGTTATAGGGGTCCTCCAACCTGTGACACTGCTGGGAGGTGGGGGACGTGATGGTACAATGCACTGTTATAGGGGTCCTCCAACCTGTGACACTGCTGGGAGGTGGGGGACGTGATGGTACAATGCACTGTTATAGGGGTCCTCCAACCTGTGACCCTGCTGGGAGGTGGGGGACGTGATGGTACAATGCTCTGTTATAGGGGTCCTCCAACCTGTGACACTGCTGGGAGGTGGGGGACGTGATAGTACAATGCTCTGTTATAGGGGTCCTCCAACTTGTGACACTGCTGGGAGGTGGGGGACGTAGTAGTACAGTGCTCCGCTATAGGGGTCCTCCAACCTGTGACACTGCTGGGAGGTGGGGGACGTGATAGTACAATGCACTGTTATAGGGGTCCTCCAACCTGTGACACTGTTGGGAGGTGGGGGACGTGATAGTACAATGCTCTGTTATAGGGGTCCTCCAGACTATAACACTGCTGGGAGGTGGGGGACGTGATAGTACAATGCTCCGTTATAGGGGTCCTCCAACATGTGACACAGCTGGGAGGTGGGGGACGTAGTAGTACAATGCTCTGTTATAGGGGTCCTCCAACATGTGACACTGCTGGGAGGTGGGGGACCTGATAGTACAGTGCACCGTTATAGGGGTCCTCCAACCTGTGACACTGCTGGGAGGTGGGGGACGTAGTAGTACAATGCTCCGCTATAGGGGTCCTCCAACCTGTGACACTGCTGGGAGGTGGGGGACGTGATAGTACAATGCTCTGTTATAGGGGTCCTCCAACCTGTGACACTGCTGGGAGGTGGGGGACGTAGTAGTACAATGCTCCGCTATAGGGGTCCTCCAACATGTGACACAGCTGGGAGGTGGGGGACGTAGTAGTACAATGCTCTGTTATAGGGGTCCTCCAGACTATGACACTGCTGGGAGGTGGGGGACGTAGTAGTACAATGCTCTGTTATAGGGGTCCGCCAGACTATGACACTGCTGGGATGTGGGGGACGTAGTAGTACAATGCTCTGTTATAGGGGGTCCTCCAACATGTGACACAGCTGGGAGGTGGGGGACGTGATAGTACAATGCTATAGGGATCCTCCAGCCTGTGAGGGGATATCATCTGTCTCTAAATGCGAATGTAATACGTGGATTCTACCACGGATCCTCAAGGAGATCTGCAGCGGGTTTTCCACACGACATGGATGACTTCTTGGGGTCCGACGGTCCGATTCACTGCGGAAAATCCTCATCATTTACAGTAGCAGTAAAGCGGGTGAGTTTTAGGGGCGTCTCCCAGGAGCGTATGCGTCACACGGTACGGGCGCCAGCGGTGAGCTGCCATATTGCTGCGTACACGCCCATAGAGAACGATTGGGCTGTATTGCACATAATACGTGGTAAAATAGATCTCGTTGCATTCTTTTGTATTATGTACAATAAACAGCCCTCTTGTAAGCCGACCAATGAGCAGCCATCTGCTTCCATTGACTTGATTTACCGATATTAAGTGCATGTGATATGCAATGACATTACGCTGCTGTGAGCCGCCCCCGGACTAATCGCATCCACAAAGTGCGCATGAAATCTGCACGAAAACTGGTGTGAATGTTAAATCCTCTCCGTGTGCCGCAGATTATCACAGACTTCACCCTTTGGAAAACAGCAACAGAAACGATACTGTGGTGGGGGTTGTGGTGGTGTTTTTTTTCCCCCTCCTTGTAGCAGATAAGCCCTTATAGACCTAAATGATGAGCTCCTGTCTGTCTGCAGCCTCCACTAGAGGGGAGCTCACTGCACGCCGTCTGTACATTGAGCTCTAGGATATGAAGCATGTGGTTAGCTCCCCCTAGTGGTGGCTGCTAAGTGAACTTGTCATGCTGACCATGCATGTGAAGGGTGAGCAGATTGACCCCCTGTCCCCCTCGGCTCGGTGATCGCTGCCCCCGTGATCGCTATGGTATCGCCCTCCTCTTCTGACGACTTGTATAAGACCTCTGCGGCCCCTTCGCTGTCTGTGTCCTTCCTGTCCGTTGCCTTGCATCACCTCCTGCTGTGTCAGGGACCTTATAAAGTGTCGGACCGGAGAGCGGGATCCTCTGACCTCGGCTCTAGTTGTCCGGTGCCGTAGACATCAGTCGTCTGTAGTGACGTCTCGTTTCGCTCTGTTCCCGGGACTCCGACCTCCAATAGGGACCTTTTACACGGAATGATAATCCCTCGGTTTCTGCAGCCATAACAATCGGCCGTATAAACAGTCCATACGTGACCGACTGTTTACTGTGGATGGCGGCGGCAGAAAGCGATCCCCGAGGCTCCGCCTCCATTCAGTGAAAGCACAGCAGCCATAATTGTTGGGACTGTCGGGCGCTCGTGCTGTATGATAGGCTGGACCTTTACATGTGAAGTTAAAGGGACCTTGTCCTGACCCCGTGCTGCCGGCAGCGAGTGCCGGACCGCTTCCCTGTAACGCACGTCCCCGCACCGCCCGCATGTACCCGCCCCGCACGGCACTGCCCGTCCCATTAAATGGGGAGAACTGCAACTGGACTGAAGTAATGGGACGCGGTTTAGACGCAGGCCTCCCATTCGTGGGGGACATCACAAGAGCGCCATATTGGGCCGAATTACACGTTCCGATATTGCGCTCGGCCGTGCCTCGGTGGCCTAAGAGCGCAGCTCTGACCCACATCTCGCTTGCCCTTGTGGATGCCCCTGAGGGCCGGACGATGCTTTATAATGCTGTCCGTTTCCACATGAAGACATTTGACATTTTTTCGTCATTCGCTCGTTCTCGCGATCGCCGGTCGTTTGGCGCTCTGCACCAGTGAATGCGAACGGTTTTTTACACATAACGACTGAGCGATGATTTTTACATAAGGCGAATGATGGACACATTCTTTCATAGTTGAATCGTCGCCCGTGTTTACCGCGAACGCTTATTGTTCAGATTCGCACGATCCAACAGTATTTTTTGACCGCTAATCGTTCCACGTGAAAGGGCCGTTACGCCGCCGGAGACGGTCGGTTATGGACGAGATGAGACTTGGAGAGCGCTGCCGGGATCTGTAGCTAGAGGTGGTTGACGACTCCTGGTAAGACCCGTCCGGCGTGACGCGGTCGTCCCCAGTGTTTTGCGCTGCAGTGGTGCGTAGCGCCGCTCTTCTGTAATGAAATAATTCCCTAATCTCCACTTCTCAGAAACTGTTAATTAACAGAAGCGACATCGCTTCTCGGAGCAGCAGCTAATTACGCCTCTGTTCGCTCCCCGCACTGTCAGACTGTCGGGGCGACGCGTGAGCGGTCTATTGTGGAGACGTCTGTTATAAACACAAGGTATCTGAAGACGGAGGATCTGTTAAAGGGAACCCGCCCCAATACAGGTAGCTGTGAGAATACGGAATACTGCCCTTGTATCTCGCACTTCCTGCAGATTAGGGCCGAGGAGTATGGCGCCGATATAAGGGGTATATTCTGTATAGCGTGTGATCGGGGGTCGATCCCTCTCCATACTTGGCAGGTGCCGGCTGTCCTTGACAGCTGATAACCACCCACAACAGCCGCCATCACCGTGAGCACTGGTCCTGGCTGTTAACCCTTTAAAGGCTCCTGTGAACTCTGACACAATTCATGGGTCCAGAACATTCCCCTCCCTCAATGAGACTGTGGGGGTGCCATTTGCTTGTTGTGGTAGCCGGGGGCCTTTTCTCATGCTAGCCTGTGGCATGGCCTGTCAGAATGCAGTATAATGTAATACTATGATAATCGCAAGTTCAAGTCCCCTACAGGGGCTAAAAGAAAAATGTGGAGAAAAGTTTATTAAATAGAAAAAATAAAAGGTAATAAAAGTTTAAATCCCCCTTTTCTAGATTCATAATAAAAATATATATATTTGCTTTTGCCGCGTCTGTAAAACTCATCATTTATTCCCCAGGCCTTCAGGAAAAAAACACAACACCAAAATTGTGCTTTTTTTGGTCACTCTATCTCCAAGAAAAAATGTGATTTAAAAAGGAAACAAAACTCTAAAATGCCAAAATACTGAGCCCCCACAGCGCCACCCATAGGAAAATAAAAATGTCAGGAGATGGCGGCAAAAAATATTTAAAATTGGCATCCTCATAATCGTACCGACCCACAGACAGAAGTTACAACACGTCTGCCAAAGTGTACACGCCACCAAAAAACGGAAACCCCCCACAAAACCAAAAAAGCGGAATTGAGGTTTGTTTTTCTTTTTTACTCCACTTAGTAGTACCGTAAATAAGCCCTTTTGAGTACATCCGGATATATTAAGTAGCACTACTGAAAGATCCAAGTCCCCCCGCAGAACACGAGCCCCCAGCCGCCGCAGCCGATGCAGAAATAGGAGGCCGGGGGCCGAGCAAACAAACCAACCTGGTCCATGTGATTCCACAACAGTTGCACAATATATCTACCGCTTCCAGGAAGTGTCCTGGTGTCTCGGAGGCTCCTTGCTGTTCTTGGCTCTAAGGATCAGCTGTATATATAGCTGCATCCAAACTCGTAGCGGCCGGCGGCTCCGGACATTCGCTTTCACTTCTGTTGAGAACGACTCCAAGAGGTGAAAGTTTGGTGGGTTTTATTGCATTGGTGTGAAAAGAAACTGCAAGCGCCTGACGGCCGACACGTCTTGTGGGCTGGAGCGGCGGGCGCAGAGGCTTCCCCGGTTACCGCAGGCTTCCTGTTTTGTAGAATGGGAAGTTGTGTTGATCAGTAAAAGCATGCAAGGAAACTGCTACAAAGACCTTGGGGTGCGTACGGCTGGGGGGCTCATCCTCGGGAACATCCAAGCAGATTCTCTAGCTCACGATACGATATTTATATATATATGGAGAATTGAGGTGCCGCTTTTCAGCAATGTGTCATGTACTTTATATGCAGATTAAATGTGAGAAAATAAAAAGTTGATGCATGCATTATTTATCCTGTATTATCCTCCAGAGCTGCACTCACTATTCTGCTAGTGAAGTCATCTCTGTACATACATTACTTATCCTGAGTTACATCCTGTATTATACTCCAGAGCTGCGCTCGCTATTCTGCTAGTGGCGTCACTGTGTACATACATTACTCATCCTGTACTGGTCCTGAGTTACATCCTGTATTATTCTCCAGAGCTGCACTCACTATTCTGCTTGTGGAGTCACTGTGTACATACATTACTCATCCTGTACTGATCCTGAGTTACATCCTGTATTATACCCCAGAGCTGCACTCACTATTCTGCTGGTGGAGTCACTGTGTACATACATTACTTATCCTGTACTGATCCTGAGTTACATCCTGTATTATACTCCAGAGCTGCACTCACTATTCTGCTGGTGGAGTCACTGTGTACATACATTACTTATCCTGTACTGATCCCGAGTTACATCCTGTATTATACTCCAGAGCTGCACTCACTATTCTGCTGGTGGAGTCACTGTGTACATACATTACTTATCCTGTACTGCTCCTGAGTTACATCCTGTATTATACTCCAGAGCTGCACTCACTATTCTGCTGGTGGAGTCACTGTGTACATACATTACTTATCCTGTATTATACTCCGGAGCTGCACTCACTATTCTGCTGGTGGAGTCACTGTGTACATACATTACTTATCCTGTATTATACCCCAGGACTGCACTCACTATTCTGCTGGTTGAGTCACTGTGTGCATACATTACTTATCCTGTACTGATCCTGAGTTACATCCTGTATTATACTCCAGAGCTGCACTCACTATTCTGCTGGTGGAGTCACTGTGTACATACATTACTTATCCTGTACTGATCCTGAGTTACATCTTGTATTATACTGCAGAGCTGCACTCACTATTCTGCTGGTGGAGTCACTGTGTACATACATTACTTATCCTGTACTGATCCTGAGTTACATCCTGTATTATACTCCAGAGCTGCACTCACTATTCTGCTGGTGGAGTCACTGTGTACATACATTACTTATCCTGTACTGATCCTGAGTTACATCCTGTATTATACTCCAGAGCTGCACTCACTATTCTGCTAGTGGAGTCACTGTGTACATACATTACTTATCCTGTACTGATCCTGAGTTACATCCTGTATTATACTCCAGAGCTGCACTCACTATTCTGCTGGTGGGGTCACTGTGTACATACATTACTTATCCTGTACTGCTCCTGAGTTACATCCTGTATTATACTCCAGAGCTGCACTCACTATTCTGCTGGTGGAGTCACTGTGTACATACATTACTTATCCTGTACTGACCCTGAGTTACATCCTGTATTATACTCCAGAGCTGCACTCACTATTCTGCTGGTGGAGTCACTGTGTACATACATTACTTATCCTGTACTGATCCTGAGTTACATCCTGTATTATACTCCAGAGCTGCACTCACTATTCTGCTAGTGGAGTCACTGTGTACATACATTACTTATCCTGTACTGATCCTGAGTTACATCCTGTATTATACTCCAGAGCTGCACTCACTATTCTGCTGGTGGGGTCACTGTGTACATACATTACTTATCCTGTACTGCTCCTGAGTTACATCCTGTATTATACTCCAGAGCTGCACTCACTATTCTGCTGGTGGAGTCACTGTGTACATACATTACTTATCCTGTACTGACCCTGAGTTACATCCTGTATTATACTCCAGAGCTGCACTCACTATTCTGCTGGTGGAGTCACTGTGTACATACATTACTTATCCTGTACTGCTCCTGAGTTACATCCTGTATTATACTCCAGAGCTGCACTCACTATTCTGCTGGTGGAGTCACTGTGTACATACATTACTTATCCTGTACTGACCCTGAGTTACATCCTGTATTATACTGCAGAGCTGCACTCACTATTCTGCTGGTGGAGTCACACTGTACATACATTACTTATCCTGTACTGCTCAGACCGCCGTCAGTCCGCTTCTCCGTATCAGACAGGGTGCATTGCTCATCACCCGTCGGTGAGCGCCCGTGTATTGCACCCCTGCGGGGGGTCGTATCTCCTCACTTCTCTCAAAAAAGATGGATTTAATCTGCCACATTGCAACTGCAAAACGGGACCCCCGGGGGTCTGCTTAGCGCATTACCATAGACTTCAGCGGTCTTTCAGCTTTATTATGGGGGCCTCAAATTCTTTGACTGGGTTACCCAGAACTATTGAAGACCTGTCCTCAATAATTGACTGGCGGAGGCCTGCCAGGTAGGACCCCCGCCCCCCAGCTGTCACCTTTCCTGCTATCATGGGGACGGAGCTGGAAGCTGACTGCTTCATATGCGTTGCGATGCCCCAGGTTGTGCTTTCATTGAGTTCAGTGGAAGTCGTGCTTATATTGCCAACTCGGACCACCAGATAGCCGTTAATCCTGAATTGCGGACCCCCACTGATCAATTATTGATGAGCAACCCTGAGGACAGGGCACCAGTAGATTAGTCCCAGACAACACTGAAGTCCCTGTGGCCTCGTGCTGCTATATGATGCCTCTGTATATAGCCCGTTGTGGCACGTGCCCCTTCCTCCCGTTGTAGCCTGCGAGGGGCAAGCCCCCTCACCATTGTGGCCCACGAGGGGGACGCGGCCGCATTTTTATATCGACTGATGGTCCGTGCATCATATTCGCATGAAACTCGAATCTCTGCCTTAGGGAAGAACGGGCGGTTCTTGAACAGGACTTGCTGTAGTTTTTCCATCTCGTAGCAATCTATAATCTGTCCTGGCATCACGACGCTACAGATATGAGCGCTGATACTAGGAGATCAGGTGGTGACGCTGCGGCCTCTGATTGGCTGCTGCAGTCATGTGACATCCAGTGATATCTTCTGCAACAAATATGGTGACCGTGGCAAGGCTGCAGCGCTGGATCGCAGTGGCAGAGGATGGGTAAGTACTACTCCTTTAGGTATTGTAGCACAGTGGGTGCTTTAGAGGAAATGTCCAGTAACTGGACAACCCCTTTAAGAGGTTGTCCAGGACTAAGATACTGATGACCGCTCCTCAGGATTGGTGGGCATCCACCGGTCAGATGAGCTCCTCGTTTTCTTCTCAGGTGACATCACGTTCCTCCATCACATGACCTGAGAGCATTGAGCTGCAATACCAGACACAGCCGCTATACTATGGGGGCGCTGCTCCCGGTGTGAAGTGGCTGCGGTGCTCAACAAAGTGCCTTGCAATGTGTAAAATGCGACGTGAAAGCTGCAGCAAACAATCGGCACGCGGTGGATTTACCGTCACCGCACATCAGTTCTCCGCGAATGAGATTCTTTAAAATCGGATCCACTTGGCTTTCGTGCTTAGAGACTCGCTGCCATCTCTGAGGGCGGCACAAGGTGGCGCCGGTCACACGGATTGCAGTATGTCAGCTGCCTGGATCTGTGCAGGAGTTGTGAAGAAACTTGCATTTATCACTAGCAGCACATTCATAAGGGAATACAGGAAGTAGTCCTGGATATCCATGAGCCTAGCCACACCCACCCCGCCCTCCAGCCAATGATTGATGTGCATAATGAGAGAGCTGCCAATCACTGGCTGGAGGGTGGAGTGGGTGTGGCTGGAGGGCAGAGTGGGTGTGGCTGGAGGGCAGGGTGGGTGTGGCTGGAGGGCAGGGTGGGTGTGGCTGGAGGGCAGGGTGGGTGTGGCTGGAGGGCAGGGTGGGTGTGGCTGGAGGGCAGAGTGGGTGTGGCTGGAGGGCAGAGTGGGTGTGGCTGAAGCTTATGAATGTGCTGGTAATGGGAAATGCAAGTTTCTCCACAACTCCTGCACAGATCCCCCAGCAGACATATCAGTGGGACCGGCACGATCTTATGGAGCGGTCAGCGAGGGGGGCAGTAAGAGGGTGACAGTCTCATTAAGGTCGGCAGCACTTGCGCCCGTGTGAATAAGCCCTTGTGGGTCATGCAGAGACCTAATGCGCTGCAGCGGACTGGAGGCTTTAGTTCATCATTCTCATCTACGCCTGCGACCGCCTCCGCATCGCCACGTATCGCTGTAAGATCATCCGCGGTTTTTACTTGTGGAATCCGAGATCCAAACATCGGAGGTGAAATAGTCATCCCTCCCCATCTGCTCTGATCGTGTGTCGGTCTACACTGTAGTTCTTGCATTCTACTCCTGCACAGGGTTTGATGATTCCGCTACCATCGGTGGTGGCTTGTGAATGTCACATTTACATTGGGGTGAAGTCACCGGACGTCCTGCCTCACCAGGCAGAATGCCGGCTTTGTGACCACGGCGCGGACGTCTGGTCTGTGGCGCTGCGGCGGTTTGGCGATGCCTCACACTGCCGCTCTGTTCCTCCAGCTGTGCGGATGGCAGCGAGCCGCGCTTAATGATTGTGTCTGGGGATGAATCGATGGGCTCTGTGTGAGACGCCGGATCATCCGCTGACAAGTGACCCCAGCGGCGGCGCAGATCACCGGAGGAGAGCCGCACAATGCATAATGGAGGCGCTTGTGTCTGCTTTGGCTTCCGTTCTCCCTGTGCAGGAGAGACCCTCCAAGTAACTATGGGGTATTAGTCCTTAAAGGGGCATTCTGGGACTTTAGCCTATCCTGAGGTCATCAGTAGGGGGTCCACCACTCTGGACCCTCGGCGATCAGCTGATTGTCTGGCCGGCTGTCAGTGCAGCGGGCTGGGCGGTATCGTAGGTGGTTGGGGGGGGGGGGGGGGCGCTGCCTCCCTCTACACTTGGGGTCACTAGAAGTATAATACACTGTAATACCCCAGCCAAGGCGATGGCTGCGGTGTATAACGGCATTACTTCCTACACGGCTTGTCAGATTTTCCCTGTGTGACCAGCAGTAGGATTGCCACTAAACCCCCAGGTGAATTACCTGGCTTTCCTAAATCCTGAAAGGCAAGCAATATGGTAACTGGGAGTGCAGAACTGCATTTACTTCTCAGGACACGCGGAAAGCTGAGTGAGCTCTTAATGCAAACTGACAGCCTGATTGCCGTTACCCCCTCCTGGACAAGCGTCCGGGGCTTCGGCTAAATCCACCATTGTGTTCTGTTGTTCAACTCCATCATCTAAGCAGAACAGAAGCCTGGAAGTGCCGCACCCTACTTTCCCAAAGTCCTGAATAGCAGCTATGTTACTGCCATACTTGGCTCTTCCTGGAAAAGACCTTGGCTTTTAGCCATCTTTCTGTCTGCATGAAGTTCACCCAGCTTTCCTTGTGTCCAGAACTAGGCAGATTGACTATTCAGGAATCTAGAAAAGCTGGGTCACATGTATTACTGCATTACTAAGCAGATTTACATTTCCAACACGAGGAAAGCTGGGTGAGCTTTGTATGCAAAGTGAGAGATCACTAGAATGCTACTGACTCTTCCAGGGCAAGCCCGGCTTTCCCAGATTCCTGACCGGCAGATATGCAGCTTTCTTACTTGACCTACTTGGTATTCGGGCTTTTGAGAAGGTTGGTTGCTCACCCAGCTTTCCTCATGTCAGGAACATTATGGTGTGAGAGGTTTACCCGGATGACATATTGCGGTTTGCTGCGCTATCGCCACCGGGATTTCATGCCCGCGCCGAGGGTGTCCAGGCGAGTCTCCGATGAAGATGTGAGCATGGCCATAGCGGTCTGTGAACCTGGTTTCCCATTGCTCTCTGCCTGATAAAGCTTCTCTGTGCTGCCAACCTGGAATAAGCCCTGTGCCAGCTGTGCCCCTGCCAAGACGCTGAATGCCTTCCGCTCATGTGACAGCACATTGCCACACGAGCCGCGTCTGTGGGATCGGGGACGGGCGCGCTGCCAGCACTTCTGGCTTGTCGTCTAGTCATTAAAAGCTCTGCAACTCTTTAATCTACTCATTTCCAGTTTTGCATCATGTTCAGTGTCTCTGCTTGCTGTCAGTGAATGGAAACGTTTTATCTCTACACAGACCCCGTTACGATCAGGAACAGCTGACACAGCTGCAGGTCTTGTTACAATGTGTCAGAGCTGTAAATGCAGGTTGTGACTCAATGCCAACTTCCGGCATCGTTCCCTGATGGCGCCACTTTTCAGATGGTGACCTAAGGGCTCATTCACATTGGCGTATTCCGTTTCCCTCCGTGAATGCGTTACGTATTCTCTGTATTTGTGTGCTGTATGTCTTGTTGGCGCACATTATTGACATATTTCACGCGTGCAAAAAAAAAAATACAACATCGCGCCATTTTATGCAGAAATAAGCAGTGAATACGCGTGTAAAAAAGCACGGCGCCCCCGATGTGCAGGGAGTGTACGGCGTGTTCACGGACCGCACCCACATCCGCTGTGTGAATGAGCCCCAAGATGCCTCATTCATCTCTCAGTATCAGTTTGTGCTCATTTTTAATTAATTTTTTTCCTATTTTTTTGCCGCCTTCTAGAAGAACGACGAGAACGGAAACTGCTCCAGAGAAAGCATCGAGTTCCCCACCACCAACCTGTATGAGCTGGAGAGCCGGGTGCTGACCGACCACTGGTCCATCCCCTACAAGAGAGAGGAGTCCCTGGGAAAGTGCTTGATAGCGTCCACCTACCTGGCGAAACTTAGTAAGTTAACCCCTTAATGGCCGCATCTGTTTAGGCCTCCAACGGGTGTTTCCATCTCCACCAAACTTGGCTACGATGGAAGCCCCGCTGCGTACGATGGAAGCCCCGCTGCGTACGATGGAAGCCCCGCTGCGTACGATGGAAGCCCCGCTGCGTACGAGGGGAGCCCCGCTGCGTACGAGGGGAGCCCCGCTGCGTACGAGGGGAGCCCCGCTGCGTACGAGGGGAGCCCCGCTGCGTACGAGGGGAGGCCCGCTGCGTACGATGGAAGCCCCGCTGCGTACGATGGAAGCCCCGCTGCGTACGATGGAAGCCCCGCTGCGTACGAGGGAAGCCCCGCTGCGTACGAGGGAGCTGGAAGCTGGTGGGCAAAGCCGCTTACGTAACTCCAAGCGAATGCGGGTCCGGCTGGCTTCACGTTACACTGAAAACCTCATGGGGATGGAACCTGGATGGCGCCGTAAGGGAGAATACGTCTTTGGTCCCCGTTGGACTTTACACTGGACATAAAGCTCAGTCTGTGACCGCGGCTCTGGGAGCCCCACGAAGGAGTCCTCTGATCGTGCAGCCGACGCTCAACCACAGCGATCAGAGGGTCAGAGCCGGAGCTTGGCTGCCAATAAAGGGGTTCTCCAGGGAAATACTATTGACGATGGATCCTCAGGATAGGTCACCAATAGTTGATCAGCTGGGATCTGCCGCTCGGGACCCCGACCGATCAGCTAATTGACTTTTTACACCCACCGAGTGCCGCACGACAATGTGACCCTTCTCAGATTGCCGTGCTCGGCCATAGGCTTGAAGACATCGCCCGGCTTCCTGTCACCTCCCCTAACAGACCATAACATCGTTTATGGTGTGAAAGGCAGGTAACAAGTCCCTTTAATAGGAAGACCTCCTTTGCCAACTTCACAAGGCCCCAAGACCGCCATGGCAGCCAAAGGGCATCTAACAATCTCATCGGGAGGGGGGGCATTCGAGAGACATGGGAGCCCCCTGGTTCTGTCAGGCCATATAAATGCCGTTGTCAGCATGGACAGCAAACCTTTAAATGGTTAAAGGGCTTGTTCCAGTTGTGAACTTTTTATGGTCTATCCTCTGGACTGGTCATCAATACTAGACTGCAGATGGTCCGTCGCCCAGGACCCCCACTGACCAGCTGTTCGGGGGGCCACTGCATCATGCGCTAGGCTGGTTTTGCAGGAAATTATCTATAGAGAAAAAAAAGTCTCCTTGTGCAAGTTGTTATAGAGGAGTACGGTGCAGAGGAAGGTCGCTTCTCACCCGGGTTAGCGGCCCGACCTGCCAATGTGCCCGACAATGCAGCCAGCTCCGTAGACAAGCTGAAAGGAGCAGTGGAAGTCGGTATATAGTGGCTTTATTACATGGGCAACACATTTGCGCATCGGAAGGATGCCTTCATCCGGCCACTGACAGCTCTGTTCCACTGCAGTGGCCGGGTTTAGTATTGCAGGCCCTGAAGTGAATGGGAACTTGGCCTGCAATACTGAGCCTGATCACTGCAGCGGGAACGGAGCTGTCTGCTTTCTGCAGAAATTGTCTCATTGAAAAGTGTTGCAGCCCAGTGGACAGATGATCGGCAGATGTCCTGAGCGGCGGACCCCGTGGATCTACTGTTAATGACTCGTCCTGCGGACGGTCCATGAATAATTTACAGCTGGACAACCCTTTTACACAGCCTGGATCAGAGTTATTTCCAATCCCAGCCGTTGTGGCTCGCAGTCAGACACCCGCCGCGTATGGAGCGCGCTTGGCTCCCAAGACTGCCCTATAGATTAACACCCGGTATCTGCCTGATATGTGCGACAGATATCAGGACGGGGTTAAGCGAGGAGTAATGTTATTGGGTGTGATATATCTGGGTACTGTTAGCACCTCGTCCTTAGCCCATACTTTGGCTCGTGGTCATGTTTGCGATGGTGTTCTGCCCTTCGTTAAAACTGCGGTGATAATGATGGCGAGGATGTCGGTCAGCAGGAATGATCCCAGTGGCAGCCGTCCAGCGCTCCTCCGGGACTTATAAATAGCTGGCTGACCGTCTGATGCCGCCCTGTCACTACTCTCTATATAGCTTTATTATCCTTGCCCTCATGCAGAGCTGTGCGGACTACAACCCCCAGCATCCCCTGCTTAACATAAACTGGACAACAATATTGTGCCGGGATGATCAGCGGGTTTTTTTCTTTTGGAGGATCAGCTGAACTTCCCAAATACTGTAAAGTTGTAGCTTGGCATGTGGGCCCCTCGCAGCCGGCACTGGGAATCTTAGGGGGCAGGAAACCTAGTCCTCTTTATTTATAGCAGATTGTAAAGCAGTCTAGTTTCACTGTTATCAGCCATTTCAGGCTGGGGTATTCTTCAGTGACTTGAAGTGCAGTGACCTCCCGGCCCCCCATCGCTATTGTATATCACATGTATTCGGCGCTGAGAATCTTCTGTGTGTGACTATGGCTGGACTCACGCGGGCGATTCCACTTGCGCAATTCGTGGTTGCGTCTGCACTGAGAATCCGCGGTAAAAGTGGGCATTGAAAAGTTGTACATTTTGCTTTTTTGCACACATTTGCAGATGCAAACTGTATATTCTGCAAGTGGAGGAAAAATGTCAGCAGGCTTTATTTTGCTGTGGACAGCCTCCATTAAAGTCAATGGAGGCCGTCCCACCCGCAGCCTATATGCAATTATCATAAGGGGCGTGGTACCCGCGTCATCGCTAAGCAACAGCGTGGGAAATGCAAATGTTGGGGGAAAAAACAAAAGCTGTACTGCGCAATATAGAAGCGGGTACGCAGGGTCACCGATGGGCTCACAGCTGGAATTCGCTGCGGGCCTCCCCATGCAGAGTCCGGTCTGCCCGTGTGAGCCCGACCTGTCAGCCGCTCCTCTTATAACGCTCTAGTTCTGTTCTGGTATTATACGTTCTCTGTTGCTCTTCTCTCGCAGGTCTGTCAGATTCTGATGAAAACTGTAAGCGGTTCATGGAGCGATGCATGCCGGAGGCTTTTAAGAAGGTGAAGTAGATGCTCGAATCTGTTAGTTCCTTAGAAAGTGTCGCTTCTTGCGTACTTTCAGCTGCAGCTTTTTGCGTGGTCTAGCATCACATTTATGGGGTCTGTCCTTGCAATGACTGTTAATAGAGGGTGAAGCAAGTCCAGGACCCCCCCCCCCCCTCCCCATCACCCACCTCCTGGGGTTCTCATGCCTGATTACATGTGGACTGGGGGTGCTCTTGAACTGTCACTTTAAGGAAAAAGAATTGTACACATATGCTTTGGCAATCTGCAGGCTGCGGCTCTCGCACTGACTTGCTTCTGCGGTTTCTTGCAGCTGCTGACGTCCAGCGCCGTCCACAAATGGGGCACCGAGATCCACGAGGGAATCTACAACATGTTGATGCTGCTGGTGGATCTGGTGGCAGAACGAATCAAGCAGGAACCTATACCCACCGGGCTCCTGGGCGTCCTCACCATGGTAACGGGTCTAGATTTCCTCCAGACACCGCGGGATATTATGTATTACATGGGTAGCTCTGATATATGTCCCTCCTTATTTTCCAGGCCTTTAACCCCGACAATGAATATCACTTCAAGAACCGGATGAAGATGTGCCAGAAGAACTGGGCTGACGTCTTTGGAGGGGAAGGAAACACGTACGCCATTTCACCAGCCAGCGCCCTACAGAAGGTGCGGATACTTATAGTATACAATACAAAAGTATATACGGTGCTTGATGCGTAAGCGGATGGTATTCTTTAAAGCGGTTGTCTGACCATTTTTCCGGGCTGGATTTGGTGTCCTGACCAGCAGAGAAGCAGAAAGAGCCTGACCAGCGCAGCTCTCCCATTGATTTCAATGGAAGTGGATCCGGCACTTCCTCCCCTGTACAATTACAACAACTTCCAGCCCGTTACACTGGACAGCGGGCTGAATGATCAGCGGATGGACGGGGATCCCGAGCAGCAGGCAAAAAGGGGTCATCAGTAGAAAAATAGGCAGACAACCTCTTTAATCCCTCAAAGGTGGGGTCTCATGACGGGCCTTAGCTGTCATACAGTCTCCACACATGCGCACTACTGCTCCATTCACTTCTATAGGACCGCTGGAGATGGCCAGCCACTGCCGGGGGGTCTGCATAATTGTTAAAACCGATCACTCCAAGAGCCAAAACTTTACCTTTCTGTTAACAAAACTGTTTGAGGTTAGGTTTTTGCAGGACGACTTGTATTTTTTTTATTGGTTCCAGTCTGGGGGGTTAAAGCTTTACTAATCACCTATTATTGCTGTCTTTTGGGGGGTGCGGCTGATTATCACCTTGTTTTTGTAAATATGTTTTCCACCGGTGTTCACCTTTTGGAATAAGTAACAGGTTAGTCTTGCAGTACGGCTTGTTGGAATTGCAATAATACCTTTATGTGTGTTGCTTTTTATGTGTACATATTTGGGGGGTTAAAAGTGGTTTTATCAGTACCTAAAAATTTTCTAGCTGCTGGGCTTGGTGTAAAATAAAAAAAAAACAGGCTCTACTCTTCTAATCCATGCACACCTGGTCCGCGGCGTCCTGATGGTCTCCGGCGGCGCTGCGGCAAACTGCAGAGTCCTCCCCATCTGCCATCTCAGCTTTGCTGGTTATGGGGCTTTGAATACTCCGCCTCTAGTAAAGCGAGTGCTGTGATTGGCTGATCGAGCGCCAGCAGCCAATCACAGCCGGCGCTTGATCAGCCAATCACCCGTCACCAGCAAAGCTGAGATGGCAGATGGGGGAAGACTCTGCAGTTTGCTGCAGCGCCGCCGGGGACCATCGGGACGCCGCGGACCAGGTGGGCATAAGCCCCCTCCCCCTCGAAAATAAGACACCGAGCCTCTTTTGGGGCAAAAATTAATATGACAGTGTCTTATTTTAGGGGAAACGCCGTAGTTGCATCTGAACTGGCTAGTTTGGTGCCTGGGGGGAGGGGTATAGCCGGTGCGAAGAGCTAACACTTTCTTTCCTTATTATCCGCCTCCTAGTGGCAGAAGCTATACTCGTGGTCCTCAGCTAAATCCCCTAATAGACGAGAAAGAGAGAGATTTTATGTACAAAAGTACAAAAATCTTATTATTTTACACCAACTGCTAACAATGTGATAAAACCCTTTATTATCGCCTTCTGTAATTTAGTGGGATTTCTCATTACTTCTCCTTTGTGTCTTTAACAGGAACCGCACGGCTGGCTGGTGGACCTCGTGAACAGGGTAAGTGGTGGAGGGCGGGTATCTAATACTGGCGCATAGAAAGTCCTATAGAGATCTGCAGAGACAGCTGGCGGGGGGCAGCCCCTTCAGTTCTCGGCACCCGGACCCCCATTGATGGACAAGTCACTTTGGACATCTCATTAGTTTAAGAGCGCTGCTGCTTTTTAAAGGGTAATCCCATCTCTAGTTATACAACTGGAAACCCCATCTGTGAACGTCTGTAATGCGGGGACCCCATCCGCCTCATAGCAAGGCACACCAGGTTAATAGGCAGGACCCAGATTTGTTTTGAGGGGGCTAGCTGGAAATGTGCGGGATAGAGCGGTCCCTTTACTGAGTGGGAAGTGTCCGGTTTGGAGTCCCGATTGATTTCATAGAGTTTCTCTTCTTTCTACAGTTTGGAGAACTTGGTGGCCTCACAGCCATTCAGGCCAAGCTGAACTCCGAGGACATAGAGCTTGCGGTAAATATATTCTGTACCTGTTCTTGATTCAGTCCTAATCTACTCTTGATACGAATACCTGAAGGAGCTCTTGGGAAACTTTATTTTTATTTTCCCACTGCGCATTTGGTATACAGAGAATATTGGGGCAGGTAACATGCTAGCCAATGCCTCCATTGATGAGAAGCTTCAGTCCCCCGTGAGCCGCAAGATCCTCCAGCAGACCACAAGCCACCATATCTATTCTTTCCTATCAGACTGACTTTGCAGCTCCCATAGGAATGAATGGAGGACGTTGCTTATTGTCCACACAAGATGCAGAAAAGTTCACAGCAAATGTAACACAGGGTGCCGGGGGAGCGGACCGGCTCATCAGTGAAGGGGTCCAATAACTATATTATCTGCCCTAATATTAACTCTATGCTAACTACATTCTAAGATAAGTTTCCTGGAATGGCCCTTTAATTCCCCATTTATAAACTCTCTGCCTGCTCTCACGCTGTGTGAACAACCACACCCCGGCAGCGGCCGCGCAGATGGTGGTGGTCAGCGGGAAGCGGATGCGCAGGTGGGGGTGGTGGTCAGCGGGAAGGGGCCGCACTGGTGGTGGTCAGCAGGAAGCAGACAAGCAGGGGGGGGGGTCAACAGGAAGCGGCCGCGCAGATGGTGGTCAGCAGGAAGGGGGGGGGGTGTCAGTAGAAAGCGGGCGCACAGGTGGTGGTCAGCAGTAAGCAAACGCGCAGGTGGGGTAGCAGGAAGCGGCCACGCAGGTGAAGGGGGGGGGCAGGGAGCGGCCGCGCAGTTGTGGTGGTCAGCAGGAAGTGAGCACGTAGGAGGTGGTGGTGGTGGTGGTCAGCAGGAAGCTGCTGCGCAGGGGTGGGGGGGGCAGCAGGAAGTGGCCGCGCAGGTGGGGGGGCAGGCAGCAGGAAGCGGGCGTGCCGGTGGTGGTGGTCAGCAGGAAGCGGACACGTAGGTGGTGGTGGTCAGCAGGAAGCGGCGGCGCAGGTGTGTGTGGGGGGGGGGGGCAGCAGGAAGCGGCCACGCAGGTGAAGGGGGGGGGGGGCAGGGAGCGGCCGCGCAGTTGTGGTGGTCAGCAGGAAGTGAGCACGTAGGAGGTGGTGGTGGTGGTGGTCAGCAGGAAGCTGCTGCGCAGGGGTGGGGGGGGGGGGCAGCAGGAAGTGGCCGCGCAGGTGGGGGGGGGGGGGCAGGCAGCAGGAAGCGGGCGTGCAGGTGGTGGTGGTCAGCAGGAAGCGGACACGTAGGTGGTGGTGGTCAGCAGGAAGCGGCGGCGCAGGTGTGTGTGTGGGGGGGGCAGCAGGAAGCGGCCACGCAGGTGAAGGGGGGGGGGCAGGGAGCGGCCGCGCAGTTGTGGTGGTCAGCAGGAAGTGAGCACGTAGGAGGTGGTGGTGGTGGTGGTCAGCAGGAAGCTGCTGCGCAGGGGTGGGGGGGGCAGCAGGAAGTGGCCGCGCAGGTGGGGGGGGGCAGGCAGCAGGAAGCGGGCGTGCAGGTGGTGGTGGTCAGCAGGAGGCGGACACGTAGGTGGTGGTGGTCAGCAGGAAGCGGCAGCGCAGGTGTGTGTGGGGGGGGGGCAGCAGGAAGCGGCTGCGCAGGTGTGTGTGTGGGGGGGGGGGCAGCAGGAAGCGGAGGACGTGTGATGATCTGTTTGGTTGCAGGCATATTACTGACCTTCTGGCAGCTGTTGTGCTTTGTCTTGCTTCTTCCTGGATGCGGCTGAGGGACACGATGCCGTCTGCACCCCCGCGTTTATGTGTAGCATTACTATGCCAGCCGCAGTATAGAGTGACTACCAGCGGCCGCAGCCGAGTTGACTCCTCACTGCTGCAGAAAAATGTATAGAAAATGTTTCCTCCTTCACAGAACATGATTTCTGTTTTCCCAACAGGAAGTGTCGGCGTTGGTTCAACCTCTTGGGGTGTGTGCAGAATACCTCAATTCCTCTACTGTGCAGGTAAGTGGATTTGTGCCTGCTTATTATATGATCAGTGTAACGATGATGATGATGATTACTGCAAGGGGGAAACCTTTAGGCCAGGCCCGCCTGCTCGGCCATGGGGCTTCTGGCATTGGGAGAAATTTGCCCTTTCTCATCTGTTGCATTGGGGGGATACCGTTGAAGCCCGCAGGTATAGCTACTGCCACTAGGAGGCGAACACTAAGCAAAAAAGTGTGTTAGCTCCTCCTAGCAGCTGTACCCCTCCATTTCTGGCTAAGTGTCTGTAGGAGGTAGACCTCGCCTTCCAGCAGTCCTCAGTTATTTCTTCCTAACTCTGGGAATACAGGGCTGGCATTAGACTCTCCCTGTTGCCCCATTGAGGAGGGCAAACAGATTGACATTAACCACTCTGTTGCTGGCTTGGGACGCAGAAAAGGAGGCACAGTAAACAGTAGTTTGACCCTGACCTGTCATTCCAAGTGGCCCCCACTTTGGAGCTCTCCATTCCCCCCAAAGGCAGGTGAGCACTGGGGCACGTACTCCTGGACACATGGAGCTATATCCTATGGGGCAGAAAGGTAAGTATTCTCTCCGGCAGGGTAAGTATTCTTACTTTTTCCCAACTTTTCCCTTTCTCCTTATACTAGCATCACCACCATTCAGCCAACAAGCCCCTTCCTCTAGCTTAGCACCCTAGTCCTACAACTGGACAGGTCAGCATACCACTTAAGGTGTGCCAGTGGACACTTTCATCCTCTTCTTCCTGTGCCCCCCCCCCTTTGTCTTTGTGGGGCCACTACTAATTCCCCCACAAGGGGCCTCAAGGCATTAGCTTCGCCCAGGGTCTGCTCTCAGGGCTTCCTCCACTAGCCGGTCTCTCTGCTGGTGCTCTCAATGCAGTTTTGCACCGCGGACAGGCGGCTAAAGAGGGTTAATATCAGGGCCGCATGGCTGACTCCCTGCGGCCCCCTTTCCTTTACAGCACGGCGTTTGCTATGTACCTTGTGCATCATCCGCATATGAAATACCCCCACGAGTATAGTCAGTAGGACAGCCCTGGATGGTCATGGCACTTCTGGCCCTGGTTTCGACCTAGTATGGGGCACTTCCGGGTAGGGTGGGCATAGTCAGGGGAGGGATTCCAGTCCTCTCCATCCAATCAGGGTTTGCAGTGGCCAGGAGTAGGGCTTTGTGTTTCTCAGGTCCTTTTCTTCTAATACCCTTCTTGGCTCCAGAACTCTTTCCTATGATTGCCTGCCGCCCTCCTCTCTTCATGGAACCCGCCGTCAGTCCTTTGGCACCCTGTCTCCAGGGCTGAGGGCTCCAGACAGGGCCCATCCAGAGCCGTCCGTTTTGTGTGCGCTTGCTATAGTACCAAATTTCCATGCGGAAAGTCTAAGCCTTCTACCCCAATGGTCTTCCATAGAGTTGGGCAGCGGGTGAACTACCTGCAAAGCGCCCCTCCCATCCAACCCCCGTCATCTGCCAAATCGGAATGGGCACACTCCCTTTCTTGGGCGGTATCAGGCCTTAATAAAGTGTCCACCACCATCATGGTCAACCTGGACCGCTCTTTCTGTCAACCGCCACCAAGCGTGTCTGACGATGATGATTTCGTTATGCACCAGCCTCCCAGTGGTAGGTCCTGGAAACGGGCTAGGCCTACTCGCTCAAGGCACTCTTCCAGCTCCTGTGCATCGGCATTCCTATCAGTTCCTCCGGGGGATCGGCGCATTCAGCGCTGTCTTCTGGACATGAAAGTCGCTCTAAGGGTGAACTTTTTGAGTCTCATTCAGATTCTGACCTGGACTAGGAACGGGGCTCAGCCCTGCTCTCTGGTCGATAGTCTGATAGTGACGGTGAAAGAGACCCTTTAGGTTAAGGATTAGCTGCCAACTTCATCCGCGGAGCCCTTTTTTTTTCAGGCGCCCAAAAGTCTTCCCTTCCCATAAGGAGTTGGAAGATGTTTTAGCCCAGGAAAGGAACCTTCCCAACAAACGCTTTACCAATCCGGCAAGCACAGCTGCATGGAGGAGTTAACCCTTTCCAATCCATTTATTTTTTCTCATCCATTCTCCCCAGCTCCAAATAAATCGGAGCTGTGGAGAATGGATGAGAAAAAATACATTTCCCTGCACCCTCCTGAAATGACAGAGTTCAGGAGGGTGCAGGTGCTCACTGTACCGTGGGGGGAGGGCCTGCTTACCTGTCCGGCGTCTTCCGCATTCTCCCTCTGCCTCCCGGCTCGGCGATCATGTGACTGCTGGGGTCAGGTGGTACCCAGCGGTCACATGATCGCAGAGCCGGGAGACAGAAGGGAGAATGCGGAAGACGCCGGACAGGTAAGCAGGTCCCCCCACGGTGCAGGCTCCCGGCTCGGCGTTCATGTGACCGCTGGGGGTCAGGTAACATCGGCGGTCACATGATCGCCGTCCGGAATCTCCTGCATTACATAGCGCTAATTGAGCGCTATGTAATGTGTAAAGGAGTGCAGATACACTTCTGCACTGGTCCTCATCGAGGACCCCCGAGAAGAAGGCAGAAAGGGTTTTCCTTTCTGCCTTCTTCTCGGGGGTCCTCGATGAGGACCAGTGCAGAAGTGTATCTGCACCCGATGTGTCTGATGATCGGGTGCAGATGCACTCCTGCACTGCAGTGTCGGGCCTGCCCCGACATCGGAGCTGGGGAGGGAAATTATGATGTCGGGGCAAACCAGACATTGGATTAGAAAGGGTTAATACTTTTGTTTTGCTTCGTGTGCGCCTCCTAGTGGCAGTAGCTGTATCCAGGGTCTTCAGCTGTATTCCCCCCCCCCCCTTCCCCCAGTGAACGAGATGAGAAAGAGATTTTACATTTTGGCGAACGAATCCAAGTGAAGATTGGTTCATTTGATCGTTGTGATGCGAACCCTTGTTGGTCAGGTGATTGCACCATTTGCTCTGCCAGAGATCATTGTTGGCAGCAGGTCTCCTCATGTGACCCTAGGGTGTGTGACAGTGATGGAAGTGTATAGGGACGGTCACAGGGTGTAGGCGTGCTTCAGTCCATGAATACGCAGCATGTTACTTATTCCCTCAGTATTTTGGCCCGTCCTGCGGTGCCTTTTTTTTTATTTTTGCACAATAAACGCTGCACATTTCTGCACGCAAAAGACAAAGACGCGCCCGTTGATTGTGTGAGGACGATTGTGTGAGGACGATTGTGTGGGGACGATTGTGTGGGGACGATTGTGTGAGGACGCACGTTTCAGGCGTATCTGCGTGTTCCCATCAACTGCTGTGGGCTGTTTAGGTCTGAAATACAGTTTTTGTTTTTTTTTTTTCACTCAAATGAAAATTGTGTTAATGTGACTGAATCCACCGACACCCATGGGCTCTGGGTAATGCATATTATGCGTGTGAACACTCGTGTGAATGAGCCCTCAGGCTTGTATTGCAGAATCTTCTCTTTATTTTTTTTAATTTTTTTGTGGACTTTCTTGTCTCTCCCACAAAACTGAGCGATTTAACGATACTTACCTATTGGATGATATTTGAATGCACATTGTTTGTTCCCGTCAGCCAATGCTGGATCGAGTGATACACAAGATGATCAAGTACGTGCAGAACGTGGAAGAGAAGGATCTCAAGGACAAGGTGAGGGGATACACATAGATAGATGAGAGAGATGTGAGAGAGAGAGCTAGATGTGAGAGAGAGAGAGCTAGATGTGAGAGAGAGAGAGCTAGATGTGAGAGAGAGAGAGCTAGATGTGAGAGAGAGAGAGCTAGATGTGAGAGAGAGAGAGCTAGATGTGAGAGAGAGAGAGCTAGATGTGAGAGAGAGAGAGCTAGATGTGAGAGAGAGAGAGCTAGATGTGAGAGAGAGAGAGCTAGATGTGAGAGAGAGAGAGAGCTAGATGTGAGAGAGAGAGAGAGCTAGATGTGAGAGAGAGAGAGAGCTAGATGTGAGAGAGAGAGAGAGCTAGATGTGAGAGAGAGAGAGAGAGCTAGATGTGAGAGAGAGAGAGAGAGCTAGATGTGAGAGAGAGAGAGAGCTAGATGTGAGAGAGAGAGAGAGCTAGATGTGAGAGAGAGAGAGAGCTAGATGTGAGAGAGAGAGAGCTAGATGTGAGAGAGAGCTAGATGTGAGAGAGAGCTAGATGTGAGAGAGAGAGAGCTAGATGTGAGAGAGAGAGAGCTAGATGTGAGAGAGAGAGAGCTAGATGTGAGAGAGAGAGAGCTAGATGTGAGAGAGAGAGAGCTAGATGTGAGAGAGAGAGCTAGATGTGAGAGAGAGAGAGAGAGCTAGATGTGAGAGAGAGAGAGCTAGATGTGAGAGAGAGAGAGCTAGATGTGAGAGAGAGAGAGCTAGATGTGAGAGAGAGAGAGCTAGATGTGAGAGAGAGAGAGCTAGATGTGAGAGAGAGAGAGCTAGATGTGAGAGAGAGAGAGCTAGATGTGAGAGAGAGAGAGCTAGATGTGAGAGAGAGAGCTAGATGTGTGAGAGAGAGCTAGATGTGTGAGAGAGAGAGAGCTAGATGTGTGAGAGAGAGAGAGCTAGATGTGTGAGAGAGAGAGAGCTAGATGTGTGAGAGAGAGAGCTAGATGTGAGAGAGAGAGAGAGCTAGATGTGAGAGAGAGAGAGAGAGCTAGATGTGAGAGAGAGAGAGCTAGATGTGAGAGAGAGAGAGAGAGCTAGATGTGAGAGAGAGAGAGAGCTAGATGTGAGAGAGAGCTAGATGTGAGAGAGAGAGAGCTAGATGTGAGAGAGAGCTAGATGTGAGAGAGAGCTAGATGTGAGAGAGAGCTAGATGTGAGAGAGAGCTAGATGTGAGAGAGAGAGAGCTAGATGTGAGAGAGAGAGAGCTAGATGTGAGAGAGAGAGAGCTAGATGTGAGAGAGAGAGAGAGCTAGATGTGAGAGAGAGAGAGCTAGATGTGAGAGAGAGAGAGCTAGATGTGAGAGAGAGAGAGCTAGATGTGAGAGAGAGAGAGCTAGATGTGAGAGAGAGAGAGCTAGATGTGAGAGAGAGAGAGCTAGATGTGAGAGAGAGAGCTAGATGTGAGAGAGAGAGCTAGATGTGTGAGAGAGAGCTAGATGTGTGAGAGAGAGCTAGATGTGTGAGAGAGAGAGAGCTAGATGTGTGAGAGAGAGAGAGCTAGATGTGAGAGAGAGAGCTAGATGTGAGAGAGAGAGAGAGCTAGATGTGTGAGAGAGAGAGAGCTAGATGTGAGAGAGAGAGAGCTAGATGTGTGAGAGAGAGAGAGCTAGATGTGTGAGAGAGAGAGAGCTAGATGTGTGAGAGAGAGAGAGAGCTAGATGTGTGAGAGAGAGAGAGCTAGATGTGTGAGAGAGAGAGAGCTAGATGTGTGAGAGAGAGAGAGCTAGATGTGTGAGAGAGAGAGAGCTAGATGTGAGAGAGAGAGAGAGAGCTAGATGTGAGAGAGAGAGAGAGCTAGATGTGAGAGAGAGAGAGAGCTAGATGTGAGAGAGAGAGAGCTAGATGTGAGAGAGAGAGAGAGAGAGAGCTAGATGTGAGAGAGAGAGAGAGAGAGAGAGCTAGATGTGAGAGAGAGAGAGAGAGAGAGAGAGAGAGATAGATGTGAGAGCTAGACGTGGGTTATACACGTGTCACTAGGACTAGTTTTCATTCAGTTCTTATCCAAAGTCTTGTGTCAGTGAAGTGTAATGATTGTACAGTGATGATTTCTACAACTTTCTAATGTACTTTGTGCTTCAGTTCCCCACTGTTTCAAGATCTCTGCTTGCTGTCAGTGCACGCTAAAACATTCCTAGGCCGGCTTTACACAAGCTTTTTATGGCTGTTTGTGTGCCCATAACATGGATGAGTGTCCCGGTCCAGCCGTGGGTCCACATGGGAACATGATACATATATACCCGCGGTCAGACGGGGGCACCTGGCCGTATTACTGGTGCATTAATGCTTGTGTAACCCTGGCCTAATTTACATTCAGTGCCTGAATACGCCTCTTGAGCTGAAGCTGCTCACACAGCTGATGGTTTGTTACAGTGGATCACAGTAGGTACCAGTCATCAGCATGCAGATCAGAGCAGACAAACGTTTGGGGGTTTTTTTGCTGCCGCCATGTTTTGCTCACACATTACCAACACTGATACTTTGCATCAAACCCTCAGCTGTATTAGCAGACCTAGGCCAGCCTTGGATTTACTAATCCCGACTAATTGGCGGTGTAATCTTAGAACAGGCAGTCTGAAATGCATCACATTTCTCGTTGCTCACGCTGGACGCTAAATTTGGCGCATCTTTCAACACTTTTGTCTAACTTTACATCACATATTCGTTTACATAGTTCATGGCGAAGCTTGCTGCATGTTACATTTATGCCCCTCCCCATTAAGCTCCGCCCCCTTGTCAAGGAAGGTGCAGTGTAATATTTTTTTTTTTATGCATTTGCTTCTATAATGGGTCTAAAACAGGATGCGACGGGGGGCAGTTGTGCACCAGATTGTAGGTCTAGGAGCCGTCATTTTTCGGCAGTAAGCAGAGATCTAAATGTGAGGATACGGTCAACTAGAAAGGTCACAGGAGTTTTATAATCAGTGACTAAGGGTCCTTTTAGACGAGCTGATTCTGGTCTGCAGGAGCGACTGACGTCCCCGCTGGCTGTTCACTCTCATTCAGCTCCCAGCTCCCTGTCGCGTTCCCCAATAGCAGCATAGCTTAGTCTATAGCGCCGTGGGGACGTGACGGGTTCCCTTTAAGTGTCATCTGCCTTTTATTGAAAAACTGCTATACTTTTCAGTATAATTATCTTTACCGGAAGCGTTTGGCGATCCGGTCATTGCAGGTCACCTTCACTGCAGAGGTCTGCACCGCCTGCGGGGGATGTGACTGCGGCGCTTGTTCTCGTATTGCAGCTGATGTGGTTTTATACACGTAACATAAGAAAAAGGGAATAAGCAAATTCCTGTAAGCCGAGAGGAAGTGAGGCCAGGATGGCCATTCCGGTTACTGTAGTCTGCGTCCTTCACTCCCGTGTCTTTACTTAAAGCGACCCTCTGTTTCTGGATGAACAAAGATGGCTGCAGCGCCCCTCTGACTACCTGATGCACACACTGTATTAGTATGTATTGGTAGTCTGACACTACATGCTGATCTGATTGGCCACTGCTCTCAGGTGGGCAGCACTGGTTAGGTGTAGCGTCTTCCCCTCCTTCCTTCTGGTGGCCGGTCCACGGCTGCCTCCTCGGTCTAGCTTGGCCGGTGAAGGGTTAAGCAGGCCCTACCCCCTCCGCTGGGCGTCTACGTTGTACAACCTGATGGGGGTCATTCCCCTTCTTCCTCAGCACTCCGCAGCATTGCAGTAGGTGGCGCATCGCTCATGACTTCACTTGGAAAAATGAACAGCATCTTCTAGAGGCCGAGCTCAGGAGGCCGTGGAGCGGGTGGTAAACACTTCGCAGGGCCCTGTATTACTCCTCCCACGAAGAGGGTTTGAACTGGCGATCATCTGATTGTATGTACAGTGTACTGCAGTACTTCAGTATTGCAGTATACATCTTAGTTCAAGCCATGCTGCAGGCATAATGGGGAGACCTCCATGGCCACTCTGGGGGGACCTTAATGAGACCCTAGGTTCCCGTGACAAACGAATGGCCATTCGGATGACAAAGCGAGCCCCCTCCCTCTGTCAGGTCTTTTTAAATGCTGCTTGCAGAACTCACAGCTTTCAAAAGGTTAACAATGGGGATTGGCGTTCTTTGATCCCTACCATTGCAGCAGTATATAGAGCAGGCTCCCCTTCATATAGTGACGCCCAACATCCACCGTACTTGTACAGCGAAAGTCGGGAAAGTGTTAACTGCTTGGGTTTTCAGTTCTGGGCTCTGGGAAAGCTGAGTGATGAGAGCTTTGCGCGGTACAATAGTGGCCTGATTATACATTCACAGGGTGGATGTAGGTCCTGTATTTACAGGCAGCGTTTGTTAGGGGTCAGTCATCGGACATAACTCTTGTCTCTTCTCCCCCCACAGAGGCTGGTCAGCATCCCCGAGCTCCTCTCCGCCATTAAACTGCTCTGCATGCGCTTCCAGCCAGACCTGGTGAACGTGGTGGACGACCTCCGGCTGGACATCCTGCTCCGAATGCTCAAATCTCCGCACTTCAGCGCAAAAATGAATTCTCTGAAAGAAGTAAGTGCCCCCACCACCACCCCCACAGACCCCACTGATAAGATTATGGTAATACATTGCTTACAGAGGTTTTCCCATATAAAATAATCCCCTATCCACAAGATCGCTGGGACCCCCAGGGTCCTGAGACTGGCACATCCTAAATGCCCCCTGTAAAGGGCACAGCGGTGCACATGCTTGGCCACCGCTCCATGCACTACTATGGAACGGAGGGAGAATACCAGGCGCATCAAGCTCCTGCCCTCCAGGGTCCTGAGACTGGCACATCCTAAATGCCCCCTGTAAAGGGCACAGCGGTGCACATGCTTGGCCACCGCTCCATGCACTGCTATGGAACGGAGGGAGAATACCAGGCGTATCAAGCTCCTGCCCACCAGGGTCCTGAGACTGGCACGTCCTAAATGCCCCCTGTAAAGGGCACAGCGGTGCACATGCCTGACCACCGCTCCATGCACTGCTATGGAACGGAGGGAGAATACCAGGTGCATCAAGCTCCTGCCCCCCAGGGTCCTGAGACTGGCACGTCCTAAATGCCCCCTGTAAAGGGCACAGTGATGCACATGCTTGGCCACCGCTCCATGCACTGCTATGGAACGGAGGGAGAATACCAGGTGCATCAAGCTCCTGCCCCCCAGGGTCCTGAGACTGGCACGTCCTAAATGCCCCCTGTAAAGGGCACAGTGATGCACATGCTTGGCCACCGCTCCATGCACTGCTATGGAACGCAGGGAAATTACCAGGCGCATCAAGCTCCTGCCCCCCAGGGCTCCTTCAGACGGGCGTATGTTTTCTGGACATAATATGGACGGCATTGAACACTATTAGTTTCTATTGGTGTATTCTGACCTGGTTTTCACGCGCGTGAAAAACATTGCGGCGTTTCCTATTTTAATCTGTACTACGGACGAAAAACACCCGTCCAATCTATGGGAGCGTTCACAGCGCAGCGAATACATGTCACATGCAGCCAGCTGACAGTACAAAAACAGTGACCTGAATTGGCCCTTTTTTTTCTCTTCTTTTCCATTTTTCTTGAAAAAATACAATTTGATTACATGGAGAAAAAAGGACGTGCAGTAAATACGCGCATATGTTTACTCAACAGAACTGCATGCTGCGATGTGAACGGCCCCCTGGGGCCCACTCACATGGCCGGATGAGAAGCACACAATTCTCACTGCATGTACGGGTCCTCAGAAAAAGTACCAATCGGTTTACATGTTTGTTTTTTAATGGTCTCCTGCTTTCATGTGTAGAAACACACCTGAGTGCGCCGCGTCACGTGGATTCACTGGGGGTTTGGTTTTGGTCTTTGAACGCCCCCATAGACTTGAATGGATGATTCTGTTCTGTAATAGGCACCAACCTTGAACATGATGGGGTTTTTTTTCCCCGCGCATGAAAAATGCCTGTTGGGATCCACAATGGAAAGCAGTCATATACTCTGTAGCTATTCTAAGGGTCCCCGACTAAGGTAGATCAGGGGTCACATATCTCATGTTTGTTAGCATTTCAGTCTCAGCTTTTCTGTGATTTTATATATTTGGACATTTCTATTTTTGAGGTAACCAAATTAATTGAAGACAGCACTTTATCAAAATCGGTGAAGAACGCCATTGATACCGACCGCCTCCTGGACTGGCTTGTAGAGAATTCTGTGCTTTCAATAGCGCTGGAAGGTCTGTATCCACCCTGTTCATGTGCGGCACTCCGCAGTATGTATTGGGCTATGGCAGATACTTGTATTCCCGTCTTCTGTGTCTCCCATCAGGTAACATTGACCAGGCGCAGTACTGTGACCGCATAAAGGGAATCATTGAACTGCTCGGCAGTAAGTTGTCCTTGGATGAACTTTCCAAGATCTGGAAGATTCAGGTATTTTATAGTCTCTTTGTTTGTCACATTTTGTTTTCTTTTTAAATCTTGTTGAATAGCAATAAAGCGGATACCCCGCTATGCCATACTGCAAGCTATAAAACATTGTATGGCAGGGGGCTGAGTGTCGGCACACAGAGGGACCCTTGGAATGGGAGTTATGGAGACTGAGTGAACAGGAACACAATGGGTCCAGTCTTGGAATCAAAAATGATCTGAACTTCTCTTTGAGTCGGATCGCCCGCTCCAAAACAGCATATAGACATGATACATTCTAAACCTCTGGCTGCCTCCAGCCACCACTAGGGGGAGCCTACATCATACATTGTATACAACTCAATGAGAAATCTGTCTTCTGTAAGTTTTCCCTAGTGGTGGCAGAAGCAGCCAGAATTTTATCATTTAAAGCGACTTGGTCCAAGAACAAAACTTGTCACCTGACCAGAGAGTGGAAGTAATGTTACCTGGTGCCTTGCTCTGCGGTGATACTGCTGTGGCTCCACCAGTGGCCCCTCTGCGGTCATTCAAGATCGCCACCGTACTCAATGTACACTGTACATTCAAAGTGCGTCAGTAGTCTAAAACACTAGATCCATCTCGTCAGACCAGCGCTAGCCAATCCAAAAGCTGCCTTTACCCATTCACGCCCCACGACATACCGTACATTTATATCCTGGGCTTGCAGGCTTTGTATGGAGCAGGATTGGAAGACAATCCCACTCTAAACACAGTGGGTGCCGATGTCTGACAGGTGACACCTACCCCCAACAACTGCAATCAGCATGAACACTGATCATGGCCGTCAGCTGTTAAAATGCCACTGCGAATTCTGACAGCGGCATTTAAATGCCCCGATCGGTGTTAGAGGCTCCCCGCGATGGGTTTGCAAGATGCCATGGCTGGTTGCCTATCAAGGCGTGCCTGTAGCATGGCTTGATAGACTGCCTGTCAGAACACGGTATAATGCAATACTATGGTACTGCATTATGCTCTCAGTGATCAAATGAACAAAAAAACGAGCCATGGCGGCCTGAAGATGGCGGCAAATTACTTACAGATTTTATTTTTTAATGGTAGTATACTATATAAAGATGGCAGAATTGCATTTTTATTTCTATTTCGCTCCACTTAGAAATTTTTTTAAAGTTTTTTTTTCCAGTACATTATATGTTACATAAAGTAGAACCAATGAAAAGTCCAACTCGTCCTGCAAAAAAACAAGCCCTCAAACCGCGACGCCCATGGATAAATAACAGTTATCATTTTTTGAAAGTGGTGGAGAGAGGGAGATTAAAAAAAGCCCCATCATTAAGGGGTTAAGCGTTTTGACTATCTGTGCACAGTCGCACCGCCACTTCTCCCTGCCGTTTATATACGGAACGCCCGTCGCACCGCCACATCTCCCTCCCGTGTATATACGGAACATCACACAACAGCGGTGCCCAGCGATTGACTGCAGCAGTCTGACGTTCCGTGTACAGCCTCACTGAAGCCGGCAGCAGACTGTTCTATAAAACTAGACTCTGTGATTTCATGTTTGCTAATCGCATCTTCTTTCTCGTCTGTTCTTTGACCAGTCAGGACAGTCATCCACTGTGATTGAGAACATCCACACCATCATCGCTGCTGCAGCCGTGAAGTTCAGCTCCGAGCAGCTCAACCACCTGTTTGTGCTGATTCAGAAGGTAACGGCGCCCGGCGCTGCTGCATCCTGCTTGGGTCTAGTGCCAGTGCTGCCCGGTGTAAGGGTGGCGCCACATCATCTGCGGAGTCATTAGTCACTGACGTGTAGGAACGTCTTGGTGTGCTTTACACTTTAGTGATTGTTGACTTTCACGATTGCTAAATGAATTGCTGGGAGGAATTACATGAGCAGAAAATCTCATTCATCAGCTAGTTAGGGGCTGTGAGGTCCTCAACACGTGCTTATTGGTTGAACACAAATCCGTGCGAGCGGTCTTCAAGTGAACGTGCTCTGCTCCGAGAGGCTGCAGCACCCAGTGTTCCATCAAAGTAAGATTGAAACAGCGAGGGTTCTTTCAAAGACCAGCAGGGACCGTTCAGGCGAGGAGACCTCACTCGTATGTGTGTTTTCGGAAACCGTTGAGTGTTAGACGTTGTCCAGTTGTAAACTATTAATGGTGTATCCTCAGTAAATCAGCAGGGCTCTCTCACCCAGGACTGCTGCCAATCAGCTGTTTGCCAGTGCAAGGGGCTGATTTCTGTCCCGATTTAAAAAAGCAGACCGCTACATTCCCACTGAAGTGGCCAAGCTTTGTATTGCAGACCAAGTTCCTATTCATTTTCATGGGAACTTTACCTGCAATACCAAGCCAGGCCACTGCAGAGAGAACGGAGCTGTCTGCTTCCTGCAGAAATCGGCTCACTTCAAGAGCTCATAGCTGATTGATGGGGATCCTGGGCCGTAGACCCCTGCTGATCTATTATAGATGACTTATGTCGAGTATACGCCATCAATAATCCACAACTGGACAACCCCTTTAAGGGCAAAATACTGAAAAATGGTGGAAGCCAATCAGCTTTCAGTGAGAGGCACACGCCAAACAAGTGCACACCTCCCTGCGAAGTTGATGGCTAACAATTACCTGTTTACACCAGCCAATAATTAATCAACCAGCAACTATTTTTAGGTGAGCAGAAATGAAGTGACAAGTGAACGCATTCCTGCTCATCACAGGTCGGTGGCCGTGTTTACACTGAAGTGTCGTTTACATTCGCTCCATCCAGCGACTATTAGAACGATCGTTCCATGTAAAGCCACCTTAAACAAAGATGGCGACATTCAGAGTTTGAAAAACAGTGCCTCTAGTGGTTGCGTTAGTTATTGCAGAACAGTACTGTGTTTTTGGTGATACTTGTATGACGGCCATGAGGTGACAAAAGGGACTAGAAGTGCGTCGGATATGTCGTTTCATGCCATCTATTTGCTGCACCTTCTACAATGCCTTCTGTTCATGTTGGTCACCGTTAACCCTTCCTCCTCACAGAGCTGGGAGATCGAGACCGATCGGGTTCGGCAGAAGTTGTTGAGTCTTATAGGACGTATAGGAAGAGAAGCGCGCAACGAGACCACAACCGGAAAGGTGAAGGTCCAGAGCTACTGACAGGTTTGGTCACTGTGGCGGCCACACTACTCACCTCTGTCGTCTTACAGGTCTTAGAGGTCCTGTGGGATCTCGCCCACCTACCCACTCTGCCATCTAACTTAATCCAACAAGCCTTAGAGGAGCACCTGACAATCCTTAGTGATGCCTATGCAGTCAAAGAGACGGTCAAGAGGAGCTACATCATAAAGTGCATCGAGGACATAAAGAAGATCAATGTACGTGTCCGGCCGCCGAAACCTCAGGGATCACATGATATGGCCAGGGGAAGCTTCGGGTGTCCTTGTAATACATGCTTGGGCCGAGCCCACCGAAGCTGGAGACGCTATGTGAAGCAGCTTCCCACTTAGGAGCCTTAAAGGGGATTTACAACTTATGAGGAAAATTCTGGAGGAGGCAGTAAATGGTTAAAACCAAACTAAGTTATACTCTTTCCTGCCATTCTGGTGCCGCCGCTACCATCCCTGCCACTTGTTGGCATTTACTTTGGCTGTAACAGTAACCTTCCATGTAACTGCTGCAGCCAGTCATTGGCCTCAGTGGTAAAAGGCTGAAGATCGCGGAGGTCAGTGATTGGCTGCAGCGGTCACATGTGTGTATAAACACATCACGATTGCGTTGAGGCCAGGAACAGGATCTCTATTTTTTGTATTTAACCATTTACTGCCCTGTCAAAAAATTTTCACTAACTTTGTAAACCCCTTTTAATAGATCTTACGTCAAAAAAGGCTATTGAGTTGTTACAACCTTTTCCCACCCCAGGGCGTAAATGTACATCCTGGCTGGAAAGGGATTTGTGCAAGTGAAGGTACAATTACGCTCTATGGATGCCCCAGGCTCAGAAGGTGAGCCCGCACCATCCGCAGCGATCAGTGTGGATCACCATGTAAAGTGTTTACAGCGGGAGGGCATTTGCTCTGTGATGTCATCTGCCATATAATCACAACGGTGTCTGGATCTGATCACTATGAGAAGCGATAATGCATTGCAGTACCGAAGTATTGCAATGTATTAGGAGTGCAATCATAGCATCGCAGGTTCAAGTCCCTTACAGGGGCATAAAAAATGTCGAAAAATAATAAAACACAAACATTTAAAAAAGCCTTTCTTTGTACACACTCTGCACACACTTTGCATTCATAACAACCCATACAATAAATTGCACACACTTTTTATCTTGCATGACAGGCGCTATTTGGGAAAAAAAATAAGAGGAAAATAACCCTTAAATTGCTTTTTTTTATTTTGTTAACTTCGCCTCTTAATAAAAATCAATAAGTAATCAAAAAAAGTTATATTGCCCCCCCCCCCCCTCCAAAAAAAAAAAAAAAACCTACAGCCCTCACAGAGCGCCGTCCATGGAAAATTAAAGCTGGCTATGGGACTTTTAATGCGGCAATGCAAAAGTGGAAAATTTTGGTATCGTCTTAATCGTACCAACCAGCAGGGAAAAAATGTTCACGTTCCTTAGGGCTCGCTTGGATGGCTGCACGTTTGCTATGTAGTACACACATCACATGTAACATGTACTTTAAACACCCATAGCCTATAAAATACGTAAAACACGCAGGTCTGAATGGCCAATCGTAAATCAATGGGGTTTTAGCACTGCGTCTTACACAGCAAACATGTGAGGGAGTCCTTGGATACTTATTAAGGCCTCCTGCACACAGCCGGATTTGCATTGCGAAATTTGGAGCAAGATTCCTCCTCCGGATTCTGCAGCAAATCCAGCCCATAGCATGCTACGAGAAAATGTGATTTTTCTGCCCACAAGCGGAAAGCAATTGCAATTTTCCACTCTCGGGGAAGAAATCGCAGCATGCTGCAGTTTCGTGTGGGCTACGTGCCGCCCGCTTTCATTGAAGTCAATGGAAACGGTCTGTCCCGCGGTCATTGTGCAATCATGATCGCAGAATGGTCGCAGGAGCCGCATCATCGCCTTAGCGACAACGCGGCCTCCTCTGTACTGCACATGTGTCGAATTGATGATTTTCTTCCCCGTATTACACAATACATTATATGTACCCAAAACATGGTACCAATACAAACTACAGCTCAGCAGGCAAAGAAAACAAGCCGTCACATGACCAACCGTGATGATTGAAAAGTTGGGATAAAAATCCCCCCAAATTGTCACGTTCTGAGGACCAAAATAGGTCGCCTCATTATGGGGTTAGAAGGGCTGGGTTTGCATGTTTACTACGACAGATGGAACGGTTTGAGCTTATATGCATTTTTGCCCAATCCTGAGGTCGCTGGGATTCGCTGTCGTAGTTTGTATGATCATGAGGGGCATGAAGTGATGAAAGTCTATATAGATAGTAAGAAACGGCTAAGACAGCAAACTTCTTCTTTCCTTCGCAGTCGTCTCAGCACAACAACCCGCAGGTGGTGTGGGTGGTGCCCGCCTTACGTCAGCTCCACGAGATCACCCGCTCATTTAACAAGCAGACCTATCAAAAACAAGACAAGGTAAAGTGTTCGTCCGACTTCACGCTTTCTTTGGACTTCTGCTGAGGAGTGACTTCATCTTGCTCTTCTGACTTGCAGAGCATCATTCAGGACCTGAAGAAGAATTTTGAAATTGTCAAACTGGTGACGGCGAGTCTGGTGGCGTGCCATCGATTGGCGGTCTCCTCTGTTGGTCCTGGTGGGCTGGCTGGATCCTGCTTGGTTGACGGCAGATACACTTACCGGGAGGTATCTGACATTGAACGTCTTGCTGCAGGAAACCATAGATTTGGCCTCATCCTAGTTAATAGATCTGCAGTTGAGGAAATAGTTACTGGTGGATCATTGTCATTGTTGGAAATGTAAAATCCATCGACACGAGTTTCTGTTCTAGTTGATTGCTGATCGTCGCACAGTCAGAAAAAAAAATAATACCTTCACTGTTAACCATTTCAGTATTTGGAGATACATCTCAAATTCCTGGCGTTTTTCCTTCAAGAAGCCACCCTGTACCTCGGCTGGAGTCGTGCCAAAGAGATCTGGGAATGTTTGGTGACGGGACACGATGTGTGCGAGCTGGACCGGGAGGTAAGCAGTAAATGTGGAAGGACTGGATCTGCACTGAATGACCCCTTTATTAGAGACCCCATCCAGTAACATGTTACACTCCTTTGGACTTCAGGCACACATGTCCCCGTGGTGTAGCCGGTCCCCGTGGTGTAGCCGGTCCCCGTGGTGTAGCCGGTCCCCGTGGGTTGTGTGCATTGACACAAGCCCTGCACACGGACTTACGGGGTCTCGCTGCTGTCTGTCATTGACTTCTCTCTAACAGGCGCTCGTGTATTATGCTATTCATCACTACAGATGTTCCTTCCCTCCATAGATGTGCTTTGAGTGGTTCACTAAAGGGCAGCACGACCTGGAGAGCGACGTCCAGCAGCAGCTCTTCAAGGAGAAGATTCTGAAGTTGGAGTCTTACGAAATCACAATGAATGGTAGGAATTAGGGGGTCACAGAAGCGGTGTGGGGGTCCTTTGTACGTGACCTGCTGGTCTTCAGGACCTGACTGGAGTATAACCCCATTACTGGATGTAGGCGACTTTCCCACGATTAGACATCCACACATTAGATTTCTGATGTGGATTTCCATCTGATGGAGCCCTGAGCCTGCCGGTGGATTAGCCCCCTTATGATGCAGGTTTCCTGTGTGCACATAGCCATTAAAGTTGAATGCATGCGGGTTCACTGGGACTGATCCGTGTGGAGCCTCAACGCAGATTCCACATCACAGAGTCACTTTTTCTTTCTGCAATGCTTGGAGAAATCCCCTCCATAGGTAAAGAATGCTTGGCTTCTTGATGCACCGTCCACATGGAGGCTTCGTATGACCACAGCCTTCCTCCTAAGCAGATTCTGCATCAGGAATGAGCGTGTAAATGGTTCTTTTTCCTCAATATGGATTTCACATCCGCATCGTATGAAGTACAATAAGGATTCCCATTAAACGCCATATATGGCTAAACTGGAGCAGATTTGATCCACAATCCACACTAATTGAACTCCGTGTAGTAATGTTTTTCTCATATGGAATCCCATAATACAGGCATTCACTAAACCAAGTAGCCCGCAGACCGTGGCGGCCGCCGTACTCACAAACACACAGGACATTATATTGGTCCTTTATTGTCAATTTCTGGCTTTTGAAGGACTATCCGTTAATCCAGAATATTTGATAAGCAGACCTCATCACTGCTGGATGGAAGGACTTTTACTGTTAATGTTTTGCAGCTTTAGAGTGCGTTCACACGCGGCGGATATCCTGCGTCAGATTCGGCAGCGTTCCCACCATAAACCCCACAGCATAGGTGCAGATTTTGGCCAGGAATCGGCTACATATCTTGAACTAATTTTAGTAGCTCGCCTCGAATACATGGCGCTATCAGCGCCCCCCAGCCCCTTGACAGGCTGTACTGAGCGCCGAGCCGCTGGTCAGGTGACTTCACTTCTGCATACGCTGTTTTTTTATGCGGTAATGCTGAATTTGCTGCATTGGACGTTCCGCAGCGTCCCCACCCCGTGTGAACATACCCTTAAAAGGTATTTCGGTTGGAGCAAATTTCCCTTATTCATGGGAGATAACTAGCCTAACAGTGAGGTCCGACTGCTGGGACTCCTACCAATCTGAAGAATGGGGGTCTGGCGAGTCCCCAATGAAGGGAATGGGTGTTGCACCACCGCTCCATTCATTTCAATGAGTGACAGATTAGAATTCAAGCGCTCTTCAATTTCCGAAACTCATTGAAATAAATGCGTGACCTCAACTCTCTTCATTTGGAGACGGACCAGACCCCCATTCTCGGCATCGGTGGTGGTCCCATCCATCAGCTCCCATCCTTTAGTGGATTTTTTTTCCCCCATGGATAGGGAATACCTTGTTCCAACTGGAATACCCCTTTAAGCCCATATTGGAGGATCTTCTATTAACTCGTCTCTTCTGTGTTTGACTTGCAGGTTTTAATTTATTTAAGACGTTCTTTGAGAATGTTAATCTTTGTGATCATCGGTTGAAGCGGCAAGGCACCCAGCTGGTGAGTGGTACCGGAATATTCTACAGCGTCTGCGCTAGCCCCGTCGCTTATAGTTGATTTCACTTTCCATAGACATATTCAAATCCACATTTTTGCTGAGTGTGGAGAGATCAGTGGCTGCCGGGCACTTATGGCGCCGCTTACCTTCTAGGAAACGCAAAGATCTGATGTATTCAAATGCAACCTGTCCGATCCCTGCTTTGAAAAGGAAGAAACAACGTTGGCATAGGCTGTTGGCAAATCCCATTAAAGGGATAGTGATGGGATAGTGATATCAGACACCACTTTCAGGATGTGGCGCCCCCCCGGGTAACAGCTGATCAGCCTGAATCACCCCCAACAAACAGCTGATTTTGCCAGAGGAGGACACAGCCAGGCAGACCATTCCCTAATAACACACATGAACAGTGGTTGTCGCCTTGTCACAGCCCCTTAAAGGGCCATCTCATGAAGACAAAAACCCTGTCTATGCTCGCTGTAAAGGTTTATGGAGCCGGGTCCCTGACTAAGGGGTTTCTCTCTGAATAGCTGCCATGTGATGCCTGGCCGGCCATAACTACCCCAAGGAAGATCAACTATTTGCTGGGAGCGGGCGCCTGCATTTTGATATTGTCTGTCTCTGATGAGGCAATCCCTTTACATCCCAGGTATCTACTTACCATCTCCAGTAATGGCTATTATACTGTTATATGCAGGCGTCTTCCTCTAGTTTCTTTCTCCAGTCTGAGTCCCTTTAATAATCCTTCCTTATGTTTTTGCAGCACGTCGAGAAACTGGAATTGATCGGCATGGATTTCATCTGGAAGGTCGCGGTGGAGTCTCCCGACGAAGAGATCGCCAACGAAGCGATACAGCTAATAATCAACTACAGCTACATAAATCTCAACCCCCGGCTGAAAAAAGTGAGCGGGAACGCAGGATTTATGGGTCGATAGAAATGCGATTAAAACCAAAAATACAAAATACCTTGTCCTTTTATTCTGCAGGATTCCGTTTCTTTGCACAAGAAGTTCATCGCAGATTGTTACACGCGGTTAGAGGTGAGAATCGATTTTTCTATTCAAGTGAGCAGGGTAAAAAGACATTCGGACAACTGGATTAATCACAGCAGCACAGAGCATTTCAGGAAACCAGGGCCCTGTACCCTTATATGATTTTTGGGCAGTTGTATATTATAGACTTTGTTGACAAAAGTATTGGGACACACCTACAAGGCGATGAAATTCAATTTTCTCATCTGTGTCAAGACTGTGGGTATAGCTACTACCACTAGGAGGCAACGCTAAGCAAAAATAAAGCTATGCCCCTCCTGCAGGCACTGAGTGAAATCTGTTTTAGCTTGGTGTCCGTATGAGGCAGACCTTCCTGCTCCGCAGCTCTTCTGTCTGTCCTTCTTTAAGTGTATTATTTTTCCTTTCTTCTCCTCTAGCTGGGCATCAGTTGATCTAACTTCCCTGATAGTTCCTAAGTGAGGGGGGTGAACAGTGCTGCCTGAGACGCTGTTATTTCCTCCCCAAAAAAGACAAACTTTAACGGAGGAGCATTAACTAGTTTGTATCCCGACAGCCATGGGGTCATCAGAGAATCCTGCCCGTTCCCCTCCCCTAATTTTTAGCAATTTCTCACCACTAAGTGATAGTTTCTGAGGAGGTGACTCTTCTGGTGCCTGAGGGAACCGAACAGGATGAAGACTAGGTGAGTAATTGGGATGAGGCAAGTTTGGCGCCATCACCCCTCACCACCACACTTTCGTCAACTCTCAACACTACTTGATGGCACTTCTTCCTCCTCTTCTCTCAGGCCAAAATCAACATATAACTACTTGGCTTTTCTCTTCTTGTCGTCTTCTGCGGTCCCTTACCTCCCTGTACAACCCCACCCCACCCAACACAACAAAGCTAGTCGCCATCTGAAGCCCATGATCCTCCGCCCAACACCTCCCTCACCCTGTTGGTGCACGCCGGAGCGCTGCACCCAACAGGTCTGGCCGAGCCACTGCTGCTCATCTAGGTCCTGGCTTCCATGCCATCACACGCTGAAGTCAGAAGTACAGGACTTGCGTCATGCTGAGCGGGTTGACCTTCTGATCAGCAAGCTGAAGTAAGAAGGATTTTCTCTGGCAGGCCATCACTTCTAATGGAAGTCCCAGGTTCCAGGCCTATACAGGCCACTGCGGGAGGTGAGACTTCCACTTGGGGTAGGACTTCCTATCTCAGCTCTATATCACTATAGGCCGTCAGCTACCTCCAACAACACCCCACCTCTGGCCCTAGGACTCTCTCAGAACTATCCACAGCAGTCGTCCCTCTATGGTAGGATATACAGAAGGATAGTCCAGAGTATATTGGACCTCATTTTAATAACCGTTACTACCTCCAAATCAGCTATAGAGCTAGAAAGTCCTTGACATTACTAGTCGTAACATTACTATTCCTCCTTCCCTTAGCCTACCTTGGTGCTGGGCAATCAATATGGTGAATCCCTTCACTCAGTACCCACTGCTCAGGGTACTCATCCGGAGTGGGCAGGCTCCCCCTTGACTGTATCGCACCACACAGGGTGGCCGTGCTCATGCATGTTTCCCAGGGTGCCACACCAATCCGCTCATGGTCCCATCTACTTTGCAGAAGACAAACCAGGTACACAGAGAGGAGACATCCATCCATCCATCATCTATGACTCCTTGAGAGAGCGAGGAGAAACAAAATAATAAAAAATAGACACACAACCCAATGCCTGGGACACGGGGGTCTCTGTACCCTGTACTTGGCATGGCGGAGGAGCTGGCACAAGTGCTCGTTACCCTAGACGGTTATGGTGAGCACCCAGCCAACTGCATTACTCCCTCCCATAGGAGGACAATGATGTTACGGCATGTTCCTGTATCTCTCAGGACTTCGCAGTTATGAGTCGTCCGTCGCATTACCCGGTTTCATGGGAGTTATTGTAGGACCGTGGGGCTCTATATTCCACATGATTGCTCAATGATAACAATCCATCTGCCTTATTACCCCCTCCGTGTGAGGAGTAACTATATTACTACAAGACTCCGAACCTCATGTCTACAAAGTTATGACAAGCAGCACCTGCCTTGTTACCCCCGTCAGTGGAGGAGAAACTGTATTGCCGTCATATTCTGTATCGTTAACCATTCCCTTGGGGGGAATCCTTTTATCGGAGCTGGGCGTATTTGTGGCAGTGTTTGCAAGAGCCGTGATCTGGTCACCATATTATTACCTGCTAATGAAGTAAGTGAATTACACCTAATGCTGCATGCCTTGCAGTGAATAGAAGTGTTAAACAGCGTCATTACCGCCCTTCATAGGAAGAATCGACTCTATCTGACACAACGCAGTGACTCCCAGCATCGCGCTGCCTCCTTAGGGTATTTCTGCTACACTATCAGACATGATTAAGTAGTGATGCAAGTGTTGGGCAACATCATGGTTGCCTCTGTAGAACAACGGTACTGCAGCTCTACTCTGTATGTGACCTGATTAAGCATACCCCCTTCTGCCAACTCTCTCCCTTGGGGTATGGGGAGCATATATCTATATTACACTCAAGTTCGGCACTAACAACCAATCAGGTTGAATCAGGGAACCCAAACAACCAATCAGGTTGCTGGAATTGTGAATCAGAACCAATGAGGTTGCTGGAATTGCTCCATAGTGCCGAACTTGAGTGTAATATAGATATATGCGATTGGGGAACATCCCAACTTTAATAGCACAGACCTTTCTGGGTCTTAGTTATTCTGTACTGATTGCCCTTCACTGCGGCTACTTCCCTCCTCACGGGGCTTCTGGCCCATTCTTTCTAACACTCCAGTGCAGATCTCTCAGGAATCTCCCCTCACGATCTTCATCTTGGGACTTCGGACTATCATTATACACTCGTGCACCAGATCTATTTGCTGCCCACTGCCCGCTTGGGTCATTAGAAATTCCCACATTATGGCTTGCCTAGACAACCGAAGAAAGGCCCGCAGCGAAATGGTCACGTCAGAGCTGCTTTGCATTCTGCAGAGGATTGAGTCTCGCTTTTCAACGCTCTTGACCTACGTTGTGTAAGTGGCCAGCGAGATGACCAACATCCACAATCAAGAACCAATCGTCTCGGGAGGCAAGCTCTCACCCCATTGGGAAGATCCAAGTAGAAGGCCATTTACAACTTGGATTCACCCATAGCCGGTTCGCCTGAGCCGCTACAAAAGTAGGGATGATCCTGTATTTTGCAATAGAATCTCTTGGCACTCGGAAAGGACAGAATTCCACCTTCAAGAAGGCTGAAAAACAGGAAAGGGAGCAGCGCGGCTCATCCACTGTGCATGCTGTAGCCTACCTTGTTTCTTGGGGAGGCAAGGGTTTTCAAGAATCCGCTAGTACAACACAATCCGCCCTGCTTCCCGCAGTAGTCTCCTTTTCCTCCGTTTCCTTCCACATCTCTTTAGCGGGGCGCACCTCTTGAACCTCAAGTGTGTTACTCTGCCCTGTAGATGCAATTCCACCAGAGCGGTACCACCCCTTGGCATTTTATCAAGTTCTTTGGTCGTACCAGCAATAAGACACTTCTCAAGCTTCACACTGTTTTCTGGGTTATGCAGAATATCTGCCTTCTCACCCGCAGGTGGACCCCTTGGTTACGGGGGTATGCAGGCCGCAGCATGCTGACCGCACCCCCTTTGAGGACTGCTTTTAAACGTCCTGAGTTCTTGCTGTGTCTGTTTCTCGTCTTGTTCATTGGGGGACACAGCACCCATCCAATAATTTTGGTACTGTTTATTTTCCTGTTACGGTCTGTATTATTTGACCTTTTGTTAGTTTGGGTTTCTCCTGTTGCTCTTCTACAAACTGACTTAGCTCTTCCTACCAGCTATACCCCTCCTGCAGGCACGGAGCTATCGCTTATTTTGCTTGGTGTCCACCTCCTAGTGGCAGTAGTTATACCCAAGGTCTTGCTGTGTCCCCCAATGTGCAGGACAAGTAATGGATTTTACGGTAAGTAACAAAAGTCCTGTTTTTTTGTTTTTTTTTCACATTTCTCAATCGAGTGTTGGGCCGCCTTTGGTCTCAATGACTGCAGTCACCCCTCCATGGCCGATTCTCACCAAATCCCCATTGGAGCTTCATATAGTGATGGGGGTGATGTTGGGCACAGATATGGCATTCTAATTCGTCCCGCTCGATGGGATTGAGATCCGGATTTTGGACGGCCAATGAAGTCTGCAGACGTCCTGCTCCCCCACACTGCGTGCCGTATGACATGACGCTCGTCATGTTGGTGGAGACACGGAGCGGTACCAGAGTATTACCACAGGGCAGGTGATGCCACATTGTCCGGGATGTCTTTGTGCCCAACAGCACAGTATTGGTAGGGGGCCAATACTTTTGTCAACATAGTATACAAGGATTGTCATGATGTGCAGAGGGGAATAGAGACCCACAGAAAGAAACAGACCGAGCGATATAAAGTAAAAGCGGCATGGCCCCAGCAGCGCAGAATATCTCAGGAGTGCTAATATTCTGCTCCCAGATGTACTACTGATGACGTGGAGGCAGGGAATGATGGTACAATAAACCGAAAGGGAACTTGTCAGCACTTCGGATATAAAACAGCGACACAACCCTGAAGTAGAGCTGCTGGCGAAACGCATTTGGTTATAGTTCCTGAAGGTAACATGCCTATAGGAAGGGCATTAGTATGCGGCATGGGAGAACCCTGAGTGGCCGGCAGTCTCTGCTGCCCAGTGTATGCCCCATAGCTTGGCCTTGCGCAGCCCGCAGAATGCCAGTAAATAACCCTCAGATGGGTTACTGAGTCTAACATGTTCTCCCGTCTGGTTCTTAGGCTGCCAGTTCTGCGCTCGGAGGCCCCACTCTCACCCACGCCGTCACCAGAGCCACAAAAATGCTGACCGCCACCGCCATGCCGTCAGTGGCCACCTCTGTACAGTCCCCGTATAGGTAAGTGCTGCTCAGGAAGCAGAATTGGTGCTTTTGTTTTGGTTTTAGCAAGTTAAAAAATAACCCTGAATAGATTTTAAAAGATGAAGAATTTCTCTTTAGCAGGAAGGTAGAAACGTCCTAATTCTGTTATTGACAGCCAGCTATAAACTAAGCTCCTCCCCTTTATATAAGCCACACCCCCATGCTATCAAGCTAGCTGAAAGTTTTAGGAAACACAGGATTTCAAGGCCGCTGCATCTCTTCCAGATTGTTCTACAAGAATGTTTCAAGAGCTTACAGGACGATCTGTGGCCTGACCGCCCCGCAGGTGTTTGCTTTCTCTTGTTAGTTTTCCTTATTCATTTTAGGTTGTGTCCTTTTGCTGCACATTGTCTCTGATCTTCACATTTACAACTTTTTTTTTTTCCCCATCCTTTCCTGACAGGTCAACCAAATTGGTCATAATCGAGAGACTTCTTTTGCTGGCAGAGCGCTATGTGATCACTATAGAGGTAATTGGGCCATTAACACTTAATGGAGTATTCTGGCGAGGAGGCATTTTTCCAGTTTACACCCATCCACTCGATAGATGAAAACTGATACATCAGTGGGGGTCTGACTGCTGGGACCCCCACCGATTCAGAGAATGGGGAATCCATGCTTCACTATTTCACAGGTCACAATCCATTTTCCCATTTCTGTAATGTAGTTGTGAATGGCCCCCGCCGGTCACCCATGTGCGGCCGTGGCTCAATTCATTTCAGTGGGGCGGACAGAGATAGCCACGCACAGCGATTGGCTGTTTTCGTCAGTCCCATTAAAATGAACACTTAATACCAAGTGCAGGGCTGCCAATTTTTATAGAATGTGTCTGGCATAGCAGTTCAGTCCCATTCACTTAAATGAGATTAAGCTAGAAATGGGCCCACATGACCATTGAATGTGATGTCATTGGCCAAAGAGGAGGTCACAGCGCTCCCCTAAGTGCTGTAGTCTCTTCAAGCAGCGGAGGGTCCTGAGCAGCAGACCCCCATTAATCAGATATTCATCACCTATCATTGAGGCAGGTCATCACTATTTTAATCTTTCATTCAGACTTCATATAAAGCTTGGTGCAGCTTTGGTGAGGTTTACTGCAATGCAGAAACATTTTGCCTATAAGTCCCATCACTATCCCATCATGCTTGAGCCCACGATGGTCCTGTAAATGGGTCACCTAGACAGCTCATCATCGCCCCTGGACTGGTCGGGCAAAGTCAGGATGGGATACAGTAACTTAAAGGGAATCTGTCAGCTCCTCCGAGTCCCGATAAACTAAAATGAAGCTCTGAACCCGGTGATGTGATTCTACTTGCCCTCCTTGTTGCTTCCCTACTGTCCTCATGCAAGGTTACAGGTTACATCTCGTGGACTACATAGGCGCACGCACACAATGAGAAGATGAGACAAACTTTAGTTTGTGGGGCTCATAGTTGCTGACATGGTCCCTTTAAATGTCTAGTCTGGGAGCCCCTCTCAGGCAGTATTCACAATGACTGTAGCAGCCAGACATGTGACTATAGAGAAATGATTTTATTAAAGAGACTTCTGGTTTTGAGACAGAATTCTGGCCTGGGACCAAAGGGGAAGAGCATGTTACCTGCTGGCGTTCCCTCTGATCTGATGGTTTCGAAACCTTTTTTCAGCCATCCAAGATGGCCGCTACAATGTTCTTTCTACCTAATGCGCACTGTGCCCCGTTTGTCATTGCCCAGCGCTGATCACATGAGCAGCTGTGCACAACCGGAGAACAGCTATAGTACATTGATAGTCTAAGTTGGGGTTCACGCGGAGCGGAATGTCCATGCTGCATTTATAGTAGCAGCAAAGTAGCTGCTAAATCTCGTCCACAAGCTGCGGAAATAACCCGCACAAAACCCGCGTGGAAACTGACTTGGGACGTGGAATTAAATTCCACGACATGTCCATTTTATCACAGTCTCCACTGCGGAATTTTCCCCCTTCTCAGTAAGAAGGTGAAATCCGCACAGGAATTCATGATGAAACCCGCTCCAAATGGCGGGGGCTTGGAGGCACGCTGTCCGCGGCTGATCTGCGGAGGAATGCCGCTGCGGATATTCTGCTGGAAATCAGCCCTGTGTGGTCTCAGCCTTACGCTGCCAATACCCTGTGAGAATTAGCTAGTCTGAAGGCTGTGTCAGCCACCTTGGAAAGCTGATAATGGGACCTGGAACCAGTGAATCAGAGGGGGCATCAGCACAGCAGCAGGTAGCATGACTGCCCCCTCCGGTCTCAGGACAACATTGTGGTGTTTTAACCCACATGTGCATCTTACATGCTTTGCCCTCGTGTGGTTTTCCATAGCAGCAGTTCTTGGTAGAGAATAGTGTAGTTTCTGCGGCTCTTGCTGTTTGTTGCAGTGTGATTGTGCTAATAATTGAATTGCGAGCTTGATCTTCACAGAATCGTCCCTCCTCTCAGCCATAGCGTTGACTTGTGTTTGTTTTCTTGCAGGATCTCTACTCTGTCCCCAGAACTATTCTACCTCACGGTGCTTCTTTTCATGGACATCTCTTAACACTGAACCTTACATATGAATCTACCAAAGATACGTTCACCATAGAGGTAAGTGGTCATCCGCCGATTTCATTTACTTTGGCCAAACCCCTGTGTGAGCAGGCCCCTCCCACGGTGTATCTGATTACTGAGGTCCAGCCTCTCAGCACATGCCTATCTGCAGGCGAAATTAATCCTTTCATGGCCGGGTCACATTCTGCAGTTCTGGCATTCCCACTTTCAAAAAAGCATATATATTTTTTTTTAGTTTTTCCATCAATATGGGCTCGTTTTTTGCAGGATGGCTTATATTTTCTATTGGAACCATTTTGCCATTCATACAACTTTATCGCTTTTTCTTGGAGACTGGGTGATCAAAAAGTGCAATTCTGGCTTTGTGTATTTTTTTTTTCTTCCGGTGTTCACCATTTGGGAATAGTAATGTGATATTTTAATGAATTGCAGCATTACACATGCAGTCGGTAGTTTTTTTATATATATATTTTATAATGTGACAACTGTCAAAAGGGTTTTTTTAAACTTTTTTTTATAACAATAACTTATGTAAAAGTCTTAGTTATAATGTTATACTACGGTATTGCATTGTACTGTATTTCAGGCTGCCGTTACTATGGACAGACCGTCATGGCAGCCCTGGGGGCCTTCACATTCGGGACATTTAAATGCTGCTGTCACAATTTAAAGCATTAGCGGACACAATCTGAGTTGCCTCCAATTGCAGCTGTTGCAGTCAGGTTTTGGCTGTCAAGGACAGCCAGTACCCATCGTGTATGGTGCAAGCTTGACGTTTGAGCCCGCTGCATGCGCGACATATACTGCGGACATCTATATACGTTCTAACTGCACAAAGTATGTTCAGTCAGCACCTTTATAGCCGTACGTGTGTCAAGAAAAGGTTAAACCGCTTTTGAACTAAATGTATCCGTCAAACCCCCATGTGAGCAGCAGTTACCCTGCTCTGCAGTAACATGCCGGGTTACTATACCGCTGCAGTCGGTAGATTTATACAACATTTATTACACTATCCCACCAATCATGTGTGTCCAGCTTCGCCTCGTGGAAATAGTTTGATGTGTGTGATGTGTATGGACCTCTACAACTTGTTATTTTTGCCCCAGGCCCACAGCAATGAGACGATCGGAAGCATCCGCTGGAAGATCGCCCGGCATCTGAACTGTCCTGTGGAAAATATGCAGATATTTGCTAACGAAAGTTTGGTGAGTAATGACCACACAGAACCGCCCGGTTACTCTTCTCAATGTCTGGGCCTCCAGGCCACCAGGGGGACATAAAAAGAATCCTACGCTATAAGAGTTGTTTACTGTATTATGTGTAGATTGAGACATCCTTATAAACCAGCGTGAGAGCAAGATATTTAACACGAGCCGCCGGGCCTGGAGAAACAAACATAGCCCAACTGCTGCTCTGACCACCTGATGCACACTGTATTTGTATACTTTGGTTTTGTAAGACACTACATGCTACTCTGACTGGCCATAACTGCTCATGGGGGCAGCACTGGTTAATCAAAGCAGCTCTAAAGGCCCATTTACATGCAAAGATAATATTTCAAAGGACTGAGATTTGGCTATATTTTTGCATAAAGTAGTAATGGCCATTAACCCTTTATCTTCATTTGCATGTAAAGGGGCCTCCAGGAGCTGTTTGCAGAGCCCAGCATGTGATTAATCCTATGCCTAGCTGTGCACACATCTGCATTGTTCCCCTGCCATCTCCCCGTGGAGATAAGTCTGTGGTCTACTGAGAGATAAATGTGTTAGTTTTATCTCCAGTAGCTGAACGATGGATTTTAAGTTCACCTTAAAATCATTGTTCAAATGTGCTTGATGCCTGCGTTTACATGTAACGATTATCGCTCATTTTCGGTCATTTGAACAAATTGAGCGATAATAGTTACGTGTAAATGGGCCTTAAGACGAATGAGGAAAAATCCTGAGCGGTTCAAAAGCTCGCTGTAACATCATGTATTTTCGTTAGCCATTAAAAGGTCTCGTATCTACAAGATGACTTGGTTTCTCTTGCTGGGAGCAATCACATTAAGACTACTAATGCATACGAATATACAGAAGCGGGTCAGCCATCTTTGTTTCCCAGGTCCCGGATGGTCGCTGTAAAGGACTTGCAGGCTATCCTTTGACCCGGCTCCCCATAGTGTATGACTTGTAGTGGCATGACCTGCCTCCTATATATTTAGTAACTTCTACTCTGCCGTAGTTGACAGTAAATAAAGATCAGAAGCTGCTCCATCAGTTGGGCTTTTCCGATGACCAGTCACTCACCGTGAAGACGACGGGAAGCGGCACGCCATCGGGGAGCTCTGCAGAAACCTCTTCCACCTCCAGCAGCAGCAGTGCCGGCTTCAGCTCCTCTTATGTAATGGAACAGGTATGTAGGGTCAAGGCCACCAACCCCGAACCCATCAGGGTTAAGACGTTTCGGGGAGGGCAGTGCATGTTCTTCCTTACTGAACCCATGGAGGCTGCTCTATAGGTGGGATACAGCCATAGAAGAGCTTGTTTGAGTCCCTTTAAAAAAGCATGTAACCTTTCTCCATATCAGGAGAAGTCCCTCCCGGGAGTGGTGATGGCGCTGGTCTGCAATGTGTTCGACATGCTTTATCAGCTCGCCAACCTGGAAGAGCCCAGGTAATGTGCTGCGTACGTCCGACTGCCATATGGGTATTGTTACTCTATAGCGGGTGAACCAATGATCGTCTGTCTCCACAGAATTACCCTGAGAGTTAGAAAGCTGCTACTATTGATCCCTACAGACCCAGCAGTGCAGGAAGCGTTGGATCAGCTCGACTCCTTAGGAAGGAAGGTAGGTTGCGTTATTTTATGGCTGTCGCCTCCTGTTGGCGCTTTCTTGCCCCACCCCCCATAGTGACTGTTCTTTTTATTTTCAGAAGACACTTCTTACAGAATCGCAGTCCTCAAAATCCCCATCTCTGTCCTCTAAACACCACCACCAGCCCAGTGCCAGCTCCATCCTGGAAAGCCTCTTCCGATCGTCTGCCCCTGGCATGTCCACCTTCCGTGTGCTGTACAACCTGGAGGTAATCGCATGAATCACAGTTACCTGGAATATGTTAACTTCATATATAGATACGTCATGTATATATACAGTGACTCTACCAGCAGAATAGTGAGTGCAGCTCTGGAGGATAATACAGGATAACTAATGTATGTACACAGTGACTCCACTAGCAGAATAGTGAGTGCAGCTCTGGAGTATAATACAGGATGTAACTCAGGAGCAGTACAGGATAAGTAATGTATGTACACAGTGACTCCACCAGCAGAATAGTGAGCGCAGCTCTGGGGTATAATACAGGATGTAACTCAGGATCAGTACAGGATAAGTAATGTATATAGACAGTGACCCCACCAGCAGAATAGTGAGTGCAGCTCTGGAGTATAATACAGGATGTAACTCAGGATCAGTACAGGATAAGATATGTATGTACACAGTGACTCCACCAGCAGAATAGTGAGTGCAGCTCTGGAGTATAATATAGGATGTAACTCAGGAGCAGTACAGGATAAGTAATGTATGTACACAGTGACTCCACCAACAGAATAGTGAGTGCAGCTCTGGAGTATAATACAGGATGTAACTCAGGGTCAGTACAGGATAAGTAATATATGTACACAGTGACTCCACCAGCAGAATAGTGAGTGCAGCTCTGGAGTATAATACAGGATGTAACTCAGGATCAGTACAGGATAAGTAATGTATGTATACAGTGACTCCACCAGCAGAATAGTGAGTGCAGCTCTGGAGTATAATACAGGATGTAACTCAGGGTCAGTACAGGATAAGTAATGTGTTTAAGAAATTAGAAATCTTTGTACTTATATTTCTGGTTTTGGGAAGAGCACAAACTTGGCTGTTTAGCAATTCTTTACCTATTGAAGATAGAAACTGTCATAGAAGATTCTCAGCTGAATATAGACATTGTAGCTCCATCTGCAGGATGCTGTAAGTAATGGTTTTCTATGCTGCTCACAGGTTCTCAGCTCCAAATTGATGCCAACTGCCGATGATGAGATGGCAAGGAACTGCGCCAAGTCCTTCTGTGAAAACTTCCTTAAAGCCGGAGGCTTGAGGTCAGCCATTGTTCTCTGCATGCCATGCTGTCATTGCTTAAACGTTGCTCAGATCTGACCAGCAATCTAATATTCCTCACTGTAGGGACTCATTCAAGGAGTTTTCTGTGTCTTCTATTTTTTTAATGAAGCTTAATCACAGCATAGGAAGAAGTTCTGGAACTTTCTAATATACTTGATTTCAATTACTATTTTTAAAATCTCTGTTTGCTGTATATGAATAGAATTTTTTTTTCATTTACGTCTAAGTTAAAATATTTATAGAGCTCGTACCTCTTGCAGAGCTGAGGGTTTGGTAGAATTGCGTCCAGTCTAGACAAAGCTCATCAGTCGCCACTCCAGACTGATACATGTTGTCTTTGCTGATACTTTGTAACATTGTATCGGGAGTGGAGGAGATTACTGACACAGATGTGTTATAGCTTTTATAGTAACGTCATACAACAACGTGTCCATCATTGATTGTGTCACATTTTGCTTCCTTGCAGTTTGGTAGTAAATGTCATGCAGAGAGATTCAATCCCTTCTGAAGTGGATTATGAGACGAGGCAAGGCGTCTACTTCATCTGTCTACAACTCGCCAGGTTTGTGTGTCGTTAGTCTTCATTGACTAATGAATGAGATCTCCTCCTCCCACATTGTGACGGGATTGGCTTCTCTCAGGTTTTTGCTGGTGGGGCAGACCATGCCGGCTGCATTTGATGATGATGTGACGAAGGACGGAGTAGAAGGGTTGTCGTCGAGGCCTTTCCGGAATGCAAGCAGACAGTCGGGTAGACAGATGTCCTTATGTGGGACTCCAGAGAAATCCTCATATCGGCAGCTGTCGGTCTCAGACCGGTCTTCTATCCGGGTGGAGGAGATTATTCCCGCTGCTCGAGTCGCTATTCAGGTGACTTCCGAGTTTTCAATGTGTCTTCTGTGACCTGGTTCTGTTGTTCCTTTACTAAGCAAATGTTTTCTTCCCATTGATACCTCTGCAGACCATGGAGGTCAATGATTTCACACTCACTGTGGCTTGCTTCATGCGACTATCCTGGGCTGCAGCTGCTGGGAGACTAGACCTTGTGGGCAGCAACCAGCCAATCAAAGAAAGTAACAATACTCTGTTTCCTGCTGGGCTCCGCAGCCGACTAAGTAGCTCAGGTGAGAGGCTGTTCATTATACTCCAGAGCTGCACTCACTATTCTGCTGGTGGAGTCACTGTGTACATACATTACTTATCCTGTACTGATCCTGAGTTACATCCTATATTATACTCCAGAGCTGCACTCACTATTCTGCTGGTGGAGTCACTGTGTACATACATTACTTATCCTGTACTGCTCCTGAGTTACATCCTGTATTATACTCCAGAGCTGCACTCACTATTCTGCTGGTGGAGCCACTGTGTACATACATTACTTATCCTGTACTGCTCCTGAGTTACATCCTGTATTATACTCCAGAGCTGCACTCACTATTCTGCTGGTGGAGAATAATTCAGCTCAAAGCTAAAATCTCCTAGCATTTCCTGTCATCACACCCCTTGCTCTGGCAGTTTGCATTCTGGTGCCGGTCATGCACAGGGTCAGATTCCACTGTTGGCTCCCACATGCGATATCCAGCTCTGCTGTGTGAATGCGGCCTTGGATTACTGTGCAGAATCTGTTGTAAATATTAGGCCTGTGCAGACACTAAACAAACTATAAATGGTAGGAGATGTCAACTCTGAAGCAAACGTATAACATGTGATGCAATATACATACACAGGAATTCAGGCGGCCGTTAAAAAAAAAAAAAAAAAATTATATACATATATTACATAGAATGCATTATTTATAAGAAAAGGAGACCAAAATAACCCGTATCAACACAATCTACTACTGTCACATTTTCTAACATTAGCAGAACTTTTTCAGCGGTTCTCTCTGCTCAGTCTTGTGGAATTTGCATTTATCACATTTTCTGGATTATTGGATGCTGGTTTCTATGTGGTATATTGAACTGGGTTGTAAAAATGTGAAAAAGCGCAAATAACGTCAGCCGTGCTTTACCTTTCAGGAAGCAACTGCAGCTCTGGGAGTGAGGGAGAAGCCACGTCGCTACACGCCTGGATCTGCGTCCGGCAGCAGTCGGTGTCCATCAAAGACGCCATCATTGCTGGAGAGGCCTTATCTCTGTTGGTTACGTGTCTTCAGCTCCGCAGCCAGCAGCTCGGTAGGTGGGACCCTCATAATGGAAGGCCTACTTCTTTATGGAGAAAAGTTGGTGCTTCTCCTTTTTCAAACTTCTCTTTTCTTTACCCCTTAGCAAATCTTTGTACGTTAGTAGGAGGAGCATATGGATTTATAAAGCTGCCATTGGAATCTGTGTGCTTGCTCCTCCTAGTGGTGGCTGTTAGCAGAAAGCATAATTTAAAGGGGTTTTCCGGGATTTTACTATTGATGACCTATCCTTAGAGATGAGCGAGCTTACTCGCTAAGGCAAATTACTTAAGCGAGTATTGCCTTTTGCGAGTACCTGCCCGCTCATCTCAAAAGATTCAGGTGCCGGCGGGGGAGAGTGGGGAGGAATGGGGGCAGATCTCTCCCCCCCCCCCCCCCCTCCCCCTCACTCCCGCAACTCACTGCTCTCCCCCACTGGCACCCGAATCTTTTGAGACTAGCGGGCAGGTACTCGCAAAAGGCAGTACTCGCTCAAGTAATTTGCCTTAGCATGTACCGCTCGCTGGTCTCTACCTATCCTCAGTTGGTCATCAGTAGTGGATAGTTGAATACTAGGTGTTCGCCTCTCGGGATCCCCATTGATCAGCTGATTGGAGAGATTGTGATGCTTGGATATGCGCAGTGGCTTCATCTTAGGGATGTGACATCACATTCTTCGGTGTTATTGCCTGAAAACCGCTCTGTCCCATTGAAGTGAATGGCATTGAGTTGGTATTTGCGCCCTTCCCTTCTTTATTTAAAAAAATGAAAAAAAATTAATGTGATCAAAAAATCCGTACGTACCTCAATGCGGTACCAATAAAAACTACAGCTCGCTACACAAAAAACAAGCCCTTATATGGCCATGTCGACCGAAAATAAAGTTTTTAAAAAGTAGCAATGAAAAACCCCAAACATTGTTGCTTTCTTAATTCCAAAATAGGCCGCGTCACTAAGGGGTTAAATAAGGCCGCTCCTTGCAGACTGATCGCTTGCTGCTGTCATTTCTTCGTATTTGATAATCTTCGTTTTTTTGCAGGATCTTTCTACAATCTGCCTTCAGTTACTGACTTCACGATTGATATTCTCCTGGGGTCTCCCAGTGCGGAGGTAACCTATACCAGAGACGGTTCCCATATGTGTAACATCTCCTACAGGACATACGTGATATGGAACCAGTCATACATGTTTCATGCCTCTCCACAGATCAGACGTGTCGCCTGTGACCAGCTGTACACCCTGAGTCAGACGGACACCTCCACCTACCCCGAAGTCCAGAAACCCAACCTCTTCCTGCTGAACGTCATCCTGTCTGCACAGCTGCCACTCTGGTCACCGACCAGCATAATGAGAGGCATCAATCAGAGGTAGGCCCTGCGGAGGTGTCCAATACGGCACTCCAGCAGTGGGATGCTTTTATGGTTGATCTGATTGTTTTGAAAGGACTCCATTCAAAATAGAAAGCGAACACTTAAAGGTAAAGTAGGAGAGTAACCTGGACCCTGCTGCTTCAGGTGCTGGAAGCATTGATCGTGGCTGCTGCAGACATTGATCTTCTTCTCTTTGATCTTTATACTCCTGAGCTGCATTCACAGTCCTGCTTGTTGCCACCTGTCATCCACCTGCACCGTTCTGACAAATTCACCTGAGGTCTTACATTAGCCTGCAGACTCCTCTACAGAGCTTAAAGGGGTCCTAGCATTAGAAAGAAATATATCAATACTTGCCTATTCTTTCCTCGTAAGTCTTCTTACTGCATCTTCTCCTTGATCTCATCTTGGCTCCTCCAGTCCCCGGCCGGATCCTCTTCTTCCCGTGGCGTTACATACATTGCCGGCATTCTCCTTCCTGCAGGTTGTTGTACCCAGTCACTAGTGACGTAGAATTCACTGCCTAGCAGGGAATGCCAAGTCCTATGCCGGGCCATTACCATAACTGCGCATGCTCTTTGTATAACTGCGAGTGTCCATATACTATTGCCGCGAGACACCATGCATGCACAGTTTCTGCACTAGCCCGGAATACGATTTCAGCATTTCCCGCTAGGCAGTGAACACTACGTCACTAGTGACCGGGTACACTGACCTGCCGGACGGAGAATGCCAAGAATGGATGCTCCATAACAGGAAGAAGAGAATCTGGCCGGCTGGAGGGGACATGGCCCACGGGACTGGAGGAGCCAGGACAAGATACATAAGTAGATTGCCTGGGAAGGAATAGGTAAGTATTGATTTTTTATTTTTTCTAACGATGGAACCCCTTTAACCCCTTGAGTGGCGGGTTTCCTACCACCCTGTCGTGCCCACCAGGGCAGGTTTTTTAAAATGGTCTAATCATTGAATTTCAACTAGTTTTGCAGTTGCGTCTCAAGAGCCATAACTTTTTCATTTTTCCATTGACACGGCCATATAAGGGCTTGTTTTTTGCGGGACAAGTTGTGATTTTTTAAACAGGGGGGAGGAAAAAAAGAAATGGGGAAAAAAGAAAAAAGGGGCCATGTCATTAAGGGGTTAAATAATGTATTAACTTCCTTCTCTGGGTCATTACGACGCACATGGATACCACATGTGTGATTGTATTTTTGATTTTTTACAAAGTAAAGAGAGACAAGTGTTTTTATTATTTTTTTAATAATTTTTTTACTTTTTTTTTTTTTAAATTTTTTAAAAACTTTTTATTTTTTTTTTGTCCCTTTAGGGGACTTCCACAGGGACCCATCAGGACCCCTGATCACATTCCAGGGGTCCGATGGTGACAGCCCTTTACATGCTGCAGTGACAGCCCTTTACATGCTGCAGTCACATAGACTTCAGCATGTAAAGAGTTAACACAGCAGAGATCGGAGGTTTTCTCTGATCTCTGCTGTAAGAGCTAGTGCCTAGCTGTCCTCTGACAGCTAACAACCAGCTCTCCCTGCCACAGAGACCATCGGCTTGCTTCTGACAAGCCGATGGTCTCTATGGCAACCTGTAAACAAAGCAGGACATTGCCGACATGTCGGCAATATCTTCTGCTGGTTTTTCAAAGCCCTTGCTTTGTTCTTTGTGGGTCTGTGCAGGCAGAGCACACTGTCACAGCTTGTGGCATTGTGCTCTGCAGCTCCCATAGTGATACATAGCCCGGAAATCTTCCGGGGTATATCACTATGGGCAGTGGAGCTCGTCACGGAACTTTTCCGGGCGTGCCACTCAAGGGGTTAATGCAAACACTACATCTCCCATAATGCACTACAGCAGAGCAGGGAGTGAACCAACACGGCACTAATGGGTCTGCAATGAAATAAAAGTTCAGTAGGATTTTGGATGTTGCTCTGGATGTGACTGGAGTACAAGAATGATGTAGATGTAGTAAATAAAGCATTGTATGTGTAAAATCACTCCTCATGATATAACCCTGGAATTATGTCTGCCGGGCAGCTTTCTGAGCCTTGTGGTCTGTATTGATCTTTGCTTACACTCAAACCTCCTCACCATTCGCCTGTTGCAGGTTGTTGGCGCAGTGCACGGAGTATTTCGATCTACGATGTCAGCTCCTCGATGACTTGACAAGTAGGTGGAGTCACCATCATTCAATGTTTATACTCCTCAGAATTAATTTGTTCTATTAAAGGGGTTTTCTGGGACATGAAGCACAGTCAGTTTATACATTGTGCATGTGACCGCTCATCCACTCTTCAGCGGCCATGGAAGAATCACTGCTGAAGCCTGTGAGAGGCTGAGCGGTCCGCTGCACAATGAATGGCACATGACCGCCCGCTGCTGCTGCTTCTGGGTTCCATGCATCGGGACCTCCGTTCTGGACGGGAGCCTCCGGTATAAGTCAGTATTCTTTTTCTTCATTTCAGGCGATTTTAATGCTGTAATAAATTTGTCTTTATGTCCCAGAAAAACACTTTAATTTTACATCCTTTATAACATACATACATACCATTGTAGAGCTGAAAGGGACCCCGAGGGTTTACCTGGTATTACCCCCTGCTCCATGGGTTATAAATGGCTTTCCCTTCTCTGGTCATTGGAGAATACCCATGATGATGTATCAGTCCTGCTAATAGGGAACGGACGCACAACTGAAGCTGATGGCAGACACTGATCAGCCCTGACACCCAACCCCCAATTAAAGGGTTGTCTGAGATTAGAGTACATGATGACTTTCTCCCACAAACACCGCTATTGTTGTCCATAGGTTGAGTCTGATATTGCAGCTTACTTCCAATCACTTGAATGAGGCTGAACTGATAAACAAGACGCAACCTATGGACAAGAGTAGTGCACTTCTTGGAAGAAAACCACCATGTGTTGTTATCGCCTATTGTCCTTTCCTACACCCCAGCACACTATTATGTCAAGGTGAACATGCAGGCACTGCCATAACGCTTAAGCAATCAACAGCTGTAATGCCTCCTACAAATATGCATTCTGGAGTTTTTGGAAGCCTCTATTGCTGAGTTCAGAGAAAATCCCAGATGAAATGGCACAGCATTCTGCGCTTGTTTGTGTGAAATCCTGCTGGATAAGCTGGACGGACCCCATTATAGTCAGTGAGGTCCATTCAGCATTGTTTGGTTCCGTCATAAAATGCATCAGTTCAGCTAGTGGATTCTGTGTTTCTGCGGCCATATTGAAGTGGGAAAACAAGCTCAAAGCCAATGTAAAAAAGTTGAACACAGAACTGCAGTCCTGCCACAACTATTTGTGACAGCTACAGGCGTTGTCCAGGACTTTAACTACTGATGAGTTCTCCTCAGGATAAGTCATCAATAGTGGGTCTACAGGGTAAACCGCTCAGGATCTATGACAATTAGCTGATGGCAGGACCCGCTTTCAGTGTGTGCAGTGCTGGAAGCAGACATGTCTGTCAGCATTACATCAACCTGGTTTAGTGCTGCAAGCACCGCTGCCTACAGTACCAATCCAGGCTGCTGCAATATTGTAAGGGGGAGTTCACACAGGGCGGATTTGCCACGGTTTTGCCGCAGCAGATCCGCCCGCGGCCGCTAATCTTGGGATTAGCCAGCCATGTGGATGAGATTTCAAAGAAATCTCGTCCACACGGGACGGCTAATCCGCTGCGGTAAATCCGGTTTCAAAAGATGCAGCATGTCTAGTTAACTTTTTTTTTTTTTTGTTTATTTACGTCGCGGCCGCGCTCTCCTCTATGAGAGCGCTGGCCGCAACAGAAAAGCATGCGGCCGAGCCGCTTCAAAGCCGCCGCGGTCAAAATCTCGCGGTTTTTGCTGCGGCCAAACCGCGAGATTTCCGACGGGAATCCGCCCTGTGTGAACCCAGCCCTATTACTGACCAACTATTGATCTATCCTGAGGATAGGTCATCAATAGTAAAAGTCTTAGAAACCCCTTTTAAACCCCTCAGTACCCTGATAAAGCCTGATTGCGGCACTGTGTCCCCTTGTAGCTTTGTTAAAGGAGTTGTACCTAGATTACAAGTTATCCCCTATCCTATAAATTGCTGATTGGTTGGGGATCCTACAGCTGAGACTTCCTGTCAATCTCAAGAATAGTGGTCCCATGTCCTCAGTCGTCCTCACTGTGGGATTACTGCACCCTCCTCGCAGTGAGGAGACGACTGAATGGAGCATTGGACACGCAAGTGCATTAGCGCTCCATCCACTTTCAGTGGGACTCCTGAGATACCCAAGTAGCACCTATTCAGGTATTTACGTCAGCCCCACTGAAATTAATAGACTGCACATGCTCGGCCAGCTCTCCCTTCATGCTGAAGTCACTGCAAGGAGTGAAGTGACCCCTGCAGTGACACCAGATTGGGACACAGGAACCTGATCCTGCAGATTGGTGGGGTTCTCAGCAGTGAGAATCCCACCCATCAGCTAGTTATTCCTTATCCTGTAGATAGGAGATACCTTGAAATCTTCGTGCAGCCCCTTTTGCTGTGGCTGGTGTCACTGCGGAAAAAAGCTTGGCCCCAGACAGTGCTATAGTTTTTATTTTTGTATTTGGTGAGATGAAAAATCCAAGGTCTGTCGTCCTGAAGGGCAAAAAATAATTTGGTTCTCAAGGGGTTAACCTACACATCTGCAACTGACGTGTATATATATGCATATCTCCTTGCCATGGGTCCATATTGCAGTCCCTCATCTTCAGTGCATCCAAACGCCTGCCCTTGGGCCTGTGGCCAGGTTTAACGGTGGTGATCATTGTACAGCAGCATATTAGGTTTAATATTCTTGTAAAATCCCCAAATATTATTTGCTCACGCTGTGTTCTTTCTCCGCAGCCTCTGAGATGGAGCAGCTAAGCATCAGCCCTGCAACCATGTTGGAGGATGAGATAATGTGGCTGGATAACTTTGAACCAAACCGCACGGCGGAGTGTGAAACCAGCGAGGTGGACAACGTGTGGCTGGCCGGTCATCTCAGGCTCATCAAGACGCTCCTATCGCTGTGCGGTGGTGAAAAGGAAATGCTCGGTGAGTGTGCGACTATCAGCTGTGGTCACCGGGATTCACCACAGTCTATACAGCCGCCCCCTCCTGAATCACGGTTATCTCTGTATGTTACGCAGGTTCTTCCCTTATCAAACAGCTACTGGATGATTTTCTCTTCCGCGCCTCGAGGATAATTTTGAACAGCAACTCTCCTGCTGGTAGTGCAGCGCTGAGCCAGCAGGACTTCCATCCCAAGTAAGATTTCATGGATGTTGATAAGAATAAAACATGCAGCTGCACCGTTCAACACCATGTTAGATTATGTATGCAAAACTATCCTACAAAACACAGCTCAGTTATCCTGGAAGTGTACAAAAATATAGCTGCTATAATACTGCCCCCTATGTACAAGAATATAACTACTATAATACTGCCCCTATGTACAAGAATATAACTACTATAATACTGCCTCCTATGTACAAGAATATAACTACTACAATACTGCTCCTATGTACAAGAATATAACTACTATAATACTGCCTGCTATGTACAAGAATATAACTACTATAATACTGCCCCCTATGTACAAGAATATAACTACTATAATACTGCCCCCTATGTACAAGAATATAACTACTATAATACTGCCTCCTATGTACAAGAATATAACTACTATAATACTGCCCCCTATGTACAAGAATATAACTACTATAATACTGCCCTCTATGTACAAGAATATAACTACTATAATACTGCTCCCTATGTACAAGAGTATAACTACTATAATGCTGCCTTTATGTACAAGAATATAACTACTATAATACTGCCCCCTATGTACAAGAATATAACTACTATAATACTGCCCCATATGTACAAGAATATAACTACTATAATACTGCCCCCTATGTACAAAAATATATAACTACTATAATACTGCCCCCTATGTACAAGAATATAACTACTATAATACTGCTCCCTATGTACAAGAATATAAGTACTATAATACTGCCCCCTATGTACAGGAATATAAGTACTATAATACTGCCCCCTATGTACAAGAATATAACTACTATAATACTGCCCCCTATGTACAAGAATATAACTACTATAATACTGCCCCCTATGTACAAGAATATAACTACTATAATACTGCCCCCTATGTACAAGAATATAACTACTATAATACTCCTCCCTATGTACAAGAGTATAACTACTATAATACTGCTTCCATGTACAAGAATATAACTACTATAATACTGCCCCCTATGTACAAGAATATAACTACTATAATACTGCCCCATATGTACAAGAATATAACTACTATAATACTGCCCCCTATGTACAAAAATATATAACTACTATAATACTGCCCCCTATGTACAAGAATATAACTACTATAATACTGCTCCCTATGTACAAGAATATAAGTACTATAATACTGCCCCCTATGTACAGGAATATAAGTACTATAATACTGCCCCCTATGTACAAGAATATAACTACTATAATACTGCCCCCTATGTACAAGAATATAACTACTATAATACTGCCCCTATGTACAAGAATATAACTACTATAATACTGCCCCCTATGTACAAGAATATAACTACTATAATACTGCACCTATGTGCAAGAATATAACTACTATAATACTGCCCCCTATGTATAAGAATATAGGAGAGATTCCACCGTTGACCTGCCACTTACCTGTCCGGCGTCTTCTCTCTCCGCAATGTGTCCGCTAGCGCACAGACACGCATGCGCGGAGTCGGCAGGTCAGTGGTGACACACCGGCTCTGCTCTGATGTATGATTATTACTTCTGTGCTCTTGATGTGTCTTCAGATGCAGCTCGGTGAACAGTCGTCTGGCGGCCTACGAGGTCCTGGTGATGCTGGCAGAGAGTTCTCTCCCCAATCTCCAGCTCATCACCAGAGAGCTGCTCTCCATGCACCATCAGCCGGACTCGGCTCTCACCAAGGAGTTTGATGTGAGTGTCGGTGGAGCAGAGCTGCTCCCTTGTATTATCACACAGAATGTGGGAAGAAATTACTGGTTGTTGATGCATCTGCCGTAAATGGACGTCTCGTCTGACATATTTCCTGTTTTGAACAGTTCCTTCCCCCGGTTGACAGCCGATCCAACTCCGGGTTTGTTGGCCTTAAGAATGGCGGAGCCACCTGCTATATGAATGCCGTCTTTCAGCAGCTTTACATGCAGCCTGGTCTTCCTGAGGTCCGGTAATCACTTATAATCTGTATTCTATCATGTTACGCTTAGTGTGAGCATAGTGCCCCCTAGTGGTGGCTGCAGGCAGATATAATACTATTCCTGGAGGCTTAGTACATGAGATCGTCGGCTGTCACCTCCCATATAACGTGATCTCCTCCTCTCTCCTCCAGGCCTTGCTCTCTATGGAGGATGAAACGGATAACCCGGACGACAGCGTCTTCTACCAGGTCCAGTCCTTGTTTGGCCATTTGATGGAGAGTAAGCTGCAGTATTACGTCCCGGAGAACTTCTGGAAGGTGATTGGTGGGGAGAGGCCGTCCGTTGCATTATTAGCCCATCTTTCTATGTACCTGTGACGTTGCAGGCACTCGGACTAATTATTGCATGAAGTTTGAGTCAGTTCAGGCAGTTTCCTCCACCGACATCCAGAATGGAAATTAAAATTCTACTAGTTGCCCCGGAGAACAGCCTGCAGCTTCACCCTACTGTCACCATGTGCTCGCAGCCCCCACAATGCCCAGCTCGCTTGCTCCCACATCACTGGTTCTGCCAATCTTGCCAACTTACAATTATTGACGAATACCTCGTAATTCTCAGTATTTATTGGTGTTCAGTCCGTCTTTAGCTGCTGGGGAGCCCGGGGTGTCGGTCCAGTGTGGTTCACTTAGAGGTGCAGGGCGACCTGCCGGGCTGAATCGTGTCTGATGTCATTAATAGGTTGGACGTCATCATGGTGCACCACATGGATCAGTAGGACTGGCACCCTTTGATTATATGTTAGGTATGCGAGCGGTTGGTCATCAGTAGTCTGCACTTGTGCAGCGCTCCTCCGTACAGTAGTCTGTAATCCGCTGGGCAGTGATGTCTGTACCGACTCTTGTGTTTCTATATATTAGTATATGAGTAAATATGGCCGCCGGTAACCTCAGTAGCAATAAAGCACCAGCGTTATATTGTGTATTACACGGGCTGCAGGCGGCACCTTTGTAGTGTGGCATCGTTGTGTTGGTGATATGTGAGGAGCTCCTATATTATAAGTTTTCAGATAGGCTGTAAATACTGAATAACGCAGCATGCTCTATTTTGCCATGGGATCCATTGATGTCAATGGAGGCTGTCCGACCCGCAGCCCATATGCAATTAACATTGTATACGGGTTGCGTGTACCCGCGTCATCGCTAAGCGGCAGCACAAGAATTACAAAAAGACCTGTACTGCGCATGGACGCCACCCCGGTCATTCGCTATGCAGTAATAGCAGATACATAGGGTTATCGGCCGGGCTCACAGACGGAATCTGCTGCGGGCCTCTGGCATGCGGAATCGGGTCGGCCCCCGGTGTGCACCCGGCCATACCCTCTACCAGCCTCACACTGCGCTCGTACCGGATGCAGGACCTGCCAGGTTACAACACTAGTTCATCATGGTGGGAGGAGTTTCCTGGCCGGCCGCATTTTAGTGCCTGACTTAAATCTTCCATTCACAATCTATAGATCTTCAAGATGTGGAACAAGGAGCTGTACGTCCGCGAGCAGCAGGACGCCTACGAGTTCTTCACGAGCCTGATAGATCAGATGGATGAATATCTAAAGGTACTGGACGATGTTCCCGGCTGCGTCACATGGGCGGGCGCCATCATTACTGTACTGAACCTGTCCTTAATCCACAGAAAATGGGGCGCGATCAGCTGTTTAAGAACACCTTCCAAGGGATCTTCTCCGACCAGAAGATCTGTAAGGATTGTCCGCACCGGTGAGTGCTGGGAGCCGATAGTGGAGGCTCCACCCACGTTACACTACAGTGATTGGCAGACTTGCAGGAAGTGGTCGCAGCTCCGCTTTGTGTGAACGCGGTCTCATCCTCTTGTTTGTCAGTGAGCTTTGTGCGCTAATCTAAACATGTCTCTTACAGATATGAGCGGGAAGAAGCATTCATGGCTCTGAATTTAGGGGTGACCTCCTGCCAGAGCCTCGAGATTTCCCTCGACCAGTTTGTGAGGGGAGAAGTGCTTGAGGGGAGTAATGCATATTACTGCGAGAAGTGCAAGGAAAAAGTGAGTGAAGAAATACAATTAGTTGTATGGAATATAATAAATCTTCGTAAATACATTTAATTGAAGTGCTTCTAAGTTACATCCTGTATTATACCCCAGAGCTGCACTCACTATTCTGCTGGTGGAGTCACTGTGTACATACATTACTTATCCTGTACTGATCCTGAGTTACATCCTGTATTATACTCCAGAGCTGCACTCACTGTTCTGCTGGTAGAGTCACTGTGTACATACATTACTTATCCTGTACTGATCCTGAGTTACATCCTGTATTATACTCCAGAGCTGCACTCCCTATTCTGCTGGTGGAGTCCCTGTGTACATACATTACTTATCCTGTACTGCTCCTGAGTTACATCCTGTATTATACTCCAGAGCTGCACTCCCTATTCTGCTGGTGGAGTCATTGTGTATATACATTACTTATCCTGTACTGACCCTGAGTTACATCCTGTATTATACTCCAGAGCTGCACTCCCTATTCTGCTGGTGGAGTCCCTGTGTACATACATTACTTATCCTGTACTGCTCCTGAGTTACATCCTGTATTATACTCCAGAGCTGCACTCCCTATTCTGCTGGTGGAGTCATTGTGTATATACATTACTTATCCTGTACTGACCCTGAGTTACATCCTGTATTATACTCCAGAGCTGCACTCACTATTCTGCTGCTGGTGGAGTCACTGTGTACATACATTACTTATCCTGTACTGATCCTGAGTTACATCCTGTATTATACCCCAGAGCTGCACTCACTATTCTGCTGCTGGTGGAGTCACTGTGTACATACATTACTTATCCTGTACTGATCCTGAGTTACATCCTGTATTATACCCCAGAGCTGCACTCACTATTCTGCTGCTGGTGGAGTCACTGTGTACATACATTACTTATCCTGTACTGCTCCTGAGTTACATCCTGTATTATACCCCAGAGCTGCACTCACTATTCTGCTGGTGGAGTCACTGTGTACATTACTTATCCTGTACTGCTCCTGAGTTACATCCTGTGTTATACTCCAGAGCTGCACTCACTATTCTGCTGGTGGAGTCACTGTGTACATACATTACTTATCCTGTACTGCTCCTGAGTTACATCCTGTGTTATAGTCCAGAGCTGCACTCACTATTCTGCTGGTGAGGTCACTGTGTACATACATTACTTATCCTGTACTGATCCTGAGTTACATCCTGTATTATACCCCAGAGCTGCACTCACTATTCTGCTGGTGGAGTCACTGTGTACATACATTACTTATCCTGTACTGCTCCTGAGTTACATCCTGTATTATACCCCAGAGCTGCACTCACTATTCTGCTGGTGGAGTCACTGTGTACATACATTACTTATCCTGTACTGCTCCTGAGTTACATCCTGTATTATACCCCAGAGCTGCACTCACTATTCTGCTGGTGGGGTCACTGTGTACATAGATTACTGATTCTGAGTTACACTCCAGAGCTGCATTCATAATTTAGCTCAAAGCTAAAATCCCCCAGCATTTCCTGTCATCACACCCCTTACTTTTGCGGTTTGTATTCTGGCAGATATCAACCCTGGTAACTGTTCCCACAATGTGCTGCAGTGAAGTAACTGCGCTCCTGCAGTATGGCTGCTGCATCTTGCGCTCATCTGCCTGCTGACTGTTTCCCCCCAGCAGTTTAGTGGATGCAGCTCCCTGTCTTTGAGCTCAGATGTTGAAGCTCCGTATCTTCTCACAAATAACCAAAATGAATAAAATGTACTTTTCCCCACTTCTGTTTCCTGCAGCGGACGACGGTGAAGAGGACCTGCATCAAGTCTCTGCCCAGCGTCCTCGTCATCCATCTGATGAGGTTTGGGTTTGACTGGGAAAGTGGCCGCTCCATCAAATATGATGAGCAGATCAAGGTAGGTTCCTGCTGAGCTACAGTTTAACCCCTGCAGGGCCAGAGAGTTCTCATTTCTCGTCCGTATCATTGGGGGCCACAGCCTAGACCATGGGATATAGCCACTGCCCTAGGAGGCGACACTAAGCAAAAAAGTGTTAGCTCCTCCCCGCTGGCTATATCCCCCCTGCAGGCACTCAGCTAATTAGTCTTTAGCTTAGTGTCTGCTAGGAGGCAGACGTAGGAAAAGCTATTCGCGGGAATCCGGGGAGTCGGGGCTTTTCCCTGGCTTTACTGGCCTCCCGGGGGAGACGCAGGCAGGGGGTGTCTCCACCACTACTGCGGCGTCTCACCCAGAGAAGAAAAAGGGGCCCGACCATGCAATGCGCATCTGAGTCGGTTACCCGCCAGCCATAGGGCTCCCCCTCCCTGGAGTAGCGCACTGTCTGACGGTGACGCGTAGGGGGCAGCACTGCTGGAGCTGTCGACGTGTGGACAGGCTGTGGCCCCCAGAACAATACCCTGTTTGGGACTAAGCGAGGGCAGCATTCCACCTGGGACCCCACATGAGAAGCACCAGAAAATAGTCACTCGGGACTCCCTCCTCGCAGCGGCGGCAGCGGAACAAGAAGCAGGTTACCTGGGATACGCGGCATCACAACGCTCGGACGGCAGAGAGGCAGCAGCGGCGGCAGTTTCTCCCTTGGCAGGGATAGAAGCGGAGCAGGGCAGGGCAGGACGCCGGGGCGCCGGCCGGCAAGCCACTTCCGGGCGCGGCGCTCCGGGGGGCGGAGCGCCGTCGTCACTGCCGGAAGACGTCACTTCCGGGTCACGGGGACGCTTCCCGGCCAGGCCACGCCCCCTCCGAGCGCGGCAAGCTTAAAAAGGGCAGCCAGGAAGAAGAATGGCCGCTCTCTACAGCACAGCGTGTCAGCTTGCCGACACGCACGCCGGAGCCTGGCACTGTGCAGCTCTCTGAGCCCGCAGCAGCAGCCCTCCTGAGCAGCAGCCCTCCTGAGCAGCAGCCCTCCTGAGCAGCAGCCCTCCTGAGCAGCAGCCCTCCTGAGCAGCAGCCCTCCTGAGCAGCAGCCCGCCTGAGCAGCAGCCCGCCTGAGGGGCAGCAGCGCTTCTGAGCGGCAGCCATCCAGCTCTGCAGTGTCCCTCTGCTGTGGAGAAGCATCCGGACAGCAGCAGCACCTCCTGTCTCGGGCACCAGCAGCAGTGACAACTCCGCAGCAAGTCCCTGCCACAACGCCTGCCGGGTCACCAACGCTACGAGGTCGTGTGCGTGTACCCACGTCGACTCCCGACAACATTCAAACGTCAGGACCAGAGGCTCCAGCTGGACCGGGGGAACCGCACAAACAGCTGCCAGACCGGGTAAGCCTTGCCCAAGGCGGCACTTTGCGGTGTTCTCCCCTCGCCCTCCCCCCCCCCCCCCCCTGCAGGCATTCCTGTAAACGGTACCCACCAGTTGCAAATTGTGTTGTGTTACCATGTCTGACCCCAGATCAGAGGGTTCCAGCCCGGCCAAGGGGAGGGTGAAGCACTACGCTTGCTCTACATGCAGCGTTAAATTTGCGTACGGTCAAACCGACCCCCGCTGCGCGGGATGCACCACGGCACGCGCTCCCCCAGGGACTCCGGTGCCCCCCGCCGCCCCTGTGGAGCCAGGGCCCGAGCCCCAATGGGCAAGGTCCCTGGCTGCTGCCGTTTCCGGCCTGGCCTCATCCTCTGCGGCAATTTTACGCCGGTTAGAGCTTAGCTCCGACGCGTCCTCCTCGGAATACGCACAAGGGAGGACACGCAAGAGGAGGAGGTCCCGCAGTAGCGAGGACTCCCCCCGGAGGTCACGGCGCACCAGGAGGTCAGGTAGGTCCCCCAGGGCCAGGCGGTCCGGGGACTCTCGCGGCTCCCACGGCTCCAGAGAATCTGTGCATACGTATCATAGATCACGGCACTCGTCGCGATCCCGATATTCTACAAGACAGGCCCGGGCTCACCATGAGTCCCCACGAGCGTCGTGCTCTCGGGCATCCCATGACACGGCACAAACGGCAGGTGAGGGCAGCGGGTCGGAAGACTACGACCGCTCTGATGCCTCGTCAATGTCTGAACTAGACGAAGAGCAAGTGTCACGCCTAGCCAGCCTAATGGACAGCCTGGTGATATCCGTAAGGGAAACCCTCCAGGTTACGGAAGAAACAGTAGAAACGGCCCCGTCCACGGTGTCGTTTAGACGACAGAGGAAATCACGACAGGTCTTTCCGGACCACCCGGATTTCTCGGAAGCCCTTAACAAGGAGTGGCAGAACCCGGATAAAAAATTCAGGCAACCCGGGAAGACTTGGGAAATTACTTACCCGTTCCCAGGGGGCTTGAAAAAGAGTTGGGCGGTACCTCCAGTAGTCGACCCACCCGTGTCACGACTAGCTAAGAGCACAGCATTGCCAACAGCCGAAGTAGCGACGCTAGCGAACCCGCAAGACAGGAAGCTGGACACCTTGGCAAAAACAGTGTTTCAAGCCACAGGCACAGCCTTGCAACCGATATTTGCGGCTGCATGGGTCAGTAAGGCCTCCACAGCCTGGGCCAAACAATTACGGAAAGACATCATAGCAGGCGCTCCACCAAGCGAGTTGCTCGAGCTGACAGATAATATCATACAGGCAAATAAGTTTGTATGCACAGCTCAGCTTGACGCAGCCAAATTTGTGGCCCGGGCGTCCGCCGCATCGGTAGCGACAAGGAGAACACTCTGGCTGAAGAGCTGGTCAGCGGATACAGCGTCCAAAATAGCGCTAACGAAATTGCCGTTTGAAGGAGACAGACTATTCGGCCCCAAACTGGATGTCATGATAAAGGATGCCACAGGCGGCAAGAGCACGTCACTACCGCAAATGGCGGCAAGGAAGGAGAAGGCCCCATTAAGAAAGAAGCCGTTCTTTAGGCCCTTTCGGCGCTTTCCATCCCGCCCAGGGGCGGGGCAGTGGTCCCACTCTACGAGAACCCCTGCAGAGTCAAAGAGGGGCCCCTCATTTAAAACAAAACAGACGTGGCGACCACGACCCGGAACATCGAAAATGGCGGGACCAAAAAACGTGGCATGAGGCACTGCCCCCACCCAGTGTCACCAGGGTGGGGGGCAGACTCTCCCAATTTTGGGAGACATGGGGGAGGCGCGTGAACGACAAGTGGGTACAGGAGATTGTGACATCCGGGTACTCAATCGAATTCACAACCCTCCCACGGAATTTTTTCTGCAAGTCCAGAGTGCCGTCCTCTCCGGAAGGGGTAGCCAACTTACAACAAGCAGTACAGAACCTACTAGCACAAGGGGTTGTGAAACCAGTGCCAGGAGCCCAGGAGAGGCAAGGGTTCTACTCGAACCTTTTCCTAGTACCCAAAAAGGATGGCAGAGTGAGACCGGTCCTGGACTTAAGGAGATTGAATCGATTCGTCAGGACAAAACATTTCCGGATGGAGTCAGTCAAGTCCGTGATAACATCCATGCAGCCGGGGGAATTTCTGTCCTCGATAGATATCAAGGACGCCTACCTTCATATCCCAATCCGGGAAACACATCAGAAATTCCTCCGCTTCGAAACACAGGGAAGGCACTTTCAGTTTACGGCGCTGCCATTCGGCCTGTCTACGTCACCAAGAGTTTTCACGAAGGTACTAGCAGCAGTGATGGCGCTAGTTCATGCGGAAGGTATAGAAGCTATTCCATACCTAGACGACATACTAATAAAAGCACCATCGTTGGACGACAACGTCAGGAGCCTGAACGTCACGATAAAAACCCTACAAGAATTCGGCTGGATAGTGAACCACGAAAAGTCATGCCTAAAACCAACACAACGTTTGCAATTTCTGGGCATGATATTCGACACCAGCCTCCACCGGATCCGGCTACCTCAAGCAAAGGCACACAAGCTCCGGCAGGGCGTCCGGTCCCTAAGGCAGGGGAAACCACTGACCATCAGATACTGCATGGCTATCCTGGGCCAGATGGTGGCAGCATTCGAGGCAATCCCCTTCGCTCAGTTCCGATCAAGGATGTTACAACACCTGATACTGTCACGCTGGGATGGGTCCCGGCTGACCCTGGAACGGCAGATCCAGATAACCCCTCAGGTCCGAGGGTCACTGAAATGGTGGCTGAGACCTGGCAGACTGCAGGCAGGGCGACCGTTGGGCCCCAGGCAATGGACAGTAGTGACGACGGACGCCAGCCTTTCGGGTTGGGGCGGAACACTGAGGGACCAATCGGTTCAGGGAGAGTGGTCACAAAGAGAGGCAAGGCTTCACATAAACATTCTAGAACTGCGAGCTATCTACCGGACGCTCCAACACTTCGGGCCCAGTCTCAAAAGAAAAAGCGTACGCATTCAGACGGACAACACCACAGCGGTGGCCTATATCAACCGGCAAGGTGGGACACGGAGCTCGTCGGTAATGAGCGAGGTGGCAGCCATACTGACATGGGCAGAGAGGTATCTAAGCTCAATATCCGCGGTGTACATCCCCGGAGTAGAAAACTGGATGGCGGATTACCTAAGCCGGGAAAGGATAGATCCCGGCGAATGGGGCCTGCATCCAGAAATTTTTCAGACGATATGCCGGAAATGGGGCACACCAGATGTGGACCTCATGGCGTCACGGTTGAACTGCAAGATACACCCATTTGTGTCCCGAGCCCGGGACCCACAGGCAGCGGCAACCGATGCCCTGACAATTCCGTGGAGGGAGTACAAACTCCTATACGTATTCCCGCCAATCCCACTCATACCGAGGATCCTGGGAAAAATCAAGCAGGAAGGACGACCGGCGATATTGGTAGCACCAAATTGGCCAAGAAGGAGCTGGTACGCGGCCATCATGGAGATGCTGTACGACACACCGTGGCACCTTCCGGAGCGAAGAGACCTGCTATCCCAGGGGCCTTTTGTTCACCCGGATTCCAGGTCTCTACATTTGACGGCCTGGCCGTTGAGACCGAGGTATTGAGAAGGAAGGGTTATGCGGAGAATGTCATCCAGACAATGATACGAGCCCGGAAAGCAGCCTCGTCAGCAATCTACTATAGAGTCTGGAAGCGCTTCTTCATCTGGTGCGAGGAGAGGCGTTTACAACCAATGCAATTTTCGGTGTCCAGGATTCTTGCATTCCTACAATCAGGCCTTGAAGTAGGATTAAGGGTAGGGTCGCTGAGGGGCCAGGTATCAGCACTAACGGTACTGTTCCAAAGACCAATTGCAAACAGGATGGCAGTACGGACTTTCCTGCAAGGAGTTGCCCATACAACACCCCCGTTTAAGCCTCCGGTCCAAACTTGGGAGCTCAATCTCGTGTTAGACACTATTACGGACCAGCCGTTTGAGCCGCTCAAGGAAATCCCGATGCGGTTACTAACCTGGAAGGTGGCATTCCTCGTCGCCATCACATCGATCCGAAGGGTCTCGGAACTAGCGGCACTGTCTATACAAACACCATATATGGCCTTTCACCAGGACAAAGTGGTACTAAGACCATCACCCGAGTTTTTACCAAAAGTAGTCTCTCAGTTTCATATTAATGAGGAAATCGTTTTGCCCTCCTTTTGTCCAAATCCAGTACACAAAAAGGAAAAACTACTACACCACCTGGACGTAGTAAGGGCGCTGAGAACCTATGTGAAGAGAACAAGGGATTTCCGCAAGACCAACTCCCTCTTCGTTATTCCGGAGGGGACTCGAAGGGGCCTAGCGGCCTCAAAAGTCACCCTATCAAAGTGGATAAGGTCCCTGATAACGGAAGCATATCGAGCCTCGGGACGCTCGCCACCATTTCGGGTTACGGCCCACTCCACACGGGCGGTGGGGGCCTCCTGGGCAGTCCGTCATGGAGCCTCAGCCCTCCAGGTGTGCAAGGCAGCCACCTGGACGTCCGTGCATACATTTTCGAAATTTTATAGAGTCCATATAGCCGCATCATCCGATGCCGCTCTTGGACGGAAAATCCTGCAGGCGGCAGTCGTTTGACCGCACGTGCAGTGCCCACCCAGTATATGTTTTTTTCGGGACTGCTTGTGAACGTCCCATGGTCTAGGCTGTGGCCCCCAATGATACGGACGAGAAACAGATATTTTTGGTATAACTTACCGTAAAATTTCTTTCTCGTCACGTTCATTGGGGGCCACAGCACCCACCCCTTATTATTTAGGCGGTTGCCGGAACTCTCTGTTCTTCGGTCATTTTTTTGGTGGCAAAGAATTACACCAGATTTATGTTTGGTATGTATATAACACAATATGTATAAATGTACTCCCACTGGCTACCTACTGCTTGCAGACAGACTAATTAGCTGAGTGCCTGCAGGGGGGATATAGCCAGCGGGGAGGAGCTAACACTTTTTTGCTTAGTGTCGCCTCCTAGGGCAGTGGCTATATCCCATGGTCTAGGCTGTGGCCCCCAATGAACGTGACGAGAAAGAAATTTTACGGTAAGTTATACCAAAAATATCTGTTTCTTTATTTTTGTTTACCGTCCCTACATTCCAGGAGCCGTAACGTTTTGTGGTTTTTGTTTTTTTTTTTTCCATTGATGCGGCCAAATAAGGGCTTGTTTCTTGCCGGTTGAGTTGTATTTTTTTAATGGTACCATTTAAGGTACTGTGAGGTTAACTTCCAGCGGGCGCGGCCCAATACTGCGCTGTCCAACATGCGATTTTATCCCGGATGCGAGGCGTTTTTGTAAAATAAAAAAACTTTATTCAAAGCTTTATTTTTTCCAAAATTCATTTTTTTCAGTCCCCGCAGGATAACTGAGCTTGCGATTATTTGATAGCTTGTACTATATACTGCAGTACTTCTGTATTGCAGCATATAGCAATTTTTGATGCTTCCATGTGCAAGGCTTGATAGGCATCTATGCATGGCAGCCCAGGGAGCCTTCAGTAGGCCTCGTGTTATACTAGCCCATCGGCACCCTGTGATTGGGCTGCGGGGGAGCCAATGGGGGGGTGGGAAGGGCCCCCCCCCCCTCCTGCTGACTGTTTAGATGCATTGTCAGCTTTGGCAATGGCATCTAAGCAGTTAACTGCTGTGATCAGAGTTGGCTGCAGTTACCGGTGCCTGTGAGCTTTCCGAAACCACTCCTGGCCGCCGGATACGGAGCGGACTCTGCTCCCGAGCCTCTTCATACACGCTTCACGACCGCCCGACGTAGATTTACTTGATTGCTCATATTTTTCTCTAGTTTCCTTGGGTCCTAAACATGGAGCCGTACACGGTATCCGGCATGGCCCGTCAGGACTCCTCCTCAGAGGGAGATAACGGGAGGCACACGGACTGCGGCGGAGGCTCCCCACGAAAGAAAGTGGCCCCGACGGAAAACTACGAGCTGGTGGGGGTGATTGTACACAGCGGTCAGGCTCACGCCGGGCACTACTACTCCTTCATTAAAGATCGCAGGTACGTCAGTACAAGACCCCGTTCACACAGGGACCCCCGCTGCATTAGCCTCTCATCACTGCTGTGTTCTGGTGCAGGTGCTGCGGGAAGAGCAAGTGGTATAAGTTCAATGACACCGTGGTGGAGGAGTTCGACCTCAACGATGAGACCATTGAGTATGAATGCTTCGGCGGAGAGTACAGACCCAAAGTCTACGATCAGTGTAAGTTATTCTCCCCACAACCAGATATCTAAGGGGCAGGGGGAACGCTTTACTGACTTTGACTTTTATTCTGCAGCCAACCCATATCCCGATGTGCGTCGCCGCTACTGGAACGCCTACATGCTCTTCTACCAACGTGTGTCTGACCAGAACTCTCCAGTCTTACCAAAGAAGAGCCGAGTCAGCGTGGTGCGCCAGGAGGCCGAGGATCTGACCCTGTGAGCACTTACCCTCCTGCAGATTGTTCTTTCAGATAACCTTGTAGGGTAACTTCTGGGCAGCTGTTGTGTTGATGCCCTCCTCAGGTCACCTGACCAGGGTCGCTGTCTGGAGTTTTCGCTGCACTTGCATGCGCTTTCTTCTAGGCCAGTTGGCTACTAGTGAAATTGGAGGTGATTTACACTGTATGGCCCCTTTATTAAAGCCCCTAGCCCCCTCATAATTGGCGCTTCCCTGTATGGAAGCTTCAGTAGTGACCCCGGGGTGCAGCGTAAAATCACATGACAAGTTTTCCGTGTATCAGTTTCAGTGTGAATCCAAATTTAAATGGGAAAATTCGGCGATCTGAGCGACTTCCGAGGCCGGGTCATCGGTGCTAGACTAGCCGGGGCCACACTGCCAACCACGTATAGTGGTGTGGAGAATATACAGTGAATGGCGTGATCGAGGATAACATCCAGCAAAGGGGATCCTGTGGTCGGAAACAACTCCTCATTGAAAGGGGTCGGAGGAGGATGTCAGGAATCGTTCTGACCAACAGGCTGCACAGTCAGCTGAAGACAACGCTGGAGCTCCAACTAACGTGTCCGACCGCACAACTCACCGTTCTTCAGCACGGATGAGCTATAACGGCAGACTAGTTTCAGCGCCATTAAGAGAAACAGAAAGACGAGACTCCAGAGGGCAAAAGAGCACAAAACTTTCATCACTGAGCAGCTTGAAAACATCTCCTGGTCAGATGGGTCCAGATTTCTGTTGGACTGTACTGGTAGGAGTGGCAAGTTTGGAGCAAGGAGCAAGCAGCTTGAATCGCTGACCCCTTCCTGTCAGCGGTCAGAACATTTCAGCACCGCCATCTAATCTGCGGCAACTACAAGAAGCTTCCTGTCCGCAGGGGCCGATATTCCTGCAGAACCATTTCATCTAGTGGAATCTACAACAAAGAATTGCTGCGGTTCTGTCCAACGCGCTTCTAGATGGAGGGCTAATAAAGGGGCCATGCAGTGTATGTAGTTACCAGAGTGTAAGCTCCTGGGAACAGGGACCGATGTGAGGCGTTATAACCTGTTTATAGAGATTTTAGGGACGTTTCCTCTTTTCTCTCTGCTTTAACTTGTACTTCAGGTCTTGGGAGGTTCCTCCGTACATCGCAGCTCTCTGCAGCTTCAGCCTGCTGTATAAAATGCTTCTATAAGTAACTGATTTTCTCATTTCTAGTTCTGCGCCTTCGTCTCCTGATATTTCGCCCCAGTCCTCTCCGCGGCCTCACCGGACCAACGATCGCCTCTCTATACTAACCAAGCTGGTGAGAAAGGGGGAGAAGAAAGGTCTGTTTGTGGAGAAGATGCCGCTTAGGATATACCAGGTACCGCACTGGGACACTTTCTGGGGTGCCGCCTTGTAGGAGTTTCCTGCTTCTGTGAGACTTTTGCAACAGCCTAAATAATATGGGGTATCAAGAGGAGCACTTAGCAGAATCGCTGAGTGGGCCGGGTGATCTTTGACATTGGTAGGAGATTTCTGGGAGGATAAGGGGATGTTGCTATGTGCTGGACGTTAAAGGGGCAGTATCTTTAAATGATAAGTCTGATCTGTGGGGGTCTCACCGCTGAGACCCCCCACCTATCCTGGGAACGGCAGTCCCATTCCCCCTCTCTTCTCATCACTGCAACCCAAACAGTAATGCCAGATTGCAAGGAATGGTAGTCGCACATTTGCGGCTCCATCAGGGTTGTTAACATAGTGGACTGGCTCCATTGGATGGACTGGGTATGGGTCAAGGTAACATAAAGGAAGACTGAGAAGGAGAGGGAGGATGAGGGATGTTTGCTGTGGGGGATGCAGCATTGCCCCTCTGCCTCCCCTTATGCTAACGTTCCGTGCGTCCTGTCAGTCTTTTTAGTTTCAATGGGTTTTATTAGGATACAAAAATTGATACATTTGTCATTCATGCTTTTACTTTACCCCACGCAGGGGGCGGAATGATGAGTAAAAGGAATAACAGGGTTCCATTTCCATACATTTTGAGTATTTCTTTCAAATATTTTCTTCTAATAAGCAGAATTCTAGAATATCAAATCTTCCTGAATATTAACCCTTTCCAATCCACTGTCTGACGTCTGAAGACATTATGATTTAAGGCTGTACAGCTCCGATGTTGGAAGACGTCCGTCGGGGTTCTCTTACTGTATATTGCCAGCCTCTCTGCTGTCGGAGCCTATCCAACGTGTCACCTCGTGCAGTACTGGCTTTAGCCAGCAGATAGCGCCGTTGTGTAACGACAGATAAAGAGTAAGCCCCCTAGGAAAACCAGGATACAAATTAGATTGGAAAGGGTTAAATAAAAGTCTAACCAAACAACTAAAACAAATGTCTTCGCTTTCTTCGTTAACACAGTAGTTACAGTAGGTAGCAATTCAACATAAGCCCTTTAAAGCTTATAACATCATTGGGAGAGTTCTATGTGGAGAGCAGGGTATGACTAAGGCCTGGAATATCAATCATCTCGGTCCAGGGTCTCCATAGTTCACTATATATCGCTGGGGTGTCTGTATGGCGTGCAGCCTTTCATACAAAGCAACCTGAGAGATCCGATTCTGGACCTTATTAAATGAGAGGCTGGGCTGCTTCCACCCAGCCGCTATATGGATCCTGGCTGCCATGCATATATACTGGATCCGTTTATGTGCTTGATATTTAATTCCTGGAGGGCGGTCTCCTAATAGAAACTGCATTGGGAATTTTGGAAGTGGACCTATGAAATAGCCTCTGTAATATCCTGTGAACCTGGGACTATAGTCTGGCCCCCACCGGACATCTCCACCTTATATGCACCTGGGATCCCATTTCTGTAAACCTCTAAAACATGGCGGTGAAACTGAGGGGAAAAATGTATTTATCCTAACTGGAGCTAGATGTGTCCGATGCCGGATCTTGATGGATGTCTCCATTATTGAGGTTGGGGTATGCTCACATAGCATATTTTGGCGCATACTCCGTTCCAAAATAGGCTTACAATATGCGTCCCACTGGTCTGTAATGGGCAGCCGTGTCCCCGTCTTGACAAGCCGTTCTTTTCCCAATCCATATTTATAATGTATATTGAGGGGAAACATGTGACACCTCACTACTTTTTTGTTTTTCCGCAAAGATTTTTGCCATAGAAGTCAATGGGATTTCAAAATGCCCTCAGTGTACAGTGAGGCTACCCTGTGGGATACCCCCTTTTATAGCCCGCTCTAGCTTTGTCCCAATCACCGTGGCATCCTACAGTTCTCAATGTACTTTTGCAGATGGTGAGAGATGAAAATCTGAAGTTCATGAAGAATCGGGACGTTTACAACAGCGACTACTTCAGCTTTGTGCTCTCCCTGGCATCAGTGAACGCAGTAAGTAATTGACAAGTGGGTGTTACGAGCGCACAGGTCCAGTTATGGCGTCTTGCAATTAGACGGATTCGCCTGCAGATACATTTGACTCACCGTTGATCCTCTGTCTCCGTAGACAAAGCTCAAGCATCCAAACTACTCCTCAATGGCCAAAGTGGGTGCGCAGCTCGCCATCCAGTTCCTCTTTCACACCTACCTGCGAACAAAGCGGAAACTCAGGTAAGGAATTGGACCCCTTCTTGAAATGGAGCCCTTAAATGTAAACAGGGAGTGTATCCATTCACTGACAGCAAGCAGAAATTATTATTTTGGCAGTTGCCACCTTTCTGGTCATTTCATTCTGCATGACGGTTGTCAACCGTTTCGCTGGCCGTCTCCTGCATCATGCAGCCTCTTATGTGTTTTGGCTGCAGGGTTGACACCGAGGAGTGGATTGCCACCATTGAGGCCTTGGTTTCTAAGAGCTGTGACGCCTGCCAGTGGCTCGTGGAGTACTTCGTTAGCTCGGAGGGCAGGGAACTCGTCAAGTAAGTTTTAAAATGAATCTTCACCTTTCTCAGTAAATTATTTTTAGGTCAATAATGGTGTGTTAAATCATTTCTTTAAGGAGTAATTCTAGGCTTTTTAATTGATGCCCTCTCCACTGGGATAGGTCATCAGTAGTTGCTGGACAAGGGTCCGTCACTCGAGATCCCCATCCATCGGCTAGCCACCCGGGTAACTCTTCTGGTCAGGATGTGATGTCCTGTACTGAGCAGGGAGTAAAGGAGGAGCAGCATGGCGCTCCCATTGATTTGAATGGGAGTGAAGCCTGCACTGCCCCTGCGTCCTCTGACCACTGATGACGCACATCCGGCCCGCTGCAGTGACAGCTGATGGGCGGGCATGCCAAGCAACGGTCCCCCTTCCAACTGCTGATGACCTATCCAAGGGATAGGTCATCGGTTTAAAAAGCCCAGGATACCCCTCTAATGTACTCTACTACTCAGTAATCTCCGTGCACCCCCAGATTTCCCATGTTTTGTACAGAGATGAGTTCTGCTATTATGAATCTTTTCAGCACTCACAGCCCTTGTATTTATACATTATTTGTAGAAATATTCTTCACATTTGCAATTTTTATAGAAATGGGATGATGAAACCTGCATAAAGGAAAAAGACATAGCAGCCAATCACAGCGCAGCTCTCATTTTACCAAAGCAGAATATGATATTAACCCCTTACCGCTATAGGACGTACTTTTATGTGTGTATGAAGAATGATCGCATAGTGATCTCCCTCCATATGATGCGGGCGCTGGCTGTGTATTACAGCCGACACCCGCCGGCAACAGCTGCAATCAGCCATTAACCCTTTAAATGCCCTTGTTACAGTCCTGGGTGTAATAGATGATGGGAGAGATCTCTGTACTGACCCATGATATATCTATACATAGTTATTAGAGCGCCCCCTTGTTACAGTCCTGGGTATAATAGATGATGGGAGAGATCTCTGTACTGACCCCTGATATATCTATACATAGTTATTAGAGCGCCCCCTTGTTACAGTCCTGGGTATAATAGATGATGGGAGAGATCTCTGTACTGACCCCTGATATATCTATACATAGTTATTAGAGCGCCCCCTTGTTACAGTCCTGGGTATAATAGATGATGGGAGAGATCTCTGTACTGACCCCTGATATATCTATACATAATTATTAGAGCGCCCCCTTGTTACAGTCCTGGGTATAATAGATGATGGGGGAGATCTCTGTACTGACTCCTGATATATTATACATAGTTATTAGAGCGCCCCCTTGTTACAGTCCTGGGTATAATAGATGATGGGGGAGATCTCTGTACTGACTCCTGATATATTATACATAGTTATTAGAGTGCCCCCTTGTTACAGTCCTGGGTATAATAGATGATGGGAGAGATCTCTGTACTGACCCCTGATATATCTATACATAGTTATTAGAGCGCCCCCTTGTTACAGTCCTGGGTATAATAGATGATGGGAGAGATCTCTGTACTGACCCCTGATATATCTATACATAATTATTAGAGCGCCCCCTTGTTACAGTCCTGGGTATAATAGATGATGGGGGAGATCTCTGTACTGACTCCTGATATATTATACATAGTTATTAGAGCGCCCCCTTGTTACAGTCCTGGGTATAATAGATGATGGGGGAGATCTCTGTACTGACTCCTGATATATTATACATAGTTATTAGAGCGCCCCCTTGTTACAGTCCTGGGTATAATAGATGATGGGAGAGATCTCTGTACTGATCCCTGATATATCTATACATAGTTATTAGAGCGCCCCCTTGTTACAGTCCTGGGTATAATAGATGATGGGAGAGATCTCTGTACTGACCCCTGATATATCTATACATAGTTATTAGAGCGCCCCCTTGTTACAGTCCTGGCTATAATAGATGATGGGAGAGATCTCTGTACTGTCCCCTGATATATTATACATAGTTATTAGAGCGCCCCCTTGTTACAGTCCTGGCTATAATAGATGATGGGAGAGATCTCTGTATTGTCCCCTGATATATCTATACGTAGTTATTACACACAATCTCGCCCGGACCAAGGGTTGTACTTGCACATACATCACACATACAAAGGCTGCCAAGTCCCATTGATACGTGTAATGATACCTGTGGACAGATCGGTTCAAGATGTGTAAGTTATTGGCTAAAATCACCTTTGGGAGTCGCTACAAGAGAAGTTGTTTCAGTTGTAGATGAAACGTTATACAAGCTGACGGACAAGATGCCCGGGGTCTGCACTGATCGCTGCTGAGGGCAGGAACTTTAATGAGAGGAAAATGTAAGGAGATCAAGGCTCAGTTCATTAGGAAACCCCTGCACAAAGTTGTGTGATAACATTTTGTCTGCCTGCCATCACCACTGGGGGGAGCTCTCTGTATACTGTGTTTATAGAGGTCAATGTATAATGTATGCAGTGAGCTCCCCCTAGTGGAGGGACTAAATGTTTTATTTACCTCTGGTGTCCCATGTTTTTCTTTCGACAGGGTCTTCCTCCTGGAGTGCTGTGTCCGAGAGGTCCGAGGTGCTGTAGCCACTATTTTAGAAAAGACGCTCGATGACGCATTACTTCATGCAGACAAGGTAATGAGCGTTGTAAATCCTCCAGGGTGGACTAGAGGCCCTAATCATCCCCCTAATGTGTGTATGTGATGCCCCAGGTTAATGGTGTCCACCTACTGATAGAGATGCTGCTCAGTCTGCTGGACAAGGACGTCCCGGAGAACTGCAAGAACTGCGCTCAGTACTTCTTCCTCTTCAACAACTTTGTACAGAAGGTAAATTATAAGTCTCTGCACCCCCAGGTCCACAAGTGCAAGTATATAATATATAGCTAATGTGTTTGGACTGTGTTTTGGGGCTAAATGGGGGTCTTAGGACGGACATTGCCGGACAATGGCATCTGTCTGGTCGTCCGTTGAGTGCAGAGACCGCTGCTGATCACTAGAATGAAGTGGCAGCAGTCTAGAAAGTGTTAGAGCTCTTTGTGGTCAATGACCGAGCCTGGGGTCTCTGAGCGGAGCCAACAGCAGATACAGAGTGGGCATCGAATGCCAGTCATGAGACCCCGGTAATACATTGTATAATGTGAAAGATTCTAACCCACAATTCTCACACGTTCAGCAAGGAGTTCGCGCCGTGGAGCTCCTACTGAAGTACTCCGCCCTGAGACATTTCATCAACTTCCTGCTGGGCCCCAACCGCAAGAACAACCAGGTAACCAAGCGCCGTATGTCTTCATATGATGGCTATATATATTATCTCTACTTGCCATATAAGGGACTTATTGTTCATATGTTCCTCCTGATATAAACCATTGCTGATATGTATTCACAGAATCGTCGCTGGAGCCCGGCACAAGCTCGCGAGTTTGGCTTCTTGCACAATACAATAGCATTGCTGGTTCTACATTCTGATATTTCCTCCCATCGGACCGTAGGTAACGGTCGTATTTTTAATACATTTTACAGTTTATAGGTTAACATAATCTAAACTAACAATTCAGTCGTTGTGTATACCCAATACATTACTTACCCTGTACTGACCCTGAGTAACATCCTGTATTATACCCCAGAGCTGTACTCACTATTCTGCTGCTGGAGTCACTGTGTACATACATTACTTATCCTGTACTGATCCGGAGTTACATGCTGTATTATACTTCAGAGCTGCACTCACTATTCTGCTGGTGGAGTCACTGTGTACATACATTACTTATCCTGTACTGATCCGGAGTTACATCCTGTATTATACTCCAGAGCTGCACTCACTATTCTGCTGCTGGAGTCACTGTGTACATACATTACTTATCCTGTACTGCTCCTGAGTTACATCCTGTATTATCTTCCAGAGCTGCACTCACTATTCTGCTGGTGGAGTCACTGTGTACATACATTACTTATCCTGTACTGCTCCTGAGTTACATCCTGTATTATCTTCCAGAGCTGCACTCACTATTCTGCTGGTGGAGTCACTGTGTACATACATTACTTATCCTGTACTGATCCGGAGTTACATCCTGTGTTATACTCCAGAGCTGCACTCACTATTCTGCTGGTGGAGTCACTGTGTACATGCATTACTTATCCTGTACTGATCCGGAGTTACATGCTGTATTATACTTCAGAGCTGCACTCACTATTCTGCTGGTGGAGTCACTGTGTACATACATTACTTATCCTGTACTGATCCTGAGTTACATCCTGTATTATACCCCAGAGCTGCACTCACTATTCTGCTGGTGGAGGCACTGTGTACATACATTACATATCCTGAGTTACATCATGTATTATCCTGCAGAGCTGCACTCACTATTCTGCTGGTGGAGTCACTGTGTACATACATTACTTATCCTGTACTGATCCTGAGTTACATCCTGTATTATACCCCAGAGCTGCACTCCCTATTCTGCTGGTGGAGTCACTGTGTACATATATTACTTATCCTGTACTGATCCTTAGTTACATCCTGTATTATACTCCAGAGCTGCACTCACTATTCTGCTGGTGGAGTCACTGTGTACATACATTACTTATCCTGTACTGATCCTGAGTTACATCCTGTATTATACCCCAGAGCTGCACTCACTATTCTGCTGGTGGAGTCACTGTGTACATACATTACTTATCCTGTACTGATCCTGAGTTACATCCTGTATTATACCCCAGAGCTGCACTCACTATTCTGCTGGTGGAGTCACTGTGTACATACATTACTTATCCTGTACTGATCCTGAGTTACATCCTGTATTATACTCCAGAGCTGCACTCACTATTCTGCTGGTGGAGTCACTGTGTACATACATTACTTATCCTGTACTGATCCTGAGTTACATCCTGTATTATACTCCAGAGCTGCACTCACTATTCTGCTGCTGGAGTCACTGTGTACATACATTACTTATCCTGTACTGCTCCTGAGTTACATCCTGTATTATCTTCCAGAGCTGCACTCACTATTCTGCTGGTGGAGTCACTGTGTACATACATTACTTATCCTGTACTGCTCCTGAGTTACATCCTGTATTATCTTCCAGAGCTGCACTCACTATTCTGCTGGTGGAGTCACTGTGTACATACATTACTTATCCTGTACTGATCCGGAGTTACATCCTGTGTTATACTCCAGAGCTGCACTCACTATTCTGCTGGTGGAGTCACTGTGTACATGCATTACTTATCCTGTACTGATCCGGAGTTACATGCTGTATTATACTTCAGAGCTGCACTCACTATTCTGCTGGTGGAGTCACTGTGTACATACATTACTTATCCTGTACTGATCCTGAGTTACATCCTGTATTATACCCCAGAGCTGCACTCACTATTCTGCTGGTGGAGGCACTGTGTACATACATTACATATCCTGAGTTACATCATGTATTATCCTGCAGAGCTGCACTCACTATTCTGCTGGTGGAGTCACTGTGTACATACATTACTTATCCTGTACTGATCCTGAGTTACATCCTGTATTATACCCCAGAGCTGCACTCCCTATTCTGCTGGTGGAGTCACTGTGTACATATATTACTTATCCTGTACTGATCCTTAGTTACATCCTGTATTATACTCCAGAGCTGCACTCACTATTCTGCTGGTGGAGTCACTGTGTACATACATTACTTATCCTGTACTGATCCTGAGTTACATCCTGTATTATACCCCAGAGCTGCACTCACTATTCTGCTGGTGGAGTCACTGTGTACATACATTACTTATCCTGTACTGATCCTGAGTTACATCCTGTATTATACCCCAGAGCTGCACTCACTATTCTGCTGGTGGAGTCACTGTGTACATACATTACTTATCCTGTACTGATCCTGAGTTACATCCTGTATTATACTCCAGAGCTGCACTCACTATTCTGCTGGTGGAGTCACTGTGTACATACATTACTTATCCTGTACTGATCCTGAGTTACATCCTGTATTATACCCCAGAGCTGCACTCACTATTCTGCTGGTGGAGTCACTGTGTACATACATTACTTATCCTGTACTGATCCTGAGTTACATCCTGTATTATACTCCAGAGCTGCACTCACTATTCTGCTGGTGGAGTCACTGTGTACATACATTACTTATCCTGTACTGATCCTGAGTTACATCCTGTATTATACTCCAGAGCTGCACTCACTATTCTGCTGGTGGAGTCACTGTGTACATACATTACTTATCCTGTACTGATCCTGAGTTACATCCTGTATTATACTCCAGAGCTGCCCTCACGATTCTTTTACGTCGTATTGGAAAGAGTCGGCATGCTTGTTGTCAGCTGACATCTTGGCTCCCATAGAGTCGGGGGGCGACATGCAGATCACAATGGCGCGCTCCGTGCAGGGGGTACTTGAAGTGTATCTGAGGTTTGCAGAATTGTGATTTGCAGTATAATAGAAGATGTGGTTTTCCAATGTGACTAACGATCTCCAACTTGCTTCAGCCCCGGGGATGTCCAAGTCTCAGCCATCGGTCACCATGTACGGTCCTCTGCTGCCGCTCCATTCTGAGGTGGAAACATTGATGTTCATGCAGGAAGGGAAGCCGTACTTGCTGGAGGTCTGCACCCCTCTGTTTGGGGGGGGGGGGGTTGTGTGTTGCTTGGTTCACTCATGGCCTCCTCTTACAGGTGATGTTTGCCATGCGGGAGCTGCCCGGGTCCCTCTCCGTTCTCATCGAAATGCTGGGTTATTGCTGCTTCTGTAATGAGAGGTTCTCTCTCACCGCTCTGAAGTTCATTAAGGTAAGTGCCGCCGCCAGAGTCACCTACCACCAGACCGCTTATAAATACCTAAGTCTAAGCACATGCGGGGAATGTGAACTACAAGGCACAGCGGGCGGGTTCAGGTCGTCCGGAATGAAATGGGTTGTACAAAGATATCCCCTGTCCACAGGATGGAGGATCACTTGCTGATCAGTGAGGGTCCTGCCGTTGAGACCCCTGCTGATATCATGAATAGGGGTCCCCCATCCTCCTCACTGTGGGGTTACTGCACCCCGTGCAATGCAGAGGAGACCGAATAGAGGGCCGGTCCTGCAAGCGCACTAGAGATCCATTCACTTTAATGGGACTGCGGAGATGCTCAAGTGGCACCCCCTCAGGTATTTCTGTCAGCCCCATTGAAATGAATGGGGCGCCAACCTTGCATGCCCACCTGGCGCTCCTTTCATGCTGTTGTCACTGCAGGCAGAGGAGCGATGCTCACAGTGACAGGGGAGTGGTACCCGAGAGTCCCATTTTTCATTCCCCGGGGGTCTTGGTACCCCTCTAAATGGATTCTCTGATGCTTTTTCTGCACTCCCCTTCATGCACACAGCGGCACCGGAGACTCTGTGCGTCTGCCATACTGTGCAGAACGTTCTCCATTTAGTTTGGGTAGAGATGTAGCCTTTTATATATGACATCGGAGGTAAAGCAGAGGCCTGTGAACAGCTGTAGCCGCCCCATTGTGACCCCATACAATACTGAGCCGTATGAGAGAAGTGCTGCCCCCCACGGCACGGCGCCCACATTAATGGCATCTCCTCCAATGCTTCCCTCCAGAATCAGCTGGAATCGGCTCCCCCTCATGAGCTGAAGAACATGTTCACTCTGCTGCATGAGATCCTGGTACGTAGACGGGCGGCCCGCCAGCTTCCTGCCCTCCCTGGTTTATCCTCTGACTTACTGACATTTTCTTGGTTCGTTCCCTTAAGGTGATTGAAGATCCCATCCAGCTGGAGAGGCTGAAGTATGCATTCGAGGCTGATGGCTTGCTGGGTGAGTCTGGGGGGACCATCCTGCACCCGACAAGACCCCAATCTGTGCGCCGCTGCAGTGTATATGACCAGGGGCTCCGAATATCATCTAGGTGTTATTGTGTATCCTGTTTCCATCGACTATATCCCTTTTTGATGCAGAACACGTTGTATTTATCATTGGCGCCGTCTTATGTACTGAAAAACGTAAAAAAAAAAATTCTACATGGACTGAAAAGGGGAAAAAAACCACGACTCGGCTATTTTTGGGAGGTCTTGTTTTTCTGGTGTGCACTGCGGTAAAAATGCTAGCGTTCTTCTGTAGGTCGGTACGATTCTGGCGAAGCCATAAGTGTCCGCTGGCTTTTTGTACTACTTTTACAAACTGCCTTTTTTTCCATACGTTTTTCGTGCCGCCTCTCGTTCTTTGTCTGTTGCTCTAGGTGTCGGGGCTCGTTTTCTGCTGACCGTCCTGTTGCTTCTCTTGGTACCATTTTGCAGTTCATATGACTTTTTGATCGCTTTTTATTACATTTTTTTTTCTACACCAGATTAATTTTTATTTTAGCACAATTCTGGCGTTGCGTATTTTTCTTTTTCTGATGACGTTCGCCGTTGGGGATAAATAATGAGTCGCTTTGATTGGACTTTTATGGACGCGGCGATGCCAGATATTTGTTGTGCTTATTTAGTTTTTTTTATTAAGTAGGAAAAGGGTGTTTTATATGTTAGGAAAAAACACTTATTACCTGTTTTAGTTTTTCTAACAAAGCAACCCTCTGAACCTGGAGAAACCAAGATGGCCGACCCGCTTCTCAGACTACCTGATGCATGCTATATGGGCACAATGTGTATCAGTAGTCTGACCTGCTGATCTGATTGGCCGATCCTACTCATGTGGAAAGCAGTGGTTACTCAAACCAAGTGTCGGGTCTTAGAGGAATGATGCATACCAACGTACCGTGAACATGAGTCAGAGAAGCTGGGGCGGCCATATTTGTTTCTTCGGCCCCAGAGACTTGCTTTTAATAAAACCTTTTTTTTTTTCCCTTTTCCTTCTTTTTTAGTCACCATAGGGGACTTTTAACTTGTAATCATTTGAGCGCTCATAGAGTCTAATGCAATACCGTAGTATTGCATTATACTGCATTGTAATAGGCAATCTATCAAAACGTGCTGCAGGCGCACCTTGGAAGGTTGTGTCATTTACTTGGGGTGCATATTGAGGCAATTAATATACTTATCGATCACTTCTCACCCCCAGCGATCAGGGAAGCTGCATGCGGTAAAATGGTCTGCATGGACGCTCCTCGTCTACTAGATTGTGAGCGACCCTTATAGAGTGCTTGCTCATTGCTACACATAAAGGGCCCAAGCGGCCCCCATGCTCTGGTATACAGCGGAGTGTCTGTATGTAGGTGTGGGGCTCCTGGATTGTCAGGATATGACCGACTCGTTCACTTTAGAGGCTCTGATATGCGATTCCCTTCTGGTATTCATCTTCTCTCTTTATGTCTCTTCTGTCCTCAGCATTAATGCATCACAGCAATCATGTGGACAGCAGCCGCTGCTACCAGTGTGTGAAGTTCCTCGTAACCTTGGCCCAGAAGTAAGTGTGAAGTGTCTGTACGGATTGTAAGCTCTTTGGGTCAGTTAGAATCCTAGAATGTTAGAGTTGGAAGTGACCTCCAGGGTCATCGGGTACAACCCCCTGCTCCGTGCAGGATCACTAAATCATCCCAGACAGATGGAGAATTCATCACCTACCCTGGCAACCTGTTCCACTCACTGATCCCCCTCACTGTCAGAAAGTGTTTTTTTTTCTGACTGAAAGAGTTGTCCCCTTTCTTCAGGTTGTGCTTTTATTGTCCTTGATGCCTCTTTGTTTGCGTTAATTGGTGGAGACATGAGGTTTATATAAGCCTGCAGTTCTGTAATATGGGGGTGATGATGCTCCCCCTGGGATTCCCGGGGGGACTGCTCCGTCCTCAGTGTCCTCTTAACAGCAAGTAATCGGAACACAGCTGTCGCACTTCTTACTAGATTGTTGGCATCCAGCAGCGTTGGGTGATTTGCTGTCAGGAATGTTGTTGTTGGGGAAAGGAAATATTTGTATCTTGCCCATTAACCCCTTCCTGCTGCGGACCCTTTTCCATTTCCTCATTTTTTTTTTTCCTCCTCACTTTCAAAAAATCATAACTTTTGTATTTTCCCGGTGACTCAGCAACATGAAGGCCTTACTTTTTGTGGCTTAGTTGTATTTTTTCAATGGTATCATTTAATGTACCCCAGAATGTACGGGAAACTCAAAAAAATTAAGTGAGGATAAATGGGAGGAAAAAATGCAGCTGTGCGATTTATGGCGATCCTTTGCTTTTACGATATTTATGATGGACTATAAGTTGTGTTATCTTGACTCCGCGGGTCGGGACATTTATGGCCGCGCCAAGTATATGTAGTTTTAAAAAAAAACTTATGTAGTTTGAGTTTAAAAAAGGCATTTTAAAACTGCTTTCTCTGCCCAAACTTTGCTGCCAGGTGCGCTGCCGCTAAGGAATACTTCAAAGAAAACTCTCAGCACTGGAGCTGGGCCGTGCAGTGGCTGCAGAAGAAGGTGGGTGGCGGTCTGCACTGATACATTGTGTACAAGCTATGCCGACAGAAGAGAGATTCGTTAGACTGTTTCTCCCATCGTATTGTGATGGCGTATCATTAGGATGCCTCACCGATCCTGAGACCGACGGAGCTGCAGCGCTGCTTCCCTCTGCCTGTTTTCCCTGCACTGTGGCGCCCGATCACATACAGTGCAGTAGAACAAGTGGTTGGGGCAGATTATAGCTTCCCTACATTCCCGGGGGCCATTACAGCGCTGTGGCCCTTTCATTCACAAGATCAGTGGGGGGAGGTTCCAGGGGACCGATCCCCACTGCAGAAACGGATTGGGAACCCAAAGTGGCCCCAAATTGCAGGTGTGCCCAACCAGCAGCAAGTGGGGCAAACACAATTGGGCGGGGGTCAGCAGATTGCCAGCCGCAGCTATGCGGACTGTAGGAGGGGGGGTATCGCCTATGCGGCATGCATAGCTCGCTGCAGCAGATTTTCTTTGGCGCACAGAACATGTTAGAGCTGAAGGTGGCATTAAGATGCCACATACTTATAACCCATTGCGCCTCCATACCATAAATGAACATCATAGATTGGTTTGTCTTTAGTCTCCATGATAGACATTTCTGCCAAAGGCCCGGCGCCTGCATGATTACTGTAGGAGTTTAACTCCCTAGAAGCCCCGGTCAGTAGCGATCTCTGCATCTGGGTGGTTGGACAGAGAGGGGGCTCTTTCTTTCCCCATTGGCCCCACAAATGCAATTGCCAGATGCCTATGGGTATCCATGGCAGCCAAGGGCCTAGGAAAGACCTCCAGGCATGTCATATCCTCATGCCCATCATGCAGCTACATGGTCTGATAGTTTTAGACTCTTAGCGAATAATTATTTGCTATACAGAGTACAGTTACCTGCAGTGATCACAGGGGAAATATCCTGTAAGGTTGTTCACTTTCCCTTTTCTTCTCCATCTGGCCCAGACCACGATCATAACAACCTGTCTCTGCAGAATATAACACACAGACATCGTTAACTCCTCAACTTTCCAGCCACCTGCCTTTTGTTTTCCACACCTCTACACAATTTTCCCAGTACCACTTTTAGTGTCACATGTACAGTAATGGTGCCCCCTTTTTTACCTCCACTAATTAATTATTACCTCCTTTAAAGGGTTTTTTGGCACATTAAGATTTATTGTTGAAGCCTATGAGTGGCTGATCGGTCACGTGCGCATGAACGGCATGTGACTACCCGCCGCTTCTTCCAGGTTTTGCCGTGGGCATCAAGGCTGCAGCGTTGGACCGGGATATGCGAATATTCAGTTCCTATTTATTTTAACCCTGTATGTGTTTTTTTTTTTTCCCCTGGAAAACCCATTAAGTAATAAAGCCCCTCCTGGCCCCTGTTTAGCAATACCGTAGTAATACCTTTCCTGGGCTGCGTTTAGTAGTAATGCACTTCAGGGCCCCCATTTAATTAATAATGACTCTCATAGTCCCAGTTTAGTAGTAGCATCCATTCTTGCCTTCTTTTAGCAATATGCCTCATGGCCGCCTTCTTGTGATAATGATGCCTCTTCTGGCCCCCTTTTAGTAGTAATGCTCCCCTTGCCTCACCATGCCCGAGGTATGCCTAAACATAACAAAACACATACTCGCCTGTGTCTTTCCTCCCAGCCATCGCAGTCCGTACCGCAGCGTTCCCACGCTTGCTTCTGTACCATATGATCACTATGTCCAGTCCCTGCTCTCAGCATTGGCCAGGGCAGGAACTGGAAGCAATAATCATGTGATCACGCCAAGCAGAAGTGAGCGTGGGACCCGTGCGGCACGGACTGTGATGACTGGGAGGATAGACACAGGCGAGTATGTGTTTTTTGGTGGCGGTTTTGTGACTTCCACGGTCACCTTTTTGAAAGTGCCTGCCCCAGCACCGGCCCCTGGCATCTTTTCCAGTGGGTACAATGGCCAAGCCGCCTTTTGCCCACTGGTCACACAATGATAGCATATCCTAATGATATGCCATGACTTTAAGTTGTTCCACCCCTCTTGTAAAAAGGGACTCTCCAACTTATATAAAATTGGGGAGCTGGCGGGAGATATTTAACCCATTCACGGTTGCAGCAGTCACATGAGTATGAAATGTTACTGCTGCCATGGAAACAAAGACCAGCGGTGAAGACCGAAGCGGCACTGCTGGACCAGCGGGGGAACAGAGCGGTGAGTATGACTTTTAGTTTTTTATTTTCAACCATCTCCTGTTCTTTCCCCAATTTTACTATAACTTGGGGAACCCCTTTAATCATTCAGAGTATTGTCTAGATAGGATGCAAGTGTAGCAAACCATCAGCTGTGTGAACCGGACTAAGAACATTTCTTTTCAGCCTTTTGGATTTTTCTTTTCACTGACAGCAAGCTGAGGTCTTAGAAATTTTGTATTTTTAAAACAAAGTTTTTGAGAAATGTGCAGAACTTATTCCACCACCCCGTCTTTTTATGTGTCATTTGCCGTGTTTTCTTCAGATGTCGGAGCACTGCTGGGCGCCACAGAGTAACGTGTCAAACGAGACGTCAACAGCCAAAACCTTCCAGCGGACGATCTCGGCACAGGTGGGGATCGGTCAGGGTATATACAGACCTCAGCCTGTGTGATGTGTATACGATATCACCACTAACTGCCGTCTCTCTGCAGGACACCTTGGCCTACGCCACCGCTCTGCTGAATGAGAAGGACCAGTCTGGAAGCAGCAACGGCTCGGAGAGCAGTCCAGCCAACGAGAACGGAGACCGGAGTATGCAGCAGGTGCGACGCTCCTATTCTGATCTGTGATTGGTTAGATGCATAGATAATGGGCGGAGATTCCTTACTGCAGTCACCAGCTTAAACCCACTCTCCAGTTTCAGGACAAAACTCCGTCCTGGGGTTGGGAAAAATATTACCTGCACTTGTTCTTCGCTGCAGTCCGTCCGATTTGCTTGTACTGGTCCTGGTTTTCAGTTATCCTAGATAGCCGATGCAATTTTCTATTTAGCTAATTGCACAATGTACACTGCTCTCTGATTGGCCAGTCCTTCTCATGTGATCAGTGCTAGCCAATCAAAGAGCAGGTAATACTGCATTGGTAGTCTGAAGTTTGCATCGGCCATCTTGGACAACTGAAAATGGGACCTGGAACCGGCACATCACAGAACAAAAACTGCCAGTACTATACCCCCTATCCCAAAACCAGAAGGTCACTTTAACCCTTCCTGCACCCTTATGTACTCTTGCATCAGGTTCATTTGCACAGCCGCTGCCACTATGCCCACTTGATCACTCTCAGCAGAGCGGCTTTTGTTTGTTTTTTTTAGTTGTCGATCCTAAACTGAATTCGTAAAAAATGAAATGCTATCATATATGTGCCAAAATGGAAGAAACCAAATGTTCTGCTTAAAAAAAGACCCCATAAAGCTGCATTGATTCAAAAGTTAGTCTACTCTCTGCAATGGGCAGGTAAAAAATCCTAAAAGTTTCTTGTCTTGTAGTCCAAAAATGTCCTGAACCTTAAAGGGGTTGTACCAAAAGTTCTTTCCTATCCACAAGGAAAGGTGATAACTTGGTCATTGGGGTCATTGCTAAGACCTCTGCTGATCTCAAATGGGGGTCCCATGACCCTTGTCCTCCTCACTGTGAGGTTACTGCATGGAGTGCCCATAGCACCAGGGTACCAGCGTTACCTTCACTTTCAATGGGACTGCGGAGATATCAGAGAGTTGCCCGCTCGGCTATTTCCATCAGCCCCATTGAAATGAAGGGAGCACTGTCCGCTTGTGCTCAGCGCTCCGTTAATGCTGACGTCACTGCACGAGGAAGGCGACTCTTTCAGTATCAGGCAGAGCCGGGACACGGGGGTCCTGTTCTGAAGACCCCCACTGATCAGCAACTATTCCTTGTCCACAGGATAAGGGAAAACTTGTAGTTTTGGTAAAACCCCCTTAAGAGGTTAATTGCATTGGAAATAATGGTGCCATACTTATCAAGGTGGCGTATTTACCTGTTCTTGGTCATGTGACCTCAGGGCCACAGGACCTCCATGATCCCGGCACAAGGGGATTCCCAGAGCTCAACGCCATGGAATTTCTGATGTCTTCTTACTCATTTGCAGGGCCCGGACTCTCCAATGATCCTCGGAGACCCAAAAAGTGACCTTGAGGACGTCGATCCTTGAATCCAGGTAGAAGAGATGAGGAGATTCTCGCCACGCTGTGAAAACTAACGCACTTTGGAGACCGCAAGAGTCTCATCATTTCCTCCGGACTCTGCCAGTCACAGAGGGGCACCGAGTCTCCTGGACTTCTCACCACAGCGAACCCACCGCCAAGGTCATTTCTGGAACTGTCGCCACAAGGAGAACTTTATTCGTATTGCTGCAATGACGACGGATACAAAGTATTTTTCTCAGAAGTTTATTGAAGCAGAAAAAAAAATGAAATGCCGGCAGAAGTCGAAAAAATTTTTCCCTAATTTTTTTTTTTTTGTTTTCATTTCGTGAGCATTAAAGGAGTGAATGTAAAATTGTTGCTTTTTCTGTAATGCTGCGGAGATTTTTCATTTTTTTTGGTTTTATACAAAGTGTAACAACGAACCCCCCTTCGCCCCCCACTGAGCTGCATCCGGCGACTTTTTAAATTTTTCGATTATTAGGAATATTAAAATGATGTATAAATACGTGGAAGAAAACTAAAACTTGTACAAATTTAGTATGGAATCGAAACTTTTAAAGAAAAGAAGAAAAACAAAAAAACGACACTTTGTATTTAATGTCTCCCATAATTTATATAGTGCCATAGGAAGCGACGATCGTCTCCTCCGTCATCTAAAGTGGAGCCTTAGTCAACAGTGGAGGTAACCAATCAGAAGCTTGGCCTGCACTAGTCTGGAGGGGCTATGTCATCTGGTGGGCCGTTCGTTGTAACAGGATAGGGGATAACTTGATGATCGATGGGGGTCTCGCTGCTCGCCGATCTCCTGGGCGCCCCCTGCAGTGAGGACGACACTGAATGGGAGTGCTGGTTGCTCAAGCGCACTAGAGTTCCATTCTCCTCCAATGGGAGTGCGGAGATCCCTGGGCGGCATCCGCTCGGCTATTTCCGTTAGCACCATTGACATAAATGGAGTATCAACCACTCATGCTCAGCCTGCACTCCCTTGACGTTATCGTCGCTGGGTGGGAGGAAGTGCCCCTGCAGTGCCGCGCATTATGGGAGCCGAGACCCCTTTTCTGAAGATCGGCGAGAGCCTCAGTGGTGAGACCCCCACCAATCAGCAAGTTATTCCCTATGCTGTGGAGGGTGGATGACTTTTACCCCTATTAAGGGCAAATTCAGCCAAATATCAGAGGATCACATTGAAGGAGTCAGAGAGGTTGGACCACCAACTACAGACCCCCGAACCATCATTCAGTATTGTTCATCACTATCTCTGTCCTCATTGGCTAAAGGGGTATCGCCGTCCAGAGGATATGCTGTTAAAGTCTTAATAGAGGCCGGTCCCACCTCGGGCACCCGTACCCATCGCTGGTTCTGTATACAGTGGTTACGGGTGATCGGGACGTACGGATGAGTGGGCGTCGCTACGTTCTTCCATAATAGAGGTTAATAGGAGTTACAGGAACAGCTTTGCACGATGCGCTATTTTGTTTCCACCGCTCCCGCATTACGGAAACCGTGCCGCTCGCTGTGCTGCTGTTTTCAGAACGGCCTTTGCATTCTGTGGGGCGTCCATCCATAAATGGGCGCCGGACCCTCATCTGGCCTATTGTCAAGCATATACTAAAAGTCTGAGATGGGACTCTCTCTTTCGGGTGCGTTCACATTTACCAGCTTCTGCTGTGGATGCGCGTCCAAATCTGTGTCAAAATCCACATTTGATGCATATTTTGATGATATTCATCCAAAGTAGATTTCACCATTTCAATTGAATTGAATGTTTCGCTGCAGATTATCAGCTGCGGAAATCTCTTCACAGCAAATGTTGTGAACTGCGGCCTCTCCATTGAAGTCTATGGCAGAAATCCCCAAGTTTTCTGCACCAGATCTGCAGCTAAAGTTGACATTCTGCAGATTTAAAGGGGCACTAACTTTACAGTCACCTTTTGCTCATCTACTAGCTTCGTTTTATCATCTTTGTAATATACTTGCATTAACCATTGTGGTGCTTTACGACTGTAAATCACATTTGAAGTGGCTGCCACTAGGGGTCTCCCTTCCAGCTTCTCTGCAATCCACTCTCTCTGGCATTAGGTACTGAGCTTCCTTACTAACAAGGACGTAGACCCTCCCCCTGTTTACAAGCAGCTCCTGTGCCTTCAGAGGCTGCAGGCTGACAGATCTGCTGACACTGTGATAATCTCCAGTCTGCTTCTCCTGCTGTTACAGCTGTGTGGGTGCCTCACTGTGCACACATTACACACATTATAGTAGGTTTAGTAAGCATTTGGCCAGAATGTCTTTAAATGCCTTATTATCCTAGGAAGGCAATCAGTTACTGCCTCCCTGCTGATTGAATCAGAGACCAGTGCAATGCAGCATGGGAAGGAAGCGCAGGACAGTGAACTGCTGGCAGTATGCTAGGCTTGCTACACCCCTCCTGCCTGATAGTGGATAGCAAACAGCAAAACAGAAAATTATGAAAGACCACCTAAAAATCAGAACTTACAGACATGAACAATGGTGCAAACAGCAGAGAACGAGGGTGAGGAGAACCTGGGGTAGTTTAGAAAACTCAGGTACACTTTAAATTCTGCACCGCATGTCAATTTCTGCACGGATTTGGTACGATTTTTTGCTGCAGCGCGTGGATTTTGAAGCTTCTCCACATTGCTGCTGTAAATACTGTGGGTTTTCCGTGCAGCAAATGCGCCACATGTGAACGAGGCCTGAAGGTTCAGACTCCTGGGCTTCACCAATGTGGACTACTGAGAACAGTTTTTTGACTTCCTCTTTAAGAGATGGATGGGAAGATCACATAGCGCCATCAGATGCTCTGACCCAGGGGTATATGTGATGGGGCCTATAGGGCTATATGTGTCTGCTGTGAGTCTGTAGCCCCTTATGTATCGCTCCGTGAGGCATGGGGTGTCTTGTGCCTCTTCTCCATCTTGCTGCACCTCCATTGGGTAAAGTGTCAAACACTTTTGAAAAGCTTGCTGGAGTTTGGGTAAAACGTGTGAATTTGACGTCCCAGTGCTCCAAGTATCGATGATCTACACTTTCTGTACATTTTTTTTTTTTACATTTCATCTCAATCCCGGTAACCCTGCGACAGGTGCTGTACTTTATATCATATCGGCCGCTGGCGTGTACAAGGGCAGTAGATTTACTCCACTCCCCTCGCACATGTTGGTTTGGGGGCCCCTCCATTACGCCGGCCCCTTGGGACGGGCGCCTCTTTAGAAGAATGGCTTTTTTATTTTGTGCAAAAAATTAATTTGCAAAGCAAAATAAATTTCAAAACTTTGCATTCTAACGATTTATGGTCCCTCAGTCGGTCTAGAAGAGACGCGCTTTATCCCAGCCTAGGGGGCGGAGCATAAGTGACAAAACCTACTGCACCCTAAATGCCAATGCGAGTAACGCAGCAACTTGTGTCCTGCGCCGAACACACGAATCACTGTGGTCATGTGATGGATTGCCATTGCCTGTAAGGTGGCAGCACTTCACGCCCTTTTATTGTAATGCTGCCTCTGACTTTGAAGGAGTTTTCAAAGTTCTGGAGCACCCCTTTAAATTACTCTTAAGATTCAGAACTGGAATCGCTGTGCAGCCTCCGGTTTAGCGTATGATCAGGCGGGGACACATCTGGCCATGGGCTGGTTTCTGGAGTTTGAGCTGCCGTACCGGGCCACGCCTGTGGACAGAGGTGGTGCTATTTCTAGACAGGAGTCATAGTATTTTTCTGCGCTCATAACTCCAGTCATGCACTTATAGTTCTGCTTTCATTACTTCCTCCCCCAATTCTTTACGATCGAATGGACTAGGAGTCCATCGAGGGTGACGACTCGGATCTTCACTCATTCCATTCAATTCTCTTTCAAACATAACTGGAATTTGATCCTGACGACGACATTCTGTAAAGGGAGCTGCTGGGGCCGCGGCGCCTGCGGGGGGCGGACAGAAGCGTTTGTTTTGTGCCAGCTGATTTTTATTCATGTGTTGTATATTTTATTTTTGACTTTGTTGCACTGATTTTATTTTTTAGGTCTTTTTCCCAATAAATGCACAGTATTCTACAACGGCCCGTCCTCGTAACTGCCTTACTCTGCCCAGCCTCATTGCAATGTCCATGGTCTAGAGAGATCTGGCCCTTTAAGAGCGCACAGTATGGTCAGTCATGTTTTTGTTCTGCTGGTCTGTAGAGGGGTTGTCCCCTCTGTGGCTGTTTTTCTATGAGAAGCAGACAGCGCTGTGGTTTGGTACCTATTCAAGTGAATGAGACTCTGCCTGCAGTACCGGCCTGTGCCACTGCACAGCATACAGCACCATTAGGGATGAAAAGAATTGGGAATAAGGCACAACTGGATAATTGTAGAACGTACGGATATGGGGAAGTATTGGGTCAATGTCCGCTTATTGGCATTATCAACATATATACACAGTTTGAAGCAGGTGCACCTCTTCCATTGATGCGTTAACAGGAAATGTCCAGCTTTCATCACCATGTTTGGAGGAGGCCATTCTAGTCTATCCCGGCCATTACTGACCTTTGCCTTTCAAAAGCGTCAGGCTAGTAATACCAACGGCCAGAAGTTGAGCCAATAGTTGGGCAGATCTGTACGCTCTGCATGATCATCAGGTTCTACCTTATTCCCAATTCTTCTCTCTCCTACTGGTGGCGTTAGAGAGGTCTGCGCCGGTGGTTTTGGCGGTACTTGGGTTGACGGCAGCCGTTAGACTGTCTAAGGCAGGGGTGGGCAATTAATTTTCCCATGGGGCCACATGAGAAATTGGAATGGTTTTAGAGGGCCAGACCAACATACGAAGGCTCCATGCACATTGCCTTAATGGGGCTGTATTCCAGCCGCCCGTTTTGCGGCCAGAATACGGCTGCCATTGAAAATGAATGGCACTGTAATACGGCGCGGTGAACACCCGGTGTTTCACCCCGTTTTACGGCGCGGCCCCCGTGTCTGCCAATGGAGAGGGGAGCGGTAAGGAGCACTCCCATCTCCACTCAGAAGTTACAGTGGCATCACTTAGGGCTCATGTCCACGGGGAAAAGAATTAAAATCCGCAGCGGATTTTAACTCTTCTCCCGCGCGCGGATACGCACCCCATAGGGATGCATTGACCACCCGCGGGTAGATAAATACCCGCGGATCGTCAATAAAAGTGATTTTAAAAAAAAATGGAGCATGAAAAAATCTGGACCATGCTCCATTTTCATGCGGGTCTCCCGCGGGGACGGCTCCCGCAGGCTTCTATTGAAGCCTATGAAAGCCGTCCAGATCCGCGGGACACAAAAATCACATTTTACTTACCCGCTCCGGTTCTTCTCTTCGGCGCCGCGCCATCCTCTCTCAGCCGCGGCTGGATCATTTTGCTTCGGCCCGGCGCATGCGCGAGGCACGTCACCGACGTCATCGTGCACATCCGCCGAGCCAAAGAATGAAGATCCGGCCGCGACGAGAGAAGATGACGCCGCCGCGAAGAGAAGAAACGGAGTGGATGGGAGGTGAGTTTGTCATTTATTTGTATTTTCAGCGCCCATGTCCGCGGGGCAGGAGGGACCCGCTGCAGATTCTACATGTAGAATCCGTAGCGGGCCCGATTTTCCCCGTGGACATGAGGCCCTAGTTTCGCTGCTTCCCGTTGCTGACACCGGACTCATTGGTGAGTCACCAGGACACTCTTTGCGGGCCGGTCCGAGCTATTCAGCGGGCCGGATGTGGCCCGCGGGCCGTGCTTTGCCCAGGTCTGGTCTAAGGGGATAAACTCACATTAAAAAATTTCTGTGGGAAGTTTCTATTCTACTCATTTCCTACAGAGGGCGCTCCACTCCTTTTGTCCACGCTCTGCTTCCTCCCAAGAGTGGGACAACCCTTTTAAAGGGCCAGAGGCTTGTGGGATTTCCTCTCATTGCTGCAGGTATTAGGCCAGATTACACCAGAAGACCGCATTGGTGGCGCAAAGAATGCAAAACCGTATTTAGACACTTTCAGAATTGTCTACAAAGAAAATAAGTGAAGGGGGCCCTAAATTACACCAAAAATTTGGCCAACTAATAGGCAATCTGAACGTAGACAAAACCTTAAAGTTTGATAAGCGACAGAACCCCCGGGCCCATCTGGTGCATTAAGATGGAGCAAATTTGGACTGGACAGACATTTAGTAGATGAGCCCCGAGTGTTTCCTCTTGATAGCCCTTTATTCCACCCCCAGACATCACAGGCGCCCATTAGTACAGAGCTAGGACTCCTCTGCACCCCCAACAACCTCTTATGTTTATCTGTGATGTCCGACTATACAAGTACCAAGTCTTGCTGCTTTAAGGTTCATGGTTTCTGTAACATTGGACCCCGGGCTGTAAGCTTTAGGTACATCACTGCCTTCATTCCACTCAGACAATTCTAGTTTTTAATTTGCGCTAAAGCTTTAGGGTCACGTCTTGTTGCTGGACAACATCCCTTTAATAGGGCGGTCTTAGTAAAATAATGGCGCCTTAGTGCCAGTGCAGCCCTCGTGTTTGGTGACCGACGACATCACAGGATGTCAGGGGGATGGCGCTTTCTCCTGGCCTCGGCACTCGCATCCTGAGCACCATTGTGCCAGAAGTTTAGGAAGCTGATGCTGCAGCGATCACCTGATTGACTCACACTCTTCAGGGTGAGGAGTTGTCCCCAAGCACTCTTAGAGTGCTAGCCAAGTAGGTAGACAAGCCAGCAATACATCCTCATCTGAAGCTACCCTTCCTTTGTCCGGAACTCCCATAGCGCCATTGCTAGGGACAAAAAACATGCAGTGTGGAGTTTCTGCTGAATGCCAAGTGCCACAACCATGAGATACCTGCAATAGCCACTTCTGAACCCTCCCAGCACGGTGCTGATCGCGGGTCTGGATATTACAAGATTCATAGTGACACAACAAAACATGGGGAACCCTTGTCATCCCACTCTGGATGGGGAGCCGCTTAACAAGACGTCACAACACACCATATAGTCCGGATCCATCAACGACAGGTCAATACAAGACGCCCATAAAAAGCTTTATTATAGAAAAATGTCAATTTGTTCTGTACACTAATATTTACACAGGAAGCAGCTATAACATGTAGTCTCCGTCAGGTATTCTCCTTGTCCTCCAGGTAGGAATCCAAACTTGTCTGAAATAGGAAAGATACTCCTGTTAGAAATGGCCTCATATAGGCGGCACCAATGTAAAGAGAAAAACTGGAAATTGGCATCAACTACTACTTAGGAATAGGAGAAAACCAAAGGGGCTCAATAAGCACTTTTTACTGTTTTAATTTTCCCTTTTACATTTTTAAACTACTAAAACAAAGAAGCAAAGAAGCACTAAAACCTAGAAAAAAAACTATATAAAAAGCAGCAAAGATAGAGAGAGATTTATAGTAAAACGAACCTCAAAAACTGTTCAGCTATATAAATAGTAAAAAGCTTAATACTGAAAATGTTGGCCCTTTAAAAAAAAAAAAAAAATAATGTAGGAAAAAATTGTAGAGAGTGATGAGAAAAATCAATTCAATAGCTTTTTCTCCAGTACATTCACAGAGGAGAATGAAATGCAGAGTGATAAAGTAAACTCTCCACTAAATGTCACAAGTCGAACCCAGGAAAGTGCAGAGCTGTCGTCAAAAGATTAAAAACAGACAAACTGCTGGTCCCAATGACATACACCCCCGGGTTGTAAGGGAATTAAGTTATGTGATCAACCACTGCCTTATATTTAAAGGGGTTGTCCCGCACCGAAACGGGTTTTTTTTTCTCAACAGCCCCCCCGTTCGGCGCGAGACAACCCCGATGCAGGGGTTAAACAAGAACACCGGACAGCGCTTACCTGAATCCCGGCGCTCCGGTGACTTCTTACTTACCGGTTGAAGATGGCCGCCGGGATCTTCTCCCTCGGTGGACCGCAGGGCTTCTGTGCGGTCCATTGCCGATTCCAGCCTCCTGATTGGCTGGAATCGGCACGTGACGGGACGGAGCTGATCTCCGGCACGAGCTGGCCCATTGAGAAAAGAAGAAGACCCGGACTGCGCAAGCGCGTCTAATTTGGAGCTTAGACGCTGAAAATTAGGCGGCTCCATGGAAACGAGGACGCTAGCAACGGAACAGGTAAGTGAAAAACTTCTTATAACTTCTGTATGGCTCATAATTAATGCACAATGTACATTACAAAGTGCATTAATATGGCCATACAGAAGTGTATAACCCCACTTGCTGCCGCGGGACAACCCCTTTAAGGACTATGGTGACGGTCGGTTCAACTGGATTGGAGAGTAGTCAGCGTGGGGTCGATATTCAAAAAGGCGTCAGTTACTAGTAGGATAACCCAGGGGACAGTATTGGGCCCTGTTTAATGTATTTATTAATGAACTATTAGAAGGATTGTAAGTAAAAGGTCAATATTTGCAGATCATTATTACTTTATATCATTTTCTAACACAACAGAGAACAGAATACAGCTGTAAGAGAATCTGGATAAGTTTGGGACAAAAAAGTGGCAAATAAGGTCTAATACTGATAAATGTGCAGTATGCACACGGGCAGAAAATACATGTCACCATTACACACTAAATGGGAAACACGGATATGGAGAAGGACTTGGTGATTTTAGTTAACTGAAAGTTTATCTGAAGCAACCCGTGTCAGGCAGCTGCTGCCAGGGCAAAAAGGATCAAAGGATGCATTAAAAGCAGTCATGGGGCGCATGACGAGAACATTGTTCTTCCTCTTTACAAGTCATACATGGAATATTGTGGACAGTTTTAAGTACCATTACTCAAGAAAATATTTTAGAGCTTGAGGGGGGAGGGGGGAGGGGGGGGGGAGCAACTAAGGTAATAAATGAAATTAGCGGATTACAATAGCCAGAGATTACCAAAATTTGGATTAGTTAAAAAGAAACAGTTCTATTCTTGTACATAGGGGGCACTATTATAATAGTTATATTCTTGTACATAGGGGGCACTACTAAAGTAGTGCCCCCTATGTACAAGAATATCACTACTATAATAGTGCCCCCTATGTACAAGAATATCACTACTATAATAGTGCCCCCTATGTACAAGAATATCACTACTATAATAGTGCCCCCTATGTACAAGAATATCACTACTATAATAGTGCCCCCTATGTACAAGAATATCACTACTATAATAGTGCCCCCTATGTACAAGAATATCACTACTATAATACTGCCCCCTATGTACAAGAATATAACTACTATAATACTGCCCCCTATGTACAAGAATATAACTACTATAATACTCCCTCCTATGTATAAGAATATAACTACTATAATACTGCCCCCTATGTACAAGAATATAACTACTATAATACTGCCCCCTATGTACAAGAATATAACTACTATAATACTGCCCCCTATGTACAAGAATATAACTACTATAATACTGCCCCCTATGTACAAGAATATAACTACTATAAGACTGCCCCCTATGTACAAGAATATAACTACTATAAGACTGCCCCCTATGTACAAGAATATAACTACCATAATACCGCCCTCTAGGATGCATCTTCCTCCTCACTCACCTGGCACAGCGCTCGCTCCTTCTTGAGTCTGGCGTAGAATTGGAGCACGTAGGGATTCGCATTTACAGCCTTTGGGTCAAAATCCATCACTCGAAGCCCCTCTAAGCTGCGAGCTCTGGAGAGCGCTACATATGCCTGGCCGCTCTCAAACACGCGTGACAGGGAGATCTCCACGCAGTCCAGCGTCATCCCCTGCAGGACAGGAAGGACCAGTTAGACGCCGGCCGTTTGGCATCACATAAGTTACCTGGGGTGGGGGGAGGGGACGTACCTGACTCTTGTGTATGGAAATGGCCCACGCCAGCTTCAGAGGTAGCTGCTGCCGGCTCAGGTAGATGCCGCCGTGAGCTTTAATGACCCAGCGCTCCTGCTTCATCACCTCGGTGACTCCACACAGGAAACGGACTTTGGGCAAAGCTGAAGAGAATATGCAAGAAGTTATGTATGGAAGGCATCACCAGAAGACTTAGTCACATATAGGATGTCTACATGACAGATCCACACATCTATGGTATATGGTACCAGATTACCAGCCCCTCCCCCACTGCGGTAAAGTTACCCCCAATCATATTTGATGGACCGCATCAATAGTCACAAGACTGATGGCACTTATAGCTGTTATCAGCAACTTAACACCCGAAGTAATTAAAATAACCTTAAGAATAAAAGTTTCTTATCTGAAGAAACAAACAATCACTTTACCTCGAAGCCATCAAACCCTCGTCAGGAATGCGGTACCAGGATAAATGCTACTAACGATGATGAGAACTATCTGATGTCTAAACAATTTAACAGCGCATAGCAACACAAGACAGGGAGTCATAAGACGGGGTTCTTAAATAGACAAGTGACCATTTAGACGGAAATTACTCACCCAAGCCTTGGTATGCAGACTGTCAGACGCACAATGGGGGAGGGGAGAATAGACCTAACCTTGTTTTGCTGCAGGGAGTCCCCATTGTTTGCGTCCGCCAAACCGCAATGCCCGTCGGTTGGATTCGTATTTCCAAAGATCACTTGTCAATTCCGAGGTCGGGCGCTAGAGGTTATGGGAATAATTATCATGTTCCGTGTAATTCACGGTCTGCTCCAAATTGGTTAGAATGAGAAGTAGCATGCATGCCAATGTATCGGAGTCGGACGCCATGGTGGTCGTTCTCTAGTACACTACACATCATAACGGTACAGATCTAGATGAACATGACCATATACATGTACGCCCCCCAACATCATAACAACTCATGATTGGCTTAGTATGTAATGACTATGATTAACATGTTAACGCCCCAGATGTATGCAGCTACCAATCACGTCACCTCTAACGAGAGGAGAACAAACCACACTTCTACGGTGTTCATTCATTATCCAAGTAGCTTTTCCTCAGTGTATGAGGCCCCAGTGTTCTTTCTAGATAGGCATCTTGTGATTAAGATAGGCGTCTTGTAGCTCAACATTCTGCTTGCACATACAGGGGTAGAATATTGAGCTCGTTAACCATTTAACTGCTAGATTATATAAAATATCATCAATCCTCGTTTATGGAACATTCCCCGGATAACCCATCACTTACGTCTTCCTGTTCCTTCAAACCCAACAACGACTCCTCGCGCTCCGTTCACCAAACCGCGGGCGACATCCAGATTCTTGGTCAGCATAACCTGCAGTGACATCAGCAGGGAATTAGGGGCGCTACACCGTAGTCTCTCCGTCCCATGTGGAGCTCATGATACCCTCATTGTCAGCCAGGTTTTCAGGATTTCCTCAGTATTGCGCAGGTGATGTGATTGTCGGGGCCTCAGACATTACCACGGGTATTTTTACTATAAGATATCCTGAAAACAGGGACCCCCAACAGGTCATGAGGACTGACCGACTCATGATGTGTACTAATACAGTGATTGGCCAGGGCCGCCCATGTGAGCAGCGTGTAGGGTCTTCAATTACCTGATCACACTATGCATCGATAGTCCAACAAGCGGTGCGGCCATTTTTGTTTGTCCAGGGCCGGAGGGTCGCCTTAACTATAAGGGGTATTCCAGGACATTTTAAAAACTCACTTTTGAGGTCAACAGGTCATCAATAGGTGATCAGCAGTGATCCGTCGCTTGGCTACCTGTCAATCACAGATACCCAGAGCGGCTTTTGCTATAGTCAGCGGAAGCAGAAAGTGCTGACCATAGTGCAGCAGCCTGGGTTGGTATTGCATTAAAGTCAATGGGGAGCTGCGCTGCGATACCACCCTGGGCCACTGTGCTATGGTCAGCGCTCTCTGCTCTCTCTCCTGGTGCCTCAGTTGCTATGTTTAGCAATCAGCTGATCAGCAGGGATCCAAGCGGCAGATCACTGTCAATCATCTATTGATGTCCCGGAATACCCCTTTAAACTAGAATAAGACTCTGCCCCTCTGTGTGTAGTTCGATCTCTTAGAACTCCTCCCACAACCTGGAGCCAAATGCAAAATTCCCATTGGTTAGACACTTTAGCGCCTCCCCTGCGGACACGGCTCCAGGATCTGCCTTTGCAGGCTTTGCTTTTCCCCCTCACCTGAGCTCCTTTCTTCAGCAGGATCTGCTCCCCAACAGGACACTGCAGGTTCACCGTCTTCACCAGCATGGGGTCGCTGTCCAGGGCGTCGTACTTGTGCATCTCCCCTGTGGCACAAAACACCTCATATCATCACAACCGACGGGCCACCCAACATACAGATGAGGAAGGGGGGACCCTCCCTCCCCGCAGACTTATTGGGGAAGACCATTTCCAGCTCCGGTTTCAGAATAATTTCGTGGGCGCGCACCGCCTCCTATTTTAGGTTAGTCTCTGCTCCTCCGTGCGCCGACACAGAAAGGTACATGAGCCAGGAGCAGCCGCAGACCTCGATGGGATTTACACCAGTTCCTGGCATAAATTACATACAGGTCTGTCGGTCCGGGGCGGCCGTGTCAACTTTACATGAAAGTGGAGCGGCCGGCGCAGAGAGCAGAAAAGTCCCAAAGTTTCTGCATAAGTGGAATGCGCCCAAAAATGTGCTACTTTTCTATGCCAGAACTGTGTGTGCGGACCCTCGGAAACGGCCGACTGTTGTAATGTGTGCAGAATACAACGCTGCGAGGGATCTGGATTAAAAATGTATCGTTTTCTGTATTCAGCTCCTGTGCAGGCTCATGTGTTACTATGGTTACAGGCAAAAAAAGCAACCTTGTATAGCTCATAGTTTTGCTTCTCTTCTACAGAGGATAAAAAAAAAAAACCACTACACAGCCCGTTAGAAAAACTTCCGACAGATGACTCCTTTCAGCTCTCTCTCCCCCTCGGTGTGATGTGACCCGTATCTGTACAATCCCATTGGAAAGCAAGCTGAAGGCTTTTAGGGTGGAAAAATTAAACAAAACTACAATAATGTTCTGTGAATCTGCACCCCCTAAAACTAATACTTTGCTGATGCCCCCGTTGGCTTTATGACGGCATTCACTCTTCTTGGGTCGGTGTCCATCAGCAGGGCACATCCTGACTTGACGATCTTTGCCCACTCTTGCTTGCAAAAGTGCTCCAAATCCGTCAGATTGCACCTCATGTGTAGCGCCCTCTTCAGGTCACCCACAGATCTTCAGTGGGGTTTAGACCTGAGCTGTGGCTGGGCCATTCCAGGACGGATCCTCTTCCGGTGAAGCCGTTCTCCTGGTGATTTGTCCGTCTGCTTTGGGTCATTGTTGTGCTAAAAGGGGAAATTCCTCTTCATCTTCAGCTTTTTAGCAGAGGACTGATTTTGGGCTAAAATAGTCAGATATTTGGGAAGGTCCATAATCCCCTCCATCTGCACTGAAGCCCCAGTTCCAGCAGCAGGACAGCCCCGACATAACGCTGCCCCCACCATCCTCACTGCGGGTTGGGGGGCTTCTGGTGCCGGCAGGGTTTTACACCAAACATCTTCTGAAATTACGGCCACCAAGTTTCCCCTCAGTCTCCTCAGACAGAAGACGTTCTCCAGACTTCTGGCGGACAAGATGGAGGTTTTCGTAAAACATGGCCGGGCTTCTGTCTTGCCACGCCACCCCACCAGACAGGACAAATGTAGAACACGCTGATGGGTGTCACATGACTACACAACCAGGACTGCTGAAACTCCTGCAGCTCCTCTAATGTTGCTGTCGGCCTCTTGGCCACAATCATCTTCTGGTCTTTTCATCAATTTCTGAGGGCCGTCCAGTTCTTGGTGCTGTCACCGTTAGGCCATTAATCCCCTTCTTGCTGACGGTCTTCCCTGTGCCCCATGGTATATGTAATGTCTTGGCCCCCTTCTCCTGACTGACACCTTCCAACAATCAGACCCCTATGACACGCTGGAAGATCTCCATGGACCAACTAAGAAAATGTCTGGGAAATCCTAGAAGAGCCGAACTTTATATGGGGACCCAGAATCCCTGTAAGTAACGGCAGCGGAGTGCAGACTGCTACCTATCAGGAGGTCACATGTGATTGGCTAATGCTGAACACAACCGCACCCCCAGATATAAGCGGGTGTGAACACTTATGCAACCACAGGATTTAGTTTTGTTAGTTTTCCACCACAAGCGATCTCCGTTTTCCGTGGAGCCGCACAGATGACATCGAGTCACACGGAGGGGAAATCCGAAAGGATTCCTGTTTGTTGGATCTCTAACCTAAAATCCGCCGGGACGCTTGTTAAAGCGCCATTTTATATCCACTGCACATTCTACTCATTGACTGAGGTGTCTGCAGTTCTTAGCCGGCGAATACGTAGAGTATTTGCGGATGAACGACAACACATTTCCGGCTTGCGCTTTCTTTGCGTGCATTAGTGGCATTTTTCCGGCACGGCCCGTTTCAATCCATATCACAGACCAAAGGTTGCCCATTGAAGTCTATGAGAGCGGAGAAGGCAGGAGAGTAGCACTTCTTATCAAAGAGCATGCCCAGCCTCCCTAAAATATATCTATATTTACTAATTACACTCCGACAACCCCTTTAACAGGGACGCGGCGGGCGCCGTCCATACCAGGGAGTTGCTGTAATCGCCGCTCGTTCGTCACATCCACGTCGTCCTTGTGAGTGCACAGCCGCGTCGCCAGGATCCCATCACGCTCAATCTTGTTGCTGGCGGTCAGCAGCAGCTGTCGGGTCACCTCCTCCGTGCATCTAGAGGAAATATCACAACAGCGGCAAGTTCAGTGTCCAGCGCAATTAAAGGGGTTGTCCAGGTTAGAAAAACTGCGCCACGGCTGTCCACAGGCCGCGAGAGATATTACAGCGTGGCAACTTACGGGGCAGAGCTGTAATTCCACATACAGCCTGTGGACAGCTGTGGCGCCATTTCTGGAAGACAGCCACTAGGTTTTCTAATCTTGTACAACCCGCCAACCCCAGAGAGAGATAGGAGACAGTGGCAACGGGGACTCGTGGAGGACGCTCCCCGCACGTTATTGGCCTTACCTGCCCAGACGAATCGCCTGCAGCAGCGAGATGAACTTCTTGTCCGTCTGTCTCCGCACTTCTGTCAGCTCCATAGTCAGATGAATGCAGCGCCTCCAGCTTTTAGCCTGCGTGGAGCAGAAGACAAACATCCAGGTTACCGGCGCTGGGAGGGGGCGTGGCCTCTGGGAACCTCGTTGCAACAATGTTGCAGCCGCACGCACACAACGTTGCAAGTGTTGCAGCTGCACCTTTGGTCCTTCCATCTGATGGCTCCTCCCCCTTCAGTTCCAGATGTCACATTTATCAACCCTAAAGACCGGATATTCTGGACCACAATGCATCACTGCTCCATCATGGACGCCTCCCAGTGCGGCGCAACGCTGTGACCGCCCTATGGAACAAGAGTCGCACCTGGAAGCAGAACTTGGTCTGACTTGAGGCTTGAGTCACCGGTGGAAGCTGCAGAAAGTCTCCACAAATGATGAGTTGGATCCCACCAAAGGGCTCATCGCGCCCGCGGACCGCCCTGCCAGGGCGACATTACCAATCAGTATCCAGCATTAACCCCTCTGCAGATCAGAGCAGCGGTGGAAGAGCATCCATACCTGGCGACGGCCTCCAGCTTATCAAAGAATTCGCCTTCCACCATAGAGATCTCATCTATGATCAGGTGGTGGCAGCTTATCCAGTGCTGGCGGACCCCCGGCCTCCTGGCCAGCTCTATACACTGCTCCAGCGGAGCCTTCCCAGAACCGATCCCTAAAACAAGATGAGTGTGGAGCAAAGCTGTAGACATGACAGGGAAAGGTCTGACCATGAGAGACTGGATGATAAAACCACCACCAGAGGGAGCTCACAGATGTATACAGAGCCCATTCTTATGTAATGAGCTCCCCCTAGTGGTGGCTGCAAACAGGGAGAATCTTATCATTTCACTCTAGTTTATTATTCTTCATGATGTAATTACACATCCCTCATCAGAAGCTCCTCACCTGCGAAGGCATGTAGTGTGGTGCCCCCGATGTGACAGGCTGCCACCCCAGTGCTTGCTGTGGCATAAGTGCTTTTAGGAGGGAGAGCCCCAACAATCCTCTTCAGCAGATAAGACTTCCCAGTGCCTGGAAAGGATTAGACATGAGCTGCGGCTCACCCACACGGCGGCGCACGTCTACACATCACATAATAGAAGCAACTCAGGAAATAAGAATAATCAGTTCCTAATAATGAAGACCTCCATACTTTACACTGCAGGCCGCATGGAGAGAACCGAAGAGGGAGGTAGAATACAACCAAGATTATGAAGTTACTGATTAGATCACAAACCTGCGCTTCCCGTGAAGAACACATTCTTCCCACTGAGGATGGTGCCGAGAACTGCAGACTGCTGGGTGGAGAGCTGCAGCTGCCGCGGCATCGTCAGGGTGGGCTTTTTGCTGGGACGGAGCTCAGAAATCTGTGAATCAAATCAATCATTCATAACCAGTTCTGAGATGTCCTGTTAACTGGATGAGAACTGCAGTGTCACTCTTCACTGCAGTTCTGGCATTCTATTCATAAACTAGAAAGTAGAGGTTCAGCAGACTTCACTTCCTCCCAAAAGCAGAGCATCAAGTTGTGCAGGAACAAGAAACCTTGAAGTGAAGGTCACCCTCCAAAAATATTACATCCTGTATTATACTCCAGAGCTGCACTCCCTATTCTGCTGGTGGTAGAGTGACTCCACCAGCAGAATAGTGAGTGCAGCTCTGGAGTATAATACAGGATGTAACTCAGGGTCAGTACAGGATAAGTAATGTATGTACACAATGACTCCACCAGCAGAATAGTGAGTGCAGCTCTGGAGTATAATACAGGAGGATCAGCAGAATACTTGTTACTTACCAGACTCTTCTCAGCGGACTCCGTCCTCGGCCGCTTCTGGTTACATTGGTTCGATGCGTTGGCTCCTCGGTTCTTGAGCCCCTTCTCCTTCATGGGGGTCTGACTGTTGACTTTTGCTCGCATCTCGTTCGCCTGCTCCACGTCCTTCTTCTGCACCGGGCTGATGGTCTCGAACACACGTGGCAGCCCTGACAACAGCCGCATGCGCTCATTCACCGGCTTCTCGCCCTTCGCCGCCTCGTGTTTTATCATCAGGGTTTTCATGAAGTGCTTCAGCCGGTCGGCGGGGCAGTTGGAGATCAGCAGCTGCACGTTGTCCGGTCGGAGCACGATGGAGCTCTTGCCGTCTTGGATGAAGCGTGTGAAGATCTGGATGTCCTTCAGGATGAAGTTCTGGGGTAACTTGCCGTCACTGACCTTCAGCACCAGCTCACGGAACTCGTTGCGCCCCAGTGAGGTGAAGGCGTTCCGGATGACTTTACGTTTCATCGCCTGCCCTGATGCATTCAGATACTCGATGGCGACGCTGCTCTGGATCTCCGGGGACAAGTGATTGGCCGGATGCATGGTCCTGCAAAGGAGGAGAGTCGTGGTTACGGTCGTTGTCCAGTCTCCTGTAGAGTCTCCTCACAGAGCAATCCAGCTGCATAGAGGAAGCAGCAACCGAAATCACCATGCAGCCTGGAGTACGGGGGGGCTCTGATCTTCTGGGGTATCACACAGCCTCCTGTATTTAAATTGGTTGTCCAGTTGTAAACCATTGATGAACTATCTGCAGATAAGAACGGTCCACCTCTCTGATCAGCTGATTGCTGGGCGGTGCGCTCATGCATTGAACCGATTTCTACAGGAAGCAGACAGCTCAGTTCTTACTGCAGTGGCCAAGATTGGTATTACCATTGAGGTGAATAGGTGCAATATTGAGCCTGGCCACTGCAGTGGAAACGAAGCAGTCTGCTTCCTGCATAAGGCCCCCTTGTCCACGGACATGTATTCGCCGGCGAATCACGCCGTCCTACGCCTTCCATAGCATTGCTATGGAAAGCGCTGGCACCTGTCCACGAGTGGAGCATCATTGCGATGCTCCGTTTGCGGCAGGCAATTCGCAGCATGCTGCGAATTGCCCCGATTCTCCGCGGTCAGCCTGTTGGATAGGGCTGACCGGCGGAGAATCGGAAGCGGCTCCTGCTCCCGGGTGGCAGCTATCTGCCGCGGGACTTCGCAATACCCGTAGACAGGGGGCTTAAGTCAGCTCACTGTATGAGCGCACCGACTCCGTGAACAGCTAATCAGAGGTGGACTGGGCGGTGGTCCTACATCGATCCTATGAATAAGCCATCAATAGTTTACTACCGGACAGCCCCTATAAAGGCCGTGGCCACCTTCGGTGAAGGAGGTGGTGGTGGTGGTCGGTCACAGGAGTACATTGGCGCCCGTAACATGCAGTGAATAGAACAGATTGGTTTCAATAGATTCGTTCACACGAGCGCAAATGTGTGAAAAAAAATTACGTGACCCGCCCCATCGTATGCGCATTTACAAGAGCTGCTGACATCAATGGGCCTGCGCAAATGTACACAACATACGGAGAAAACCTGCGCAGTCACTGCCCATACACGCTCAATGTCAATGTGATGGTGTGCAGCCAAAAACAGGCAGGAGGGGGCAAAATACAGCGGTGAAGGCGCATTATGGGCACCTAAACGCACGGCTTACTTGTGCAGCCAAAATGTGCTCCCGCCGTGTGACCCCGACAGCCGCTTGTGTCCCGCAAAAAAATAAAGAAAAACAGAGGAGATATATATACGGTTTTCTTTTAACATTGCAGTCAATGAAAAGCGTGCAGCAGCGTACGGCGGATGAGGTCACACACCGAACCGATCACTTTTTCCCTCCTACTAGATCACAAAAAAAAAAATAAAAAAATAAAAAAAAGAGTTCAGCTATAAAACGATTAGAAAAAATAAAAATAAGAGTTTACAGCAAAAACGTGAACCCCTCCCAAAAAACTTTTACCGTAAATACAAGTAATCGTGCGCTTCCTGACATCAGCGTCGGGGCAGAATAAGACACTGACTAGTCAGCAGCGAACGTCCCGCTGACTAATCGGACCCGTTCTGCCTTTTTTTTTGCCAGAATTCCCATGATGAAGCTGCGCCGCTCGCCGTCCTGTATCATCCGCTTTTCTAGAAGCAATCAGCACCGGAGGGTCCGGACAGAGCGGATGTGAACGGACGTTACGTGGATTACCCGCTTTTACACATTTTGTACATATCTCGCATACCTGTAAGTGTCAGTGTGAATAGAGCCCGTGGAGCAACGGCTTTACCGTGTGTGCCGGCCCCTGCAGACCGATGCCCGCAGCTCGGGTCGTCTCTGCTCGGCTCTCTCAACATCAACCTCTCAGCGTAAGTTCAAATTTGCCGGTAGGAAGAAGCAGCCAATCAGAATGCGGACATTTAAAGAATTAGCCAATCGCGTTCCAGTGACGTCACGTCCGTTAGGAACGAAGTTGTTTAGTCACGTGACTCCTCCGGCATCCGAGGCGGCCATCTTCGCTATGGGAAAGTCCCCATTACCTTCTATACAACTCCTGGCAAAACAAATCCTCCTACTTAGAGAACTCGGCAGACAGAAGACTAGAGCTTCGGCAGCGGCGGCGTCTTCTATATATTTACAGGCTGGGGGACGGATCGTTCTCAGATTCTTCATCCACTAACAGACCAGCTTGCAGGGGATCCCCAGCCCGGCGCTCACTGGGCAGCCGCAGGGTCCTGAATGACATGCGGTCAAAAGAAAAGCGTCCTACTGTTGCCATAGAAACCACAGACCCTCTTCTCGTAATAACCACCTCAGGCAAAGCGCAGGGCAGACTGCGGGGTCCTTGGCTGCCGCACATGTCAGCTCAGGCGCCGCAGGGGGCAGCCGCTCGGGGGCCTCATCGGTCTCCCTGGAAACGGGACGCACAATCACAGCGGCGATGGCGGCCGGGCAACGGGACGAGGTGTCTCTGAACGCCATCCACCGGGAGACGATCCGCAAGGAGAGGCGGAGTCAGCGGCTGGTGACCGAGTACCGCATCAACCCGCAGCACCGGGGTAACGTGTCCGGGGGGTCAGGGTGTCAGAGACCCGCAGCACCGGGGTAAGGTGTCCGGGGGGGTCGGGGTGTCGGGGACCCGCAGCACCGGGGTAAGGTGTCCGGGGGGTCGGGATGTCGGGGACCCGCAGCCCCGGGGTAAGGTGTCCGGGGGGTCGGGATGTCGGGGACCCGCAGCCCCGGGGTAAGGTGTCCGGGGGGTCGGGGTGTCGGGGACCCGCAGCACCGGGGTAAGGTGTCCGGGGGGTCGGGGACCCGCAGCACCGGGGTAAGGTCTCCGGGGGGTCGGGATGTCGGGGACCCGCAGCCCCGGGGTAAGGTGTCCGGGGTGTCGGGCCCCCCCGCGCGGAGCTTACCCGCTAGAGAAGGACAAAAATATATTTATGAAGTGGAAGGAGGATATAAAGACTATAATGGGGCTGCAGTAACGGCGGCGTCACGCCGGACGCACGAACAGAACCCGTGCGTCACAATGGCGTCATCCACACGAGTGACGGCTTACCGCGTCGTAGAAACAATTTGCGTCTGGTCCGCCCCCTGCTGGCCGCCGACCTGCGCTCTGGCTGCACGCGATTCGATGTCTGCCACTGAGATCAAGGATCGCTGCTTCCTGAAGAGATGCGAGGCGTTCTGATATAAATCCGCCCCCATCCGCGGGGACATCACATGCGGGCGAGCGCCATACGGGGGGACGGGATTCATGGCCCAATACTACACCCCCGCGGGAAGGAGGCCGGAAGCGGATAAAGCGCTGGGGAGGATCTCCATTCCTTTCAATGGGGAGACCTTGCACTGCGTTCGCGAGTGTCTGGCATCTCATGGTGCGGTGCGGCTGTCGGCCCCATCGTAAACAGCGGCCGATGACGAGAGGACACGCCCCAGCTTATCACCGCAGCATCGTACTACATGGGGTCATATTCGTGTCTCACAACGCAGAAAACTCACGCAATTTTCTCAGCCCTATTCTCATCTGTACAAGGAAAGCCTAGAAGCAATGGGAGGAAACTGAACGGGAGGGGACACAGATTAGATATTAGACAGTGAGGGGGATCAATGAGGGGAACAGGTTGCCACGGGAGGTGAGGAGTTCTCCTTCAATGGAAGTGTTCAAAGGCTGAACGGGCATCTGTCTGGGATGATTTAGTGAACCCGCACGGAGCATGGGGTTGGTCCTGATGACCCTGGGGGGGACCTGAAGACTCAGTGACCAGTGTTGTAGTAATAATATAAATGTGTTTCTTATATCAGCCTGGGCAAATATATCTATTCATATATCCACCTTCATAGGAAATGGCTAAATGGTGAACGAGCTCAATATTATACCCTGGTATGTACAAGTACATTGTGGAAGCGAACCCCTCTGTATCTTCCCAGCGCCCTCAAGGGGAGGAACATCTAAGCCATTTACTGCATTCCTTTGGTTCAGATTGGAATATTAATAAAGTCTATGCTACTTGGGTGTATAGGAATTACATGTTCACATAGCGACATACACCTGGGGCGTAAACATATGTTAATCATCAGCGTCATTACATACTAGGCCAATCATGAGTTGTTGTGATGTGGGCGGGGCACACATGTAATTACATAATTGATGCAGCATGGTCAACTATATTTGTATTGTACTTCCTTTGAATAAAGCAGAAGAGTATTGGGGGCTGACGGATAACATCCGTGAGTTCAGATACATGTATTCATGCATGAAGCTTCTCATTATAACCAATCTGGAGCAGACCAGTGAAATCTTCTGGAATAGGGTTTATTCGCATAACCCCACGGGGGTCCCTTCCAACTCCACCACCCTGGGATAACCTCTCTTGTCCTACTGATGGATGGAGGACATTTCTCACGTATAGTTACAGGGGTTTCGGAGGGGGGCTGCAGTTTTGTGCTGCCCCCTAGAGGGTTTTGCAGTTGCACTTGGTGCATTTAAGTGGTTTTAACTCCTCATATCATCTAATTAAGCGATTCTTTTCCATGAGATCGGTGGCTGTTTTGCGCACTGCTTTTCCCTTGCTCTACTTACCTGCCGCAGGTAGGTCCACCCCCAGCTTACAGTTCTGCCCCAGTGCTGTAGGAGCAAAGAGCAGCTGGTTTCACCACCTACACTGAAATCCGCAGCGCAAGCCGGTTTCCAGGACGTGGGGCGCGAACTTCACACAGACGATCTCAATGGCTTCCCTCAAATTTCAGTTAGGGGAAGAAATCCCCCACCTGCTCTATTTTTATGCGCAGCTGCGGCTCAGCAGGAGTCTGTGGAGGAGCCGCACCCAGGCTGCGCAAAATTGTGTGCAAGAGGATGCCGTGATTGCACCCTGCATAGAGTGCTGTTGCGCGCCCGCGTCTTTTCCTCTACATTTTGCCCTGCCCCGCCCCATCGGCACAGGGGACGCCCCCGCTGGTTCGGAGCCAACTCAGCAGCCTAATTAGTCCCCGCTGTTACCAATTAACACTGCAAAATCATGCAGTTACGTGCGCAATATAGTGTGGAGGGGGGGGGGGGGGCGCATTCACACATCGCCATCAACTCCTATTGAGCCTCGGATGTGCAAGTGTGCACAAAAATAGAACACGTGGCGTATTGTTTTTTCAGCTGATCGAAACGTGGGCACAAACGTGGGCAGTGTGGAGGGAAGCCATTGAAATCAATGGGATCTTTTGACTGCAGCTTGTGAGCACGAAAATCCGCGGCCGCTACTGTCATCCTGTAGTCCCACAGATAACGGCGGCTACCGCTCACTAAATTTTCATGTCTTACGAGAATTTTGATGCAGAATTACAAAACGTTCACCTCTTTCACTGCGGAGGGAGAAATCGGCGTCAGAAGAGGCGCCACTCGGGGCAGGTTGGTCTCCGATGTAAAGTTGCGCCATTTCTGACTCCTCCCTCACACCCTTAACTTCTGCCTGTTACAAATTGAAGAAGTGCTGACGGCTCCCTTTCTCTTGCAGTGCACGCCGTGACGGGGAAACCGATGGCGTGGCACGACAACCAGGAGGAGGCTGCCGACGGTACGCCAATGTAGTATACCAATCGTCTGATTACTGGCTGCAGCGGGGAACCCACAACTAGCGGGAGAATATAGTGCCAGGCGGCTGCAGCGAGCTTTATGGGGGAACACTGCAGCAGAAGTCCCAGCTGTCACCCAGCTCGCCTCGGGGCCAGAATGACAGACTGGAAGAAGATGGCCCCTGCTTGTACACATGAACCAGGAGGCTCAGGCTGAGCAGAGCTATTAGTTTCCCCCCCATAAAGCAGTTCATTGAATTATACGGGATTACTAACGTTTATAACCCCCCCCAGGCTAGGATAAACAAGGATGTTCCCATTCAGTGACAGTAAGCAGGGATCTTGAAGTCCCCTGTTACGATACAGTGATTATGGAGAAGCTGGTCCTGAACTATCCTTGGGCCCAGGGTACGGCAGTGCAGTGAGGGGCGCAGCGGCTTCAGTCCGTCACATCGAGCGCTTCAGTCTTTTTGGAAAACTTGCGTTTGGAAGTTGTCAGCGCGGCGGCCGCTAATAATCACGTATTCAGCGCTCGCCCCTCGCGGCCGACTGATGGGTCGCCAGTAGCATTAATTCAGACGCACAAATCCGATTTCAGTCCATGAGGAACAGACACCGGCGTCTGCTGCAGCAGAGGGGCCGGGCCTTTAACTTTTTTTTTTTTTAAACTTCCGTCATCCATTTTTTTTGCATTGCTCATAGAAAAAGAAAAAAAAAAAAAGAACACACGTTTATTTCCTCGAATTGCGCAGCAGTAAGCAGCGAGCTCTCCTCCTCCGCCGGCGCTCTGGTTTTTTTCTACACCCAATGATTTGAACGAGTAACTCATGGGTGACGCTGCGGCAGAATAAGACACTGCAGCTTCTTTCACAGCCTGTAATGCGCCAGTCAGCTGCATCACAATCGGGAGAAACCGCCCGACTGTTTACCAAGAGCCCCCCCGATCAGCGGGAGGCGGAGGCGGACACATACATATTAATGCGCCGCCACGGCTTCAGCGCTGCAAACGTGCCAATGCAAGTACTTTAAAACAGCTGAACTGATCGGTACGCGTGCCGGAGCGCCGAGATCAGCGCAGCCATCGCTATACTGCAGCGGCCGCAGTCTGGGGGATCGGGGACCCAACAGCTGTATCTACATTACACTCCAGTCTTTCTCCCCCAGAGAGCTTCCTGAATATAATCCATCACGCGGCTCTGGAGCCGACCAAGAAGTACAGCGAGCCGCAGACCACGAGCCAGGAGATCGGGTGGATGACACGGCCGCTGGTAAGTACTTGGCTCTGCCAGGGAGGGGCGCAAGGGCGACACATTCATCTCTTACCTTCCCCCGCAGATCACCATGGACTGGACCGACCGGCGGCTGCAACATCACCGGCAGAAGACGGAGATCACGGCGTACATGGAGACGGCGCAGCGGCTGAAGTAGAGCGTCAGTCTATGGCGAGGATGGCGGGACCACCCCCTGCGCTGCCCACGGACCCCTTCACCCGTCTTATATCTCTCACCCAATATACAGAAGACTTGTAGCTCGTGAGCGGTGGGGGCGCTGTACACTACAGCATATGTGATAAGGCCAGGAGAATCAAGCTGCGGCGCGCCGTCTCAGTCCTCTATTACCGGTTTATACATTGGCAGTAAATATGACTCCTCCCACTAATGACCCAGACTCCTCCCACTAACGAGCTGAAGCCGCTCAACTTCAACTTGTCTTATTTAATAGAACCATAAAACGTGTTCCATACATTAAAAAAGGCCGACACAAATGATAGGAGCGTCCGGACGGCGTTCCCAGCGCCACGAGAAATGTGACGGCCAATAAAGAGTCTCTGACAATGTGCAGCCCCAACCAGAGGAGCCGCCGGGGGCCCTGAGTCACAGCAGCCGTCTCTCATCTTCCTTTATTCTTCATCTTCTGACGAACCTTCTTCCCCGGACGCTTCTGAAGATACAAGAAAACAATTAAAATGAAACTCCATGGCAAATAAAGGGTTAAAGGAAAGTGTTAGAAGCAACATCCGCTAATAAGAGTGTGTGTCTGCTTACAAGCTTACTGGATCCAATAACCAGCAGAATAGTGAGTGCAGCTCTGGGGTATAATACAGGATGTAACTCAGGATCAGTACAGGATAAGTAATGTATGTACACAGTGACTCCACCAGCAGAATAGTGAGTGCAGCTCTGGAGTATAATACAGGATGTAACTCAGGATCAGTACAGGATAAGTAATGTATGTACACAGCGACTCCATCAGCAGAATAGTGAGTGCAGCTCTGGAGTATAATACAGGATGTAACTCAGGATCAGTACAGGATAAGTAATGTATGTACACAGTGACTCCAGCAGAATAGTGAGTGCAGCTCTGGGGAATAATACAGGATGTAACTCAGGATCAGTACAGGATAAGTAATGTATGTACACAGTGACTCCACCAGCAGAATAGTGAGTGCAGCTCTGGAGTATAATACAGGATGTAACTCTGGGTCAGTACAGGATAAGTAATGTATGTATACAGTGACTCCACCAGCAGAATAGTGAGTGCAGCTCTGCAGTATAATACAGGATGTAACTCAGGATCAGTATAGGATAAGTAATGTATGTACACAGTGACTCCACCAGCAGAATAGTGAGTGCAGCTCTGGGGTATAATACTGGATGTAACTCAGGATCAGTACAGGATAAGTAATGTATGTACACAGTGACTCCACCAGCAGAATAGTGAGTGCAGCTCTGGGGTATAATGTAGGATGTAACTCAGGATCAGTACAGGATAAGTAATGTATGTACACAGTGACTCCACCAGCAGAATAGTGAGTGCAGCTCTGGGGTATAATACAGGATGTAACTCAGGATTAGTACAGGATAAGCAATGTGTGTATACAGTGACTCCACCAGCAGAATAGTGAGTGCAGCTCTGGAGTATATTGCAGGATGTAGCTCAGGGTCAGTACAGGATAAGTAATTATGTACACAGTGACTCCACCAGCAGAATAGTGAGTACAGCTCTGGAGTATAATACATGATGTAGCTCAGGACCAGTACAGGATAATCTATGTACACCGTGACTGCTCGGTTTAGGTCAGTGATATCTGTATATTTATATTCTGCAGCGCTTTACAAATGGGGAAGTATATATAAGTGTATAGACATTGTTCATCTACTTACATTCGCGTTCTTGCCTCCCTTCTTCCCGGGTCGGTGGGGACCTTTTCCATGTGCAACTTTTGCTCGGAAACCAGAGACGTCATTAAAACTTTCCTTTGTGTTCATCTTTGACCCCTTTTTCCTTCCCCCGAACCCGAATTTCTGGTCTTTGTATTTTCTCTTGGCGTTCGGTCTTTGCATGGAGAAAATAAAGTGTTCTATGTATTAGTCAGAGACACAAGTGATACGATACAGGACGGCCTGCGGCAGTCGGGCTGACAGATGGTGCAGCGCAGGCTACCGACCCGCCACCTATCGGCCTTCCTACAAGCTGCACCTTCCTGTTCCGTCTCGGACACTTACCCCCTCTTGGCCTTCGGGTTGGCTCCACTGGGTTTCTGTGGCGGCTGATCACCTTCTAGGAAATCCAGCTTATCCGAAAGACCTAAAAGGATGGAAGACGTAAACATCACGATCAAGGACACACGTCGGTACGGCCAGGCCCGGAAGTCATGCAGATTAACTGCCAGGTACATCATTACAGCAACTGAAGGTCTAAAACACTCCTGACGGGCGATAGCGACATGTTGGTGCGGGGCCGGCGCCGAGACCCAAACAGGTTCCACAGAGCCTGCAGACCACTCCGATGAGCACTACTGTCATTTCCTTCTAGTGATCAGTGGTGGTCTCAGCACACGGACCCTCACCAATTAAAACTTTTGACATATCGCTAGCACATCAGAATTTTTTTTTTTACCTTTAGTATCCGGTTTTAAAGGGTTTGTCCAGATGTAAACTATCGATGTTCTATCCTTAGGATACATCAAGAGTAGATCAGTAGATTTGCTGCCCAGGCTCCCCGCCAATCAGCCATTTACCCCACTGATGTGTTTCAGCACTGAGCCGATTTCCACAGGAAGTAGACAGCTTCATTCTGGCTACAGTGGCCAGGTTTGGCATTGCAGACCATTCACTTCAATGGAAACTTTACCTGTATTACCAAGCTGGGCCACTGCAGTGAGGACGGAGCTGTCTGTTTCCTGTAGAAATCTGCTCAATGCATGAACCCACCAGCCCAGAGAACATCTGATTAGCAAGGGCCCTGGTGGCAGACCGCTACTGTTCTACTATTGATGACCCACCCCACAGATTGACTATTTATAGTTTACAATTGGACAACTCCTTTAGGGAAAGGGGGATATTAGATCTAGATAAAATATGATAGGTTCACTTTAAATTTAAAGGGACCTTCCAGTTCTGGGGGCAAAAATCTGTCCATGGACCAGAGGAGGAAGTAGGAGAGTTATATTACCTCCCTTCCTTCCTACCATTCTGGCCTCCGTTCCGCCATGGCTATATTAGAAGTATGAAGAGCGGCCACAGGAGTAAACGGTAGTCAGAAACTGCATGCTACTTTTAGATTGGCCAGCACTGCTCACATGAGAGGTGCTGGCCAATCAGAGCAGCATATAACAGTTGGCAAGAATTGCCACTTTAGAAGTATGAAGAAAGGACGGCACCAGGTAACACCGCCCTCCAGTCGCTGACAAGTTTCATCCTAGGACCAGAGGGTCGCATTAAGGAAAGTCACGCTTAACACCGCATGTATAAGCTAACGGGGCGGAGGATCAGCGGCGCCCTCGCTGCGGCTCTTTACCTCTCTGATACTTTTTGATCTGGTTCATCATGTTGGTTTTCGCTTTCTGTCTCTTCTGTAAAACATCAACTTGCACCTAAAGATGAAAGCAAGAGACATGCAGGGTTACGGGCGGCCGGACCGGATGTAGACAGACAAGGACACTAAAGCCGCAGTAACCCAACGGCTGGCAGCGCCGCTCACCTTCTTCCCGTACTTCTTCAGGGCGCGCAGCTGTTTGGCTTTTTCGGATTTCTCCATTGAGATTTGTTTGGTTTGAAGTTTCTTTCGGACCTAAAAACCCAAATAAACCCATCAGAGATCCTGCAGTAGGTGCACTTCTTAAAGGGGCAGCACACCCCAAAAATGCCACAGTGAATAAATGAAAGCACTATAAAACAAACAGCAGCCGATAACAGGGAGCAATAACTTTTTATACAGTCAGCAAACTGAAATACCAGATCACACTGATAAACTCTGGTTGCTGTCAGTGAACCTTCAGTCTGCCCTGGCCATGGTCACACGGCTTGTTACAAGCAGTCAGACGAGACCTGCAGCCCCGGGGTCATCACAATTCCAGGACAGATCCTTAAACTTGACTTACAGGAAGCCACAGAAGCTTCCCAGCTGCAGGAAGAGATCCCGCTCGCACCAACCTTCTGCATGTGCTGGTCCGTCTTGGCCATCTCCGCAAAATAGTCATCAGGACGTTTTGTAGAGACTTTTAGCTTTTGAAGACGCGGCAAAGCAAACAGCACCGCAGCCTGTCCTTGGTGGTAACTGAGGAAAAACGGAAGACATACGAAGAAATTATATACACGCCTACACACACACAATTATACATATATTCCAGAGCTGCACTCACTATTCTGCTGGTGGAGTCACTGTGTACATACATTACTTATCCTGTACTGATCCTGAGTTACGCCCTCTATTGTACTCCAGAGCTGCACTCACTATTCTGCTGGTGGAGTCACTGTGTACATACATTACTTATCCTGTACTGCTCCTGAGTTACATCTTGTATTATACTCCAGAGCTGCACTCACTATTCTGCTGGTGGAGTCACTGTGTACATACATTACTTATACTGTACTGATCCTGAGATACATCCTGTGTTATTCTCCAGAGCTGCACTCACTATTCTGCTGGTGGTGGAGTCACTGTGTACATACATTACTTATCCTGTACTGATCCTGAGTTCCATCCTGCATTATACTCCAGAGCTGCACTCACTATTCTGCTGGTGGAGTCACTGTGTACATACATTACTTATCCTGTACTGATCCTGAGTTACATCCTGTATTATACTCCAGAGCTGCACTCACTATTCTGCTGGTGGAGTCACTGTGTACATACATTACTTATCCTGTACTGATGCTGAGTTACATCCTGTATTATACTCCAGAGCTGCACTCACTATTCTGCTGGTGGAGTCACTGTGTACATACATTACTTATCCTGTACTGATCCTGAGTTACATCCTGTATTATACTGCAGAGCTGCACTCACTATTCTGCTGGTGGAGTCACTGTGTACATACATTACTTATCCTGTACTGATCCTGAGTTACATCCTGTATTATACTCCAGAGCTGCACTCATTATTCTGCTGGTGGAGTCACTGTGTACATACATTACTTATCCTGTACTGATCCTGAGTTACATCCTGTATTATACTCCAGAGCTGCACTCACTATACAACACCAGGCTGTGCACACATACCAATTGATGAAATACTAACTTTCCCTTGCATTAGGGGCACTCGGTTAAGCAGTTGGAGGGGGGTTCTGTCCTGAAGCTTCCCGTTCAATCGGTATTATGAACGTCTGCTCTGAAGTACAAGTTCCATCACTTACAAGCACATCTCCCTTTTGAAGTCATCCTCTGCGTCTCCCTCGGCTTCCTGCGGCTCCTTCCCATTCTGCAGCGAGGGGTCCGGTACGGGGGCGGCGGTCACATCCAGGCGCTCCACCCAGGGCAGCTCCTTCTTCAGATCCTTCAGACTTTCCTTCAGTCCGTTCTGAATCAGAGATAAGCGACACTTCAGAATAAACATCCTGCAACAAAGAGGCTGAAAGCAAGCGCAGGAGGCGGGCGCCTACATCCAGAGCGAACAGCGACGCCGAGCGGCCGGCGCCTACATCCAGAGCGAACAGCGACGCCGAGCGGCCGGCGCCTACATCCAGAGCGAACAGCGACGCCGAGCGGCCGGCGCCATCATCCAGAGCGAACAGCGACGCCGAGCGGCCGGCGCCATCATCCAGAGCGAACAGCGACGCCGAGCGGCCGGCGCCATCATCCAGAGCGAACAGCGACGCCGAGCGGCCGGCGCCATCATCCAGAGCGAACAGCGACGCCGAGCGGCCGGCGCCATCATCCAGAGCGAACAGCGACGCCGAGCGGCCGGCGCCATCATCCAGAGCGAACAGCGACGCCGAGCGGCCGGCGCCATCATCCAGAGCGAACAGCGACGCCGAGCGGCCGGCGCCATCATCCAGAGCGAACAGCGACGCCGAGCGGCCGGCGCCATCATCCAGAGCGAACAGCGACGCCGAGCGGCCGGCGCCATCATCCAGAGCGAACAGCGACGCCGAGCGGCCGGCGCCATCATCCAGAGCGAACAGCGACGCCGAGCGGCCGGCGCCATCATCCAGAGCGAACAGCGACGCCGAGCGGCCGGCGCCATCATACAGAGCGAACAGCGATGCCGAGCGGCCGGCGCCATCATACATCTAGCGTTCACTTACAAGACTTGTTACTTTGTAAAATACTAAATAGGCAAAAAGGTACCTGATCCAGAAGTGACGACACTTCCACTACTGGACGCTCAGGACCCGCCCCCATGGTGCAGAGCTCCACCCCTATAGTACAGAGCCCCGCCCCTTCCCCATGGTGGTGACGTGTTTGCAGGGGGTCGACTGACTCCATGCACGTCGGGAAGGAGTTACTGTAAAAGTCTATAGAGTTCCCGCACTCTCCCTGCGGAGCGCTCCAGGGGCAGATGAAGAGGGCTTCATGCAATGCCACAAAAACACTATAGGGGGCGCTCCAAGGTGACAGGGCGGCTAGTCTAACATTTGCTAGAGGCTTTAGAGGGTTACCTAAACAGCCGCATGCGAGAGAAGTCCATACATTACAGCGGAGCGCGGCGGCCGGACTCACCACATCATTGGGAAGCTTCTTCTTTTCGTCCACCACAATATTTAGTCCGGGTTTCAGCTTCCCCTGAGCGAAGGCGTCTTGTAGCTACAATATAGAGCGAGCCGTTAGTTACTAACATACAGGACCTGCACAGCGAGAAGAGATGTCACCGCTACTGCCGCCAGGAGGGGGCGTTGTGGCTCACAAGTGCAAACAGAAATGGCGGCATCAGAAGAGTCTCAGCGCCCGGAGCGGCTAATAATCAGCACAACCCGACTACAGGCGGCTCTGCAATCACCAACCGACCTCATACCGGCCCCTCCGGCTATCTGAGAGGAACGCTCCATCATGTAAACAGTCACAGCTCCCCGCCCCACGGCGGATCTCTCCGTTATGGCCCGTTTACACGCAATGATTATCGCTCAAAATTCATTAAAACAAACAAATTTGAACAATAATCGCTCAGAGGAAATGCGAAAAACCAAAAACCGCTCACTGTGCGTTTATCACTGAGCGTCAGAAAAAACATCGCTGGCTTCTCGTTACGTGTAAACGCTCCCCATTCAGCCCTTCACTTAGGAGGTGAAGCGCTGAGCAAGAAGCCCAAGATCCAACAATAAGTCCCTCTCTGTAAACGTTTTGCGTGACGCGGATGACCTTAGCGGTGATGTCAGCGCTCGTGCAGCTGTTCCCCCGACTGTCGGCCCGTTAGGGCTTCTCATGTCTAGCGGTGAAGACCCCATCGGACACCATTTCTGTCCCGCCCACTTATTTGCTGTCACATATAACGTGTGATTTCCCCCGGACGGCTCTCTGACCTCCTTATCTGTCAGTTCTGAAGGATCAAAGTCTGAGTCCGGTTCCGAAGCGCTGTCCTCCTCGTGGTCCATCATGGCGGCTCTTATCCTGCGAACAAACGATAGAATGTCAAAACGGAGCAGCAAAATCGACAGCAGCGCAATCCTCCGACATCGCAGTAACTGCCCCCCATCCTCAGCCAAGTGACGCCTGAACCCCCCCCCCTCCTCAGCCAAGTGACGCCTGAACCCCCCCCCCTCCTCAGCCAAGTGACGCCTGAACCCCCCCCCCTCCTCAGCCAAGTGACGCCTGAACCCCCCCCCCCCTCCTCAGCCAAGTGACGCCTGAACCCCCCCCCCCTCCTCAGCCAAGTGACGCCTGAACCCCCCCCCCTCCTCAGCCAAGTGACGCCTGAACCCCCCCCCTCCTCAGCCAAGTGACGCCTGAACCCCCCCCCCTCCTCAGCCAAGTGACGCCTGAACCCCCCCCCCCCTCCTCAGCCAAGTGACGCCTGAACCCCCCCCCCTCCTCAGCCAAGTGACGCCTGAACCCCCCCCCCTCCTCAGCCAAGTGACGCCTGAACCCCCCCCCCTCCTCAGCCAAGTGACGCCTGAACCCCCCCCCTCCTCAGCCAAGTGACGCCTGAACCCCCCCCCCTCCTCAGCCAAGTGACGCCTGAACCCCCCCCCCTCCTCAGCCAAGTGACGCCTGAACCCCCCCCCCTCCTCAGCCAAGTGACGCCTGAACCCCCCCCCCTCCTCAGCCAAGTGACGCCTGAACCCCCCCCCCCTCCTCAGCCAAGTGACGCCTGAACCCCCCCCCCTCCTCAGCCAAGTGACGCCTGAACCCCCCCCCCCTCCTCAGCCAAGTGACGCCTGAACCCCCCCCCCTCCTCAGCCAAGTGACGCCTGAACCCCCCCCCTCCTCAGCCAAGTGACGCCTGAACCCCCCCCCCTCCTCAGCCAAGTGACGCCTGAACCCCCCCCCCTCCTCAGCCAAGTGACGCCTGAACCCCCCCCCCCCTCCTCAGCCAAGTGACGCCTGAACCCCCCCCCCCTCCTCAGCCAAGTGACGCCTGAACCCCCCCCCCCTCCTCAGCCAAGTGACGCCTGAACCCCCCCCCCTCCTCAGCCAAGTGACGCCTGAACCCCCCCCCCTCCTCAGCCAAGTGACGCCTGAACCCCCCCCCCCTCCTCAGCCAAGTGACGCCTGAACCCCCCCCCCCTCCTCAGCCAAGTGACGCCTGAACCCCCCCCCCATCCTCAGCCAAGTGACGCCTGAACCCCCCCCATCCTCAGCCAAGTGACGCCTGAACCCCCCCCCATCCTCAGCCAAGTGACGCCTGAACCCCCCCCCCATCCTCAGCCAAGTGACGCCTGAACCCCCCCCCATCCTCAGCCAAGTGACGCCTGAACCCCCCCCATCCTCAGCCAAGTGACGCCTGAACCCCCCCCATCCTCAGCCAAGTGACGCCTGAACCCCCCCCATCCTCAGCCAAGTGACGCCTGAACCCCCCCCATCCTCAGCCAAGTGACGCCTGAACCCCCCCCCCATCCTCAGCCAAGTGACGCCTGAACCCCCCCCCCATCCTCAGCCAAGTGACGCCTGAACCCCCCCCCATCCTCAGCCAAGTGACGCCTGAACCCCCCCCATCCTCAGCCAAGTGACGCCTGAACCCCCCCCATCCTCAGCCAAGTGACGCCTGAACCCCCCCCCTCCTCAGCCAAGTGACGCCTGAACCCCCCCCCATCCTCAGCCAAGTGACGCCTGAACCCCCCCCCATCCTCAGCCAAGTGACGCCTGAACCCCCCCCATCCTCAGCCAAGTGACGCCTGAACCCCCCTCATCCTCAGCCAAGTGACGCCTGAACCCCCCTCATCCTCAGCCAAGTGACGCCTGAACCCCCCTCATCCTCAGCCAAGTGACGCCTGAACCCCCCTCATCCTCAGCCAAGTGACGCCTGAACCCCCCTCATCCTCAGCCAAGTGACGCCTGAACCCCCCTCATCCTCAGCCAAGTGACGCCTGAACCCCCCCTCATCCTCAGCCAAGTGACGCCTGAACCCCCCCTCATCCTCAGCCAAGTGACACCTGAACCCCCCCTCATCCTCAGCCAAGTGACGCCTGAACCCCCCCTCATCCTCAGCCAAGTGACGCCTGAACCCCCCCTCATCCTCAGCCAAGTGACGCCTGAACCCCCTACAAACCTGTCAATATGGCGCTTCTGCTACTAGACCGCCGGCAGCCTACAAGAATATGGCTGTCAGCGCAACAACATCATCCGTCTGCAGTCAGAAGAGACTGTATTCACATCCGAGGCTCCGTCAGATCGCACCACCGCTACCGTACTGTTCTTGTCAAAACACTGACCCCCCTTATAAGCGAGGAGGGTCCACCGGAGGCCACCGTGAAGGTGAGGAGGGACCCCTCATTAGTAACGATGAAGATGCCGCTACGTTACGGTTTTATAGACCGGGGCGGTAACACGGCGCACCGCCTGCTTGGGACAAAGCTTTGTGTGTTTTTCTTGTATCACAAGCGTCATGTGATGAATAATCCGCGGACCTGCGAACGGAGACGGCCACAAATATATATTTTACTGATCTTATTGTGTATTTGGGATCCAACGCACTTGGCCATGCCCAACCAACATGGCGCCGAGGAAGTCCCGCCCAGAGATGCCACGTTTAGCGGGGCACTATGCAGGGATTGGTCCGCACAAGCTGAAGAACGCATGGCTGTTAATGTGGCGCAGGCCTCACACGGGGCGGCTCTTCCTGCCAGCAGAGAGCGGGGCGTACGCCCTGAGCTGTGACGGCGCCCCGGGTAAAGAGGTAAGTACTACGAGAGGAGGGAAACGCACGCTTCTGTCTTGTAGTCCTTCTTCGGGAGCGACAGGTTTGCTCACATGGTGGACTTTGGCGCACATGCCATGCCCCATTCACGAGAATCCGTGCTGCTGAGCTCAACGCAGATTCTGCCGCCAGGGATGTGAAAACAACGTTGTGGAAGAAAATAAGGAGACCAGCGGTTCTTATTCTGGATCCGCGATGGAAAAACTACGTGGATTCCACCCCTACAGAAGGGCTAATTCTGTGCGAGGAGCCGCGGCACAAAACACGGCGGCACTAGAGGCGGCATTAAACACTGCTGATCCTCAGTGAAGGACCCCGGGGGGGTGCAGCGACCCGCAGCCGATGGCACAGCAGGGTTGAAGTCTACTGCAGACCTGCGGACAGTTCGGGTTTTGCCGCAGTTTTTGCCGCGGATCTTCGTATGATTTTCCGCTACGTGTTACCGCACCCCCAGAGGCGCAGCGTCCGCTTCTTCTGCCGCTGACAAGATGGCGACGGTGCTGAGATGGGAGCTTCAAGCACTTCATCTGTCCAGCCGGGCGCCGCGGACACCTTGTAGGTTTGCACCGGTGAGACGGACTGAGATGGACTTACCGAGTTCGCTTACGGGTTTATAACATTTAGGATCTGCTGTGGGCGGAGCCTGCAGGTAACCATGTGACGCGCCGCCACGTCCATCAGTAAAAGGTGCCACAAAAGAACATTCCTGACGGCGGCGCTCTAAACACGGAACACTCCGGGAAGATCCCCCAAAGGTACAGATTGACGGATCCGGCATCATCAGAGACAAAGCACAACACACAAACCCAATGGAGCGATCAGCCAGGAGTCCGGGGGGAGAACCGTAAGAGTTGTCACCGCTGGGGAAATATTTATTATACGCCACCAACTGCACAACTCACAGATAGTAAATGACCCTCCCACCGGAGCCCCCCGACTTATACCCGCTCCACTGCCCGGCCGTGGGGGCAGAGCGGCGGCACAGCACTCACCTCACCCGAGGAAGCCACACGTGGAACTGCCGGAAGTATTCAACCACTAACTTCCGGTGACGTCATCATCCCGCGACTAGAACTACAGGCAGCTAAGAAACCGCTGAGCCGGAACTACATGTCCCGTCATCCTCCGCGGCTCCCCAGCGGTCTGTGCGGCGGAGCGTCCTGTCTCCATAGTAACCGAAGGAACACAACGAGGAGGAGAGAGCGGTGTGTATATAGTATTGTGAGTGCAGATATATGTGTATATAGTGTATGTGTTTATATGTATATATAGTGTATATATATATATATATATAGTGTCATCCATGCACTTCTATATGTTTATAGTACGATCCTGTATATAATGATAGAAGTGTCGGCTGTACAAGTTCCTACATAACGTAGGATCGCACCGCCCGCAGCATGGCGCACATTTCACAGACTTTTCGTCTCCATGGGCTCCTTCTTATTCCTCTGCCAGGTGCGGGCGGTCCAGGAGGTCGCACATATTTACGTCGATCTTGTATCTATCCCCCCTGTGTACATTCTTGGCCTCTGTCCGCCGCCCCGTCCGGTGCGTGTCGATCTCCGCGGTCTCCCGGTGGATTCATCATCTCATATAACAACTCTCGCTGCACGAAATATACTTATAAAAAGGGAAACGTTTTTTCCGCACATCAGAATCTGCGCCGTTCCGCGCTGTGAGGGGCGCCGCTGCGGCTCACATGACGTCACATGACTGCATCGCCGTCACTTCTGTCCAGGCTTGCAGATTATCGGATGGCGGACTAGCGGCATGTTATTACTCTGATGCCGCCATTGATGATCTTCTTCTGTTTTGCAGGCTGATCGAGGCGTTCCTCCAACATGTCGGTGATCGTGGCGCAGTCGCATTATATCTTCGGTCTCCGACCAAAAGTTGCCAATAACATCTGTTACTTTGATGAACAAACGGTGATCTTCGCTTCCGGCAACAACTGCGTCAAGTACAACGTGGACCAGAAATGGCAGAGGTTTATTCCAGGTGGGCGGAGCCGCAGCAGACCGCAAGAGACCGGGCGGGCAGTAAAGGGGGCTCCACCGACACGTAGAGGACCCCGATCACTGCTGCAGGCGGAGATGGTGCAGGACAGGACCCCCGCGCCTCTCTGCTGCCCGACAGTCTTGTTGCTGGTGATACGCCGTAACCATAACAACCGCTGTCTTATTAAAGCGACTCTCCGGTCTGGGGGCCACATTCTGCCCCGGCACAAAGGGGGGATTATTACCTGCGGTTGTTCTTCTCTGCCGCCCTTCCGAACTGCCTGTTTGGGGCTCATTTTTAACGTCATGTGAGCAGTTCTGGCCAATCAGAGAGCAGGTTCAGCGCCCGGGTATCTAACACTGCATGTGGGGGATTAGATACCGTGAAGATTTTGTCGGCCATCTTGGACTGCTGATGATGGGACCACAAACCAGCAGATCGGAGGGGGGGGGGGGGGGGGGGGGGGGGAGAGAAGAACAACTGCAGGTGATACACCCCTCCCCTCCGCAAGGTCGGGTCAGATTTTTGTCACTTAGGGGGCGGGGCTACGTGACGACATTGGTCACATGGCAACAAAAGTTTGTGACCTGCTGTCGCGTGCCTCTTAAAAAAAACAAGCGAATCCTCAGCCGGTCGCAGGAAGCGGCGGCTGCAGGCGGCGTCCACTGATGTCACTGGTGGAAACGTCTCTTCTCACCTCCAACCAAGTCTTTTGCATCGGTGTTGTCAGCCACGTTAGTTGCCCCCTGATAACCGCTGGATGCGCCACCGCAGTGGGACTCTGCGATCTTTGCACTGTCCGACACGTATTGCCACCTAGCCCAAAACTAAAGGTTGTCCGGCTCCTCGCTCTCAGAAACCAGTCGGTGACAAATTACCCAGGTGTCACCTCTAAGCTAAGGGCACACAAGGCTTGGCACAACCAAACTGCCTTCTGCTGCCATCATACGCAGGTTTTTAGAAGAATAGTTAAATTAAAGTGATCTTCTATTCTCAGACAAACCAAGATGGCCGCACCGCTCCTCTGATACTTGAAAATAAGGAAGATGTGAGAATACCTCTGCAGCGCCACCTATTGGATGGCAACATTCTTGCAAATCAATGCTTGAGAGATGATACCCCTCCCAATCATCGTCCCAGGCCATAACCAGCCAAGCCAGGATCCCACCGCACTGATGAGGGGCAAACACCCCAAAACAGCTGTCTGTGCATGGATGCTGGCTTGGATTTCAATTCCCAATCATTGCTCTACATACTTGTATAAAGGGTCAGACATTGATTTGAAAGAATGCTGCCTTCCAGTAGGTGGCGCTGCAGAGGTATTGTTCCATCCTCCTTATTTGCATATTACCCAGAGGAGCATGCATGGCCTTATAAGTCTCCTCACTCACCTTCTTGGTGCTCTCCCTAAGGAGAGATGGTACTTGATGCACAGTGTGGGTTGATGGTGCATCAAGGCTTGTATAAAGAGTCTGACTTTGACTTGCAGGAATGCTGCTTTCTAATAGGTGGCGCTGTAGAGCCATTGTTCCATCTCCCTTATTTGCATAGTTGAAGACATTACACGCTGCTCTGATTGGCCAGCACAGCTCATATAAGCAACACTGGCCAATCAGAGCAGCGTGTAGTCTCAGACTACCAGTGCGTTGAGATCGGTACTCAGAGAAGCGGTGCGGCGCGGCCATCTTGGTTTGATTTCCCAGGTTAGAGGCTCATCTTAAGTGAAGAATTTAATTAATTAACTTCAATTGAAATGTGTTGAGCTGAATGCTGGTTGGCCCGCCTCACACTTCTCGTAGGTTACCTCTCCTCGCACCCTTTGTTACTATTGTTGTGGTTTTGAGGGGGTGCATTGCATTGTTCACACCACCCACTGCGAAATGGTCTGCGGACCCCTCCGCCCCGTAGCAGTCATTGGTCACACAAGACTTATTGTCCGTAACGTAACGTCCGCTGAGAGATATTAACCCTTTGCAATCCAATTTTGGATTCAGGGTTTCCTAGGGGGCTTTCTCTTTCTGCCATTATACAATGGCGCCGTCTGCTGGCTAGAGGCAGTACTGTCGTATAGGATATGCTGGAGAGGCCCCCGACAACAGAGCGGCCAGTAATATACAGTAAGAATACCCTGCCGGACGTCTTCCGACATCGGAGCTATACAGCCTTCAATCAGAATGTCTTTAGAGGTCAGAAAGTGGATTGGAAAGGATTAATCTGTGGCAAAACTCGCATCCATATGTGTCGCTTGCGGATTTCTATGGATCTTGATGCATATTTGCAGGGGTGACAATCCGCAGCGTATATTGGCACGCTATGGATGATTATCTGCAGCTTGTGGAATCCCTTCACTGCCGCTGATGTAAAATACCGTTCATGTCGCAGCCAATTGTTCTGCAGTAAATGCGCAGTATTTCCGCTATTTGCGGGACGCCCTGAATGTCCTCCACGCGGATGTCTGCTATATGTGATATTCTCATGTCCTTGTCTGCAGGCTCAGAGAAGAGTCAGGGAATGCAGGCCTTGGCGATCAGCCCCAACCACCGCTACCTTGCCATGTCCGAGAAGGGCTCCGACAAGGCTACAATCACCATCTACGATTTGGCATCTATGCCTTTCAAGAAGCGTAAAGTCCTGAGCGCTTCGGACTTCACGGCGCACGAGTTTGTCAGCATTGCGTTCTCTCCCGACTCCAAGTACCTGGTGGCGCTGTCGGGCTCTCCGGACTGGCAGATCATCTTCTGGATGTGGGAGAAGCAAAAAGTGATGGCGAGCGTCAGGGTGGACAGCCAGTATGGCGCTATTTACCAGGTAAGCTCCCTCCCTGCGACTCCGTATCCATGAGCATCTCCCAGGCACCCGGATATAGCGGGAAATATAGACTCCCTGACTGAGAAGTAATGCACCAAGAAGGGGAGGAACCAAGTGAAACTTTATGTAGGACTGTAATGATATAAGGGATTCCAATATCAGAACAGAGTGATCATGTATTGTGGAGAACCGACCCCTTGTAGGGAGGCTCTAGTACCCTGTTGTACCGCCTCTAGCTTGGATACAGGATGTGATACAGGAGGCATGGAGGCTCTAGTACCCTGTTGTACCGCCTCCAGCTTGGATACAAGATGTGATACAGGCGAGCATGGAGGCTCTAGTACCCTGTTGTACCGCCTCTAGCTTGGATACAAGATGTGATATGGGGGGCATGGAGGCTCTAGTACCCTGTTGTACCACCTCTAGCTTGGATACAAGATGTGATACAGGCGAGCATGGAGGCTCTAGTACCCTGTTGTACCGCCTCTAGCTTGGATACAAGATGTGATATGGGGGCATGGAGGCTCTAGTACCCTGTTGTACCACCTCTAGCTTGGATACAAGATGTGATACAGGCGAGCATGGAGGCTCTAGTACCCTGTTGTACCTTAAGCTTAGATACAAGATGTGATACGGGCGGGCATGGAGGCTCTAGTACCCTGTTGTACCACCTCTAGCTTGGATACAAGATGTGATACAGGCGGGCATGGAGGCTCTAGTACCCTGTTGTACCTTAAGCTTAGATACAAGATGTGATACGGGCGGGCATAGAGGCTCTAGTATCCTGTTGTACCGCCTCTAGCTTAGATACGAGATGTGATACGGGCGGATGTGAAGGCTCTAGTACCCTGTTGTATCACCTCCAGCTTGGATACAAGATGTGATACTGGTGTATATGGAGGCTCTAGTACCCTGTTGTACCGCCTCTAGCTTAGATACGAGATGTGATACGGGCGTATATGGAGGCTCTAGTATCCTGTTGTACCGCCTCTTCTGTCCTTTAATGTTATAGGTGAGCTTCAACCCCCACGACAACGCCCAGATCTGCGTCACGGGACACGGGGTCTTCAAAATCTTCCGCTATGTTGATGGGAATTTGAAACAAACAAATTTTCAAAAAGTGGAAGCCCAGAACTTCCTGAGCCACGCGTGGCTGTCTGAAGACCGAGTCATCTGTGGAACGGACAGCGGGAGACTCTGCCTGTGGGAGTCTGGAGATCTGCGCTGGGAACAGAACATCGGTACAAGAGCGCAGCCTCAGCAGCCGGACAAACGGAGAGCGTCTACAGAAGGCGCACGGTGAGTTATCAAGTGCATCAAAACATGAGGCTGCACCCCCACCAATAGGGAGACCGCCGGCAAATCCGTGGACTCACTAAAGTCCACTAATGTTACGTGCAGATTGGGCCGTGGATTCAGTGCTGATTTCTCCTCTTTAGGGCTCCTCCATACTACCGCATGCGTTTTTACAGTCGCCCGCCCACGCTGAAAATCTCATGAATAAAGAATAGCTGCGATGAAGTCCGGTTATTTTCTGCTGCTCACACAGGCGGCTGCGGCGTATCAACAAAAAAATAGGCTGCAGCGGGGAACCCCTCGAAATCCCAGGAATGGCTGCTAAGGCTTAAATAGCGGCAGCTGTCTTCTTTTCCGAGTGCCGGACGCAGCTACACTCCCTCCCCTCCCTTTTCTTTCAGCTCCCATAGGAGTCTATGTGAGCCTCCAGCATATCTTGGCTAGACCTATCTTTGGACGCAGAACATAAAATCGCTGACCCAAAAACGGCTGCCAATGTTCCATTTTTGACGGCGAGATTTTTTTACGCTCATCTGAATGAATACATTGGAATCTAATACTTCAGATGGTCATGATTTTTGCCCGATTTTTGGATGTAGCTAAATAGCTGCGTACATACGGCCGTGAAAATAAGGCCTTACGGCGTAAGCTCGGCTTCACACGGACGTATTTACATGCGCAATACGCAGATAATACAACCCACTCATATCAATGGGTTGATTCAGATTTCCGTATTTTTTCCGTAAATTCCCTGTTTTGAGTCATCTGGGCGGTGCCTGCAGCTCCCGGACTCCCTACATCAGCAGACTCGTACCCCTCCTCTTGCCTGCCGCCTCGCCCGCCTCCTGATGTTACTCTTGTCCTGCTGAAATCACGTGCGCAGAGGGCCGCACAACACGTGCAAACAATTTCAGCGTGACGAGCGCTGATATTAGGAGCCAAGGGAGACGGCGGTCGAGAGGAAGGGGTGTGATTATTCCGAGAGCTGCAGGCTCCGCCCAGATGACTCCAGACCGGGCATTTACATACAAGGCGCCAGAGAGTAAAAGTCTGAATTTGGGGGTGACTCTTATTCTGTGTGTAACGCACTGAACATGCTGGGGAGCGCTATGGCGGAACGTCTGGCGATAGGTTCCCTTTAAGGGATTGTAGGTGTAGGGGTCAGGACCCTCCTCTATTAGCCGGAGGGGAGACCTGTGGCAAAGAATGCGTCCAACTCCGGAGAACTCCACGTGATCATGCATTACATAGTAGCCAAGGGCAAGGGATGCTTAAAGGGGTATACTGGCCAAAGACTGTAGGCCAAGCCAGAAAATGCTGATGAGTGATGGGATACAGAGATAGCGCAGCAGTTGGATGGAGAGAACCTCATGACCTTCATGAAATGACCTTTAATGGTTTCCGTTGTCCTGCAGCGCCCCCTCGGCGTCGGGCAGCTCTTCGTCACCTCCCTTGCGCATCAATTCCATTCTGGCTTACTCCAAAGGCTTCCTGTGTTCCGGCGGGCCCGGCGCCGTCTGCATGTTTGAGAAGGTGGAAGATCGAGAGCTTTACAGGAGGGGGCGCAACATTAAGGTATGGAAGATTGTGTCACATGACCAATATGGCTGCCGGTGCGCCACATCGTACCCGTCACATATTACTTCCATGTCTGACAGATCCCGCAGGATAAGAACCACAATGACTCGGGTCTGTCGGAGCAGCAGGAGGTCCTGTGCATCTGCCTGAGCCCCTCCGAGGAGACGGTGGTCGTCAGTACGGACCGCAGCCAGCTCTACAGCATCACTCTGTCCTCCACGGACGTCACCAAGGTGAGGTGATGCCTTATTGCACCGCAGTCCTCCACTTCATCAAGTCCTGGGTGTCAATGTTTAAACTCATTTTTTATCTTTTTACTCCCCATAGGGGACTTGAACTTGCGATCATTTGATCGCTCATAGAGTATAATGCAGTACCACAGTATCGCATTACTCTGTGGTCTCACAGATATTAGCCCTGGGGACCTTTTATAAGACCCCGGGCTGCCATTGCAGCCAAACGACACCTCGCGATCTCATTGCGAGGGCTATTTGGGACCCCGGAATACCCCCGACTGTTCCAGCTGGGTATCAGATGTCAAAGACAGCCAGCACCCGCCGTGTATGGAGAGGGATCCGCTCCCGATCCCACATACAAATCCTGCTTGCCCAATATGTAAATGTACGCCCTGAGGCTTGAAGGGGTTAAGGGGGTTGGCCAGGTTGGGGAAATACTTCCCTGGGCCAGTGGTGTTGGAGCCTCCTCTTCTAGGCCAGTTCCTACACCGGCTCCGGTGGTATGGCCCCTCCCCTGCCTATGACATCACAGCAGGGGTCGGCTGCTTGGCATATTTGAATAACTAAGCCGTCCCCCTTCTCCGTTTCCTCCCCCGTCCCATGATTCACCTCCTTACTGCTCGTTCGTCTTGCAGGGTGATGACGCTCACTTCGAGTTCCTGACTGATCCTTGGCATTCCTCCGCCATCACTGGATTGAGCGTCTGCATCCGTAAATCTCTGATCGCCACCTGCTCGCTGGACCACTCTGTTCGCATCTGGAACTATGAGAACAAGTACGGACTCTGTATATCTACCCTCATAGGCCTCTGTAGAGTCATGTAGAAGGTGCTGGGGGACTTCTATCCTGCAATGATTCTGTCCTGTTGATTGTCAGCTCTCTGGATCTGTACAAGGAGTTCCAGGAGGAAGCGTATAGCATCTCGCTGCACCCGTCTGGATTATATGTGCTGGTGGGATTTTCTGACAAGTTACGGCTAATGAACCTGCTGATTGATGATATTCGCTCATTCAAAGAATTCGCAGTCCGTGGATGTAGAGAGGTGATGAATATTTTGTATATAGTGGTTCTTGTCCAGTTGTAAACTTTTGGTGGCCTATCCTCAGGGTAGGTCATCAATAGCAGATTGGCAGGGGTCGGCCACCAGGGTCCCCTGCCAATCAGCTGCTTGCTAGGCTGCCACAGCTCTGTTCCAACAGCAGTGGCTAGACTTGGTATTGCAGGCATTACATTCATTTCAATGGGAACATGGTTTGCAATACCAAGCCTGGCCACTGCTGTAAGAATGGAGCTGTCTGCTTCCTGCAGAAATCACCAAAGTGTACCAGCACATTAGTCCAGTAATTGGTGGGGATCCCGAGAGATGAACCTCCGCCGATCTGCTATTGATGACCTATAATGAGGATAGACCTCCAATAATTTACAACTGGACAACCCCTTTAAGTGATGAGATGCGATTTCTGTCTGTACAGAGGTAAGTTAAGGTTCGTTCACAGCAGCAATAGTGGATTTCCTTTTGGGGAAGAAGAAAACGCCCCCCACCCCTTCCCGGATGAACGGTTCCATCTTATGATAGAACCGAACAGCCCCCCCCTCATTGACTATAATGGGCTCCATTTGATTTCCAGCCAGCAGTCCGGCATTTTGCTGGAGTTTACAGGAGAGAACACCAAAGCTCGCTGCGCTTTATCGTCCTGTTTTCTAGCTGAAATCAGCGACGGAGGGAACCTCCAACGCTGCTGTGAAGGAGCCCTTAGATGTCAGAGCGACAGCCGGACCGGGAATTATGTCTCATCACTTAAAGAGGGATTGACGAAATTGTAACATCTGCTAATTTACACTGACATGTCAAAAGTCATGGGACAGGAACTAATATCATGTAGGACCCCTCTATCCCAGCCAAGTGCAGCAGCTCATTGTGGCATTAATTCCATAAGATGTCTGGAGGGATGCTGAGCCGTCTGGATGCCCCCCACGGCTCTGGGGTATTTGTAGGATCTCAGGGGTTAATGGATGTCTCCACCACATCCCATAAATACTCACTTGGGGTCATGTGAGGTGAACGTGCGGCCGCGCCATTCATCTCCAGAACACTTCTCCAACACATTCTGAACAACTTGGGTCTGATGGCACGGTGCGTCATCCTACTGGAATATCCCATTATTGTGGGGGTCACCGAGCAGTGAAACGTAGTGGGAATCAGTCAATGATGTGTTTAGATGGACCAGTGGACTCGACCAGAGGCGTAACTTGAAGCTCCTGGGCCCCAATGCAAAACCTGTAAAGGGGCCCCCAACTATAATGCTTTATGCATAGTACTGGGCTCCCTATGTGGATAAGAGAGGCCTTATGGGCCCCCTAAGGCTCCTGGGCCCGGGTGCAACCGCATCCCCTGCACCCTTTATAGTTACGCCCCTGGACTCGACTCATGCCATTAGAACATCCCACACCAGTATGAAGCCCCCACCAGCCTGTGCAGTGCCTGGTTGACAACTGGGGTCCGGGGCTTCATGGGGTCTACGTCACACAAGAACCTACCATCAGCCCGAAGCATTTGGTTCCGTGACCCATCGGACCGCACTGCATGCTGCCAGTCCCCTAGGGTCCCGTTATCGCCCTCATGAGCGCAGATGACATTACTACAACATGTCCTCAGTATTTCACCTCTATCTGAACAGTGTTTGCCCAATAGAAAAGAATAAAAATATGGAAGCAAATGTGCAAAAAAATCTCTCATGTGACGCGTTCCAAAAATTGATGTGAAAAATACGACCTTGTGAAGAGTCCCATTAATGTAGATTAACCCCGTATCAGCCCGCGAAATAAGGACCAAATACGGAGGTGAAATACAATCGTCTGAGAGTGGCCCTAAGCGGTGTTTACACGGATGAGAGCGACATCAGACCAAAAATCTGGGGCCCGGAGCGCAGTCTAGCCTTCGGGTAAAAATCAAGAAAGGCATTTACACGCGAGGTCCATTTTTATTTTGTTTTAGTAACCATAGAAATGAATGCGCGATATCACCCAAAAAATAGGACATGATGTGATATTTCAAACCGAGACTCTATAACAGGTTGTTTTCACATGCGAGTTCCATCCATATCGTAATCGGATGGAACGTGCGCGAGGAAATCATCCATGTAAATACGGCCTCGGCGTCCCATTACTAGTCCTTTCAGTCCTCGCTATGCAGTGGAGTGGGGTCTTTGGAATGGGGTCTTCTCTGCACCATGAGCATCTCTCTGCCCCCCGTGTATCAGACAGTCACCTAAATGTCAGATGGAAGGCTGTAGCTTGTGAGCGCAGCCATAGGAGCGCATTCAGGCGTTGAGTTTCGGCGTGGATTCTGCCCCACACACCCGCAGCAATGCACAGTCCAATGTCTGCGGGCGGCGTCTTGTGAATGCCGTCCATGTGTTCAAACAGTCATTAAACATCAATAATGTAACAGTCATTAAACATCCCGTCACTCGTTACGTTACACGACTCGACTCCTCCCAGCCATGTTATCCGCACCGACTCCTGCCAGCCATGTTATCCACACCGACTCCTGCCAGCCATGTTATCCGCACCGACTCCTGCCACCTCTCTCTTCACAGTGCGTCTTCAGTCACGGAGGACATCTCTTCGCCGCCGTGAACGGTAATGTCATCCATATTTACTCTACAGCAACCTTCGAGAATGTAATCAACCTGAAGGGTCACAATGGAAAGGTAGGTTGGATTCTGTCTGCGTCGTTACTGTCAGAAGGCGTCGCTGCAGCCATTAGCAATTATCATGTAAGGAGAAAAGTGCCAGGAACTTGTTTAGGATGTCGGCACAGGCTCCGAGCTCTGGACCTGCGCCATTGTAAATGTCCGGGGTTGTCTGGGGACTGAACAGCATTGCAACCGTAGCAGTAAAAGTCTTACGAAGAGAGAAAGAGCAGTACTTACCCATCCTCAGCCACAGGGATCCAGCACCATTGCCCTGCCATCCTCCCGCTGCTGTAGAAGATGACATCACAGGAAGTCAGTGGGCTGCTGCAGCCAATCAGAGGCTGCAGCATCAATGCCTGTTCTCCCGGCATCAGCGCTGCCGCAGTCGGGTGACTTCCTGTGATGTCGTCGTCTACAGCAGCGGGAGGACGGCGGGGCAACGGTGCTGGATACCATCATTCGAGGACAGGTAAGTACTGCTCTTATTTTAGGACAGTTACTGCTATAGTTGTGGTGTTTCACAGTAACCAGACGACCCCTTTACAGGGCACCTGAGGTGAAGGCAGAAGCACTTTCTGACCACCCCTCTTGAAGTCTACGTGGTGCTCAGTGATGTGAATGGAGGCAGCGGCCATGTCTGTTGGACCAGTGACCTCGTAACACTTTGGTCATGTGTTATTGTGTGTCTTGGGGGTCAGGTGCGCTCCGTGGCCTGGAGCGTAGATGACAGCAAGCTGGTGTCCTGCGGCCTCGACGGAGCGGTCTACGAATGGAACTCACTGACCGGGAAGAGGGAGTCGGAGTGCGTCCTGAAGTCCTGCAACTACAGCTGCGTGGCCCTGTCCCCCGACTCCAAGACCATCTTTGCTGTTGGATCTGATCAGACGCTGAAGGAGATCAGCGATTCACAGGTGAAGATCTGCGTATTGTATATCCCTTGTGTATCTAAGCCAGTTATCCCCAACCTGGCACTCTACAGATGATGCAGGACTACAACCCCCAGCATGCCCTGGCAGCCTGCAGCTAGTAAAGCATGATGGAAGTTGTAGCTTTGCAGCAATTGTAGAGCCACGGTTTGCGGATCAGTGATTTGGGGTATTCTGTACATTTGTATCCATATTAGATCTCACAGGAAGTGCTCTCCTTCGATGTGACGTATACGGCGGTCACCATCTCTCATTCCGGACGCATGGTGTTCACCGGCACATCCACTGGCACCGTGCGCGCCATGAAATACCCGCTACCTCTTCATAGGGAATACAACGAGTACCAGGCACACGCCGGACCAGTCACCAGGGTAAGAGCGGAGATAATGGAGAGTCCAAACCTACAAGGTCAGGTCCACGGATTCCACCGCAAAATCTGTGTTACATGCAGGCTGCTGCAGATTCATCTCAGTATATTGAAGCGGTGAAATCTGCGACATTTCCACATTCTGAATTCTGCAGCATCATCGCTTTTCAATGCTCTATCCAAGTTGTTCCGGACTGCAGTTTGCTGCAATTCTGTGTTGTGAGAGCTGCTTTGCAAATCTGCAAATTTTGAACTCACCATTAAAAGGATTCCCAGGACTTTTAGATGAGGTCCACACGGGGCGGAATTGCTGTGGATTTCTGTGCGGACCCTCCACACGGAAATTCAGCGACATTTACAGTAGCAGCACATTGGACAGGATTTAGCAAATCTCTTCCACAAGCTGCGGTAATGACCCGCACAAAACCCCTTGCAGAAAGTGACTTGCGGCGCGGAATTCAATTCCGCAGCATATTAATTTTATCGCCATCTCCACTGCGGAATTCACCTCCTCTCAGTTTGCAATAAAACGCCCACCAAATGGTATAAGTTTGGAGACAGGCTTTCCTCGGCTGAACTGCAGCGGAGTGCCCGCTGCAGACATTCTGCTGGATGTCAGCCCGTGTGGACCCACCCTTACTGTTGATGGTCACCAATAGTTGATCAGCTGGGTCCGCAGCTTGGGATCCTCACCAGTTAGCGGATGCCCGGACCCGCTGTCAGTATGGACCGTACTCTCTGTCAGTATGCACGGTATCCGCTGTCAGTATGGACGGTACCCGCTGTCAGTATGGACGGTATCCGCTGTCAGTATGGACGGTATCCGCTGTCAGTATGGACGGTATCCGCTGTCAGTATGGACGGTATCTGCTGTCAGTATGGACGGTACCCGCTGTCAGTATGGACGGTATCCACTGTCAGTATGGACGGTATCCGCTGTCAGTATGGACGGTATCCGCTGTCAGTATGGACGGTATCAGCTGTCAGTATGGACGGTATCCGCTGTCAGTATGGACGGTACCCGCTGTCAGTATGGACGGTATCCGCTGTCAGTATGGACGGTACCCGCTGTCAGTATGGACGGTATCCGCTGTCAGTATGGACTGTACCCTCTGTCAGTATGGACGGTATCCGCTGTCAGTATGGACGGTACCCGCTGTCAGTATGGACGGTACCCGCTGTCAGTATGGACGGTATCTGCCGTCAGTATGGACGGTACCCGCCGTCAGTATGGACGGTACCCGCTGTCAGTATGGACGGTACCCGCTGTCAGTATGGACGGTACCTGCTGTCAGTATGGACGGCACTGGAAACATTGGCATCTTTGCTTGCAGTAGTAAACTGGGCTGCTGCAGTGCTATCAATGCTATCTGCTTCCAGCGCTGCCATACTGACAGCAGACCTAGGGATCAGCTGACCGGCAGGGATCCCAAGCAGCGGACCCTCGCTGATCAGCTATTGATGATCTTTCTTAAGGAAGGTCATCAATAGTAAAAGTCCCAGGGACCCCTTTCAGATTCCCGTATTAGTTTGCAGCTTTCAGTCCTCGGATCTGCAGATCAGTTCGCGTTCCTCTTAATATGTTGTTATAGTTTTTGCGCTCGGTCTATAATCTGCATCTCATCATTGTCCCCATTCGTTCCTCACCTTCACGTATCGCCCCTCTTGTGTCTTCCTTTCAGCTGGCTGTGACCTACGATGACCAGAATCTCCTCTCCATCTCTGAAGACGGCTGCCTTATGGTGTGGAAAATCTCCGACAAAGAGAGCCGAGGCCTGAAGAGGGATAAAGAGCTGACGTACGCCGAGGAGGTGCTGGTCACCAAGTCCGACCTGGAGGAGAAGGTGGGGGTTACCCGCAGTACCAATCTACACTATGTATCTGTATATGGGTCTACATGAATGATGAGAGTTTTCCAGGACTAAAAACACATAATGGGCCAGAAATGTGAGAAATCAGTCATACTTCCTCCTTAAATTCCCCGGTCCATGGCAGGAGCCCGTGTCCCAGCCGCTCCAATGCCGGAAGAAGCTGCAGCGGTCATGATATTATCGGCACTGAAGCCTGTGATTGGCTGAGCAGTTACATGCACCTTATGGCAGGGAAGAGGCTCTTGTGCTGGACCACCGGGGGGCTCTGTAAGGAGGGCAGATTATATTGTTTAACCTTCCCTGTCCATTATATTTTATTATTCCTATAAACCCTTTAATGGGGACTTACAGGCAGATGCCAACCAATAGCTGAGCGCTCACTACTGGGGGGCTTTTTTCTTGAGTCCAGAGCAGCCTATGAAGTCAGGGCTGACAAGTCGCAGTACTTAGGGTCTCCATCCGCTGGTGGGCTTCCTTCTCTTGATGGAGTTCACCCTTAAAGGGGTTGTCTAGTATAGAAAAGCCATTTATATACACCCTAGTAGATAATTCTAAGTTAAAGTGACCCTCTGGTTTCACGACAAAATTCTGTCCTTGGACCTGCAAATGTTCTTCTCTGCCATCCGGCTGATTTGCCACTTCTGGTCCCGCTTCATCCAAGATGGCCATAGCAATTTTCTATCTAGCGAATTACACATTATGCACTGCTCTCTCATTGGCCCGTGCTAATCACCTGAGCAGCACTGGCCAATCAGAGAGCATGTATAGTGCATTGGTAGACTTAAACCCCATTGACACGCAACGATTATCGCTCAAAATTCATTCAAACATTGGCTTTTGAGCGATAATGCGATAATCGCTGCGTGTAAACGCTTCCATCTTTCACTCTTCGGCTGAACAATGATTTTTAGGTGAACATAAAATCCATCGTTCAGCCGGAGAAACATAGCAGGGACCGCACGCTGTGTTCCTCCACGGGAGCAGCTGATTACATTGTATTCAACTGACAATATTCAACTTGCCAAATAGACATTTATAGAACAGCACGGCAAGTGGTTCAGCACTCCGTTCATGATCATCGTGCGCAGTTCCCATGGTAGTAGCACAAAGGAGCGAGTAAAATGTGCCTTTTGTATCACTGACAATAGAACCAGGTAATGCTGGAACTGAAGACTCGCGTGGAGGAACTGAAGATGGAGAGCGAGTATCAGCTGCGACTGAAAGACATGAACTACAACGAGAAGCTAAAGGAGCTGACCGAGAAATTCATCCAGGAAATGGAGGTTCTGAAAACGACAAACCAGGTAAGAGATGCACGGCCCAAACCCACAACCCTCATCATCCCACGGAACACTCAAGTATCACCATCACCCCCATCATTCAGGTACTAAAAGCTGACGCCGAGAGGCAAGGACTGAAACACCAGGACGAATTAGCTGAAGTGATGGAGATCCATTCCCGGGAGCTGCAGGATCTGGGTACGGGACTCCGGATACTTTATGCTTTATTTGCCTTCAGATATTTTTGGTATTTTTCAGATTTTCTCTGCTTAACACAAATCCAATGTTTATTTTGCAAAAGGATCCTAAGCAGAAGCCCAAGGCTGACAGTCGGATTTCCTCCACTCTGTGCCATTGATGTACCGCAGATCCACATGAGGATTAGCCCCATTGGCAATCAGTAGGGCTAATCCTCAGTGAAGCCGCGGATCCACATGGAACACGTGATTGGGGTCATCCTGGGGCATGTAAATGGGGTTACAAAAGTCCTATTCGCATACACTGGATGGGGATTGTTAGTGGATTCAATGATGATTTAGGTGTGGAATCTGTTCCTAAATCCCCATCAAATCCATGACATGTGAACACATCCCAATCCCCAGGACTTTCCTCTCCTGTCCTGGGGGTTTACAATTCATACTTCTATCTTGCACTGGGAATGCGAGGCGACAGCCAGTATGGAGCGTTGAGGCGGCGTACATTCATGTGATCACCGCAGCCAATCACTGGCCTCAGGGGCTGTGCTTGAAGGACTGCTGGGGCCAGTGATTGGCTGCTGCAGTCACATGGTTGCACAGTGCGTCATCACTCCAAGAAAATGAACTAGGACCACCAGGGACCACTGGGGCTGCGGGAGAGTAATGTTTGATTTATAACACTTGCTACAGCCAGCTTATCAGTTTATTTTTTAACCTCTTGGAAACCTCTTTAAAGGGGCGGCCCACAAAATCTACTTATCCTTTATCCACAGCATAAGGGAAAAGTACCTGATCAGTGGGGGCCAGACTCTGGGACCCCCACTGATGACAAGAATGGGGGTCCTGAGTGTCCATGAATGAATGGAGTAGTGGTCAGGTGTTTGTATTACAGCTCCATTCATATCATTGGGACTGCAGGATAGAGCCGAGCGCTTCTACTTCTATTTAGCGCTTATACTCAGCAATCTCCAGCAGTTCCAAAGAAATGAATGGAGCAGCAATACGAGCATGTGACCACCACTCCATTCATGGCCATTCTTGTGATCGGTGGGGGTCCCAGCAGTCAGACGCCCTCCATTCAGATACTTAGCCATCAGTCTGTGAATAAGGGATAAATAGTTTTTGTGGATTAACTATTTTAAAGCTGGCCAGACATTAATGTCACCATCTGGTTTTGGATAAACCAAGATGGCGGCACCGCTTCCCTGACTACCTGATATACACTGTGCATCAGTAGTCTAAGACACTACACCCTGCTCTGATTGGCCAATGCTGTGCATGTGAGCAGAACTAGCCAATCACAGCAGTGTGCAGTGTCTTAAGTAGTGCTGGCCAATCAGAATGGCATGTAGTGTCTTAGACTACCAATGTACAGTGTGCATCAGGTAGTCAGAGAAGCGGGGCAGCCGTCTTGGTTGAGGGTCACTTTATAAGGTAGCAAATTATGAGAGGACCCATTAACAGTCTATTAGACCTCACAGAGCGTATTCCAGCATTCACTAACAGGAGTAGCAAAGATCCTACTAATCAACCGGGATACTAATGGCAGGTTGGGGCGGGTCCTCGTTAGCATCCGGTCAGCAGCGATCTTTCGTTTTTCACCTTATCCTGGAACATTTCACTTTTCAGAGACGGCAAACAATCATAAGCTGCTGCTGGAGTACGAGAAGTACCAGGAGCTGCAGATGAAGTCCCAGCGCATGCAGGGGGAGGACGAGCGGCAGCTGCACGAGCTGGAGGAGAGCAAGAGCCAGGCCTTGGAGGAGCTGACCGAGCACTACGAAACCAAACTACACGAGAAAGCGGCTCAGCTCCAGCAGGTGAGGGTCCTTACTGTAGCCGTTTAGGAGCACACCTTTACAGGTGGAGATGTTTGAGCTGGCTAGGTGTGGATTTCTCCAGCCAACCAATCACCACTGGTCTGCTGCACATAAATACCAGCCCCTCTGGCTAGAGGATGCTGCTTCGTCATTTCCCTTGTGTTTGCATCCATGCATGTTTACCAGTATGGTGTGAACAGTGGCGTGTTCTGTGGGTCTGTGCAGGTGGCCGGACATGTGGTATGAACAGTCCTGTTCTATATGGTGTTCATTCCTGTTAGGGCTGGCCAAGGCAGGTGGACTGGGGATCCCTAAGCCAACAGTCTCCCGTGTCCCTACTTACTTGCCACCCTGGGCTAAGCCCCAGGGCAACAACTGGGCGACGGTCCCTACACTGCACTAGTGTTAGGGACCCCAGGAAGGAGGCACTGGGAGGCCAACAGATAGGAGCCGTGAGCTGACGAGGAACTGATGTGCAAACCAGAGAATGGTAAGAAAACAGGCCGGGTCAAACCCAATGGTCACGAACGAAGGTACCGGAGGGAGAAACAGAAGCAGAGTCAGAGCAAGCCAAGGTCAAACCAAAAAACACGATCGAGGTACAAGGGGGTAAGGCAGGAGCAGAGTCAGAAACAAGCAGAGGTCGTAACACAAATGTCAGGTCTAAGAATGCGGGTGTTGTCGGAACAAGTGCAAAACAAACACTGGCACAGGAGTTAGGGTCGGCAAGGTTTAAATGCAGACTTACCCCGCTCAGTGGGGCGGGGACAAGTCACCTGATGACTGGAGGGAGTTAGAAAAGCACCTCCCCCCAGGTGCGCACTCACCAGAGCACCGCGCAGCTGACCAGTGGGCCCGCGCAGGGTGTGAGGCATGCCGCCGGCTGCCGCGACCAACCACAGGAGTGGGGGAGCCCCGGACAGAGCCGCCAGCCCAGGTCCCAGCCGGACGAGCATCCCACACAGACCGGAGACCGGCGCCCCCAGTGGTAACCCTCTTTCTAACAATTCCCTGGCATGTTGGTGTTAACTGTGTCGCATTCTGCATAGATCGTTCACCATCTAGGGCCATTTAGGTCCTTAGGTTCCAGCATAGGGCCGTCCCTATTGGGACAATCGCCCCACTTGCAGGCAGGACTCATGGGGTAAGTTGTCTTGTGAGAGTTGGGACCCACAAGACAACGGTGACCCTTGTCGTGGGCTTGTGGGCTTTAGTGTTTTGGCTAAAATATGAACCAATACCTCGTACTGTACCTATTCCATCTGTTTATGCGTGTAGGTATGTTAGATGAGTGTTTTGAGCGTTTGTCAGTCATTGTGTATGTCTGCTCGTGAGTCCAGTTCGCAGTTCATCTTTAGGTGTTCTGTGTGTACATTTGCGTAGTATCTTAGGTTACGGGACTAGCGCGTCCTGTCTGGACGTGACAACTGTGTCCAGTTCCGGGCACCCCGATTTAAAAAAGGCCGACAAACTGAAGCAAGTTTTGAGAAGATTTACCAAGATGGTGAGCGGTCTGCAAATCATGTCCTATGAGGAATGATTAAAGGATCTTGGAATGTTTGCAGAAGAGAAGGCTGAGAGACTTAATACCGCGTTTCCCTGAAAATAAGACCCTGTCTTACATTAATTTCTGCCCCAAAAAGAGGCACTAGGTCTTATTTTCAGAGGATGTCTTATTATACTTACCTCGATTCAGGTCCCTCCCACTGCTCTCCACAGCTCCGATGTACTACGCACAGTCCTTAGCCGCTCATACAACATCACTTCTTAGTTACGAGATTCATAAATCCCTCCTCTAGGAAGTGGTGGCTGTGATTGTTCTTCAACTGCTGCTCAGCCAATCAATGCAGCGCTGGATGAACCAATGCGATGGCTGTGATTGATTTATCCAGTACTGCTGATTGGCAGAACCAATCAATATCCATCGCGTTGTAGAGGCAGGATTTATGAATTGGCTGAGCCACGGCCAATCACAGCCATCGCATTGGTTCATCCAGCGCTGCATTGATTGGCTGAGCAGCGGTCGAAGAACCAATCACAGCCATCGCTTCCTGGAGGTGGGATTTAGGAATCCTGTAACCAGGAAGTGATGTTGTACAAGCGACTGAAAACTGTGGGAACCATGCCAAACCATGCTGAATCCTAGAGAGCAGTGGGAGGGACCTGGACCGAGCCTGCTAGGCAATGTATTATTTTTTTTTTATGTAATGAAACTATGACTTATTTTGGGGGGGACAGGGTAGCTGTCTACAAATACCTGAAGGGCTGTTACAGTGCAGAGGGATCAGCCCTATTCTCATCTGCACAAGGAAAGACTAGAAGCAATGGGATGAAACTGAAAGGGAAGAGACACAGATTAGATATTAGACAGTGAGGGGGATCAGTGAGTGGAACAGGTTGCCACGGGAGGTGGGGAGTTCTCCTTCAATGGAAGAGTTCAGAGGCCGGACAGACATCTGTCTGGGGTGATTTAGTGATTCTGCACTGAGCAGGGGGTCGGACCCGATGACCCCGGAGGACCCAATGACCCCGGAGGACCTGAAGCCCCCGGAGGTCCCTTCCTACTCGACTATTCTAAGATTCTACATCCTAACCCTCAGGCAACCAATATGTCGAGAAATGTGCAGCCGCAGCTGAACTTTGTGGGTAGGTGGTTATTGCCTTGTGCAGGGTCCTCCAGGAGTGGAGTGCCGTTGCCTCTTCTGTCTGTGCCCGGTGTACAGGAAGACATTGACCTTCTTACTGATGGTCTCCAGGCCAGATGGTCGGGAAGCATTTTAATGTGTGGTATCTTTCTCAGACTCAGGATGAAGCTCGTCAGCAGCTGAGAGAATTCGAAGAAACCAAGAAGCAGATAGAAGAGGACGGAGACCGAGAGATCCAAGACATGAAGATAAAGTACGAGCGGCGCCTGCGGGAGGAGCGAGAGAACTCCCTGCGACTGAAGGGGGAGAGCGGAATTATGAGGAAAAAGGTAAAAAGTGTGTAGATTACGTATACAGGCAAAAGTCAGGAACCCCCCAACTACCAGCAGGAGGCGCAACCCAGGTGTTCAATTGTAAAAAGAAAAATAGAAAGCAAATGCGGAAAGAAAATGGCTGATTAGACGACAGATTAGCATCAAAATCTGCAATTAGCCCTATCTGAAGTATAAGCTATCAATAGTAAATCAACGAGGGTCCACCACCTGGGATTCCTAACGATCAGCTGTTTGCTGGGCCGGTGCACTGTGCTGATTTCTGCAGGAAGCAGACAGCTCCGTTCCTGCTGCAGTGACCAGAATTAGTATTACAGGTCATTCACTGCAATGGGGACTCTACGCATTATACCAAGCTTGGGCACTACACAAGTGCAGTGGACCCCTGCTGATCTGCTACTAATGCCCTGTCCTAAAGACAGACCATTAATAGTTTGTAACTGGACAACCCCTTTAATGACATGGCGGATTTTTGATTTTGGGGTGCAGCAATTTTTTTATTTTTTTTTTTCGTCTACACATTTTGAAAGCCATAACTTTATTATTTTTCCATCCACAAAGTCGTATGAGGGATTGGTTTTGTGGGTTACGTTGGAATTTATACTGGCACCGTTTTTATGAGAAGATAGACTACAATTTAGCATCAAAATCTGCAGTTAGCCCTATGAATCTGGGTGCAGAATTCTGCAGCAGCATATTCCACTGCGTCCCGTATGAAAGGTCCCATATAGTCAAGGCGTTCCGACCAGCATGTTGTTCGGCTCTTAGGATGGAGTGACAGGCGCCGGTGTGAACGAGGCCGTACTTTTGCACAATAAGAACCTTTTTTATAAATCACTTAGTTTTCGTGGCGCTGCAGTCAAAGACCCAGAACTCTATTATTTCTCCATCGACAGAGCCTTGTGAGGGCTCGTTGGTATTATATTGGGGTACAAACTACTTTCTGTTCTTTTTTTCCCCCCATTTTGCTAGTCCCCTTTGGAGACCCGACAATGTGATTGCCTGATTGCTTCAGTAACGCACTACAGTACATCATATCTGTCAGTGTAAAAGGATGTGCATGTATGAGAAGACGATTAGTGCGTGTGCTGTTTAGACTGAAGGGCATCACTGGGTTCTTGCTGGCTTCTCGCTCAGTGCTTCACCTTCGATGGTGATTATCATTCATTGTTTGGTCGTTGGCTCGCGTTTAGACTGAGCGATTATCGTTCACTTTCGCTTGTTTGAAGGATAATCGTTCCATCTAAATGGGCCTTTACACGGCTGGGATCAGAGTTCTTTTCAATCCTGGGCATTAGAGTGACATGTTGGTCATATAATACAGTCAGCACCCGCAAGTGATGGGGACAAAATAGTAAGATGTGGTGATGGCATGGGCAAAGAAGCTGTGCCCGCACCACCACATAGTACTACTACTGCACAGTTAGGCTGCATTCACTCTGCTATTGCAGTTTACTTCACACACACACACACATATATGTGTATGGTAGGTGTATGGTAGGAGTATTACCCCATTATATATATATATATATATAAAATGGGGTAATACTCCTGCCATGCACCCCTGATGGGAGCCCCCCGTGTATGGCAGGTTATATGCATATGTTCCCCATGGAGTCGATGCAGTGTGACTCCACTAATAGATTTCTCTCATTACTTGTATGTATTAGACCGGCTGAGCACAACATATCATTATTTGTACGTTCCCGGATTTTGGACTCTCCCTTTACACATCTACCCAACAAGCGATATGTTCTCCTGACTGCCGTAACCTGACATGTCTGACCCTCGTCTCCCCTGTAGTTCAGCAGCCTGCAGAAAGACATTGAAGAACGGACGGCCGAGATTGAGCGGATGAAGATGGAGGAGCAGAAGCTGCTGGCTGTCATCAAGTCTCTGGATAAGGACATCCAGGGGCTGAAGAGAGAGATCCAAGAGAGGGACGAGACCATACAGGACAAGGTGAGTCCTCTCTGCACAAGATCTCTGCATGCTGTTAGTGAATGGAAACTGCTGACATAGATGCCAGGCTGATTACAGTGTATGTACGCTCTCAGGTGTAATGCGCTGGGCACCTGTGGCGGTGGAACACGAGCTACAGAGGTTTTCAGCCTCTGGAGGTAAATAGGAATACCTCTATTCAGGGCTCATTCAGAGGAACATAATTTTCACGCTGCTTCATGTGATCTTTACAGCCCCTATAGCCGCGATCTTTTTGCGCTGCTAGCAGCACATAGAACACACTTATATTAGGAAACGGCGCGCACCTAACAAAGATAGGACATGTGAGTGCAGGTTGCATGTAGCCCTGTGGTGCGCACAAGATAGGACCTGACCTGTTCTTGCGGCGTGCTGCGCAGGACTTTCCACTTACTCCTATTGGGAGCTGGATAGTGCGCAGCACACGTGCGATCGTGTGAACGGGCTACCTCAAGTAGCTGGCAGCAGCCCGTTCATGCGATCTTTATAGCTCCTATAGCCGCGATCTTTTTGCGCTGCTAGCAGCACGAAAATTACGTTCCTCTGAATGAGCCCTCACTGACAGCAAGTAGAGATCCTGAAATCTGTGTATAATGCTTTTCATTTATGCAGTTATTAAAGCCTATGTTCTGCTTTGTAACCCGTTGACTTGTGGCTCCATTGCATCTACATTAAAATATAAAGCGACTTTGCAATTAGTCTTCATTAAAGGGGTTGTCCCGCGCCGAAACGTTTTTTTTTTTTATTCAATAGGCCCCCCGTTTGGCGCGAGACAAACCCAATGCATGGGTTAAAAAAAAAAAAGGTTTAGTACTTACCCGAATCCCCGCTCTGCGGCGACTTCTTACTTACCTTACCAAGATGGCCACCGGGATCTTCACCCACGATGCACCGCGGGTCTTCTCCCATGGTGCACCGTGGGCTCTGTGCGGTCCATTGCCGATTCCAGCCTCCTGATTGGCTGGAATCGGCACACGTGACGGGGCGGAGCTACGAGGACCAGCTCTCCGGCACGAGCGGCCCCATTCACCAGGGAGAAGACCGGACTGCGCAAGCGCGTCTAATCGGGCGATTAGACGCTGAAATTAGACGGCACCATGGAGACGAGGACGCTAGCAACGGAGCAGGTAAGTGAATAACTTCTGTATGGCTCATATTTAATGCACAATGTACATTACAAAGTGCATTAATATGGCCATACAGAAGTGTATAGACCCACTTGCTGCCGCGGGACAACCCCTTTAAATGTTTCCTGCTGTTTTGGGTCTACAGACTATACATGTGTCTCCATGGAAGTGTGCCAGCAGCTCGGGTGCTAGGAAAGGATTTCTTTATTTGTGAATTCCAGTAAAGATATAGAAAAAACATGGATAAAAAAGCCCAGTCTGAGTATTCTAAACGCCTACATGTTTCGAGCCGGAGCAGCTAGTTGTATGCCATTACTTGGAGCTCCTGCTTGAAACATGCAGGCATTTAAAGTACTCAGGGGGGGTTTTGTAACCGTGTATTTCTTTGAATGTTGAAATAAATACATCCTTTTATACCATTCGAGCTGCTGGACAACTCCTTTTCTACTACATTTACCCATAGTGACTCTCTGCTCCTGAACACTTGGTGTGGAGGACGTGCAAGGCCGGGGGAGCTGAGAATTCCTCTAGTGTATATGTCTCTATGCAGACAACAAACGCACTCTGTGTAGTCAGATGGTGACATTGTACCCATGTATCGGTCTCCCATTTCCTGCTCATGTATGTTAGGAAGAAGTAGGGGACAGATGGAAGGGAATATGCTGCAGGACCAGACTACAACGGGTGTGTTTGTTGTCTGTTACCATGGAGACACATAGGTCTGCATAGCAGTTGTAGATACTGTGACAGTAGGATCATGTCAGTGTCGTCACCAGACCGGGTCTCTGCAGTGTTCACAGCGCTATCCACTTCCAGCACTGTCTGTACGAAGACTGTTTGAAAGGTCCTTCACTGTAGATGCAGTAGAGCTGATTTAGCGCATACAGCACAATGGAAGTCGGAAGCTTTCTTCGCTCTCACATCCTAACCTCTGTTCTTTCTGGTCCAGGAGAGGAGAATCTACGACCTGAAGAAGAAGAGCCAGGAGCTGGAGAAGTTCAAATTTGTTCTGGATTATAAAATCAAGGAGCTGAAGAAGCAGATCGAACCCCGAGAGAACAAGATCAAGGAGATGAAGGAGCAGATCCAGGAGGTAGAGGGGGGGTGGGGGGGGGGGGTTAATACACTCATTGTTAGTAACATCTCCCCCCCTCCCAGAAGGAGTATATATATATCCACTCACTGTCAGTAACATCCCTTCCCTAGGAGTTACACATAGTCTGCGGCAGCACAGCGATGCAGCAGCAAAGTAAAAAAACGTTTATTCCTCCATTTCCAAGCATGGCTGCGGCGTATACTGTATACTGTATACTATATACTGTATACTGGCCGAAATGTCGCAGCCATGCTTTGAAATGGAGGAATAAAGGTTTTTTACTTTGCTGCTGCATCGCTGTGCTGCCGCAGACTGTGTGTCTCTTATGGGTTATCTTGGAACTATAGTCCGGGTTCCCCTTTTGTGGCTTTGCACTGCTGGACTCGCCCTGTAAGCAATAAGTGAGCGCTGCTTGTGCAACTCTTTTTCCTTCCCTAAAAGTTGCTGGAGGGAATGAAACTTTCTGTGTGATTGTAACATTGATATCAGTAAGTGATACCAATATCAGAGCAAGAGGAGCATTCATTGTGGAGAACTGAAGAGAGGCTCTAGTACCCGGTTGTACCACCTCTAGCTTAGATACAAGACATGATACGGGCGGGCATGGAGGCTCTAGTACCCTGTTGTACCACCTCTAGCTTGGATATAAGAGGTGATAAGGATGGGCATAAGTAACATATCTGTCTGAGATGGAACTGCATGCTTGGTTTTGCAGCAAGATGACATCTTCTCTTGAGGTTGGGATGGTGTATATTGGTGAATCCTCAGCATTTCTGCACCATATCATGGAGATTTCGCCACTCCTGGACAATCCACATGTGAACATTGTAGAGGTCCCCGGTCTCCTACAACTTGTGGCTGAACCAAACCGGTCCAGATGATGGAGGTGGCCCCATGTCTGCTATGGGCCCCAGCTCCTGTTGGTTCCACACATGTAGGCATGGTGCCCCAGCTCCTGTTGGTTCCACCCATGTAGGCATGGTGCCCCAGCTCCTGCGCCAGGACTGGGTTGTTAGGAGCAAACTGGGCCAAGGATTATCCTGTACTGGTGCCCAACTGGGTCCATGTTTAACAGTGGGTCTCTAACGAGGGCAAAGTCAAACCGCTCCGTGTTATTTAGCAGTAGATGGTGGCGGTATGTAGGAGGTGCATTGTAGTTTAATGTGGGAACTCTACAGCAGCAGTAATGGGCTCTGAAGGGGTGGGATTAGGATGCCACACGTTATTTGTGCACTACATGGTGGTATTATGTAGGATGTATATGGCACGATGCATTGGCGCTATATGGCGGTTTTATCTATAAATGGCAGGCAGCGTGGCGTTATTTCTGTTTCTATCTATGTTTTAGATGGAGGATGAACTGGAGCGTTTCCATAAGCAGAACACACAGCTGGACCTAAACATCACAGAACTGAAGCAGAAGCTGAAAGCCACCGAGCGGGAGATGCAGAAGGAGAGACAGAAGGTGAGGCCGCAGGGACCACGAGGGTCGGGTGAGGCCGCGGGGACCACGAAGGTCGGGTGAGGCCGCTGGGACCACGAGGGCTGGGTGAGGCCGTGGGGACCACGAGGGCCGGGTGAGGCCGTGGGAACCACGAGGGCCGGCTGAGGTCGTGGGGACCACGAGGGCCGGGTGAGGCCGCGGGGACCACGAGGGCCGGGTGAGGCCGCGGTGACCACGAGGGCCGGGTGAGGCCGCGGTGACCACGAGGGCCGGGTGAGGCCGCGGTGACCACGAGGGCCGGGTGAGGCCGCGGTGACCACGAGGGCCGGGTGAGGCCGCGGTGACCACGAGGGCCGGGTGAGGCCGCGGTGACCACGAGGGCCGGGTGAGGCCGCGGTGACCACGAGGGCCGGGTGAGGCCGCGGTGACCACGAGGGCCGGGTGAGGCCGCGGTGACCACGAGGGCCGGGTGAGACCGCGGGACCACGAGGGCCGGGTGAGACCACAGGGTCCACGAGGTCCGGGTAAGGCCGTGGGACCACGAGGGCCAGGTGAGGCCGCGTGGACCTAGAGGGCCAGCTGAGGCCGCGGGGAATACGGGGGCCGGGTGAAGCCGCGGAGAATACGAGGCCGGGTGAAGCCGCGGGGACCATGAGGGTCGGGTGAGGCCGCGGGGACAACGAGGGCCGGGTGGGACCATGGGGACCACGAGGGCCGGGTGGGGCCGCGGGGACCACGAGGGCTGGGTGGAGCTAATTGTTTTCAAGGACAACCAGTAGAATTTTAAAAGCAGCTTTGGTTGTGAATGGAGAAAATGATAAACTGTAAAATATTTGCAAAATGATGCCATTCCTCTTGTAGATTTACATTGTGAGATGTTAGAAGTTCCCTTTAAGGCCGTTGGGATGTGAGAACTCTGGACCCCCCATGCATTAAAGTAACAAATGGTGATGTGCTCACCCCCGCTGTGCCCCCTGACGGCATTGGCAGCTCTGTTCTCTCACCCGGTTTGCGGGACGTCCCAGGGGCTGCAGCCAATAGCAGAGCTGTGACCAGTGATATATAACCCTCTGCCGTACGGTATATACGATCATCATGTCATATGGATCCGCAGGTTCGTGACGTTGAGGCGCTGGTGAAACGCTTTAAGACGGATCTGCACAATTGTGTCGGCTTCATCCAGGAGCCTAAGAAGCTGAAGGACAACATCCGGGAGCTGTTCGCAAAATACGTGCAGGAGAGCGACGCGGTGAGCCCAGATATACATATATCCCCTATACAGGGCTGGGTATACCTTGTACTGCATGTATAGGACTGTATATATGTCATGTATAGATATCTGTATATCGTTTATGCAGGGCAGTGTGTATATAATCTGCTCCACGGGGTGCTGTATATAATCTGCTCCGCGGGGTGCTGTATATAATCTGCTCCGCGGGGTGCTGTATATAATGTCCACAGGGTACGGTATATAATGGCCTGTATAGATGTCTGTAGTTTGAGTGCGGTCCTTGCACCAGGTTGAAGGTAGCCCGATGACCAGCTGGTTCTCTTCTCTTCTCTGTCTGTATACAATCTGCTCCATATAGAAGTCTATACATAATCTCTTATATATCAATCTGTATATAATTTCCTGTATAGTGTCTCCTATATAGAGGTTTGTATATAATCTTACTGTATCTCCTGTATAGAGTTCTACAGGGGTCAGTATACAATCTCATGTATACATTTTTCCTGTATAGAGCTCTATAGGGGTTGGTATATAATCTCCTGCATAGCGTTCAGGTATTGACATCTGTTGTACGGAGACATATACATTTACACCTATAGAAAGTAAATGACTTAATGGTGGAGTGAGGACTCCGGAGGGTCTCGGCAGCGGATGGGGGAGATTCTTGGGTCTTGTTAATCTTTATTTGGTCCCCCTGGCGCTTGGCGTCGGCTCGTGTGCCGCCATCAGTATCACTTCTGTGTCCCTGCAGGCGGAGATCGTGGGCATAGACGCGGACATCCAGCAGGAGTCTGCCCGTCAGCGGGAGCACATGGAGCGCAGCCTGAGCACCTTACAGAAGAAGCTGCTGAAGGACAGCGAGATCCACCGCGCTGACAACGTGCGGGTCATGCAGGTAGGTGCCGTTACTTACTGCTGGCGTTCCTCGCAGTTCCGCCGCCCCATGTGATCGCAGCTCTGGAGCCGCTCGATTTCTACCGCATTTCTGGTTGCTTCTTCTTCAGTCCAACGAAGCATCTGGGGGTGGAGGTGACATGTCGGGTCCGTACGTGTGACCGCGGCGGGGAGGGGCGTCACGTCCGCGCCGATCTGATGTGTCACCTCCATCGCTTGCAGGAAAATGTAACACTGATTAAGGAGATTAATGAGTTACGGCGGGAGCTGAAGGTCAGTCGTACAAAGGTCCACGACCTGGAGGTGGCACTCGGGGTAGAGAGGAAGAATCGGAGAAGTAGCCTGGCAGACTCCAAAAGTAAGTATTGTCCCGCTCTACTACTACCCCCATCATCACACACAGCGCACCGCAGCAGCAGCCGCCGGTTATAATACATGGGGGGGGGGGTGCTTGGATTTTGGCGCAATGGGTGGATGCTGCTCAAGGCATAAAAAAAGGTTCTCCTATTTGCACATCCTGCTGTTAATTCCGTGGTGCACAGCATAGCGGCGCCGCTGTGGTGCATTGTGGGAGATGTAGGATAGCAGGTGCGGAAAGGAAAATGACACCTTATGTGGTGCTTAAGAGCGCAAGAACTCAGCCAAACCTGTGCTAGTACAGAGCTGTCAGCAGAATTGTGAATGCAGCTCTTGGTGCGATTGCAGCTCTGGGGGTGACTGGAGTGTAAGACATAATGGAACATCAGAACTGTGACTGCAGCTCTGGGTGTGAGTAGAGTTTAGGGCATGATGTGAAAGTAGAACTGTGAATGCTACCTGTGATATGAATAGAGTATAAGACATGGTGTGAGAACAGAACTATGAATGCTGCTCCGGATGTGAGTAGAGTATGGGGATGATGTAGGAGCAGAACTGTGAATGCAGCTCTGGATGTGACTAGAGCACACCACATGATGTAATTGCTGCTCAAGATGTGGCTGTGGTATATATGTTTGAACAGCCGAACTGTGAGCGCAGCTCTGGTTGTGACTGGAGTATGGCATAATAAACTAAAGCAAAGTATCTATCTTGTTGCATAATCTGCAGCTCTCTGACCCGCTGTCTTCTCTGCCACAGGGTCCCCCGCCAGCGACCCGCTGCCCTCTGGGGTACTGCGGCTAAACATCCAGGAAGAAACAACGCGGATCGTAGAAATGCAGAAACTGGAGATCAAGCGGCTTCGTGATGCGCTTCAGTCACCGGATGAGATGGTGGGGATCAGAGCGCCCCCTGTGGGGAGGTTGCCGTCACTAACCACCTGATCGCACTCGTAGAACCGCGGGGAGCGTTGGCACAGTGCGGGTCACTAAGCTGTGGGATTCCAACCATTCGCTGATATTAGGGACGCGGCGCCGCGCTTCTGTCTGCTTTACACGGATTCTGTTCGTCTCCATTATACTTGGAGATGAGAATTGCGCAGTCGTTATTCTACACTTCAGATACAACGAAGCAAACAGAACCCTTGTCAGACGCCACAGTGCCGTCCGTCCCACTAAGTGAAGGGTCCCTTTCCGTTACGTTCGGGGGTCCCTGGCCATGTTGCTTTCAGCAGCTGGAATGGAACCCCCAGACAGAATCCCACAGCAAAGCGTAAAACCCTGCGAACGCTCCAGCACAACGATCCCCGCTGCCCCTCAGATGCCTCATCAACCATCAATCATTGCGCTGGTGGAGGGGACGCTCGGACGCCCCACACCCCACTGTCCGCAGCAACAACTTGTTACACAGAAGCCGCATACAAGGTACAATATAAGGATTGGTGTGAGATGGCGCCATCCACAGGCCCCTCAGCTGTGCGGCCCATCTTCTACCGCTACATCCCCCCCAACAGTTACAGTAAAATTGGAAGAGCCCTCCCTTCTGCGTTCCAGCGGCCATAACCTTCCCCTCCAGTCTGACAGCTTGTAGTTTGCGGGACGACTTATAGTTTTCATAGGAACCAATTTTGGGTCCAAATAAGGAATTGAACAACTTTTATACATATTATATATATATTTTTTGCTGGGGCGATGGAAATAAACACCATGTGGCCCGAACATCATGTTACCTTTATTCTACGTCATTAGGGGTGTATTTACACTCTTCATATCTGCGTGCGCTATATGCAGAGCAGGACACACTGATTTAAATGGGTTAGGCTGCCTGTCCACGGGCGTTGCGGTATCGCCAGGGAGCAGGAGCCAGCAGGCGGATCTCCGCCATCAGCCTATCTGACAGACAGGCTGACCGTGCAGAATCACTGTAAATTCGCAGCATGCTGCGAATTGCCACCCGCGAATGGAGAATCGCAATAATTCTCCGCTCATGGACAGGGGGAAGCGCTCTCCATAGCAACGCTATGGAGAGCATTCACTGCACTCCCCGCGGACGGATTATCGCCGCAGGGAACGCATGAAAACCCGCCTGTGGGCAGGCAGCCTTAGTTCTCATTTCTGATTTTGCACGCACTGCCAGAGGGGGAAGGAGACTGATTTAAACCAGCGATGATCGGCCTCAGGGGTTTTGGTGTGAGAAGAACTCATGGGGTAACAGTATTAAGTTGCCCTAAAGGTATTGAGGGCCATTTTTGATTGTCGCTTCTAGTGCAGAGATGTAATATAAATGTGAGATCTTACAGGAACAGAAACGTCTGAGCAGAGCGGGAATTGTTCTCATTATAAATGAGCGGTTTCCATGGTAATCTGTACTATTCAGCCCGTCGGGCCGCAGGGATGCTGGATACAAGGAACATAACTTTACATGAGTGAGAAGCCATAAAGCCGATAAAGGTCTGTCTGCAGCCCCCACTAGGGAACCTCCTTGTATAAAGATATAAAAAAGCCACCACTAGGGGGAGCTCACTGTATACAGATATATACAGCCACCACTAGGAGGAGCTCACTGTATACAGATATATACAGCCATCACTAGGAGGAGCTCCCTGTATACAGATATCTACAGCCACAACTAGGGGAAGCTCACTGTATACAGATATATACAGCCACCATTAGGGGAGCTCCACGTATACAGATATATACAGCCACCACTAGGGGGAGCTCACTGTATACAGATATATACAGCCACCACTAGTAGGATCTCACTGTATACAGATATCTACAGCCACAACTAGGGGGAGCTCACTGTATATAGATATATACAGCCACCACTAGGGGAGCTCCACGTATACAGATATATACAGCCACCACTAGGAGGAACTCCCTGTATACAGATATCTACAGCCACAACTAGGGGGAGCTCCATGTATACAGATATATACAGCCACCACTAGGGGAGCTCCCTGTATACAGATATATACAGCCACAACTAGGGGGAGCTCACTGTATACAGATATATACAGCCACCACTAGGAGGAGCTCCTTGTATACAGATATACACAGCCACCACTAGGAGGAGCTCCCTGTATACAGATATACACAGCCACCACTAGAGGGAGCTCCCTGTATACAGATATCTACAGCCACAACTAGGGGGAGCTCACTGTATACAGATATATACAGCCACCACTAGGGGGAGCTCCCTGTATATAGATATATATAGCCACCACTAGGGGGAGCTCCCTGTATATAGATATATACAGCCACCACTAGTAGGATCTCACTGTATACAGATATCTACAGCCACAACTAGGGGGAGCTCACTGTATACAGATATATACAGCCACCACTAGGGGGAGCTCACTGTATACAGATATATACAGCCACCACTAGGAGGAGCTCCCTGTATACAGATATCTACAGCCACAACTAGGGGGAGCTCACTGTATACAGATATATACAGCCACCACTAGAGGAGCTCCCTGTATACAGATATATACAGCCACCACTAGGGAAGCTCCCTGTATACAGATATATACAGCCACCACTAGTAGGATCTCACTGTATACAGATATATACAGCCGCCACTAGGGGGAGCTTCTTGTATACAGATATATACAGCCACTACTACCATGTTTCCCTGAAAATAAGACATTGTCATAATATTTTTGCCCCAAAAGAGCCACAGTGTCTTATTTTCGAGGGTGTCTTATACTTACCTGGCCGACGACATCCCGGTGCCTCTCGCTGGTCTTTGGTGCTGCGGCAGGCTGCCATGTTCTTCGCGCTGACATTATTCTTTTCCTACTAACGGGGCTTTGAATATCCCACCTTCAGCAAGCAAGTGCTGTGATTGGATCATGAGCGCCATGGCACAGCCAATCAGAGCTGGCGCAAGATGAACCAATCACAGCCATTCAGTGATGTCATTCACTGAATGGCTGTGAATAATCGAGCATCGGCTCTGATTGGCTGAGGTAGTAACGCTCGTGATCTAATCACAGCACTCGCTTGCTGGAGGTGGGGTATTCAAAGCCTCGTTACCACGAAGAGAATGATGTCAGCGCGGAGGACAGGGCAGCCTGCCGCAGCGCCGGTGACCAGTGTGAGGGATCGGGATGCCGCCAGCTAGGTGAATATTGATTTTTTATTTTTTTCTAAATCTGGTGATGCTAGACTTATTGCCATAGCATCACTAGATGCTTCTGGGGAAGGGTTTATATTTCAATCCCCCCCACCTCCCCCCCAAAAATCAGGGTAGGGCTTATTATTCGGGTAGGTCTTATTCTTAGGGGAACGCGGTAGGAGGAGTTCAATGTGTACAAATTATACAGCCACCACTAGGGGACATTTGTGGCTACCACTAATAAATCTCTATGTGCCCCCTAGTGGTGGCTGCACATCATGTAACACTATGGCAGTGCAGGACGTTTGGAGCTCAGGATCAGAAAAAAAAAAATAGCTGTAGCGCTATACGATATATACTGAGATGAATCGGTGCAGATTGTTGGCACTAGATGGGACCCGATGATAAAAGCTGGAGATTCACTTTAAGAATGGTACATAGAGCTGAGCGTCTGCAGCATTGTGTCAGCGCAGGAACTCTCCCGCACAGCGCTCTGCTCTTTGATGTCTCTGATATCAGCCTCTTCTGACATTTAGAGGAAACGTTGTACCGGATGCCACATTGTAGCTGGGAGATATTTCCTTGACTCTGTTCCTGTCAGTTTCTGGACCTTCGCTCCCTGGTAAGTATCTACCCTTTATAATCATTAGTCAGTAATGAAGCTTTCAGCAGCTGATGGGTTGTTACAGTGTATCAGTCCAGGCAGTAGTAAGGACAGCGCAGCGGTGCGCTCCGAGTACCCCTCCCATCACAGACTTCATGGACTTTTACCAGTACAACTTCAATGATTGCCTCTTGGATATGTCGTGATTCGCCACAGAAGGAGCTGGAAACCTTCGTGTTTTGTCCTCGCGGTCCTAATTCACAAGTTTTAGGCAGTTTGAATGAATGACGCTCTGAAGCTCTCACCTCAGCGAGCCAACAAAGCCATAGCAAGAATCCAGCATGCATTCGGATCATTACTCATAAGAATAGCAGATCTGTCAGCAGCAGCTTGCTGACGGTTTCCGGATAAAACAGGTAATAAAGATGCACTGATTGACTATAGAGCCAACATGATGCAGAGGTGGAGCGTTGCTTTAACCCAGCTGCTCAGTACTGAGTGTGTGCGTGCATGAGTGTGTATGTTTGTGCGTGTGTTGTGTGTATGTGTGTGCATGAGTGTGTATGTTTGTACATGTGTGTTTTGTGTGTGTGTGTGTGTGTGCATGTGGATGGGGGAGGGGGGGGGGTACTATCATATCCGTTCATTCTTCTTATGTAACATTTGTAACAATCTGCGGCTTTGTATGAAGTTGCGCCAATATCTCCCAGATGTGAAGAGGTCATAGTGAACGTTCATTGTGATCTCATGGCTGGCTCTTATCTAGGCAAATGGAAGTGAGACAGTAATAGACAATGCACTGTATGTGAGCGGCGTGCGAACAATGCAATATTGTGTCACTGCCGGCCAAGCACAATGCTTGTCTGTAGAGCAGGTGCCAGGGGTCCCCGGTAGAAGATGCGTCACTGCAGGGTTACTGACCGCTGTCCTATACACTGCCCTACCACTACACTCCTTGTCAAAACCAATCCATCCCCTAGAAGGAGTGTGTGTGTGTGTATAGGTATGTGTGTGTATATATATATATATATATATATATATATATATATATATATATATACATATATATATGATGAAGTAGTATATATTTATATAGGCGAAAGCCCTCACTGACTGACTCACCACTAATTCTCTAACTTCCCGGTGTCGTACAAACTTTGGCACAACCATTCTTTAGGTCCTAAATAGAAAAGTAAAGGGGTCACAACTTCAATATTCAATTCTAAGCGTAAAAAACTCTGAAAATCTGCAATACATTACATAGTTCTTCTCCAGAAACCATAAAGGGAAGTCTAGGGAAATGATTTGCATACTGAGAAGAATCTAACTGACCTCTATGTGTATATACTGAGAAGAATCTAACTGATCTCTATGTGTATATACTGAGAAGAATCTAACTGATCTCTATATGTATATACTGAGAAGAATCTAACTGACCTCTATATGTATATACTGAGGAGAATCTACCTCACCTCTATGTGTATATACTGAGAAGAATCTAACTGACCTCTATATGTATATACTGAGAAGAATCTACCTCACCTCTATGTGTATATACTGAGGAGAATCTACCTCCCCTCTGTGTATATACTGAGGAGAATATAACTGACCTCTATGTGTATATACTGAGGAGAATCTACCTCACCTCTATGTGTATATACTGAGGAGAATCTACCTCACATCTATGTGTATATACTGAGGAGAATCTACCTCACCTCTATGTGTATATACTAAGGAGAATCTACCTCACCTCTATGTGTATATACTGAGAAGAATCTAACTGATCTCTATGTGTATATACTGAGAAGAATCTAACTGACCTCTATATGTATATACTGAGGAGAATCTACCTCACCTCTATGTGTATATACTGAGGAGAATCTACCTCCCCTCTGTGTATATACTGAGGAGAATATAACTGACCTCTATGTGTATACACTGAGGAGAGTGTGTATATATTGAGGAAAATCTACTTCACGTCTGTGTGTATATACTGGGGAGAATCTACCTCCCCTCTATGTGTATATACTGAGAATAATCTACCTCACCTCTTGTGTACATACTGTGGAGAATCTACCTCACCTCCTTGTGTATATACTGAGGAGAATCTACCTTCCCTGAATGAGTATATACTGAGAAGAATCTACCTCATCTCTATGTGTATATATTAAGGGAATCTACCTCACCTCTGTGTATATACTGAGGAGAATCTACCTCACCTCTATGTGTATATACTGAGGAGAATCTATCTCACCTCTATGTGTATATACTGAGGAGAGTCTACCTCACCTCTATGTGTATATACTGAGGGGAATCTACTTCACCTCTATCTGTCTATGCTGAGGAGAATCTACCTCACCACTATGTGTATATGCTGAGGAGAATCTACCTCACCTCTCTGTGTATATACTGAGGAGAATCTACCTCACCTCTGTGTGTATATACTGAGGAGAATCCACCTCACCTCTATGTGTATATACTGAGGAGAATCTCCTTAACCTCTATGTGTATATACTGAGGAGAATCTACCTCACCTCTATGTATATATATACTGAGGAGAATCAACCTCCCCTCTATGTGTATATACTGAGGAGAATCTACCTCACCTCTATGTGTATATACTGAGGAGAATCTACCTCACCTCTATGTGTATATACTGAGGAGAATCTACCTCACCTCTCTGTGTATATACTGAGGAGAATCTACCTCACCTCTGTGTATATACTGAGGAGAATCTACCTTACCTCTGTGTGTACATACTGTAAAGAATCTACCTCATGTGTATATACTGAGGAGAATCTACCTCACCTCTATGTGTATATACTGAGGAGAATCTAGCTCACCTCTATATGTATATACTGTGGAGAATCTACCTCCCCTCTATGTGTATATACTGAGGGGAATCTACGTCACCTCTTTATGTATATACTAAGACAAATCTACCTCACCTCTATGTGTATATACATAGAATAATCTACCTCACCTCTGTGTGAATATTCTGATGAGAAACTACCTCACCTCTATGTGTGTATATACTGTGGTAAATCTACCTCACCTCTATGTGTATATACTGAGGAGAATCAACTTCACCTATCTTTGTATATGCTGAGGAGAATCTACCTGACCTCTATGTGTATATACTGAGAATAATCTACCTCATCTCTATGTTTATATACTGAGGAGAATCTACTTCTCCTCTATGTGTATATGCTGAGGAGAATCTACCTTACTTCTATGTGCATATGCTGAGGAGAATCTACTTCACCCCTATGTGTATTTACTGAGGAGAATCTACCTCTCCTCTATGTGTATATACTGAGGAGAATATAACTGATCTCTATGTGTATATACTGAGGAGAATCTAGCTCACCTCTGTGTGTATATACTGAGGGGACTCTACCTCACTTCTATGTGTATATACTGAGAATCATCTACCTCATCTCTGTGTGAATATACTGAGGAGAATCTACCTCACCTCTGTGTGTATATACTGAGGGGAATCTACCTCACCTCTATTGTATATACTGAGGGGAATGTACCACACCTCTACGTGTATATACTGAGGAGAATCTAGCTCACCTCTATGTGTATATACTGAGGAGAATCTACCTCACCTCCATGTGTATATACCTAGAAGAGTCTACCTCACCTCTTTGTGTATATACTGAGGAGAATCTACTCGTATCTCTATATGTATATAGTAAGGACAATCTAACTGACCTCTATGTGTATATACTGAGGAGAATCTAACTGACCTCTATGTGTATATACTGAGGAGAATCTACCTCCCCTCTGTGTGTAAATACTGAGGGGAATCTACCTCACCTCTATTGTATATACTGAGGAGAAAGTACCTTACCTCTACGTGTATATACTTAAGAGAATCTAGCTCACCTCCATGTGTATATACTGAGTAGAATCTAATTGACCTCTATGTGTATATAGTGAGGAGAGTCTAACTGACCTCTATATGTATATACTAAGGAGAATCTAACTGACCTCTATATGTATATACTGAGGAGAATCTACCTCCCCTCTATATGTGTATACTTAGGAGAATCTAGCTCACCTCTATGTGTATATACTGACTGGTGAGACGCTCCTTTCTACTGGTGGTCTGTAGTCGGCATCCTGAGCCCGGCCACCTGGTGTGCCCTCACACATCCACTGGTCCCAACACCTCCTAACAGTCTGGTCAAACCCTCCTCTCTACTTGTGGTCTGTCGGGGGCCTGAGCCCGGTCACCTTGTGTGCCCCCATCCACTGGTCCCAACATTCTCTAACAGTCTGATCAGACGCTCCTCTCTACTGTTGGTCTTTAGGGGGGCGTTCTGAACCCAGTCACCCTGTGTGCCCTCACACATCCACTGGTCCTAGCACCACCTAACAGTTTGGTCAGATGCTCCTCTCTACTGGTGGTCTGTAGGGGGCATCCTGAACCCAGTCACCTTGTGAGCTCCCATCCACTGGTCCCAACACCTCCTAACAGACTGGTCAGATGCTCCTCTATACTGGTGGTCTGTCGGGAGCCCTGAGTCCGGTCACCTTGTTAGCCCTCACACATCCACTGGTCCCAACACCCCTTAACAGTCTGGTCAGACCCTCCTCTCTACCGGTGGTCTGTCGGGGGGCCTGAGCTTGGTCACCTTCCACTGTTCCCAACACCTCCTAACAGTCTGGTCAGATGCTCCTCTCTACTGGTGGTCTATAGGCGGGTCCTGAGCCTGGTCACCTTGTGTGCCCTCATCCACTGGTCCCAACACCCCCCAACAGTATGGTCAGATGCTCCTCTCTACTGGTGGTCTGTAGGGGGGCGTCCTGAGCCCGGTCACCTTGTGTGCCCTCACGCATCCGCTGTTCCCAACATCTCCTAACAGTCTGGTCAGATGCTCCTTTCTACTGGTGGTCTGTCGGGGATCCTGAACCCGGTCACCTTGTGTGCCCCCATCCACTGGTCCTAACAGTCTCGTCAGACGCTCCTCTCTACTGGTGGTCTGTAGGGGGGTGTTCTGAGCTCGGACACTTTGTGTGCCCTCATCCACTGCTCCCAACATCTCCTAGCATTCTGGTCAGACGCTCCTCTCTACTGGTGGTCTGTCGGGGGTCCTGAGCCCGGTCACCTTGTGTGCCCCCATCCACTGGTCCCAACACCCCCTAACAGTCTGGTCAGAACAGCCTGGTGGAGGACAATTCGTTGATACGACCATTCAGCTTCTCGCATCCCAATAATGCGCCCCTCGCAGACTCTGGAAATGGGGTGAAATCTCTTCTCTGTGTCGTAGAGGCGTCTAGTGGTCAACCAGCTCCACACAAGCGGAAGAAGAGGTCACTACACACAAGGAGCCTCCTAGAGCCTCTTATAGGCCAAGGGAGGGGAACTACTTTTAGGGACTCAGTCGACAAGACCGTTCATCTAATCACCACAACTCTCAGCATTTACATAGCTGGCTGAGATGCAGACGCAGGACGGGTACTGCAGAAACAGGAAAACTTCTTCTGGGGGCCGGATTGTTTTGAGGAGAGTTTTTGGACTTCCCTATCAGTAGAATGGATCATGTCTTATTAGCGTATCACGTGTCCTAAATTTACAGAGTTTACATGCGGTATCATTGTTAATTGTCACATTAGTGGACTATCAGGTCGAGCAAAGACTATTACTGAAGAAGCAGCAACAACCGCTCTTCTGGCCTCAATAATCAGTTAAGGTTTTTGCTCATCCAGGCTTTGTTTTATCAGAACCTGTTTCTCGGAATTTGGAAAGTCGTTTGGCCACTGTGCTGTGGGTAATGGGAGGTCTGGTTGGGTGGCATTGATTGAAATCTGCAGTGATGACATGTGTCATTCACTTGACAAAAGGATGATCTCAACATGTTCTACTTGAGATCAAACCATGATTCACATTGCCCGTAATAAAGAAAAATCACAGTGTTAACATGAGAACGAATAAAGTTATGTGAAAATAAAGCACACCGTTGTTTTTCTGGTGAAATTCTCCACTAGTCTGATATATCACACACCAACCTTCTCATTGGAAAAATTGGAGTTGAATCCAAGATGGCGGCATTCAAAATGGCCGTCATGTTGGTCACATGGCCTAACAGGTTTCGCTCTTCTTTTGCAGCTTGTATGCAAAAGGGCATCACTGTTCTATATGGATGTTTCCACACTCTTGAGACTCCCTGTACTTTCAGTAGGATAGTGTACATAGTGTGCCGCCATATGGTGCCAGCCATAGTGTTCCGCTATACAATGTCAGTCATAGAGTGCCCCTTGAACATCTACAATACCAGTCACCCCCACACTCCGCTCATTTCACAGTGGTCCCTACTCATCTCCATAAATAGGCAATCACAATTGGCATTCAGAAATCTAAGAAAGCTGGGTGGTATCGGCTGTGGCAGCGGTCATATTCGCTGTCGTCCAGCATTAAGTCCAACATGAAAACCAGCAGGCTAGAAGCAGACGAAAGGAAACGAGGGCAAGACTTCCATCCACTAAAGAAAATCGCAAGAACGGATGAAGGAAGTGTGAAGATATCAGGTAGAAGAAGGCGTGGCCTGTGTGCAGGTGAGGAGGTGGAGCAGACTGAACACCTGGAATGTCTCTGCCCTTCCTGTCACTGCAGCACAGCCAATCCCTGCGCAGGCCGCGGCCGAGGAGGAAGAGGTAGAATAATACACAAGGGAATCCTGTAAGACAAGCAGCGACAGAGGAGGAGGATGAGGAGGGCGCAGTCCTGGCACCTCACCTGGGAGCACCGAGGACCCCAAGGTGGTGAGTCTCCACGTATGTTGTACGCAGAACACGTCAGCAATCACAGAGGTTGATCCATTCCGGACATTGCTTAGGTTATGGATATGAGGGTGGTAGTCATGACAGGTCTGATCACCTGTCCGGCCGACAGGCACACCTGTGATATATGGGAAGTGTAATGGCATTAGACTCATTCCAGAAGAGCATCCAGAAGGGGGCAGAGGCTGCAGCGGCCCCGGGGTTCAGGGGGCCCAAAGGCTCCAATATCATAATAGAGGACAACCATTCTAGAAGTATACATAACTTTTCTGTTTCTGGGAAAGCTGGGTGAAAACCGAGCCCGGAGCAGAGACTGTGCCGCTGTATATGAAGGCTGGTTATCCAGGGGGGCAGGAAAGCTGGGTGGGAAGTGTGACGGTTATTGCAGAGTTGTAGCTGTAAATTCCAGGGAGCGCCGAGGAAAACGCGTTACTGGATTTTTACAGTCATCGCAGACAGTAAGGAGCGGTCTGAAGTCCAGATGACGGATGCGCGGCAGTGTGCGCCTCCGCCTGCCACGGACTGCATTGCACCCGAAGACTGAACTTATCAGCAAATGAAACCCAATACGTGTAAACAGCGAGCTGCACCCCGCGGCGGGATCATCATTTCCTGGATCAAAGACTAAGAATCCTTTTACGCGAAGCTATAAATTGTAAACAATGACGGTTCGCTCACGCAGCTTCCTCAGGGTGGCTGCCCACTACAGGTCTTTTTCACTGCGAAATTCGCAGCATTTTTTTTTCTGCAGGGGTCTATGGGACTTGTAATGTTAAAATCGCAATCGCGCAAAATGCGATTTTAACATTAACAAGTCCCATAGACCCCTGCAGAAAAAAAAATGCTGCGAATTTCGCAGTGAAAAAGACCTGTAGTGGGCAGTCACCCTTATATAGCAGATAAATCACTCGCAATTACGTTGGCATCATTTGGGCATTTATATTCACTGGGTTTTTTTTGTTTTTTTTTTAACAATAATCATTCCAGGTAAAAGGACCCAAATATTAAGAATCTTGAATATTCTTATGATGATGAAGGTGCTCCTTGAGGTGCAGACATGATGATCGGGGTGCTCTCCGCGGTACAGACATGATGATCGGGGTGCTCCCCGCGGAGCAGACATGATGATGGGGGTGCTCTGTGTTGGGCACACATGATGATGGGGGTGCTCTCCGCACTGCAGACATGATGATGGGGATGCTCCTTGAGGTGCAGACATGATGATCGGGGTGCTCTTCGCGGTACAGACATGATGATGGGGGTGCTCCCCGCAGAGCAGACATAATGATGCGGGTGCTCTGTGTTGGGCAGACATGATGATCGGGGTGCTCTCCGCAGTGCAGACATGATGATGGGGATGCTCCTTGAGGTGCAGACATGATGATGGGGGTGCTCTTCGCGGTACAGACATGATGATGGGGGTGCTCTTCGCGGTACAGACATGATGATGGGGGTGCTCTTCGCGGTACAGACATGATGATGGGGGTGCTCCTTGAGGTGCAGACATGATGATGGGGGTGCTCTGTGTTGGGCAGACATGATGATGGGGGTACTTTCCACGGTGCAGACATGATGATGGGGGTGCTCTCCGCGGTACAGACATGATGATGGGGGTGCTCTCCTCGGTGCAGACATGATGATAGGGGTGCTCTCCTCGGTGCAGACATGATGATCAGGGTGCTCCCCACGGTACAGACATAATGATGGGGTTGCTCCGTTTTGGGCAGACATGATGATGGGGGTACTCTCCGCGGTGCAGACATGATGATGGGGATGCTCCCCGCGGTGTAGACATGATGATAAGGGTGCTCCCCGCAGTACAGACATGATGATAAAGGTACTCTCCGTGGTGCAGACATGATGATGGGGGTGCTCCCCGTGGTGCAGACATGATGATGGGGGTGCTCCCCGTGGTGCAGACATGATGATGGGGGTGCTCCCCGTGGTGCAGACATGATGATGGGGGTGCTCCCTGTGGTGCAGACATGATGATGGGGGTGCTTCCTGCAGTGCAGAGCAGTTGCTAAATGTGAAAATGAAACCTCCTGGGCTCTAATGTAAGAGGGTCCCCAACTACAATGTGGCATTTATTATACCAGTGTCTTAGGCAAAAGAGGGGCCACTATGACTCCTTAGGTAAGGAGCCGAGTACAACTTCCCTCAGCTCCTGTCATGTACCAGTGAATGATGACCTCTCCAGAAGGCTTCAACATACAGAGCTGGAACAAATGTGATCAAGTCTACAATGTAACAACCAGAGAGCAAAACCACAACATAGTAGGGGGCAGTATTATAGTAGTTATATTCTTGTACATGGGGAGCAGTATTATAGTAGTTATATTCTTGTACATAGGGGGCAGTATTATAGTAGTTATATTCTTGTACATAGGGGGCAGTATTATAGTAGTTATATTCTTATAGAAAGGGGGCAGTATTATAGTAGTTATATTCCTGTACTTATGGGGCAGTATTATAGTAGTTATATTATTGTACATAGGGGGCAGTATTATAGTAGTTATATTCTTCTACATAGGGGACAGTATTATAGTAGTTATATTCTTGTACATAGGGGGCAAAATTATAGTAGTTATATTCTTGTACATAGGGGGCAGTATTATAGTAGTTATATTCTTGTACACAGGGGGCAGTATTATAGTAGTTATATTCTTGTACATAGGGGGCAGTATTATAGTAGTTATATTCTTGTACATAGGGAGCAGTATTATAGTAGTTATATTCTTGTACATAGGGGGCAGTATTATAGTAGTTATATTCTTGTACATAGGAGGCAGTATTATAGTAGTTATATTCTTGTACATAGGGAGCAGTATTATAGTAGTTATATTCTTGTACATAGGGGGCAGTATTATAGTAGTTATATTCTTGTACATAGGGGGCAGTGTTATAGTAATTATATTCTTGTACATTGGGGGCAGTATTATAGTAGTTACATTCTTGTACATAGGGGGCAGTGTTATAGTAATTATATTCTTGTACATTGGGGGCAGTATTATAGTAGTTATATTCTTGTACATAGGGGGCAGTATTATAGTGGTTATATTCTTGTACACAGGGGGCAGTATTATAGTAGTTGTATTCTTGTACACAGGGGGCAGTATTATAGTAGTTATATTCTTGTACATAGGAGCAGTATTATAGTAATTATATTCTTGTACATAGGGGCAGTATTGTAGTAGTTTTATTCTTGTACATAGCAGGCAGTATTATAGTAGTTATATTCTTGTACATAGGAGGCAGTATTATAGTAGTTATATTCTTGTACATAGGGGGCAGTATTATAGTAGTTATATTCTTGTACATAGGGGGCAGTATTATAGTAGTTATATTCTTGTACATAGTGTGCAATATTATAGTAGTTATATTCTTGTACATAGGAGCAGTATTATAGTAGTTATATTCTTGTACATAGGAGCAGTATTATAGTAGTTATATTCTTGTACATAGGGGGCAGTATTATAGTAGTTATATTCTTGTACATAGGGGGCAGTATTATAGTAGTTATATTCTTGTACATAGGGGCAGTATTATAGTAGTTTTATTCTTGTACATAGCAGGCAGTATTATAGTAGTTATATTCTTGTACATAGGGGGCAGTATTATAGTAGTTATATTCTTGTACATAGGGGGCAGTATTATAGTAGTTATATTCTTGTACATAGGGGGCAGTATTATAGTAGTTATATTCTTGTACATAGTGTGCAATATTATAGTAGTTATATTCTTGTACATAGGAGCAGTATTATAGTAGTTATATTCTTGTACATAGGAGCAGTATTATAGTAGTTATATTCTTGTACATAGGGGGCAGTATTATAGTAGTTATATTCTTGTACATAGGGGGCAGTATTATAGTAGTTATATTCTTGTACATAGGGGCAGTATTATAGTAGTTTTATTCTTGTACATAGCAGGCAGTATTATAGTAGTTATATTCTTGTACATAGGAGGCAGTATTATAGTAGTTATATTCTTGTACATAGGAGCACTATTATTGTAGTTATATTCTTGTACATAGGGGGCAGTATTATAGTAGTTATATTCTTGTACATAGGGGGCAGTATTATAGTAGTTATATTCTTGTAGATAGAGGGCAGTATTATAGTAGTTATATTCTTGTAGATTGAGGGCAGTATTATAGTAGTTATATTCTTAGCCATAGGAGGCAGTATTATAGTAGTTATATTCTTGTACATAGTGTGCAGTATTATAGTAGTTATATTCCTGTACATAGGGAGCAGTATTATAGTAGTTATATTCTTGTACATAGGGGGCAGTATTATAGTAGTTATATTCTTGTACATAGGAGGCAGTATTATAGTAGTTATATTCTTGTACATAGGGAGCAGTATTATAGTAGTTATATTCTTGTACATAGGGGGCAGTATTATAGTAGTTATATTCTTGTACATAGGGGGCAGTATTATAGTAGTTATATTCTTGTACATAGTGTGCAGTATTATAGTAGTTATATACTTGTACATAGGGGGCAGTATTATAGTAGTTATTTTCTTGTACATAGGGGGCAGTATTATAGTAGTTATATTCTTGTACATAGTGTGCAGTATTATAGTAGTTATATTCTTGTACATAGGGAGCAGTATTATAGTAGTTATATTCTTGTACATAGGGGGCAGTATTATAGTAGTTATATTCTTGTACATAGGAGGCAGTATTATAGTAGTTATATTCTTGTACATAGGGAGCAGTATTATAGTAGTTATATTCTTGTACATAGGGGGCAGTATTATAGTAGTTATATTCTTGTACATAGGAGGCAGTATTATAGTAGTTATATTCTTGTACATAGGGAGCAGTATTATAGTAGTTATATTCTTGTACATAGGCGGCAGTATTATAGTAGTTATATTCTTGTATATAGCGGGCAGTATTATAGTAGTTATATTCTTGTACATAGGGGGCAGTATTATAGTAGTTATATTCTTGTACATAGTGGGCAGTATTATAGTAGTTATATTCCCTTACATTGGAGCAGTATTATAGTAGTTATATTCTTGTACATAGGGGGCAGTGTTATAGTAATTATATTCTTGTACATTGGGGGCAGTATTATAGTAGTTATATTCTTGTACATAGGGGGCAGTATTATAGTGGTTATATTCTTGTACACAGGGGGCAGTATTATAGTAGTTATATTCTTGTACACAGGGGGCAGTATTATAGTAGTTATATTCTTGTACATAGGAGCAGTATTATAGTAATTATATTCTTGTATATAGGGGGCAGTATTATAGTAGTTATATTCTTGTACATAGGAGCAGTATTATAGTAGTTATATTCTTGTACATAGGGGGCAGTGTTATAGTAATTATATTCTTGTACATTGGGGGCAGTATTATAGTAGTTATATTCTTGTACATAGGGGGCAGTATTATAGTGGTTATATTCTTGTACACAGGGGCCAGTATTATAGTGGTTATATTCTTGTACACAGGGGGCAGTATTATAGTAGTTATATTCTTGTACATAGGAGCAGTATTATAGTAATTATATTCTTGTATATAGGGGGCAGTATTATAGTAGTTATATTCTTGTACATAGGAGCAGTATTATAGTAGTTATATTCTTGTACATAGGGGGCAGTGTTATAGTAATTATATTCTTGTACATTGGGGGCAGTATTATAGTAGTTATATTCTTGTACATAGTGTGCAGTATTATAGTAGTTATATTCCTGTACATAGGGGCAGTATTATAGTGGTTATATTCTTGTACACAGGGGCAGTATTATAGTGGTTATATTCTTGTACACAGGGGGCAGTATTATAGTAGTTATATTCTTGTACATAGGGGGCAGTATTATAGTAGTTATATTCTTGTACATCGGAGCAGTATTATAGTAATTATATTCTTGTATATAGGGGGCAGTATTATAGTAGTTATATTCTTGTACATTGGTGGCAGTATTATAGTAGTTATATTCTTGTACATAGGGGGCAGTATTATAGTGGTTATATTCTTGTACACAGGGGGCAGTATTATAGTAGTTATATTCTTGTACATAGAGCAGTATTATAGTAATTATATTCTTGTATATAGGGGGCAGTATTATAGTAGTTATATTCTTGTACATAGGAGCAGTATTATAGTAGTTATATTCTTGTACATAGGGGGCAGTGTTATAGTAATTATATTCTTGTACATTGGGTCAGTATTATAGTAGTTATATTCTTGTACATAGTGTGCAGTATTATAGTAGTTATATTCCTGTACATAGGGGCAGTATTATAGTAGTCATTTTCTTGTACATAGGGGGCAGTATTATAGTAGTTATATTCTTGTACATAGTGTGCAGTATTATAGTAGTTATATTCTTGTACATAGGGAGCAGTATTATAGTAGTTATATTCTTGTACATAGGGGGCAGTATTATAGTAGTTTTATTCTTGTACATAGGAGGCAGTATTATAGTAGTTATATTCTTGTACATAGGGGGCAGTGTTATAGTAATTATATTCTTGTACATTGGGGGCAGTATTATAGTAGTTATATTCTTGTACATAGGGGGCAGTATTATAGTGGTTATATTCTTGTACACAGGGGGCAGTATTATAGTAGTTATATTCTTGTACATAGGAGCAGTATTATAGTAATTATATTCTTGTATATAGGGGGCAGTATTATAGTAGTTATATTCTTGTACATAGGGGGCAGTATTATAGTAGTTATATTCTTGTACATAGGGGGCAGTATTATAGTAGTTATATTCTTGTACATAGGGGGCAGTATTATAGTAGTTATATTCTTGTACATAGGGGGCAGTATTATAGTAGTTATATTGTTGTACATAAGAGGCAGTATTATAGTAGTTATATTCTTGTACATAGGGGGCAGTGTTATAGTAATTATATTCTTGTACATTGGGGGCAGTATTATAGTAGTTATATTCTTGTACATAGGGGGCAGTATTATAGTGGTTATATTCTTGTACACAGGGGGCAGTATTATAGTAGTTATATTCTTGTACATTGGTGGCAGTATTATAGTAGTTATATTCTTGTACATAGGGGGCAGTATTATAGTAGTTATACTCTTGTACATAGGAGCAGTATTATAGTAGTTATATTCTTGTACATAGGGGGCAGTATTATAGTAGTTATATTCTTGTACATTGGTGGCAGTATTATAGTAGTTATATTCTTGTACATAGGGGGCAGTATTATAGTAGTTATACTCTTGTACATAGGAGCAGTATTATAGTAGTTATATTCTTGTACATAGGGGGCAGTATTATAGTAGTTATATTCTTGTACATAGGGGTCAGTATTATAGTAGTTATACTCTTGTACATAGGAGCAGTATTATAGTAGTTATATTCTTGTACATAGGAGGCAGTATTATAGTAGTTATATTCTTGTACATAAGGTGCAGTATTATAGTAGTTATACTCTTGTACATAGGAGCAGTATTATATTAGTTATATTCTTGTATATAGGAGCAGTTTTATAGTAGGTGACTAGTACCCTTGTTTGCAGTTACTATATATAAAATCAGAGGTGATTACAGATGATAAAACTAATAAAGTAACCTTATATATTGTAACTGTAAAGGAAGCCAATAATACAACACCTGGTAGACTGCAGGCCAGGGTCAATCACCGTAAACCCTAGTAGAATGCAGTTAGCCAGATTATGATATGGAGGAGCTACTTGTTCAATGCAGACTACTAGTCTGCGTTCTGCTAGGGTCTACGGCGATTGACCCTGGCCTGCAGTCTACCTGGTGTTGTATTATTGGCTTCCTTTAGAGTTACTATATATAAGGTTACTTTATTAGTTTTATCATCTGTGATTTCCAGTGATATAATTATAACTATAATTATAATGTTTGTCACCTTTATCACTGCATTGTTGTTGTTTTTCTCTGGTGTCAGCCAAGATTGTCACCAGTGATTGCTCTTTAGCTCTGGACACATTGTGCGTTGTGGATGAGTCACATTTGAGTCACCGCTAATATACAGTCACATATCAGGATTCCTTCCAGTGACCTATATACATATATACACGATGTGGGACGATTTCCACTCTCTGCTTTCTTTTCCCAGCTCTGTGATCGTCCGCGTGTTTACAGTTACACAATGATGGTCACCTCCTCCATTTTTACAGTCAGCAGCCGTCATTACCCCTATATATTGTATACAGACGCCGATCAGCTGACCGATGAGTATTTGCTCGCTCATTGGTTGATCCTTTTGCACATTTACATGGGCCAATTATCATGGAACCGAACATTCTGGCCCGATATTGGGCCCGTGTAAAGGCCACTTAAAACTGACCGTATATATTACCACGATGCGATGCTATCGCAGCATGTCCTATCTTTTTGCGGTATTGCTCATTGAAAACAATGGGAGAATCCTCGATCCTCTGCCGCGGCGGTCCTTTGCCGGGGGATTCCTTCAGCCCCGCAGGGATGCAAGGCTGTTTTCAGATGAAACCACCTTGCATCCAGGGGCTTCACATGGATGGCGAGGGCAATATGGCCTGATACCGCCCTCGCTGGGGTGAAGGAGCCCTCAGGGGTTATTTAAAGGGGTTGTCCCGTGAAACAAAGTGGGGGTATACACTTCTGTATGGCCATATTAATGCACTTTGTAATGTACATCGTGCATTAATTATGAGCCATACAGAAGTTATTCACTTACCTGCTCCGTTGCTAGCATCCTCGTCTCCATGGATCCGTCTAATTTTCAGCGTCTAATCGCCCAATTAGACGTGCTTGCGCAGTCCGGTCTTCTCCGTGTTGAATGGGGCTGCTCGTGCTGGAGCGCTGCTCCTCGTAGCTCCGCCCCGTCACGTGTGCCGATTCCAGCCAATCAGGAGGCTGGAATCGGCAATGGACCGCACAGAAGACCTGCGGTCCACCGAGGGTGAAGATCCCGGCGGCCATCTTCGCAAGGTAAGTAAGAAGTCACCGGAGCGCGGGGATTCGGGTAAGTACTATCCGTTTTTTTTTTTCAACACCTGGATCGGGTTTGTCTCGCGCCGAACGGGGGGGCTATTGAAAAAAAAAAACCCGTTTCGGCGCAGGACAACCCCTTTAAGCCATAAGGGTGTTGCTTTAGCTAGTTGGGCTGTCATAATCCTGCTTGCGTCTAGTGATAGATTTCTTAGACTACTTATTAACTGCGCTCCCCATGATCCGCTACTGATGGGGAAACTCACTGAGCTGTTTAACTCTCGGTTCAGCTGTTCAACTTGAGGCTATTCCACCATTTTTTATTATTGTAGCTTCAGACTTTCTGGGCGTTTAGAGCTTTTTGAGGTATCTTAGATTTACGGCTACTTTTCAGGATTTGGACATTCGCCTAGAGCGTTTTTCCTGTTTGCACTCTGGCGCTGCACATTTCAGCATACTCATTCTGCAATTTCTTTTTGTGTCTGATCAATGCGGTTTCCCATGAGTTCATGACCTAGTAACAGATTGGTCTAAGGTTGCATGTCTAGTAACCTGGACTCTTTTTGTGTGTTTCTGTATTTCCTGTTATAATGTCCCTCGTTTTTAGTTTAATCTTATTAAAAGTTATATTTTAGGGGTGCCCCCAGTGATTTTGTACTTGAGATCCGGTGTAAGGGTGCACTAAGAACCCGATGTAATGGTGCACTAGAGATGTGGTGTAATGGTGTAGTAGGGATCCAGTGTAATGGTGTAGTAGAGATCTTATAGAATCATAAAATGGTAGAGTTGGAAGGGATCTCCAGGGTCATCGGGTCCAACAGGATTCACTAAATCATCCCAGACAGATGTCTGTCCAGCCTCTGTTTGAACACTTCCATTGAAGGAGAGCTCACCACCTTCTGTGGCAACCCGTTCCACTCATTGATCCCCCTCACTGTCTAATATCTAATCTGTCTCCTCCCTTTCAGTTTCATCCCATTGCTTCTAGACTTTCCTTGTGCAGATGAGAATAGGGCTGATCCCTCTGCACTGTGACAGCCCTTCAGATAATTGTAGACCGCTATTAAGTCTCCTCTCAGCCGTCTCTTCTGCAAGCTAAGCATTTCCAGATCCTCTAACTGTTCCTCATGGGACATGATTTGCAGACCGCTCACCATCTTGGTAACTCTTCTCTAAACTTGCTCCAGTTTGTCTATGTCTTTTTTTAAAGTGGGGTGCCCAGAACTGGAACCAGTATTCCAGATGAGGTCTGACTAAGGAAGAGTAGAGGGGGATAATGACCTCATGAGATCTAAACTCTATGCTTCTCTTAATACATCCCAGAATTGTGTTTGCCTTTTTGGCTGCTGCATCACATTGTTGACTCATGTTCAGTCTATGATCTATTAGTATACCCAAGTCTTTTTCACATGTGCTGCTTAGACTACTATCTTTTTGAATACTCTCTCTTCTCTAATGTTACTATCCCTCCTAGCTTTGTGTCGTCAGCAAATTTGATCAGTTTCCCCTCAATTCCCTCCTCCAGATCATTTATAACAATGTTGACCAGCACTGGGCCTAGGACGGAGCCTTGTGGTTTCCCACTTGATACATTCTTCCACTTGGATGTGCAGCCATTTATGACCACTCTTTGAGTACGATCGCTCAGCCAGTTGTGAATCCACCTAACAGTTGCCTTGTTAATCCCAGATTTGGTAATTTACTCAATAAGTATGGTTTGAGATACTTTGTCAAATGCTTTACTAAAGTCATGATATACTATATCTACCGCATTTCCCTGATCAAACCAGTTGGTGATTCTGTCATAGAAAGGGAAATTCAATTCGTCTGGCATGACTTGTTTGTTACAAACCCATGCTGGCTCTGGTTAATTACTCCATTTTCATCCAAGTACTTGCATACATGCTGTTTAATAATTTGTTCAAAGATCTTTCCTGGTATAGAAGTCAGGCTCACAGGCCTGTAGTTTCCTGGATCCACCTTCTTCCCTTTTTTGCAGATAGGGACAACATTTGCCCTTCTCCAATCTTCTGGGTCTTCTCCTGTTCTCCAGGAATTTTCAAAGATTATGGCGAGTGGTTCAGCAATTACCTCTGCTGCTTCCTTTAGTATCATAGGATGTAATTCATTTGGACCTTGAGACCAGAATTCATGTAAGTTGCCTAAGTGTTCCCTCACCATCTCTCTGCTTACAGATAGCCTGCATTCTTTTATTCCCCCAATAGCACAGGGAAGATCAGCTGATGTTCCATGTAATTTCTGAGAGAAAACAGATACAAAATAGGAATTTAAAAGTTCAGCCTTCTCAGCATCATTGTTAACCAATTCACCATTTTCATCTTGTAAGCATCCAATAGCATCTTTGACTTTTCTTTTGCTTTTAACATATCCCCAAAATAATTTTTTATTGCGTTTGGTCTCTGTTGCAAGCATCAATTCATTATTAGCGTTAGCTTTTCTGACACTGGCCCTACAGTTTCTGCAGACTGCATTATATTCTTCTTTAGATATTCCCCCCTCTTTCCATTTGGTGTAATGGTGTAGTAGGGATCCGGTGTAATGGTATAGTAGAGATCTGGTGTAATGATATAGTAGAGATCTGGTGTAATGATATAGTGGAGATCTAGTGTAAAGTCGTAGTAGGGATCCTGTGTAATGGTGTCATATGGGTCCACTGTAATGATATAGTAGAGATCCAGTGTAATGGTGCAGTAGGGATCCAGTGTAATGGTGTATGTAGAGATCTGGTCTATAAGTGCAGTAGAGATCCAGTGTGATTTTGTAACAGAGATGGCCTGAAGCATGTAGAGATTCCTTATTGTCACCGGTAATTGCCGGTATCTGGTGTTACGCAGAGGCAGTTCAACCTATTTAGGATACTGATACATTGTTCATCACATGATGAGTAATCACATCGGAATCCTCCGTATTTTTTATGTCCGATAAAGAGTCCAAGCCTGGAGGAGTCCTGGAGCACTGCGGCCACACACCGATCCTTCTGGTCATACAAGGGCAATTAGAGACGATGCTGTGATAATTACACCCCCCCCACACCACACCACACCACACACACACACACACACACACACTAAGGTGTCATGGACAATTACAGCACTGTTGTATCTTGTCTCCACCGGAACTAGGGGTCCCCTGTCAGTGAGCCAGGCCAACCCATGTCTTAACCCCTAGTTCTGGAGGAGACAAGATACAACTGTACCGACAATTAGACAAAAACAACCTGTCAGCTGTGAGTGATAAAGAAATCCCATCCAGGAAATAATAATCTGAAGCCCTGATATTTCTCACAGCTGAGGGTTTGTTACTATCGTAACCAGCCTGGACAACATTCTGTGAAGCAACCGCATCGACAGCACAAATACTTTCTGGTAGTTTGTTACAATGTATCGGGGCAGGTTGTGGAGGCGTGTTTAAATTGGATGCAAGTGTTGCAAACCCCCAGTCAGGAGGGTTTGTAACCCCTTTCCCACCCCGGAACTTAAGTTTACTTCCTGGTGGGAAGGGGTTTCCACAAATAGACATAAACTTACGTCTTGCCCACAACCAAAAAAAAAGCACTTAAAACAGTAAAAAAAAAAAAAAATTTTTAAAAACCCCATGCTTTGTATTGACATATCTGTAACAATCTGTACAATAAATTAGACACACTTCTTATCCTGCTCAGCAAACGCTATAAAAAAAGCCCCCCCCCCCCCGTCTCACCCCCTCCGTCTCACCCCCTCCATTGCAAACAGTGGCGAGGGGCGGAGAGGGGGCGGGACCTCAGTGCACTGCTCCTGGGCCGGCCCGCCTCCTCCCCCTGCAGAGAGAGACACCGTACATCGGACGGGCATGAAAACCCGGCCAATATACGCATGTCGGAATAAGCCCTCATGCTGTAAGGAAAAAAAACAATGGCAGAACTGATGTATTTGTTCTTCCTGACCTTAAAAAAATGAACAAAAGTTCTACAAGATATTATCTGTACCCGAAAAATGATACCGATGAAAGCTTCGCCTCATCATGCAGAATACATCCCTCATGCGGCCGTGGTGACCGGAGAATCAAAAAGGTAGGGCTTTTGAAAAGTGGAGATAAAAATCTCCAAAAAATCACCACGTCCTTATGGCCAAAAATAGGCCGCCTCACTAAGGGGTGGAGCTTCTGAATGCCTCTATTCACTGACAACTACCAGAGTCCTAAAAAATGGTGAAATATTGAAATACTAAAAGAAATCTGAGACGATGCAGAACTTTCGTTATTTCATAATTAATGTTCATTATAAAACCAGAAAACACATTTAAAGAGACAGTAACGCACCGTCCATCGTTACTGCATGTGCTACACAGCTTAATGTAATCTATTGCTCCCAGTTATCAGCCAGTTCTGGCTGGGGAGAGGCTGTGAGTGCAGTGAGATATGTGACTGGGAGATGAGCGAGCTTCCTGATCCCCTCCCCTCCCCCCCCCCCAGGGTGGTCACTTACCTCCCCCAACTCCTGGTTGCCTCCAGACATTCTCCTGCTCCTGAGTTGTCATTCTGGAATCCGGGAAAGCTGGGTGAGAGCAACTATTTACATGGAGGGGAGTCAGTGGGTTCTCACGACAGAGACGGTCATCCTGGTATTTTAGGGACCTTTCACACGGGACGGAATTGTCCGCAGGACGCAGCGCGAATACGGATTTTGTCAATTAGTGGAGATTTTGTTGCGTTTTTAACTGTGGAATGTTCTGCAGAATTTCTTGTTTTTTGCGCAGAATTACATCTCCTGAACGTCAGAAATCTGCAGGAATTCCGCGAGGCGCCCCTTTATTCCAGAGCAGAAAGCTTTTCCATTGCGGAATTTATTCTTGCGGTTTTGATGTAAAGATGCGCCAATTTTAACCGGTGCGGAATTCAAGCCCCATAGAGATAACATTGTGACGCAGAAATGGCCGCGCTGACTAATTCCGCCCGTGTGAACGTTCCCTTAGAAGTTTTCTGCCACTTGCTCTCGGGCGGCAGCGGGGTGTGAAGGGTTACAGGCGGCTCCTCCTCCGTCAGGCTGCAGGCAGAGTAACTTGGTGACAGGGAGTGCAGCAAGTGCCAAGAGTCACAATGAGAGGCGACATCATGCCAGCGCTGCACCTCGTAGCACCCGCTCCCTCGCAGCCACTGCAGCCTTGCAATGCACTGAGCCACCCGGTGCCTTGCGCCTCAACAGGAGGAAGGTAAGCCACCGAAAACCCTGGGAAGAGGGTGCAAGTGTCAACGTATGGGGGATGACTGCGTATAGATCGCGCCGTTGCGGCTTCTGCTTGTAGTTGTGTCCTTCTTGTGTACAACCTGGCGGTGTGATGAGTATAATACCGTAAGGAGCGAACGCGAAAACACGTATGCATCTACGCCCCTCTGAGTGCGAACATTATACTGCGTGGACGGGGGATGTCTATAGTTACCTCCATACTGTTACGGGAAAAGCCCCAGTATACAGAACAAAGGCCAATATTACCAGTGATGCCCAAGTAATGGGCGGTGGTGACGCCCGCTGCCAGGTTACATGGTGGGGAAACAGAAGCGACACATTTTTTCAAAACAAACTTTACTAAACAGCAACCCAATAAAAGTGACATAGTAACTCGATATAAACTCTCTTAAAGCAACAGTACCACATTACTCATCCTACATTCTATGCGTTCTCATTACCCGACGTAACGCAGCGGCGCATTCATCGTATTCACATCTTATTGGCAGCGGTGTGAGCGTCGTGGACGGTGAGGGTGCTGGTGGCTCTCTTATTAAATGGACACCCCTCCCGGGCCGGGGTCAGGTTGGCTCCTCTCTTGTCTCTCCCCCTCTCTATGGCTGCTCATAGGGTATCTGGAGGGGCCACACCACAGTACAATCCCCCGTAGGAGGTGGTCGTTTCTACACCCCCATTAATGGCCCCCTTTTAGCTACTCACCCCACTCCCGTATGGAGCTGCTGGAACTTTTTCCTTGGGCTCCCAACATCGTGTCGGCTCCAAGTAACCTGCGGCTGATGAGAGTGATGGTCCGCCAGTCATTGGTCCTCAGCTTCGCCACAGGCGTCAGCGCTTATCTTTTTGCGCAGGCATTTCCATGCATTAAAAAGTCGCACATGAAATGTGATCCTGAGATGCGCCGGATTTCAGTTGCTTCATTCAGATGAGCGTGCCCCTGCTCTACCTTCCTTGCCTTATCTTTCGTGTTACGCAGCGAGCTCCCATAGACTTCTATGGCCACAGAAAAAAAAGGAAGGGGAGGAGTTACCAGGCGTACAATGCTGGGAAAAGAAGACCGCTCGCCCTAATTATCCTTTTTTTCACCATTCTGAGGGTTTAATCTGATCACTACTTGCCACCGCTTCAGCGTGTTCTTTTTACCTTCACGCAGCAGATCCCTGTGCAAATGACTTTAAACACACTAATTACAATCGTGGCTCAAGCGTGTCAAAAATTAATTAATACAAATATACATTGCATACGGGCGAACGCAGATACGCATACGCTCGTGTGAAGGAGGCCTCAGCTTGTGTATCTTCCTCGATGCGTTTTTCTGTGTGTGTCTATACAAGGTTGTATTCACGCGGCCGATGCTCATGCGCCATATCTATATGGTCAGATATCGCGCCTATAATGGACCGATGCATTTAGACGATTTCATTCACATCAGGGTTTTTCTTTCTCCTCTTTTTCGGACCAGTAGGACGCACAATGATTTTTTTCATCTTGGACCATTTCTGGGTGATTTAGCTAAAAAAAAAAATCGCTCGTTATTTTCTAAGAGACTTGTAAACAATGGCAGCGCACTTGCATGGTGATGCGATTTTTAATTATTTATTGAAACAAGGTGCGGTTTTCATTCACCTGAATAACGCGCCTTAAAATCACATGGAATGCGCTTTTCTTGCAAAAAACATTGCACTCGCAGCAGAAATCGCAGGAGTGCAGGTGCGATATGGTCCGTGTGATAAGACGGCTCCTGGGCGTATTTACCTATGCATATTGCTGTATGTGCACGGGTGTGTTTTCCGTGCTGCGAGACGCAGGAAGCGGCACATGAATGGACCCCATTGTTTCCAGTGGATCGATTTACATATGAGATTTTAATAATAATCGCAGCATCTTCTACGTTTCTGTAATTTGGCGGAGAACTCGTCTATTAATTCCTGTGGGTGAGTTAAAAGCCGCATGGCACGTGCATGAACTGAGAGTCAGGTGTGAATGCAATGCGATATTCCTATTGAAAGACATATGTGAGTGCTTGAAAAACAGGTGTGACAGCCGCATGTTCAGAGATGTGATGCGCTCTGCTTGCAAAACCTATGGCAATTGCAGAGAAAATCGGACCGATATGGCGGTTACCCATGTAAATGTAGCCTAAGGAGACAGGTTGATGATATAAGAATTATCCTCTAAGTCCCCACTGATATAAGAGCCCATCCTCTTGTCGCAGTGAACGTTTCGTTTCTCGCTCTGCGTCTCTAACATAGAATCTGTGTAAGATTTCCTGATTTACGGGAAAAAGGTGAAGAGCGCAAATGTCTCCTGGAGCCGAGGACAAACTCTGGAACCAGTTTCAGGAAAACAGTGCAGGTCTCAGTAGATGGACAATGACCGCTCTGAATGACACCATATAATGTATGGTCCTTGTACATAGTTGACTTTAGCGTAGGCCTCGTTGCTTGGCGGCCTCTTCCATGATGCTTTATTAAATACTAATTTATTAATCTTCTCATCTTTTAGGTGATGTGTCAGTTTGAAGACTAAGAGAAAACCCCACTTCTGGTCACCTAAGAAGAAGATGATGTTCATATAATCGATGGGAAAGAAGGAAAGTTGTCTCATAGGACATTGACTGCCAGATTCCCATTAGGAGACGTCTTGCTGTCCTTTGTCCTTCCATGATTGTGTCTCTCTGTTATGTTCTTGGCCTCCGATGAGTCTTCTGGAGGCTTCACCATGATCCGTCCTGTGCTCCATAATCTCCGCACCGTCCTCATCTTCATCATGGCTGCAACCCTAGAGATCAATCCTTGAGATTCTGCTCATATCCTAAAAGTTCTCCAAGTTTTCCTCCGTTTGCTCCTTTGTCGTAACCATGTCATCTATTGATGAGTTGCCACCACCGAGGGCTTCACCCAACCAAGAACAGATCCAGAATGACGCTCTAGAGGAGCACCCAGAACTGTGGTGGTCCAGGGAGCCACTCAAGTCGGTTTTATGCTACAGCTTCTCTGTGCTGCTAATATTGGCCTGTGGCATTGGTGGGATTGTACTTCTCTCCACCACCACTAGTCGATCGGGAGAGTGGAGGATGGCTGTTGGGGCGACCCTCTGTATACTCGCCCTGTTGGTTTTACTGAAGCAACTTTTAAGCTCAGCTATTCAGGACATGCATTGTTTGACTAGACGTGAACATATCAATATGCTGAAGAGTGGGGGGTTCTCAGACACGCTGGTATTCCTCATAAGCGCCATTATTATCCTCGTGTGTGGGGCCGTCCTACTTACACTTTCTGTTTCTGGCGAAACCCCGGGCTTCCCTCCTGTACTGGTTACCATGCACACTGTCGGGGTGACGCTGGTTGTGGTGGGATCAGGTCTTCTTCTTGGTGTCCTTATATTCACTCTGTTGATGTATTGCAGATCTTGTGCGTCTAGTCGGTTTCACCCTCGTAACATCGGGGTGTTCTCCATCTCTGGGCAATTATATCAGCGGCAGAACACCACCTCAAGTTTGGCCAACCTCATATAAGATCGTTCTATGCCAAAGTGACAAATGGAGTTGAGCACTTCTGAATTTTAGCAAATTCTGTAAATCTGAGTCAAACTTCTCATGTTTGCAGTATGATGATGTCATAGGGAAGTTATGATCGTGTCATCTTGAGCACATGATGATATATTGCTGCTATGGTGAGGGCATGATCTCATGATGATATCATGCTGGTGTCATGATGATGTCATGTTGGGGTAAGGATATTGTCATGATGGGGTCATGATAATGACATGATGGGGATACGATGATGTCATGTTGGTCTTGTGATGAGGATATGATACGATAATGACGATGCCATGTTGAGGATGTCATAAGGTAATGATGAGATTATGATGACAGCAGGATGGGATCATGATAATGACATGATGGGGATATAATAAAGCAATGATGATGTCAGGATGGGGCCATGATGATGTCATATTGGGAGAATGATGATGTCATGATAAAGATATGCCGGGGTCATGATGAGGACATGTTAGTGCTGTTAAAACCATTGGATGGGGGAAGAGCTAATGGCTTCCATCCAATAATTCATTCTTGATCCAAGCGCATTTGCTTGAAGCGGGCGGACTGCACCACACCATCTTTATACCCAATTTAAGACATAATTTAATGAGCAATTCTGATTTTCTGGAATATTTTTAATCTCTTATTGTTTCACTTTCTGTTACTCTGACACGTAGCTGGAGCACCACCTGATGTGCTCCACTAGGACTGCGCACAGATATGATCTGCAAACTCTCACGTTATTCTTTATTAGTGATGCTGAAAACCTCCGTCCGCACGCCGGATACTCTGGAGTAAGGCTGGATTCACACGAACGTACTCCGGCTCAGTTTTCACGCCGAGTCGATATACGTCGTCCTCATCTGCAGGGGGGGGGGGGAGGATGGAAGAGCCAGGAGCAAGAACTGAGCTCCCGCCCCCTCTCTGCCTCCTCTCCACCCCCTCTCCGCCCCTCTGCACTATTTGCAATGAAAGGAGGCGGGACAGGGTGGGGCTAAGTGGCAATAATTAGCCCCGCCCCTTCCCACCTCTCCCCATTGCAAAAAGTGCAGAGGGGCGGAGAGGAGGCAGAGAGGGGGCGGGAGCTCAGTTCCTGCTCCTGGCTCTTCCATCCTCCCCCCCCCTGCAGATGAGGACGACGTATATCGGCTCGGCGTGAAAACCGAGCCGATATACATTTGTGTGAATCCAGCCTAAGGCTGCTTTTACACGTAACAAGAACTTGCGATTCTCGTTTGCCGAGCGAACAGGCTGATAACTTCATCACCGCCTCGTTCTGCTCGGGCAGCCTCTTTAGACAGGCAAATCATCGTTGGGAATCATGGACTTCTTGTTCAGTGTTTCACATTCCTATGTGAACAATCAGTGTTTAAACCAGAAGCCAACGAGCCAATGATGATATTCATGCCGACTGAAACTGGCCGACGAACGAGAAGAGAGCGATTTATGTTTGTGATTCAGTTGTTGGCGCACATTTTACATGAACAATTCAGACCTGATCTGGAATACTGGGTCCGGGTCTGGGCATTGACAAATTGGAGCAAGCTCAGAGAAGAGTTACCAAGATGGTGAGCGGTCTGCAAATCATGTCCTATGAGGAACGGTTAAAGGATCTGGGAATGTTTAGCAGAAGAGAAGGCTGAGAGGAGACTTAATAGCTGTCTACAAATATCTGAAGGGCTGTCACAGTGCAGAGGGATCAGCCCTATTCTCATCTGTACAAGGAAAGACTAGAAGCAATGGATGAAACTGAAAGGGAGGAGACACAGATTAGATATTAGACAGTGAGGGGATCAATGAGTGGAACAGGTTGCCACGAGAGGTGGGGAGTTCTCCTTCAATGGAATTGTTCAGAGGCTAGACAGACATTGATGATTTAGTGAATCCTGCACTGAACAGGGGGTTGGACCCGATGACCCCCGGAGGACCGATGGCCCTGGAGGTCCCTTCCAACTCCACCATTCTAGAATTATCGTTCATTTTCAATTTTTGGAACGATAATCATTCCATCTAAATGCACCTTTACTCTCCCAGTACTGATCCTGAGTGCTATCACGTCTTACACTCCAGACCCAAAGTGAAATCACGCATTCTGCGACAGTCATATGACCTAATAGCTGATTGATAATGGTATAACTGTCATGTGACCTCCCACAATGCACTGGTCTCAAGAAATTAGCTGCTTTGGTTGTAACTGGAGCATAATATATACTATAACTCCGTTCAAGACCAGCAAGCAAAGTAACTACAGAGTTCACATTGTAAGCAGATTAAACTTCGAAGTGTAACAGATGATGTTCAGCTGTGTATATAACATTGGGGTGACTTCGGCTCAGAGGGTCCCGCATTGTCACTGCTGGGATTTGTAGGGTTCTTGACTCTTCTTCTCCGCTGCATCATTCACATGAAATCACAATGGAGTCAAACACTGAGAGCAAAGAAAGACAATTGTTGTGCACACAATGCATGCTGGGAAACAGTCCTAAGCCGCCGATACAATGTGAGAAAAAGTTTATCAAACACAGAAAACTTTTCTGCTGCAGACGTTCCTGCTGTGATGAGGATCCGTAGTCAGAGGCCGCTGCAAAATCACTTCCATCCCCTCCATCATAAACTACAGCTGCCCTCCTGTATAAGCAGAGGAACAAATCCCCATCGTTTGGCGTTCATGCGAGAATCTGACCAATATCGTTCAGTGTAAAGGGCCCGTCCCACCTGCGTCCGGCGTGCTGCACAATTCTGCTTTTCACTTATGTTTTGAGAGCAGAAAAACAAAAACGGACAGTAAACTTTCTATAAAAAACCCAGAAACTTTACCCTCCGTTCCGCTTCCGTAGTGAATTCAGTTGTGTTAATTTAAATGGCCCCCACGGACGTGACATCAGTTGGCCACATTTTACAGTTTCGGAGGTCCTGCAGGCGAGTCTGCGCAGTATTATACACTTTTGGTCGTATAATTGTATAACCATTGGTATTGTTGCTGTTGGTACATGGAGAGAACAATGGCGCAGTGTGGTGACTTATACACACCTCTGTCCACGGCGCCCGCGCTCCTGCATTCAGCATGGACGTTAATGGATGGGAGAGATCAGGGGCCACAGACCGTTTACAGCAGCAGCACTATTACATCTGGGACCACTATAGGGGTCACTACTACTATTGTGGCCATTAAGGGGGTCACTATTACAATTGGGGTAATTGAGGGCAGGTACTATTACTACTGGGGCCACTATAGGGGTCACTACTACTATTGGGGTAATTGAGGGCAGGTACTATTACTAATGGAGGCCATTAAGGGCAGTCACTATTACTACTGGAGCCACTATAGGGGTCACTACTACTATTGGGGCCATTAAGGGCAGTCACTATTACTACTGGGGCCACTATAGTGGTCACTACTACTATTGGGGCCATTAAGGGTGGTCACTATTACAACTGGGGCCACTTTAGGGGTCACTACTACTATTGGGGCCATTAAGGGCAATCACTATTACTACTGGGGCCACTATAGGGGTCACTACTACTATTGGGGCCATTAAGGGGGTCACTATTACAATTGGGGTAATTGAGGCCAGGCACTATTACTAATGGAGGCCATTAAGGGTGGTCACTACTACTATTGGGGCCATTAAAGAGGGTCACTACTACTATTGGGGCCACTGACAGATTCACTATTACTACTGGGCCCACTTAAAGGGTCACAATTACTACTGGAGACCATTAAAGGGGTTGTCTCGCGAAAGCAAGTGGGTCTATACACTTCTGTATGGCCATATTAATGCACTTTGTAATGTACATCATGCATTAAATATGAGCCATACAGAAGTTATTCCACTTACCTGCTCCGTTGCTAGCGTCCTCGTCTCCATGGCTCCGTCTAAATTCGCCGGCAGCTTGCTTTTTTAGACGCGCTTGCGCAGTCCAGTCTTCTCCATTCAGCATGAGCCGCTTCAGTGTGCTCACCGCTACAGCTCTTCTGCGCATGCGCAGACGAGCTGTCACTGCTCGGGAGCGCGCTGGAGCGGCCATTCTGTACCATCCTCTGTTAGAGGAAGGTGCAGAGCTGCCGAGCTGTCCGGAGAAGCCGCCCAGCCGTCCTGGTGTCCTGGTAAGTGATGGGCCGGGGGGGGCTGCCGCTGCGCCGGGGGGGCTGTTGCTGTGCCCGGGGGGGGCTGCCGCTGCGATGGGGGGGCTGTCGCTGCGATGGGGGGGCTGCCGCTGCGATGGGGGGGCTGTCGCTGTGCCGGGGGGGGGCTGTCGCTGCGCCGGGGGGGGCTGTCGCTGCGATGGGGGGGCTGTCACTGCGATGGGGGGGGCTGTCGCTGCGATGGGGGGGGCTGTCGCTAGGCCGGGGGAACTAGCGCTGGGCCGGGGGGGGCTGTCGCTAGGCCGGGGGAACTAGCGCTGGGCCGGGGGGGGGCTGTCGCTGTGATGGGGGGGGGGGCGCTGCGCCGGTTACCTTCTGCCTGGCGGTGGGTGACTGGTCGGCCGTGTTCACTCCAGGGGTCCGGTCGGCGGCTGCGGGGCGTCTGGTTGCCATGGAGACACAGCTGGTAGCGTCTCGGGAGAGCGCACGTCGGGCTGCAGCGAGCGAAGGGAAAAGAGCTGGCGGCCATCTTGGCAAAATTTTTATAAGTTGCTGAAACGCTGGAACGGTAAGTACAAACCAGCTAGAAAAGTCATTTACAGGGGTAATTAGTAATGTTTGCTTAATTAGGGGGACTGGGCAAAAAAAAAATTCACTGCTTCCTCGAGACATCTCCTTTAAGAGAGATACTATTACTACTGCGACCACTAATAGCGTCACTATTGCTACTGGGGCCACTAAGGGGGACACTTTCTGTTGGGGTCACTAGTACTCTTTCACTTTAGACAGGTCTCAAGCGTTCAGATACGTGTTGGGTATTTTGTGTATTGGCGCTTTCAATGCCTATAAAATGAGGTTTTATTTGCGGCGGCGGAGGGGGAGGCGCCAATTCACACTTCGCCTCAGACTTGTGGCGCTCCTGCTTGGGACAAAACGCTGTGATCCCCATTTACTGACATGTTTTACTTCAATGTAAGAAAGGCACACACCGCTTACTGAGTCTGGCGCATTTGGGACTGTGGTTCATCGCTCCGTCACTGGCGGCATTTACACTGAACATTATCATTCTGTTTCCCACGATCCTGCGATAATCTGAATGAGTAACATTTTGTGTAAAAGGGCCCAATGGGTCAGCGCCCCTCCCCCGCACAGTGACATTGTCTCTTTGCTGACTCTTTGTGTCACATAACAGCTGATGATGATGATTATATTTTAGGGGCAGCACCCCTCCCCTCCTCTCGGGGGTCTCACACATGTGGTTGTCATGACCACAACACTGATCTCTTAATTTGCAACATTCCAGTTTCATCAAGTTGTAAATGCAGCGATTCTTCCAATCACTCTTCATACTTGTCATCTGCTTGGAATGTGCAGTAGATACTTTGTAGATACTTTATAAATACTTTGCAGATACTTGGCTTATCTTGTACTGATCCTGAGTTGTATTATGTCTCATACTCCAGTCACAACCAGAGCTGCATTCACAATTCTGCCAGCTTATCCTATTAGTGCATGAGCTGCAGGATGTCCTATCTCTCCACGGCTCCTGCTGGTTTAGGGATCATGCAAAAACATGCACTGCTGCGGTGCATTGTGGGAGATGTAGTGTTCACACTAAACACACATCGGAGTGAATTGTCTTGTAGGAGCTCATTTAAGGCTGTCCATGTTGTATCTATACAGTAGGAGGAGATAAGGGGCTGCCGGACACCACAAGTACTGCTTATCTCCAGGGAATAGAGAAAGTTTATCCATTCTATCAAATCCATATTCCCCCTGATAGAGAAACTGGAAACCTCAAAAGACATTCGAATGTTAGTGGATCCTAATGATAGTCTATGGAATGTGTCTGTAAGAGCAATGAGAGCAGCAGAATTGTGAATGCAGCTCTGGAGGTGACTGAAGTATAATAAATGGCAATAGCACAACATATTTACAACATTGTATCTGCATTATCTTATCATGTTTCTAATTTAATGAATATCACTATATTGTATGTTAATAACCGTAATCGGCGCTGGCCGGATCAGCCAAGGATTGCGCTACGCTCCAATGACACCTGATGAGCAGCGGCCACCTGTTCACGTCTGCAGCATTTTCTACACAGTGACCTCATATGACTGGCTGTGATGGTGGCCCCCCCGGCTCCTCTGTAGGGACCCCTGCACTGTAACGCCCCTGCAGGTGGTGGGCAGAAGGAGATATAGGAGGTTTCTATGTGATATCGGACCGCGCGGTGCAGACGCTCTATATTCTTACAGGGCACTGAAATGAAGGATTAATAATGAGAAGCTAATATATGATGTAATAAAGACCCCGCTGTCAGATCTTTGTCTCCTTCGTGTTTATTCCACTATTCTGAGCTGAATTATCCTATAAAAGACCTTTTTTAGGGGCCTCATCTCCATCACACTGATACAGAGCTCCAAATCCTCTGCCGAGATTAGCGACAGCGCTTGGGAAAGTGTAAAGTGATGGCCATAGATGTAAGATATATACGGGAGCCACCTGGTGTTAGCGCCAAACCCAGAGGGACTTCAGCGACCGCAACCCCTAAGAGCGTCCCAGGAGGCGATCGCTGCTCCAATATATCCACAGGGTTTGGAGAATGTCCGGAATAACAGCAGATGTCACCGTGGAAATCCAGGGAGGAAAGTGCGAGACGATTGAGAAAATGTATCCAGCGCTCATGAGGATATAATATGTAACGAATGAAAAAGATAGACTTGGATAGAAGGGAGGTCTCATTGTCCTCAAGACCCTCTATTAAGGAGTAGGCAGCCAGCCAGGAGTAGACTCAATATTCTTTAATGGATCCAAAACCAGGTGAATACAGGAAGATGAATATGCAGGTACACCAAGATAATGAGGATGAATGCGATGCATTTCGGGGGGGGGGGGGGGGGGGGGCAGAAAAAATAGTGTTGTCAGGAACAAATCCATACTTATATAGTTGGTTAATTGTCATTCAATCCGGAGCGGTGCGGCTAAATCTCATTGTTACATAGTAAAATGTTCTTTAACGACAGCCACCACTAGAGGGAGCCCCTGGTATACAGATATATGCAGCTGTCACTAGAGGGAGCTCTTAATACACACACACACACACACACACACATATATATATATATATATATATATATATATATATATGGCCACTATTAGCAGGAGCTCCCTACATACATATATATATACAGCCACGACTAGAGGGAGCTTATATATATATATATATATATATATATATATATATATATATATATATGTGATAGCCCTTCCCAGTGTCGTACAGACATGAAATTTGGCATGACCATTCTTTGGGTCCTAAACAGGAAAAGTAAAGGGGTCACAACTTGATTATTCAATGCTAATTGCAAACTTAAGTGCACCCCTATGTAATGTAACTTCCCGATGCCATACAAGCATGAAATTTGCACAAACATTCTTTAGGTCCTAAGTGTGGAGAGTGGGAGGGGTGGCACATTCTGCAGAGGGACATCAGTACATGCAGCCTGAGGAGAATCTAATGCTCCTCTATGTGTATACATATTTTATTCCTTGGTTCCTCTAAATTAACCACAACTTCATAAACCTTTCCGTGCAAACAACACGTAAACATCTGTACCCAATTAACTTGGGCGAAGCCGGGTATATCAGCTAGTATACATATATATACAGCCACTGCTAGTGGAGCTCCTTACATACAGATACATACAGCCACCACTAGAGGGAGCTCCCTGCATACAGATGTATACAGCCATCACTAAAAGATGCTCCTTGTATACAGATATATACAGCCACCACTAGAGGAAGCTTCCTGTATACAGATGTATACAGCCACCACTAGAGGAGTCACCGAAGATTGTTTTCAAGTTCAGTGGCAGCTGTATAGATCTCTATACAGTGAGCTCCCCCTTGTGGTGGCTGAATAGATTTGTATACAGGGAGTTCCCTCTAGTGGTAACTGTACAAATCTGTACGCAGTAAGCTCCCCCTAGTGGTGGCTGTATATATCTGTATACAGTGAGCTCCCTCTAGTGGTGGCTATATATATCTGTATACAGGTAGCTCCTTCTAGTGGTGGTTATACAAATCTGTATACTATACGGTGAGCTCCTTCTAGTGGATATATAAATCTGTATATAGTGAGCCCCCCTAGTAGTAGGTATATAATTCTGTATGCAGTGAGCTCCCCCTAGTGGTAGCTGTACAAATGTATATACAGTGAGTCCCGCCTAGTGGCGCTACTGGTTGCCTACTATCGTGTTTCCCCGAAAATAAGACACCCCCGAAAATCAGACACCCCCAAAATTTGCAGAAGTCCCAAATATAAGGCACCCCCGATAGTAAGGCATAGTAAAGTGTGCAGGCAAGTCAAGAGGCCTGTCCCCTGCTGCCATCCCTGTTGTCTCCTACCTCCAGATGTATAGGTAGATCTGCAGAGCTCCCCCTGGTGGCCGGAAGCTGCAATACCATCCCTAATTACAAGTGGTACAGGAACTTCTGTCTGCAGACAGGTACGTTACTTTACAGTCCTTATTTTTTATGGCTCTGTGTGTCAGGCAACCTGTGTGATTCTTAAGGCTGGGTTCTCACAGAGTGTATTTCCAGCGGAAATCTCGCAGTTTGGCCACAGCGATAAACAGCGAGATTTCCGCCGGGAAAGCGCTGCTTCAAAACCCGCGGCACTCAGCAGCTTGTTTTGAAGCGACCTGGCTGCACACTTTTCCGTTTCTGTGGCCAGTAAATCCGCACCACAACACCGGCTTCTCCCAGCTTTGCCATGACAGATTTGCTGTCCCATGTGGACGAGATTTGCCGTGGCGAAATAAGACACCCCCTGAAAATAAGACATAGCGCATATTTGGGAGCAAAAATTAATATAAGACGCGTCTTATTTTCGGAGAAACAGGGTATCAGCTATGATTGGTGACTTCAGCTTCCCTGCATTGTCTTGAGTTCGATTAAATACACTTCATGTCCCACTAGAAGCTTAAGTTACTGTTGTGTCCATGCTTTACACTGCATCTCTGCTTGTCTAGTTTGGCTGTTGTGTATAAGCAGAAGCTTAGCAGTACGTCAGGACTTAGAGAGATGATTTATATCACTAAGACAGAAGATCATAAACGACACAAGTGAGAGCATTCGGATATTTATTAATGAGAATAAAGGGGGCTGAGCTCGGAGATTTGGTTGTGAATGGAGTGTCGTTGGGATATCTGGAGTGCTGACCATTGATGATGAGGATTTGAAGCCCAAACATTATTCTCATGGCATCCGTAGGTGACATAATCTTCACGTCGTCTGGATCCAATGTATAGGTCCACAGACAGTAGGGTACAACATCAGCTATACTGTAGCACCCGTCTTGTGCCCAGTGTGCACCCTCAGTACTTGGTCTTCATGGATGATCCAGGACCTCCAGAAGACGTCCGCACCAAGGAGGAGCTCGGTTCCTTGTAGACTACGGTCTCCTTCAAAGTCGTCTACAGGAACCAAATAAGTGCAAGAAGCTTGAGGGTCCTTGTCTACTCAAGTCTCAAAGTTGTTCATGAGGTGCTCGAGTTTCCTCCCCTTCCTCATCCTCCTCTTCCTCCATCTCTTCATCCTCGTCCAGCTCTTCTCGATGGTCCGATGGTTGAATATAATTGTCCTCTATAAAGCCATCCTCATCGTCTTGTCCTGGAAGTGGGATGCCCGGCAGCTCATTCTGAGACTCCGTAATCCATTCGTTCTCGGGCAGAGGGCGATGCCGATAACTGCGGAGGTGCTGGTGGCAGAGGTTGCACTTGGCGACGACAGCAATGAGGAGGGACACAGTGCCAGCGATCAGCACAAATCCCACCAGATACGGCCAACTTCTACCTTGAGAGACCGCTGGGGTTTCCGAACGAGAACCTGTGGAGCAAGAAACAAAAACACCGGCGTTGACATTCAGACCCTGACAACCGATGCCGCCAATATTACAGTGGGTTGTCACCCAGCTTTTCCAGGATCCGGCATGATAAATATATATGACTATATGCATTAGTTGTGCTGCCAGCCTCCAACATGAGCAGGGGTGTGAACAGTGGGGGGGCAGCTCCATGAAAAAATGGGCTCCTGCAGCTGAGAGTAACGAATTGACCCTGATGCCACACAGCCCCTGCCACCATGATATCTACCCTTGAAGGACAGAAGACCATAGTGAGCCTCAAACCAGACCACTTTGTTTGTAAGCTGTGATGCCAATGGATGGGAGGAGCCTTATCAGATTTTAACACCGCCCATGAGGAACCTAAGCAGGAGCCCCCCAACCACTGTATGGGATCCATAGCTGCCTCTATATCATCCACTCCTTTAACCTTGACAGCAGGAGATTCTAAGTCAACTTCAGGGCATGATGAGACTTGTAGTTTCACAATGGCTCTTAAGGGTCTTGTTGCCAGACTCTTGTGTACAGGAAAACGCAGGAAGACAATAGCTATGCAGTGAAATATGAGCGTGCGGAGGGCGTGCGCTGAGACTTCGTGCATTATTATTAACACCTTCTACAAACAAGGAAACTGGAAGGAGCCGAGACCTCAGCCGTGACGGCAGAGTAAACACGAAATGACTGCTGGCAAAACACTCCGCGCCCGTATCTCACCCAGCATCTCGCCACCGCTATTACCAGCCGCACCTGTATAGCAGGAAACATTCACTTCCTCCTCCCAGTGGAAGGGACTGGAAATGATCCAAGACGGAAAGAATCGTCCACATGGAACAAAAAAACTTAAAACCAAAGCGCTCGCCCCCCGAAAATAACATATGAGACCCCCCGGTTATTATTATTAGATATATTACACTACAGTTGTTGTCATTGCAATCGGCCACTTTTAAGGCTGTTTAATAGTATAAAAATTCTGCATGTCTGCCCCTCATGCTTTATACTGCAGCACAACATCTTATGAAGTCAGTACATAGAGAGATGATTTTCATGACAGTAAGGACAGAAGAAACAAAGCTAAGTAACTAAACCATAGCTGAGAAAAGGATTATTGGGTAACTGCTGCATATAGACTGAGAGGAGGGGCTTCAATAAAGGGGAGGAGCCTGAAGAGCGGCTACCTTAAATAATGGAGTGGATGCCTTAAATTAGTCATTGAGGATTTTGATTATACAGCTATTAGCAGTGTGACACTGCCCCCTGCTGCCGGGCACAGGACACTACTGTGGAAGGGAATGAATAGTCAAGAGAGCAATATTAACAGGGAGAGTTGTGATTTCATGTTTGTATCCACTGACAGCAAGCAGAGGTCATGAAAAGGGTAAGAAATTGGAACACAAGTTGTATTACATAGCTCTAAAACTTCTGAGGATCCGGCGATTATGTAAATAAAAGGACTTTATGTAGCGTTCTCTGCTTTCTTAGCTGCGATGTGAAAAGTCATAAAGCGACAGCGCAACAAATCGTGAAGCAATAAGGGCAGTATTGGGGTATGGGGGCAGTATAGAGGTGTGGGGGCAGAATAGAGGCGTGGGAGCAGTAATAAGGCGTGGGGCAGTATGGAGGTGCAGGGGCAGTATAGAGGGACGGGGGCAATATGGAGGCACGGTGGCAGTATAGAGGGACGGGGGCAATATGGAGGCACGGTGGCAGTATAGAGGGACGGGGGCAATATGGAGGCACGGTGGCAGTATAGAGGGACGGGGGCAATATGGAGGCACGGTGGCAGTATAGAGGCATGGGAGCAATATGGAGGCACGGTGGCAGTATAGAGGCATGGGGGCAGTATGGAGGTGTGGGGGCAGAATAGAGGCGTGGGAGCAGTAATAAGGCGTGGGGCAGTATGGAGGTGCAGGGGCAGTATAGAGGGACGGGGGCAATATGGAGGCACGGTGGCAGTATAGAGGGACGGGGGCAATATGGAGGCACGGTGACAGTATAGAGGGACGGGGGCAATATGGAGGCACGGTGGCAGTATAGAGGGACGGGGGCAATATGGAGGCACGGTGGCAGTATAGAGGCATGGGAGCAATATGGAGGCACGGTGGCAGTATAGAGGCATGGGAGCAATATGGAGGCACGGTGGCAGTATAGAGGCATGGGGGCAGTATGGAGGTGTGGGGGCAGAATAGAGGCGTGGGAGCAGTAATAAGGCGTGGGGCAGTATGGAGGTGTGGGGGCAGTATGGAGGCACGGGGGCAGTATGGAGGTGTGGGGGCAGAATAGAGGCGTGGGAGCAGTAATAAGGCCGTGGGGGCAGTATGGAGGTGTTGAGGCAGTATGGAGGCGTGGGGGCAGTATGGAGGCGTGGGGGCAGTAATAAGGCAATGGGCAGTATGGAGGTGTGGGGGCAGTATGGAGGTGTGGGGGCAGTATGGAGGCATGGGCGCAGTATAGAGGCGCGGGGGCAGTATGGAGGTGTGGGGGCAGTATGGATGTGCGGGGGCAGTATGGAGCCGTGGGGGCAGTATGGAGTCACGAGGGGCATTATGGAGGCACGGGGGCAGTATAGAAGCATGGGGGCAGTATGGAGGCGCGGGGTCCGTATCAGGACACAACTTACTGGAGTTGGAGGACAGGCTGTCATTGACATCACGGACGTAGCGTTTGATGTCCTCGCTCTTGGCCTTGTCCGCACTTTGTACATCACGCTCCCTCTTTTCTTTAAGCATCGCACGGGAGCAGAAGTCGCCGGAGGCTGGAAGAGAAACACGTCAGACCGGCTTAAGGTCTCAGTTACTTGTATGAAAACTAGTAAAATGTCATAAAAACAGACTTAAAGGGACATGCTGACTGCAGGGGGCATCATTCCCATCGGATGGGGGCTGACCTGACTCTGGTGCGGAATTTATCTCATGAGCTTGGTTCTGGTATTGTATCTAATTTAAAAGCGTGGTTCTGGTATTGTATCTATGTTCTGAGCTTGGTTCTGGTGCTGTATTTATATACTGAGCGGGGTGGAGATGCTACTATTTTGCTGTTTTCTGTGTAAACAGAATACTGACAGACTGCTTATCGGTGCCATATACTGATATAGCAGCTTTTTCCTACTGGGGGGTGCCAACAAACATTCCAGGGTGCCATGTAATCTAAGGCTGGCAATGACCGGGATCATATATTAAACCCTGTGACTCCACAGAAGTAGGTTGTGCTTCATTTTTTGCCCCATTTTTGGCACTTTGAGGACTTTTTAGTGGGTGCAGTGATGCCCACCAATATGACCCCATTAGTGTACCACAGTGGTGTCCCAACATAGTGACGGGTTCTCCTAAAGAGGCAGGAGGCAGTGTTGCATCAATAAGATGGATGACTCTGATCTTCCCCAAGTAGTGCCTCCCATAGACTTCAATGGAGAGGATTGTGCTCAAGCGCAAGCACCTTCCCATTCATTTCTACGGTGTCCGGTGTGGGTCAGCAGAGGTCACTATAAGACACAGCATCTACAAGGATGAACCGCTTATTTGGCACTTGGACCAAAGTCTGGAGGGGCAGGACCACTTTTGTGAATGCTGCTATTGAGGATGATGTCCATGGTCATCCACCAATGACCAACCACGCTGACACCTTGCCAGTACCTTGATCCTGGGACGCATGAATGGCTCTCCCGGAGGAACAGTCACGGAATCTTCTCCTGGCCAACTGGTCCATCAAGTCCCCCATCCTGTCTGATGACATCAGGGTGGTACCCCTCACATCAAGTCTGGTCAGCGCTATAAGAGGCCGAGGCCATAGATCAAGGTCTCGAAATGTGTTATTTCTTAAGATCAGTGTCCGAAGATGGCGCAGCCTCAGAAACGCTTCAGGGTATACCCTGGAGATCCCACAGCTGCTCAGATCCAAGGTTTGGAGACTGGTCAGTTTCCGGAAAGCTCCCCCCCCGGAGATCACCTTTAGGCGGTTTCCGGACAGGTTGAGGTAACGAAGTTCGGAAAATGTTACAGGAAATCGGCTCAGGCGATGGATGGAGTTGGCAGAGAGGTCCAGGTCCTTGATATCATGGGGGAGGGTGAAGGGAAACTTAGTGAGTCCTCTTCCCCTGCAGTCCGCACCGCCCTATAAAGGGGTCAACACAGAACAGATTAGCTTGTCATTGGTCTTGTCTATTATCTACATGATACATATATTACACACCAATAACTCCACCCCCTTTAGGTTACCTCCCACAAAGTAGTCAGTTTTCAGGTTCACAGAGCTCCACCTGGGTGGGCAAGACATAAATGTGAGGGTCTGTGGGGGTTCATCACAGTGATGCCGGGGTCTCTTTAAGGGGAACTCTACTGACAATCAGCAGACAGGGCTGTTTTGTAGCCCCATGGAGCGCAGACACCGGGCTACGACGACACGCCTGCCACAGCCACATGCAGGTGACCGCGGCTCCTCCGTGACTCACTGATACTTTCACCAGGGAGAAGGAAGCAGCTTGTATAAATATTTGCCGTCTGTATCTCTGACAATAACGCTGGCTTACTAGAATCATGTGACACAATGTAAACCCGCCGGCAGAATCTTCTGGAACCTTGATGATAACTTCTGATTGATCCCTTCCAGCTTCAGTAAATGAGGGGTGGGGTTTTGCTAGGGGTGGAGTTATGCTAGGGGCGGAGTTTAACACTCCTGATCTCCAATTGCAGGCAGAGCAGTGGGGGAGAGCTCCTGCTACAGCCAGGGGCCCTACAGAAGACGCAGCTGGGATCTGAGCTTTAGTCAAACAAGGGAGCAAAATAGCAGATTTTTGGAATAGGAGGAAAGAAGGAGAGGAATCTGTATACAGGGAGCTCCCTCTAGTAATTGCTGTATATATCTGTATACAAGGAGGTCCTCCAGTGGTGGTTATATATCTGTTTACAGTCAGCTCCCTCTAGTGGTGACTTTAAATAGTGGCAGCTGTATATATCTGTATATAGTAAAATCCCCCTAGTGGTGGCTGTACATATATTGCACAGTGATCTCCCCCTAGTGGTGTATAAATCTGAATACAGGGAGCTCCTTCTATTGTTTTATATATATATAAGGAGTTCCTACTGGTGGTGGCTATCTATCTAGATAGGAAGCTCCCTCTAGTGGTCGCTGTATATATCTGTAAACGGTGAGTTCCCCTTACTAGCCGCTGTTTATATCTGTACATAGTAAAATCCCCCTAGTGATGGCTGGACAATTATGCAAACAGTGAACTCCCTCTAGTTGTGGCTATATATATATCTGTACACAGTGAGCTCTCCTAATGGTCGCTGTATGTATATCTATATAGTGAGCTCCCTCTAGAGGTGGCTTTATCTATCTGCATACAGTGAGCTCCCTCTAGTGGTCACTGTATATATCTGTAAACAGTAAGTTCCCCCTACTAGCCGCTGTTTATATCTGTACATAGTAAAATCCCCCTAGTGATGACTGGACAATTATGCAAACAGTGAACTCCCTCTTGTTGTGGCGATATATATATCTGTACACAGTGAGCTCTCCTAATGGTCGCTGTATGTATATGTATATAGTGTGCTCCCTCTAGTGGTGGCTTTATGTATCTGTATACAGGGAGCTCCCCCTAGTGGTGGCTGCAGGCAAACAGTATGAAGCTCTGTCTTTGCAGGAGATCCGGAGTTGTGTAGCAGAAGTTATATCATGGCACTAGTTGGTGCACAATGTGGGACCTCATAAGGTTTCAGGTCGTTCTCATCATTATGATTGCTCCCAAGTCCCTGATCCCCACAGCAGTTGATAAGGCGAGGCGTCCTGGGAGCTCTGATCTTTGCCTCTGACATAGTTTGGTATCTTCTAGGATCCAGCGCTCAGGGCAGTCATGGGGATGTCCTGCAAGAAAGACCCTACAAACCCTGAAGCTTCCTGTGGAATTGGGGTTATCCCCCTCCCCCTCCCTGGGGGGATCACCCCCCCCCCCCCTGGGGGATCACCCCCTCCCCCCGTGTCCCAACTGTACAGGGAAGTAAATCCAAAAAGCAGTAATCTGGTCGTTATGTGCTGACGGTGCGGCATCTTACCTGAGCGCTGAGTGTACAGGGGTGCGCAGACGCGGCCGCGAGGAGGACTGCGAGGAACAGGATGAGCCTCATCATACAAGCTGGCAATGAGAAGACGAGACAATCAATGGGGAGACTGATGGGACTACATGGTGATCGCTGGTGGAAAAGAGGAAGTTAATCAGAGGGAGGAGACTCCGAGATACTGCCAGGGATTCTCTGGGACTCTTGCACTTATGGTGCCATGTCTGCTGTCCTGTTTGTTACAATGTATCAGTCTGAAGTCCATGTGTGAGCTCACAGAGGATACAAAACAAGACTCTCAGCTGGGGGAGACATCGCACTTGTAGGGGGGCTGCACCAGAATTACAAGCTCTCTACTATCCACAGGATGGGGGGTGTCACTGCTGAGACCCCCGCCGATCTCGAGAATGGGGATCCCGTATCCTGCTCTCCTGTCACTGCAGGGGTTACTTCTTCCCTGACATCAGCATGAAGGGAGCGCTGGCAGAACACGTGCGGTCAGCGCTCCTTTATATCAAGCTCGGTGGTCCCAATGAAAGCGCTATTGCTCTTGCACGACCAGCGCTTCATTCAGCCTCCTCCACACTGCATGGTTGCAATAACCCTGCAATGAGGACAGGGGACCCCCGTTCTTGAGATCCGGGGGGTCTCAGCGGTGACAGCCCCACAATCTGTGAGTTATTCCCTATTCTGTGGATCAGGGAGAACTTCATATTGTGGTACACGCCTTTATGTTTTTAGTGTCTGATTGTAATCAGTATTTTCCATTCACTGACAGCAAGCAGAGATCTTGGAAATGGAGAGGATTTCAAACACAAAAGAGGAGAATTACATCGTATATACCAAATGTATTATATGTCTTAGACGCTGCGGCACATTTACAATTTCCGGCATTTCATGTGCCAATTTAAGTAAGCTGTGCGCTGGTGTTCCTGCGCCAAATGTATTAAGAGGCTCGCGCTCTCGCTGCTGGTGGCACCCATGTATGCCCAATGAAAACCCAATCGGCTCCGAGCTTGTGTAGGTTTCTGCTACAATTTACAAAATCTGTGTTCTGTGCGATATTGCTGTGTTTTCTGGCACCAATATCACGATTTTGTGATGCTACAAATTTGCACATGACGCTACAAAGGGGCGCAACTTTGTAGCACTCTTTTGCCAAGATATACGGGGGATGGGGGGGGGGGGTAGTCTAAAAAAGTTGCAAGTTTGGCATAAGCACCAAAATTGCACCTTTTGTACCCCAGAAATGTGGCCTCCAGGGATCACACGCCTTCCCCATTGTCAGCACCATTCTCAACATAGTATTAAAAAAAGTGTCTAGAACAAGGGGCGGAGCTAAGAGGAGACGTAAAACGCGCCAAGTTGTTTAACAGTGTACGCCAGTACACCTCACGGCGTCGGCATGTCTATATTCTGCGGTGTAACCTGTAAGAATTGTGCAAGAATTATCTGTACAGCGATGGCATTAACCCCTTCTCTTCTGGGCTCCATTGATTCAGATGAGATCCTTCAACAACCAGGAGAAAAAGCGCTCAAAAAGTGCAGCTAAAACCATGTGTGAAAAACCGCCCTTAGGGTAGTGTCCAACGGGCGATCGCGATATCGCTGTGAGGAAATTGTGGCAAAATGGCGTCTTTGTTCCCACAATTTTTGAGCGTCAGTGCAGCTTTTCTCACGGACACATCGCTGCCGCTGGCGATTTTCTTGCGAGAAAGACTATAAGATTTCCTAATTTTAAAAACGCATCACATCGCACTAAAACCGCCACTACGTGCTTCGTTATGCGAAAAAAGAGGCTCCATAGGGAAACATGGGAAATAAAAAAAAATGCTAAACGCAGAAAGCTGGACATGCCGCGATTTTTTTTTTCACACAACATCGCAAATGAGGAAGAAACCATTGAAAAGCATGGGTGTCATAATTCTGCGTTTCAATGCGCTCTCGCATTGCAAAAATGGCGCAATTTGATCACCCGGTGTGAAACCAGCCTGAGAGTCGATTCTTATTCAGTTATTTCTTGAAGGCTGAAAAGCTGAATAATGACCAAGACGGCCGCCGTGGCAACGGTCACCCAGCTTTCCCGAACTCCTGCATGCAGATAGAATACATAATGCAGTAATCCCTCTAGATGAGGTGGGCACAACCCCCAGGGGCTCGCAGCAGCTCACCGGATATATATATAGTGTACAGTGTGTGTAGTATATACTGTATATATAGTGTACAGTGTGTGTAGTATATACTGTATATAGTGTCTCTATGGTATTACTGTAGCGGCTCCCTCCTGTTCTCGGCAGGCAGTATGTCGTCTCCTATAGACAATCTATAAGAGTCGGTATATAATATACGGGGAGTATATATGACGCAGCCCCCCTCACCTGTATCTGCAGCTCTCAGGTGTGCTGCATGTCCCCGCAGCACCTTCCATCCACCACCTGTCCTCTTCCTGAAGGTGAGGGGTGGGACGGCGCAGGGAGAGGTCCAAAGGTGGCGGAGCTGGTTAACGTATAACCTCCCCGGGCACATGGGGGAGGGGCTGGCAGATCTGCAGCACAGTTACGCCACCCTGTGTCTGCCCAGAGCGCTGCAGCTGGCACAGTGTATTCCGGGGGGTTCCAAGTGTTCTCCCCGATGTGAGACCCCATAATTACATTATAGATACAGGAATCTGAGCTCAGTGGAAACACAAACTGCAGAAGATTATTGTAGCAAAACTAGCAGTAAGACGTCTGTGTTGTCCACAGCAGCCAATCACAGCGCAGCGTTATTCTTAAGCTACCACGGTAAGATTTAAGCGGCGCTGTGATTGGCTGCGATGGGTAACAAGGACGTCTTACTGTTAATGAGGTCTACAAAGCTTTCTTCTGCCACCATCACTAGAGGCATATGAGACAAAATGGCTGCCAGCGAAGACGGGAGAGTGTTTTGTGTTCTTGATTTTCACGTCTGCCAGTCTTTAATTAGTGGGCAACATCATCTTCTAACAAAGCTTGGTGAAGCTCCGCCCAGCGGGCGCACAATTCGTAAGAGGTAATTTGATTATAAGGAAAGAGGTTCCATCGGTAAATGAAAATCATCCATCCGTCCATGATAAGCGTGGAAACAGCAGAGCGCGTCCGTACAAGGTTCGCATGAAGTCCTCAGAAGTCCACCAGAGCGAGCAGAGAATTGGACATCCCGCCGCCGACCGTGTAGAAGATTCTGCGCAAATGTTTTGGATGTTATCCCTAACTATTGCAATTGCTACCGGCCCTGAAACCAGACATGCCAACAATGCCAACTGAGCGACGGTTCCATGGAGTCGTCCATGTTTATTGATGAAGCCGCCTTCCAGCTTTCGGGCAACAAACGTTAGAATACGGCGGAAGGCGAAACCAGCGGTGTACGTGGAGCATACGGGCGACTTCCCACGGTGAATGTGTTCTGTGCTATAACCTGCAGGAAAGTGTCCCCCCCCCGTCTTCTTCTATGAGGAAACAATTCCGGGAATTTCATATCTGGACGCCCCACCCCTCCCCTTATCAGAATGAGGTCAGAAGTGAGCTGCGGCCACCAAACAGATGGATCGGCCATGCAGATGGTGACGATAGGGACTTCTTCCTCGTCCTCCATGTTCCCTGGACCTTACACCTTGTGATTAGAGTCTACGTGCCCGCTTACCACCCACCATGATCTGCGGCATCCCAGAAGTCACTGCATCCGTTAGTCATGATCCACTATAATGTGTACGGCAGGAACTACAGGCTCCATGTGTGTCCGGTGACAAAGGGGGCCGCACTGACGCCTCTGAGGGGGAAACATGCTTGACTTTGTACAAAAAAACTTTTGGAGTTTCTACTTCCATTGATATCAAATTTCTGATTTCAATGGTTTCATTTCCACGACTTGGAATCTTGCATGTTAATACTACGTGCGAGAAAAGACCCATCGTCCCGCCTCTTTCTCACACTCGCGCACAGCAGAGCAGGGTTTGAATAGTAAGAAAAAACCCTGATACATGTGTTAATGAACTCCATATTACCACATGCGTCCGTTTGTCTTTGCCCTGAGCATCATTAAACGGAGTGATGAGGGCGTCACATCGTCACACCGGGGAGCTCACTTATAATAAGCCTGTATATAATGTGCCCAAACACCAGGTAGAGCCAGGAGGCTGCAGTAAAGTCTACAATCTTAGGGCTCATGTCCACTAGCTAAATGGAATTGTAGTGGATTTTACCCATAGGGAATCATTGGCCATCCGCGGTCCATTAAATGGATTTTTGGACACGCGGATGTCACTTTAAAAGAATTGCGTTTTTCACGCGCGGGAGAAAAAATGCGGCATGCTCCATTCTGCTGCGGATTCCACGTGGATCGGTAACATTGCTATCACATTGACAGCAATGTGTGCGGATATCTGCATGCAAAAAGAATACCATTTAAAGCAAATCCGCGCAGAATCCGCCACAGAAATCTGCGGCAGATTCTGCGCGGATTATATTTTTTGAGTGGACATGAGACCTAAGGGATTCTTCAGATGGATGTATTTGCGTGCATTTCTGCACCCACAAAATCTGCGCACAATAGTAGAGAACAGAAGCCATCGATGTCAGAAGGCGCGCTCACATTAATATTTTTGTGTGTGCAGATAAAATCGGACTTCCTTATCCTTCTGTGTATTTGCAAAGGTGCCATTAAATCTGGGCAGGGGGGACACCGTGCATATGAAGAGGCCCTGCATGCGCAAAAAGTGCAGTGCTGTGTTCAGATGCACACGCAAATCTACCTTGTTCATGGCGCAAATGTGTTGCCCTGAAGTGTGCGCTATTGGGCATATGGTCGTCTGAATAAGCCCTAATATCAGTAACCGGTCATAATGGGAAAAGAAAAACAAAATCTGCAGCTTCTAACAGGCTTTGTGTTTGTTTTCCTCACCACTTTCAGGATCTCTGCTTGCTGTCAGTGACATTTGGAGATCTGCGCAGACCTAAGACTTCTGTATCCAGTCTATATAATCCTTTATAAATCTCTCCCGTCTTGATAGTTTGTTGCAAAGAATCAGTCCAAGTAAAATGTGTCAGTCTGGAGTCCGGGGTGTTTAATGACTGCCTAGAATGGATGCAAATGTAACAAACCAGCAGCTGTGAGAAGTCTTAGGGCTGTGCTGGTTCTCAGTATCTGCATGGTAATAAAGACATTAAACCATCCTTCCTGGTCCTTAATAATGAGTCCTGTGGTGCTCAGGCAGCCGCTCCTCCCACATTTCATGCACTCATCACTGGACTCAGTGCGGTTTCTTCTTTCAGGAAGTTCGCGGCTCCCAGGACCGAAAAACTATTTAAAAAAATCCAAGCCAATGCCACCTGAACCTCAGAGGGTAAACTCATACTGCAGGTTTCACCCTCTGCAAGGTTTAGGAAGATCAGTTGATAAATGGATGGAGAATGTATGGATGATGATGAATAGATGGATAGGGGATGGTTGATGGATGGATGGCAAATGGATGAATGATGGATGGATACATGGATAATGATGGATGAAAGGATGATGAATGGATGAATGATGCATGGAAGTATGGATAGTGCATGGATGATAGATAGATGGATGGATAGATGATAAATGGATGAATGACAGATGGATGATGGTTGAATGATGAAAGGATGGGTGATGAATGTATGTACGGATAACTGGCAAATGGATGAATGATGGATAATCAATGGGTGATAAATGATCAGGCAATGTATGGATGATGAATGGATGCATAATGGATGGGTGATGCATTTATATCTGTATGGATAGCATATACATAATGGATGGATGATGAAATGATGGAGGATAATTTGGATGATGGATGGGTGCTAAATGGCTGGCTGATGTATGGATTGATAATAGATGGATGATGAATGGATAAATGATGTATGGATGGATGTATAATGGATGTATTGTTAATAATTGGATTATGGATTGGTGATGGATGATAGATGATGGATGTGTGATGAATTGATGGATAAAGGATGGATGATGAATAGATGTATAATATGGATGCATGGAATGGATAATGGATGAATGGATGGATAGGGGATGGATGATGGATGTATTGCAAACGAATGAATGATGGATAATGAATGAATGTATGTATGTATGGTGTATGTATGTATGTATGGATACATGGCAAATGGATGAATGATAAATGAAAGAATAATGTATGTATGTATGGATAGTTGACAGATGGATGAATGGATAATCAATAGGTAATAAATGATCAGATGATGGATGGATGGATGATGAATGGATTCGTAATGAACAGGTGATGTATGTATATCTGTATGAATAGCATATAGATGATCGATGGATATGATGAATGGATGGATAATTAATGGGAATTAATTGGTTAAGTGTTCTATGGATGAATAGATGATGGATGGATGATGAATAGATGGATAATAAGTGGATGGATGATGGATGAATTTTTGTTTTTCTGTTTTGTAGTGTTTGAAGGTACATTACACGGTCATGATGGAGGCTGTTTGTTTAGTGTTATTGGAAGCGGTGTGGGGGTGACACATTTATAACCCTATGGTCGAACACCTGAAAAGGAAGTCTGTGATAAATATCCCGCTGGAAGCTCCGGACAATAGAAGCCCGATGACTCACTGCTTATTGCTTACTAGTGGTCAGACTCGACCACAGACACATCTCATGATGCTGCTATAGGGCCCATGAAGAAGAGGGGCCCAAGCTCTGGTTGACCGCTTCCTCATTCCATGTAGACAGGGAGCCTCACCCTCTCCGGAGTACTGCATTATTAGTAGATAGGGGAGAGATCCCAATGGCCATGTTACCCCATGAGGTCACGTTGTTCCCAAGGTCACACCACCCCTAAAGGTCACACTGCCCTCGAGGTCATGCTGCCCCCCCCCCCCACCTCCACCAGAGGCCATGCCGCCCCATATCCTAAAATACACTGGAATATAAAATAAGACATGACTTAACCGGCTGCGGTATATTTTCATGTTCTGCTATTTTTGTCTCCCAATAGTAAGGAAAATCCCCAAAAGCTGGTGCCCTGCGGTGCTCATCACTGTGCACCATAAGTACCAGCCACAGATTCCCCAAAATGTCAGATGTTGCCCCAGAAATGTAAGCGCCACAGTCACTAACATGTAACTTCTGCACCGCCTGAGCAGGCCAGTGTGGGCACACGAGCGCCACCCCTTTGTGCCATAGATGGGTGATGGCAGGAGAACAGGCACACATTGTGAGGTTTTTATGGGAGTTTCTGCACTCTATGTATTTGCTGGTTACTTCTAATACAACATACTCACCACCATCACCTGCCGTACACGGAGATCTGGGGCCCCAGTCCGCAGTCTGTGCTGGGGCCACACACCTTGTGCCAGTTATAATACTGGGGGCGAATGCTGCACCTCATAGCGGTGACTGGGATCTTACTGTTTGCAGTTTATTAGCAGCAGGAGTGAATCACATGTGAGCTGAAGTTGCAGGGACTGACACAAGGTGGCGCTATTGTCTCTGTTATCATACGGTCACAAGCTGCGCTCTACACAATGCAGGATAATAGTAAAAAGCACAACTTAGACCTATTAGAAGCTGTGCCCGGAGGTGGATAACTGACACCTACCTGCCATGCATCGATGGCCTGGAGAATAGCCGCTCCACAGATTCACCCACCTGTGTGCTGTCCGATCCCCCGGCACCGTCTGTCCAATTCTCCTCCGTGATGTGGACCAGAAGTTCAGTTTTCCGATGCAAAAGGGGAGTTACAGCCCCGAAACGCGTTGTATCGGATTTATACGCAGGTCATATTTTAGGTATTGTTTGGTTTTGTTTGTCTGCTTGCCTAATAAATTAGAGTCCGCCATCTTGAGGATCTGGTGTCTTGACATCCCATTGGTGGAGACTTCTTAAAGCCCATCTATCCATCTATGGGGTCTCCAAGGAGGGGACCTCCCAAAGAAGTAAGTGCGTCTATAGAGAAAATGTACATATATATTTGACACTTCATCCCTATAAGCAGCGCCGCACCACCATATACTTTTGTTTCTTTTTTAGGACCAAAACAGGTCACTAAAGAGTTAAAGGAACAACACAGGAGTAACGGGGAACCCGTGTGCTTAAGAGAGTGGATGGGGGACTGATCATGGACAGTGAAGTGTTAACCCTTTAAAGATGAACCATAGAATGTTTTGTGATTTACATTTCTCTTCTGCAGGATTCATGTTTTCTGCGTTATTGATGCTGTTTTCTTGGACTCTGTTATCATTTTGTACAAGGATTGAGATCGTTGCGGCCGGCGGCAGGTGATTCTTTGGTGACGGTTGTTTGTTTACCTACTTACAATACTATTATTTACTTACAGTTTACGGTTCTTAAATAAATATTGTATATTTTTGTAACTCCTTCTGCTTCACCGTATCCTGAATCCGCATTGCAATACCACCATCCACCACACCGCTACTGGCCCTGATTGCCTGGAGAGAGGGGCCCCAGCTGTAAGTGCATTTTCTCTTTCTCATCTGGATAGCGAGATGGCCTGCAGAGCCGTCCTCCAAAGTGGGTATACATTGTTAGCAAACAAGGAGGTGAAGAATTGGTCTCTTGAACATTTTAAAGGCCATGGAACAGGAATCATACAGCGGGCCCTGCGGTCCTGGGAGGCAAAACTAGACGTCATAACAGGGGCCGATTTAGGTTTTCACTATGTGGCCCCAACTCTTCTTTGTTCATCACTGAAGCACAACACATGAACTATACAAGTGGACGATTGTGTCCCGAGGTAGCAATGTGACCAGCGGCGCCCGTCCTTGTGATGTTACGTTGCTCTTTCTCCTCCACAGCAGTTTGCCGGTGGGGTCAGGCGCGGTGGAGAGGTCTCCGGGCAGCAGAAGTGCAGATAATACTAAAGGAAACAGGGGGTGAAGTAGACAGATCAGCCACCCCACCTACAGGGAAACCGCTCAAAATAGCAAATCCACGAAGCCAAGTCAGAATCCTCGCCAACCGCAGGAGATCATTTCCAGGGATTCATCATCCATGGCATAAACTGATATATGTGAGGTAGCTCAGCGGGCACCTGGGGAGGGAAGAAGTGGCATTGGGGGGCGATTGTTTCTATCTTCCAAAAATAGAGCAAAAAGACGGAAACCCTGAGCTGACCCTAAAGCAGGTGTGAAAGCAGCCTAGGGCTAGTGATTGGGCAGAGCTCACACAAAGTGAACCTCCAGATGTTCTCACCGTCTACCCTGTATTACCCCTCTGCGGCACGGCGCAGGAAGCGAAGGGCGCGCCATTTACTGGGCAAGAAACCTGAAGACAAAGTGGTGACATCCTCAATAACACGAGGTCGGTGCGGCCTGAGAATCCCCAGCTGCTCGCGGCTCACAGAGGCTCCGGATGTGGACCAAAACGTCACTACTGTCCTCAGACAATAACAGGAAAACATCTCAAGACAAAGGTGACGGCCGAAGGAGACGCCAAGCACTTAACCCCCGGGGTGCAGGAATAAACCAAGACAAAACGGGGCGCTGCTGGTGTATCCAAATGACAATATGTAAGGGAAAAACAGTGATATAATATATGAAGAGAGAAGAACCAAAGGTAGAAAACCAATTATTATTAAACATACTATAAAACAAACAGATCCGCCCACACAATACGGGGCAGACAGACCTGCGCAACCAACAAGGATCTAACAAACAGTACAGATATAAAGGCGATGCCCCAAATATAAGACAGAATATGTCCCAAGAATGAATACATGAGGTCCATAAAATAAACCACATAGAGACTTCACCAAAGTATAATAATCATATAAAGCCCAAAATACAATAGACTATTATTACTGTCCCATCACTTTGTGTTCTGCACATTTTCCTGCTGCCACTACTTTGTACCACTGCTATACTCAGTTATTCTACAAGTAAACAAGCGCTGCCGACCGTTCCCAGCTTTGCGCTTTAAATGTTTCCCTGTGTGTGGACTGCTTATTTCTGCTACCCGGATTCACCGCAGAGGAAGGAACGTTGGCGTCACGAGTGACAGGACTGTTAAGGTAATCTACATATTGGGTTACCCCTGTGAAAGTTCCCCCAGCGGTAATTGAATGGGTCCCGTGCTACCCCCAGGCCCAAATCTACCCGGCTGTCTCCTCGGCCGTGGGCCCACTACTCAGACGTTGCCAAATATCAAACATGAATGCGGATAATCACAACATATATATGATCCCCACCCAATGCGTAGGAATAAGGGCTAATGCCCACGAACGGATTTGTACCGCGGTTCCCGCGGCGTAAATCCACGTGGGTATAACACGGCTATTAGGTTCTACTGAACCTAGAAGTTTAATGCCCACATGCGTTATTTTACCACAGATTTACGCGAGCGGTAAAAAAACGCGGCATGTTCTATTTTCCTTGTATTTACGCTGCGGGAGGTCTCCAGCAATATAGCCTCGATGGAGACTGCGGAAAAACGCGCGATATTCTGCAATCAGCCGTGGCCACGGTTAGTTTACAATCCTGCCACTCTCGTGGGGTATCCCACTCCGTCCGTGGGGATGGGCCCTAAACGTCGCATAGTTGAACAGAAATGTTTGATATAGCAATTACCAAATCATTAAATGCCCAAACTGATGAACACGTGTGCGAATGTTCGCGCAACGCAGAATAAGCGCAACAATATTCAATACAACCTACTGAATATAGGAAATATAACGCATGAGAACATAATAAACCACTATGAGAATATATAGAGAAAACGGAAGGAAGATAGTTCTGTTAATAACGGTTTATAGTTGCTATAATCAATTTTTAAAAAAAGTAACCAAACCTGGAAACATCCCCAGCTGATAACTGAAAACAGAGGCATCAATGTAGGGGGAACGCGCCAAAGAAGAAACTATATAGTGTAAACAAATAGGAAAAGCAACTGGCAGCATCCCCCCGCCCCCCCCCCCCCCCCCCGCAAAAAAACCCAACCCAATATCTTTAGATGGTCAGCGCATTGCAGAGAGGCCCGGGAGCGCACGTCCCAAGCCTCCCCCCCCCCCCCCCCCCCGACACCCGACATCCGACCCAAACTACGAAATAATAAATAACTGCTAAAATATCCAATATACTCAGATAATCATTATTTGAAGGTGAAGCTTGTGTGCAGATACTTCACTCCCGCATTCTCTATAAGTAATCCGGCAGTAATTGTAGCCCCACGATGAATGCGGCCGGTCACCGGGATCTGAAATAAAGGCAAAGACAAAAGATTTATTATGTGTATTTACCAGAGTAACCCGAAAGTTTAACTCCTCGTTCATTGCAGCCGGATACCTAGAACCAAATGTGTACATCCAGCGGGATTCTGATTCAGGAGATCGCCAGTGTAGTCTTAGTTGTGAAAGTTCATATTAAGGGCTCTTTACACGGGACGATAATTAATCAAAATTAATTCAAACAAGCAAAAATGTGCGAAAAACGTTTCATCTAAATGCAGCCAGGTGTGGCCTCCCTCCACCGCTGAATGATGAGGTTTTCAATGCAGATAATGGATGAAGTGGGAGAGCAGGACCCCAGTGGTGGGGTGGTAGAATTAGCAAGTGGGGCCACAGAAGGGGCATTAGAGGATGCACCGGAGCTAAGTTAGGCCATAGAGGAAGCACTAGAGCTAACTGAAGCCTCAGAGAATGAAACTAAGTGGAGCAACAGAGGAGGCACTGAAGCTAAGTGGAGCCACATAGGGAGCACTGAGGCTAAGTGGAGCCACAGAGGAGGCACTGAAGTTAAGTGGAGCCACAGAAGAGGCACTGAAGCTAAGTGGAGGCACAGAGGAGGCACTGAAGCTAAGTGGAGCCACAGAGGAAGCACTGAAGCTAATTGGAGCCACAGAGGAGGCACTAAAGCTAAGTGGAGCCACAGAGGAGGCACTGAAGCTAAGTGGAGCCACAGAGGAAGCACTAAAGCTACGTGGAGCCACAGAGGAGGGACTTGAGCTAAGTGGAGCCACAGAGGAAGCACTGAAGCTAAGTGGAGCCACAGAGGAAGCACTGAAGCTAAGTGGAGCCACAGAGGAGGCACTGAAGCTAAGTGGAGCCACAGAGGAGGCACTGAAGTTAAGTGGAGCCACAGAAGAGGCACTGAAGCTAAGTGGAGCCACAGAGGAAGCACTGAAGCTAAGTGGAGCCACAGAGGAGGCACTGAAGCTAAGTGGAGCCACAGAGGAAGCACTGAAGCTAATTGGAGCCACAGAGGAGGCACTAAAGCTAAGTGGAGCCACAGAGGAGGCACTGAAGCTAAGTGGAGCCACAGAGGAAGCACTAAAGCTAAGTGGAGCCACAGAGGAAGCATTAAAGCTAAGTGGAGCCACAGAGGAGGGACTTGAGCTAAGTGGAGCCACAGAGGAGGCACTGAAGCTAAGTGGAGCCACAGAGGAGGCACTGAAGCTAAGTGGAGCCACAGAGGAAGCACTAAAGCTAAGTGGAGCCACAGAGGAGGGACTTGAGCTAAGTGGAGCCACAGAGGAAGCACTGAAGCTACGTGGAGCCACAGAGGAAGCACTGAAGCTAAGTGGAGCCACAGAGGAGGCACTGAAGCTAAGTGGAGCCACAGAGGAGGCACTGAAGTTAAGTGGAGCCACAGAAGAGGCACTGAAGCTAAGTGGAGCCACAGAGGAAGCACTGAAGCTAAGTGGAGCCACAGAGGAGGCACTGAAGCTAAGTGGAGCCACAGAGGAAGCACTGAAGCTAAGTGGAGCCACAGAGGAGGGACTGAAGCTAAGTGGAGCCACAGAGGAAGCACTGAAGCTAAGTGGAGCCACAGAGGAGGCACTGAAGCTAAGTGGAGCCACAGAGGAAGCACTGAAGCTAAGTGGAGCCACAGAGGAGGCACTGAAGCTAAGTGGAGCCACAGAGGAGGCACTGAATCTAAGTGGAGCCACAAAGGAGGGACTTGAGCTAAGTGGAACCACAAAGGGGTAATGGAGCTAGGTTTGGAAACAGGAGGGGCACTACAGCTAAGGGGATGCAAAGGGGACACTGGACCCAAGTGAAATCACAGAGGAGACACTGGAGGTAAGTGGCGTCACGTGTTCAAGTTTCCTACAAAACGTAAAAAATTTAAAAGGGTGTAAAAAACACAATTTTTTGCCCACATTACCCTCTTTTTTTTTAAGAAATAAAAAACCTGCACATTTGGTACCACTGCGTCTGCAACGACCTGAACAATAAATACATTGAACACATTATTTATCCTGCATGGCAAAAACTGTAAAAATAAACAAAGCAACAACATTGGCTGCTGAGATCACATGGTTATTGCTGCGTTCTGCGATCCCGGCTGTGTGGAAATTTGTCATTAATTTAAAAACTTTAATTCCTTAAATCTATATAAAAAGTGGAAGTTTTATTCTCCAATTCATAACAAAATTGTAAAAAAAATGCAATTTGCAAAAATTCTGAAAATATTAAGGTAATATTTCTTTTTTCAGTACTTTACTTGAAATTGCGCCTCCGACCGTCCGACTCCTTGTGTGTAGAGTCACAGGAGACTCCTGTGGGCAGAGAGCGGACTTGGTTCTATGCCAGAAGCAGCTGAATTACAGGAAAGAAAACAACTTCCAAGATGGGAGACTTTACGAGTCCGGACCCCCGCCTCCCCCCTCCCCTCCTCTGGAGCCCCCCTGGACTTAAGACTTACCCAGACTTCCTCCCTATTGTTCTACTATCTGGACCCGGGAGCTTTAAGTGACCCATGTGAGCTCCCAAAGCATCCGAAGGTTCAAGCAAGTAAACAACATTGAAACATTGGCGTAAAAATAGAAACAGAATATCGGATTGCTGCACCGCGAGCGGGGAAGAACGAGCAAACCAGAAGTTACTAAAGAATTCCAATATCTCTTTGCCTTTCTGCTTCTGTTCAGCCGCCTCTTATCCAAAGGGGATTTCTCACCTGGCGGCATCCGCAGCATTTCCTCATTAAAAACCGCGCCCAAATCCTCACCAGCGCTGCAGACTTTGACTTGGATTGAGCTGCAGATCCGCAGCTTTCATCCTGCACATAACACTTCTCTGACCTCCCAAGAGCGCAACGCACACGGACACCCGGCAGCCGCTAACGAGCGATGCCGCCGGTCAGGTGAGCTTTCCCCAGCGACAGGCCGCCCGCTTCTCACAGGCAAAAACCCCAAATTAAAGGGATTAAACAGACAGACGGGATTTAGTCCCGTAATGCGGCCGTAATTATTAATTATTAATCACGGTCACGTAACGGGCAAAACGAAACCAGCGTTTTCACTGCAGGGATTCCCGCCCGTTAATACTACGCCTGAGAAAAGATAGGACTTGCATGCGAAAAAGAAATGGCGGGACGTTTCTTCCTGCTTTTTTTAAAATTTGAATGATTAAAAAAAAAGGATTTTGGCGTGTTCATGCGCTGATTCGCTCTGTAGCGGCGAGCGTATTCGCACATGCGCCAGTCTGTTTTAGCCCTAAGGGTCCTTGTACACAACAAGATACATTGGAGCGAGCGCGCAGCCAGCGGGGAGGTAATGATCCCACGGGGCTTCTCACGCAGGACAGATAGGTTGTAATGGGTTACACACTGCAAGACGCCCTCAATTCTGCGCCAAAACCCGGAGGCGAGCGGCGGATCTTGATGCAGAATTGAAAATGGCTTAATATCTGCCTGCAATTCCGCGTTTAAGTTAAAGTTAGACCTGCGGATTTGGCGGTGTAATTCCGTCCCGGGTGAAAGGTCCGATATCATTCGCTGGCATGCGTTTACACAGAGCAATAATCGGGTAGTTCTGATCGCTCCTTCGTATAAAGCCCCGCCTCTAAACGCCCTTTTCCTGCTGCTTTCTATACAGCGAATCGTTATGGCGCTCGTCTACACGGAAGGATTTCCGTCGAGAATCCGCCCCGTGTGGCCTTGCTCCTCTCTATGGTAGAGCCGGCCACAACGGAAAAGCCAGCGGCGAAGCCGCTCCAAAACCCGCTGCTAAGTATTGTGGGTTTTAAAGCTGCGCTTATCCTGTGGAAATCTCGCGGGTTTTTTTAGCTGCGGCAAAAACACGGAATTTCTGCAGAAAAAAAGCATCCCATGGGAACGCAGCATAACGGTTATTTGCAGGACCCTCGTGCCGTCGGCCTCCATGCAGTAAACAGCTCATTGTGCTCCTGTGAGCGGGGAGGGAAATGTGCTTCTCGTGTGCAGATCCCCCCCACTGTCTCCGTCACCCAGACTTTACGTCGCGACATTGTTTTTCATTTCCCTGCTTTTCCCCTCCCCCGCTACTTCTAAGACACCGAAGCATCCTATTGTGTGTTAAGAAATCCAAGGTCACGGCTTCATACAGACCAAGCCAACGGCAGCTGTCCGGAGGGCCGTCAGATGGGCACTCGCTGCCCTGTATAGCCGTATATTTGTCGCTATTGATACAAGTGCAGCTCGTGTATCGAGCGCGGCGTTCTGTATGTAGGCGTTATATCGGGTGCAGTTAAAAAAACGGATCCAGCGCCATGTCTCATAGCGATGTCCTATAGTGAAATGACTATGGCGTATTGAATAGGAAGACATGGATGCGATGGTGCGGCGCACGGACCCCTGGGCACACGGAACATGGATTTCAATTTAGCGTTGTGGCCCCTGTAAGAGATAGAGAGTAAAACCCAACTACACAGGGGAAGAGAAGCAGAAATCAGCTTGTGCGTCTCTCTACGTCCCGCGGGATCGCGGCTGGGCCGGACGGTAGGAGAGCGGACTGGAAGCGGACTCCTGCTGCGTTACATGCATGGATCTGTTCAACAGTGCAGTCCACGGCCGGTGCTACCATTGTAGGACCGCGTTAACGAAGCGCCAATTCAATGCAGATGCAACGCAAATTACTAGTAGGAGCGCGACCCAATCAGAAGACAATGCAGGTTTTAGTGTTTGAAATTTGGCGCAATTGCTTTGACGGACTTGTGTTTATTCCAAGACTCATCGTAGATCGGTACTCGAATCTCCTGCAGACGGCGGCCGACTTCCAGGATGATCGCCCCCTACTGTAGCAGGAGGACACCACTTTCAGTATGCGAGAGATGCGGACAGCGGATTTCTGCTTCTTAGATGTTACTCTTTAACTTTGCAGTTGGGTTTTACTGTCTCTCTTTGAGGGGCCACAACAAAAAAAAATGAACTCCATGTTCCGGGCCCCCAAGAGCCCCATACCATCGTGTAGCACAACTATACCTTCCAATTCAAGCGTGCTGCTATTATTTCACTATAGCTGCTGAGATATTGCGCTGGATTGAACTTTTGACTCCACCCTGTATCATGGGAGAATTATTCCCTGGAAGCTTCTGGATGTTTTATTTTACTGAAATGCATCTATTGTCTTATTTTCATTTTATTATTGGGTTTTTATAAAACATTTTTAACCATTTGGGTTCTGCAGCTTCTATAGAATGCCGTATATAATGGAATGCTGCACACTCCAGCGTTGCAGGATCTGCCCCATTTACACTGACAGATGATCACTCAAAAGTCGCTCAAACGACAATTTCAGTGACAGTTTTGAGCGATTATCTTTGCCCAACTTACAGTAGCTTCTATACAGTTACGCAGCTGGAATGGGACACAGCTGCTAATAAAGCAATACAGCTGTTTTGCATAAGCAAACAGCTGTATTGTTCTGCAGGCTTACAGCCAGTGCCCTGCTGTGAATTCACAGCAGGACACAGGCACAGAGAATCTTATCAGCGCAGCTGGTTGTGATAACAGCCTGCACTACTGATAACAGCTGATTGTTCAATCCAAGAAAACCTGAAGTGACGAGGAACGACTCATGCATGAAAACTGCACAATGTCAGTGCATTTAGACGCAACGAGAATCACTCAAAAGATGGCTTTGAGCAATTTTTAAGCAATTCTCCTTGTGTCTAAACGGGCCTTTAATCATCTCAGACAGATGTCTGTCCAGCCTTGAATAGACAGAATTACTTATGAAGACAAGAAGAAGCCGGTACGCTGCAATGAATGGAACAGCCAACACAGTCCCCAGATTTATACCCCAGGGAGGTTATTTGGGATTAACTGGACAGAAGGGTGAAAGCAAAGCAGCCAACAAGTGCAGCACATTTGTGGGAACTTCTGCAACAATGTTGGGAAGACATGTCTGAATAATATCTGATTGTAATTGTGGAAAGATGGCGTAAAGCTGTTATATCAGCTGGAGGGGCGGCTGGGAAGAGTCACAAATCTAGATGTAATTTGGTGAAACAAAGTAACTTTTTACTATTCTTCACTTGTTTTATTTGTTCTCTGCTTCATTTGAGACATTTTACTGGAAATATCAATAACAACTGGAAAAATTGAGATGTAAACCGTTTGACTGTTGGTGTCAATATCCAATCTAATGTATGAATGTTTATGTGGAATGGAATATGGGACTGGCGGCTCCAATAAACACAGTTCCCAGGACAATACTAGTCGGGCCTGCAATGTGCCTGGATGACAGGAAGTAGATGTGTTTGTTGTGTGATAAGAGAAGGACCGCGCTGATCTGAAGCCCCTGCCGTCTATAGTCCTATAGGTATATATATCTCCAATCACTATCTATCTGCTCGGCCATGCTGGCGTGGAGGAGGGGCCCGGCGCTTGTATTGTATGAGATACGGGTGTGTCATCCTGACTGCCATGTAGAATATAACAATATAGTTCATCTCCACGAGGGGGGGCAGCCTTTGACATCTTCTTTTTCCCAGACTCGCTCGCACCGTGATTTCCTATACTCCGGGGCCTTTGCTGAGTGTTGAGCTCCAGCGCTTCCTGTGCCTCGCTCCTCTGTTACGCCTTTTCCTCTTTCCTCGTCCAAATCCCAGAAATCTGTGGAAGTCAGAGTTGGGCAAACGTGAGAAAGTCACAGGGAGTAAAGCCGCTGGCGAATATTCCTCTTCAACATCTTGGATTTGTCCTAGGAGCTGACCATCCATGGCGGAGTGGGCAATCATGTGAGAGCGGTGATCCAGGGCTGGATACATTGTAACGACTGGCTGGTTATTGACGTCCTCTCGCTGGATCTCACGGGCTCCTTGTTACTGATTTTCTGATTCTGGATGGAATTTCTGGGTTGATATTTTTGGATATTTTTCTGGATCTGCTTTTGCCTTTTGTGTCCGGAGAGAAGAGGCGATGTGGATGTGGCAGTGATTACCGGACCGCGGCGGGAGATTCTCACCTCTGGACTGGATAAAGGACAATGCGGAAGCCGCTCCATTCCCTGATTCTTCTTATTGGATCGTTACTCATCAAGGAAATAGGTGACAACTTTGTGTTCTCATTAAAGGGGTTGCTGAGGGATAGAAAAACATGGCTGCTTTCTTCTAAACACAGCGCCACCCTCGTCCATGGGTTGTGTCTGGTATTGCAGCTTAGCTCCATTGAAGTGCATGGGAGCTGAGGCGCAATACCAGACACAATCCATGGACAAGGGTGGCTGGGTTAAGTCACCCTTGTCCATGTGTGTTAAGAGTTAATTATATGAAGAATGGTCAGGTGTCATATGACCTCAAGGGGGCACTTACTAAATGGTGACCTTATCCTGTACAGGGCAATACAGATTAGTAATGATGTAGAGAAGTGTCTTGCTTCAATTTTAAGCAAGTTCAAGATCTTTACTTGCTGTCAGTGAATGGAGTAACATCCTGCTATACTTTAGCTCCGACAGCTGATGGTTTGTTACAATGTATACATCTAGACAATCCTCTGAGCCATGTATGTAGTATATACGGATCTGTCCTGAACCCCAGCTCTTGTCTACACTTATACAATTTAACGACCCCAGCAATGTAAGCAGCACTGCTGATATAACCTGAGTATATGAAGTATATACTACTAGATATAACATGTTACCACCGTGCCGGCCTTATGTCAGATGACACCCTCTACACAGTTCGGTTTTGCATCTCATCAGAAAAGAACATTTATTGCACAGAGCTTATTGCACCTTTATTCTGCTTGTACAGAGAGCAGGAAGATAACTGCTTACACAGAGCCACAACCGAAATCAGGGAATAAATACAGCACCAGAGCCAAGCTCATAATATAAACACAGCCACAGAAGCAAGCTCAGTATAGAAAAACACCAGAACCAAGCTCATAACATAATAAAAAGCATCAAAGCCAAACTCATAACATAAACACAGAGTCACAACTGAAATCAGTGAATAAATACAACACCAGAACCACAGTGTAGAGTCTCCTCTGTGATCTAAACACCTACACAAAAATAACCCTCCGGATTCCAGTAGTTACCTACACTGCTAGCTCAGATGTGTGAGCTGGTTGGGTATTCAGCCTATGGATGTAAATGAGTCTGTTCCCATCACTGACAGCAAGAAGAGATCAGTAAAGGATAAGTAATGTAATTTATGTATACAGTGACTCCACCTGCAGAATAGTGAGTGCAGCTCTGGGGTATAATACAGGATGGAACTCAGGATCAGTACAGGATAAGTAATGTATGTACACAGGGACTCCACCAGCAGAATAGTGAGTGCAGCTCTGGAGTATAATACAGGATGTAACTCAGGAGCAGTACAGGATAAGTAATGTATCTACACAGTGATTCCACCAGCAGAATAGTGAGTGCAGCTCTGGAGTATAATACAGATGTAACTCAGGATCAGTACAGAATAAGTAATGTATGTACACCGTGACTCCATCAGCAGAATAGTGAGTGCAGCTCTGGAGTATAATACAGGATGTAACCCAGGATCAGTACAGGATAAGTAATGTATCTACACAGTGATTCCACCAGCAGAATAGTGAGTGCAGCTCTGGAGTATAATACAGGATGTAACTAAGGGTCAGTGCAGGATAAGTAATGTATGTACACAGTGACTCCACCAGCAGAATAGTAAGTGCAGCTCTGGAGTATAATAGAGGATGTAACTCAGGATCAGTATAGGATAAGTAATGTATGTACACAATGACTCCACCAGCAGAATAGTGAGTGCAGCTCTGGTTATAATCCAGGATGTAACTCAGGATCAGTACAGGATAAGTAATGTATATACACAGTGACTCCACCAGCAGAATAGTGAGTGCAGCTCTGGAGTATAATACAGGATGTAACTCAGGATCAGTACAGGATAAGTAATGTATATACACAGTGACTCCACCAGCATAATAGTGAGTGCAGCTCTGGAGTATAATACAGGATGTAACTCAGGATCAGTACAGGATAAGTAATGTATATACACAGTGACTCCACCAGCAGAATAGTGAGTGCAGCTCTGGAGTATAATACAGGATGTAACTCAGGATCAGTACAGGATAAGTAATGTATGTACACAGTGACTCCACCAGCAGCAGAATAGTGAGTGCAGCTCTGGAGTATAATACAGGATGTAACTTAGGGTCAGTACAGGATAAGTAATGTATATACACAATGACTCCACCAGCAGAATAGTGAGTGCAGCTCTGGAGTATAGTACAGGATCAGTACAGTACAAGATAAGCAATTTCATGAATTTACAATATGGCTTTTTACATTGGGATTGAGGGGTGACTTTGGCGCGGTGTAACTGTGTGTCTTGTACATCCCAGGAGCCGTGTTGGATGTTACATTGGTGTCATTTAGTTCTGAGCACCGTAAAGGAGATTTATCGTTATCATGTATCACCGGGGAGCGGGATATGAAGAGCTCAGATCTGCGTATTGAGCGGGATAACAAGATTGTGCTCATCCCTCCTGTGCCGCCATTCAAGACCAAATCACTGGACAAGGAGCTGCAGGCCAGCGGATTCTCTCCCCAGGCGCTGGTGGGCGTCTTTTACTGCACCGCCAGGGGGCCGTCTGAGCAGACCAAAATACTGTTTCCGTATAACAGCCCGTACGGTAAGTGTGACCGGTAGCTGGGAATGGCGCAGGAGTACAAGCCGAACACCTTGTATGCAGGGAGTTTTATTTAATGCCATTTACTGGGAACATCACTCCCATCATGCATATGGATGGCGCACAGGTTTATGGTCTCTGCATTGTGGCGGGGGTTTTCTCTTGTGCGAATTGTTGCCCCCCTGAGTACAGTAATGTGTAGGAGTCTGTACTTGCAGAAACTGCACCACACTGGTCCACAGGTTGTGTCTGGTATTGCAGCAAGGCTCCATTGAATTGAATGGGGCTGAGCTGCAATGCCATACATAACCTTTGGCCAGGTGCGGCGCTGTTTGGGGAAATTTGGGGAACGTCCATCCGGTTTTAGCAGAGTACTTTTTCCCACGTATCATTGATGTCAGATCGCCATCTGCAGGCCAACACTTGTATCACCTCTGGAAGTTGGTTACAATTGTGTAGAGTTTTAAACTCATCAGCTCCCCCCTCCGAATCTCCCTTCCTGTTTTGGTACTTTGTTACAATGTGTCAGTGAGGGGAACAACAGCAGATTCTCCAGTCTGGATACAACTATAGCAAACCCTCAGCGGGGAGAAGTACTAACCAGGGCACAGGGGCGCCCCGAGCCTTTATGCTGCTTGAGACGAAATGTGAAGTGGCACCAATAGTAAGGCCGCCGGCACACGAGCGGATGTGCATTGCGGAGTCCACAACAGGCGTCCGCCTCCGGACTCCGCAGCAAATACTGCCCCATAGCATGCAATGGCAAAACACAATTTCATTTCCACAACCGGAAATCCATTGTGATTTTGTGCGGGTCCATTGAAGTCAATGGAAGCCATCTGTCCCTCGGCACTTCTGCAGTGAGCACTGCGGCAGTATCGCGGGATTTACGTCATCGCCTATCATTGGCGGCTACTGAAGATGTGCGACAGACATGCGCAGAAAGAAGCCACCGGACAGGTAAGCTAGGGTCACCAGCTGGGCACCGGGTCAAACTCCGCTGGCGGAATCCAGCATGCGGGGTCTTACCCGCTCGTGTACAGGAGGCCTAAATATCCCCCTTAGGCTGCCTTCACACTGGCGAATGCGATATGGAGCCATCTATCCCACCCCCATATCGCGCTCCCCACCATGTGAACTCCCAGAGGATGGCAGCCGCGGCAAAGGATCGCGGAGTTTCTCCCATTGCTTTCAATGGGAGACCTTGCGATGCTGCCGCGGGCCCCGTTGAGGACAATGGACTCTGCGATGCAAGAGCACACTGGGGGATAGAACATGCTGCGATTCGTTTCTCGCACTGCGGCGCAGTGTGGTGTCATGCAGGAAAGCATTATTCATGTGCATGACCCGCTCAAAAGAATGGGGTTCATATTTGTGAGAGATGTGTGCGCCTCGCAACGCTCAAATCTCGCACGATTTTCCTGCCAGTGTGCGGGAGCCCTTAGGCTGCTCTCACACATGCGTTCAGAAAACAGCACGAAACCATCATTACCACGATTTCACGCGGTGTTTTTTAACGCATGTTACAACATTTGACAGTGTTTTTTAATGCACCCATCACTGTGATGACGTGTGTTAAAAAACGCTGAAACACGCAAAAATAGAACAGGCAGCACTCGAAAATCACGGTGTTACAAAACGCTGCGTTCGAGCACTGCTCCTTGAGGCCCCATTGAAATCAATGGTAGTGCTTTACCGTTGTTAGCACGGCGTTCAGGATGTCGCACTCGTCACGGTAAAAAGCTTTCTGTGTGAGAGCAGCATTATGCCGGGGTCCCACGGGACGGTTTCACCACAGAAATCTTGTGGTTTTTCCACAGCGAAAAACCGAGAAATCTCTGCGGCGTAAGCGCAGCTTCAAAACCCGTGGGAATCCGCGCCACGGCGCCAGCTAATGCCAGCTTTGCTGCGACGGATTATCCCCCTCATGTGGATGAGATTTTTAACAAATCTGGTCCAAATGGCTGGCCAAACGCGGGATGAGCAGCCGCAGGCGGATTTGCCACAGCGAAATTTCACAGCGAAATTCCGCTGCAATTCCGCCCTTTATGAACCTTGTCTAAGTGTCCACAACAGTAATATTGCCCTCATTAGTGGCCCGAATACTAATAGTAATAGTGACCCCCTTAATAGCTGCAGTAGTTACAGTGACCCCATTAGTGGCCCCAGTAGTTATAGCGGGACCAGTAGTTATAGTGACCCCATTAAGGGCTCCAATAGTAATAGCACCCCCATTAGAGCCCCAGTAGTAATAGTGGCCCCCATAGTGGCCTCAGTAGTAATAGCACCCCCATTAGTGTCCCCAGTAGTAGTAGTGTCCCCCATAGTTGCCTCAGTAGTAATAGCAGCCCCAGTAGAAATAGTGTCCCCCACAATGGCTCCAGTAGTAATAGTGGCCCCCACAGTGACCCCAGTAGTAATAGTGGCCTCAGTAGTAATAGTGGCCCCCATAGTGGCCTCAGTAGTAATAGCAGCCCCAGTAGAAATAGTGTCCCCCACAATGGCTCCAGTAGTAATAGTGGCCCCCACAGTGACCCCAGTAGTAATAGTGGCCTCAGTAGTAATAGTGGCCCCCATAGTGGCCTCAGTAGTAATAGCAGCCCCAATAGAATTAGTGTCCGCCACAGTGGCCCGAGTAGTAATAGTGGCCTTAGTAGTAATAGCAGCCCCAGTAGTAATAGGGTCCCTCATTAGTGGCACCAGTAGTAATAGCACCCCCATTAGTGGCCCAAGCAGTAATAGTGTCCCCCATAGTGGCCTCAGTAGTAATAGCAGCCCCATTAGTGGCTCCGGCAGTAATAGTGTCCCCCATACTGGCCTCAGAAATAATAGCAGCTCCATAGTGGCTCTAGTAGTAATAGTGTCCCCCATAGTGGCCTCAGTATTAATAGCAGCCCCATTAGTGGCCCCAGTAGTAATAGTGGCCCCCATAGTGGCCTCAGTAGTAATAGCAGCCTCATTAGTGGCCCCAGTAGTAATAGTGGCCTAAGTAGTAATAGCACCCCCATTAGTAGCCCTAGTAGTAATAGTGGCCCCCATAGTGGCCTCAGACGTAATAGCAGCCCCATAGTGGCTCTAGTAGTATTAGTGTCCCCCATAATGGCTTCAGTAGTAATAGCAGCCTCATTATTGGCCCCAGTAGTAATAGTGTCCCCCATAGTGGCCACAGTAGTAATAGCACCCCCATTAGTGGCCCCAGTAGTAATAGTGGCCCCCATAGTGGCCTCAGTAGTAATAGCAGCCCCATTAGTGGCTCTGGCAGTAATAGTGTCCCCCATAGTGGCCTCAGAAGTAATAGCAGCCCAATAGTGGCTCTAGTAGTATTAGTGTCCCCCATAATGGCCTCAGTAGTAATAGCAGCCTCATTAGTGGTCCCAGTAGTAATAGTGTCCCCCATAGTGGCCTCAGAAGTAATAGCAGCCCAATAGTGGCTCTAGTAGTATTAGTGTCCCCCATAATGGCCTCAGTAGTAATAGCAGCCTCATTAGTGGCCCCAGTAGTAATAGTGTCCCCCATAGTGGCCTCAGTAGTAATAGCAGCCCCATTAGTGGCCCCAGTAGTAATAGTGGCCCCCATAGTGGCCTCAAAAGTAATAGCAGCCCCATAGAGGCTCTAGTAGTATTAGTGTCCCCCATAGTGGCCTCGGTAGTAATAGCAGCCTCATTAGTGGCCCCAGTAGTAATATTGTCCCCCATAGTGGCCTCAGTAGTAATAGCAGCCCCATTAGTGGCCCCAGTAGTAATAGTGGCCCCCATAATGGCCTCAGTAGTAATAGCAGCCTCATTAGTGGCCCCAGTAGTAATATTGTCCCCCATAGTGGCCTCAGTAGTAATAGTGTCCCTGGTCCTCCATCTGTGTAGCAACCTGACAGGCATTTCACTCACTTAACTGCGGTCCGGTGGTTGGTGCTGTTGTATCTGTGACCCCTGAGCCCTCTACATCCTCTAGCGCTGCATACAGGCTGGGGTCTACATGCAGGAATGCAGACACCGATGGGGAAAAGTCAGGGTCCACAGATCTGGCGGCCCTCAGACTGGAGCTGCGGACAGAGTGAGTGACATGCCTGTCAGGTTGCTGCCCCGCCGGTTACCAGCTGGCAATTATTTTTTACCAGCTATTGGTATGGCCAGGTGGCAACCCGCCTCTCCCCTGAGGTCCTGCAGACTGCCGCCTCATAGGGGCGCCCCTACTAGGGCAGGGCAGGTTTTCAGCCTCTGGATGTAAGAAAGAATATTTTCATTCATTGACAGCAAGTAGAGATCTTGAAAATGGTGAAGAATTAAAACACAAAGTTGCAAAACTTTTCATCATGCAGAAATAAACTGCATTTACATAAAACTGGAATTTCCTTTCAATGCCATTTGCGTCGTTTCCGGAGTTTTGTCACATGCTGCCCTTGCTGCTTTACTTGGGATCTGGCGTGGAACCTGTTCGTCCTCCAGAGCTGTAATTCTTCTGCCACTGATTGTGTTTCCTTCGTCCTGCTCTCTAGGGCAGCGCTGATCTTATCGCTGCTCTGATAAGGGCAGTAAATAACTAAACTTCGGGTTCCCAAGGAGAAACGAAATAAGTAACCATTTACTGACAGCGATTAATTTGCAAGGAAGCGACTTTCACTTTTCTGGAGGAATTCTCTGATAGTTGATAAAAGCAGGAAAGAGAAAGAACGTGAGATAAGGAAACAAAGGAAGCGTCCGCGGAGCGCCTGGCGCGTCTAGATTACGTGGTTTTACAATAAGGACCTTTACAGGGGATCTACGACTTTCCTCATCATCTTGTTTTTACATCCAACATTCGGTCCTTATTACATTTCTTTATAACGGTTGGAGCTCCTGTTTTCTAATACACAGTTCCAAATCCTCTGCATAGAGTTACAGAATTATATGCAGTCTGCCTGCAGCCACCACTAGGGGGAGCTCACTGCATAGTGTGACTATTCTCTTCTGTATATAATGAGCGACCCCTTTATTAGACACATTTGGCAGCGTTGGGCTCCTTTGGTCTTCAGAACCGCAGTAATTTATGGTATCGTAGATCCCACTCGGTGATGAAACGGTTCTGCAGGAATATCGGCCCCTGCGGACAGAAAGCTTCTTGTAGTTGTGGCAAATTAGATGGCTGCTTGTGCCAAATTCTTACCTCCAATCAGCTCAGGGCAACAGAAATCTGGACCCATCTGACCAGGAGATGTTTTCCCGCTGCTCAGTGATACAAGTTTTGCGCTCTTTTGCCCGCTGGAGTCTTTTCTGTTTCTCTAAGGCCCAATGTCCACGGGCGGATTTGCAGGGCATCCGCATGGAAGATCCGCAATTTAAGCCGCCCATAGGGAAGCATTGGTGTCCGTACCCGAATTAGAGCCTGCGGATTTGTTTTGCAGGTCTTTTGTTGTGGAAAACAAATCGCAGCATGCTCCATTTGACTGCAGTTCCCGCTCGGACTGCTTCCATTGAAGTCAATAGAAGCCGTCCGATCCATGGCCATTGACATTGCGGACAGGCTGCGAATTCCAAGGGAAGAGCAGGGGATTTACAAAAAAAACATGTAGACCACCCGCAGTACAGATGTACCGGAAGAAGAGAGGTCCATGCGGTCACCGCCGCCTGCGGGCACTGGTACACAGGGTTGCTGGCCACGGGCATGGTTTGATTCGACTGTGGGCTCCTGCATGCAGAATCCGACCCACCCCCGTGGACACAATGGCGTTAGAACTGGTCGTCCGCTGTTATAGCCCATCTGTGCGGAGGAACGGCGAGTTGTGCGTTCGGACACGTTAGTTGGAGCTCCAGCGTTGTATTCCGCTGACTGTGCAGCCTGTTGGTCAGAACGATTCCTGACATCCTCCTCCGACCCCTTTCAGTGATGAGTTGTTTCCGTCTGCAGGATCTGCTTACACTGGATGTTCATCGATCGCCCCATTCTCAGTATACTCTCCACACCGTTATATGAGAAATTCCCCCCGCGGTTGGCAGTGAGCCCCCGGCTAGTCCAGCACCGATGACCGACCTTGTTGGAAGTCGCTCAGATCGCTGGATTTTTCATCTAATGTGGATTCACACTGAAACTGATCCGCGGAAAACTTGTCACGTGACTTTATGCTCCGGGGTCACGGGGGGAATTACCATACCGGGGAGCGCCAATCGAGAAAGGGCTGGGGGGTCCAATAAGGGGGCCAATTAGGGTATAATCAGTTTAAAGTGAGCCCCCCCCAGTGGTGGTTGCAGGTGATCAGCATGTTGGATTTGGAGCTCGGTATCTAGAAAGATAAATTATCAATTTTTCACCTCTTTAGATAAGAACATTCACTTTGAGGAGGATTCCGCCTTACTTTGTCTTCTGTCATGTCACTGAGATGTGTGGATATATAACATTAGCAGGGCGAAGTGGCCCCCAACAATTCCTGGACAAGGGGCCACACTGCGGGTCCTGCATTGACGGAGATTTCCAGAACAAGGAATCTCCAACTCGTTGCCTCCCCAGTAAAGCCGCTGACTGCAGTGGAGGCAGCATGGAGGGATCTGCCTGGACACTGGCGAGGGTCTCAGATCCCTCCTGGTGTTACCCCCTGAAATGTGACCGATAGCTGCAGCTCCCCTTCTACGTCTCACACAATCTATAAATATGGAATCCCTCTTTCATTTATTGGATAACTAGTAAGGGTGGAGCTCCCCTTTAACATCTGGGAGTGGGATGAGTAAGGATTAGAGATGAGCGAGCCCCGCTCTTCTCGAGTAACTGCATTCTTGTCCAAGCGTGCTCAGGGGGGCGGCGGGGGATAGCGGGGGAAAAAGTGAGATCTCTCCCCCCCCCCCCCCCCCCCCGAGCACGCTCGGACAAGAATGCAGTTACTCGAGAAGAGCGGGGCTTGCTTGAGTAACTGAATTATCCGAGCTTGCTCGCTCATCTCTAGTAAGGATCGAGTTCTTATTGATTGCCCAGAAATATAATAGGGCAGAGTTACATTCAATACCTCAGATTATAAGTAAAGTTGGAGCTGGCCTTTGAAATCTCTCAGGTGATCCATAGATATGGAATTCTTCTTTCATTTATCAGAACATGCATGAGGTTAGAGTTCCCCTTTAATGTTTGGAAGTATACGTAAGGATGGAGTTCCCATTTGATGTTTGGAAGTATACGTAAGGATGGAGTTCCCCTTTAATGTTTGGAAGTATACGTAAGGATGGAGTTCCCATTTGATGTTTGGAAGTATACGTAAGGATGGAGTTCCCCTTTAATGTTTGGAAGTATACGTAAGCATGGAGTTCCCATTTAATGCTTAGAGGATAAGTAAGTGTAGAGTTCTCCTTTAAAGCACTAATGGATTTGATTGCAATTCCCCTTCAATGTCTAGGGGGTATATAATAAAGGGGTTCAGCTTTAGGTCTCATTCCCATGAGCATTTTTACGTGGCTATTTAGCTGTGCTTAAATGTCAGCCAAAAATCACTACTATGTGAAGCTCTGGATTCCAATGCATTCGTTCACACAATAAATTTTCTGGCACATAAAAAATTGCGCCGTCAAAACGGCGACTATTTTTAGTTGTCAATTTTTCTCAGACAAGTAATCAGTTACTCGAGAAGACCGATGCTTACTCGAGTATCAGCCTTAAACGAGCGTGCTCGCTCATCTCTAATGGAGAAGAGAGGCCTTATGGGCCCCTAAGGCTCCGGGGGCCCGGGTACAACCGCATTGTCTGCATCCCCTATAGCTACGCCAGTGGGGATAAGAAGGAATAGAGTTCCTCTTTAATACATGTGCAGGTAAGTAAGGGCGCAGTCCCCCTTTAATTCTTATGGAGTTAAGAAAGAGTACAGTTTCCTTCTAATGTCCGGAGAGATAACTAAGGTTGAGGTTCCCCTTTATAGTCTAGGAGGGCAAGTAAGGCTGGAGCTCAGCTTCAGTGCCCGAGAGGGGAAGAGTAAAGTTCTCTTTTAAGGCTTGGGGGGATGAGGATGGGTAAAGTTCCCTTTTAAGGTCTGGAAGGATACGTAAGGCCTGTATCACATGGAAATAAGTGCATTTACCCGTGCGCATGTAATTCGTATTTGAACAACAGGCGGTGCGATTTTATTTACTGTACTTTTTGTGAGTGCAAAAAAAATAGGCAACCCCAGTGCCAGCCTTTGAATCAGGCGATTGGTCTCATTAGTTCCATATGTTCTGTTTTCCTGCACAATTACACATATTTTTTTGCACGACCAAAATGCATTCGTTGAATCCGCACCTGTAACCAAACACATTGACATCAATGGGCGCCATTCTCAGCGTATCGCGCGGGCAAATGTGCCCATGTGAAGACGGCCTGGACTGCAGGAGGGTAAGTAAAGATGGAGTTTGGCTTTAATACACAATATTCAGAAAGTCTTCGGACCCCCTCACTGTTTTACATGTTGTTATGTTGTGCTCTGGTGTCCCCCTCATTCTGCACTCAGGACCCCATAATGACAAAGTGACAACAGAATGGGAGAAATCTTTGAATTTTTAAAAATGAAAAACTCCGATTTAGCAGAGACAGAAGTATTCACACCCCGGACTCAGCACTTAGTTGAAGCACCTTTGGCAGCGATTACAGTCTTCTTGGGGATGATGCCACAAAGCTTGCTTCCCTGGATTTCAGGATTTTCTGTCCTCTGCCAGGTTGGATGGGGGCCGTCTGCGGATAGCCATTGTCAGGTTTCTCCAGAGATGTCCCATTGGGTTCAGGGCTCTGGCCGGGCCACTCAAGGACATTCACAGAGTTGTCCCTAAGTCCCTCCTGTGTTGTCTTGGCTGTGGTCTTAGGGTCATTGTCTTGTTGGGAGGTGAATCTTCTGCCTGGTCTTAGGGCCCTTGTGCTCTGGATCAGGTCTTGATTATCTCTTCATTCACCTTTCCATCCCCCCTGACCGTTCTCCCCTCCCCCACATGATGCTCCCCCACCAGGCTTCACTGTAGGGATGGTATTGGGCAGGTGATGAGCGGCACCTGCTTTCCATCCACCCTGACCGGTCTCCCTTCCCCCAGCATTATACTGCCACCACCAGGCTTCACTGCAGGGATTGTATTGGGCAGGTGATGAGCGGTGCCAAGTTTCCATCCACCTTGACCAGTCTCCCCCCAGCATTATACTGCCACCACCAGGCTTCACTGTAGGGATGGTATTGGGCCAGTGATGAGCGGCGCCAAGTTTCCATCCACCTTGACCAGTCTCCCTTCCCCCAGCATTATGCTGCCACCACCAGGCTTCACTGTAGGGATGGTATTGGGCAGGTGATGAGCGGCGCCTGGTTTCCTCCAGACAGAACGCTTAGAGGCCAGAAAGTTCCATCTTGGTGTCACCAGAGCAGAGAATCTTGTTTCTCGCAGTCTTAGGGTTCTTTAGGGTCTTTTTGGTAACTCCAGGGGGCTTCCATGCGTCTTACTCAGGAGGCTTCTTTCTGGCTCCTCTGCTATAAAGTCCAGATTGGTGGAGGCTGCAGTGATGGTTGACCTTCTGGAAGTTTCCCCCATCTGTACATGGGATCTTTGGTGCTCAGCCAGAGTGACCATTGGGCTCCTGGTCACCTCTCTCACCAAGACCCTTCTCCTCTTACTTTGGGGGTCGGTGGCTCTAGGAAGAGTCCTGGTTGTTCTTCCATGTAAGTATTATGGGGGACACTGGGCTTTTGGGAACTTTCAGGGCAGCAGAAATGTCTTTGCAGCTTCTCCACATCTGCGCCTCCACACAATCCTGTCTCTGAGCTCTACAGGCAGTTCTGTCCTCCTCATGGTTTGGTTTATGGCTCTGATCTGCATTGTGAGCTGTAAGAGCTTATATAGATGGGGGGTCTTTTATTTCCATGGCGTGTGTGTGGGGGGTGGGGGTTTGGATCACTGGTTATAGTAAAGTCCACCTTCAACACCAATGGGTATAGAGACATTGACGACAATGTGGCATCACCCACCCTGTGGTAATACTTGGGTACAGCTCCATGTCTCTACCAACATGACCAAGTGCCATGTCATATGGCACGCAGTGTTGAGCTTGGTCTGAGGAGCCGAATGTCTACAAACTTCATTGGCTGTCCCAATTTCCGGATCTCAATTCCGTTGAACATCTTTGGCACCAACTAGAACGCCATATCCGTGCCCAACACGCCCATCATCCACCACATCACTACCTGAAGTTCTCCTCAGGGAATGGAGGCTAATCCCTCCATACATCTATGGGAATTTGGTGGGAAACGGTCACGGAGGGTGACTGCAGTCATTGAGACCAAAGGCGACCAACACCAGACTGAAAAATATGAATAAAATTTAATTTCATCCCCTTCCATGTGCATCTAATACGTCTGTCAGCATAGCGTACAATTAGCAGGTCCTGAATATTAACCTCTCCTGGTTCTGCTTTCAGCTAATCTGATTCCAATTAAAGTGACGGTGACTGTCAGCGTGAACCAAGATGCTCAACTACAGGCCAAAGTCCTAAAGTCTGGGCACCCGGACATCTTGTGGAAGTACAATGGTGGGTACCAGGGTCTGTGAATTATATCTGTGCTCTCTCCTCCAGCCCAGCACTATTATAGGGGTTGCATAGGGAGTAGCTGCACCCGAGTCCTGGGGCATCAGGGGACTCAATCACGTGAGCTTGACAAAGGCCGACATGGCCGAAACGTTGCCTGTTTTTCTGTGATGGGGGAATAAAAGTTTGGATATCAATTTGCACCCTGGATGCTGCCGAAGTCTTTTTTCATTAATGCTACAAATGACATGTAGGTGGAGGACTGTTACAGATGCCTCTAACCAGGGCTGCCCCAAGCCTCTATGCCGCTTGAGACAAAGTGTGAATCCCCCACACGAAAATACCCACTCATTTTATAGACATTGAAAGCGCCAATACACAAGATACCCAACACATATTAGAACTATTGAGACTTTTCTAAAGTGACAAAGTAATAGTGTCCCCAGTAGTGGCTGCAATAGTAAGTTTCCCCTTAGTGGCCCCAATAGTAATAGTGACCCCCATAGTGGCCCAGTTGTAATAGTGGCCCCAATAGTAAGTTTCCCCTTAGTGGCAACAAAAGTAATAGTACCCCCATAGTGGCCCAATAGTAATAGTGTCCCAAGTAGTGGCCTCAATAGTAAATGTGCCACCCCCCCTTATTGTCCCCAATAGTAACCCCCTTAATGGCCCCAGTAGTAACTGTGACCCCCCCATAGCCACCACAGTGGTAATAGTAACCCTCTTAATGGCCTCAGTAGTAATAGTGACCCTGTTAGTGGCTCCAATAGCAATAATGACCCTGTTAGTGGCCCTAGTAGTAATAGTGACCCTGTTAGGGGCCCCAGTAGTAATAGTGACCCTGTTAGTGGCCCCAGTAGTAATAGTGACCCTGTTATTGGTCCCACTACTGACTCTTTAGTGAAATTTATGGTGATATCACTTCCATGTTCATTGACAGTCCATCACCATTCAATGGAGGTTAAGCAAACCTATATCAATATAATATAGCCAGGGAAACCTCATAATATGGCTTGGTTGTGATGAGGTCTGGGCTATGGAACACGGCCTCACCTCACTCAGCCAATTACAGAGCCTCTGTGAGTGAATGGACTCCTTTGTGATTAATTGATTAACACCTTTATAGCCCTAGACTACAAGGGATGTTATCAGTAAACCATTTCCTGTTCAAGACCATCAGGGATATTACTAATCCCATCATTGCCCTAGACCACCATTGATATTATTACTAACCCCTTCGCTGCTCTAGGCCACCAGGGATATTAACACTAAAACCTTCACTGCCCTAGACAACCAAGAATGCTATTGTTAAACCCTTCACTGCCCTAGAACACCAGGAATGTTATCTTTAACCTAATCCCTGTCATTAATCATCGGGGATGTTATCATTACCTTATCACAGCCTAGACCACTGGAGTTGTTAGCATTAACCTCCTTACTATTTTAGTCAATCAGAGATGTTATCATTAACCTCTTCACTAAACTAATGTATAACACCAGACATCAACTCCTTCATTGGCATAGACCATCAGGGATGCTATCATTAACACCTTCACTGCCCTAAACCACTAGGGATGTTATCATTATTCTAGTCATCCAATCACAGAGCCTCTATGAGTGTGTGACCAGGTCTGTGGTTAGCCAATTAATTAATACTTTCACTACACTTTATCACCAGGGATGTTGTCATTACCCATTCACTGAGCTACAGTATAACATCAGGAATATCACCATCAACTCCTTCATTGTCTTGACTACCAGGGTTATGACAATTAACTGTATTACTATTCTAGCCCACCAGGGCTGCTATCATCACTGACCTAGGCCACAAGGGATATTGTCATCCCAGTCATCTAATCACAGAGACTCCATGAGTGTGTTAGCTGATCTGTGATTAGCTGATTAATTAATACCTTCACTACCCTAGACCACCAGGGATGTTGTCATTACCCATTCAGAGCCCTAGTTCAATAGGTATATTATCATTATCACCTTCACTGCACTACTGTATAACATCAAGAATATCAGTGTCAGTTCCTTCATTGCCCTAGTATACCAGGGTTAGACCCTTGGACCCCATCGATCCAAAGACCCACTATGAGAATGGAAGTCCTAAATATCCTTGAATGAAGGAGGTGGTATTCATGACTGTGCACTACTGTCCCATTCATTTCTATCACTGCTAGTCCCACAGAAATTAAGGGAGCTGTAGTTCAAACAGGTTACCACTGCTCCATTAATGGCCTCCATTCTCGTCATCGGTAGGCCTTCCAGTTGTTGGATCCCTGTGGATAGGTGGAAGGTTATTTTTACCCCTTTAACCCCTTCACTGCCTCCTAGTCCAACAGGGATGTTATCATTAACTCCACACCACACCTATTCATGTCTCAAATATCAAAAACCTTGATGAGTTTTTAGGTGTGAAACATTAACCCTTACATTCCAGGAACCTTCTTGAAGACAACATACAAGAACGATGTAAGTAACGAGTTAGCCCGGCTCACCTTGAGTTCAGTGCAGCACCATCAAGCTGGGATCTACAGCGCCGGCTTCATGGGCGAGAGTCCCCTCTTCAACGCCTTCTTCAGGCTCATCGTAAGAGGTCAGAAATCTCTTCTCTCAGATACAACCTTAGTCCCAGAATGAGGTGATCTCCATTGTCATTGGTGTTGTCTTCTTCAGGGTGTCCAGCCAATAAGTGGGGTCCATCATGTCAGAAGGATTGTTTGGACTGCCTCAATGGTGGAGTGTGTGACGACAGTAGTGGAGAATGCATCTGTGCCCCGGGCTTCATGGGGACACTCTGTGAAAAAGGTAAGCGGACGCTCTGCGGGAAATCTACGGCGGCCGCGGAAAAGAAAATAACATCTTATTCAATTCCTGGGTCTTCTGGACTGATTCGTCATGCTTATTTTGTTTTGTGTCTTGCGGCTTCTACGGGGCTCAGAACTCATTTCTCTATGATTGTCTCCATCCATGTTTTTTCTGGTTACTCTGCTGGACTCTCCTGGTGGCACAGATGGAATAAAGTACTGAGAATGCTGAAATTTACCCCGTCTGATCCTGGTTTCCCTCAACATAGACATTGATGGCCATAGAAATGAGATATGTGGTGGCAGATCTGACCAGTTTTGGTGGGATGGGTAGATAATGTAAGCTTCGCCACCTGATGGCGCAGGAACAGAGCTAGCCTTATGTTAGATGGCACCCAGGGCACAATTTGTTCTGGCACCCCCCCCCCTCCCTCCTAAGAAAAACTATGGGGGAAATTTACTAAGTTGCACATGGTTGACACCGGCTTAGTATAATTTTCCCAGCACATAGTACGCTTAATGCATGAAGAGGCCCAGCTCCATGTGCCTCCACAGAAACGTGCGCCTGGTCCCGACCATAATTTCTGCCAGTGTCTGGTGTACATTATACGTAAATCTGTCGGTCCGGGGGGTCTACGCCGCCTCCTGACAAGCTATGCTCACTTTCTCTGAAGGCTGAAAAGTTGCAAAATTGTTGTGCATGCAGCCCTTGCACCACATTTTGCAACTTTCCTATGCCAGGTTTCTAGCATAAAGCTTTCTTAGGGGTCCCTCTATGCGTATATTGCACTGATGAACAGTTTGCCTGCATTCAGAAAGCAGTAGTAGCCTACCCACAGCAGAACAGCCCCGTAAATAAATACAGTACCCAAACCGAGCTCATGACATAATCACAGCCCCAGAACCAACCTTAGTACATAAATACATCACTGGAACCAAGCACTTTTTATTAATACTGTAGAAGAACCAATATATGCACATAAATACAGCACAAACCAACCTCAGTACAAAGATACAATACCAGAACCAAAACCATAACATAAATACAGCAACAGAACCAAGTCCATTATATAAATACAATCCAAGAACCACGATCAATACATAAATACAGCACCAGAACCAACCTCAGTACATACATAGACCCTCACAAAGCAACTAATAACATAAATACAGCACCAGAACCAACCTCAGTACATACATAGACCCTCACAAAGCAACTAATAACATAAATACAGCCGCTCAGTGCCCTCCTCTTCTGAATTGCCACTCATTGCACATTTAATGCCCTTATTTTTAGTGTCCCCTTGTATTTTGTTTCCCCTTTAAAAGCCTTCTGTGCCCCACAGTTATAGCGCTTCCACAAGGTAATAGTGCCATTTTTGTGACTGCATAAGGTAACGTTGCTCCCTTTGGGTAATACTCTTTCTTGTGACCCCATAAGGTAATAGTGCCCCCCATAATATAGTAGTGCCTCTTTGTACCACATAAGTTCCCAGCGTCCCCTTTGTAACTTCATCATGTAATAGTGCCCTCTTTTTCCCTGTTATACGATAATGCCCCTTTGTGCCACTATAAGATAATAGCACCCCCTTTATGCCCCAAAAGTTCCTCCTCATCACAAAGTTTAGGCTTGTTTAATACACTCGCTTCCTCCACGTCCAGCATTGTGAGGCGGCATGAATCATCCTGACTGCTTCCTCTCCTCTGATGGCGCCGGAGGGAAGGAGACAGCCGAGATTGATTCAGGTTGCTACAGAAGATGCTGCTAGATGGAAGAAGATCACGTGTCTAGATGGACCTAAGGTGGGTGCCCCCCCCCCCCCCCCACAAGCTGGTGGTTGGTGCTTTGTGTGACCACAGGGATCACATGTAGCTAAGACCAGCCGTGCCCAACAATGCCCACTATAGGTAATTTTTGCATACACCTTGCCCTTTTCAGCTCCACCTTGAACGTTAGGAGATATGACTAGTGGCCAACATGGCCGATCACCTTATTGGCAAGCGTCAGCTGTCGCGAACAATCTGTGCATAAAGCTGGTCGTATTGAGTCCGCTCTAGAATAATTCCGCCATTGCTTCCCATCGTGTCCTGCAGCTTGTAGAGAAGGAAACTTTGGAAGAAACTGCCAGGAGACGTGTAAGAGGGAGCACGGCTGTAAGGGCCTCACCTTCTGTCTCCCCAACCCCTACGGATGTTCCTGTGGAAGCGGCTGGACCGGGACACATTGCCAGACAGGTACCGAATCATTGGACATCCCAATCTTAGTGTGAACCTACCTGTTGTTTCCCTTGGACCGAGGGGCGGACCGGCCCACCAGAGGGGTTCCCTGGGGACAATTGAGGATGAGGGTCAGGAAGGGTATCATTTCCCCGTAGGGAGAGCACCTAGATGGTGTAAGGAGACTCATAGGGCCGCCCATGCTCCTCTGGGAAATGTATGCAAATGGGAGATGGAACAATACCTCTGCAGCGCCACCTATTGGAAGCTAGCATTTATGCAAGCCAATGTCAGACCTTTTCGCAGGTCCTATAAGAATGACTGGGAATATGAACCAAAGTCTTCTCTTTTCCTTCTGGAGAGGGTTTTCCAGTCATATTCCCAGTCATTGTTACAAGGCTTGTGAAAAAGTCTGACATTGACTTGCAGGAATGCTGCCTTTCAATAGGTGGCGCTGTAGAGGCATTGTTCCATATTCCCAATTGAGGCCAAGTAATGGATGACCCTTTATGGAGAAGTAACCAGTCTCATTTGCAGCGCCCATAAATAATCCTGATCCTTTCCTTCCCTTATTTTAGTGTCAGTCTTCACTGCACTTCTGGCATTCTGTCCACTGTGACAACCTACATAGACTACAAGAATAAGAGGTTGTCAGAGCCGTGCCCACTGTCTGCTTTTTTTTCTTTCTCACATAATAATGCAAAAGATCATGGGAGGAAACTAACACGTTCTCCACATGTCTGGTGTCACACAGACCTGTAATAAGCAGGTTGTCAGCCAGCTGCAGATAAACTGGTTCTAATTGAGTTCTCTGGCTTGAGGGCACTTTGGCATCGCTCTGGGTTGGCTTCGCTCTGGGTTGGCATTGCCCTAAGTTGGCATCTGCCTGAGTTGGCATCGCTCTTGGTTGGTATTGCCCTGGCACTTCACACCCAACTTATTTACATGCAGATTCCTCCATTGTGCTCTTCCATTTTATAGAGTGTCCTCCAGGGATCTACGGAGCGAACTGCGCCCTGGAGTGCGAATGCAAGAACGGGGGCTCCTGCAACAGGTTCAGCGGCTGCGTGTGCCCCAACGGCTGGCATGGGCAGCACTGCGAGAAGTCAGGTAAGGCCTGCTTGATAGAACAACTCTCAGAGGAAAAGTCACAGCAGTGCAGAGTATCTCAGGAGAGGAGAGTGCTGATCCTCCGAGATGTAACAGACTGAAAGTTACATAGTAAAAGGAGCCGTGTCCCCGCAGCACAGAGGATGTCAGGAGAGGAAAGTGCTGAACATTTAGGAGGTCACCCACTGAAAGTACCTAATAGAAAGAACAGGGTCTGCAGCAGCACAGAGTATATCAGGAGGGACATGTGATCTCATCTCAGTCAGGCCTCTTTCATACGAGCGTTATATCGCGACTAAGTTAGCCACGCAAAAAATTAGCGACCATCTCTGCCGAAAATTGCATGAAAAAAGAACAGCTGGGATCAAGTCATGGCTGCTATTCGCGCTTTTTCCGTTCTTTCGCACGGCTGGCTGCAGGGAAATTGTGTTGCAGCCCCGAAATCCCTCGGTCAGCAGAACTGCTAGTAATCACTTTAAATGCCTCCACTAGAGGCCCCTGTCAGTGTTTAGCTGCGCTCGCCGCTGAAGACCCCCTCCTCCTGCCTTTTCTGATGGCTCCCATAGACTCCCATAGGAGTCTATGGGGCCTCCTGTGTCATTCAGTCTAAAGATAGGGCAAGTCCTATATTATTGCGCACAAAGACGTTTAGTTCGCTGTAATCACGCCCATATGCGCTATATTTTTGAGTGCCAAAAAAATCGTTAGTCTGAATGAATCCGTAGGAAACCAATGCTGGACGTGGCCGCGACTTATTTTGCGTGGCTAACGTAGCTCATGTGAAAGAGGGCGGAAGGAGCGCGGTCTCCAGCAGTGCAGAGTATTTCAGCACAGGGATGATCCAATCTTGTGAAAAGCTACGAACTGACAGTAAATAGTGGAATGAGCGGCACAGAGTGACAGTAGGCGGATGTTGTGGGTGGCGATGACTTACAGCACGCTGTTCTTCCTCCTCGCAGATCATCTTCCTCAGATCATTGATCTTCCAACCCATGTTGAGTTTAATCTGAATTCCATGGCGATCCTGAGCTGCGCCGCATCTGGGAAGCCTCAGCCGGTGCGGGAGAGTATAGTGCTGCGCCGCCCGGACGGCTCTGTCCTAGATGTAAGTCCCTGGGTGGACAAGGTCATGGAGGAAGCGGTTATGTGGACGGCCGTACCGGATCCCCCGCTGATCTCTCTCCTGTCTTCTCCCATCAGGCGAGTCAGGCTGTGCTGGACTCAGAACGGAGCACATGTAAGTTCAACGTTTCCGCACTGACGCTGTCCGATAACGGCTACTGGGAATGTCGTGTCTCTACCAGCGGGGGGCAGGACAGCCGCAAGTTTCAAGTACATGTCAGAGGTAAGTTATTATGTACAGCCTATAATAACCAATCAGTTCATTTAATAAACCTTCATTTACAATTTTTGGAGCATTTGAATGGGAACATAACATCCGTCCTGCTCACAGAGCTGATATGGTGGTTACAATGTATCAGTGTGGGTGGCGTGTAGGACAGCAGTGAGATTAGTCCATCAGGGTGGGATTTCTCTTCCGGATGTAAACAATAGCTATTACCATTCACTGACAGCAAGCAGAAATAGATAAGAATTGAAATGTAAAATATTTAAATATTGTTAAGGTTTGGCATACAGCTGCAGGCATTGGATAGTATCATGTGCAAATTACAACATGCCATAAAGTGCAGTCACTAGACTCACTGGACACCCGGTGGTCATAGCTGGTATGTGTAGACCTACATACTGTAGTCCCTTACACCAGGCAGATGTATACCCTCAGCGTATGGGCATGCTTCTCCCAAATCAGACCTTTGAAGCCCTTACTGATGTTGGAACTGTCAATCTGTTCTCTCTTGCAGTGCCTCCTAAACCCCTGGAGCCTCCACATTTGCTTAACAGAGGAAGCCGACATCTGATTCTTGCCCCACTTCACAATTTTACTGGAGACGGCCCGATTTCATCCATTAAGCTGTTGTATCGACCGAAACAAAGTGCAACCCACTGGTCCAACATTGTAGGTATGAGAGCCTCACTACAACATACAGTCAGGGGACAAACAGCGTCTCCACCAGCAGCAGAATAGTGAGTGCAGCTCTGGAGTATAATACAGGATGTAACTCAGGGTCAGTACAGGATAAGTAATGTATGTACACAGTGACTCCACCAGCAGAATAGTGAGTGCAGCTCTGGGGTATAATACAGGATGTAACTCAGGGTCAGTTCAGGATAAGTAATGTATGTACACAGTGACTGCACCAGCAGAATAGTGAGTGCAGCTCTGGGGTATAATACAGGATGTAACTCAGGATCAGTACAGGATCAGTAATGTATGTATACAGTGACTCCACCAGCAGAATAGTGAGTGCAGCTCTGGGGTATAATACAGGATGTAACTCAGGATCAGTACAGGATAAGTAATGTATGTACACAGTGACCCCACCAGCAGAATAGTGAGTGCAGCTCTGGGGTATAATACAGGATGTAACTCAGGATCAGTACAGGATAAGTAATGTATGTACACAGTGACCCCACCAGCAGAATAGGGAATGCAGCTCTGGCGTATAATACAGGATGCCACTCAGGAGCAGTACAGGATAAGTAATGTATGTACACAGTGACTCCACCAGCAGAATAGGGAGTGTAGCTCTGGGGTATCATACAGGATGCCACTCAGGAGCAGTACAGGATAAGTAATGTATGTACACAGTGCCTCCACCAGCAGAATAGTGAGTGCAGCTCTGGAGTAGAATACATGATGTAACTTAGGATCAGTACAGGATAAGTAATGTATGTACACAATGACTCCACCAGCAGAATAGTGAGTGCAGCTCTGGAGTATAATACAGGATGTAACTCAGGATCAGTACAGGATAAGTAATGTATGTACACAGTGCCTCCACCAGCAGAATAGTGAGTGCAGCTCTAGGGTATAATACAGGATGTAACTCAGGAGCAGTACAGGATAAGTAATGTATGTACACAGTGACTCCACCAGCAGAATAGTGAGTGCAGCTCTGCAGTATAATACAGGAAGAAATAAATGTATGAGCAGTGTAACTAAGCTTTCTGTGTAGGGTACGTAGAGGTATTGCTGGAGCTCACGTGAGGCATGTATATATTCTTTCCAGTCAGCATAGACTTTTTTGATTGATTCAAAACACTTGTTTTCCAGTGGATCCAAAAGACAACATAACGCTTCCCAACCTGAAACCCATCACTGCATACCTGGTGCAGTTTCAGCTGAGTCGGCCAGGACCTGGAGGAGAGGGACCCCTGGGCCCGGTGGCTGTGCTACATACAGACTGTATAGGCGAGTGGGCGCACATTGCTTGTTTCATATTGAACCATAATAACATGTGATCAGTTTGTAGCTGCGCTGCCTCCAAACCGGGAACTAAATACATCCATAAAAATGTATCTAAGGCACTGAAAACTGTCTGAAATGTACAGTTATAACATGCAATAACAGCAATAACCACCAGGTGGACGCAAAATACAATAATACCGTAAGACTTGACACTTTCTTCTCCTAAGGGCTCCTTCACACAAATAGGTTCGCCCGCCCATATGCAAAGTATATTCGCATTAATCAATTTTTAACAATCTTGAGTCCCGATCATAGTTGGTGTTTTTAAAGTTATTCACACGGCGCTGCAGCGCGAATGTAAAAGAACACGTTAAAACAATGGTAAGCAACGATCGGAATAAACCCTTGGAATGGTAATAAAATGCCTAGTTAGGGTGAGCGGTCTTCTTTTGTCAGCGTTGTACCTCGGGTAACTCCTCCCTCTCACTTTTTTTCTGCTGCCTTAACCCTTTGCAATCCAATTTTGGATTCAGGGTTTCCTAGGGGGCTTTCTCTTTCTGCCATTATACAATGGCGCCATCTGCTGGCTAGAGCTAGTACTGCGGTGTGGGACATGATGGAGAGGTCCCCGACAACAGAGTGGCCAGTAATCTACAGTAAGAATACCCTGCCGGACGTCTTCTGACATTGGAGCTCTACAGCCTTGAATCAGAATGCGTAACACGGCGAAAGATGGGTCAAGAATACCGCTAGTGAAAACAAAACCATTGAAATTACTGGTTTTGTTTCATCTTGTTATGCGGACGGAATTATCACGGCCGTATTGTGGGACTAGATCCCTCCCATGTGAAGAAGCCCTAAGTCTGCTGTAATACGAGGGGTTAATCTGAGCTCTGTGAAGCCCCTCCTGCAGGTAGTGCGCACTTCTTATTGCTTCTCTGCACCTAAAATAAAAAGCAATAAAGAACAAGTTAGCAAATAGTTTTGACTAGAAGTCTCTGTCCGTTTTGTGTCTGCAGCTCTAATGCAGATCTATGTGTCTCTGTGGTTGCAGACTACAAACAAACCCTGTATAGTCCAATCCTGTAAGGCAGGGTGGTGTTACATTTGGCGCAGCGATGACACATGGAGGCGCTTTTTTTTTTTTTAACCAAATTTTACTGAACTGCAGTTAGCTTTTTGCTCCATAGGGGGAGTCCTTGGCGGGACGGAAACTTGACTTTTAATTTTCAAGCAAAATTTACACTATACATTAATGCTTGCACTGATCCGTGTCAGGAGAACCTCAGCGAGACACACACATCAAACGTCATTATGACTAGTCGCTGTCCTCGTAGTACTCCACTGTCACACTCCGTACTACATTTTTGGAGGTGCACAGCAGCGCTGCACTGCGGTCCCACACATCATAGGTCCCGGAGTACATCACCAATTTAGGAGTTCCGCATCACCGTGGACTCAGCACACCGCCCACCCACTGCCATCGCACAACGCCATGACTCGTAATGCCTTGCTCGCCGTCACATCATCACAAACACATAACAAAATGTACAAAAACTAAGCGTCACACTGCGCTGTTACAATGCCCGATTTACACCATATCCCCATATCACAGACCCCAGACCGCAGTCGTCCATCACAATCCCTAGAGTGTTACAGGAGACCGGTCTCACGTGTCCTGCAGCTTTGCTCCGTTCTTTTGGATACATGGCGCCATCTGCTTCTTCAGGATCCTCCCACTACTTCCACACAGCTTGTTTCTTTTGGCCCCTCAGGTCATCAGGGCCCTTTTGTGTCCGGTCACTCGAGGCCATGGCTGCTCCGTAGCATGGGGATGCAGCCTGCTATGGTGCCCTCACATGGCCTCCACCATGGTGGATCAAGCTGGTGCTCTGTAGCCTCTCACTGTTGCTCTCTGCCTCCCCAGCCATGGCACATGGCCACCAGAGAGGCCACTCTTCCAGCATTGTCAGCAGCGGTCTAGCTCCCCGTCCCCCTTTCTGGCCAGGGCCCGGATCAGAGGGGGCGAAGTTAACTCTCTGAGCCACATGTTCTAAGCAGCTGGGCTGCTGTCAGGGGTGAGGGGGATGAGGGCACCGCTCACCCCTCTTACACCTGCAGCCATGTGTTACTCTACTTTCCCCGCCCCTCTTGCTGCCCTACAGAAAGTAATGCATAATGGCAGTATCAGACGACAAGGGGCATGTTTGTAGTCTGTAACCATGGAGACAGTTAGGCCATTCTCACACACAGCTTCAGCGAAATGCCGCAATTTTGATCGCAGCGATCTTACCACCATTTTCTAACGCAGTTGCTGCATTCGGCAGCAGTTTTGTAATGGAGCCCATCATTGTGATGGGTGATAAGGAGTGTTAAAAAGGGCAAAAATGCGTCATAATAGAGCAGACAGCACTCGGAAATTGTGGTGTTGGAGTGCATGTCTGCGATGCCCCATTGAAAGCAATGGGAGCGCTCTACCGCGACACTCAAAACGCCGTTGTAAAAAGTGCGTGTGTGAGAGTGGCCTTCACTCTTCAGAGGAGCTGCATACATGAAACGGTGAGATACATAAAACGGTGAAACAAATTTTTTTTATGTTTTATTTTCAATGTATTGAGGTATGAAAAAAATCAGTTACAAACGTCTTTATACCCCTAACGATGCGGAAATCCTGCCGGAGGCGTGAATGGTGCCAGCAGCGCCGGTGGTCTTTGCTTCTGGATACGGCGCTCATTTTATTATTGTCTCCCCTATAGAACCGACGGTGAAGCCGGAGATCAGGGGCTACTCCATAGAAGACCGCAATACACTGTACATACACTGGCAGCTCCCCGCCTATAGTGCCGTGGGGGGCGGGTACCTGGTCCGGATTTATCACCCCGCCAACCATCTCTTCCGCCAGGAGAATATAACCTCCATAGACGTCCTGACCGCCCCGATTTATGGCCTCAGCTCCAGGACCGAATACACCTTCAGAGTCCTCATATATCACTGCACGAGTCTGGGGCCGCCGTCCGACCCCTACGCCATTATACTCAACAGCAAAGGTGAGAACAGCCCCCCCAACAACTCAATGACAGCTCTGGCATAGGATTAAAAGCTACACATAAATGTATCAGCGGACGTTCAGAGCAGCACGTATTAAATGCGTATTTTGCAGCGGACTGTGCGCGGATTCCTCGCTTATTTCTCCTTATATATCAGAAATCTGTAGTGAAAACGCGCAGCTCTTCTGCACTGTAAGATGCGGGGAGGGGGGCTAGGGATTCCCAGACCCTCATGATTATCTCATCATGCAGAATTGTTGTGGATTGTGTCTTGAAGTTCATGGTCTGTGAATGTAAACAGGAGTGTTCACTGCATTCACTGACAGCAAGCACATACATGTAAAACAGTAAAGAATGAAAACACAAAGGAGGATGTTATCAAGACACTTATGGCAGTTTTTTTTGGCGCAATAAAGTAAAAAATTTTGTCGCATACCATATTTGCATGAAAATGTTTACAATTTTTGGTAATTTCCCACTGTTCTAATAAGTGAGCAGGGCTTCACTGGAGAGGCCGGGCTTCACGGGAGAGGAGGGGGGGGGCTTTACTGGAGAGGCCGGGCTTCACTGGAGAGAAGGGAGAGCTTCACGGGAAAGGAGGGGGGGCTTTACTGGAGAGGCGGGGCTTCATGGGAGGAGGGGGGGCTTTACTGGAGAGGCGGGGCTTCACTGGAGAGGAGGGAGAGCTTCACTGGAGAGGCGGAGCTTCACGGGAAAGGAGGGGGGCTTTACTGGAGAGGCGGGGCTTCATGGGAGAGGAGGGGGGATTTACTGGAGAGGAGGGGAGGTTCACTGGAGAGGCAGGGCTTCACTGGAGAGGAGGAGGGGGGCTTCACTGGTGAGGTAGGGCTTCACAGGAGAGGCGGGGCCTCCTGGGGACTGATTTACTATGATTTACTCGAGAAGCTCTTGTAAACTACAGCACAACACTTGCTCATAGCTCATTCCGTGCAGTCATGGCCAGCCTTAGCTACATGCAATCTGTGCTGTCACAGAGGGCGCTGGCCACCAGCTTGTAATGGGGGGGGGGTGAATGTTAGATGTAGCCTGAGTTAGATTATGTTTCTCCTCCATTGTGGAGCCACATGAATCATTTTTTTCTGGGTTCTGCCTCTTTCGCTCTGATGTTCTGAGGTGGCGCTGTAATTCCATTGGTGACTCTGATGCAGAATTGCTTAGTTTCTACTGCTACATTTATGTCATAAGATTGCTTTTGGTGCTGTATTTATGTAATGAGCTTGGTTCTGGCACTGTATTTTTTGTATTGAGCTTAGTTCTGAAGCAGTATTTGTTATGAGCTTGGTTCTAGTATTGTGTTTATGTTATTAGATTGGTTCTGGGACTGTATTCATGTACTGAGATTGGTTCTGGCTTTGTATCTATATACTGGTTCTGGCTTTGTATCTATATACTGAGGTTGGCCCTTGTAATGTTTTTATTAACTGAGCTATTCTAGGGCTGCATTTATGTACTGAGCTTGGTTCTGGTGCTGTATTTATATTATGAGCTTGGTTCTGGTGCTGTATTTATATTATGAGCTTGGTTCTGGTGCTGTATTTATATTATGAGCTTGGTTCTGGTGCTGTATTCATGCGCTGAGCTGTTCTGGTGTCGGTACAGCTTCATTAGCAGAATACAGGCAGACTGCTTGTCATTGTAATATATATCATTGTGTCGTTTCAGTCTTATGACAGGGGGTGCTGAGGACTGACAAAGATGTGCCAAATGTATCTTATTGTGCGCACCACTTAATAAGTTTGGCATTTCTTACGTGAAGATCCTGAGGATTAAGAACGATTTAAGAAATTCCAGTGTAATCTCACAAAGTCTATTAGATATGAGACGTTCTGCTATTTTGTAGCTCATTTTGTTTTCGAATTTCTTACTATTTTCAAGATCTCTGCTTGCAGAAAGGAAATGAAAGCATTTATTGTTTGGGGCTTCTTCAGATGACGCTGATTCTGTCCTGTTCTGCTATCTTTCTTGCATGTAGTTTTTCTACTTGTGAGAAAAGACGGGGAAAACTTATCTTCCCGCTTTTTTTCCCCAAACTCGTGCGCAAAAGCATAGAGTGTGAATAGTTGAAAAAAATCACCGGTTCATGACTAATACGCTCCATACAGAGAATATATTGGAGCATGCGCCCGTCAGGGTGAATGCAGACCGCCGGGTCGGATCCCGACTGCGAGATGTGACCTGTGCCCCTGTAGTGACCCGCGGCTTACCTGTCCGGCGTTTTCACTGTACTCTGCGGACGTTCCAGCTGGCGCACAGCCGCACATGCACAGTGCAGAGCCGGTGCGTCAGCGATGACGCAGCAGTGCGAGCCTCGCAGGACATGCCGCGATTTTGTTATCGCTCAGGTTTTCCGTGATCAGAATGGCGGCAGTCTGTATAGGATTGCAGAAACCAATGCAATCCTATAGCAGCGTGCAACAGCGGAAATTCTGTGTGAAATCTCGCCATGAAATTTCCGCCGGTGTGCATTAAGCCTTAGCCCTTACATCCAGAGGCATGACCAGTCCTTGCTCACATAGCTGAAGGTTTGTTACAATGTATCAGTCTGTACAATCCTCTGTGAACTGCTAGCATCAGTCAGCACCCAATCCTTGTCCTGGACTCCAGGCTGCTGGCTCTTACCTTCACTTAGACGCTGTGACAAATCCTCACCTGTGATAAGTTTTTTATAGACACGTCCTTCACCTTCTCCTCTACAACCGCTGTGTCCTCAGGTCCGTCACCTCCCAAGGATGTCCGCGCCGACTCCCTGACTAGGGAGAGTGTGAAGCTGATCTGGTTGCCCCCTGATGATCCCAATGGAGGGATCATTAAATATACAGTGGAGAGCCGGCGGCTGGGGGCCCCTGGGGAGCAGCAGTGGGCAGACACGGAGGGCCACAACCAGACTTGGTTCGTCATCAGCGGCCTGAACACCAGCACCACGTACCAGTTCAGAGTTCGCGCAAACTCCAGAGTTCCCGGAGAATGGAGCCATAGTGTGACCGCAGCGACTTACAGCGAAGGTAAGTGTCCACTCTGCTTTTTACTACTACGGGTAGTACTGATGTTACTATTGCTAATATTGTTATCACTACTACTGCTACGAATATTAATACTGCTACAAAAATGACTGATATTAATACAACTACTAATACTTATAACTAGAGATGAGCGAGCGCGCTCGTTTAGGACAATTACTCGATCGAGCATCAGTTTTTCGAGCAACTGCCTACTTGGGCGAAAAGATTTGGGGGGCGGCGAGGTGGAGCGGGGGGAGCTCTCTCTCTCTTTCCCCCCCCACTCCCCACCGCAACTCCTCGCTCACCCCCCGAATCTTTTTGCCCGATTAGGCAGTTAGTCGAAAAAAGCGATGCTCGATCATCTCTACTTATAACGCTTCTAGTACTGCTACTAATATGGATACTAGCAAACAATACTATAGCTATTGATACTACTACTAATACTACTACTAATACTACTACTAATACTACTACTAATACTACTACTTTGTCACAGGAAGGGTTTAGCTTATCCCTCTTAAAACGTAACCTTTATTTCAAATAAAAAACTAAAAAGGATTTTACGGTAAATCCTGAAAAAGACACAGACATACAAAAATATCTAGAGCCTTGTCACAGGACTAGCTTGATGTGTGTGAGCCAGACGAACATATCTTCATGGGAATAAGGTTTGCGAAAACACCGTATTGGGTATGTCGACCCTATTTCCCAGCACCCATCAAATGTTCGAAAAATGGCTATGACCACTTCAGGGGTCAGTGTTCTTTTAAAAAGATGGTGTTCCTAACTTATATAGATTTTCTATCAGTAGGCGGAAAAAATAGTAAGTGCTCCAAAGCCCTGGTGCACTAATCACTCTATGAGGAATGCTGTCTTCATTGTGTCACGGACCATAGGCATGCCACCATAACTGACGACTGATGTCTCAGACCAATATGCATATGTAACATGCAGATGAGAGGTAGAGCTGCCGTGGTAGGTGACACGGGGTCACAAAATGCCACTAGGGTCAGAAGATAGGGCCAAACAAATTGGTGCAAATAGGTTCGCAGGTTCAACGCGTTTCTGCTACAAATGTCGCAGCTTCATCAGGAACCCAACAATAGAAATATTGCCAATGGTCAAATGCGGTGTCTGATCTGAATAAACTCCAAAGTGTGGAGACAGCCGCATAGAGGAGGAGATAGTCGATCCTAACACTAAGTTAAGGTAACAATAAACCCAAATGCAGGAACAAAATAATAAAAAGCAGCAGCACCTGCCTCAGTGGTAGGCTGGGTTTATTGTTGACCATTGGCAATATTTCTATTGTTGGGTTCCTGATGAAGCTGCGACATTTGTAGCAGAAACGCGTTGAACCTGCAAACCTATTTGCACCAATTTGTTTGGCCCTATCTTCTGACCCTAGTGGCATTTTGTGACCCTTTGTCTACCTTTCATCTGCATGTTACATATGCATATTGGTCTGAGACATCAGTCCTCAGTTATGGTGGCATGCCCATGGTCCGTGACACAATAAAGACAGCATTTTCTCATAGAGTGATTAGTGCACCAAGGTTTTTGGAGCACTTACTATTTTTTCCGCCTACTGATAGAAAATCTATATAAGTTAGGAACACCATCTTTTTAAAGAACACTGACCCCTGAAGTGGTCACAGCCATTTTTCGAACATTTGATGGGTGCTGGGAAATAGGGTCGACATACCCAATACGGTGCTTTCGCAAACCTTATTCCCATGAATATATGTTCGTCTGGCTCACACATATCAAGCTAGTCCTGTGACAAATAAGACTGACATCTAGGTGTTTATCCTGCTACTGTGAAACCCTACTAATACTACCGGTACTACAACTTACTACGGCTATTACTTTCAACTACTATTAATACTTGCGTCACTAACATTAACTATAAATACTACCAAAAATACTACAGATATTAATACTACTACTAGTCACATAATTGCCAGTACTAAAATAAATGCTATTAGTACTAATACTACTGCTACAAATCGAGTTACTGATACTACTATTACTGGTATCAATATTAATACTACTACTGGTGACATTGTTACTAGTACTGCTAATGCTAATGCTACTAATAGTAATTATAACACTATTACTAGTATTGGTATTGATACTGCCAAAAGTACTACAGTACTAATTTAAATGATACTAATATTAACGCTGTTAGTACTAATGCTACTGATATTACTACTACAAATACTAATGCTAATACTTCTATAAATATTTTTAGAGAAGAGAAACCAAGTCATCTTGTAGATATGATACCTTTTAATGGCTAACAAAAATTCATGATGTTAATGTGAGCTTTTGAAGTTACTCCGGGTTCTGCTTCAGGCTTGAATTAAATAGATCCGAAGAGGCATGCATATTTATACACACATACATAAGGCACAGACATGGATGTGATTAATTTGGACCTAAAAGAATACTACAATAGAAATGCAATCATCTTTAACTAGTCACTGATAAAAATGTGAAGGTTTTATGGTCCCTGAATTGGTGTTAGGGGGTCACCAGGTCAGCAGTGTTATCTGTGCTATAGATGTCTCATACTTGCCATTCATGCATGAACCCTTTTGAGCAATCTAACTCTCTGTTGAAAGTGTCAAAAGTTGTTTTAATTTTTTTCCCCAAATTCTTCTGTGCCGCTGTGATTTGAAATTGCCTTTCAGTATAATAACTTTTATGTCTTCTATGTCATGTCCGTGACTGGAAAAGTGCTCGGCCGCAGGGAATTCGACTTTTTCTGTTTTATCGTATGGCAATAAGATGTCCTCCTCATTTTAAGTTTTTGCCCTGTTTCCCCAACATAAAGACCCCCAACAGGACACTCACTTCAACGGATCAGGTACACAACATCAGACGTGGAACATGTGAATGTTCCGGGATCTTATAGTCCTGCTGTGTGTTGGGGATCCATATCCCGCCCGCGGTCCATACATGGCTGCAGGTCCTTACCTTACAGGGATAAGTTCCTTTTTGTATGTCGGAGGACAGTGCACTTCTGATTATAGGGTTCCACAGGTTTGACGGTCATCCTTGTGAAGGTATGATGGAGTTTCTTTGCGGTTTTCCTTAGTACCTCCAGCTGTGGATTGTAGGTTATTCACATGTTCCACGTCTGATGTTGTACCTGATCAGCTGCAGTAAATGTCCTGCTGGAGGCCTTTATGTCGGAGAAACAGGCAAAAAACTTAAAGTGAGGATGAGGTCTCTTCGCCACAAAATTAAGACAAAATTACATGTCTGTTTTCCAGTCACGGACATGACATAGAAGATATGAAAGTTATTATACCGAAAGGCAATTTCAAATTACAGAAGAATTTGGGAATATAAATTTATAACAACTTGACACTTTCAACAGAGAGTTAAAGGGGTTGTCCCGCGAAAGCAAGTGGGGGTATACACTTCTGTATGGCCATATTAATGCACTTTGTAATATACATTGTGCATTAATTATGAGCCATACAGAAGTTATTCACTTACCTGTTCCGTTGCTAGCGTCCTCGTCTCCATGGTGCCGTCTAATTTTCAGTGTCTAATCGCCGGATTAGACGCGCTTGCGCAGTCCGGTCTTCTTCTTTTCTGAATGGGGCCGCTCGTGCCGGAGCGCGGCTCCTCGTAGCTCCGCCCCGTCACGTGCCGATTCCAGCCAATCAGGAGGCTGGAATCGGCAATGGACCGCACAGAAGCCCAGCGGTCCACCGAGGGAGAAGATCCCGGCGGCCATCTTCAGCAGGTAAGTAAGAAGTCACCGGAGCGCGGGGATTCAGGTAAGCACTCTCTGGTTTTCTTTTTTAACCCCTGCATCGGGTTTGTCTCGCGCCGAACGGGGGGGCCATTGAAAAAAAAAAAAACCCGTTTCGGCGCGGGACAACCCCTTTAAATTGCTCAAAAGAGTTCATGCGTTAGTGGGAAGTATGAGACATCTATAGCACAGATAACACTGCTGACCTGATGACCCCCTAACACTAATTCAGGGACTATAAAACCTTCACATCCCTATCAGGGACTATTTAAATTTATTTGTCATAAGTATGTATATATATATATATATATATATATATATATATATTACACCTCTTTGAATCTATTTGATTTAAGCCTGAAGCAGAACCCTGTGTTGGTTCGGAAGCTCTCATTAACATCATGTATTTCTGTTAGCCATTGAAAGGTCTCATATCTACAAGATGATTTGGTTTCTCTTACTGAAAACAATCCCATTTTGCTCTACTGGCGACACCGGACCAAACCTTTTTCATTATACTATAAATATTTCTAACACTAATGCTGGTATTGAAATTAATACTACCAAAAATACCACGACTGTTAATAACACTGCTGGAAGTAATAATATTACTACTAATATTAAAGGGGTTGTCCAGGACTTCGGGCATTTTTTCTATTGATGACCTACCCTGTGGATAGATCATCAACGAATGTTAATTGGAGGTCCATTGCTCAGAATCCCTGTGGACCTGCTGATTCTTGGTGGCGCTGGCAGCACGTACAGCACAGGAAGCGGCCTGCGCTGACCACAGAGCAACGCCCTGGGCTGTACCGTTTGCTTCCAGTAGTGACCACATTGATAGTAGTGCCAGGAACCAGCTGGTCGGCGGGGATCCCCAGCTGCAGACCCCCGGCGGTCATCCCGGACAAGCTGTTTAATGTGTATTCTATTTATATTAATACTACGCCTTATACTGCTGATTAAAGATATTAATAGAAATACCAGTATTATTACTGCTGTGAACATTGATACTACTAACACTTATACTACTAATATTACTGAGAATACTACTACTACTATTAATACTAATACTGCTGATAGTACTACAAACTTGTATTAATTTGAATACTACTACTAATATTACAGATAATACTATACCTACTTCTAATATTAAAAGGATTGTCCAGTTGTAAACTATTCATGGTTTATTCTCGGGATAGGCCATCTGTAGTAGATTAGCGGGAGTCTGCTGTACAGCAGACAGCTCTGTTCCCACTGCAGTGGCCAGGCTTGGTATTACATCCATTCATTTCAATGGGAACTTCACCTACAATACCAAGCCTGGCCACTGCAGTGCGAACGGAGCTGTCTGCTTCCTGCAAAAATCAGTTCAGTGCATCGTCCTATCAAACAGGTGATTGTTGGGGGGTCCTGGGCAATAGACACCCATGAATCTACTACCGATGGCCTATCCTGAGCATAAGCCATTAATAGCTTACAACTAGACAGCCCCTATAATAGTACTACTATGAATAGAATGCTAGTATTACAGCTAGTACTAATATTAATACTGCTCATACTACTAGTTCTGATAATATTGAACACTGCTACAAAAGCATTGATATTAATACAGTATTTCTAACACTACTAGTACTTATGAGTACTACAAAATGCTGCAGAAATAACTCCTGCTATTAATGATACTACTACTAAAAGACTAATGTGAATACTACCACAAATAATAGCACTGTTAGGCCTCCTGCAGACGGCCCGGTCGGATTCCCGCTGCGAGAATTCTCACAGCAGGATGCGAGCCGAGCCGTGCAATGACCCGTGGCTCACCTTCTCCTGGTGTCTCCTCCGCTCTGCTATGTGCCGGCTGGCGCACAGCCGCGCATGTGCAGTGCAGAGCCGGCGCATCACCAGTGACGTTTCTGTGTGGGCATCTGCGAGGCACGGAATTTCCACCGGTGAGCAGGAGGCCTTACTAATATTATTACCAGTACTACAATTAATGATACTAACATAACTGATATAACTTCTACAACTCCTATTTATTATAACCCTACTACTGGTATGAATATTAGTACTACCCCAAAATACTGTTAATACTACCGCATCTACTGGAGGTAATGCTACACCCAAAACTGCTAATTATAATGAACATTATTATTGCTGCTACTGTTATTAATACTGTTAGCATTATTACTGAAACCAATATGAACACCTCTATGTAGATTAATGATAATAAGCTGCACCTGCAGTTACCAGCGCCGGCCACAGCATAGGGGTTGGAGCTAATTGTATGTTGTGGTGCTGACAGCGGGCACCTGAGTGGCTGATCATCCGGGGTCCTGGCAGTAGACCCAAGCCAATCAACTACTGATGACTTACCCTGAGCATCCTCCATACTATTTTCCTGGAAAACCCGTTTAATACAACTATTATGACTATTACTGCTGCTAGTATTCATACTACTATTACTGCTATCTATATTAAAGCGACCCTCCAGTTTCGGGACAGGAGTGGATGGGAGGGTGGGGGGTTCATTACCTGCAGTCGTTCTTCTCAGCTCCCTTTGATCCGTCTGTTTCAAACTCTCCAGTAATTTTTCAACTATGTAATGCACAATATGCCCTACTGTCTGATTGGCTGGTAGTGATCACATGATCAGCTCTGGCCAATCATAGAGCAGGTATAGTGCATTGGTAACCTAACATGACCATTACATTGCGGGAATAAGTTAGTCTGAAGAGTGTGTTGGCCAACTTGGACGGTCAATAATCGGACCCAGAACTGGTGGATCGGAGGGACCGCAGAGATGAAAAACTGCAAGTAATATACCCCCCCCCCCCCTCCAGTCCGGGAACAAGGAGGTTCATTTAATACTGCTATAACTACCACTGCCAGTAACATAACGGGGTTGTCCAGGTGTAAACTACTGGTGACGGTCCTCAGCGGGGGTCCGCTTCTCAGGATCCCCCATTCACTTCCTTCCTCCGTGTCGCTGTCTTCCTGTCTCCTCTCTCTTGTTCTGTGCATTGCAGTAATTGCTGCTTATCTCCGCAGAGCCTCCCATCGTAGCCACCAGTGAGGAGGTTCGAAGATTTCCACCTTCCAATTCGGGGCAGCAGCTCATCGTGGCGATCATCGGCTCCGTGTCCGTTACGTGTTTCACCATCATCGTCGCGCTTCTCGCTCTTTTTTGCATTAAAAAGAATTTATTCCATCGCAGGAGAATGTTCACGTATCAGTCCGGATCCGTAAGTGACCCCTCCTCCGATGTCCGACTTACCAAGTAGAGGGAGGGGGCAGGGGGGCAGCAGTCTCATCCGGGCCCTGAGGGACGCAAAGAAGACCCCAGTATTATAAATGGCACATGGTAGGTGGGGCCCCTAGTACAGACTTTGCTTTGGGGTCCTGGAGATCGATCTTCACGTTACACCCCCGATAAGAGAAAAATCTGAACTCTTTTCCAAAAACATCTGCCCACTAGGGGGCAGCATGTCTGACAATTATCTTTCTCCACTCTAGATAAAGGGCCAGTAGTCAGTCTGCGGATTGTATTCACTTGTACAGTGGAAAGGTCATCTGACTAGTAGAATCAGGGTAGTGTCCCTTTAAGAACTAACCAAACTGTAACATTAGCAAAAGCATCACACAGCAGATGTAACAATGTAACAATTTTATGGGTATCACACAACAAGCAACTAATATCAGAACATAGATGCATGATTACTGGTGTCCACTAGCACAAGAGGCGGATAACAGAGGACAATAGCCTGCAATTAGCTGTAGATGGCCTTTTGTTTTTAGCCTGGGGCTGCCATGTCTTCTCCTCTTCATCAGTTGGGGGGTATGCAGGGATATTTCTGATACTAACTGCCACATTTACTCTTAAAGGGAGAGGAGACCATCCTGCAGTTCAGTTCGGGGACACTGACCCTCACCCGGCGCCAGAGACCCCAGACCGAGCCCTTCTCATACCCCATCCTGGACTGGGCGGACATCAAGTTTGAAGATGTGATAGGAGAAGGGAACTTTGGTCAAGTCATAAAGGCCATGATCAAAAAAGACGGAGTGCGGATGAACGCCGCCATCAAAATGCTGAAAGGTAAAGACGCGCTTATCGGAAATCACCGACCGCAGATCAGTAATGTGTCCGGGCAGGAGGAGCGGCTGTTACATTCATGTGAAGAGAAGGGTTAACGACCTTATCATTTACACCAACGTCTGATACGCAGGACGTTACACTCCTGGTCAGTAGCATTATCATTAGTATATCTGCCTGAGATGGAACTGCAGGCCGAGTTTTTCAGCCAACAGACAACTTCTTCCAGGGGCGCGATGGTTTTTGGCAAAGTGCGATTGTTCTCAGTAGGAGAAACCAAGTCATCTTGTAGATAGGATGCCTTTTAATGGCTGACAAATACATGATGTTATAGAGAGCTTTCGGACCTAAGTCTCATTTACACGCAAAGTTGATCGCTCAAAAGTCGTTCAAAACATAGGATGATTGACAGTTTGAGCGATCATTTTGCATAAGCTGCTAATGGGCACTAATGCCCATTTGTAGCTTATTACCTTAATTTGTATGTTAATGAGACTCCATAAGCTGTATGCAGAGAACAGCAGGTGGTCTGTTCTCTGCAAACAGCTCTTTTGTTCTGCCATGGGACTGCAGCTGAATACTGTGGAGAATCACAGTCCCTGCTATTAGCTCTCCGTCCGAACGATGGATTTTAGGCTCAACTAAAATTTATCGTTTGGACAAAAAGTAAATGATGGCAGCATTTACACGCAACAATTATCGCTCAAAAGACATTGTTTGAGCAAATTTTGAGCAATAATCATTGTTTGTAAATGGGGCTTTACGCAGGGATTCTTCCTCAAGGCATAATGAAATGGATTCAAAGAGGCATTCATATATATATATATATATATATATATATATATATATATATATATATATATATATGCAGTGACTGAGGCGCCGGGCCCACACCTGAGGAGATGGCGGGGTAGCTATTAGGGATGTCACGGTGGCACTACCACCTCTCCCCTGAGGAATGCGTGCAACTCTTTACCAAGGTCCTGGCAGGCCTCTCCAGGCAACGCTGATGATGCGGTTACCTGTATAAAACTCTGTAGTGATGAAGTTTCAGGACATGTCACGGGTGACGCCACCATTCCATCCACTGTGGTGACTCCGACGATGGTGCAATAAACAGGCGGCACACACAGGGCTGTACTTTGAATAGACTGAACTGGGAATGGTCAGTAAAGCCTTTCTTTACTGGAACATCCAACAGGGAAACACACAATAGTTCTTGCAATGGAGGATTGGCATTAAAGGGGTTGTCCCGCGGCAGCAAGTGGGTCTATACACTTCTGTATGGCCATATTAATGCACTTTGTAATGTACATTGTGCATTAATTATGAGCCATACAGAAGTTATAAAAAGTTTTATACTTACCTGCTCCGTTGCTAGCGTCCTCGTCTCCATGGTGCCGACTAATTTTCGCCCTCCGATGGCCAAATTAGCCGCGCTTGCGCAGTCCGGGTCTTCTCCTCTTCTCTATGGGGCTCCGTGTAGCTCCGCCCCGTCACGTGCCGATTCCAGCCAATCAGGAGGCTGGAATCGGCAATGGACCGCACAGAAGCCCTGCGGTCCATGGAGACAGAGGATCCCGGCGGCCATCTTCAGCAGGTGAGTATGAAGACGCCGGACCGCCGGGATTCAGGTAAGCGCTGTGGGGGTTGTTTTTGTAACCCCTGCATCGGGGTTGTCTCGCGCCGAACGGGGGGGGGGGGTTTAAAAAAAAACAAAACCCGTTTCGGCACGGGACAACCCCCTTAAGACAACTTCTGTTTGTGAGGAGGGAGGGAGGCAGCTCGGGGCATCTTGATACATACAGTCCACGTTATCTGTAGGATCACTCTCCTGGACGACTTCTCTCACTCACTGTTTGGTTGTCTGACAAGGCACTTTCTCCATCCTTCCATGGCAGATTTCAACCTCTATTCCAACTGGGGGCAAACAGGGTATTCTCCATTCACAGCATATGGATATACCGCTCCGCTTCCTCCATATTAGATAGGCCTATGTGGGGGGTATATGTTGCTCACGGGCGGTCTTACAGACTCCCTCGTTTTCTGCTAGAGGGCTTCACTCCTCACCCACTCAGACTAGACTCCACCACTGTCTCCTTAGCAAGACCAACAGCCAAGACAAAAGACAGACCGGCACATTTGCACACTTGCAGACACGTACATACCATATATCTTTCATGCTCACGTGACAACATAGACTACACACAAACTGCTACATTTTCCAGACAGACCCAGACATTAACCTCTTGCACGCTGCAGCTGTGCAATACACATAAAGCACCGACAAGACAATTGCACAGAGCATCCACATTAAAGACATGACATTTATGGCCAATTATGGAATATATATATATTACACACTTCAGGCCACTACATATACACATATAGTTATGACGCGCACAGACATGGTGGGGTTAATTTACACTTAAATACTACAATAAAAATACAAACATAGATGTGCTGCCTCTTCCAATTCATTTCTTTATACCTTGATAATGGGCCCCGTGAGGTTCAAAAGCTCTCAATAACATCATATATTTGTCAGCCATTAGAAGGTCTCCTCTACAAGATTACTTGGTTTCTCTTACTGAGAACAATCACACTTTGCTCTACAGGCGACATCAGACCAAACCTTGTTTTTGGTTTTTGCAATGAGAATATTTGCTTTATTTATCTTGGACTGAGCAGGTGTTACATCATGTCTTATACCCCAGTCACATCAAGAATGACATCACATTCTCCTGTTACATCATGTCTTATACTCCAGTCACATCCAGAATGACATCACATTCTACTGTTGCATCATGGCTTATACTCCAGTCACATCAAGAATGACATCACATTCTACTGTTACATCATGGCTTATACCCCAGTCACATCAAGAATGACATCACATCCTACTGTTACATCATGTCATATACTCCAGTCACATCAAGAATGACATCACATTCTACTGTTACATCATGGCTTATACCCCAGTCACATCAAGAATGACATCACATTCTACTGTTACATCATGTCTTATACTCCAGTCACATCAAGAATGACATCACATTCTCCTGTTACATCATGTCTTATACCCCAGTCACATCAAGAATGACATCACATTCTACTGTTACATCATGTCTTATACCCCAGTCACATCAAGAATGACATCACATTCTCCTGTTACATCATGGCTTATACCCCAGTCACATCAAGAATGACATCACATTCTACTGTTACATCATGTCTTATACTCCAGTCACATCAAGAATGACATCACATTCTCCTGTTACATCATGTCTTATACCCCAGTCACATCAAGAATGACATCACATTCTACTGTTACATCATGGCTTATACCCCAGTCACATCAAGAATGACATCACATCCTACTGTTACATCATGTCATATACTCCAGTCACATCAAGAATGACATCACATCCTACTGTTACATCATGTCATATACTCCAGTCACATCAAGAATGACATCACATTCTACTGTTACATCATGGCTTATACCCCAGTCACATCAAGAATGACATCACATTCTACTGTTACATCATGTCTTATACTCCAGTCACATCAAGAATGACATCACATTCTCCTGTTACATCATGTCTTATACCCCAGTCACATCAAGAATGACATCACATTCTACTGTTACATCATGTCTTATACCCCAGTCACATCAAGAATGACATCACATTCTCCTGTTACATCATGGCTTATACCCCAGTCACATCAAGAATGACATCACATTCTACTGTTACATCATGGCTTATACTCCAGTCACATCCAGAGCTGCATTCATTATTCTGTTGTCACATGACATCTTATACTCCAGTCCCATAAGTTGTAATAAATGTGGCCCCAAGCGGGAAGAACCCCTGCAAAACCGGCATAATCATTCAAAAAGACACAATTTTTTGGCACTTGTGACTCTTTGCACAAGCTGGATCAAAATGTGTCCAAGTTGTCTTTACTACAGAAATGCAGCTTTGTGGCCTCTCAGCGGGCGGCTCCTTAAGGAGTCTTCAATTAATCTCCACTGTCATCCTTTATTTCCAGAATTTGCATCGGAGAACGACCACCGAGACTTCGCCGGCGAGCTGGAGGTTCTGTGTAAGCTGGGGCATCACCCCAACATCATCAACCTGCTGGGGGCCTGTGAGAACAGAGGTAACGCACCCACCGGGGCGCAGCCGGCATTCCCAGCATGCGCGCCTGTATTTATTAAGCATATTGGCGCCATTTTTTGCATGTTTTCTGTTGGAGGTGGGGTCAAATCTGGAACCGCCCAGAGGCGGAGTATTCACGAGAACCTGATGCCCTGTTCACACATCATCATCCACCATTCTAGCATTTACTATGGAGAGCGGCACTTTATTTTATATGGCGCAGATGATTTCTCATGGAGTTTCCGCAGGGGGCCCAGATGTGGCGCACCGACTGGGCGAAATCGACACGTGGATCTCAATGCAGATCCACCTCAGATATCTGCCGCGGATTAAGCATGTTTTTACACGGATTTTCTTACGAATTTCTGTGTGTCGCAAGATACTTGTACGGGAGAAGAACACGTTATTGCACATGTATTTATAGGCGCGCCATTTCTCTCACAGTGACGCTCTAGTTCCAGCCTGCGCTACTTTATATATTTCCTATGGATGAGTTAAGACAATCGCACTGCAGTTCCATCGCACTCACAAGTTTCATGCGCGCGCGATACGACTTTTTAATTTTCCTATTGCAACAACATACATATTGCATGTAATGTGATGCACAGATTTTTCTCGCAAAACGTATCGCACTTGCAGACAAAATCGCAGGTTTTACGGTGCGATATCCGTTGCAGTTTCTCGGGCCAATATTGCGCTCGCCTGTGTATATGCAGCCTTAGGTGGACTTTGGCCCAATATCGTGCACGAGCGCTGTACCACCGGATGTGAGGCACTTTTCTGTAAAAACTCCGCCCATCACTTCAGTGAGGTTCTGATCCTTTGGCGCGGCTTTCAGTTGCGTCGGAGGATGGGCAAGTGTTTCCTGTTGTTCTCAATGGTAAACCTCGCATTGCTCCTCGCACGCCATGGGATGGGTTTTCTGTCCCATTGAAAACAGTAGGTAATGCATTCTGAGGGAACAACCAAAGATAGGACATGCGCAATTTTTTTCTCGCACCACAATAGAATGCTGGAAAGAAAAAAAAATTGCTCATATATGTGACCCCATTGGGGTTGATATTCACATGAGATTTGTGCGTCTCGCAACACACAAATGTTGTACGATTTTCTTGGCCGTGGGCAAGCGGTCTTAGATGCACATTAGAGAAGTCTGACACAAGGATCAGGATCAGCTGAGGATTTGTTACAGTTGCATCCCGTGCAGACCATCCTCCGGGGACTGCAGACTGTTACAATGTATCAGGACAGGAGCGGTTTGTGCTGCTGATCTGTTTCGCTCATAGAGGATTCAGCAAGAAAAAAGTCCCCATTCACTGACAGCAAGCTGAGATTTTCCAAATATCCCGGAGAATTCAGCCGGCAAATACTTCACATCTATTGCTGCTCTTAAAAAGATCTCCATCGTTCTTGCAGGATATCTCTATATCGCCATTGAATACGCGCCGTACGGGAACCTGCTGGACTTCTTACGAAAAAGCCGAGTCCTGGAGACGGATCCTGCATTCGCCAAGGAGCACGGGACGGCGTCCACCCTGACCTCACAGCAGCTCCTGCAGTTCGCCTCAGATGTAGCAAAAGGCATGCAGTACCTCAGCGAGAAGCAGGTGAGATGAGGAGGAGGATGATGGTTGTTATCCTCTGTGCGTGCTGGGCGACCACCACTAATGGCAGCCGATAGAGAACATCACCCAGCTTTCTACAGATCCTGAACGCAAATAAATCTGCTGGGACGTTCCTCATCTGTGTTGCAGTCCTGCTTGTGCACCAGGAAGATCAGGATGAGCAGCGCTGCAGGTGATCGTGTCTGTGCTTCACCTTTGTTGTCCTCTTAGTTCATCCACAGGGATCTCGCTGCCAGGAACGTCCTTGTTGGAGAAAGTATGGATGCTAAGATTGCAGATTTTGGGCTTTCAAGGGGAGAAGAGGTTTATGTGAAGAAGACGATGGTAAGTGATGAGCATGACCTATAGATGTACGAATGTAAAGAGAGACTGTGAGCTACTCCTGTATACCGACACCATCTGTAATACTGCAAATATAGTTGTAGATACCCTACATGATAGTGCTGATCGTGCGTTACATCCTGTATTATACCCCAGAGCTGCACTCACTATTCTGCTGGTGGAGTCACTGCGTACATACATTACTTATCCTGTACTGCTCCTGAGTTACATCCTGTATTATACCCCAGAGCTGCACTCACTATTCTGGTGGTGGAGTCACTGTGTACATACATTACTTATCCTGTATTGATCCTGAGTTACATCCTGTATTATACCCCAGAGCTGCACTCACTATTCTGCTGGTGGAGTCACTGTGCACATACATTACTTATCCTGTACTGATCCTGAGTTACATCCTGTATTATACCCCAGAGCTGCAGTCACTATTCTACTGGTGGAGTCACTGTGTACATAGATTACTTATCCTGTACTGATCCTAAGTTTCATCCTGTATTATACCCCAGAGCTGCACTCACTATTCTGCTGGTGGAGTCACTGTGTACATACATTACTTATCCTGTACTGATCCTAAGTTTCATCCTGTATTATACCCCAGAGCTGCACTCACTATTCTGCTGGTGGAGTCACTGTGTACATACATTACTTATCCTGTACTGATCCTGAGTTACATCCTGTATTATACTCCAGAGCTGCACTCACTATTCTGCTGGTGGAGTCACTGTATAGATACATTACTTATCCTGTACTGCTCCTGAATTACATCCTGTATTATACTCCAGAGCTGCACTCACTATTCTGCTGGTGGAGTCACTGTGTACATACATTACTTATCCTGTACTGCTCCTGAGTCACATCCTGTATCATACTCCGGAGCTGCAGTCACTATTCTACTGGTGGAGTCACTGTGTACATACATTACTTATCCTGTACTGATCCTGAGTTACATCCTGTATTATACTCCAGAGCTGCACTCACTATTCTGCTGCTGGAGTCACTGTGTACATACATTACTTATCCTGTACTGATCCTGAGTTACATCCTGTGTTATACTCCAGAGCTGCACTCACTATTCTGCTGGTGGAGTCACTGTGTACATACATTACTTATCCTGTACTGATGCTGAGTTACATCCTGTATTATACTCCAGAGCTGCACTCACTATTCTGCTGGTGGAGTCACTGTGTATATACATTACATATCCTTCCTGAGTTACATCCTGTATTATACTCCAGAGCTGCACTCACTATTCTGCTGCTGGAGTCACTGTGTACATACATTACTTATCCTGTACTGATCCTGAGTTACATCCTGTGTTATACTCCAGAGCTGCACTCACTATTCTGCTGGTGGAGTCACTGTGTACATACATTACTTATCCTGTACTGATCCTGAGTTACATCCTGTGTTATACTCCAGAGCTGCACTCACTATTCTGCTGGTGGAGTCACTGTGTACATACATTACTGATCCTGTACTGCTCCTGAGTTACATCCTGTATTATACCCCAGAGCTGCACTCACTATTCTACTGGTGGAGTCACTGTGTATATACATTACATATCCTTCCTGAGTTACATCCTGTATTATACTCCAGAGCTGCACTCACTATTCTACTGGTGGAGTCACTGTGTACATACATTACATATCCTTACTGAGTTACATCCTGTATTATACTCCAGAGCTGCACTCACTATTCTGCTGGTGGAGTCACTGTATTATAGTATGTTAGGCTGAAGGGAGACAATGTCCATCCAGTTCAGCCTGTTTCCACCCTCTCCTTGTTGATATAGAGGAAGGCAAAAAAAAACAACAATGAGGCAGAAGCCAATTAGCTCATTTGGAGGAAAAAAATTCTCTCCCGACTTCATAATGGCAGTCAGAATAATCCCTGGATCAAAATTTCAGTTCCTACCTGACTCCACGACCCGCTGGTCACCTAATGTCTATATCCTGTAATATCATAGCTCCCTGGAAAGACATCTAGTCCCTCTTAAACTCCTCTATGGATTTTGCCATCACCACTTCCTCCGGTAGAGAGTTCCACAGTCTCACTGCTCTTACGGTAAAGAGCCCCCTTCTGTGTTGGTGATGAAACCTGCCTTCTTCTAGCCGTAGCGGATGTCCTCTTGTTACCGTCGCAGTCCTGGGTATGAACAGATCCTGGGAGAGATCCTTGTATTGTCCCCTCATGTACTTATATATAGTTATTTGGTCGCCCCTTAGCCATCTTTTTCCCGGGGTGAATAATCCCAGTTTTGATGCCTCTCTGGGTATTCCAGTTCCGTCATTCCATGTATTAGTTTAGTCGCCCATCTTTGGATCCCCTCCAGCACTGTGACATCTTTCCTGAGCACCGGTGACCAGAACTGTGCGCAGTATTCCATGTGAGGCCTGACAAGTGCCTTATATAGTGGGAGGATAATGTTCTCGGCCCTCGCCCCTATACCACTTTTAATGCACCCCAAGACTTTATTGGCTTTTGCAGCAGCTGACTGGCATTGGTTACTCCAGTTTAGTCTACTATTCACTAGTACCCCCAGGTCCTTTTCCAAATCACTTTTCCCTAGCTGTACCCCATTTAGTGTATATTGGTAACATCTATTTTTGCTGCCCATGTGCAGAACCTTCCATTTATCAACATTGCCCTTCATTTGCCATTTTTCTGCCCAAGCCCCCGGCTTATCTCGGTCCGTTTGTAGCCGCACATTGTCCTCCGTTGCATTAATTATATTGTATAATTTAGTGTCATCTGCAAATATTGACATTTTGCTGTGCAGCCCCCCTATCAGGTCATTGATAAATATGTTGAACAGAGTGGGGCCTAGTACTGAACCCTGTGGCACCCTGCTAGCGACTGTGGTCCAATCAGAGTATGAGCCATTTACTACCACCCTCTGCTTCCTATCTTTGAGCCAGGTCTTTACCCAGATACACACGTTTTCACCCAATCCGAGCTGCCTCATTTTATATATCAGCCTATTATGCGGCACGGTGTCAAAGGCTTTAGAGAAGTCCAGATATACAAGATCAATAGACTCTCCCAGGTCCAGCCTAGAACTTATTTCATCATAGAAGCTAATCAGATTGGTCTGACATGATCGCCCCCTCATGAACCCATGCTGGTGAGAAGTTATTCTGTTGTTCTCCTTGAGGTATTCTAGGATGGTGTCTCTCAAAAACCCCTCGAATATTTTTCCAATGATTGGACTGAGACTTACTGGCCTGTAGTTACCAGGCTCCCTTCTTGACCCCTTTTTGTATATTGGAACCACATTGGCAATGCGCCAATCCAGTGATACAACGCCGGTCTCAATAGTGTACATAAATATAAGAAATAGTGGTTTAGCTATCTCGTCACTTAGTTCCCTTTGAACCCTTGGGTGTATTCCATCTGGGCATGGTGATTTGTCAATTTTATCTTTTTTAACCGACTTTGCACTTCCTCCTTTGTTAGGCAGGTGATACTTTGTGAAGGGTTCGTTTTATTCCCCTGCATCTTGTGTGACATTTTCCTTTGTGAATACACTTCAGAAAAAACTATTTAATAGATTTGCCTTCCCTCCATCATCTTCAATGATCTCTCCTGCATTATTCGTTAAAGGGCCAGTGCTCTCCCTGCAAATCCTTTTACCGTCTATGTATTTGAAGAATAGTTTAGGGTTATTTTTGCTCTTTGGCGATCAGTCTTTCTGCCTCTTCTTTGGCAGTTTTATCTTTTCCTTACATATTTTGTTTTTTTCCCTGTACGATTTTAGCGCTTCTTCGCTGCCTTGTTGCTTTAGTAGTTTGAATGCTTTCTTTTTTTCAGTTATAGCCCCCCTTACCGTCCTGTCGAGCCACATTGGTTTCCTTTTACTTGAAGTTCTTTTATTTTTAAAGGGAATGAACGGCTCACATGCGGTGATTAGGATCCTTTTAAACTCCTCCCACTTGTCCTCTGTACTGACATTTTTGAGGATGTTGTCCCAATTAATGTTACCGATAGTAGTTCTAAGCTGATCAAATTTTGCTTTACTAAAGTTTAGTTTGTTTGTCGCTCCCTGATAAGGCTTCTTATTAAATGACAGCTGGAAGTTAATTATATTGTGGTCACTGTTCCCCAAGTGCCCCTCAACCTGCACCCCCATTATTCGGTCCAGTTTGTTAGTTAGTACTAAGTCCAGAGTGGCCCTCCCTCTAGTTCGTTCCCGCACAAGTTGGGTAAGGTAGTTATCTTTAATTCTTCTCAAGAACTTATCACCCCTGTGAGATTTGCAGATTTCCTCTTCCCATATTATATCTGGATAATTAAAGTCCCCCATGATAATTACTTCCTTGCGGTTTGACACCTCTTCTATCTGCCTTAGTAGTAAGTTTTCAGTTTCTTCTTTTATTTGTGGTGGTCTATAGCAAACCCCTATCAGGATTTTTTTTTTTCCCTCCCTGTATTTCTACCTATAAGATTCCACGTGTTCATCTCCTACACCTATATCTTCTTGTAGCTTTGGCTTTAAGTAGGATTTAACATACAGACATACCCCTCCCCCTTTCTTGTTCCCATGGTGTCTTCTGAAGAGATTGTACCCCTGTAAATTCACCACCCAATTGCACTTATCATCAAGCCATGTTTCAGTTATTCCTACTATGTCGTACTTTTCTTCAGACATTCTTGCTTCAAGCTCACCCACTTTACTGATCAGACTTCTTGCATTCGTTGACATATAATTTATATGGTTGTTTTTGTTCTTTATATTCATTGTGCTACTAATGGTACTATTGGCTGTTCTATCAGTTCTAACTGTACTAACCCCTCCCCCTCAATCAACCCCCATTTCCATTACTTGGTCACAGGTCACTATCTACACTGTCTTCCCCCTTATTACTCTTTCCCTCCCCCCCCCCCCCAGAGTCCCTAGTTCAAACTACTACTCCAGAGCTGCACTCACTATCCTGTTGGTTTCTCTTGTTGACAACCACACCCCTAACATTTTAGCCTTTGTGTAATGCAGGGAGCAGTACTGCGCCTGGTGAAAAAAAAACATCCCTCAGATTTGAAATCACCCGGGGCAAACCTGGTACAGATGCTGAACAAGCAGGGACTCCTATGCAATGATAAATGGGTGAAGTCCACCCATCAAACCATGCAGTTAATTAATTAACCAGACGGAGGTAAAGGTAACATTAGACTCGGGATCATTCATCATAAAATCACCTGAGTTTTATGTGTTGCAAAACTCTCACAAAAGTAGAACCCGTTCTTTTCCGTGAGTCTATATATGTTGGCGATTTTCAGTCTCGCAGCATCTGCACTGCAATGCATTATTGCTCCTTTATCACAGGCCATGGCAGACCCGGGCGCCACTGGCCCTCCACTATTACATGGCGGAGAGTTGATAATGTAACAGAGGGAGTCAACATAGATTGCAGCATTTAAGGGATTAACAGCAGGGATCGGTGTCCTTGCTGATCCCCGCTGTTGCAAAGAGATCGGCTATTAGTCACAGCTAGCTTAGCTTCTGGGCCAGTGCCATCCATAGGGTGTAATGTCCATTCGCAGAAACTGCTTCCCACATTTAGGGCCCATTCACACGGTCGTATGCAGATTTCAGTCCATGAATATGGAAGGTATTGGAGGACCAATACGATGTGTATTCTGTGTGTTGTGTTATTTTGCATGTGTAAGCGGTTTACACATAGAAAAACAAAATTCAACGGTCCCATTGATTTCCTGGGTATGACGTAATCGCGAACAGCAGGCCATTGACTACAATCCATCATAAGGACCAAATTAGGACATACTGCAAAATTGCATGAAAAATGCAGACATTTGAATAAACCCAATGAAATCAGCGGGTTCCATTCACTCTGTATAATGTGCATAAAAAAATATGCTGATGCGATGTGTAATTTTACACTTGTGTGAATGAGCCCTTATGCCCGGGGGCGGGAAGGGGTTAAAGGGGATCTCCAGCCAAACATGAATTCCTCTTCCTCTGGCGTTGGTCCTCGCTTTTCACTTCCATACACAGCTTTATCCTCAGTCTTCATTGTTACCTTCTGGTTTCTACAATGTAGCAACTCACAGCTATGGGCTCTCTGATACATATTTTGTAGCACCAGGATATACATTAGATGTCAGGCTCCACCCCATTGTCTGCTGCACATAGTCATGCAGCAATTAAGCAATTAATACTTTTAAATGATTTAAATTTAAACAATCCGAGATTTGATTCTGCCTCTTCCTTTCGCCCCTAATGATGGTTTCCGTTCCCCAGGGTCGCCTCCCGGTACGCTGGATGGCCATCGAGTCCCTCAATTACAGCGTCTATACTACAAAGAGTGACGTGTAAGTTCCATCTATAGGGCGAGGGTCCGCTAGTGCTGTGTTCCTTGATGCTCCCACGTTATAGCAGCAGGTCTATAAGATATTTAACCCTTTCTTGTTTTCCCCCAATAGCTGGTCCTTTGGGGTCCTCCTCTGGGAGATTGTCAGTTTAGGTGAGTGAAAATTTTTTTTTTTAGCTTTTTGTAGTTGAAATGAACATTTAAACTGAACAATATTGTATCAGACGCGGATAACGTATCAAATCAGATATCGTTACACACGTTTTACAGATTAAAAAAAAAATGTTGCAGTTTTCACACTGGCCACAATAGACTGATACTTCTTGTTTACAGCAGTTCAGGCGTCTGCTTTGTAGACTGGGAGAGAAGGAGAAGAGAGGAGTCTTCTCATCATTAGAGGGTGGGATAACGGGAGTCATTTCATTCTCATTAGACGTTATAAACCCATTTTAACCCCTTCCTGCTGCAGCCCTTTTTGTTTTTTTCATTTTTGTTTTTTCCTCCCCAGTTTTAGAAAAGCAGAACCTTTTTATTTGTCCAGTGACTCCGCTCTGTCAGTCTGATTGTGGGGACATCCAACTTATAACGTTGTATTATATTGTACTACTTATAAAAACAAATACCTATAAAAAACTGCTCTCTGTCGTGATTTTTTGACCCCCATAACTCTATTTTTCCGAGGATCGCGCAGTTTTTCTTGCTACTATTTTGGGGTACAGGCGACTATTTGATCACATTTTGTTTAGTTTTTTTTCTCAGAGATGCGATCACAATAAAGTGCAATCCTGGCGTTGCATTGTTTTCTGACAGTATTCACCATGCGGGATTAATAGTGATAGTTTCATCATTTGGACTTTTTCAGACTCGGCGATCCCAACTTTTTATTGTGACATTGTTTTTTTTTACTTTTAATATTTTATTCTAATAATTAAATAAAATCTTTTTCTTACTTTTTACCTTTTTTTCCAGTCCTCTTAGAAGACTTGAACTTGCAATGATTTGTGAACTTATACTGCAGCACCATAGTATTGCATTATACTTCATTCTGACAGGCAGCTTTTAGGATGTACCATAGGCCACAGTCACGTTTTAATAGGCAAAAAGACACTTGTATGGACAACGCTGCATACAATGACTCCCATCATGCACCATACATGTATGGCGCACGTCAGGAAGGGGTTAATTATACTAACTTGCAAGTGATTGTAGATGTTGTCTGAAGACTTAAAAGGGGATGTCCAGCTTAGAGAACCCCATTCGCAGGGCTGTAGCTGGACTCTCCAGTGCGCTTTTGTTTATGTGAACCAGCGCCATCCTAACCGGCTTCATCGTTTCCAGGTGGGACGCCATATTGCGGGATGACCTGTGCGGAGCTCTATGAAAAATTACCGCAGGGTTACCGTATGGAGAAACCCCGGAACTGTGATGATGAAGTGTAAGTTACGACGCAGTCAGCAGCCGAATCTATTACACAGAATACCTCCTCCCCCGTCCTGCCTCCTAATGTGTGTTCGTTCCAGGTATGAGCTGATGCGGCAGTGCTGGCGAGATCGTCCCTATGAGCGACCGCCTTTTACCCAGATATCCCTGCAGCTGATCCGCATGCTGGAGGCCAGGAAGGTAGGAATTGTCCGAATGCACAACCAAGAGTAAAGATATGGGGGCTACTAATAAGGGGAGGGGGCATCAAAATGGTCAGTGGCCCCTATGATACTGGAGTGGGTAACAGGACAGCTGATGGATACCATCGCCTTCACTTTACTATAGAGGCAAGAAACGGGGGCCGTATCTAAAAGAAAGACCCGTTCCCGCATGCAGATTTTGGACCTTGGATATTACGGTTCAGTGTTGAGCCTCTTTACTGCTGAGCGTTATAGCAGCGGCCCGCATGGCCGATCCATCGCTGGGCGATCAGCAGATCGCAGCCACTTGACCCCACGTGTCATTATTTGTAGCAAGTTTAGAAATTCCCTAATAACAAGGGGGGGGGGGGGGTGACAATGGGGGGTCATTAAAGGGCAGCTGTTCATCTTGAGTCTAAGGTCAGATTCATACGAGCGTATGCGTATTCGCACGGGCATGAGCGCAGCGTCTTTGCGGAATGAAAGTTCCTTTTTTTGCACACACATTTTTTATTTATGCTCCCAGCCAAAAACCGAGCCTGCTGCGACCGAAATGTGCAGGAAATGCGCTTATATGATCGACCCCATTGAAATCGTTAGTTCTATTCATTGCGCATTGCATACGCAGCCGGCCTAAGCAGTTCATGCAGCCTGTGTGACGTGAAGACGTGCTGGCCAAGGCCCGGTACCCGTTGGCGCGCTCATGACCGCACTGTATATGGCGCCATTGTTTTGGCTGGTGCTGGACCGCGCGGCGCTCGGCGTACATGGAGAACACATTTGGTGACACATCGCGTTTGTATCTTCCAGGCTTACGTCAACATGGCGCTGTTTGAGAATTTTACGTATGCTGGAATCGATGCGACAGCCGAAGAGGCGTAAACAGACGAGGGAGTACAATGTTATGGACTCTGCACATAGAGATACGGACTCCCTATATAAGGACTAATGTTCTCGCCGCCCTCCGGAGAGGAGGACCGCAGGGAGCAGCGCAGCCCGTGGCCGGATCCCAGGCTTCTGCTGTCAATCATCTCCGCGGCGCCCACAAACCACATGAGTGGGTGACATGGAGGGGTGTGATAAGAGAGGGCCCCGCTACAGCTCTACACTGCCATGACTTGTATGTACAGCGCCCCCTGTGCCCCTGTACAGTAATCACACTATTGGCTCACAATAAACCTCATTACTTTGTAGCTTCTATTACTTCCCTTTCTCGCATCTCATCATCTTTAACTGGAGCAAAAGCATCGACTACTCATCATCCAGCGGTCCTTACCATGAAGAGACCTGATGGGGGTCCCGGTTACAGACGTCATGGACTAAAAACTGAATAAGTCCCCTGGCCACGGGGACCCCCAAAATGAGCGGCTCGATTGTGTCTTATCTCCCAGTCACTGACCATGTCTGTTCTACTATATAATTGTATCCCTATAATATATCGCTTCTGCAGCATCTTTTCTTACAATCTGCATTGTGATATTCCTCTGTTATTCTTCCTGGAAAAATATGACAAAACTGACAACCGTGTGTCACTATTTCCTTCATCAATAGGAGGTGCCCTGCATAGTCTGACATCCTTAGAACTGATTGCACAGCGTCTCAGTGCGTATGGACAAGCCCTGTTGGCCAGGAGAAGAGAAGCACCCAGGTGTCAATATATTCATATTCATTTCCAGGAGGAGTAATAGAGGAATACAGTAGCATAAACAGGAGTTATAAGATACAAATGCTCAAAAATTGGCATTTCATTTTTTTGTGGGGAATAAACCAGAACAGATCTGTCAGGAGAAGCAGGAGGTGCCTTTTAACCCCTTCAGACCCCAGTGCATAAATGTACATCCTGGCTTGGTAACAGTTCACATACATGGGCATACATTTGCATCCCATGAATGGCATGAGCTCAGGAGTCTGCACCATCCACAGCGGGAGTCGGCTGTGACTAACACATTATTGATCGTGGCATGTAAAGGGTTCATAGAGGGTCATCAGCCATCCACCATCTAATTGTGGAGGGGCGATGAGGTTGCCATGGAAACTGCATACCAGTCAATGGCATCACGGTCTGTCATGTCCTGTGATAAGTCATAATGCAGTGCAGTACAAAAGTGCTGCAATGTATTACCAGTGTGATCACAGCATCGCAGGTTCATATCCTCTATAAGGACAGAAAAATAAAAATATAGTAGAAAAAAAAAAAAACTCTTGTAAACTTTTCCCTCTTTGTTTAAAAAAGAAAATTTGTAAAAATTAAGAGCGCAACATTGATTGCGGGATGTAAGGGGTTCACAGGGATTGGTGTTCTCACTGATCCCCGCTGTTGCAGAAGGATGCCAGCCGTCAGTAACAGCTTTTGAGCCTGCGCCATCCATAGGACATAAATATATATCCATTTGCAGTAACTGTTTCCTTGCCAGATCCGTGGTCAAAGCGGACCGCATGTCTAAAAAGTCAGCAGGAGGGGGCACCCCTTTCCATGCCCAATCGACACCCCAAGCAATGTGATTAGGAGGTGTCAATGGTGCACATGGAAACCTGGAGAGTACAGTAGGCACCCAGGGCTAACATGCATAGATGCCTGTGGCAGTATAAATAATTATATACTGAAGTACTACAGTATAAAAATCAAGCGATCAAATGATCGCAAGTTCAAGTTCCCATCGGGACGGAAAAAAAGTGTTAAAGATTTAATGACTTTTTAACAGTAAAAAATTGAAAAATAGAGATTTTCAGAAAAGCTCAAACCTTTTTTCCCATTTACCAATAAAGGAATCTAAACAATTACAATAACCCCCATATTTGGTATTGCCGGGTACCTAAAATTCGGAACTATTAAAATATTACAATATTTAACCCACATGGTGGAAGCCGTAAGACATATCCCACTTGCTTGTGTAAATCCCGTCTAGAATGATGGGTTCTATTTTCATGCATCTCACAATGCAGAAAACACGAGAAAAACACCCAAATAATCCCTTGGAGTAAACGTGGGGCAGGTCTCTTATCTTCGCTCCTGCTTCCTTCTCTGGTTCCTGCTGCTCAGCTTCACCCTCTTGCACCAGCCATCAACAGGATGCACCGAGGGCCTCGCCATGTCACTGTCACAGCGTTTACCGCACAGCGCTGCTTCATGAAGCCACCCCTTACCCTCCTGAAAGGGGTTTCCTGAAGCTGCAGGCTATCATGTTAGATAAGTGTGTGCAGAATGTCAGAAGTGGCAACTTCTGAGGCTGAAACACGTCTGCAGCCATGAGGAGAAGACGTCTACCTGTCACCTTGTGCGCGGTCCTCACCCTGCTCTGCTGTGCTGTGGAAACCAAAGTTACAGAACAAGGTATGGTCTGCGGCTGCAATGCTTCTGGATCTTTGCTGTCAGTGAATTGAAATGTTCTTTGTTTACATTCATAGGCGGAACGTCCATCTTTCCCTAATGTCTCACAGCTGATACACTGTGTACAAGCCTAAGACAATGCAGTCATCTGTCAGATGAACACAACCACGGCAGAAATGTCCCCTCTTCTGATGGCTACTATATAAACTTATACAGTCACTATGTACATTCAATACTTATCCTGTACTGATCCTGAGTTACATCCTGTATTATACTCCAGAGCTGCACTCACTATTCTGCTGGTGGAGTCACTGTGTACATACATTACTTATCCTGTATTGATCCTGAGTTACATCCTGTATTATACCCCAGAGCTGCACTCACTATTCTGCTGGTGGAGTCACTGTGTACATACATTACTTATCCTGTACTGACCCTGAGTTACATGCTGTATTATACCCCAGAGCTGCACTCACTATTCTGCTGGTGGAGTCACTATGTACATACATTACTTATCCTGTACTGATCCTGAGTTACATCCTGTATTATACTGCAGAGCTGCACTCACTATTCTGCTGGTGGAGTCACTGTGTACATACATTACTTATCCTGTACTGATCCTGAGTTACATCCTGTATTATACTCCAGAGCTGCACTCACTATTCTGCTGGTGGAGTCACTGTGTACATTCAATACTTATCCTGTACTGACCCTGAGTTCCATCCTGTATTATACTCCAGAGCTGCACTCACTATTCTGCTGGTGGAGTCACTGTGTACATACATTACTTATCCTGTACTGACCCTGAGTTACATCCTGTATTATACTCCAGAGCTGCACTCACTATTCTGCTGGTGGAGTCACTGTATACACACATTACTTATCCTGTACTGATCCTGAGTTACATTCTGTATTATACTCCAGAGCTGCACTCACTATTCTGCTGGTGGAGTCACTGTATACACACATTATTTATCCTGTACTGATCCTGTGTTACATTCTGTATTATACTCCAGAGCTACACTCACTATTCTGCTGGTGGAGTCACTGTGTACATACATTACTTATCCTGTACTGCTCCTGAGTTCCATCCTGTATTATACTCCAGAGCTGCACTCACTATTCTGCTGGTGGAGTCACTGTGTACATACATTACTGATCCTGTACTGCTCCTGTGTTACATCCTGTATTATATTCCAGAGCTGCCCTCACTGTTCTGCTGGTGGAGTCACTGTGTACATACATTACTTATCCTGTACTGCTCCTGAGTTACATCCTGTATTATACTCCAGAGCTGCACTCACTATTCTGCTGGTGGAGTCAATGTGTACATACATTACTTATCCTGTACTGACCCTGAGTTACATCCTGTATTATACTGCAGAGCTGTACTCACTATTCTGCCGGTGGAGTCACTGTGTACATACATTACTTATCCTGTACTGATCTGGAGTTACATTCTGTATTATACTCCAGAGCTGCACTTACTATTCTGCTGGTGGAGTCACTGTATACACACATTACTTATCCTGTACTGCTCCTGAGTTACATCCTGTATTATACTCCAGAGCTGCACTCACTATTCTGCTGGTGGAGTCACTGTGTACATACATTACTTATCCTGTACTGATCATGAGTTACATCCTGTATTATACTCCAGAGCTGCACTCACTATTCTGCTGGTGGAGTAACTGTGTACATACATTACTTATCCTGTACTGACCCTGAGTTACATCCTGTATTATACTGCAGAGCTGTACTCACTATTCTGCTGGTGGAGTCACTGTGTACATACATTACTTATCCTGTACTGATCCGGAGTTACATTCTGTATTATACTCCAGAGCTGCACTCACTATTCTGCTGGTGGAGTCACTGTGTACATACATTACTTATCCTGTACTGATCCGGAGTTACATTCTGTATTATACTCCAGAGCTGCACTCACTATTCTGCTGGGGGAGTCACTGTCTATATACATTACTGATCCTGTACTGCCCACGTCATATTACAGATTCTGCTATAATGATGAATATTCTCAGAATGCAAATCAGCAGAAAATGCTATAAACAAACACTGAACAAGCAGAGACTGTTGGAAAATGTCTGCTGTTGAGCTGCAAGTTAGTGAATGCAGCTCTGGAACATAAAATTAAAATCAGGGGAATAACTAGAATTTAATGGGTCCCCATAATTGGTCGGTAATTGGCCTCTCTTTGTGGACAATAGATTGGGTCAGGATGGGTATAGTTTCTCGTAAGCGAGAGTCATCTATCAGGAGACTTATAAGGCCATGCATCCTTGTCTGGGAAATGTATGTAAATCAGAAGATGGAACGATGCCTCTGCAGCGCCACCTATGCTGACAATAAGCTGAAATGTATTATTGCCAATTTCACTTGAGCAGAAACTATTGCTGATTATGACATTTAACAGATCTTCTACACAATGGAGAATTGTGAGCACCATGGAACTGGAGCACAAGGGGTCACATACTTATCTAGTACAGGGGGCCCTGCTATCTATGTCCTCACACTGTACAAATGGTTACACACATCTCCCCCTAGAGCAGTGGTGGCGAACCTATGGCACGCGTGCCAGAGGCGGCACTCAGAGCCTTCCCAGCTGGCACTCGCCGCCGTCGGCCGCTCACCACATTAGTAAATACTGGCAGGGGTGCCGCAGCTCCCCTGCTGGCATTCACTCAGCAGCGCTGCTAGAAGCGCTGATCCCGGCGCACACTGTGATGTCAGTGTGCAGCTGGGATCCTCCTCCCCACTCCTCTGACGTCTCCTACTTAGTTCCGCAAGAGCAGGGGAGGGGAGTAGGTGTCCGGCAGCACGTCACAATGTGCTCCTGGGATCAGTGGCAGAAACAGCGCCAAGCAGAGGCGCGGGGGGCGGGGGCTATTACTACAGGGGCCACTTTGGGATGTTGCTATTACTACTGGGGGCCACTGTGGGATGTCCCTATTACTACTGGCTACTGTGGGATGTCACTGTTACTACTGTGGACGCTGTGAAGTGTCACTGTTACTACTGGGGACGCTGTGAAGTGTCACTATTACTACTGGGGACCACTGTGGGGTGTCACTATTACCACTGAGACCACTGTGTGGTGTCACTATTACTACTGGGGGGCCACTATGATGACTGGGGCCATGGTGCGGTGTCACTATTATCGCTGGGGCCGCTGTGCGGGGTCACTATAACCACCAAAGCCGCTCTGTGGGAGTCACTATTAGCACTGGGGCTGCTCTCGGGTGGGTCATTCTTACTGCTGGGGCCGCTCTGGGGGGGTCACTATCACTGCTGGGATATGTTTACACGAAGTGGAAATGCTGTAGAATGTCCTCAGCGGAAATTTCCGTGGGAAATTCCACATCCAAAAGAAGTCAAAATCTGCGCCCGGTCTATTTTGAAGCGACCCTGTCCTTTTAAGAACGACGGAGGTAAAAATCATACGTCGTGATAAGCCCCGCCCCCTGACATGTTGGCACTTTACAATAAATAAGTGGGTTTTGAGTGGCAGTTTGGGCACTTGGTCTCTAAAAGGTTCGCCATCACTGCCCTAGAGGCTCATGCTGGGGGCACTTTTCATGTTTTGCAGACCTCACCCTCTTATCTGGAGACCACGACGTCCCTCATTGTTTCTCTAGAAACCTGCAGACGGTCATTTGTTACTGGGAGGCCGAGGAGCTGCTGATGGCGGACGGCGCAGGACGGGAAGACGTCTCCCATGGCTTCTATTACGCCTATGAAAAGTACGTACCCGAGAATGATGGACCATTATGAGTAAGAGTCTCACTGCAGCGATGCCATCCATCCTGAGACCGGGGCTTCTGAAGCTACTTGGATGAAGTGATGGTCACGCCTGCGCACCGCTGCTCCAGTCATTGCAATGGGACTGCTGGAGACAGCCGGGTGCTTTAACTGAAATGAATGGAGTGGGGAACACAGAACTCCTGTTCTCAGGATTGGTGGGGGTTCCAGCTTCATATCATGGGACCCCTTTACCCTCCCCCTGAACCCCCATCATGTGCATGTCAGTCTCAGCTTCATACTCCTTTGCCTTTCTAATATAACTAGTACCTACTATGTGGCCTCACAAAGTAATAGAGGTCTTTAAAAATAACTAGTAATAATTAGTAAATTATAGTACCTGTGTTTCTGGTGGCGCAATGCCATACAGCTGTGCTACATGGTACACCACATCCATCCTGATTAACACACATTACACACACCTCTACTACATCCATCTTGATTCCCACACATTACACACACAAACACATTACACGCACAGCTCTGCTACATGGTACATCTATTATGATCCCCACACATCACACACACACACAGCTCTAATACATCCATCCTGATTCCCACACATCACACACACAGCTGTGGTACATCCATGCTGATTTCCAGAAATTACCAGTTCAGCAGACCCCTGGATACAGTGATCAGCCCCTAGACATGTGATCCCTGACTCCACCCACACAGGTGATCACATGACGGTAACATCATCACAGGTCCTGGTGGCTGCTGTTGGCTTATCCAGTATACAGTACTTTCTACCAAACTGCACAATGGCTCCTCCCACAGCAGTGACGTCACCACAGGTCCTTCAGTCCAAACTGCACAATGGGGAGGGGGGGGGGGGAGGAGCATGAGAAGCACCCACAAACATACATACTCACGGTCAAGTGGTCGTTAGTAGTTTAACTAGTAACTATTAGGAAATTATATAGTACCAGTGTTTCGAGTGGCGCAATACGCCACACAGCTCTGCTGCATGCACAGCACTGCTATATGTTCATCACATACAGCTCTGCTACATACATTCTTCATACAATAGGGATCAGAAGCAGCACAGCAAAGTCCTGCACACATTGATCACTCACTGGTCATGTGACCCCAGACTCCTCCCACACATGTGACTGATCACATGATGGCGGAATGGGATTTTTTCATTTCATTCCACTTAGAAATTAAATAGTAACACTGAATAATATAACTTGTCCACAAAAGACAACAAAGCCTCAGACAGGAGGGGGAAACCAAAAAGAAAAAAGGAGGTTGCATCATTAAGGGGTTAATTCTTCACCATTTGTCAGTTACCTTGATTGTTCTTGTTTGTAAACAAAGGATGGAACTCATCCTGACTCAATACTTCTCACAGCTGAAGGTTTGTTATAATTGTATCCCTTCTAGATAATCTTCTGTGAGTTAAACATCCTGGACTCCACACACTTTGCCTGCACTGATACATTGTAACAAACTATTCGGACAGAGGAGATATTCGTGCTGCTGTGTTTCTCTGGCCGCCTGCAGACAGGCGGGTCGGATACGGGGGCGAGGACCCGACCCGAGCGCCTGCAGGGACCAGCGCGTACTCACCCGTGCCTGCCGGCTCCGGCGTGCAGCCGACGCATGCGCAGACCGGAGCCGGTGGCGGGTGAGTGACGTTCTCTGCGAGGCCCGCACAGAGATAGGACATGCCGCGATTTGTTTGCTGCGCGACATTTCACGTGGCCAAATCGCAGACGTCTGCATAGGATTGCGTTTGTTGCCGCAATCCTATGCAGGCTTCCAGCGGCGGAAATTCCGCCGTGGAATTTCCGCTCGTGTGCAGGCGGCCTCTCATAGAGGATTGTCTACACTGGATACAACTGTAACAAAGCCTCATCTGTGAGAAGTACGAGGTCCGTACAGGTTTTGAACATTTATACGTCCGGTCTCATACAAATGAGTCAGTTTCCGTATGCGGGAGCCACTCGCTAGGTGATTGACTTCAATGGAAGCCGTCCGTGCAGAATCCGCATAAGATTAAAGCATGCTGCGATTGTATTTCCGCAAGCAGAAATCGCTGTCCGCTCATGTGAGCAGACATGCTAATCCTCTATTCTGATAATGGATGCAGAATACTGCGGATCTTCCGCACAGGTGACGATTGTGGATACCGCTATCCAAATCCATTTGTGTAAGAGCAGCCCCCCTCCCTTCGTACATTTAGGGATTGCTCTCTGATGGCTCAGACTCATTTTAATTCTCCACAGGGAAAAGGAGGTGGAATGTGACCTCACAGTCCAGACTGGAAGCCGCACGCTCTACGTCTGCGAGCACGATGACGTCATCCTGTTCAATGATCTTGATGTTTTGGTGAAGGACAAAAAGACAAACCGGACCCTGTGCAGCCGCAGATTTGAATTAGCGCTTATTGGTAAGAGCTCAGGACTTTCCTGAAGTGATATAAATTGTCCTATTACAGCAGTCTATACTGTGCCAGAAGGCTGCAGAGTACAGGCTGCCACAAAACAGCCAGTGGAGGTATATTACGGAATTGTCTCTGTGTGCAGTCTCTGTGTGCGGTCTCTTCCTCATGTGCAGTCTCTGTGTGCGGTCTCTTCCTCCTGCGCAGTCCCTGTGTGCGGTCTCTTCCTCCTGCGCAGTCTCTGTGTGCGGTCTCTTCCTCCTGCGCAGTCTCTGTGTGCGGTCTCTTCCTCCTGCGCAGTCTCTGTGTGCGGTCTCTTCCTCCTGCGCAGTCTCTGTGTGCGGTCTCTTCCTCCTGCGCAGTCTCTGTGTGCGGTCTCTTCCTCCTGCGCAGTCTCTGTGTGCGGTCTCTTCCTCCTGCGCAGTCTCTGTGTGCGGTCTCTTCCTCATGCGCAGTCTCTGTGTGCGGTCTCTTCCTCCTGCGCAGTCTCTGTGTGCGGTCTCTTCCTCATGCGCAGTCTCTGTGTGCGGTCTCTTCCTCATGTGCAGTCTCTGTGTGCGGTCTCTTCCTCATGTGCAGTCTCTGTGTGCGGTCTCTTCCTCATGTGCAGTCTCTGTGTGCGGTCTCTTCCTCCTGTGCAGTCTCTGTGTGCGGTCTTTTCCTCCTGCGCAGTCTCTGTGTGCGGTCTCTTTCTCCTGCGCAGTCTCTGTGGGCGGTCTCTTCCTCCTGCGCAGTCTCTGTGGGCGGTCTCTTCCTCCTGCGCAGTCTCTGTGTGCGGTCTCTTCCTCCTGTGCGGTCTCTTCCTCCTGCGCGGTCTCTGTGTGCGGTCTCTTCCTCCTGTGCGGTCTCTTCCTCCTGCGCAGTCTCTGTGTGCGGTCTCTTCCTCCTGCGCAGTCTCTGTGTGCGGTCTCTTCCTCCTGCGCAGTCTCTGTGTGCGGTCTCTTCCTCCTGCGCAGTCTCTGTGTGCGGTCTCTTCCTCCTGCGCAGTCTCTGTGTGCGGTCTCTTCCTCCTGCGCAGTCTCTGTGTGCGGTCTCTTCCTCCTGCGCAGTCTCTGTGTGCGGTCTCTTCCTCCTGCGCAGTCTCTGTGTGCGGTCTCTTCCTCCTGCGCAGTCTCTGTGTGCGGTCTCTTCCTCCTGCGCAGTCTCTGTGTGCGGTCTCTTCCTCCTGCGCAGTCTCTGTGTGCAGTCTCTTCCTCCTGCGCAGTCTCTGTGTGCGGTCTCTTCCTCATGCGCGGTGTCTATCTGCTGACCTCCCGCCTTTGTGCTTTTTATTGCGTTTTGTTGCTCCGTCGTGGAAACCACAAACTGGAAAAAAGACGTTTCTGCTGAGAAGTCCGTAGAAATCCGAGGAAGCGGAAGGAATCTCTTTCTGTATTTTCTATTTCTCCAGCGGATCAGAACCGGAATACAGAGGGAACTGGAAGACGGCCTGGTTCTCATTCCCAGTTTTGTGATGGTGGCTCAGTGGGTAACACCGCTGTAACGCCGGCCTCACCCCTCAGCCATGGCAACATCAGCTTTGAAAAACTCCATCCAGTCCTCACCCTTGGCGGACTTACGCTCACATGGGGGACTGAACAGAGTCCTTCCAACAAGTCCGCGGCACTGAGGATGTGATACACTGGGATTAGTTTGGGGAAACCCCAGAACTTGCAAATCTTTTTCTTTAGCTTCGTCTTACAAGAAGGCCAAGCAGCTGTAGGCGCAGAGGAGCGGTCACATGACTCAGCTGGTAGCCGCATCCTCTGAGGTGTACAACACCACCCATAGAGCCAGTACACCTATATATGGTGCCTGCTTGCCGCAGACGTTCTGTTAACATCATCGCAGGGCCTTGAGGTTATGTTCCTTGTGATGCATCGCAACCAATAACATCCCAGACCAATACATCTATGGGGGTCTTAAAGCAGTTGCATGACACAACCACTAGAGGTCGCACTAAGCAGAAATACAGTTAGCAGGAATACTGAAAGAACCCAACAGGCCGTGTATATAACACTATGGAAATACTGTGAGCCCCTCCACATGGCACCCCCTTACACAGCTGGCAGCCTGCATTCTGTACGTTCCTACAGGAGCAGTCATCATGAAATAACATTATGCTGCAGGTATACAGACAAGCAAGAGTAACATCTGATCTCCTAGTCAGAAACATCTTCAGGACATACAGTCATTGTCAGAAACACTCCGCCCCCAGAAGAAGTTGTCATTTTGCTGTAAAACCCGTCCTGCAGTTCCATCTCAGACAGATCTGTGGATGATGGGAGTTGTAGTGATTAGCTGAACGGTCTTGTCACCAGAGGCCCTAAAAGGGGTTTCCCTCTTGGCCTATAAGAGGCTCTCGGAGGCTCCTTGTGTGCAGTGACCTCTTGTTCCGCTTGTACAGCTTGTTGACCACTAGACGTCTCTACGACGCAGAGTAGAGATTTCACCCCGTAACACATCATTGGGATGTGAGAAGCTGGATGGTCATATCGATGAATTGTCCCCACCAGGCTGCTCTGACCAGACTGTTAGGAGGTGTTGGGACCAATGGATGTGTGAGGGCACACAAGGTGACCTGGCTCAGGACGCCCCCGACAGACCACCAGTAGAGAGGAGCAGCTGACCAGACTGTTAGGAGGTGTTGGGGACCAGTGGATGAGGGCACACAAGTTGACCGGGCTCAGGACGCCCCCTACAGACCACCAGTAGAGAGGAGCGTCTGACCAGACTGTTAGGAGGTGTTGAGACCAGTGGATGTGTGAGGGAACATAAGGTGACCGAGCTCAGGATGCCCACTACAGACCACCAGTAGAGAGGAGCATCTGACCAGACTGTTAAGGGGTGTTGGGACCAGTGGATATGTGAGGGCACTTAAGGTGATCGGGCTCAGGATGCCCACTACAGACCACCAGTAGAGAGGAGCATCTGACCAGACTGTTAGGGGGTGTTGGGACCAGTGGATATGTGAGGGCACTTAAGGTGATCGGGCTCAGGATGCCCACTACAGACCACCAGTAGAGAGGAGCATCTGACCAGACTGTTAGGGGGTGCTGGGACCAGTGGATGGGAGCACACAATGCGACCGGGCTCAGGATGCCCCTTACAGACCACCAGTAGAGAGGAGCGTCTGACCAGACTGTTAGGAGGTGTTGGGACCAGTGGATGGGGGCACACAAGGCGACCGGGCTTAGGACGCCCCCTACAGACCACCAGTAGAGAGGAGCGTCTGACCAGACTGTTAGGAGGTGTTGGGACCAGTGGATGGTGGCACACAAGGCGACCGGGCTTAGGACGCCCCCTACAGACCACCAGTAGAGAGGAGTGTCTGACCAGACTGTTAGGAGGTATTAAGACCAGTAGATGTGTGAGGGCACACAAGGTGACCGGGCTCAGGATGTCCCCTACAGACCACCAGTAGAGGAGAGCATCTGACCAGACTGTTAGGATGTGTTTGGACCAGTGGATGGGGGCACACAAGGCGACCGGGCTCAGGACCCCCTTGACAGACCACCAGTAGAGAGTAGTGTCTGATTGACCGACAAGCACCAGCAGCTCCAAGTGTTTCACTGTCCACCATCCTGAGACAGGGGGCGCCATTGTTACACCCCTGTGTCTGTCAGAACCATTTCCAGGTAATTGGCTGAAGGATCTTTGGTCTCACGGCCCCCATTACATGTACAGCCCTCATTACATATATGGCCTCTGCCCCCCACCATCACCTCCATTTGCAGTGGTGTCATAAATGATGAAACTGGACGCTATGGAGGGGAACCGGGTTCTCTTCAGCGATTAATCTAGGTTTAGTTTGGGTGCTCATGACAGCCATGTTTGTGTCTGGAGTAAGGCCCCTTCCACACTGGGCGATGTTGTGTCGCTACAAAGTTGCGCGAGTTCATCATACTATTCACTCTGCTGTGCCTTCTCTCCAGATCCCCAATACTTGCTTGTAGTTTTCTGTAAGCTCTTCCTGACAGAAAGCGCTGGCTGTGATTGGCTAAACTGTGGTGCTTGAAAACCAATAAGAGCCAGCGCTCGATGAGCCAATCACAGTCATTCATATATTCCTTTGAGAGGCGATGTTACCAACAATGGGTATATATATATAATCTAGGGGAGGGATTAGTGCTTACAATGAGTGTGTGTGTGTGTGTGTGTGTGTGTGTGTGTGTATATATATATATACATATATATATATATATATATGTACTCCCTCTAGGGGAGGGAAGTTGCTGAGAATGAGTATATATAATATATATATATATATAATATACTCAGAGGCGTAACTTGAAGCTCCTGGGCCCCAATGCAAAACCTGTGACAGGGCCCCAAACTCTAATGCATAGGACTAGGCTCCCTATATGGAGAAGAAAGTGTATGTATATGTGTGTGTGTATATATATAATATATATATGTATATATATGTAATATACTCCTTCTAGGTGAGGCATGTTCCTGACAGTGAGTGTATAATAGGAGAGGAGTGTTACTGTGAATAAGTGTATATTGGGTGACTATGTGTATCGGAGAGACCAGTAATTCTCATTTCTCTCTCAGTGATATTTCCGCATCCGCAGGCCATAACGGTCGTGTGGGAAGAACATTCTGAGGGATTTCAGGTCGCCTGGAAACCTCCGGAGACAGATATGGATTTTATATTGAAATATGAGGTACAGTTCTGGTCGCTTGAGGATCCGCACAGGGTGGGTGACCTTCTTCCTGCACCCGCAGCGACCCCTCTCCCCACTCCAATCAATGTCTGGAACGTAGTTCCTGTTATTTCTGAACAGTCAGTGATAAGCAAAGAGACCAAAGTTCTGCTGCCCCGGTTGAAGTTTGGACTTATCTATCATGTCCGTGTCCGTACATCATGGAATGGGGAACAGCCATCCCTGTGGGGTCCTTGGTCCGCCGCTGTTACATTCACTAGTCTGGAGTCTGCAGGTAGGTAGTTATTAGACATGTCTATAGATTGTCTCCGTGTCTCACACTTGGTGGTCTTCGCTGGGATCCCCACACTGTAGAGCTGTCTAATTGCTGATGGTGATCATTTGGGACTTTTGTTCCAAAATTCGGACTTTGTAGGTTCAAGGAGTCAAAATCCTTTTTTGTCCCCGCAAAGCAGTAAAAGCAGCTCAACAATGTGAAGAGCCCATCAGACTGCGCCCCAGATCTTGGACGCCTGTATAGAGGGGAGAAGTGTATTTGCATTTCAATGCAGTCACAATTTCTGCGTTTTGAGTAAAATTAGGCTTATATCTGGATTGGCTGTTTGAAACCTACCAAAGAAACCATGCTTTACACTGCAGCTCTGCTCCTTACAGTAAATAATAAAACAATTAAAAGGGTTTTCCAGTTGTAAACTACTGATGGCCTGCCTACTTGCAGGATAGGCCATCAATATTACATCATTAGGGGGTCTGTTGCCTGGGACTTCCGCTGATCAACTGGTCGCTGGGCCAGTGTGTTTATGCACGCAGCTGATTTTTGCAGGCAGCAGACAGCTCTGTTTCCTCTGTAGTGGCCAGGCTTGGTGTTACACCAGCTCAGTTTAATGAGAACTTTGCGTGTAATACCAGGTCTGACCACTGTAGTGAGAACGGAGCTGTCAGCTTCCTGCAAAAATCAGTTCAGTGTCTCCATTGCTCTATATTCTCACAATGGAACCCTTGGCAAGTGCTCTGAGGGGGAACCCCGATTTATGGGGGGGGGGGGGGGGGGGGTGTTGCGGGGATAGGAAACATAAACTATCCATATTTGCTGATGACCTGCTGATTTACGTCTCGAATCCTCGGGTTGGTTTTCTGGTAGTGTTGTCAGAGCTGGCCGGTTATGCAAAATTAAGCAACTTCAAGATGAATTTACAAAAATCAGAAATCCTCAATGTTACTCTACCCCCCTTGGAAATCAGGGAGTTAAGGGAAACCTTTCCCTTCCAATAGAGGGAGAAAGCCCTAAAATACCTAGGAGTCCAAATCCCCTCTGACCCTTCCCAGATTTATGAACTAAATTATAGACCTTTCCTGTCGACTCTGGATTGGGAGTTGGAGCAGTGGCCCAAAATCTATCTGTCTGATCAATTCTTTAAAAATGAACATCCTGCCTAGAATGTTGTACACCTTCCAGACTTTACCCTGGGATTTGCCCAGATATGTTTTCACTCGCTTTCGGAGGTCAATTGTCAGGTTTGTTTGGAGTGGCTCTGTCCCTAGGCTAGGCTATAGGACCCTGACGTGACCAAAAGACTTGGGAGGGGCGGGCCTTCCGAATATTGAATTATACCACAGAGTGGTGGTTGGTAGCTGCATTCTGGATATTTTCCATCATGCATCTGCAAAGTCTTGGTTGGCCCTGGAGAGAGACCAGAACCAGTTTGACCTGGGAGGAGCCTTTTGGGTGTCGGATAGGGCAGCTTAGAGGGAGACAGGTGTATCGCCTCTTATGCAGAACCTGCTACGGGCCTTGAGATGTTTGGTTCGCGGGGGACGGGTGGTGATGATCCCTGGGCAGATGACACCATTAGTAGGGAACCCGCAGATCCCAGCCACGGCTACATTAACACACCTTTCTTTCATGCCGAACTCTGTCTTTCTGAGAGCCAAAGAGGTGATGGGCCCGAATGGTATTCGCTCAATGACTGAATTGGGAGAGGGATCCAGTCCGAAACCAAGGGCATGGATGCAGTATATCCAAGTCAGAGACTACATAAACTCCCTTGGCTCCCAGGACAGACTGACGGCAGATCTCACCCCCTTTGAGGGGTTGTGTGTAACCACGAATGCCCCGACTCACAAAATCTCTCTGCTGTATGGGTTGTTGATATGCGAGACGGCACATGTCGAGAGACCGCTGTGGGAGGTGCGTTGGGAGGAGGCCTTTGGGAGACGTGTCTCTGGGGAGCTCTGGACCAAAGCCTACACCTTGTCTCATAAGCTATCAATATCTGCTAAAGCCCAGGAACTGAAATACAAGAGGTGACGAGTGACTGCTGGAGATGCGGCTCTGAGGTAGGCACTATGTAACATACTGTGTTTTCCCGAAAATAAGGCACCCCCTGAAATTTGCAGAAGTCCCAAATATAAGGCACCCCCCGATAGTAAGGCATAGTAAAGTGTGCAGGCAAGTCAAGAGGCCTGTCCCCTGCTGCCATCCCCGTTGTCTCCTACCTCCAGATGTATAGGTAGATCTGCAGACAGTCTGCTGTTATCCTGTCCCTACTGTGCTGTACGAGTGTGCTGTTGTGAGCTCCCCTTGCTGGCTGGAAAAGTCCATACTGTACGTTCTGTTCCTGCTGTACACGTCTGCTGTGATGAGCTCCCCCTGGTGGCCGGAAGCTGCAATACCATCCCTGCTTACAAGTGGTACAGGAACTTCTGTCTGCAGACAGGTACGTTACTTTACAGCCCTTATTTTATTATGGCTCTGTGTGTGAGTCAGGCAACCTGTGTGTGATTCTTAAGGCTGGGTTCTCACAGAGCGTATTTCCAGCGGAGATCTCGCAGTTTGGCCACAGCGATAAACAGCGAGATTTCCGCCGGGAAAGCGCTGCTTCAAAACCCACGGCACTCAGCCGCTTGTTTTGAAGCGACCTGGCTGCACGCTTTTCCGTTTCTGTGGCCGGTTAATCCGCACCCCAACACCGGCTTCTCCCAGCTTTGCCATGACAGATTTGCTGTCCTATGTGGACGAGATTTCTGAGAAATTTCATCCACAAAGCTGGCCAATTGAGGGATTAGCGGCCACAGACGGATTTTCCGCGGCGAAATAAGACACCCCCTGAAAATAAGACGATGCACATATTTAGGAGCACATATTAATATGAGACGCGTCTTATTTTCGGGGAATCATGGTATGTGGTAGAACTGCCCTCTCATAGCTTCTTTTTGCGATGATGTGGCCCGCCTGTTTGAGGCAGTCAGCAGAACTCCTCTAAATCTATCACCAGAAATGGCCCTCCTTTCTATATTCCTGGGTCCTGTCTCGAGGGCCAAGAAGAGCCTACTGAGTCATTTTATAATGGCCATGCGCCTCACTGTTCCCAAATACTGGAAGCAGGCGGCAGCAGTTCCAAGAGATGCCCAGGTTGAGGCTCTGGATTATATCAAATATATGGAGGAGCTCAGGAGTTCCGACTCCAATTCTGGACACTCGGGCTTCTACTGTACATGGGTGCTGTGGGACGATTTCAGAGACGCCCCGGCTAGAGGAAGGCTTGAATTGAAGCCTAAAATAGGATCCCTGGATGCCTTATGATCTCATACTTCCACGCCCGCCCCCCCACCCCCACCCCCTCTTGTGTATGGCCCTTTCTGTTCACTTCCCAATCTCTCTTTTTTCCCTTTTATTCCTTTGTTTTTTCTTTCTCTCAACTTTTTCGTTTTAATTAAAACAGTTAAAATAGTTATAAAGTATCTCCTCAGTTTCTGTATATGACTGTTTTGTATACAGACCAGTATTTCAAGGAAATTCTACATGTTTCTAAGGGCTTGTAACTGTCTAGTACGCCGTCTGGAGGATTTTTCGGTTATTTATTTTTTCAAAGGCTTGCTCGATGTGTTTTGATCTGTTGTCTGTGTTCAGATTTGCTTAGAGTTGCCTTATTCATGAGATCGGGTCACGTGTTGGCGTTTTCATCGGTGCTTCTACCCTATCCGGCAATTTGGGCTACCTGATTGCTTTTGATCCATGATTCCAGCAGCCTGTTTGGATGTTTGGGTTGTCTGATTCACAATTCCAGCGGCCTGATTGGTGGTTGGGCGGGGGTGCTGATGGGGATGTTGGTGTGTGATTGGATCGGCTGGTGGCCTATCCAACAGCACTATCAAGGCCTGCGGAGTCTTACCCGCAGTCCTACATGGATGTCACTGTTTATGGTTTCTTTGAATCTAATTCAGTCAGGTTTCTCCCAAGTTTTTTTTTATTCTCTCCTGATCTTTCGAGTTTTGAGAGGGCTATCATGTAAGTCTGTGGGAAACACATAGCCTGGGGGGAAGGGGGAAATGTGTGTTTCCCTTTTTCTTCATAAGAACTGTTATGATTCTAACAACATAGTTCATCAGTGTCATTTTCTACTCTGTTTATATTGGAAAATTTCAATAAACATATTTTGAAAGAAAAATCAGTTCAGTGCCGTGAATACCGGCCCGGCCAACAGCTGATTAGATGGATGTCGCAGGTTGCAGACCATCACTGATGTACTATTGATGACCTATCCTACAGACAGGCCATCAGTAGTTTACAACTGGAAAACCCCTTTAAGAAAAATCTAATTATTTTAAAGGGACATTAGATTGTGTCTCGGTCAGTGACACTAGTCCTGAGATACTGTGCTCTTTACAGAAACCATCGGGCTCCAGTGCTTCACCTCTGACCTGTTGCAGGTCTGTTGCAAATGGGACGAAACGATGGTGGACGCCTCACTCCTCCAAGTGCACTACAGATATGGGTAAGTGAGGTAGTTATAAGATGGCCTTTAGTGACCCCACAACATGTGCACGAATAGGGAGACCAAGAACACCTGAAGCAGGAAGACAGATGCAATGGCATTGTAAGACGTCTCCTGGAAGTAGGGGTGTAAACTGTTGGGGAAGTAGTTCGAATAAGGGTGAGATCCCCTAGTGGCATCTTAAGGTAGACATCTACTGTGCTGCCCTGCGGTGCTAGCACTCTCCTCCACATGCTCTGCTATTAGTGGAGCTAGGTTCACTGGTAGTTGGTTACTGCCCTGATATCTCGGGCTGGTGGTTTCTCACATGGTTTCCCTCTTATATTTATGGGTCTTGGGCAACTGCCAAGCTTGTACCTCACCAATCCCAGGTCTGCTGGTCTGTATATGGTGCCTCGGACATAGGGTCATTGATCTTCTTACATCTGGTGGTAGTTAGTAGCGTTGAGGTGTATCATGTTTTGTACCGCCACAATGACCCAAAATCCACCACATGGTCTAGTCTGCTTCTTGCATGTATGCCTTGTGTTATCTATTGCTGGTCTAATCTCACATATTGTCTTGTTATATGCAGCTCATCCACATGGCGGCTATGTGAAGACTCTACACATCCCAAGCATTGTCAGTGTGTGTTCCCAGCAAGAAACGACAGCTACATGTCTGTAAAACTGAATGTAACGCTTGTCGATGGAAAGCAGGGCTTGTATTATCATAAACCCTTCTGGATCAACCATGTAGGTAAGTGCCCATCAGGGCATGGCTACCAGCCTGCAACATAATGGGCAATGTGTGATTGGCTTTGGCACACCTGTCTTTGGATGGTGGTGTGTGGTGGGAACTCATTCTCATAATGATTCATTGTGTCCAGACACCACGAGGACTGAGCTCCCTGCTCTTTACAAGTGTCTAAAAGTTCATACCCCTCATCCTGAGCCTGGCAGAGAGTTCAGACTAAGACATCGAACCTCTGCTCTACATGCCACAATCCATGGGCGGCCCTCTTGTACTTGCTCCAGAGTTTAATTCCAGGTCCTAAGGTTTCTGGATGGACATGCCTGTGATATTTACTCCTTGGGAGCCATTTAACCTTCATGAGTAAAACCCTATTCTAACCTAGAAAGATGACTGCCTGGTTCTGGATGGGTGTTTGGGCTCATCTATTACAGACGCTGTGTCTTAAGATAAGGATTTCTGATATGAAGGAAGTGAGGGAAAATTTAGCAAAAATGGTAACTTCTAGAGATGAGCGAACGCGTTCGTCCGAGCTTGATATTCGTGCGAATATTAGGGTGTTCGGGATGTTCGTTATTCGTGACGAACACCATGCGGTGTTCTGGTTACTTTCACTTCCTTCCCTGAGACGTTAGCGCGCTTTTCTGGCCAATTGAAAGACAGGGAAGGCATTACAACTTCCCCCTGCAACGTTTAAGCCCTATACCACCCCCCTGCTGTGAGTGGCTGGCGAGATCAGGTGTTCGCCTAATATAAAAGTCGGCCCCTCCCGCGGCTCGCCTCAGATGCGGTGTGAGTTAGATGAGGGACAGTGCTGTTTATACCGGAGCTGCTGTAGGGAAAGAATTGGTAGTTAGTGTAGGCTTCAAGACCCCCCAAAGGTCCTTATTAGGGCCACTGATAGCTGTGTGTTGGCTGCTGTTAGCAGTGGGATTTTTTTTTTTCTCAAAGTCGCCTCTGCAGACCGTTGCACCTGGCATTAGGGACAGAAGTGCTGCATAGGCAGGGAGAGTGTTAGGAGTGAGTGTAGCCTTCAAGAACCTCAACGGTCCTTTCTAGGGCCATATTTATCCGTGTGCAGTACTGTCCAGGCTGCTGTTGGCTGTGCTGCATTTTTTTTGGGCTTCTCAAAATCGCCTCTGCAGAGCATTCCACCCTCCATTGATACCGCAGGGAAAGAATTGTATAGGCAGGGCCACAACACAGTTATTATTCATAGAATATACGCAGTGCTGCCTGTTGGTGGGAAAAACCTGAAAACAAATCTATTTGTCCAGCCTCTGTCCGTCCTAACGCCTGTGGACACGTGTGAGCTGCGTGAAAAACATTGCTAAATCATACGCACCCAGCTACGCTTTACTGCTGGCTTCGCCATTTGCTTTCCTTAATTGGGAAAAAAAATACCTGCTCTGCCACAGTTAATAACTCTGCTACCCTCACGTTCTGTGACACATAAGCAGGGACACAGCGCAGTTATTAAACTTCGCAGGTTCATTGAATATACGCAGTGCTGCCTGTTGGTGGGAAAAAACTGAAAAGAAATCTATTTGTCCAGCCTGTGTCCGTCCTTACGCCTGTGGAGACGTGTGAGCTGCGTGAAAAACATTGCTAAATCATACGCAGCCAGCTACGCTTTACTGCTGGCTTCGCCATTTGCTTTCCTTAATTGGGAAAAAAAATACCTGCTCTGCCACAGTTAATAACTCTGCTACCCTCACGTTCTGTGACACATAAGCAGGGACACAGCGCAGTTATTAAACTTCGCAGGTTCATTGAATATACGCAGTGCTGCCTGTTGGTGGGAAAAAACTGAAAAGAAATCTATTTGTCCAGCCTGTGTCCGTCCTTACGCCTGTGGAGACGTGTGAGCTGCGTGAAAAACATTGCTAAATCATACGCAGCCAGCTACGCTTTACTGCTGGGTTCGCCATTTGCTTTCCTTAATTGGGAAAAAAAATACCTGCTCTCCAAGAGTTATAATAACTCTGCTACCCTCACGTTCTGTGACACATAAGCAGGGACACAGCGCAGTTATTAAACTTCGCAGGTTCATTGAATATACGCAGTGCTGCCTGTTGGTGGGAAAAAACTGAAAAGAAATCTATTTGTCCAGCCTGTGTCCGTCCTTACGCCTGTGGAGACGTGTGAGCTGCGTGAAAAACATTGCTAAATCATACGCAGCCAGCTACGGTTTACTGCTGGGTTCGCCATTTGCTTTCCTTAATTGGGAAAAAAAATACCTGCTCTCCAAGAGTTATAATAACTCTGCTACCCTCACGTTCTGTGACACATAAGCAGGGACACAGCGCAGTTATTAAACTTCGCAGGTTCATTGAATATACGCAGTGCTGCCTGTTGGTGGGAAAAAACTGAAAAGAAATCTATTTGTCCAGCCTGTGTCCGTCCTTACGCCTGTGGAGACGTGTGAGCTGCGTGAAAAACATTGCTAAATCATACGCAGCCAGCTACGCTTTACTGCTGGCTTCGCCATTTGCTTTCCTTAATTGGGAAAAAAAATACCTGCTCTGCCACAGTTAATAACTCTGCTACCCTCACGTTCTGTGACACATAAGCAGGGACACAGCGCAGTTATTAAACTTAGATAATTCATTCACTAGAGGCAGTGGGGCCTTTCGTTTTCCAAAAAGGGCAAAAATTATATTTGGCCTGCAGTCTTGCGCCAATTTATTTCCTGCCTGGGAAATCTAATCACTGGTAATACAGCATGCTGAGGGGTAGGGGTAAGCCTAGAGGACGTGGACGTGGACGTGGCCGAGGACGCGGAGGGCCAAGTGAGGGTGTGGGCACAGGCCAAGCTCCTGATCCAGGTGTGTCGCAGCTGTCTGCTGCGCGATTAGGAGAGAGGCACGTTTCTGGCGTCCCCACATTCATCGCCCAATTAATGGGTCCACGCGGGAGACGGTTATTAGAAAATGAGCAGTGTGAGCAGGTCCTGTCCTGGATGGCAGAAAGTGCTTCGAGCAACCTATCGTCTACCCGCAGTTCTGCGCCGTCCACTGCTGCCAATCCGAATCCTCTGTCTGCTGCTCCTCCTTCCTCCCAGCCTCCTCACTCCACTACAATGACACCTGCTCAGGAGCGGGAACACTCCCAGGAACTGTTCTCGGGCCCCTGCTTAGATTGGGCAGCAGCGGTTCCTCTCCCACCAGAGGAGTTTATCGTCACTGATGCCCAACCATTCGAAAGTTCCCGGGGTCCGGGGGAAGAGGCTGGGGACTTCCGCCAACTGTCTCAACAACTTTCTGTGGGTGAGGAGGACGATGACGATCAGACACAGTTGTCTTGCAGTGAGGTAGTAGTAAGGGCAGTAAGTCCCAGGGAGCAGCGCACAGAGGATTCGGAGGAAGAGCAGCAGGACGATGAGGTGACTGACCCCACCTGGTGTGCAACGCTTACTCAGGAGGACAGGTCTTCAGAGGGGGAGTCAAGGGCATCAGCAGGGCAGGTTGCAAGAGGCAGTGCGGTGGCCAGGGCCAGGGGTAGAGGCAGGGCCAGACCGAATAATCCACCAAGTGTTTCCCAAAGCGCCCCCCCGCGCCATGCCACCCTGCAGAGGCCGAGGTGCTCTAAGGTCTGGCAGTTTTTCACAGAGACGCCTGACGACCGACGAACAGTGGTGTGCAACCTTTGTTGCGCAAAGCTCAGCCGGGGAGCCAACACCAACAGCCTCACCACCACCACCATGCGCAGACATATGATGGCCAAGCACCCCACAAGGTGGGACGAAGGCCGTTCACCGCCTCCGGTTTGCACCCCTGCCTCTCCCCCTGTGCCCCAACCTGCCACTGAGATGCAACCCCCCTCTCAGGACACAGGCACTACCGCCTCATGGCCTGCACCCACACCCTCATCTCCGCTGTCCTCGGCCCCATCCAGCAGTGTAGTTCAGCGCACCGTTCAGCCGTCGCTTGCGCAAGTGTTCGAGCGCAAGCGCAAGTACGCCGCCACGCACCCGCACGCTCAAACGTTAACCGTCCGCATCGCAAAATTCATCAGCCTTGAGATGCTGCCGTATAGGGTTGTGGAAACGGAGTCCTTCAAAAGTATCATGGAGGCGGCGGCCCCGCGCTACTCAGTTCCCAGTCGCCACTACTTTTCCCGATGTGCCGTCCCAGCCCTGCACGACCACGTCTCCCGCAACATTGTGCGCGCCCTCACCAACGCGGTTACTGCCACGGTCCACTTAACTACGGACACGTGGACAAGCACAGGCGGGCAGGGCCACTACATCTCCCTGACGGCACATTGGGTGAATTTAGTGGAGGCTGGGACAGAGTCAGAGCCTGGGACCGCTCACGTCCTACCCACCCCCAGAATTGCGGGCCCCAGCTCGGTGGTGGTATCTGCGGAGGTGTATGCTTCCTCCACTAAAGCACCCTCCTCCTCCTCCTCCTCCTCTGTCTCACAATCAAGATGTGTTAGCAGCAGCATGTCGCCAGCAGTCGGTGTCGCGCGGTGTGGCAGCACAGCGGTGGGCAAGCGTCAGCAGGCCGTGCTGAAACTACTCAGCTTAGGCGATAAGAGGCACACGGCCCACGAACTGCTGCAGGGTCTGACACAGCAGACCGACCGCTGGCTTGCGCCGCTGAGCCTCCAACCGGGCATGGTCGTGTGTGACAACGGCCGTAACCTGGTGGCGGCTCTGCAGCTCGGCAGCCTCACGCACGTGCCATGCCTGGCCCACGTCTTTAATTTGGTGGTTCAGCGGTTTCTGAAAAGCTACCCACGCTTGTCAGACCTGCTCGTAAAGGCGCGCCGGCTCTGCGCACATTTCCGCAAGTCCCACACGGACGCTGCCACCCTGCGCACCCTGCAACATCACTTTAAGCTGCCAGTGCACCGACTGCTGTGCGACGTGCCCACACGGTGGAACTCTACGCTCCACATGTTGGCCAGGCTCTATGAACAGCGTAGAGCTATAGTCGAATACCAACTCCAACATGGGCGGCGCAGTGGGAGTCAGCCTCCTCAATTCCTTTCAGAAGAGTGGGCCTGGTTGGCAGACATCTGCCATGTCCTTGGTAATTTTGAGGAGTCTACCCAGGTGGTGAGCGGCGATGCTACAATCATTAGCGTCACCATTCCTCTGCTATGCATCTTGAGAAATTCCCTGCAAACCATAAAGGCAGCTGCTTTGCGCTCGGAAACGGGGGCGGGGGAAGACAGTATGCCGCTGGATAGTCAGGGCACCCTCCTGTCTATTTCACAGCGCGTACAGGAGGAGGAGGAGGATGAGGAGGAGGGGGAAGAGACAGCTTGGCCCGCTGCTGACGGTACACCGGCTGATTGCCTGTCATCCTTTCAGCGTGTATGGCCTGAGGAGGAGGAGGAGGAGGAGGATCCTGAAAGTGATCTTCCTAGTGAAGACAGCCATGTGTTGCGTACAGGTACCCTGGCACACATGGCTGACTTCATGTTAGGATGCCTTTCTCGTGACCCTCGCGTTGCACGCATTCTGGCCACTACGGATTACTGGGTGTACACACTGCTCGATCCACGGTATAAGGAGAACCTGCCCACTCTGATTCCCGAAGAGGAAAGGGGTTCGAGAGTGTTGCTATACCACAGGACCCTTGCGGACAAGCTGATGGTAAAATTCCCAGCCGACAGCGCTAGTGGCAGAAGGCGCAGTTCCGAGGGCCATGTTGCAGGGGATGTGCGTAGATCGAGCAGCATGTACATCCCAGGCAGTGCAACAGTCTTTAAGGGCCTGGCCAGCTTTATGGCTCCCCACCAAGACTGTGTCACCGCTCCCCAGTCACGGCTGAGTCGGCGGGAGCACTGCAAAAGGATGGTGAGGGAGTACGTAGCGGATCGCACGACCATCCTTGGTGACGCCTCTGCCCCCTACAACTACTGGGTGTCGAAGCTGGACACGTGGCCTGAACTAGCGCTGTATGCCCTTGAGGTGCTTGCTTGTCCTGCGGCTAGCGTCTTGTCGGAGAGGGTGTTTAGTGCGGCTGGGGGAATCATCACCGATAAGCGTAGCCGCTTGTCAACCGACAGTGCCGACAGGCTAACACTCATCAAGATGAACAAAGGCTGGATTTCGCCAGACTTCTGTTCTCCACCAGCGGACAGCAGCGATACGTAAGCAATACGTAGGCTGCACCCGCGGATGGAAGCTACGTTCTCTCTCACCATCCAAAACGGGGACATTTGTGCTTCATCAATCTGTGTCTAATATTCCTCCTCCTCCTCCTCCTGCTCCTCCTCCTGAAACCTCACGTAATCACGCTGAACGGGCAATTTTTCTTAGGGCCACAAGGCTCACTCAAATAATTTTTCAGAACAATTTTTATAAGTTTCAATTAGCTTAAAAGCATTGGAACTTTAACTTGAACCAATTTTTCGTTACACTGGGCTGCCTCCAGGCCTAGTTACCACTTAAGCCACATTAACCAAAGCGATTAATGGGTTTCACCTGCCCTCTTGGCTGGCCATGGCCAATTTTTGGGATGTACATTAGTACTGTTGATACAGCAATTTTTGTGGGCCCTCGCCTACAGTGTAATCAAATTAATTTTTAGCCCACCTGCATTACAGCTGACGTTACCTCAGCTGTGTTGGGCAATGCAATGGGATATTTCTATGTACCGCCGGTGGCTTCCTGGCACCCACCCAGGCAGTGGGTCCACAGGGAGTTAAACCTACATGTGTCCACTTGTAAAGAACCCCAGTCTGACTGGGGCATGCAGTGTGGGCCGAAGCCCACCTGTATTACGCACGACATTACTACCTCAGCTGTGTTGGGCAATGCAATGGGATATTTTTGTGTACCGCCGGTGGGTTCCAGGGAGCCACCCATGCTGTAGGTGCACACTGAGTTTTTAATACATCTGTACACTTCTAAAGAACCCGTCTGACTGGGGCATGCAGTGTGGGCCGAAGCCCACCTGTATTACGCACGACATTACTACCTCAGCTGTGTTGGGCAATGCAATGGGATATTTCTATGTACCGCCGGTGGCTTCCTGGCACCCACCCAGGCAGTGGGTCCACAGGGAGTTAAACCTACATGTGTCCACTTGTAAAGAACCCCAGTCTGACTGGGGCATGCAGTGTGGGCCGAAGCCCACCTGTATTACGCACGACATTACTACCTCAGCTGTGTTGGGCAATGCAATGGGATATTTTTGTGTACCGCCGGTGGGTTCCAGGGAGCCACCCATGCTGTAGGTGCACACTGAGTTTTTAATACATCTGTACACTTCTAAAGAACCCGTCTGACTGGGGCATGCAGTGTGGGCCGAAGCCCACCTGTATTACGCACGACATTACTACCTCAGCTGTGTTGGGCAATGCAATGGGATATTTCTATGTACCGCCGGTGGCTTCCTGGCACCCACCCAGGCAGTGGGTCCACAGGGAGTTAAACCTACATGTGTCCACTTGTAAAGAACCCCAGTCTGACTGGGGCATGCAGTGTGGGCCGAAGCCCACCTGCATTAAGCACGACATTACTACCTCAGCTGTGTTGGGCACTGCAATGGGATATATTTATGTACCGCCGGTGGGTTCCAGGGAGCCACCCATGCTGTGGGTCGACAGGGACTTCACAATAGGGAGTTGTACCTGCCTGTGTCTATGAATTAAAAAGCCCGGTCTGACTGGGGCATGCAGACACCTTGACAGAATGAATAGTGTGTGGCACATAGGTTCCCCATTGCTATGCCCACGTGTGCAGCTCCTGATGGCGGTGGCACAGGATTCTATTTCTCATTGCTTCTGTACAGCATTGTGGGCTATCGCTCCGCCACTTTTAAAGAGGGTCGCTGCCTAGCCGTGCCAACCTCTGCAGTGTATGCCTGAGGTCCCTCGTCATGGCAGACGCAATTCTAAATAGACATGAGCGTGGTGTGGCATGAGGGCAGCTGAAGGCTGCGCAGGGACACTTTGGTGTGCGCTGTGGGGGGGAGGGGGTGCGGTTGGGCAGCATGTAACTCAGGAGAAGTGGCAGTGGAGTGTCATGCAGGCAGTGATTGTGCTTTGTTGGAGGTAGTGTGGTGCTTAGCAAAGGTATGCCATGCTAATGAGGGCTTTTCAGAAGTAAAAGTTGTTGGGAGGGGGGGGGGCCCACTCTTGCCGCTATTGTGGCTTAATAGTGGGACCTGTGAACTTAGGATGCAGCCCAACATGTAGCCCCTCGCCTGCCCTATCCGTCACTGTGTCATTCCCATCACTTTCCTGAATTGCCCAGATTTTCACACATGAAAACCTTAGCGAGCATCGGCGAAATACAAAAATGTTCTGGTCGCCCATTGACTTCAATGGGGTTCGTTGTTCGAAACGAACCCTCGAGCATCACGGGAAGTTCGTTACGAATAACGAACACCCGAACATTTTGGTGTTCGCTCATCTCTAGTAACTTCTGATTAGGACTGCCCCAGAAGACGGCATCCAGAAGAGCTATGGAATACATAGAGCGGACGGGGTAGTAGTAGGGTAATCAGCTGGGATGAGGGGTAGGTAGAGTACTTGGCTGCCTAGGGCTCCACTGGGATAAAGAACACATTTCATGAACAGGGATGGGGCACAACTAAACACAACTGAGCTTATACAGATGTAGCACTGGATCTGCTTATTTTACGCACCAAGTGATAGTTTGGCACTTTTTGCTATTTGCACAGCCCTTAATAGATAATGATTGTCAGTAGAAAATAGAACCCATATCAGAGGGGAAAGGAAGACGTTCTTCCATTTCATTGGAACAATTAACTCATTTAGAGATTGACGGCAGCAACACACCTCACAAAAGTTGCATCGGGCCGTGTCTACCATTGTGTAGTGTCCCCTCTTCTGGGAAATGAGAACAATTGCTGCAGTTTTGGGGGAGGAATGTTGTCCCATTCTTGCCTGATGTAGGATTCTTGCTGTTCCACAGTCTTGGATCTTCTTTTTGACCCTGCAAAGCAGTAAGAGCAGCTCAACAATGTGAAGAGCCCATCAGACTGAGCCCCAGATCTTAGTGTCTTGGACCCCTGTATAGAGGGGAGAAGGGTATTTGCATTTCAATGCAGTTACATGTGAATCTCTTGGTTTCGAGCAAAATTAGGCTTATATCTGGATTGGCTGTTTGAAAACCTACCAAAGAAACCATGCTTTACACTGTAGCTCTGCTCCGTACAGTAAATAATAATAAAACAATTAAAATGGTTTTCCAGTTGTAAACTACTGATGGCCTATTTGCTGGATAGGCCAACAATATTACATCAATAGGGGCCTACTGCCTGGGACTCCCGCTGATCAACTGGACTTTCATTTTATAATGCACCAAAAAAACCTGTTTCTACATTACTTGTACATTCTAAATATATTCAAGTAACTAATTTCTCCCTGAACACAGTTCTCCCGCCATCCCCGCTTCTACATGTCCAGAAGTTGTCTGGGAACCAACTGGCCCTTAACTGGTCAAGTCCAATCCCAGGCCTCGGAAAACATCTGCTCTATCAAATCCGCTTTTCAATGGACAATGAGAAATCCTGGACGGTAAAGTATAAAAGCTGGGAAGGAGTGGGGACAGAGTAATGGGTGAAGTGGGCAAGACACGGATGGGAAATGTAACAGGGTGAGGATTCACAGGCAAGCAAGGGATGGTCATCTTAACCCCATTCCTGGAGGTCATATAGACGGGGGTTGTATGAATTACTAATACAGATAGAATAGGACCTATAAAAAATATAGCAGAAAACAAAACCACCAGATCATAAGGATAAGGTAACAATAAGGTAAAGTGGCAAAGAAGTATAAATGGCCGCAGAAATATCATAAACCAACAAAAAAGTGGACAAAAATAACATTTAAACAATATTTTATTGAAAACACATTAAAAAATAATATCTAAAAAGATGAGTCACTAGAGGAAAAACGCCGAGCCATGGGTGAATGAGATGCAGTAAATCAAAGTTACATATATTACAACCATAAACACGCGCTCAGCTGCACAATGGAGGCAAAAAAGAGCTCAGCACTAGAGATGAGCGAGCACCCAAATACTCGGGTCCTCGTTATTCGAGTCGAGATTTCGTAAAAGTCAAGTAACAGACCCCATTGACTACAATGGGAGACTCGAGCATTTTTGTATGTGGGCCGCCGGGTCCCGAGCTTCTTTTTTTTTTCTCTCTCTCTCAAAAAATTTGCCGTTGAGGCGCGCTGCATCGTGGCGGGGAGTGGCCAAAACAGGCACATCGCAGCGGGGAGGAGCCAAAAACTGGGGCGTGGTTGAACACAGCGTGATGCTCATTTGAGTAACGAGCACCATCGAGTATGCTAATACTCAAACGAGCATCATAACGAATGCGTGTACATCTTTTATGTGGGCACACAGTCCAAGCAGGATATGTGTGGTGGGGTGAATCTTTTCTTTGATCAGATACAACTTTTCATATCAGCCATATTATGAAGACAATAACAAACAATCCCAGAATAATTAACCAAATAATTTTACATTCTACTTCTCATTTAAATTTGCCAAATTCAATTACTATAATAACCTTCATCTATGGTACTGGATCACCAAATAAAAATCACCACATAGCTCCCTAGTAATCACCACACTACGAGGACACATACACAGAATAGTGTAGCCTCAGGAATTTAAAAAAGAGAGAGCAGGGGTGGTGGGGTGGGAGGGAGCCAGAGAGGGACGGATGATATTTCATGAGAAAATATGTGTTCTTACCTCTCTTATGGAGCTCCTTAATCCGTCCATCGCTTCGCTCTGGGATAGCTGCTTTTGAAAGTATAACACTCCAGCCACACGTTGAGCGCCAAATTTATTAGCAAAAATATTCGCTGGTTGGTGTGTTTCCAGGTGGCCAAATTATGAGTTAATGTTCGAGCTCGAAGAAGCTTACAAATTGCACCATTGAATGTGTTTAGAAGTCACCTTATTCGACAAAACTGCAGAGATATTTTATACAAAGACAATTAAAATCAGGCTAAAACACACCTCACTGGTGATAATTATAATTTATATAATTCATTTATTAGTATTGGTTATTAAAAACTCAACAAGAACAGTGACGTCTCTTTAAAGGCAGGACTTCTCTCAGGCCGATCTAAGGCTGCATTCAGACGAACGTATATCAGCTCGGTTTTCACGCCGAGCCGATATATGTTGTCCTCGTGTGCAGGGGACAATAGTGCCCCTCTGCACTATTTGCAATGGGGAGAGTCGGAACGGGGGCAGGGTTAATTCTAGGAACTTAGCCCCGCACCGCTCCGCCTCCTTTCATTGCAAATAGTGCAGAGCGGCGGAGAGGAGGCAGAAAGGGGGCGGGAGCTCAGTTCCTGCTCCTGGCTCTTCCATCCTCCCCCCCCCCCTTGCACATGAGGACGATGTATACTGGCTCGGCGTGAAAACCGAGCCGATATACGTTCGTGGGAATGCAGCCTAAAGCTGTTTCTCATGAGACTTCAGTAAAATGGCCTTGAAAACGTCTTTGCATTGTCGTGATAGAAAGAATAATATGAGCTAAAGGAAAGCCAGTGAAAGACTAAGGGAAGAGCAGGTTACAAGATAAAAATGGAGGATACAGCTTCCCTCACAGACAGAAACACAGCTGCTATCAGTAATGCTTATTTGGACTGGGGCGTAATGCAGGCACATGGGTCAGAGCATACAAAGAGACTCCTTACTGTTCAGTATTACACTTTTTTGTTGTTGGTTACAGATAAAATAAGTTGTAGGGAGCTGCAGAGTTCTTGCTGTGGAGACACCATGTATATTTGGCTCACAGTGTGGTTTATTCCAGACTCTGCAGGTTCCAACTGGTGTTCACAGCAAGGCAATCTCCTTGGTCTCTTATACAACCTACACCCTACAGATCAGAGCAAGACCCAGCCAAGAGGAGATCCAGGGATTCTGGAGTGAATGGTCTTCAAGAGTGACCACCAAATCTCCTTCCAGCATCGGTGAGGAACATTACAGGACAGATGTACAGTAGGTTCTTCTCTGTGTAAGGGCAGAGCATGAAGAACACATGCAACTTGTGTACACCAACCCCTTAGTGACACGGCCCATTTTGGTCATAAGGACATTACAATTTTTGGGTGATTTTCATCTCCACTTTTGTAAAGCCATAACTTTGTTTTATTTTTCCATTGACACGGCCGTATGAAGGCTTGTTTTTTGCATGACGACCTCTTGTTTTTATTGATACCATTTTTTGGGTACATACAATGTATTGTATGACTTATTTTTCTTGGAGGGCAGGAAGAAAAAAACAGAAATTCTGATATTGTGTTATTTTATTTTAGCATTAATCATAAATAAATATCATGGTCATTTTTCTCCCGCGGTTCAGTACAATTACAGCATTCCCAAAATTTGATTTTTTTTTTTTAAGTTTCCTACTTTTGCACAATAAAATCCTTTTTTTGGGGGGGGGGGGTGATTTTTTTTTACATCGCTGCATTCAAAGTTTTTTATTTTTCCATGGACGGAACTCTGTGAAGGTTTGCCTTTTTGTGAGATGAGCTGTAGATTTCATTGGTACCATTTTGGGGTACATACGGCTTTTTTTATCACTTTTATTGCTTGTTTGGGTGGTAAAATGAACCAAAAAAACATTTTGACAGGTTTTTTTTGCTTTTTTAAAATAGCATTTGCCATGCAGACTAAAAAGCGTGTTCAATTTATTGTACAGGTCACTACAGATGCAAACATGCAGGGTTTTTTATTTTAATTTTAACAAAAATTGAAAGTACACAAACAAGTTTGTTTTTTTTTTAAATCATTTTTACGTGTATTTTTTAAATCTATTTTTATTTTTACATTTTTTTATGTCCCTGTATGGGACTTGAACCTGTGTTGCTGTAATCACTCTGATATTACACTGCAGTAACTTCTGTACTGCTATATATCAACTCTTATCACAACAATCACAGACCATGGTAGATCCAGACGCCATTCTCTACATGGTGGTGGGCTGATGATGTCACAGAGGGAGCGTATAATGTTTTACATGTTGCAATCAACGTTGATTGTGGCATGTAAAGGATTAACAGTTGAAGGCTGGCTGTTAATTATAGGCAGCTCCCATTTCAGATGGCGCGGACTCAGTTTCTGAGCCCGCATCATCCATAGAACATAAGTTAACATTTATCATTCACTCTTCTCACCCAAGGTGTAAATATACGTCCTGTGATGGGAATGAGTTAAAGGGGGTTGACTTGGTGGGGCCAGTTGGGGTTCAGCTTCTGGAGTCCCCACTGATTCTAAACACAAAAATGCAAAGTGATTGGGATACCTGGGAACTGGGACTGACCCCAAAATCAAGTCAAAATTGGAGTGTAAACCAATATGGCTGCCATTAAAGCTTTCCATCAGGTCATCACCCAGGTTTCCAAGAGTCCTGAAGTGTAAATCTGACTAGTTATGCACTGACATTTAAGTAGATAATTTTTGACTACATAACTAAACAGGTTTGTCTTTCAGGACTCTACACAATCTCTGTGGAAGCTGTAATGGACATAAAGCCTTCTCAGGACTAAATGTAATGAAAAATAGGATTTATTTTGTTTAGTTTTTATGTTGCAATAAAAACAGCATACAGTAAATGTTACTGGGAATTTCCTCTTTTGCAGTCTGGGTGGCTCCGGTGGTCATTTTGTCTTTACTGCTTATTCTGGCTGCTGGCCTTTGTCTCCCTTGTATCTTACCCTCATTTTACAGGCAAGTAATGACAAATTACTCAAATCCAAGTTGCCGTATTTCCTTGTCAGTCCTAAATATATTGTGTATCTGAAGAGATTCCGGATGCTCTGTGCTGTCAGCTGATATCTGATTTGCTTGTTTTTCAAGAGCTGCATTCTCAGATATATCTGATTGTGGAATTGCAGATTCAGAGCTCAGTGGGTGTTCCCTGCTTATGAAGCTGCAGATTCAGAGCTCAGTGGCAGTTCTCACTGAATTCTTTCTTCAGCTACTTTCTCTCTGCTCTGCCATGTGTGCCTTTATCTCTTCCATTATTTGGTGAAATATATTTGTTTGCAAATCCTATTTCCTGCATTGTAACATGTGCAGCAGCTATAGCTGCCAGGGGCAAAGCTGGCTGGAGGGGGGAGTGCTAAGTAAGCACTCTGCCAAGTTATAGGAATGGAGGCTATAATAAAAAATAACACTATGCACTCCCATAGTGTGAATGTGTTTGACAGGTGGACAGTGGGGAGAAAAGTGAGATATGAACTTACCTTGTGGTGTTGTGCAGACTCAGGCACAACACTGTTAATATCATATAGTACATAGGAAAGCTATTGCTGCACCAAACCTGGATGGTAAGCTGTGCAGCTGGCAATCAATAGAGGGAATGAGAGATATATAAACCAGGTCATTAGTGGGTGCTGGTGGGTAACATAGGGATCCAGAGCATTGATATGAACGGATCTCAAGAGCAGAAGCATAATAGTTGACAGTTTATATTATTCTGCACTTCAGTGTGGGACTGCTACCTTGATCAGGTAAATACATTTTTTTTAATGAAGGCATTAGTCTGATTCTGAAATGCATGGTACAATAAACTGTCAACTATCAGAATTTTACTGTTGGCATTCTTCTATATCAAAGCCCTGGACCTCCATGTTACCCCCCAACAGCCACTGATAACCTGGTGGATATCTCTCTTGTTCCTAGATACAGTGATGAGGGCAGCTGACTGACTCTTTGCCCTGGATGAAGGAAAGCCTAGTTATGGCAGCAGTTATACTGCAGCAGAAAAGTCACTTAATGGTAAATGGATATGAGTATTGCTGTGTGGTATACAATGTGCATCTTGTTTATATGATGCTTTTGCTATAGGAAGTTGAAGAACAAGTTGTGGCCTCCCTTACCAAACCTGCATCGGGTGCTGGACACCTTCCTGGCCGAGATCCAGAAACAGTATCAGGTAAATCCTAACAAGACCCCATTATAATAAGCTCAGAGTCATCGCCACCCCATAGCCCCCAAATAAGTCCTGCAGTCGTCATCTTGTGAAAAGTTGGTTAAAATCTCTTTCAACGGCTTGTGGGAAAGATGGGTGACAATATGGCCGCTATTACTGCTCGCCAGAATGCGCTATTCTTCTATTTCTGCACATTGTTCCCTAGCTTCACTTATGCTGATTTCCATGAAAATCCAAACACGAGGAGAAGTTCGCTACTTCTTCCTGCACTGTTGCCACTATTGTACTCCACTTCCCAGCATTCATTATAGTTTAACTAGTTGAACAACCTTTTGGCCTTATTAGATACAATGCATTCCAAAAGTCTTCACACTCGCTCGCTTTTTTTTACATTTTATGTTGTGGCCTTGTGTTCCCCCTCATTCTGCACTCAGGACCCCATAACGACAAAGTGACAGCAGAATGGGAGAAATCTTTGTAAGTTTTTTTAAACTTTAAAACCTAATTTTGCATTGCCATTAGTATTCACACCCTGTTCTCAGTACTTAGTTGAAGCCCCATGGCTCTGGCTGGCACTCACGGACATTCACAGAGTTGTCTCTAAGCCCCTCCTGGGTGGTCTTGGCTGGGGTCTTAGAGTCATTGTCTTGTTGGAAGGTGACCCTTCTGCCCGGTCTGAGGTCCTTTCGCTCTGAATTAGGTTTTCATTATCTCTGTATTTTTCCCAATTCAGCTTTCCATGATGCTCCACCTCCAGGCTTCACTGTAGGGATGGTATTGGGCAGATGATGAGTGGCGCCTGGCTTTCATCCACCCTGACCAGTCTCCCCTCCCCCAGGATGATACCATCAGCAGGCTTCACTGTAGGGATGTTATTGAGCAGATGATGAGCGGCGCCTGCTTTCCATCTACCCAGACTCCCCCCCCCCCCCCCCACCAGCATGATGCTCCACCACCAGGCTTCACTGTGGTGATGGTATTGGGCAGGTGATGAGTGGCGCCTGGTTTCCATCCACCTTGACCGGTCTCCCCTCCCCCACATGATGCTCCACCACCAGTCTTCACTGTAGGAATGGTATTAGGCAGATGATGAGTGGCGCCTGGTTTCCATCTACCCTAACCAATCTCCCCTCCCCTAGCATGAAGCTCCCCCACCAGGCTTCACTGTAGGGATGGTATTGGGCAGTTGATGAGCGGCGCCTAGTTTCCATCCACCCTGACTGGTCTCCCCTCCCCCAGCATGATGCTCCACTGCCAGGCTTCACTGTAGGGATGGTATTAGGTAAATGATGAGTGGCGCCTGGTTTCCATCCACCATGACTGGTCTCCCCTTCCCCAGCATGATGCTCCACTGCCAGGCTTCACTGTAGGGATGGTACTGGGCAGGTGAAGAGCAGTGCCTGGTTTCCTTCAGACAGAAGGCTTACAGGCCAAAAAGTTCCATCTTGGTGTTATCAGAAAAGAGAGTATTGTTTCTCGCAGTTTGAGGGTTCTTTTAGGTGATTTTTGGTAACTCCAGGTGATTTTATTTAATGTGTCTTACTCAGGAGTAGAGATGAGCGAACGTACTCGGATAAGCACTACTCGTCCGAGTAATGTGCCTTATCCGAGTACCGCTGTACTCGTGCTGAAAGATTCGGGACGCTCCGCTGCTGACAGGTGAGTCGGAGCGGGGCAGAGCGGGCGGGAGAGAAGGAGAGAAAGATCTCCCCTCCGTTCTTCCCCGCTCTCCCCTGCAGCTCCCCGCTCCGCAGCGCGTCCCGAATCTTTCAGCACGAGTACAGCGGTACTCGGATAAGGCACATTACTCGGACGAGTAGTGCTTATCCGAGTACGTTCGCTCATCTCTACTCAGGAGGCTTCTTTCTGGCTCCTCCGCCATAAAGCCCAGATTAGTGGAGGCTGCAGTGATGGTTGACCTTCTGGAAGTTTCTCCCATCTGCACACAGGATCTTTGAGGCTCAGCCAGAGTCACCGTTGGGTTCTTGGTCTCCTCTCTCACCAAGACCCTTCTCCCCTTAGTCTGGTGGGTCTGCGGCTCTAAGAAGTGTCCCGGTTGTTCTTCTTCCATGTAAGAATTATGGAGGCTGCTGGGCTCTTGGGAACTTTCAGTGCAGCAGAAATGTTTTTCCAGCTTCTCCAGATCTGCGCCTCCACACAATCCTGTCTCTGAGCTCTACAGGCAGGTCTTTTCTCCTCATGGCTTGCTTTGGCTCTGATATGCATTGTGAGCGGTGAGATCTTACATAGATGGGGGGATGTTATGTTTTATTTTCAATCTGCTGAATTTAACACAGGTGACTTTACTTTACTGCAATGATTCCTAAAACTTAACCTTTAATGAATAGATTCTAAAATTAGGATGGCCTAAAAGACAAACAAACATACACAAGGCTGTGCTAGGAATTAACTCCCTGTTGTGTGATGTGAAAATGGTTCATGCAAGTTCCCGAGGAGCTGATTTCGCGTCAGAAACGCGTCGAACAAATCACTGAACCACGAACGTTATTAGTCTGATTGTTATCAGAAATTCTGTACTCTAGGTATATCGTCCGCAGAGTGCTGCTATTACAGTGCAGGGAATTCGGCACCCTAGGACCACTATCCATCGAGTGCTGCTGTTTAGTGCAATTATCCCCACCACACACTAGTTGATCCCTAAGGGGTCTAGATACAGTGGGTTACTTCCTGGCACAGCCTTGTGTATGTTTGTTTGTCTTTTAGGCCATCCTAATTTTGGAACCTATTTATTAACCATTTCCAATCCACTGTCTGACCTCTGAAGACATTATGATTTAAGGCTGTACAGCTCCGATGTTGGTAAACATCTGTCGGGGTTCTCTTACTGTATATTGCCAGCCTCTCTGCTGTCGGAGCCTATCCAACATGTCACCTCATGCAGTACTGGCTCTAGCCAGCAGATAGCGCCGTTGTATAACCGTAGAAAGAGGTAGCCCCCTAGGAACACCAGGATACTAATTGGATTGGAAAGGATTGAAGGTTAAGTCTTAGGAATCATTGCAGTGAAGTAAACTCTTATCTTATTCTTGATTCCTCTGCTATGGTGAAACGGTACCACAGGTGACTTCAATCAAGGTGTTAAAACATCTCAGTGATCAAGAGTAAATGGGAGCCCCCAGAGCTAAAGTGTCCCACCAAAGGGCGTGAATACTTATGTCAATGCAAAATGGTAGTTTTTGATTTTTAAAAAATGTACAGATTTCTACCCTTCTGTTGTCACGTTGCAATTATGGGGTATTGAGTGCAGAATGATGGGGAAACGAGGCCACAAAAATAACAAAATGTAAAAAAAAACTGTATATTGACTGAAATGGAGAACTAGAGGAAGGAAGGGGGATGACAGAGCAGCCATATATGGGCCCTTGTAGAAAGATTGCCCGTTCTTATTGTTCTTGTCCACATTTTCAGAGGTCGTCAGAATGTGGATGTGTTATCAGGATCTCTGGTTTCATGGGGTTAACTTGTGGAGGTGTCAAATGACACGTGAAAAAGAGTATCTTTGCATTAATCCTCCTCATTCTCTATGAATGGCATTGGGGGAAGACCTTGTCGATGACCAGGGGACTGAGAAATGATCCCCATCAGAGCTAACATGGTTGACAGACCCTGAGGGCAGGAGCACAAGCTTACATGAGAGGAGGCTTCATTATAAGACATCCTTGGTCATGCTTCTGGTGCGGCGGTGACTGTTGTGTTGTTTCTTCTCTCAGCCTGATTCCACTCTGTATGAGAAGCCCCCGGAGGAAGCAGCGCAGCCCTCGTGTTTGGAAATACTCTGTGAACTGACAGTAACCAACGAGGGTCAACAAGTGTCCCAGGATTATGTTCAGCTCTCTCCACCGAGCTACCAGAATGTGGAGTTCTGGCCAAACTTGGAGCATCTGGAACTAAACCTGGACCTTAGGGCCAATAATCAGCTGACCTATGACCTCACCAATCAGACTTACCTGCCCACTGTCTGGAGCCTGCAGTGAAGACGCCATTGGCATAAAAGGGAGAAGAGGAAGTATTCTGTAAATATTTGACACACTGAGCTAACGACTGTATGAGAAGAATGTATCAATCCCGGAAACACTGTTTATGAATGTAGAGTATTATGTATCCATCCTTGGATCTCATCAGAAGTTCACACTTGGGCACAAATATAAAAATTGACATGTTTTTTTTGTGAGTACAATTGTAATCTCCAACCTGTGGATCTCCGTCGGATGCCAAACTACATCTCCCAGTGTGGGGCTTGCATGGAGTTGTAGTTTTGCAGTCACTGATGCGTCACAGGTTGGAGATGATTGCAATTGTGAATGGAGAACATACATGCACCACATTTATATTACCACTAGTTGCCATTTTCGGCCTGTTCTCTTCATGGCCCGTAGTTCAGTTTGGGGGTGTGGTTCATTTTGTTGTAAAAGTCCGCCATACTTAAAAATAATTTCAGTTCAAGGCTCATGCAACATTTTTTATTTAAAAAATTTAGCGCTTCCGATAAAACTGCGCCATTTTCACTGATAAAAAACTTTCATGAAATGACATTCCCCATTATGTGGATCTGCTTATATGATATCATGGAGGATTACTTATAGGGAAAAGCAGATAGAAAGGGAAGGATCCGACGGTGAAGCTGCAGCGTAATGTGACAGAAATAACGATGAATAAGATTTCCAGATAATCGTTGTACCCAACTGTGATATGTGAGTTATTGTAGCGCTGGGAATCAGAAGACTGTAACATTGTAACATACTGTAATGTATATGTGTCAATTATATAACTATTATAAAGTATTATTAACTGGCACGGGCGCCCCGAGCCTCTCTGCTGCCTGAGACAAAATGTGAGTTGATGCTTCCCCCCCCCCCCATACCCCGCAAAAAAGCAAGAAAAAAAACACTCAAATGCGTGTTATAGGCCAACACATGTTTGAACCATTGAGACTTGTCTGAAGTGACAGAGTATTAGTGGCCCCAATAGTAATAGTAACCCCCATAATGGCTCCAGTAGTATTAGTGACACCCATTAGTGTCACCAGTCATAGTAGTGGCCCCAGTAGCAATAGTGACCCTATTAGTGGCCACAGTAACAATAGTGACCCGATTAGCGGCCCCAGTAGTAATAATGTCTCCCTTAGTGGACATCTGACCCGGCAGCAACCCGGCACCTTCAATCACACATTTAATTCCCTCTGTCTATAGCTGTGGACAGGCGGCCTTTGCTGCTGTAAACAGACTGTGACCCCTGATCTCTCCATTTTCCCCCCAAGACACTGAGGGTAAGGGGTCACAGTCTGATTACAGTAACAGTGGCCGCCAGACCACAGCTGCAGATGAAGTGAGTTAAATGCATGATTGATGGTGTCGGGGTGATGCACGGTTGGCCGGCAGTCAACAATTATTTTTTACCAGCCATTAATATGATCAGTTAAAAATTACCTTTGTAACATAGTAACATCGTTTGTAAGGCCGAATGAATGTGGCATTAATTGCCTTCGGGGCGATAACTTACTGGCTGGGTAGCAATGCTATCGCTGCCCCTCTGATGTGCTGCAGACCGTACCTGAAGTCTATTCTGGTACAATTGCTTTAAGGAAGGAGGGCCCCATAGTAAAATCAAAATAGACCCCACTACTGTTGGCCCTGAAATGAGACAACCCTGCCCCCTCATGTATTCCCTTAGGCCACATGGTCAAGACATGTAGAATTGCTAGTGTAACATGCCAGAAAGCATAATGGAAGTGGGACAGTCCCCATTATAGTCAATGGGGGTCCTTAGGTGCTGTTCGATTCTGTCATAGGCTGGACCAGTTCCTGCAGGGATTCTGTTGTCCTACCCCCACAATGGAACAAGAAAAATGGAATCCTGAACAGAAACAAAGTGCAGAAGTGGATATGGCTTAACTGGATGATCGCTCTCCTGCTGTGAAGGCCGTATAGCGGTACTGAGCTCATGACGGGGGGCTGGATCTCAAATACTCCTCATCTAAGCGCTAATCCCAGACCAAAACTGGGAACCTGTTCTTGGGGGATGGATATTTAGGCATTGGATGACATTTCCATCTGTTGGAAGATCAAGTATTATTTATTATGGTGGGATTGGCAAGAGTAGAATTTTGATTTCTGCTTCGGACAACCTATATCCAGAGGTCATTTTCTCTAGTGATCAACTGATTATGTTTGGAGTCCTACAGCTGATGAGATGCTTTATTAACCGAATCTTCCTCAATCAGATCCCGATTGGGGAAGCAGTGCCTTTAAGGGTTAAATGAAATAAAGTTTGGTTACGTGCTAGCCAGTAGAGCAAAATGTGACTGTTCTCAGTAAGAGAAACCAAGTAATCTGGTTGATATGAGACCTTTAATTTGGCTAACATAAATACATGATGTTAGAGCGAGCATTCAGACTTCTCAGGATCCCTCCCCAGGTGTAATGAAACAGATCTGGATAGGGCACTTAAAACAATACCAGACAAGATGAGCACTGAATTAAATACTTAATTAGTCCACTAGAAAGGAATGCGACAGTTCTATGATCTCTAAATTGGTGTTAGGGGGTCACCAGGCCGGAGTGTTATCTCTCCTTTTGACCTGCAAATTTGGAAGATGGAATAATACCTCTGTAGTGCCACCCATTAGATGACAGCATTCCTTAAAATCAATGCATGACTTTTTACCAAGTCTGTAAAACAATGATTGTGAATAGCATCCTTTCTGGGTGCTCTCCTTGCAGAAAGACAATGCCATCCCCTGCCCAACTCACCCCACAGGTGTCTCCACACACACCCGGGGTGCTCTCCTTAAGGACACCCCTCTCTACCTCCTTCAGACCTTTTATATTCTTCACTGATGCAAGAACCCCCCTCCGAGGTTCATTCCATTCTTGAGGGTATCAAAAATGTCCATAAATTTATATTCCCAAATTCTTCTGTGACGCTGAGACTTGAAGTTGTCCTAATGTAATAATCTGCAAGACCTGTTCACATGTACTCACCGCGGACAGGGCACAAATCCCCAACACACAATAGGACTACAAGATCCCTGGGACATTCATATGTTCCACGTCCGATATTGTGTACCCGATCCTGTGAGTAAATGTCCTGTTGGGGGCCTTTATGTTGGAGAAACAGGACAAAAACTGAGAGCCAGGATGAGAGCTCATCACGATACAATCAGAGAATTATCTGTGTCAAAACATTTTTCTAGTCACGGACATGTTAGGGAATCATCAGAGGTATTTCATAGTGTTTAATTGCCTGGTCTGAATTATGTGAGAAGTTGTGTACACAAATCACTGACACATGACACAGTCAGTATCATCCAACAATGATGCTCTTCTGGGTTTATTTCAAGGCAGACAATGTATATATAAGTTCATTTACGTATCAACAGAAATATATGCCCCCCTGGAATCATAAGAACTCCTGATTGGCTCTAGGTGCTAATGGTTTAACATATGTTAACGCCTTGAGGTGTTTTTTTAACTACTAAATAATTCATAGAAACCTGAAGCTAAATTCTGTATTCACTGTTCTAGTAGTTTCTATATGAATGGAGGAGGTTAGAAACTGCTCACCCTAGACATTCTTAAGCCAGGAAAGGATATAGGGGAGTATGAGCCTGCATCTACATACCAATGTATAACATGAACTGAGTTAACCATTTAGATGCTAGTTATCAACTAAGAAGGAGGATATACCAGTATCTACATAAATATACATACACGTGTTTGCTTAGGCTGATGTAAGAAACATATATTATTACTATAACAGACACAACATGGAACAGATGAGAGTTATCATATTGAAGGCCAACTTCAAATCACTGCCTCACAGAACAATTGGAGTGTATAAATTTATGACCATTTTTTATAACCTCTAAAAATGGAATGAATCTCATAGCGGGGTTCTTGCATCAGTGGAGAATAAGAAAGGTCTGAAGGAGGTCAAGAGGGGTGTTCTTAAGGAAAACATCCAGGGTGTGTTTGGAGACACCTGGGGGTGAGTGGGTCAGGGGATGGCGTTGTCTCTCCCTAAGGAGAACACCCAGAAGGTATGCTATTCCCAATCATTGTTTTACAGACTGTTAAAAAGTCATACATTGTTTTGAAGGAATGCTGCCATCCAATAGGTGGCGCTGAAGAGGTATTTTCCACTTGTCTTATTTGCAACTCTGAAGGAGAACTGTCACATTCCACTCCAGTGGACTAATTTAGTATTTACTTCTCTGCTCATCTTGTCTGATATTGTTTTAAGTGCAAATTAGTTTAGCCATGTCTGTGCCTTTTCATGTGTGTACATTTGTATATATATGCCCCATCCAGATGTGTTTCATTATGCCTGAGGAAGGATCCTAAGTAGGTCTGAAAGCTCGCTATAACATCATGTATTTTTGTTAGCCATTAAAGGTATCATATCTACAAGATTACTTGGTTTCTCCCACTGAGAGCAATCACATTTTAAGGGTTAATGCACGTTTAGCAATTTCATCATTAAGCACCCATTGGAATCAATTAGTATCTATGTAAGACTATAGATACTCCAGATGTGTCAAGACAAGAGTCTTTGAGTAAAGACACCCCTTATTACCTCCAGATGAACATCATGCAACGTTGAGTTCAAGAAACGGCATCCCATAACCCGGTGATGCCCGTTTGCGGTAATTACCATCCCTACCGCCATTTCTGTTAGATCTCACTATCTAACGCTGAAGCTGATAGGATCTCCCAACAGTCGTGCAAATATTCAGATTCTCTGTTGAATTACAAGCATGATTAACAAGTTTGTAAAGTTGCTGCAGGGGGTCATAAGAGACGTCGTTACTATGACGATTGTTTTCAAACTTTTGCCAATAATTCTCCTGTGAAGACAGGAAATTGGTACCCCGTGATGGGGATAAACTGGGAACTATTAACCATTTCCTGTCAGAGCATAAAGTGAGTACAAAAAAGGGATAAAATAGGTCAGCACTTCCCAATAGAAATGTATAGGTGCACATTAAACCACGGCTGCAGCATACAGGAGAAGCAGAAACCAAAAAGTGTCAGCAGCACTCATAATACATTCACTATCAGAGGGGTACATACCTATAATTAATACTCCAACCACATTAAATAATGCAACGGTCCAAGGGTCTTGGTATATCATTTGATCAAATCATATTGGCCCATCTACCAACATCCGGCTGACCAAGCTCAGATGGGTTCTAATGCTAATACCAGGTGGTTTAATCTTAACCTTGGAAAGATGGGTACCTACCTATAATGCCCGCTGCCCATTTACCTTCTGTCCCTCCTACTGGACCATATAAATGGTATCCTAACTTCCCTGGTTTTATTTGTAGGCTTAGTCCCAAGAGAGGAGCATTCTGAGAGGTAGGAACCCGACTTTCCCAGGTTAAACTACCTGGTATTAGCATTGGGACCCATCTGAAAGCTTCGTCACCTGGATGTTGGTAGATGGGCCAATATGATTTGATCAAATGATATACCAAGACCCTTGCAGTATTTAATGTGGTTGGAGTATTGGTTATAGGTATGTACACCTCTGATAGTAAATGTATTATTGTGCTGCTGACACTTTTTGGTTTCTGCCTCTAGAGCATAAAGTGAGGTCATGTACGGTGTAATGAGGGGTTAACCGGGGGGGAGGCTGGATGGAGTCATGTGCATGAGCCCTAAAATAACATATTCACAGATTTCGCCATAGTTTCCACATCACATTCGCGGCAAAATCCATGTCTTAAAGTGTCTTAACCGCGCCATAGTAACAAGAGGAAGCGAGCTGTCACTTCTGGATGCGGATTACGCTCTGAATGTCCGTGAACCCTTATGGTAATTATGTGTTTTGACTGGGCTAATTCTGTGGAAGCTGCACATGGAAATCGACCTCTGAAATCGTCGGCGTAGCTGTGTGCGTCTGCGGTTTATGGCGCGGACCGTAAAGCTCATACACAGGTGTGTAGACATAACCGTAAGCTATGGATTTGACGTGGAATTCGGGGGGGAATTTGCATCAAATCCACATCGAAATCGGTGTCATAAAATTCTAAGGGGCGTATTTCCCCCGCCGAGGGTCCGTGGGAGTATGGTGTATTGCGAGACACAAAAATAGACCCCGTTGTTTCCCACGGATCTGATTTTTCTCTCGCAGGCCCTCTTTTTCAGCAATTTGGCCGAAAACTTGTCTATTATTTCCTATGGACAAGTTAAAAACCGCACTGTACTCGCAGTACATCCGAGCGCCATACCGATGTGATGCGATTGAAATACATGGGATTTTCACACGTGTTCACAAATCATATCGCACACAGAAAACCACAAATTTACAAGTGGGATATCGGTCCGAGTTTCTTGGACTGATGTTGCACCCTCCTGTGTAAATGCCGCCTAAGGGTGACTACCCAGTAGCGTTTGCGAATTTGCTGCCTTTTTTCTTCCAGGTGTCTATTGGGCTTCCTAATGTTAAAAACGCATCACGGCAAAATCGCAATTTACCGCAAAATCGCGATTTTGCGCGATGCGATTTTAACATTACAAGTCCCAAAGACCCCTGGAGAAAAAAAACGCTGCGAATTTCGCTGTAAAAAAGAACTGTAGTGGGTAGTCACCATAAGGCCGCTTTCACACAAGCGTTTGCCGTACATAGGTGTGCACAGACACGCGTGAATGCAGGTCTGTGCAGCATTGCTTTTAATGGGGCTGTGGCTGCTGCCAGCGACTCCATTGAACATAATAGGATGCCAGCAACCCCTGAAGGGATTTTCGGGGAAGGGCTTTAAATATAAGCCCTTCCCTGAAAATCAGGCCTTGAATGTATAAAAATTAAAAATATATATATATACTCCCCTTCCGCGGCTGCCGGGGCTCAGGCGTGTCCAGCCGGTCTTCTCCCTGCACGGCTCTGACTCTGTTTCGGCAGGCGGGGATTTCTTTTAAAGATTTTCCATTTAAATCTCTGCTGGAAAAGTTCACATCAGATTCCAGTGTCAGATAGTCTTAGGCCGGCTCACACGAGCGCGTATAACGCAGCGTACGGCCGCAGAGTGAGACATAGTGGGCGCATACGGCAGCAATTTTTGACTCTGTATGACAGCGTATCTCGTGCATGCTAATCGGGCCCCATTGCACGTAATATGCGGTAAAATAGAACATCCTGCGCTCCTTTTTACTCACCTATAATACGCAATGATAAATCGCCAGTGTGAGTGTAACATCGAAAATCAATGGATTTGAATTGCCGCGATGTACTGCGCACTATGCATCATGTGAGCCTGGACTTAGACAGACACATTGTAATACCCTCCTGCGTCCAGCAGAGGGCAGCATAATTCTAGGCAGACTAGAGTGCAGCAGTAGCATTTTTTTTACTACTTTCAGAGCCTTAAGAGTTCACATCTCACCTTCGTAATATTTCATTATGTTATAAACGTGTAGCAGAGCTGAGTTTGTCCTTCCGCTTCATCATAGTATAACATTTTGTCTGACACGCATAGTTTTGTAACACTAGCACCGCCCCTGGGACAATTTTTGGATTTCTAAATTTAAAACTCTCTCTCTCCTACTTATTTTTAAGGGAAGATGGGGGCTTCTGACTATTAACCCCTTAGTGGCGCGGCCTATTTTGGCCATAAGGATACAACAATTTTGGGGGGATTTTCATCTCGACTCCAAAAGCCGTAACATTTTATTTTTCCGTTGCTGCGGCCATTAGAGGGCTTATGAGGGCTGCTTGTGGTGAGCTCTAGTTATAATTGGTACCATTTTGGGGTACATATCATGTATGGCAACATTTTCATTCATTTTTTCGGAGGGCCGGGAGAGAAAACATCAATTTAGCCTTTATCTTTTTATTTTCAGTCTCAATCCCAGCATAAGGTCTTATTCACACGAGCGTATATAGACCGTCGCTTTAACAGCCGGCCGATGTACACTACAGTCTGAAGTATTGGATTCCAATGCATCAGATCACACAGGTGTATTCCCACGGCGTAAAAGTGCCTGGCCGGCCAATATAGCGCAGGGTGCTTGTTCGCCGGGCAGGAAAGATAGTCCTGGAACTATCTTAGTGCCTGGAATATGTTGGCCGCTGCATAGACTCCTATGGGAGCCACTGATAGCGGCCGGAGAAGGGAGGTGGGAGGGAGTTTAGCAGCGTGACTGCTAAACTCCCTCCCCCTTCTCTTCTCCTCTCTCTTCCCATTGCTAGGAGCTAAACTCCATCCCCTCCCATTGCTGGCTGCAGACCAGCTTAGCTCCAACCCCCTCCTGCCCCCTCCCATTGCAAACAACCAGAGGGGAGGAGAGAGGAGGTGAGACGGTGAGGGGGAGACAGTGTAGCAGAGCTGCGCTGCCTCCCCACACCCAACGGCATTGCGGCCTCGGCGTATATTCGCTGGGCCCGGGCCATCTGAACTGATGCACAAAAATTTGATTTTTTACACCCGTTCAAAAGTTTTTACAGCGTCGGCGGGTGCACGTAAAAACGTCTAAAGCCATGTGAGAGAGGCCTAAATGACATAATTTTTTTCTGCGGTTCGGTACGATTATGACGATACCAAAATTGTATAGATTTTTTTTCCAAATTTGCACAATAAGGGCATCGGCATTATTACATTCGCTCGAGACGAATCTGCAATGCCATTGGGCGAGGGGAGAGACAGTTGAGTTCTGCTCAAAGGGAGGAGGAGGGATGGGGTGGGAGCTAGTGTGCTAAGCGATGGTCCCCTCTCCGCTCATTGTCACAGCCAGCAATGGGAGGGAGCAGGAGTTTAGCAACTAGCTCCGCCTCTTTCCTGGCCCTCCCATTGCAAACAGCCGGCAAGGGGCGGAAAGGCGGAGGATAGGGGGTGGGAGTTTAGTAGTCATGCTGCTAAACTCCCTCCCAACTCCCTTCTCCGGCAGGTGTCATTGGCTCCCATGGGAGTCTATGCAGCCAGCGGCAGCGTAAGAGCGCCCAGCCGAGATGCACTACCTTGGCTGGCTGGGAGCTTTCACTCCGCGGAAATACGCCCATGTGAACTGCTGGATTGGAAACCAATGCATCAGAGGGGCAGCATGAAAACGCAGTTGATACACGCTCTTGTGAATCCAGCCTACGACCCTTATTTTAAAAAAATATATACTTTTTTGCATCGCTGTGCGGGCTTGTTTATTGAGTGACGAGCTGTAGTTTTTATTGGTGCCATTTTCGGGTACATATGGCTTTTTTGATCACTTTTATAGCATTTTTTGAGAGGCAAAATGAACAATTTGGCTCTTTGTTTTTTATAGTGTTCGCTGGGCATAATAAAATGTGTGTTTTATGTGTTATTCGAATCATCATGGATCTGATGATACCAAACATAGTTTTTTTAATTTACATTTCTTTATTTCTAAACAAAGAGGGGAAAGTGGGCAAAATAGATTCTTTTTAATATTTTTTTAACATTCTTATTTTTTTCTTTACATTTTTTATGGCCTTTTAGGGGACTTGAACCTGTCATTTTATGAATACTCTGATAATACATGGCAATACATCTGCAATGCAATGCATTATCGATAATCATAGCGAATGCAGGCCATAGCAGACCCGAGCGTAGTTGTCAGGTGTCCAGGTTGCCAAGGCAACACATTGTCCCTCTGCACTTACATGGCAGAGAGCTGATGACATTACAGAGGGAGCACCCATCAATGCATGTCCATTCTCAAGAACTGCTTCTCAGCCAGGGTGTACATTTATGTCCTGGGGCAGAAAGGGGTTAAAAAAAACCTGTTCTTTGAGTTTCTTCCCTGTAAAAAAAAAAAAACACCCACAAGTAGACGGTCACAGAATCTGAAAACCGATGAGATGTTTTTGTCCTGGCGGTGGTCTTAGGGGGTTCGCACAGTCCGGCGGTTCAAATGTAAAGGCGCTGTCCCCAATTAGAAGATGGCTGCTTTCCTAAAGATGCAGCGCCGCACCTGTGTGTGGGTAGGGTCTGGCATCTCACCTGCGCTGCACTGAAGTGAATGTTATGGCACTATTTTTGGAAGAAAGCAGCCGTGTTCTTCTCTTCTTGTACGACCAGTTTATGCATTTAGTATCAGTTCTGATCAGCAGATGAGTCACGGCGAGAAGCGGAGAAATATGCCAGTTATGCGCTCAACTCTGCTACATCTAGTATTCTCCTGCCTTCTGCTACTTGGACTGCGGCTTCACGGAACTTACATTTTGCAGGCCAAATTCTTGTGTTTTTAGCTTTTCATGTAACGAACGGATTGAGGTCTTCATGATAAAAATATGCACCGGGTGGGGGGGGGGGGGGGATTATCCTCAGGGGGGATTTTTGATGATACTTCTTTGCTGACAGTTTTTTTTCTAACCTTCCTCGGTTTAAAATGTGACAAATTCATCAAATGTTGCACAACAAAGATACATTTTTTTCACACATTTAAATGTCTGGAGGCGTGGAGTCAGTCGTCGCGGCGCGCCTACGCTGTTGGCAGTCAACGGACAACATTGGCTACACGAATAGCAAACTGAAACTGAACAACGAGCGAGAGAACCTCACAATACTCGCGCGTCTCTTCCAGCGTTTAAACTGAATGATTAGCGGTCAGTTTAATTTGCTTGAATGATTTGCTAAATAACAATCGTTATTGATGGCACGATTGCCATTTGAAAGAGCGAACAAGCGAGTGATGTGACAGTTCGCTGGTTCGCTGTTGGACGGCCGGTTTATACCGCAGAATCCTTCAGTCTTTGACATTCGCTGTACAAGTGAATGAGAGGAACTGAATGAGCGCCGTTTATACCGAACAATGAGTGAACGAGCCGACGGTGATCTTTATGCTGCTTAAAATTAACAGCGAAGGAAAAGTTAACGATTCTTGTTGGCCGTTCGGTTGTCGGCCGCGTTCAGACGGAAGGATTACATTCACTTTCACTCGTTTGGATGATTTTTTGAACAATATTTGCTCCGTCCTCACAGTGTGAATTTTGTAACGCCCAGGTTAGCGACCGGCACATTGTTAGGACGGGCCATAAGTGGCTATTGCAGGTACTTCACTGTTGTGGCGCTCACCATTTAACAGAAAATCTGTGTTGCATGTTTTTTATTGTCTGCAGTGATGGCGCCACGGGATCCACTAAGCGCGGTCATTTCCTGTAAGTAACGCTGGCTTTTCTGCATGCATGTGCAGCTAGCAGTCATAAGAGTGCTTGGGGAAACGGCGTTGGGCTGAACAGCACATGTACATGTCCCGATCTCCCGAAACCCAAGTTCAAGACAAATATAGCCATAGAATCAAGCACATAACATAGATACAAACCCAGAAACAAGCACATAACGTAGATACAATTCCAGGACCAAGCACATAACATAAATACAATCCTAGGACCAAGCACATAACATAGATACAACCCCAGAACCGAGTACATAACATAGATATAACCCCAGAACCAAGCGCATAACATAGATACAACTCCAGAACCAAGCACATAACATAGATACAACCCCAGGACCAAGCACATAACATAGATACAACCTCAGAACCAAGCATATAACATAGATACAATCCCAGGACCAAGCACATAACATAGATACAACCCCAGAACCAAGCACATAACATAGATACAATCCCAGGACCAAACACATAACAAAGATACAATCCAAGGACCAAGCACATAACATAGATACAACCCCAGGACCAAGCACATAACATAGATACAACCTCAGAACCAAGCATATAACATAGATACAATCCCACGACCAAGCACATAACATAGATACAACCCCAGAACCAAGCACATAACATAGATACAATCCCAGGACCAAACACATAACATAGATACAATCCAAGGACCAAACACATAACATAGTTACAACCCCAGAACCAAACACATAACATAGATACAACCCCAGCTCAGCACATAAATACAGTAGCAGAACTAAGCAATTGTGCTGTGGGTGTGCTAATGAGCTGACAGCAGTGTCTCAGAACATTAGAGAAGAGAAGACTGAGACAAATAATTCACACAGCTCCACAAGACGCTGCCACATGGAGAAAGATCATTTAGCCGAGGGAAAAATGACCCAATCCTACATTTGCCTGGTGGCCCTACAAGCTTCGTGGCCGGCGCCCCGTGCAGCAGCACAAGTTACAAGTAGCTAATGGTGGCCACGGTCATTTTCTCAATCTCAACCGGAGTCTCCAGGTTGTAACATTTTACATCACCGAGTAAAAATGTTCATTTTTTAAACCCGTAACTTTTATGTTTGAAGTAAAATAAAAATAAGGATCATTAAATTGTCACGTCCCCCCCCCCCCCCCCCCCCCCCCCTAGGTGCGGGCCGAGGAGTTCATGAGCGATGCTAAAACAAAAGAGAAACTTTACCCTCTGACAAATAGAGAAAACTCATTAAAAGCTGGAATCCTAAACGCAACGAGGCGGCGCCATGTATCATCCAGGGTTAATGAGGTCAATAGAAGGACGGTAAATAGTTCTGCGCTGACTCCTCCCCCGTTCCTGTTATTAAGCAGTTATTAATAATCACAGGAGGAGAGAAAAGCCAAAATAGAGCAATTTATCTCCCATCATCATTCATCATCGGGATTATGATAATATAATGTATAATAATATTCATATGACACATTTGTGGCAGCGGAAAATTCTCACCAGCCAGAACAGCGTGTCTGTATAGCTCTATAGAGATGCAGCAGAGCCGAGTTTGTCAGTTTTTGGGGGGTCATTTCCAGTTCATATAAATGAAGCCTAAACACTGTATAATAAAAGTTCTACAACTTTCCAATAGACCTTCTGATTTAATTTCTCATCATTTTCAAGATCTCTGTTTTCAATCAGTGAATGGAAACATTATTTTTAATATTGCAAGGCTCAAAAGCTTACAGACCGGATCCTTCTCACAGCTGAGGGTTATTTACAGTGTAACAGTGTATACTTCCTCAGCTAAATACAGCAGCAGCACTAATCTCTCTCCTGTCCTGATAGTTTGTTACAATGTGTCAGTGCTGGCAAAATGGGACGGATTGCTTATTTAATTTTTTGCTTTTCTTGTGTAGTATACGCAACACCAGAACAGTCACTGACGTAACTATAGGGGATGCAGGGGATGCGGTTGCACCCAGGCCCAGGAGCCTTAGGGGGCCCATAAGGCCTCTCTTCTCCATATAGGTAACCCAGTACTATGAATAAAGTATTATAGTTGGGGGCCCTGTTACAGGTTTTGCATTGGGGCCCAGGAGCTTCAAGTTAGGCCTCTGAGAACAGTGTAGTACATAGTTACAGTACCAGAACCAAGCTCATTACATAAATACAGCACTAGAACAAAGCTCTTAATTTATATACAGTAGCAGAACTAAGCGATTGTGTTGCTTGGATGCTGTGGGCTAATGGTGGCACCTTGCAACATCAGCAGGGAAGAAACAGATCCAGGAGGAGGATGATTGTTGTAGTTCCACAAGATGCTGCTGCATGGAGGAGGAAGATCATTAAACCAGGTAGACTTAAAGAGGCTGATCACCCCCACCTAAATCCACCTGGTGCCCCTCTACAAGTTGGTGGCCGATGACCTGTGTGTCTCCACAGATCACACATAGCTACAAGTTTGTGTAATTCATGACATTCTGGATCCCCTGGATCTGGTCATCTCCTTGTGGTCACCAGCTCTAGAGCAAGGAGAAAAGAACCAGTTTTTGTTTATGTCAGCTCTCTTCCCACCTCCCATGGAGACGATAGTGGTACTTACCTCAAGGGCCAAGAAAATGAGACTAATCTCCCATTGCAAACAGCCGGAGGGAAGGAGAGAGGAGGTGAGTTGGCGAGGGTGAGGGAAGGGGAGGCAACAGCATTGTGGCCGCGGCGTATATGCGCTGGGGCCTGTGCAGTGTGAACGGGTGCACAAAGGTTAATTTGTCTGCCCATTCACGTGTTTTACGGCGCCGGCGGGCGTAAGTAAAAACACCTACGGCTATGTGAAGGAGGCCTTATAGTGATGGCCCAATAAACTAGAATGTTTGATAATCTGGCACCTATCAATTTCCACTAATGCTGGATTAAAGGAATCCTACTCTACATACTGTATGTAATGGTGAAAGCCGAATCTCTCTGTGCTCGCTGCCCTGCTTTGCCATGGGCGGATCTGGATGAGATTGTCAGATGACAGATTTCCTGCATAGATTAGACCAGATCATTCCTGATTTATGCCTGGTACAGAGACATGGCATCTGTTCCAGAATGCAGGATTACTGGAAAAGGCTAGCATAGGCACAGCTAATCTATTGTGTCAGGAGCTAGAAGAACGGGCTGGGCATGAGTCAACCTGGATTAACCCATCAGGGCCAGATTTTTACAAGGACGGGTCAACTCCATATTAAAATGCTATTTCCACCTATGGGCAATGAAACAATAGATGGGGGTACAGATGGTTGATTATGCATAACGGTAAAGTAAGGGGTAGAGCAATATACAATTGGAAGGAATTGGATTAGGGGTAAAGTTAGAGGGGTTGTCCAGGTGCCAACTTTTTAAAAATTACTTCAGGCCTATTAAAACAATACAAGCAAAGGTACTAACCTGCCCCGGTGACCCGCAGTGCTCCCAGTCTTGTGGAATGGCTACCACCTGACCACTGCAGCAAATCAAAAGCCAGAGTGGTTAGGTGCCTTTCTCCTGGCATCACCACTCAGAGGCTAGGAGCCATGAGGCCAGGAGAATGGTGACTGACCACTGCAGCCTTTGATTGATTGCAGCAGTCAGGTAGTAGCTGTTCCACAAGACGGAATGGGAGCGCGGCTGTAGCGATAGATCATCAGAACAGAGGACAGGTAAGTACTCCTGCTTTTATTGTTTTAACAGGGCAGGATCAGTTTATAAAAAGTTGCCTCGCAGCCAGACAACCTCTTTAAGAATTGTGGTATAGTCAGGATGGGTTCACGTTTCCATTTCTCTCTCCTCTATGGAGCAGAAAAACAGAATTTCTACTTAATAGATCCTTCCTTTGGTAGAACTGAACAGCTCTAAAGGGACTCCCCTGACTGTAATGTGCAGTGGTAAACCAACTAAAACAATGGAACCCTGTTTGGGGTCAAAAGTGTTAAAGGTTCCGTTCAGCCTGAATCCAAATTTCAGGTAGTGCTTCTCATCCAAACCCACTGAAATCCTTCTTCTTTCTGTCTTCTTCTTTCTCTTTCTTTTAAAAAGTAGTTAAAAGAAGAAAAAAAGGAAAAAGAAGAAAGGAAAAAAGAAGGAAAGAGAAAAAAAAGAAAAAAAGGGAGGAAAAAGAAGAATGAAGTAAAGAACAAAGAAGGAACAATAACTCTTCTTTCTCCTTTTTGTTTTTCTTTTCTCTTTTTTCTTAATTAGCTTTTCTTAAGAACAGCTTCACAATACTTATATACCCTCCAAGGTGACCTGAAAGTCTTATACAGGACTTTTATGGCTCTTAGACAGTGCTATATACCAGTATTAGGGTTTTTTTTGTGAAGTTTCGGTTCAGTTTGAACTAATTCAGACCAAATCAAACTTTTTTGCCAAAGTTTTGAGAACTATGAAGAACCAAACTTTTCAAAAGTTTGTTCATCACTAGTAATGGGGAATACTTGGCTTCCATTATACTGTCTGACGTTTTCCTGCCATTTTTGGACAGATTTGCACTAGAAGCCCCATACCAAGTGTCGGCTACAGATGTAAAGAAGAGCCTTAGGAGCCTTTTCCCTCTTTAGAAAACGTGTTGAAAACTCAGGTGCGTTTTAAACTACCCCAGGTTCTCCTTACCCTCGTTCGCTGCTGTTTGCACCCTTTTTCATGTCTGTAGGTTCTGACTTCGCCGGTGATCTTCCCAATTTTTCTGCTGTTCTGCTGTTAACAATCCATTTGCAGTAATTTAAAGTGTAGCTGAGTTTTCTAAACTCCACTAGGTTCTGCTCACCCTTATTCTCTGCTGTTTGCACCTTTTTCATGTCTATAAGTTCTGATTTTCATGTCATCTCCAATCAACTATCATTGAGGGGGCATGTAACAAGCCTAGCATTCTGCCAGTAGTTCACTGTCCTGAGTTCCTTGCGCTTACTTCCCATGCTGCATTGCACGGTTTCTGGTCCAATCAGTAGGGAGGCAGTAACTGAATGCCCATCCTTATGCCTTCTCAGGATGATTGGTGAATTTAGAAACAGTTTAGCCAAATAGCTAGTAAACCCACTATAATGTGAGTAATGTGTGCACATACAGACACACACTCGCATGCTGTAGCAGCAGGAGAGGTAGAGACTGTGGAAATCCTTATTACAGTTTCTGTAGATCTGTCAGCCTGCAGTCTGTGAAGGTAGTCCTTCCCGCTCTTGCAATGGAAATGTCCTTGTTACTATGGAAGCTTTGTACTGAACCACAGAGTGTGGATTGCAGAGAAGCTGGAAAAAAGAGACCCCCTAGTGGTGGCCACTTCAAACTTGATTTCCAGTGATAAAGCAACAAAAAAATGTTTTCTGAACAATAACAACATTTTTTAGGCAAGTATATTACAGAAATTGTGAGACTAATGAGGGTTACATTGTATCTCTGTGTGCAACCTGAAGGTTACAATTAGAGATGAGCGAACGTACTCGTCCGAGCTTGATACTCGTTCGAGTATTAGCGTGTTCAAGATACTCGTTACTCGAGGCGAGTACCACGTGATGTTCGGGTTACTTTCACTTTCATCTCTGAGACGTTAGCGCGCTTTTCTGGCCAATAGAAAGACAGGGAAGGCATTACAACTTCCCCCTGCGACGTTCAAGCCCTATACCACCCCCCTGCAGTGAGTGGCTGGCGAGATCAGGTGTCACCCGAGTATATAAATCGCCCCCTCCTGCGGCTCGCCTCAGATGCATTCTGACATAGCTGAGGGAAAGTGCTGCTGATGCTGGAGCTGCTATAGGGAGAGTGTTAGGAGTTAGTGTAGGCTTCAAGAACCCCAACGGTCCTTCTTAGGGCCACATCTAACCGTGTGCAGTACTGTGGAGGCTGCTTTTTGCAGTGTTGCACATTTTTTTTCTTTGGTATATCGGCCGTGCAGAGCATTGCGCCCTGCAGTAATACTACAGGGACAGAAGTGGTGGTTAGGCAGGGAGAGTGTTAGGAGTGATTGTAGGCTTCAAGAACCCCAACGGTCCTTCTTAGGGCCACATCTGACCGTGTGCAGTACTGTGGAGGCTGCTTTTTGCAGTGTTGCAAATTTTTTTTTTTTTGGTATATCGGCCGTGCAGAGCATTGCGCCCTGCAGTAATACTCCAGGGACAGAATTGTGTAGGCAGGGCCAGAAGACATATATTATTGACAGAATATACGCAGTTGGCCTTTTCAAAAAAATATTGGGCAAAAAATCTATTTGGCCTGCCTGTCACTGTGCTCAGTGTTCTGGGTCCGTGTGTGCTGGGTATAGTAGTTCTACAAATAAATACGCAGGCAGCTAAGTGTTACAGCAGGCTTGCGCCAAATTATTTCCTGGCGTTCCGTAAGCGAAGTCAGCCTCCAACCACAGGCCAATAAGCGGCACATTTAATTACAGCGTTCTGTTTCTGCATTACTGGTAATACAGCATGCAGAGGGGTAGGGGTAGGCCTAGAGGACGTGGGCGTGGCCGAGGACGCGGAGGCCCTAGTCCGGGTGTGGGCACAGGCCGAGCTCCTGATCCAGGTGTATCGCAGCCGACTGCTGCGGGATTAGGAGAGAGGCACGTTTCTGGCGTCCCCACATTCATAGCACATTTAATGGGTCCACGCGGTAGACCTTTATTAGAAAATGAGCAGTGTGAGCAGGTCCTGTCGTGGATGGCAGAAAGTGCTTCCAGCAACCTATCGTCCACCCACGGTTCTGCGCCGTCCACTGCTGCAACTCAGAATCCTCTGGCTGCTGCTCCTCCTTCCTCCCAGCCTCCTCACTCCATGAAAATGAGACATTCTGAGGAGCGGGAAGACTCCCAGGAACTGTTCTCGGGCCCCTGCTCAGATTGGGCAGCAGTGGTTCCTCTCCCACCAGAGGAGTTTATCCTGACTGATGCCCAACCATTGGAAAGTTCCCGGGGTCCGGGGGATGAGGCTGGGGACTTCCGGCAACTGTCTCAAGACCTTTCAGTGGGTGAGGAGGCCGATGACGATGAGACACAGTTGTCTATCAGTGAGGTAGTAGTAAGGGCATTAAGTCCGAGGGAGGAGCGCACCGAGGATTCTGAGGAAGAGCAGCAGGACAATGAGGTGACTGACCCCACCTGGTTTGCTACGCCTACTGAGGACAGGTCTTCAGAGGGGGAGGCAAGGGCAGCAGCAGGGCAGGTTGCAAGAGGCAGTGCGGTGGCCAGGGGTAGAGGCAGGGCCAGACCGAATAATCCACCAACTGTTTCCCAAAGTGCCCCCTCGCGCCATGCCACCCTGCAGAGGCCGAGGTGCTCAAAGGTCTGGCAGTTTTTCACTGAGAGTGCAGACGACCGACGAACAGTGGTGTGCAACCTTTGTCGCGCCAAGATCAGCCGGGGAGCCACCACCACCAGCCTCACCACCACCAGCATGCGCAGACACATGATGGCCAAGCACCCCACAAGGTGGGACGAAGGCTGTTCACCGCCTCCGGTTTGCACCGCTGCCTCTCCCCCTGTGCCCCAACCTGCCACTGAGATCCAACCCCGCTCTGAGGACACAGGCAGTACCGTCTCCTGGCCTGCACCCACACCCTCACCTCCACTGTCCTCGGCCCCATCCACTAATGTCTCTCAGCGCACCATCCAGCCGTCGCTAGCTCAAGTGTTTGAGCGCAAGCGCAAGTACGCCGCCATGCACCTGCACACCCTCAAGCATTAAACGTGCACGTAGCCAAATTTATCAGCCTGGAGATGCTGCCGTATAGGGTTGTGGAAACGGAGTCCTCCAAAAGTATGATGGCGGCAGCGGCCCCGCGCTACTCAGTTCCCAGTCGCCACTATTTTTCCCGATGTGCCGTCCCAGCCCTGCACGACCACGTCTCCCGCAACATTGTACGCGCCCTCACCAACGCGGTTATTGGCAAGGTCCACTTAACAACGGACACGTGGACAAGCACAGGCGGGCAGGGCCACTATATCTCCCTGACGGCACATTGGGTGAATTTAGTGGAGGCTGGGACAGAGTCAGAGCCTGGGACCGCTCACGTCCTACCCACCCCCAAATTGCGTGCCCCAGCTCGGTGGTGGTATCTGCAGCGGTGTATGCTTCCTCCAGTAAACCACCCTCCTCCTCCTCCTCCTCCTCCAACGCAACCTCTGTCTCGCAATCAAGATGTGTCAGCAGCAGCACGACGCCAGCAGTCGGTGTCGCGCGTCGTGGCAGCACAGTGGTGGGCAAGCGTCAGCAGGCTGTGCTGAAACTACTCAGCTTAGAAGATAAGAGGCACACGGCCCACGAACTGCTGCAGGGTCTGACAGAGCAGACCGACCGCTGGCTTGCGCCGCTGAGCCTCCAACCGGTCATGGTCGTGTGTGACAACGGCCGTAACCTGGTGGCGGCTCTGCAGCTCGGCAGCCTCACGCACGTGCCATGCCTGGCCCACGTCTTTAATTTGGTGGTTCAGCGCTTTCTGAAAAGCTACCCACGCTTGTCAGACCTGCTCGGAAAGGTGCGCCGGCTCTGCGCACATTTCCGCTAGTCCCACACGGACGCTGCCACCCTGCGCACCCTGCAACATCGGTTTAATCTGCCAGTGCACCGACTGCTGTGCGACGTGCCCACACGGTGGAACTCTACGCTCCACATGTTGGCCAGGTTCTATGAGCAGCGTAGAGCTATAGTGGAATACCAACTCCAACATGGGCGGCGCAGTGGGAGTCAGCCTCCTCAATTATTTTCTGAAGAGTGGGCCTGGTTGGCAGACATCTGCCAGGTCCTTGGAAAGTTTGAGGAGTCTACCCAGGTGGTGAGCGGCGATGCTGCAATCATTAGCGTCACCATTCCTTTGCTATGCCTCTTGAGAAGTTCCCTGCAAAGCATACAGGCAGACGCTTTGCGCTCGGAAACAGAGGCGGGGGAAGACAGTATGTCGCTGGATAGTCAGAGCACCCTCCTGTCTATATCTCAGCGCGTTGAGGAGGAGGAGGAGGAGCATGAGGAGGAGGAGGAGGGGGAAGAGACAGCTTGGCCGTCTGGTGAGGGTACCCATGCTGCTTGCCTGTCATCCTTTCATCGTGTATGGCCTGAGGAGGAGGAGGATCCTGAAAGTGATCTTCCTAGTGAGGACAGCCATGTGTTGCGTACAGGTACCCTGGCACACATGGCTTACTTCATGTTAGGATGCCTTTCTCGTGACCCTCACGTTACACGCATTCTGGCCACTACGGATTACTGGGTGTACACACTGCTCGACCCACGGTATAAGGAGAACCTTTCCACTCTCATACCTGAAGAGGAAAGGGGTTCGAGAGTGATGCCATACCACAGGACCCTGGCGGACAAACTGATGGTAAAATTCCCATACGACAGCACTAGTGGCCGAAGGCGCAGTTCCGAGGACCAGGTGGCAGGGGAGGCGCGGAGATCAGCAGCATGTACAGCACAGGCAGGGGAACACTCTCTAAGGCCCTTGACTGCTTTATGGCTCCCCAGCAAGACTGTGTCACCGCTCCCCAGTCACGGCTGAGTCGGCGGGAGCACTGTAAAAGGATGGTGAGGGAGTACGTAGCCGATCGCACGACCATCCTCCGTGACGCCTCTACCCCCTACAACTACTGGGTGTCGAAGCTGGACACGTGGCCTGAACTCGCGCTGTATGCCCTGGAGGTGCTTCCTTGTCCTGCGGCTATCGTCTTGTCAGAGAGGGTGTTTAGTGCGGCTGGGGGAATCATCACAGATAAGCGTACCCGCCTGTCAACCGACAGTGCCGACAGGCTAACACTCATCAAGATGAACAAAGCCTGGATTTCCCCAGACTTCTCTTCTCCACCAGCGGACAGCAGCGATACCTAAGCAATACGTAGGCTGCACCCGCGGATGGAAGCATCGTTCTGTATCCCCATCAAAAACGGGGACCTTTTCGCTTCATCAATCTGTGTATTCTATTCATCCTCCTCCTCCTGCTCCTCCTCCTGAAACCTCACATAATCACGCCGAACGGGCAATTTTTCTTAGGCCCACAAGGCTCAGTCATATAATTTTTCTAAACAATTTTTATACGTTTCAATGCTCATTAAAGCGTTGAAACTTGCACCTGAACCAATTTTTATTTTAACTGGGCTGCCTCCTGGCCTAGTTACCAATTAAACCACATTAGCCAAAGCGATTAATGGGTTTCACCTGCCCTCTTGGTTGGGCATGGGCAATTTTTCTGATGTACATTAGTACTGTTGATACAGCAATTTTTGTGGGCCCTCGCCTACAGTGTAATCAAATTAATTTTTAGCCCACCTGCATTACAGCTGACGTTACATCCGCTGTGTTGGGCACTGCAATGGAATATTTTTATGTACCGCCGGTGGGTTCCAGGGAGCCACCCATGCTGTGGGTCCACAGGGAGTTGTAAATGCATCTGTTTCCACTTCTAAAGAACCCCAGTCTGACTGGGGCATGCAGTGTGGGCCGAAGCCCACCTGCATTAAGCACAACATTACTACCTCAGCTGTGTTGGGCAATGCAATGGGATATTTTTATGTACCGCCGGTGGGTTCCAGGGAGCCACCCATGCCATGGGTCCACAGGGAGTTGTAACTGCATGTGTCCACTTCTAAAGAACCCCAGTCTGACTGGGGCATGCAGTGTGGGCCGAAGCCCACCTGCATTAAGCACGACATTGCATCAGCTGTGATGGGCACTGCAATGGGATATATTTATGTACCGCCGGTGGGTTCCAGGGAGCCACCCATGCTGTGGGTGCACACGGAATTCCCATTGCGGAGTTGTACCTGCCTGTGACTATATATAAAAAAACGCGGTCTGACTGAGGCATGCAGACACCTTGACAGAATGAATAGTGTGTGGCACATAGGTTCCCCATTGCTATGCCCACGTGTGCAGCTCCAGATGGAGGTGGCACTGGATTGGATTTCTCATTGCTTCTGTACAGCATTGTGGGCTATCGCCCCGCCCCTTTTAAAGAGGGTCGCTGCCTAGCCGTGCCAACCCTCTGCAGTGTGTGCCTGCTTTTCCTGTGGCAGACGCACTTATAAATAGACATGAGGGTGGCGTGGCATGAGGGCAGCTGAAGGCTGGGCAGGGACAGTTTGGTGTGCGCTGTGGACACTGGGTCGTGGGGGGGGGGGGGTTGGCAGCATGTAACCCAGGAGAAGTGGCAGCGGAGTGTCATGCAGGCAGTGATTGTGCTTTGTTGGAGGTAGTGTGGTGCTTAGCTAAGGTATGCATTGCTAATGAGGGCTTTTCAGATGTAAAAGATGTTGGGAGGCGGGGGGCACTCTTGCTGCTATTGTGGCTTAATAGTGGGACCTGGGAACTTGAGATGCAGCCCAACATGTAGCCCCTCGCCTGCCCTATCCGTTTCTGTGTCGTTCCCATCACTTTCTTGAATTGCCCCGATTTTCACAAATGAAAACCTTAGCGAGCATCGGCGATATACAAAAATGCTCAGGTCGCCCATTGACTTCAATGGGGTTCGTTACTCGAAACGAACCCTTGAGCATCGCGAAAATTTCGTCTCGAGTAACGAGCACCCGAGCATTTTGGTGCTCGCTCATCTCTAGTTACAATGTATCTCTATACATAAACTATGAATGCTTCCAAACATCAAACATGAGAAAGTGTCAGCTCTACGTACAAAATATGCTTTATTTTCCTTATAGACAGGACATCACATGACACAGGAGACGTGTTTCGCCATATGAATGTTTCCAGTTGCACTTTTTTTCCCCCTTCAGACAGATGACTGCATTGACATGTGAAGCTGATTGCTGCAAAACGCCTTCTGGGAAATGCTATGAATAGAAAATGAATGATTTCTACTCAAGTAATTACCTGCAAATCGGCTGCGAGGAAGTAATAACACTTGTCCTGGAATCTGGGCACCTCTTTCATGTCTCTTTTTGGGTCAGTGTGTAAATATGTGTTTGTCATCGTGATGTGAGACACAATATTAAGATCCGAGCATTCTCCACTCATTACTGCTGGATTAACCTCATCATCAGGGACTATTTGTAAACATATCTGATGGTGGTATATCAGCTGTTTCTATGGCCCCGGGCCTGATAGTGGTCATATTGAAGCCGGGGAAGGATCCTCTGACGCCAGATTCCTACCGTCCAACGTCTCCGAAAATACATAGATTTAAATTACTTGCAAAAATGTGAGCTACCAAATAACAGAGTTATCGCATCTTACTCACCCAGGCAAACGGGTTTCATGACTGGAAAGGCAACAGATATAAATATACAGCATCTACGCCTACATATTAAGACTGCCTGCAGGGAATCCGCTTGTGGATGTGTCTCCTTTAAACACATGGGATGCTTTGGACTGCATTGTTAAGTTTTGGTCCACCCTTTAGAGCTTGGATTCCACTAGTATAGGAGTCTCCCAAAGTTAGAGTCCATACAAATTTTGACATATCAGAACACTTTTTGCTGGAAATGGGTATAAGACAGGGCTGCCCTTTATCCACCCCCTACTTTATCTGCTTTGGTCATTGAGCCTTTGGCACTAGCTTTCACCAGCCCTCATCTATCAAGGGTATTCTTAGAGGTTCTTTAACTGTAAACATCTCGCTGTATGCGCATGACATGCTGCCTCACCTGCTGGTGATGGTCCTTCCTCGCTTCTCTCCTTAGAGGAGTATTCTAAATAAATTTACTATCAGAGGTGTACATACCTATAATCAATGCTCTAACCACATTATATAATGCAAGGTTCTTGGCATATAATTTGATTGATCAAGTTACACTGGCCCATCTACCAACGTCCATCTGACCAAGCTTTCAGATGGGTCCTAACTAGAGATGAGCGAGCATACTCGCTAAGGCAAACTATTCGAGCGAGTAGTGCCTTATGCGAGTACCTGCCCACTCGTCTCAAAAGATTCGGGTGACAGCGGGGAGAGCGGGGAGGGACGGGGGGAGATCTTTCTCTCACTCTCTCCCCCCTCGCTCCACCCTGCTCACTCCCGCAACTCACTCACTCATTCTGTTAAAAGTCCCAGAATACCCCTTTAACTTGATAGATGTTTTTGGTACATTTTCAGATCTGAGGTTTAACTGGACCAAGTCTATTACATTTGCTCTGTTCCCCAACTACTGTCCCAGTTTGCCCTTACTGGTATTGTAACAAATCATAGAACAATTTAAAGGGGTTATACCAAAATCTGAAGTTATCCTATATCTACAGGATAGGGGATAACCTGCTGATTGGTGGCAGTCTCACTGCTGAGACCCCTGCCGATCTCTAGATTGGAGGTCCTGTATTCCCCGTCCTCACTGTGGGGTTAGTGCACCCTCTGAAGTGAGGTGAATACTGAATGGAACACTGGTCGCACAACCACCAGCGCTGCATTCACTTTTAATGGCACTGCTGAGACATCCAAGCAGCACCCGCTTGGGTATGTCCGTTAGCCCCACTGGATCCATGCAGTGACAGCCAGAGCAGGACATGGGAGATCAGCGGGGATTTCAGTGGTGAAACATCCATCAATCAGCAAATTATCCCTTAACCTGTGTATAGCCTGTGAATAGGTGATAACTTGAAATACTGGTACAACCCCTTTAAATGGGTGTCATGATTTCCAGAGACACTGAAGGTTTTACTGGCCTCAATATTGATCCTCTTGTTAAAACCCCTAAGCTGCAGCTAGACTCCAGGCATCCGTTACTGCCATCACTTGTCGCCTCACAAATCTGTTTAAAATGATCTCACCGATCAAATTACCCAAGAAGTTATTTCCCTTATTGAGCAGTGTGCTACAATCCTTCTACTAGCAAGGTAAACCATCCAGGTTCAGTCTAGTGTCGCTGCGTGCCCCTAACCATCACGCTGGCAATCTGTGCCATTATTTCTTGGGCTGAGAACTGGTGCATGCCCACTGGTGGGTTGATGTTAATAGGAGTAATGTAGCTACTGCACTGGCGGGAGCTATTGTAGGGTCCAATGAGATCCTTACCGATTTATTACACTCCACTGTCCAGTCTACTGGGCAAAAGTGGGGGGTGAAGTTCTTAATGCTTCTACTCTTAGATACATCCTCAAAAGATAAATCTCTTTCTTCAATAAGAGTCCTCTTCAGATTGTTGCTAAGGTGTGGAGACTCTCTCAAGAGTTGTTGGGGGCAGAGTGTAACTAAAGAAGTTTAGGCACCATACTGAAATTTTGAATGCCTCCCACCCCCTTGAGCATGAACATTAACCATATCCAGTAGTGGTAGATATAATCTCGACACGTGTCCTGTAGATTGTGTAAGTGATTATAGTATCAGTATATCAAGTGATAACAGGTTACGTCTTCCCTGACTGGAGTTGTTCACTTTCCTGGTTTTTCCATCTAGCTCAGACAGCCATGATGACTTCTCCCGGCCACAACTTGTCTCTGCAGAATTTACCACACAGACATTTTTGTCTCCTTGCTTTTCAAAACCTTTCGTATGTTTTCCACACCGTTACACAAGCTTCCCATTCATAGCACCCCCAAATAATAATAATACCGTTGTGGTGCCCCACACAGTAATAGTGTACCAACCTTTTCTGCCCCTGTAGGTCCTACACAGCAAGTGCTGCTTTTAGTGCCCCCATACAATTAAGGTGCCTCCTTGTACATCTAGTTAGTAATAAAGCTTCCTTATATTCCAGCTCAATCATAATGCCTTTGATCAGTTTTTGTGGCCCCCTTTATGCCCCCACTCAGTGTTTATAGCCCTGTTTATGTCCCTGCTCAGCATTTATATACTCCTTGCCCCCACTCAGTATTTATACCTCCCATTGTGCCTGCTCAGCAATTATAACTCTGTTTACGCCCCACTCAGAATTTATAGCCCTGTTTATGCCCCTTTCAGTATTTACACCCATTTGCCCTTGCTCAGTATATTTTGCATAATGGCACCTTTATGCTGTACAATATAAAAGGACAGTATGCCAATTCTAACTGCATGCAACTTCTGCGCCCATTGCTGGGCCTCATACGGCTGAGGCTGGGGATTGGCTGCAGCGGTTACGTGACATCATGTGACCGGCTGCCGAAAAGTGAGAGGAGCTGCCGGGGTTAGATGTAAGCATACTGTCCTTTTTAACGTTACAACATTAACACACTTTTTATAGTAATCACAGTTCTATGGGAGCTTAGTCCAGACCCGGCAGCCTGGGCTCCCCTGAGATGCAGGTCCCATAGCAGCTTCTATGGCTGTTACGATGGTAGTTACGCCCGTGGCTCGGAAGACTGTGGATCTCATTCTCTTTCCCATGACTACCCTCTGGTTTAGCCCATATCTTTCCCATTTTTTCTTACTCCACCGTCTAGCCTACTGGGCAAAAGTGGGAGGTGAAGTTCTTAATGCTCCTACTCTTAAATACCTCCTCGAAAGATAGAAAAACTGAGTTAACAGTTCGATTTGGTCCTTAATGGAGGGTCTTTTTTCTTTATTTGCAGCTCTCTAATGCTCTCAAAGCCCTCGCTTATACAGACAACTAGAATTAAGCAGTTTCACAAGCCGTTCCCTGGATGGGTGGAGAACATCCCCGGGTTGCCCTCTGAGGACTTGTTAAGGTGAACTCATATTACTCGTCAGTAATTAATGCTTAAGATTCTCCAATCCAAATAAAATGTCTTAATAGAATACATTATACCCTTGTCAGACTTTAGTTTGCAGGCATTTTCTTCCCCTAATATTTATCTTCTGGGGTCAGTGACAACATGCAGCTTCAGTCCAGGGTACCAAGGGCCCATAGATGGAATTGATTCTGGAGGGTCAGCAACATGGAAACAGTATCTGTTCATTTTTAGGTCTATTTGTTCCCCACATGATGACCTTGACAAAATGGAACATCAAGGAGCACTTATTACCTATCGGAAGGCCCTTGAAGTATTATTATGTGAAGTCTTTCAATTTATTTTCAAACAGTAGATGTTTATAACAGAACACCGCCAATTCCCGATCATCCTCCCCAACAATATCTTCCAAAAACGTCATAAATAAATGAATGCAACATGCACTTGGCATATATTTTAGTATTTCGTATATATTCTTCAACTTTTTTTTTCCTGTGGGGAGCAGCAATTAAAAGGGTTTTCTAGGCATTTACTAGTAATGGCCCATCCTCAGGATAGATCATTAATAATTGGGATCCCTCGGGATCCCTGTCAACCAGCTGATCCTCCATCCCGCTGCCTATAGGCACTAAAAAAATGTGAAAAAATGCTTAAAAAGTTTCCTTAAATATTTGAAATGATAAAAAGTAGTAAAAGTTTATTTTATTAAAAACCCTTTCCCAGTCGTCACATCAAAAAACAAAGAATTGAAATAAAAAAATACAAATTTGGTATCACCGCAACTGCAAAAACTCAGATCATTAAAATATTAGATCACGACTCTTGCACAGTAAACACCGACAGGAAAGAAAAAACACAATGTCAGAATTGTTCTTTTTTTTGGTCATCTAACCGGTATCCAACAAAAAGTTAAATAAAAAGTGATTCAAAAGTCAAATGTACCCCAAAATGGTATTAATAAAAATTACAGGTTACTGCACAAAAAAGGAGAGCTGACACAACCCGATCGAGGAAGAAATGAAAAGGTTATGCAGGTCAAAAGATGGTGACAGATAGCAATACTGATTCAGAAGGTATTTAATTTTTTAAAGTCCTAGTACAGGTAGTCCCCGACTTGCGAACAGGTTCCGTTCCGGGAGCCCGTTCGCAAGTCCGTTTTGTTCGCAAGTCGAACAAATGGTAGTATGGAGGGGATCGCGGATGGATCCCGCTCCATACAACGTCGGGTGCCGGCTGTTTCTTACAGCGGGCACCCGGCGGCAGCAGTTCCGACGAGCTGCGCCGCTCGTCAGAACTGTTAACACTTTAAATACCGCTCTGACAGCGGTATTTAAAGTGTTAACAGTTCTGACGAGCGGCGCGGCTCGTCGGAACTGCTGCCGCCGGGTGCCCGCTGTAAGAAACAGCCGGCACCCGACGTTCAGGGGGCCCGTACAATGTCCCGCGATGAGATCGCGGGACGCTGTGTGGTTGCTAGGCAGCCGGGGACCTCCTGAAAGGCCCCAGGGCTGCCTATGCAGAGTGCCTATCAAGCGCACGGCTTGATAGGCGCTCTGCATAGACAGCCCTAGGGCCTTTCAGAAGGCCCCCGGCTGCCCCGCAACCGCGATGTGACCGGACAGGCTTCTATCAGGCTTGATAGAAGCCTGTCCGGTCCCTGCACAGCATGATGTAATGCCATAGCATTACATCATACTGTGCAGGACAGATAGTTCGTATCTAGCGAAATTCGTAACTCGAATGTTCGCAAGTCGGGGACTATCTGTACATTGAAGAAAATCCAATGATCTACCTATTTTAAATAAGGCCGGTCATTGGTGCTAGACTAGCCGGAGTCTCACTGCCAACCTCGTGGGATTTTCTCATGTAATGGTGTAGAGAGTATACAGAGAATGGTGTGACAAGAAAAAACATCCAACAAAAGGAGATCTGAAACAACCTTTAGACAGAAACAACTCATCACCAAAAAGAGTCATAGGAGGATGTCCGAAATCATTCTCTCCAACAAGTGCTGCAGTTAGGAGCAACCGAATACAATGCTGGTGCTCCGACTAATAACGTGTCCAAAAGCACAAACTGTCATTCCTCCGCACGGATGGGCTATAACAGCAGAGAACCAGTTACAGCACCACTGTGTCTAGGAGAAACAGATAGAAGAGACTCCAGTGGGCAAATGAGCGCCAAAACAGCTCCTGGTCAGATGAATCCAGATTTCTGTTGTACCATGCTGATGGGAGGTCAGACTTTGGCACAAACAGTTAAAATTGAAGACTCCTTCCTATCAGCTGCTCAGAACATGTTAGCACCACCATCTAATGGGCAGCAACTGCAAGAAGCTTTCTGTCCACAGGGACCGATATTCCTGAAGCACAATGAACTGCTGTGGTTCTAAAGGCCAAAGGAGGTCCAAAGCAATAGTAGTGAGGTAAGGTGGCCATTCTGTGTATAATAAAGTTATTTTTTATATATAATATGAAGAGATTGTACTAAAATCCCCAATAAAAATTATGATACAATGTGAAAATTTCACCCCCTGTGATAGTTCAGTGCAAGGATAAATACAAAATAACTGAACTGCCATTGTCTGTGATATTGCTATAACAACACTAGAGAAGTAAAAAAATAATATATACCCTCTTCTATAGGTTTTGCTTTAATGAAGTTATATTTATGGATTTTGAGACAACATTATAGTCCATTTACTAGACCAGGCTTAAATAGAATATGTTGGGGTGCAGTGAGTACCCATGGCAGTGCCCTAAAAGTTACTTCTACTTTGTGATATGGAAGGTCAATGATTCTGATTAAAGTGAAATGACACGATCACTCGTATATTGCTCAAATATCAATCAGGTGTATCATCTCAGTGCGATGAATAAAGGAGATGATGATTTAATGAATTTCCTCATGTCTTCATTAGTGGGTCCATGAACTTCACTTATGAGCATGAGATACATACAATTTTATTAAACTGTCTCTCTAACAACATCCAAACTGGAACTCAGAAGAAGGAACTGGCATCATTTCAGGACATTGACCTTCATAGGAGAAATTATGAATGTGATACATCACATATATAGGGTAATTACTTCATGACCTGCTGCATAAACATCCATAGACTGTTAAATGTGTGTGATTCACAGCTGTGTGTCACTTTTTAAGCTCTGAGTTCACAAGTCTCCTGTCTCAGCAGTCTCGTCGTGAAGAAATAAAACAGGAAAAAGAGGAATGTAGCAGAGTCGAGGACGAAGGTTGAGTTATATCGGATTCGCTTCTATCAAACAGATAAAAAACAGGAACCTTAAAGGGGTTGTCTAGGATTAGAAAAGAGAGATATTTTTCTAGAAACAGTGCCACTCTTGTCTGTAGACTGTGCCTAGTATTACTGCTGTCCAGCAAGGTCACTCATTCATTTTTATATTATACTGCAGCTTAACCCCATTCACTTAAATATTATAATACCAGACACAGTCATGGATGAGAGAGGCTCTATGTTGAGAAAAAAAAGCAGATAACCTTTTCTGATCCTGGACAAAACTACAATACCAGTTATACTACAGCAAAAAATATAGCACTTTAGTGTCCCTCTCACTATACTAGCGCCCTACACAACCCTCACAGCAATAGTGCTCTTCAGTGCCCTATCACAGTAATAGTGCCCATTATTGACCCCCCTCATAGTAATAATGCCCTTCAATGACCCTTTCACAGTACTGCTAGCCTTAAGTGACTCCCTTACAGTAATAGTGCCTCTTAGTGACCCTCTTACAGTAATGGTGACACTCTTACCATTATAGTGCCCCTTAGTGACCCTTTCACAGTACTAATAGTCTTATGTAACCCCCTCACAGTAATAGCACTTCCTAGTGACACTCTCACAGTAATAGTGCTCATTAGTGGCCCCTCTCACAGTAAAAGTGCCCCTCAGTGCCCCTCTTACTGTAATAGTGCATCTTAGTGACCTCCTCACAGTAATAGTGCCCCTTGGTGACCCTCTTACAGTAATAGTGACCCTCTTACCATTATAATGCCCCTTAATGACCCTTTTACAGTACTAATAGTCTTAAGCAACCCCCTCACAGTAATATTGCCACTTAGTGACTCCCTTACAGTAATAGTGCCCCTTAGTGACCATCTCAGAGTATTATAGAAATAGGAAAAAGAAAAAAATGGAGTGGAGCAACCCCGGTGTGGAAATATTTGAAGTGAGGATCCTGGGATTAGGTAGCAGGGATAGAATGGAGACAACTTTTTTCTTAGGAGTGGGCAGCCCAATTACGAAACGTTCTATCCATAAGGTGAACATGTAAAATCGCAGACAAAGAATAAAAAACAAAAAAAATATTTTTTTTTTTGAGGGGTAACCATGGCGCAACTTTCAGACAAAGACGACTGTCATGTGTATTTGCCAAAAGAAGCATTAGTTTATTAATAAGGCCAGCTTGTAAACACATTTCAAGATACACATGATTACATTTAAAAACATGAATAGAATGGAAATTAATAGAGGGAAAGTAGGACATGGTTTAGGTATGAAGCGTGATCTGACCCGCCCATGTGCAGGCGGCTTAAAGCATATATATAGTTCAATAGTATTTAGAATCAACTGAATAGCTGATAGACATACTTATGATTAAATTATAGTAAGCACTTTAAAAGGTAGTAAACAACAGATATAAAACAAGCCTCGTCATTAAAACAAATATCTGGGGAAAATGGAAAATCTATGCTGTGGGACAATATGTCCCAATTCATGCATAGAGATTTGCCCATATATTTATAAATAGCTGATTATTGTCTCCAGCTGTTAATATTAAAGGCATTCCTGAAATGATAGTGAGAATGATTTACACAGAGTGGATACAAACATTGTTGCAAAATGTCTGTGTATATAGTGTAACAAATCAATTCATGTATTTATTATATAGCAGTCGCAAGAAACATAAATAGAGATGAGCAAACCTACTCGTTTCGAGTAATTACTCAATCGAGCACAGCGATTTTCGAGTACTTCCATACTCGGGTGAAAAGATTCGGGGGGCGCCGGGGGGCAGGGGGAGGCGTGGTGGAGCGGGGGGTAGCATCGGGGAACAGGGGGGAGCCCTCTCTCTCTCCCTCTCCCCCCCACTCCCCACTGCAACCCCCCACTCACCCACGGCGCCCCCCGAATCTTTTCGCCCGAGTACGGAAGTACTCGAAAATCGCGGCGCACGGGCGAAAAAGGGGCGTGGCCGAGTAGGTTCGCTCATCTCTAAACATAAACTATGTGTCTAACAATAAATGTGAAAGTCTTATTGGTTGTATCGAAATAGGTGAAATAAAAATTATAATTTTACTGTCCTTGATGGTGTATATTAGGAACGATTCTTTCAGCGCTGATGGCTAGGGAAGCGGTGGCAGTGATTTAAATTGTGCATGTTGGCAGGAGTGGAGGGGCGCGAAACGTAACAAAGAAACCCTGCTTTAAACTGTCTGATTAGGAGAGAAAAGGGGGGAGTGGTTTATTTGACAGCGGAGCGCTACCGCACGATCCAAATATCTATGAGAGCGGGAAATAGCAGGGAGAAAGTCAACTGTGGGTGCGTGTGCTGGAATGAATGAGACAGTCGTGCTGTGTGTGAAAGCAGCTGATGCTGCGGACGCACACACTCCATAGTTACTCATAAGGTCAAGGAGAGGAATATTAATGTATAAAAACAAAAATGGAGAGGATTAATTAAATAAATTGAGATGGGGAGGGGTTGACAGGCAGCCCGTATTAATCAAAGCCAGAGGAATGGTGTAATTGGCGTGGAGTTGTGGGAGACCCACGCTTGGTATTTAGATGGATGAGTGGTTCAGATAGGTCAATAATTAAGTAAAGAAGGGATATGAAAGATGATTATATAAATACGGGATATAATAGTAAAAGTTTAAAAAGACACTTAATGTGTAAAAAGGATGTACAAATGAAAAAAAGATAAAATAAATGGAAAAGAATAAATAGTAAAAAACTGTAAAATGGGGAAAGAATAATGGATGTTAATATATGAACGTATGGATAACTGATGTGTTTGTGTGGTGGAAGGAAAATGGAAGTGGAAATGGGAAGGTTGGTGATCAAGCAATGGACTAATTGGGGTAAAGGGATAAAATTGTTGGGATGAATAGATAGTTGTATGAAGGGAAAAAAATTATATGCATAAAAAAAAAAGGTTGGAAATGAATACATCGATGACGAAATATGACATAATATATAAAACAAATAATAAAAAATGTTTAGTTTTAAAAAAATAAAGGAATGGGAATTGATGACGTAATTCTGGAGAAGGACATCTATATATTATGATAAATTACTTGTAATAGAATTAATTCCCGATATGATGGGTCTACCGGGTGGGAGATTTTTGTGGATTTGGGGTAAATGGTAAAATGTGGGCACTCTTGGGTGGTTGATAATTGGGAAGTTTTTCTCTTTTTTATTAATGATACCCTTTGTGAAGGCATTTTGGCTAAGATTGGTATATGTATACTTGCTCTCTTCTGCAGGATTGGATGTGAAGGGGGTATAATATGTGGGATCTTGAAGGATTCGCATTGCTTCTTTAAGGTAGTCCAGGCGATCCTGAATTATAATGCCGCCACCTTTGTCCACGTTACGAATCACTATGCCTTGGTTGTTCTTCAAATTCTGCAATGCCTGACATTCATCTTTTTTTTAGATTGGATTTTGTTTGTTGAAATTTATTGATGACCCTGAATTCAGACCAAGGGGGAAAAACTCTCAATGTAGCTCCCTGTGTGGTGGAGGGGATAGAAGAATGATTTGGGTTTTAGTCTTGTATGAACTGGAGATGGGGAACGTGGTGATACGTGAGACATTACAGTCGGTTCTTCTGATGGAGTTTGAATGATTTTGTCCGTCTTCTCCTTGATTGCAGGGTCTTTTTAATGTGGTTTTTCTGATAAAATCATTAACATCTATATACAGATTAAAGTCATTTTCTCTTTCATTAGGACAAAAAGATAAACCTTTGCTGAAAAGACTAGGTTCAGATTCTGTTCATTGATTTTTGGATACATTAAACATTATTATTGTATGGTCTTGTTTCTTTTTGGGCTGCTTTCTCCTCCCCCTACTGCCTCTTTTTGTCCCTTTCTTGTACGTAGCTTTGTTTTGTGTCCTATTGGATTGAAAAACTTAATGCCTATGGTATTTGAATGTTCTTTGATATGTTGAGTTGATACAGGGGTGATAGATGTGGGAAGATCTAAAATAGACACTGAATGAGTAGAGAGACGTGATGGGGATACTTCATCTGGAGTGATAGGTCTAAATCTTGCTGCATTGTATATGGTACTGAGGGAATCTTTTTTGGTGGATGTATGGAATGAGTAGATAGGTCCAAGGTGCAATAGACTCAAGCCGGTTTACTTTGGGTGTTTGAAGTGGCAAGGGTAACTTTAACTGAAGAGAAAATGGTGGTGAGAAAGGCCAGGGATGGCACTGTTTGTGTTTGTTCCAGGAGTAGCCCAAACAACACATCAATATCGTTCTTTTGTGATTGAGATGGGTTGGAAGTACCCTGTAAATCCGATGATGGTGTTGTGGAGTGGGTAGCTGGAGTAGTGACTGATGTAAGAGACTGGCAATGATGGCGAGTGGTGGGTGTTGACCCCACTGATGTTGTCACCGATGGTGGTATATGGCTAGAAGATGGATGTGAGTCGGTGATATTATTGCATATAGGGTTATCTGATATGGGATCCATGTTGGCAAACCTACTTTTTGATCTGGCTCCCAGTTTTAAATAAGTGGATTGCGGATTTTTGTTCGGATTCTTAGAAAAAGGTGAGATGGATGAGGGTGGTTTTTGTCACATCCCTGACCCTCATTCTGTTCATAGATATCTGTCTATGAATATTTTTCAAGGTTGTGTCTGGTCTTGATTTTTTGGCATTTTATATTACGATATTTTCAGTGAGGTAAATAATGAGAAACCATTATTATAAGATTTTCTAAGTCAAAAAATAATTTGAACAATGACTTATCGTCCATGTGGCTCATTTCTTGTTGTTGTTGAAGTGACTGTTCTCTTGCGGATTTTCTGGTGTATTTGTGGAACATGCATTCTCTCTCATGGAGCCGGCTGGTGCAGTAATCCACTCTGGATGTCCTTGTAGTTTCCTGTGGGTGATTGTAGGAAGCTCTGATACTCTGGCTGTGGACCTCTGTAAGGGTGAAGCCTCAGGTGTCACAGACCTTTCACGGATCCTAGTAAGCTCGTAGGAAGCAATATAGAAATACGGGAAAAAAGGGGATGGAGTGGAGTAAGCCCGATGTGGAAAAGTCTGAAGTGAAGACCTGGGATTAGGTAGCAGGGATAGAAGGGAGATGACTTTTTTCTTAGGAAGGTGCAGCCCACCTACGAAACGTTCTACCCATAAAGTGAATGCGTAGAATTGCAGACAAAGAATAAAAAGCAAAAAAAATATCATTTTTTGAAGGGGTGACTATAGCATAACATTCAGACAAAGAAGACTGTCATATATATTTGCCAAAAGAAGTATTAGCTTATTAATAAGACAGACCAGCTTGTAAACGCGTCTCAATGTATGTGAACATTTCATTCAGTACTTACTGGGAATAAACTACATGCTTAAATGTAAAAACATGGATAGGATAGTAATTAATAGATGGAAAGTGGGACCCCTATTTATGCAGTAAAATAAAAAACAGCCCAAACTCACCCTTTTTATCCCCTTCACGGCTCAATCTGCGTCACTCCATTCCCCTACCCATCTGTTCACTTCCGGGTAGGACAACTATGTGACCTCTGTGGTCAATCCATGGCCTCAGCATTGGTACACCTTTGCCCAGTGATGCTTCACAGGGATTAAGTGTGGGACAGTACATGGTTGTGCAACCTGGAAGTGAGTGGGGGGATGAAGAGAGTAGCATAATTTAACAGTAAGACTATTTCAGACTAGACAATGCATGATCTGCCGACTGCAGGCAGCCAACGCTGCAGAGAATCCATGCCCGTCTTTATGACTTATTCCTGAACCACATGAAGTTTTATGATGGTCATAAAGATAATTATAGAGCGCGAAGTAATTGATGATAGTGAAACCATTCCTAGAAAGCAAAAACCCGCTGTGTGTTCATTAAAATGCATTGCGGTAATGTTATAGTAGATGTAAGGTCTCTGACCTTATGAGCGCAATGGAGCGCTACAGGTATAATCTTGTTTTCCAAATTACGGGTTTGGAAAATTTGAGCTGCTCTGAGAATAACCGGTAACACAGCATTTGTGTGAATCAAAAATGATTTTGTCAATTTGTTAACAAGTTAAAGTATTTATAGTCCTTTTAGACAAACACATTGAAAACAAGACTAGAAGTCACCTGACTTACACTTAAGCATAACTTGTTACAGTTCTCTATTATTGCTTACTAAACCTTAGTAAGTGCAGTGACTTTGGTCATTAATTATTCATTTATAAGTATACCTCAGCTTAATTAAGGTTAACATATATGTAGAGAGGATCAAATAAAAAAAAAAACTCACCTGTTTTATTATTTGCTAGCAAAGTAGATCTCTAAAACAAACTCCTTATTTAGTCAGCAGTCTGGCTACACATTTGTGTGAGCAAAGGTCAATGGCAGTTTTCTTCTTCAGGCCTTGTAGTCTTCAGTTTGTCCTATTCTGAAACAAAATATGTGTATCAAGTAAGTTAATGGAGTGGGAAACAAGATGGTGTTCGAATACTATGGTTTCTCTCACAAATCCCCCCTTTTGTGACTGTTTCCTTATGTCACATTGTCCAACGGTTAGCATGATCTAAATTCTGATCCCTGTAGCTTTGGATAAACATTAGGGAATTGTTGTCTAGCTTAACACTAGGAAGATGGACATTTCAAAAAATTAGCCACAATCCACACTGCTATACCCACATAGGGCAGCCTCGTCCCTAAGGGCTCTATTTTAACCCTGGGTCTGAGGGTAGGAGAATCATATGTTCTGGATATGGGTATAGATATGGCTTGAGGAAACAGAACGCAACCATCTAGTTGTATCCGGGTCGAATTTCACTTAATAACATGAGTTGCAATCCTGTGTGTGTTCGTGAACCCATGAACCAATTGTTACATAAACCCACTAGATTAGATACGCACTGAATGAAACAGCAAAGGAGTACACAACTTAACACTACACCACAAAATATACAGAAGAGTCGATGAAGCCAAGATGCACTGAACCAGAAACCGAAGAGCCAATCAAACGATCCCCGATTCTTATATGGCCTGAGTGTCTGTACTACCTTTTTGCCCTAAAGTTGTAGTCTGATTTTTGTGTCATTGTTTTTTATTAAGGCATATAAAATAAACATACTATTGAATGTATACATGGCATGCAGTTGAGTTTACATGTCTCCTGGAATACCTTTACATACATGCCTCTAAACCTATCAATTCAAGATTAACATTCAAGACTTAACTTTAACTTGTCTGCCTAATAAACCTTCCTTGCTTACTTTGTTACATAGTTTTTGTTAACTTGGATATAGTACCTCTGAAGGTAAGATAGGGGAAGTTAGGGTATGGGGTAGAGTGGGGAGTGGATAAGGAAAACCCATGTTTCTACTTCATCCCTATATTGTGGTCACTTAAATGAGCTACTGACGGTACTTTCCCCTCATTCTCTAGTAAGATGAACATTTCACGTCTAAATGCCTACAAAGTCTATCCATCTCTTCCATATTGCATAAAATATAGATAATGTATCACTTTTCAGTGCCAAGACCCTCTCATACGAGCAGTGCTCAATGGTTATTTCAGTTACCTGGTGAAAGTGACGGGGATCTGCAACCTCTAGCTATCACTAATTTCACTGATAGTACGATATGAGCCGTGAGGGTCCTAAACTCAGCTGGTATTTCTTCTACACCCAGGAGTACTATTGCCTGTAGAAGGTTTGGGGAGAGATTTAAGCCTGTGAGTCTATTTATTAGAGTAAATGTTGATTTCCATAGGGAGTTGGTCTCTTTACATTCCCCAAAAATATGAATTAGGAATCCAGGCAGATCATATCCCCTCCAACATGTCCCTTTAGAACTGAGGACTAGCCTAACCAATCTGCTTGGGGAGTTGTATAATCTTGTTACCACTTAAAAGTAAACTTGTAGAAGGTTAGCGAACATGAGCCTTTTTGGGCTCCTAAGAATGCCTTTGTCACTGGGTCGGTGAGTATTTATGTTTAAAGGGGTTGTCCCGCGCCGAAACAGGTTTTTTTTTTTCAATAGGCCCCCCGTTCGGCGCGAGACAAACCCGATGCATGTGTTAAAAAAAACAAAAACGGATAGTACTTACCCGAATCCCCGCGCTCCGGTGACTTCTTACTTACCTTGCTAAGATGGCCGCCGGGATCTTCACCCATGGTGGACCGCAGGTCTTCTCCCATGGTGCACCGTGGGCTCTGTGCGTTCCATTGCCGATTCCAGCCTCCTGATTGGCTGGAATCGGCACACGTGACGGGGCGGAGCTACGAGGAGCAGCTCTCCGGCACGAGCGGCCCCATTCAGAAGGAAGAAGACCGGGCTGCGCAAGCACGTCTAATCGGGCGATTAGACACTGAAATTAGACGGCACCATGGAGACGAGGACGCTAGCAACGGAGCAGGTAAGTGATTAACTTCTGTATGGCTCATAATTAATGCACGATGTACATTACAAAGTGCATTAATATGGCCATACAGAAGTGTATAGACCCACTTGCTTTCGCGGGACAACCCCTTTAAGATCCCTTTCCCAGTTTAGTATGAGGGCTTTTTTGTATTTCTTTACTTCGTCCTCTTTCCCTCCTATGCATATATCATATAGATACTTTAGGGGAGTCTTAGTAGCTAAGGGGATAAACAAGTAATTGTGTATCTCATTGGTATTGAGGTGCAAAAGGAGGTGTGACTTGCAATAAAGCTTTTAACCCCTTAATGACATGGCCTATTTTGGGCTTAAGGGCGCAACAATTTTTGGCGGTTTTTCTTCTCCATTTATCAAAAGTCATAACTTTTTTATTTTTCAGTCGACGCGGCCGTGTGAGGGCTTGTTTTTTGCGTGGCGAACTGTAGTTTTTATCGGTGCCACTTTTGGGTACATAGACTATATTGTAAAACTTTTATTTTTTTTTTATGATAGCAGGGAGAGAAAACGCATCAATTCTGCCATAGATTTTTTTTTTTTTTTTACAGCGTTAATCATGCAGCATAAATGAGACATTCCATTTTTTTCTGCGGGTCGGTACGGTTACAACGATACCAAAATTCTTACATTTTTTTTAGGTTTTCCCACTTTTCTGCAATAAAAACCCTTTTTTTGGAAATCGTTTTTCTATTCTAAATTGCTGCATTCAAAGTCCTATAACTTTTTTATTTTTTGATGTACGGCGCTCTGTGAGGGCTTATTTTTTGCGAGACGAGCTGTAGTTTTTACTGATACCATTTTGGGGTACATACGGCTTTTTTGATCACTTTTATTGCGTTTTTAGTGATGCAAAATGCTAAAAATTAGCATTTTGCCTCGGTTTTTTAGCGTTTTTTTTGCGTGCACAGTCAAAAGCATGTGCAACTTATTGTACGCGTTGTTACGGACGCGACAATACCAAATATGTGGGGTTTAATTTTTTTTTTACCTTTTTTTATGCTAATCTGAAAAAAAGCATTAAAAAGGGGTTTTTTTTACATTTTTCTTTTTTTTACATTTTTCTTTTCTTTTTTTTACATAATTTGTGTCCCTCTGAGGGACTTGCAGCACTGTGCCTATGATCGCTGTCATAAGGCATGGCAGAGCTACTGCTCTGCCATGCCTTATCGCTTATACAGCGATCATAGGCATAGGCAATACAGGACGCCGGTGTCTGGCATCCTGTTGCCATGGTGACAGGCCGGGCTCTCGCGATGACATCGCGAGTTCCGGCCGGAGACACAGAGGGAGCCGCGCTCCCTCTGTGAACTCTTTCCCTGCCGCGATCTACTTAGATCACGGCAGCGAAGGGGTTAACAGCGGGGGGCGCATCTCCGATGTCCCCCCGCTGTTGCAGCGGGACGCCGGCTGTAACTGACAGTCGGCTCCCGCTGCGGGATAGCGCGCGATCATATGTGATCCCGCGCTATCTCCAGGACGTAAGTTTACGTCCTGTTGCGGGAAGTACCAGGCTGCCAGGACGTAAACTTACGCCCTGCAGCGGGAAGGGGTTAATCCTAAGATATATGAACATGTTTGAACTTGGGATGTCGCACTCCTCTCTTAGTTGCTCAAACATTTCATTTTGTTTGCCGATATCAGATCTCTTATGCGTCTAAAGGCCCATTTAGACACAAAGATTATCACTCAAAATTCGTTATAACGATCAAAACTGAGTGATGGTTTAGCTTTTAAAGATAGATGTTTTAACCAAACGATAATTATTGGAAAATGGACACATTTCAGTCCCTGTATGATTGTTGTGTAAACGATAATTGAGCGATAGTTTGCTTGAAAGACATGTGCGTTATCGAAGGGAAAAAAAGGAGCTTCTTTGTATCGGTTCGTGAATATCGTGGGTGCGCTTATCCTGTCTTTAAAACAAACCTAGGTGTTTAGCAGTGATAGAAAGAAAGCTAGATGTATGTAATATAATACAAAAGGAGGCCTATCATAGGCGATCTATGCTAAGGAAAGAGTTATATGAAGAAAAAAAGTAGGTGGTACAAACTATAGTATTTTTGTCATTGGAATGTAAATAATCTCTAGGTCATCTGGTATTGTTATTTCACCCTTACACCACTCTAGGTAACGTGAGAAGAGGTCTATGCAAACCAACACAAATTCCAAAAACCTACCTTTGGCAGCTGTATGTAGTCAATCTGCATTTGTTGGAACAGGTAGTCTGGCCTTAAAGTAACAGTAAGGAGGTGCTTTGGCAACTTTGCCTGGGTTTGTCAAGCGCAAGCCATGCAATATTGAACCCTGGGACAAACCAAGCAAAAGTCACTACACCACATATTACCTCTTTTGACTTGTGAGTTGGTCTGTGGCTCAAATGTGACATCATAGAGTAGAACAGGTGTTTACCTTTCCTTTGTCTCCCTTCTCATCAGGTGCCAATCCTCCTTTTCACCCTAGGGACTAGTTTCTAGCAAAAGGGACAACAAATAGACATCCAAACTTGATTCAGTTGTAACCATAGGGTTGTCTGATGTATCCAGTGGAAGTAAGGCTGCTGCTTTGGCTGCTGCATCTGCTCAGCAGATCCCTAGGGCCTCCGGAGTGACTTCCTTGGTGTGAGCCTGGGCCTTGATGACAGCTACTTGTTTAGGAAGAGCAATAGGCTTGTACAACAGAGATATTTGTTCTGTATTCTGGATTTGTTTACCCAATGATCCAACTAAATTTCTAGTGTGCCACAAAGGTGCAAAATTGTGTGCAATTCCATAAGCGTACCTCAAACCGTTGCAGACCTGAACAGTCTTACCTTCAGCCAGTCAACACACTTCAGCAAGCGCCATCAACCAGGGGCGTAGCTAAAGGCTCATGGGCCTGGGTGCAAAAGTTTATCTTGGGACCCCCCCCAACTTCTCTTAACCCCTTAACGCAGAGGCGTAACTTGAAGCTCCTGGGATGTAGATAATAAGTAAGAAAATATCCTGCAAAAAATACATGAGCCACATAATAAAGTTGGTGATTGTCATAAAGTAAAACCTTACATTCTAATGGCATGAGACAACAAGGAAAGGAATAGGGAGACTATATATACATGGAAATGGGGATATATATGCATGCAAATTAGACTTCTATATGTCTTGTCTAAAGGGAAATGTTTGACATGAAGCTATCCATGTGTTTTGAGACATAGGTACATCATTTCAGTGGGATGAAGCGAGAAGAAAAGGATGATTTCATTTCCATATTGTATTGCAGCTCAGCCCCTTTCACTTAAATACTGCAATAGCAGACACAGTCATGGATGAGAGAGGCTCTATGTTGAGAAAATAAAACACAGATACCCTTTTCCGATCCTGGACACCACAAATGCATGGTGGCATTAAAAGCATAACTTGTGTCATCACACAACTACAATACCAATTATAATACAGCAAAGCCTTAGTGCACTTTAGTGTCCCTCTCACCATACTACCATACTGCTCCATGATGCTCTGACAGTAATAGTACTACTCAGTGCCCATGTGCCAGTAATAGTGCCCATTATTGACCCCCTCACAGCAATAATTCCCCATTGATGACCCTTACACAATACTACTAGCCTTAAGTCACTCCCCTCACAGTAATAGTGCCTCTTAGTGACCCACTTACCGTAATTGTGCCACTTAGTGACCTTCTTACCATAATTGTGCCCCTTAGTGACACCCTTACAGAAATAGTGCCCCTTTGTAACCCTCTCAGAGTAATATTGACCCATAGCAACCCGCTCAAAGTGATAATGCTTCCACTCAGTAATAATGCCCTTTCTATACAGTAAATAAGCAGCCTATATTCACCCCTTTCATCCCCTCCGCTGCTCAATGTACGTCACTCCCTTCCCCCGCCCACCTGTTCAATTCCAGGTAGGACAACCATGTGATCTCTATGGTCAATCCCCGGCCCCAGCATTGGTATGGCCTTGCTCAGTGATCGTCCACTGTGATCACTATTAGACGGTACATGATTGTGCAATGTGGAAGTGAGTGGGGGGGATGGAGAGAGCAGCCTAATTAAATAGTAAGGCTCTGTCAGACTAGACAATGAATGATGTGCCGACAGCGAACGCTGCGGAGAATCCATGCCAGTCTTTATGACTGAACCACACAAAGTTTTATGACGGTCATAAAGATAATTATAGAGTGCGAAGTAATTGATTACAGTGAAAACATTCCTAGAAAGCAAAAACCCGCTGTGTGTTCATATGCATTGCTGTAATGGTATAGTAGCGGTAATGTCTCTGCCCTGTATGGGCAGCTTTGTATAATCATTATCAGTCATTATAGAACAGACCGCATGTGCCGCACATCAATGCAAAGGGGAACCGCTCACCAGAGCCCATGGGAGAAATGTGGGGAATAGTTGGAGTCCACTGTGTAGTGCGCTCTGGGATTCTTCCAAATGTATGGATGACCATCAGTGGCTCTATAGGCTCCTTGCGCTTTATACGGGGTCTCTTTCCCCCCCCCCCCCCCGTACATCTTAAAGAGCACCTGGACAGTATTAAAGGGCTCGTCCAGTCTTACGCAAGCGCAGGTTAATGGCATTGTCTAGGATTATAAAAAGGGCTTGCTGTTTTTCCAGAAGAGCACCACTCTTGTCCATGGCTGCGCCTGGTATTGTAGCTGAGCCCCATTGTAGTGAAAAATGAACATATTCCAGTGATGCTGCCTCTGGAGAAAAGCCAACCTTTCATTAGCCCTTTAAATCATCGTATGACCATTTTGGGACCAGAGATTTTTTTACTTTTGTTTTTAGTTCATGTCTTCTAAGAGCCATAACCTCTTAATTTTTCTATTGACCTAGCCATATCAGGGCTTGTTTTTTGCAGGTTGTGTTTTTTAATGCTACCATCTAATATATAGTATAATGTATGAAAAATCTTTTAAATATTCTTAAGTGAGAATACATTTTTTAAAAATACAACCACCCCTTTAAATCCTTGCATAACTCTCTTAGGACCAGAAATGGTGCATTCTTTTGTTTTCATTTTTTCATACCATAACTTTTTAAATTGACATAACTGTATAAGAACTTGTGTTTTGCAGGACAAGTTGTATGTTTTTATGGTACCATTTAGTATACAGTAAAATGTGCGGAAAAACTTAAAAAAAAATGTTGAAGTGGGGAGAAATGAAAAAAATGCAATTGTGCCATTTTTGGTGGGTTTCGCAGTGCAGTACAAATGACACATGAGCCTCTGGGGCAGTACGAATACAGTGATACCAAATTTATATAGTTTCTCTATCTTTCAAAGTAAGCAAATTTTTTCCAAAACTGCTTTCCGTTGTCGTATTCTGGGAGACGATCGGGCTGCGTGAGGTCTCATTTTTATGCAGGGTGAGCTATAATTTTTATTAGTACCGTTTTGGGGTGTATACATCTTTTTGATCACTTTTTCTACAAGCTTTTTGGAGCCAGATGCTAAAAAAAAAAATTGCAATTCTGGCATTCTATCCTTTTTTTACAGCCTTCACCATGCATGATAAATATTGCGATATTTCAATAGTTCAAATATTTACAATTTATGGGTTTTTTTTTAATTGTTTCTTTTTTATGGGTAAAATGAGTAATTTTTTTTTTTTTACTTTTAATATTTTAAATACATTTTTTTAGCTGTTAAAAAACTTTATAAAATCTTTTTTATACTTTTATTTAGTTCCAATAGGGAACTTGACATGGCTTGACAGTAGGCTCCGAGCTGCCATGCTAATACATCGGCATCTCCCGGGGTGGCGATGGGGTGCAGCCTTGAGCATGGCATCTTAACAGTTAACTGCTAAGTGATAGTTGTGATTGCAGCAGTTAGCGCTAGCTGTTAGAAACAGCTACTAGCTGCCGGGTATGGAATGAACTTATCTCCTGAGAACTCTCCATACAGACATCGCATTTGGTGGTCTTGAAGTGGATAATGAAAAGCCTTGTAACTTTGTAATATTCTATTTCTACCCTGTTTCCCCGAGAATAAGTCCTGCCCCCCAAAAAAGCCCTAGTATGATTTTTGAGGATGCAGAATGATTTTTCATGATTTTTGAGAATGCTTGAAATATAAACCCTTCTCCAAAATTAATCCCTAGTTACAGTTAACAAAAAAGTCAATTTCAATGGTGTCTAGGCAGCTGTATATATAAAAAAGTGAAATCTTTTGGAGCAAAAAAATATATAAGACCCTGTCTTATTTTGGGGGAAACAGGGTAGCAATTTTCAGGATCTCTGCTTGCCTTCAGTGAATGTAATTATTCTTGTTTACATGCTCACAAAATATCCTACACACACAGCTTTAGCAAGCCCCACACATGTGCAAGCAGTATTAGGTGAGGTGGGCTTTAGCTACCGATTTCCCCCCTAGGTACTATTGTACTACATACAGCACTTATTGCAGCAAACAGGAGCCCAAATACAAGTTGGGTTCCTCAAGGGCATCAATGGGCTGTAGGGAAGTAGTGGAGAATGGAGCACAAAGATGTCGCTTGTCGCTGCTACTAGCGGAGAGCTGAGCGCATGAGCTGTAGTAGTTATTGCGGCCAATTTGAGGTGTTTTTTAAAAATAACTTTTCTTAATTTTTTTTGGACGTGAAATGAACAAAAAAGGAATTTTGGATCTTTTTTCCCCCTTTTTTTTATAGTGTTTGCTATTCAGGATAAAAAGTGTGTTCCATTTATTGTATAGGTTATTATGGATGTGACGATGGCAAACATGTAGGTTCTTTATTTTTTGAACAGACAGGAAAATGCATAAAAAAGCTTTCTTTTTTACATGTTTTTTTTTACTATTTTTATGTATTTTTTTTCAATTTTCCCTGCGCAGCCTTCAGCTGCCCTCATGCCACACGCTCGCTTCATAGCCACACCACCCTCATATCTATTTATAAGTGCGTCTTGGGTGAGGAGGAACAGGAGACACACACTGCAGAGGGTTGGCAGGGCCAGGCAGCGACCCTCTTTAAAAGTGTGTGCTACCTCCGTCACAAAATTGTCGGGAGCATAAAGGGGACTCAGGTGCCGGAACTTTTACACATCTCCACAATGCAGAAGCGTATACTAAAACCAAAGACTGGGTTGAAGCAGGAGGTGTCGCAAAAGTAGCCACCACAGGTATACAGTGACCCTGTGAAAAACTAATGAAACCCGTTTTGCTTCCTGTGAACACTCCAATCCAGTATCTCGGATAACTGGGGTAATTTGTAGCGCGAGAGATAATACATGCCGACCAACGCTGATCCCCTGACCCCAAGCAGGAGGAGGAGGTGGCATAATAAGCCTGAGAAACCATGACCGAGGTAGGACCCGCAATACTCTGTGTGGGAAGCACGTGAGCGGGCCCAGGGTCAGGTTCGGTCCCAGCCTCCACCTTGTGTGACCCAATGTGCCGTGAGTTACATAGCAAGGGGAAATCCAAGTGTCCCCACACACTTAATTCTGTGTATGTGTCAGATAGCTGAACACCGCAATGGGAAAGCCTTCTGCGCCCTGCCCAAGTCATTCAGTGTATTTGTGCCAGATAGCTAAAACACCGCAATGGGAAATCTTTGTGCACCCACAGTATAGGCGAGCCCCTGCAACCCAGGGACAGTATTACACATGAAGAAATGAGAGTGCCCAAACACGGCAGAGTTTCACCCCGGCCAGGACCTCGGCCCACACTTCTGCCCAAGTCATTTTGTGTATTTGTGCCAGACAGCTGAACACTGCTATGGGAAACCTTTGTGCACCCACAGTATAAGCGAACCCCTGAAATATTTCTGTAGCAAGAGTATAGGCGAACCCCTCAAACCTTCCTGTAGCAAGTGTATAGGCGGACCCCTGAACCATTCTGTATCAAGAGTATAGGCGAACCCCTCAAACCTTTCAGTAGCAAGTGTATAGGCGGACCCCTCAAACATTTCTGTAGCAAGTGTATAGGCAGACCCCTGAAACATTTCTGTAGCAAGAGTATAGGCGAACCTCTCAAACCTTCCTGTAGCAAGTGTATAGGCGGACCCCTGAAAAAATTTGTTTACCAAGAGTATAGGCGAAGCCCGGAAAAATTAGTTTGCCGAGTAGCGCGGGACTGCCACCGCCATCATGTTTTTGAAAGCCTCCATTTCCACAAGCCTGTACGGCAGCATCTCCAGGCTGATTAATTTGGCAATATGCACGTTTAAAGCATGTGCATGCGGGTGGGTGGTGGCGTATTTCTGCTTTCACTCCAACGCTTGTGTTAGCGACAGCTGAGCGCTGCGTTGAGAGACATTGCTGGATGGAGTGGAGGACCGTGGAGGTGAGGGTGTGGGTGCAGGCCGGGAGGCACTCGTGCCTGAGTCCTGGGAGGGGGATTGGATCTGTGTGGCAGGTTGTGGCACAGGGGAAGAGGCAGTGGTGTGACCCAGAGGTGGTGAATGGCCTTCCTCCCACCTCATGGGGTGCTTGGCCATCATATGCCTGCGCATGCTGGTGGTGGTGAGGCTGGTAGTGGTGGCTCCCCGGCTGATCTTGGTGTGGTTGAACAGGTTGAACACCACTGTTTGTCGGTCGTCCGCGCTCTGACTAAAAAACATCCACACTTTTGAACACTTAGCCCTCTGCAAGGAGGCTTGCCGCGAGGGGGTTCTGTGGGAAACAGTTGGGGGATTCTTGTCTCTGGGCATGCCTCTCCCCCTGGCCACCCCACTGCCTTTTCCAACCTGTCCTGCTGCTGCACTTGCCTCCCCCTCTGAAGTCCTGTCTTCAGTAGGCTTAGCAAGCCAGGTGGGGTCAGTCAGCTCATCGTCCAGCGGCTCTTCCTCCAAATCCTCTGTGCGCTCCTCCCTCGGACTTACTGCCATTACTACTGTATAACCTCACTGACAGACAACTGTGTCTCATCATCCTCATCCACAAAAAGCTCTTGAGACAGTTGGCGGAAGTCCCCAGCCTCATCACCCGGACTCCGGGAACTTTCCAAAGGTTGGGCATCGGTCATGACAAACTTCTCAGGTGAGAGAGGAACCGTTTTTTCCCACTCAGGGCAGGGACCTGAGAACAGTTTCTGGGAGTCTGCCTGCTCAGAATCTGTCATTTTCTTGGAGTGACGAGGCTGGGAGGAAGGAGGAGCAGCCAGAGGATTCAGAGGTGCAGTCCCTAGGCCGGGAGTAGTGGACTGCGTAGAAGACTGGGGGTTTGATACATTGCTGAATGCGTTATCTGCCATCCACGACAGGACCTGCTCGCACTGCTCTGCTTGTAATAAAGGTCTACCGCGCGGACCCGCAAATTGTGATATGAAGCTAAGGAGCGTATGGACTTGGCGCTCTCCTAATCCCTCAGCAGCCAGCTGTGATGCACCCCACCCAGGACCTCGGCCTGTGCCCACACCCTCACTTGGACGTCCACATCCATATCCTCGACCCTTACCCTTACTCCTCATCATGTCGGATTAAGGATAGAGCAGGGCCCAAATAAATTACCCCACCGTATAGCGCTGAGAACTGTGGCTAATTTACCGAACACAGAGACTTGTAGATACCGGAGGCTCTATGCTGTGACCAGAAAAAATTAAACCGCTGTCTTGCACTGATACCTAGGGGTCATTTACTGCTCACAGAGACTTGAATATAAGAGAGGCTGTATGGAGTTGGAGAAAACTAGAAAGCCAGTGGATAGTGCTGGTAAGTGCGGCTACCTCAACACCCCAAGGGAAGGGTATTGTGAGACATTCTGAACAGGGGCAGAAAACTCTAAAGCCAGTGGATAGTGCTGATAACTGTGGCTACTTCACCCATCACAGAGAATGGTATCTGTGAAATGCTCTGCAGTGGCCCAGGAAATATTAGCATACCGTTTAGCGATGAGACCTCTGCCTAATGCACTGCACACATAGAACAGTATAGCTGAAATGCTCTGCAAGGGCCCAGGAAATATTACAGTACAGTTTAGCGATGAGACCTCTGCCTAATGCACTGCACACATACAACGGTATAGCTGAAATGGTCTGCAGTGGCTCAGAAATATTAGAGTACTGTTTAGCAATGAGACCTCTGCCTAATGCACTGCATACATAGAATGGTATAGTTGACATGGTCTGCAGTGGCCCAGGAAATATAAGAGTACTGTTTAGCGATGAGACCTATACCTAATGCACTGCACACATAGAACGGTTTAGCTGAAATGGTCTGCAGTGGCCCAGAAATATTAGAGTACTGTTTAGCAGCAGTACTTTCCCTAACCTCTGCCAGCATGCGTCTGAGGTGAGCCGCGGGCAGGACCAGTTTAAGTATTCGGCGGTCACCTGATCCTGCCAGCCACTCACTGCTGTTGGCAGGCAGAGGGCTGGCACATCACAGCAGGAAGTGGTAATGCCTTCCTCGCATGTTTATTGACTAAAAAATGGTGATAAACATGCGGGGAAGGGAAATGAAATGTTCTCGAGTACCGCGTGGTGTTAGACTCGAGTACCCTAATACTCGAACAAGTGTCAAGCTCGGAAGAGTGTGCTCGCTCATCCCTAGTCATGATCCTTGTCTTCTTGATGTTCGGGTGAAGTCCTATCTTCTCACTTTCTTCTTTTAGCTTCAGGATCAGCGTCTTCAGATGCTTTGCTGTTTCTGCTACCAGGGCCATATTGTCTGCATCTCTTACGTTAGTGATGGATCTTCCACCTATTTTCAACCTAATACCCTGGTCAAGCCCAGCCGCCTCATAATCACTTCCACATAGGGGTTGAAAAGAAAAGGAGAGAGGATTCTTCCTTGTCTTGTGTCCTTTTTTGATCTTGAACCTTTATACATCCGCATACCTGGTCCTCACTGTGGCTTCTTGATTTCTGTAGCGAAACCTGATGCACATGATTGGGTGCGCTGGCATTTCCATCTCACTCAGTGATTCCCAAAGCTTATCATGCTAAATGCAGTCAAAAGCCTTTGTGTAATCAATGAAACACAGGTAGAGCTTCTTCGGATGCTCTCTCGCCTTTCCAATGTTCCACCTCAGGTTTGTGATGTGGTCACGGATCTCTCTGCTTTTGCGGAATCCAGCTTGAACATCAGGCAGTTCTTAGTCAAGGATATTGCCCAAGTGATTCTGGATGATTTTCAGAAGCACCTTGCTGGCATGAGAATCACAGTGATTGTTCTATAGTTTTCACAGTCCTTTACATCACCCTTCTTTGGCAGTGGGATGAAAACTGATCCTTTCTAATTCTTTGGTCATGTGTAGGTCCTTCAGATTGTCCGGCATGGTGTTAGTGCAGCTCTTAGGACTGGTTGGAGCAGCTCTGCAGGGATTCCATTGATACCGAGTGCTTTGCTGCTTGGCAGCTCTGTCATCTCCCACCCCACTTCACTTTCCAACATCCAGCTCCTCTTGGCCCCCATGTTCCTCTGGGTGGTCACTGCTGGCACCAGCATATAGTTCTTCTATATATAGTTTCTTTCTCTTCTTGATGTCCTGCTATCGCTGTTTCATTCCAGTCACTGTCCTTGATGGCTGCTTGACGGGCAGAGAAACACTTCTTCACCTATTTCACAGTGGCAAATAATTCCCTGCTGTGACCCTTTTTATAGGCTAATTTAAGGCTTATGCGTTGGGTGTTTAGGAAGTTAAGATTACAGGAGTTTAAAATGGATTATTACTGTAATACCTTAATGTGTTATTTCTGAGACATAGTATACTGACAGTAATGCTACCTGCATTCCTCTCACTGCATAACATATAGCAGACTGGCCAGAGCTGGAGAGTCTATATGGCAGCACATCTCAGGGACGAACCTTAAAGGGGTTATAGAGGATTAGAAACAACATGGCTAATATCTTCCAGAAACAACAGCACCACACCTGCTCACAGCTCAATTCCATTTACTTCATTTACTCCCATGTGGTGCAACATTAGTGAAAAAGCGTGGGGAAACAGTTAGGGGGTCATGCCACCCTTCTCTCCTGCATTGGATGAAAAGAAGGTGGGGAATGTATAAGAAGGGCAAAGCCATACTGTCCTAGTATGATGGTGTGCACCAATACCAGTATATTTATTATGTTTGTAGTAGAGCTCTCTCTGGTTTTTGCAGGGGTGCCCCAAGGCTTTGTGCTGCAGGAGCAGAAGTATGAAATGATACCCCTGCCTCCGAAACAAAAAAGAAAAATACTACCTTTCAGACACTGAAGGCGCCAATACACAAGATACCCAACACATATTTGAACCATTGAGACTTGTGTGAAGTGACAGAGTAATAGTGACCCAGTTAGTGGCCCCAATAGTAAGTGTTGGCTTTTAATGACCCCAGTAGTAATAATGACCTCCTTAGTGGTCCCACTAGTAATAGTATACCCAATAGTGACCCCAATAATAATAGTAACCCGCCCCATGGTGGTCCCAGTAGTAATAGTGACCTCCATTTGTGGCCCCAGTAGTAATAGTGATCCCCATCGTAGCCCCAGTAGTAATAGTGACCCCCATAATGGCTAAAAAAGTAATAGTGACCACCATAAGTGCCCCAGTAATAATGGCGTCCCACATAGTGGCCCTAGTATTAATAGTGTTTCACATACTGGTCAAGTAGTAATAGTGATCCCCGTTAGTGGTCTCAGTATTAATAATGACCCCCCAATGTGGTCCAAATAGTAATAGTGACTTCAGTTAGTGGCCTGAGTAGTAATAGTGATCCCCGTTAGTAACACCAGTAGTAATAGTGACCCCATAGTGGTCCCAGTAGTAATAGTAATCAATATAGTGACCCCATAGCGGTCCCAAGTATAATAGAGATCCCTATAGTGGCCTTAGTAATAGTGCCCCCGTTAGTAGCCCAAGTAGTAACAGTAACCCCCATACTGTCCCAAGTAGTAATAGTGGTTCCCATAGTAGCCCCAGTAGTAATAGTGATCCCCTTTAGTGGTCCCAGTAGTAATAGTGGCCCTTCACCATGGTTCCAGTACTAATAATTACCTCCATTAATGGCCCCAGTAGAAATAGTGGTCCCCATCGGTAGCCCCAGGAGTTATAGTGACTCTCATAGTTGCCCCAGTAGTAATAGTGTTCCCCATAGTGGCCCTACTATTAATAGTGTCTCAAATAGTGGCCCCAGTAGTAATAGTGACCCCCATAATTGCCCCAGTAGTAATAGTGTCCCCTATAATGACCCTACTGTCTGCATTCCTGTAGGCAGTGCAAATACTGAAGAGAAGAGGACAGATGTCATTGACTGAGAACAGCAATGGCGGCCACTGAACCAGAGCTATGGACCTAGTGTTTGAAATACCTGTTTGGTTGCGGCCCGGACAGCTTGCAGTTATTTTTTAGCATTCATTAATATGAACCACATCTCTGGGATCCTACATCCCAGGTCACCTCATGGCAGGGGCACTGCTGGGTGTAGTTCACCCCTGTCTGCACCCATGTACCAATATACAAACCTGGGGTCTGACTTCAGTCAGCCACACCTAGTGAGCTGGCAGCAAATGACGTGCAAATCTAGAAAAACTGCATCTTGTGAGTCAGACTCTTCCTTGTGTTGCATTTAATGAAATTGTTGTACGTGGTAGTCACTGGGCAATCTGAAATCAGCCCTTCTGTGTCACTGGCGCAGGTACTGCTATGTAGAGTGATGTATAGCACATGCCAGGAGGCTGATGGCATCAGAGGCAACAGAATGAGTGGACAAATCCTGCTCCTCTTACTGCTCTACCCAGCATTCTCATTCAAGTGGATCCAAAGAATGAGAGTTTTACTCCTCCAACAATTCCTGATATTTCAACATTTTGCCCCATAATAAAAATCATCATAACTTAATTTACAAAAATGATTAAACACGATGGCATCTAAAAAGGAAACTACAACTTGTCCTGTAATGTTGCAAACATCAGAAAATTAAAATAAGCAGGATATGAGGGGAAACAAACAATTCTTCCGTTCCTTAAAGGGTTATACTAGGGCTGACTTTAATATCTTGTCCTATGGTCTGATGGTGGGGGTTTCACCAGTAAGACCGCCACCAATCCCTAGTACGGAGTGTTGCTCACACATACGCTCTGCCATTCTATTAATCTTCAATGGGATTGCTGGAGATAGCCGAGTGTTTGCCGTCAGCTGTTTCCATCTGCCCCATTGAAATGAATGGAGCAGCACCGTGCATGAGAAAATACTGCTACATTCAAGCATCATGTCACTGCGGGGAAGTACAGTTAAACATCAGTGACAAGAAGAAGAGGACATGGGAAACCCATTCTCCGGATCGGTGGGGTCAAGGGTGATACCTCCACTGATTGGACTTTTATCACCTATCCCGTGGATAGGTGATAAAAGTCAATCTTGGTACAACCCCTTTAAAGCCAAGATTGTAAATGTTTTTAAAGGTTATTATGATCACTTTTACAGTCAGTTTTTTGATTGCTTCATTGTATCAAATTACAAAAAAGAAAGCCAAATGCTTTTGGTCATAACCTCTATGCAAAACAATGCGTTTCCATGGTTACAGACTACAAACAAACCCTGTGTAGTTTGATCCTGCAGTGGTGGGTTACGCTGTTTCATTTACTCAGGAGCGGACAGGACAACCATAAAATTCTGCGGTGGGCACCAGCTCTTACCCCATAATGGGCCCTAGCAGAAAACAACCCCACTCGGAGATTACTTTGCGAACAATCACTTGCCATCGGGGTTTATTTCTTACAAGACAATCACAAATAACCTATTGGATCTCATTGCTGATATGCCTTGGGACATATTCTATGTAGATGGGGAAGTGTGAAGATTTATCTGCTTCGGTGTGCTCAAAAATGGTCAGTCTGACTTTGACTCTTCCCCATCTTAACCCTTGTTAACCTACAGACACTCAAAGATGCATTGAAAAAAAAAGTGGTTGCAGGAGTTTACATGCTCTTTAAATGGTTCAAGGGAATTCCTAGTTATCCCAAGAAAGTCTAAGGGACCTTTCACACAGGATGGAATTACACCACAGGACGCAGCCAAATCTGCAGATACAGAATTCCGCACGTTTAACAGGAATTGCACTCAGCTTTTAAGCAATTTTCAATTCTGCATCAAAATCCACAGGTAGCTTGCAGTGTGCCGTCTGTCCCACTCCATCCCGAGTAAAAGGTCTCTTATAGGGTTTACGGACGGGGATTACACATAAAATAAATGTACGAACTCCCATTGATTTCTTGTGCAGCTATACAATGAATATGCAGGTTTCCTGCGTATTTAGGGCTTCTTCACACAAGCGTGTTTGCGCACATGCAAAATCTGCTCATGCTAAATACAGAGAAAAGTACCCGTTGATTTCAATGGTTTTATTCTCATAAGTGCGTTTTTCAAGTACTTTCTACAAAAGTCCCATAGAAGGGAGGTTCAAAAATATACAGGGGGAAGGATGTGATACTGCGCAAAACTTAGGAAAAAGAAGACAGCTGACTCTTATTAGGCTTTAATAGTCATTCAATTCCACGGAAGGGGTGTGTCACGCGCGAGTATGAACTGTCTCTACGTGTGCAAATATTACAGTACTATACACAGATATGCATGCGAAACCCTGATTATTGCCGCTCAAAACCTCATAATATACTGCAAAAAGTACAGTAAAATGTGCAGATATACATGATGGCATGTTCACGGCCCACAGAATTGCGCAGTCGCGTACGTTTTGCACATACGCTCATTGCAAACTGCCCTATTCCGTGGGTCACATACACCCATGTGAGCGAGCCCTAACTTTGGACCCTGACTGAACAATGTGTAACTCAATGGAATCAGAGACATTCTGAGAATGAGGACTTCTGTTGAATCACACAGACATTACATGACAGCAAGTCTTATGAAATATGCAGAAATCCTGCTACCGCCTAGTGAAAGGAGTTACCTGTTCTGAGACTCGGCTGCATCCCCAGCCTTTGATCTCTGATCTCCGCGCATTAGATACGTTTTCCAGTGCCTTAGGTTTCTGCAACGCCTTACAATTAACCAAAAGAACAGTAATAAACTTGTGTCATTAATAAAAGAACTGGAAGAGTAACACATTCCATAACGAGCCTCTAATAAGCAGCATTAATAAAATAAATGATCCAACTTTATAACCTGGCGATGCCTTGTGTCACGTCTCACACCTGCTGCCAGATGGGCGCTGCGCCTCACTAGCCGATAATGCCAAACATAGACAGCAGCAGGTGGAAGAACACAGCAAACACTTAGATTCCTACCGCAAACACCTAACGATATATATACATGTCAAATATACTAATTACATTACCTAAAATTGTACAACTGGTTACAACTTGTTACATTACTGTGAACCATTCCAGTCCCATCAGCTGCAGCGAGTTTTGCTTGAATAGAAGGATTTATGATCTTTATTATCAGTAAGAATTGATTCCTACAGAAACAAGATATGTAATTCAGGAAGGCCGCGTCAGTGTAAGGCCGGAGTCACACAGGCGTCCCAATATCGCGCTTTCCAACGTCCTGCTCCATGCAGGTCTTTTTGGAATCCCCTTGACATTTGGGACCTTGCCATCCTCGGATCTCCAACTGTCTGTATGCTTTAACCAGTCGAACTGATGAAGCGGTGTGAGCTTGAAACGCGCTTTCCTATGCTGGCTATGCACGTCATTTAATAAAGGATAATATATATCGACATTTAAAGGGTTGCACCAAACCACCAGTTTTCTTGCTCACTCTTATTTTCCTGTTCACTCACATCTCCTTAGGTGGTGCGTTATCTGGTAGGCAGCTCCTCTATTACTCCGAGTACTAATAGGAACTCCAGAGTCCTTAGTTATTCTTTTGTCTCATCGCAATCAAACAGGTTTTGCTCTACCCTTTATTTTTTCTTTATCTTTGGATTTCCTGTGCAGTCTCTGTGCGCAGTCCCTTCCTCCTGTGCAGTCTCTGTGAGCAGTCCCTTCCTCCTATGCAGTCTCTTCCTCCTGTGCAGTCTCTGTGCGCAGTCCCTTCCTCCTGTGCAGTCTCTGTGTGCAGTCCCTTCCTCCTGCGCAGTCTCTGTGTGCAGTCCCTTCCTCCTGTGCAGTCTCTGTGAGCAGTCCCTTCCTCCTGTGCAGTCTCTGTGCGCAGTCCCTTGCTCCTATGCAGTCTCTTCCTCCTGTGCAGTCTCTGTGAGCAGTCCCTTCCTCCTGTGCAGTCTCTGTGCGCAGTCCTATCCTCCTGTGCAGTCTCTGTGCACAGTCCCTTCCTCCTGTGCAGTCTCTGTGCGCAGTCCCTTCCTCCTGTGCAGTCTCTGTGCGCAGTCCCTTCCTCCTGTGCAGTCTCTGTGCGCAGTCCCTTCCTCCTGTGCAGTCTCTGTGCGCAGTCCCTTCCTCCTGTGCAGTCTCTGTGCACAGTCCCTTCCTCCTGTGCAGTCTCTGTGCGCAGACCCTTCCTCCTGTGCAGCCTCTGTGCACAGTCCCTTCCTCCTGTGCAGTCTCTGTGCACAGTCCCTTCCTCCTATGCAGTCTCTTCCTCCTGTGCAGTCTCTGTGCGCAGTCCCTTCCTCCTGTGCAGTCTCTGTGCGCAGTCCCTTCCTCCTGTGCAGTCTCTGTGCACAGTCCCTTCCTCCTGTGCAGTCTCTGTGCACAGTCCCTTCCTCCTGTGCAGTCTCTGTGTGCAGTCCCTTCCTCCTGTGCAGTCTCTGTGCACAGTCCCTTCCTCCTGTGCAGTCTCTGTCCGCAGACCCTTCCTCCTGTGCAGTCTCTGTGTGCAGTCCCTTCCTCCTGTGCAGTCCCTTCCTCCTGTGCAGTCTCTGTGTGCAGTCCCTTTCTCCTGTGCAGTCTCTGCGCAGACCCTTCCTCCTGTGCAGTCTGTGTGCAGTCCCTTCCTCCTGTGCAGTCTCTGTGTGCAGTCCCTTCCTCCTGTGCAGTCTCTGTGTGCAGTCCCTTCCTCCTGTGCAGTCTCTGTGTGCAGTCCCTTCCTCCTGTGCAGTCTCTGTGTGCAGTCCCTTCCTCCTGTGCAGTCTCTGTGAGCAGTCCCTTCCTCCTATGCAGTCTCTTCCTCCTGTGCAGTCTCTGTGCGCAGTCCCTTCCTCCTGTGCAGTCTCTGTGCGCAGACCCTTCCTCCTGTGCAGTCTCTGTGTGCAGTCCCTTCCTCCTGTGCAGTCTCTGTGTGCAGTCCCTTCCTCCTGTGCAGTCTCTGTGTGCAGTCCCTTCCTCCTGTGCAGTCTCTGTGTGCAGACCCTTCCTCCTGTGCAGTCTCTGTGTGCAGTCCCTTCCTCCTGTGCAGTCTCTGTGTGCAGTCCCTTCCTCCTGTGCAGTCTCTGTGTGCACTCCCTTCCTCCTATTCTCTCTTTGGTCATGTATTTTGTGGAATAACAAAGTTAGAGTTTACTTTAATGACATCCCTGCAGGCGGTCTATATAACGTCTCATTCTATGATGCTTTCAATACATTGCGATACTCGTCCCCACATACACTTGCTACGGTGCTGCTACACAGAAGCGAGCATCCCTGGCTCGCTCAAAGGACAGCTAGTAGGGGATTGGGGTGGCTGGAGGAGATTTCACTCCTCACTCTCCCGCGCCCCTCTCCATTCACTTAACACAGCGGCTGTTCAGCACTGAACGGCTGCTGTTAATACTGAACGATAATCGTTCAGGATTTTATGCAGCTTAAGGGCTCTTTCACACGAACGTCGGCGTTTATGTTTACTCGCTGTAAAAACGCGTGAACGGGCGCACAAATCTAATGTTCAGACAACATACGCCGAGGCTTCAATGCCGTTGGGGGACAGCATAACTCTGCTACGCGGTCTCTTCCTTTTCCCCGCCGGCTCACCTCTTCTCTCCTCCGGCTGTTTGCAATGGGAGTAGACAAGACGGGGGAGGAGCTAAGCTCCCTCCCCTTCCCCTTGTCAGCAGCAGCAGTGGGAGGGGCAGAGTGGGGTGAAACGTAGCTCCGCCCCCTCCCATTGCAAACAGCCAGAGAGGAGGAGAGAGTTTAGCAGTTATGCTGCTAAACTCCCTCCCACCTCCTTTCTCCGGCCGCTATCATTGGCTCCCATAGGAGTGTATGCAGCGGTCGACATATTCCAGGCAGAAAGATAGTTCCAGGACTATCTTTCCTGCCCGGCGTAAAAGCACCCGGCACTATATTGGCCGGCCAGGCACTTTTACGCTGCGGGAATACACCTGTGTGATCTGATGCATTGGAATTCAATGCATGAGATCGCAGCGTATATCGGCCGGCCGTGAAAACAGCGGCCGATATACGCTCATGTGAATAAGCCCAAAAACTGAGCGATGATCATTCAGTATAAAGAGCAGCCGTTCAGTACTGTATGAACGGAAAGGGGCAGGGAAGAGTGAGGAGAGAAATCTCCTCCAGCCACCCGCTGTGAGCCAACGATACTCGCTCCTGTGCAACAGCGCGGGAGCGAGTATATGCAGGGACGAGGGTCAGGCATCATTTAAATGGGGCTTTACTCAGTCTCCCATCGCACTTCCTGTGAGGTTATTGGATTTTCCCAGATTAGTGTTAATAAACCATTAGTGATACAACACTGGTATATAAGAGAGACAGCAGATATCTCTGCACCACCCTTAACCCCTTGTTACCCACCACAGCAGATTGATCGACTCTTCTATGTGCTTTCACTTCCAGAGAGCCTGAACTTGCATTACAGGTTAAGTAATTAAAGATGATTGATGATTAAGAATTCCATATAATCTTCATCTTAGATTATTGTAGCCCAATAAATATTCATCTCCACGAGGAGGAAACATTGACGTTCCTGCTGCATTCCTGAGGAGATCGCAGTGTCTCAGCTACATGAATTAAATTAGTATTAAATAAGATCAGTACAGTGCTGCCCAACACAATGGCTGTCATATAGAAATCTATCTAATTTATCTATCTATCTTTCCATCCTTAAGTACCCCTTTATCAGTCCACCATCTAGTAGCCCGTTGGACCTCTTTTGATCTTCAGAAGTGGAGCAATTCATCGTGGCATGATCCATATCAGAGGTGCACCAAGAAAACCTTCCCCATTACACCATTACTCCACCTCCACCATCCAGACAGGAAGGGGTCATCGATCCATGCTGCTTGAGATGACCATGACCATGAGATGTTTTTTGTCTGCTCAGTGATACAAATTTTGCCCCTGGAGTCTCATCTTTCTGTTTCTCTTAGACACAATGGCGCAGAAATTGGTCATTTGCTGTTATAGCCCATCCGTGCTAAGGAACAGCGAGCTGTACATTTGTACACGTTAGTTGGAGCATTAGTGTTGTACTTAGCTGACAGAATGATTCCTGACCTCCTCTGACCCCTTTCAGTGACTGTTTGTTTCTGTCCACAGGATCCCCTCTCGCTGGATGTTTTTCTTGATCACACCATTCTCTGTATACTCTCAACACCATTACATGAGAAAATACCTCGTGCTTGGCAATGAGACCTACTGATCATCTTTGGAATGAACTGGAACATCGGGTCAGGAAATATGAACTGCATCCGTTTTCTTTTAGAGAACTCACCAGACGTTTGCAAGATGAATAGAGGGAAATACCAGATGAATAATAATAATAATCTTTATTTGTATAGCGCCAACATATTCCGCAGCGCTTACATAGACAGAGGGAATACAGAAAGACAAAAGTGCAAACATTACAGAACCGCGGTTACATAGTAATCAGCTGATGGAAACAATAGGGGTGAGGGTCCTGCTCCAACGAGCTTACATACTACAAGTAATGGGGTGATACAGAAGGTAAAGGGCTAGAGATGTGCGCGGTATGGCGAGGTGGAGAGTGAGGGATGATATACACATAGACAATGGTCAGACATTCAGCAGTGTGACGGCAGAAACGGTATGACTGCTGGGGCGGTTGATGGCTGCTAGCAGGGATTGCAGCCAATAGGTAAGGTAGCATATTATGAGGCGGCGTACAGAGGGGTTTGCTTAAGGGGATGTGGTATGCCTCCCTGAAGATGTACATTTTTAGAGCACTCCTGAAGTTTTGTAAGTCCCGGATAGCCTTTGGTAGTGCGCTCCAGAGGACTGGTGCTGCTATGGAGAAGTCTTGGAGGCGGGAATGAGAAGTTCGAATTAAAGGGGCGCTCAGTCTGGTTTCGTTAGCAGAGCGGAGGGCCTGGGCTGGGTGATGGATTGAGATGAGTGAGGCGATATAGGGCGGCGCTGCACTGTGGAGGGCTTTATGAAGTGTATACGATGTTAGTAGAATGTATGTCATGGAAAGTATCCAATGTCATTAGGGCCACAGGAGCCCCATTAAGTGATTCTTTTGGTAAGATAGTGTAGTATCTGATTTTTTACCTGTCTGCAGCTCGCATATAATGTGACTGCCAATTGCTATATATTGTAACATGGAACTTTTCCCGGTATGACGCAGTGTGCCCCCATCATACCCAGCACTGGCTTCCTGACCTGGCACCGGTCACAGGGTTTCCCTCTCACCTGGCTACCTGCCGATTGCACTGTGATAACTGGCCCTACAATTGTGACATAAGCCAGGGCCCCGCCTAGGATTGTCTCTTTCTTTCATACCTCACATATGTAACAATGCTGATGACTGTACTAATTGATGTGCCCTGCTATATCTGTATCCCAGTGTCAGTGTCATGTGTGAGCAGGGAAAGGGGACGTTATTTTGTGGAGGTACCTGACTGAGGTCACTGGCTGGCCCTGCCTCCTGTATTTAAGCCATTGTCACCTGTTGGGCCGCACACTAACCTGTATCTGCTGGGAGGATCGTACAGGGACTGGACGCACTCAGGTGAGGATGGAGAACTTTTCACTTTTGCTGGATTTGTTGTTTTTCTTGGTTTGAAGAGGTCAATCACTGTTCACCTGTGGTCCGTGCAGGGGGTCTCCAGGGAATCTTTGTTTTGAATGTGAAATTGATGGATATTTTGAAGATAACAGACCCAGTGTGATACATTGGCAGAAGCCCTACAGTCCCTGGTGGTCCTTGTAATATATTGGAGCAGCTGCTTCTCCTATAGATCTGGTCTCTATATGTGGAAGATAAAATCTCACATCTCCCAGACTGCACTTATCATTCAGACATAATAATAGGGGGTTAGGGTTAATATTAGGATTAGAACCCCCCTGTAACCCCATCACCCTATCACGGTGGCCCCTGCCGATACCATCAGCGCTTTTCTGTTCTGTGAGAATAATAGTGTTCCTTTTCCTCTATATTCAGTGTATGCATACAGATCTAGCAAAGTTTACCATGACTTTGATAACTTTCTACCACAAGTTGACTTTGCTACATCTGTACACAGATGCAGCGGCTGTAGTGATACAATGAGCCCTCAGCCACAGGGATAGCCGGGTCTGGCAGAGGATCGTGTAGACAGTCTCATCTACATCAATAAAGATCTATCCACATACATGCTTGTTTTTAGGTCTTCATTGCCCGCCGAATCATTGCTTCAGTTTACCAAGGAGTGTTGCAAGCAGAAAACAAGAACCGGGCTCTCCCCCACCTGCTGCGGCTCTTCTTTTACATCTTTCCCATATGATTGATAAAAGTTCACCAAATTTGGATTGGAGCCCAAAACAACAGGATGTTTCTCCATTATCATTATCTTGGGATTTAAGATGCTTCCACATAGGACAGAATGAGCAGCTGTCAAAATCTGCACCAAATCAGCATTTCTAAATGTGGATTTTGACACAGAATTGCTGGCAGAATTCTGGCATTTTCAATTCCGCATCAAGGTTAGACATGGGGAATCTGGGGCAGATTTTTCCACATGGAGGATTATTCCGCAGCAGAGAGTAGAATATTCCATCTCGTGTGTAAGCGGTCTTAACTAGAGATGAGCGAGCACCCAAATGCTCGGGTCCGCGTTATTCGAGTCCAGCTTTTCGTAAAATTGGAGAGCTCTACTCGAGTAACAAACCCCATTGACTACAATGGGAGACTCGAGCATTTTTGTATGTGGGACGCCGGGTGCCGAGCTTTTTTTTTTGGATATGTGTGTGTGTTCGTTCTCTCTCTCTCTCACAGCGGGGAGGGGCCAAAATTGGGTCGGGGTCGAACACAATGTGATGCTCGCTGGAGTAACGAGTACCATCGAATACGCTAATACTCGAACGAGCATCAAGCTCGGAAGAGTACGTTCGCTGAAATCTAGTCTTAACCTGTTAAAAAACAGAGTGTTTTACTCCCAAAGCACCAGACACTTTTTAGCGATTTTACCAATGTAGTGAAATGTTTTTTCCCCCTGGACTGTCAATTTTTTTTTTCGTCACATATATGGCTAATTTGTAATATTTTTTTTTAGCTTTTTTAGGGCTAATGAGTACAAAAAGTAAAAAAAATATATTTTTTCAAAATATATAGTTCTTTATTTTTAAAATTACTATATTTACATTAAAATAAAGTACAGGAATGGGTCTGCCACTTTGTTTTGGACATTTGATATCATTTGTATAATCTTTGTTTACAAGGCGGATATGAGGACTGTTAATGTTGGCATTGGTGGTGTGCCAGATTGTTTATATTTTTATTTTATTCTGTAACGTTTTTTCACATCTTTGCCCCCCATGATGTCACATAAGACCTCTGGGGGACAGTCCCGCTGTATTTTTTTTCATTTCACACTTTTCCACTGTAACTGAAGCATCTATAGGGACCCCAATTACAGGGGGAAACAACAGTCACTGGCAGAGCTGATCAGGGGTCTGCTAAGACTCTACAGCTCTGACATGCTGGGGGTCCCATGTAGCTTGTAAGACAGAAGACAAAAGGGATTAAAATCTCGCCTGTCTTTTCCTTTAGGTCCTCTACAGTGTTTCAGACAACCGAGAACCCAATTTGCTAGATTGCAGGAGCTTTAACCCTTTCCAAACCAATTTGTATCCTGGTTTTCCTAGGGGGCTTACTCTTTCTCTGCCATTATACAACGGCGCTATCTACTGGCTAAAGCCAGTACTGCATGAGGTGACACGTTGGATAGGCTCCGACAGCAGAGGGGCTGGCAATATATAGTAAGAAAACCCTGCTGGATGTCTTCCAACATCGGAGCTGTACAGCCTTAAATCATAATGTCTTCAGAGGTCAGACAGTGAATTGGAAAGGATTAATCCCTTGCCATAATTTTACTTTCGGCTAGGATGAAAGCCAAGGACTAAGCTTCGTATATATTTATGGCGCTTGGTTCCTAAAAGGTTAAAGAGAGAATGCTGATACATTTAGAATATGTTCTTCACTGATTCCACGTCAGATTTTGCACCAAGTCTGAAATCCATTACATTGAATGGGAGTCTTTACCGTTCCGTGCAGAATCCACAACAGGCACTCCGCACGTGGATTTGACCATTAAAAAAGACTAAATCTGCAGAAGGATCTGCGGCATAGCTGTGGTAGAATCCACACGGAGAACGAGTTCTGCCTGAGGTAATCAGGCGCTTCTCGCATGGCACGGCACACGGACACCGCGCACGAGACACTGCACATTAAAGGCTCTATTGAAAATAGGATCAGCTTCAGTTTCTTCCACCTCGCGTCTGTGCGAGAGAAAAACGCCCTTGTAAATGAGCCCATTGGATATAATAGATTATTACAGTCGCACAGAACCTGGCTGTTTGTCTCATCCATTTGAATAAGCCCTTAGTTGTAGAGCAGTTGTCCGTAGTAACCAGTTTCTCCCCCATTGTCTTAGTGGTACGATGATGAGGATGGAAGGCAGGTAGCGCAGCGATGGTACAGGCGCTATTAAGGATCCCGTATGTGCTGTGTCATTGTGCTCTTTGCTGGTGACGCATGTAAGATGTATATTTGGCACATGACGTCCGCACTCACGTCTCTGCTCTCCATTCACTGGAAGGGTTTCACTCTTACGGAACAATGGATGATTTCTATAGGATGCCTGTATGCTGTAAACTGGTTCTGCGGCCCGGTCTCCAGCCCGGGTGCGTTGTGGCACCAGCCGGCCTCAGGCGCTCTGCCAATAATCGTCTACTTCATTCCCAGTTATTTGTATTTCCTATTTATTTTGTAATCTCTTCTTGTAACTTCTCGCTTAGCTTGTGCTGATACATGACAAGCAACATGAAGAAGCAGAGCTGCAGTGTGAAGAATGGAGGACATAGCACTAACTTTGGGGCTCCTTCACCCTGGCGAGGGCGATATTGGGCAATGAATCACGGCTGATATCGCCCTCACCACCCTGTGGATGCTGGGCGTTTTCACGGGAAAACAGCCTTGCATCCCTGCGGGGCTGAAGGAATCCCCCGGCAGAGGACAGCCGCAGCAGTGGATCGAGGAGTTCTCCCATTGCTTTCAATGGGGTGGAACACCTTTTCTCTACCCCACATTCTCAGCCCATATGAGATGGGTGCAGCCTGATATTTAGCACATCGTATGGCAATCTCAGGCATGGCATCGGTGTCACAGGTGTCCGCAGCGCTAGCAGGTGACATTCTTGCTGGTATTAGTTCAGTCGTTAAGATGATTATCATTTCTGGGTGTTCATTCTGCAGGAACTTTAATGTCCTAATTATTTTTAATTAAGAATTAATGTGCAATCTGCCAGAAGGAATCAGCTGAGGGGCAGAAGCCCGGAGGATCCGGAAGCGAAAACTTGTAGGAAAAACCTTCATTTCCTATTTTATACTTCAGATTCATAAATTTGGTTAAAATAATGATAAAATACGATTGTGTTTTTCCTCAGTTCCACGCCGCCCACATCCAGCTTAGTGTTAATACTGCCACTCTGCCTTCCATTACCCTATAGAATTAATGAGCAGAACCCTAATGGATGGCGGTGGAGGAGGGGCTTATCAGGGGATGGTAATAAGTGAAACACGCACAATGTCTTACCCAGCTGCCAATCAGACTGAAGTTACCTGTTATGGGATGGAGCGAACAGAACAAAGGTTTGGTCCGGTGTCGCCTGTAGAGCAAAGTGTGATTGTTCTCAGTAAGAGAAACCAAGTCATCTTGTAGATATGAGACCTCCTAATGGCTGACAGAAATACATGATGTTATAGAGAGTTTTCCAAACTACCAAGGCCTCATGTCCACGGCACGCGCGGAATCCACCCGTGCCACAACCATAGACATATACTCACCTGTCTGTACGCGCTGCGGGTCTTCTCCGTTCCGGCTGGATTTTTTTTCTTTTGCACTGCGGAGTGTGTGTGTGTGTGTGTGTGTGTGGGGGGCACCGGCCGATGCGTTGCACGCCTGCGCAATGCATCCTTTTTTCCTGCTTTCCTGCGGATCCGCGGCACGTCTGCAGTGTCAGCTGTGGGTGTGCCGAATTTTGGACGGCTTCCATTGACTTCAATGAAACCAGTCCATGCGGGAATCCGCAAAAAATATACCACACCTCTATATGTAACACCATGACATGTCATATCTCGTATATCACATGTCTACATGCAACAACACAACATGTCATATACCAAATCTCTAAATGCAACACCATAAGATGTCATATATAGTTGCGATTATTATCCCACACGCCTGATCCGCATGCCGGGATAAAATGACATCCGCAGGTATTTAATTACCTGCGGATGTCCAATGATTGTCCATGGGCAAATTGAACTGTGAATTATCCGCCCAGGTGACCCGCGGAAATTCTGTAATTCAATTGTGCCGTCGGACATGAGGCCTTAGAGTTCTTCCTCAGTCTTAATAGAGGTGAAGAGAAAACCATAAATCTGACAATTCACTATAGAATAAACAATGAAAATTCGTTTTCATCCCCCAACACTTTGGGGTTTTGGGATACGTACCTGTCCGGGAGGCTCACGGCTGGTTTTGTCTTGCAGTGAAATCTGGTGTGAAGAGAAAAGCAGCTTTCAGAATTTTGGATGAGAAGTTGGTAAAATAACACAAATGTAAATATGAAAATTACTTCTCTACTAATTATGTTAATGTTAAACGTGTAGAAACCGACGCCTCTATATATAACACCACAGCGTGTCATATACCACACCTCTATATATAACACCACAACGTGTCATATACTACACCTCTATATATAACACCATAACATGTCATATATCACACCTCTATATATAACACCATAACATGTCATATATCACACCTCTATATATAACACCATAACATGTCATATACCACACCTCTATATATAACACCACAACATGTTATATATCACACCTCTATATATAACACCACAACGTGTCATATACTACACCTCTATATATAACACCATAACATGTCATATATCACATCTCTATATATAACACCATAACATGTCATATACCACACCTCTATATATAACACCATAACATGTCATATATCACACCTCTATATATAACACCACAACGTGTCATATACCACACCTCTATATATAACACCATAACATGTTATATATCACACCTCTATATATAACACCATAACATATCATATACCACACCTCTACATATAACACCACAGCGTGTCATATACCACACCTCTATATATAACACCATAACATGTCATATATCACACCTCTATATATAACACCATAACATATCATATACCACACCTCTATATATAACACCACAGCGTGTCATATACCACACCTCTATATATAAAACCATAACATGTCATATATCACACCTCTATATATAACACCATAACATGTCATATACCACACCTCTATATATAACACCATAACATGTCATATATCACACCTCTATATATAACACCACAACGTGTCATATACCACACCTCTATATATAACACCATAACATGTCATATACCACACCTCTATATATAACACCATAACATGTCATATACCACACCTCTATATATAACACCATAACATGTCATATACCACACCTCTATATATAACACCATAACATGTCATATACCACACCTCGATATATAACACCATAACATGTCATATATCAGACCTCTATATATAACACCATAGGTCATATACCACACCTCTATATATAACACCATAACATGTCATATACCACACCTCTATATATAACACCACAACATGTCATATACCACACCTCTATATATAACACCATAACATGTCATATACCACACCTCTATAGATAACACCATAACATGTCATATACCACACCTCTATATATAACACCATAACATGTCATATACCACATCTCTATATATAACACCATAACATGTCATATACCACACCTCTATATATAACACCATAACATGTCATATACTGCACCTCTATATATAACACCATAACATGTCACATACCACACCTCTATATATAACACCATAACATGTCATATACCACACCTCTATATATAACACCATAACATGTCATATACCACACCTCTATATATAACACCATAACATGTCATATACCAGTCCTGTATATATAACACCATAACATGTCATATACCACACCTCTATATATTACACCATAACATGTCATATACCACACCTCTATATATAACACCATAACATGTCATATACCACACCTCTATAAAACACCATAACATGTCATATACCGCACCTCTATATATAACACCACAACATGTCATATACCACACCTCTATATATAACAACATAACATGTCATATACCAGTCCTCTATATATAACACCATAACATGTCATATACCACACCTCTATATATTGCACCATAACATGTCATATACCATACCTCTATATATAACACCATACCATGTCATATCCCACACCTCTATATATAACACCATAACATGTCATATACTGCACCTCTATATATAACACCATAACATGTCATATACCACACCTCTATATATAACACCATAACATGTCATATACCACACCTCTATTTATAACACCATAACATGTCATATACCACACCTATACATGTAACATCACAACATGCCATATACTAGACCTCTATATATAACACCATAACATGTTATATACCACACCTCTACATGTAATATCATAACATGTTACATACCACACCTCTATAAATAACACGGTAACATGTCATATACGACACCTCTACAGATTACAGCATAACATGTTATATACCACACCTCTATATATAACACCATAACATGTCATATGTCACACCTCTATATATAACACCATAACATGTCATATACCACACCTCTACAGATAACACCATAAGATGTCATATACCACACCTCTATATATAACACCATAACATGTCATATACCACACCTCTATAGATAACACCTTTACATGTCATATACCACAACCCTATAGATAACACCAGAACATGTCATATACCACACCTCTATATACACACCATAACATGTCATATACCACACCTCTATATATAACACCATAACATGTCATACACACCACATGTCCACATGCAATGCCAAAACATGTCATATACCACACCTCTATATGTAATGCAATACCATATCATATATATCACATGTATACATGCAACACCACAACATGTCATATACCACACCTCTATATGTAACACAATAACATGTCATACATATCACATGTCTACATGCAACACCACATGTCATATACCACACCTCTATATATAACACCATAACATGTCATATACCACACCTCTATATATAACACCACAACATGTCATATACCACACCTCTATATATAACACCATAGCATATCATATATATTACATGTCTACATGTAACACCACAACATGTCATATACCACACCTCTATATATAACACCATAACATGTCATATACCACACCTCTATATGAAACACCATAACATGTCATATATATCACATGTATACAGGTAACACCACAATATGGCATATAATACACCTCTATATGTAACCCCAAAACATGTCATATATATCATGTCTACAGGTAACACCACAACATGCCACATACCACACCTCTATCTTTAACATCGTACCATGTCATACACACGAAATGTCTACATGCAACACCACAACATGCCATATACCACACCTCTATATATAACACCACAACGTGTCATATACCTCACCTCTATATGTAACAACATAAGATGTCACACACCACATATCCACATGCAATCCCAAAACATGTCATATACCACACCTCTATATGTAACGCCAACACATATTATATATATCACATGTCTACAGGTAACTCAACCACATGACATATACTACACTTCTATATGTAACACCATCACATGTCATATATATCACATGTCTACATGCAACACCTCAACACGTCATATACCACACCTTTATATGTAGCACTATTACATGTCATAGACATCACATGTCTACATGCAACACCAGAACGTGTCATATACCACACCTCTACATATAACACCACAACATGTCAAATATATCTCATGTCTACATGCAACACCACATCACGTCATATACCACACTTCTATATGTAACAGCATAACATGTCATATATATCATGTCTACAGGCAACACCATAACATGTCACAGACACCAAATGTCTACATGCAACACCACAACTCGTCATATACCACACCTCTATATGTAACACCATCACATGTCATAGACATCAGATGTCTACAGGTAACATCACAACATGCCCTATACTACACCTCTATATGTAACACAATAACATGTCATACGCAACACATGTCTACATGCAGCAAACAACAAGTCATATACCACACGTCTATATGTAACACCATCACGTGTCATACACATCACATGTCTGCATGCAATGCCACAACATGTCATATACCAAATCTCTATATGAAATACCATAACATGTCATACACACCACACGTCCAAATGCAATCCCAAAACATGCCATATACCACACCTCTATATGTAACTCCATAACATATTATATATATATCACATGTCTACAGGTAACACCACCACAAGACATATACTACACTTCTATATGTAACACCATCACATGTTATATATATCACATGTCTACTTGCAACACGTCATATACCACACCTTTATATGTAACACTATTAGATGTCATAGACATCACATGTCTACATGCAACACCACAGCGTGTCATATACCACACCTCTATATATAACACCACAACATGCCACATATATCACATGTCTACATGCAACACCACATCACGTCATATACCACACTTCTATATGAAACAGCATAACATGTCATATATATCATGTCTACAGGCAACACCATAACATGTCACAGACATCAAATGTCTACATGCAACACCACAACACGTCATATACCACACCTCTATATGTAACACCATCACATGTCATAGACATCAGATGTCTACAGGTAACATCACAACATGCCCTATACTACACCTCTATATGTAACACAATAACATGTCATACGCAACACATGTCTACATGCAGCAAACAACAAGTCATATACCACACGTCTATATGTAACACCATCATGTGTCATACACATCACATGTCTGCATGCAATGCCACAACATGTCATATACCACATCTCTATATGAAATACCATAACATGTCATACACACCACACGTCCAAATGCAATCCCAAAACATGCCATATACCACACCTCTATATGTAACGCCATAACATATTATATATATCACATGTCTACAGGTAACACCACCACAAGACATATACTACACCTCTATATATAACACCACAGCATGTCATTGACCACACCTCTACATGTAACACTACAACGTGTCATATACCACACCTCTATATATAACACCATAACATGTTATATACCACACCTCTACATGTAATACCATAACATGTTACATACCACACCTCTATAAATAACACGGTAACATGTCATATACGACACCTCTACAGATTACAGCATAACATGTTATATACCACACCTCTATATATAACACCATAACATGTCATATGCCACACCTCTATATATAACACAATAACATGTCATATACCACACCTCTACAGATAACACCATAACATGTCATATACCACACCTCTACATATAACACCATAAGATGTTATATACCACACCTCTATATATAACACCATAACATGTCATATACCACACCTCTATATATAACACCATAAGTCATATACCACACCTCTATATATAACACCATAACATGTCATATGCCACACCTCTATATATAACACCATAACATGTCATATACCACACCTCTATATATAACACCATAACATGTCATATACCACACCTCTATAGATAACACCATTACATGTCATATACCACAACCCTATAGATAACACCATAACATGTCATATGCCACACCTCTATATATAACACCATAACATGTCATATACCACACCTCTACAGATAACACCATAACATGTCATATACCACACCTCTATATATAACACCATAAGTCATATACCACACCTCTATATATAACACCATAACATGTCATATGCCACACCACTATATATAACACCATAACATGTCATATACCACACCTCTACAGATAACACCATAACATGTCATATACCACACCTTTATATATAACACCAGAACATGTCATATACCACACCTCTATATATACACGATAACATGTCAGATACCACACCTCTATATATAACACCATAACATGTCATACACAGCACATGTCCACATGCAATTGCAAAACATGTCATATACCACACCTCTATATGTAATGCAATAACATATCATATATATCACATGTATACATGCAACACCACAACATGTCATATACCACACCTCTATATGTAACACAATAACATGTCATACATATCACATGTCTACATGCAACACCACAACATGTCATATACCATACCTCTATATATAACACCATAACATGTCATATACCACACCTCTATATATAACGCCATAACATGTCATATACCACACCTCTATATATAACACCACAACATGTCATATACCACACCTCTATATATAACATCATAGCATATCATATATATCACATGTCTACATGCAACACCTCAACACGTCATATACCACACCTTTATATGTAACACTATTACATGTCATAGACATCACATGTGTACATGCAACACCACCACGTGTCATATACCACACCTCTATATGTAACAGCATAATATGTCATATATATCATGTCTACAGGTAACACAATACCATGTCATACACAGCAAATGTCTACATTCAACACCACAACACGTCATATACCACACCTCTATATGTAACACCATCACATGTCATAAACATCACATGTCTACAGGTAACATCACAACATGCCCTATACTACACCTCTATATGTAACACAATAACATGTCATACACACCACATGTCTACATGCAGCAAACAACATGTCATATACCACACGTCTATATGTAACACCATCACGTGTCATACACATCACATGTCTGCATGCAATGCCACAACATGTCATATACCACATCTGTATTTGAAATACCATAACATGTCATACACACCACATGTCCACATGCAATCCCAAAACATGTCATATACCACACCTCTATATGTAAAGCCATAACATATTATGTATATCACGTGTCTACAGGTAACACCACAACATGACATATACTACACCTCTACATGTAACACCATCACATGTTATATATATCACGTCTACAGGTAACAACATAACATGCCATATACTACACCTCTATATGTAACACCATAACATGTCATACAAATCACTTGTATACATGTAATACAACATGTAATATACTACAACTCTTTGTCTGACACCATAACATGTCATATGCATCACATGTCTACATGCATCCCAAAACATGTCATATACCACACCTCTATATGTAATACCATAACATGTCATATGCATCACACGTCCAAATGCAATCCCAAAACATGCCATATACCACACCTCTATATGTAACGCCATAACATATTATATATATCACATGTCTACAGGTAACACCACCACAAGACATATACTACACTTCTATATGTAACACCATCACATGTTATATATATCACATGTCTACTTGCAACACGTCATATACCACACCTTTATATGTAACACTATTACATGTCATAGACATCACATGTCTACATGCAACACCACAGCGTGTCATATACCACACCTCTATATATAACACCACAACATGCCACATATATCACATGTCTACATGCAACACCACATCACGTCATATACCACACTTCTATATGTAACAGCATAACATGTCATATATATCATGTCTACAGGTAACACCACAACATGCCATATACTACACCTCCATATGTAACACAATAACATGTCATACACACCACATGTCTGCATGCAATAAACAACTTGTCATATACCACACCTCTATATATAACACCATAACATGTCATATACCACACCTATACATGTAACATTACAACATGCCATATACTACACCTCTATATTTAACACCACAGCATGTCATTGACCACACCTCTACATGTAACACTACAACGTGTCATATACCACACCTCTATATATAACACCATAACATGTTATATACGACACCTCTACATGTAATACCATAACATGTTACATACCACACCTCTATAAATAACACGGTAACATGTCATATACGACACCTCTACAGATTACAGCATAACATGTTATATACCACACCTCTATATATAACACCATAACATGTCATATGCCACACCTCTATATATAACACAATAACATGTCATATACCACACCTCTACAGATAACACCATAACATGTCATATACCACACCTCTACATATAACACCATAAGATGTTATATACCACACCTCTATATATAACACCATAACATGTCATATACCACACCTCTATATATAACACCATAAGTCATATACCACACCTCTATATATAACACCATAACATGTCATATGCCACACCTCTATATATAACACCATAACATGTCATATACCACACCTCTATATATAACACCATAACATGTCATATACCACACCTCTATAGATAACACCATTACATGTCATATACCACAACCCTATAGATAACACCATAACATGTCATATGCCACACCTCTATATATAACACCATAACATGTCATATACCACACCTCTACAGATAACACCATAACATGTCATATACCACACCTCTACATATAACACCATAAGATGTTATATACCACACCTCTATATATAACACCATAACATGTCATATACCACACCTCTATATATAACACCATAAGTCATATACCACACCTCTATATATAACACCATAACATGTCATATGCCACACCACTATATATAACACCATAACATGTCATATACCACACCTCTACAGATAACACCATAACATGTCATATACCACACCTTTATATATAACACCAGAACATGTCATATACCACACCTCTATATATACACCATAACATGTCATATACCACACCTCTATATATAACACCATAACATGTCATACACAGCACATGTCCACATGCAATGGCAAAACATGTCATATACCACACCTCTATATGTAATGCAATAACATATCATATATATCACATGTATACATGCAACACCACAACATGTCATATACCACACCTCTATATGTAACACAATAACATGTCATACATATCACATGTCTACATGCAACACCACAACATGTCATATACCATACCTCTATATATAACACCATAACATGTCACATACCACACCTCTATATATAACGCCATAACATGTCATATACCACACCTCTATATATAACACCACAACATGTCATATACCACACCTCTATATATAACATCATAGCATATCATATATATCACATGTCTACATGCAACACCTCAACACGTCATATACCACACCTTTATATGTAACACCATTACATGTCATAGACATCACATGTGTACATGCAACACCACCACGTGTCATATACCACACCTCTATATGTAACAGCATAATATGTCATATATATCATGTCTACAGGTAACACAATACCATGTCATACACAGCAAATGTCTACATTCAACACCACAACACGTCATATACCACACCTCTATATGTAACACCATCACATGTCATAAACATCACATGTCTACAGGTAACATCACAACATGCCCTATACTACACCTCTATATGCAACACAATAACATGTCATACACACCACATGTCTACATGCAGCAAACAACATGTCATATACCACACGTCTATATGTAACACCATCACGTGTCATACACATCACATGTCTGCATGCAATGCCACAACATGTCATATACCACATCTGTATTTGAAATACCATAACATGTCATACACACCACATGTCCACATGCAATCCCAAAACATGTCATATACCACACCTCTATATGTAAAGCCATAACATATTATGTATATCACGGGTCTACAGGTAACACCACAACATGACATATACTACACCTCTACATGTAACACCATCACATGTTATATATATCACGTCTACAGGTAACAACATAACATGCCATATACTACACCTCTATATGTAACACCATAACATGTCATACAAATCACTTGTATACATGTAATACAACATGTAATATACTACAACTCTTTGTGTGACACCATAACATGTCATATGCATCACATGTCTACATGCATCCCAAAACATGTCATATACCACACCTCAATATGTAATACCATAACATGTCATATGCATCACATGTTTACATGCAACACCACAACATGTCATATACCGCACCCCTATATGTATTGCCATAACAAGTCATACATATCACATGTCTATATGCAATTCCAAAACATGTCATATACCACACCTCTATATGTAACACCATAATATATCATACATATCACATGTCCACATGTAACACCACATCATATACCACACTTCTATATGTAACACCATAACATGTCATATCTCGTATATCACATGTCTACATGCAACAGCACAACATGTCACATATCACAACTCTATATGTAACACCCTAACATGTCATATGCATCACATGTCTACATGCAATGCCACAACATGTCATATACAACATCTTTATGTGAAACACCATAACATGTCATATATATCACATGTCTACAGGTAACACCACAACACGGCATATACTACACCTATATATGTAACACCATAACATGTCATACACACCACATGTCTACATGCAACACAAAACACGTCATATACCACACGTCTATATATAACACCATCACATGTCATACACATCACATGTCTACATGCAATGCCACAACATGTCATATACCACATCTCTATATGAAGTACCATAACATGTCTTATATATCACATGTCTACATGCAAGACCACAACATGTCATATATCACACCTCTATATGTAACACCAAAACATGTTGTACGCATCCCATGTCTATGTGCAACACTGCCAAATGTCATATACCCCACCTCTACCTGTAACACCATAACACATCGTACCAATTACTTGTATACATGTAATGCAACATGTCAAATACCACACCTCTACATGTAACACCATAAAATGTCAAACACATCTTATGTCTACATGCAACACCACAACATGACATATACCACACCTCTATATGTAACACTATAACATGTCATACATATCACATGTCAACATGCAACAACATGTCATATACCACACCTCTATATGTGACACCATAACATGTCATATATTACATGTCTACATGCAACACCTCAACATGTCATATACCACACCTCTATATGAAACACCATAACATGTCATATACCACACCTCTATATATAACACCATAACATGTCATATACCACACCTCTATATATAACACAATAACATGTCATCTGCATCACATGTCTACATTCAACACCAAAACATGTCAAATACCAAACCTCTAGATGTAAAACCATAACATGTCAAACACATCACATGTCTGTGCAACACCGCCAGATTTACTATACCACACCTCTACCTGTAACAGCATAACACATCATACAAATCCCTTGTCTACATGTAACACCACATGGCATAAACCACACCCCTATATAAAACACCATAAAATGTTATATATATCATATGTCTTCATGCAACACTACAACATGTACCACGCCTCTACATGTAACACCATAACATGTCATATAGCACATGTCAACATGCAACATTGCGTTATATACCACACCTCTACAGGGTGTGTTTGTCTGCTGTGGGCAAAGGAACTTGCTGTGAGTGTATGAAAAATACAGTAAAATTTGCTGATACCCGTAAAAAAAAGCCTTGTTCATTGTGTGAATACATTGGGCTGAGGCACGCATTATAAACTGCATACGCCCCGTGTGAAGGAGCCCTTACAAAAAAACATGACATATACATCACAACTTAACCTGTAACAGAGCTACGTCATATGTCACACCTCTATGTGCAATGCCGCAACATGTCATATGTATCACACCTCTGCATCCTGTGTAACACAGCTATATGTCATACATCACACCTCTATAAGTAACACGATAAGATGTCATATATGTAACTCAGCTACATGTCATATACCGTTTCAGATCAAATATGTAAGACCATAACTTGTCATATATCCCAACTCTATATGTAATGCAACAATTTCCCAGGCAGTCTGCAGGCTGGCACACAAATATGAATCTATTTGCATGTGGTTGTGTTACATGTAGAGGTGTGAAGTATATTACATGCTGTGGTGTTGTGTGTGTGGATGTGTTATGTATATGTAGCTGTGATGTATGGCATGTGATGTATTTAACATGTAATGGTGTTACAGATAGAGGTATGATATATGACATGGTGGTGTTACATGTAGGAGGTATAATACATGATATGTGGCTGTGTTACAGGTAGAGGTATGATATATGACATGGTGGTGTTACATGTAGGAGGTATAATACATGATATGTGGCTGTGTTACATGTAGAGGTGTGATGTATTATGTCGGATAACAGCATTAACGTGAGATGTAATGCATCCTGATCCCTTTTTGTGCCGCAGTTTGTTTACCCTTCTGATTGCTGTACAATGGCTTTTGTTATATAAAGATAAGGGAAATATAGTTTTTAATGGCTTAAGAGAAGATAACTTGTTGCAGAAAGTTATCACACACCAGTTGAATGTTGCTAGTTTGGTATGACATGTATTGCTGTTGCATATAAGACCTCTTTCACACGAGCGTCATTTTAGTGCAGAGTCAAAAAATTAGGTCTAAAGGAACCGATTGATTCCTATGGGTTCTTTTAGACCAATGATTTTTTGGCGCGCCTAAAAAAATGTGCATCAATATTTCTCTCGCGTCAAAAGATAGGACTTGTATTTATGCTGGCTGAAGAAATTTCGGGCTGCGATGTATATACGCCACACCCGGCCGTGTGAATGCCCGAGAGAACGCGAGGTATAGCTGCGACTTGGTTGTGGCTTTTTCTCATTTATGCATTTTTCGTGCTGCAATGCGAACGGACACAAAAAGCGCATTGCTCGTGAGAATAAGGCCTAAGCCAATGCATCACAGTCAAAAAATGCATGAACAAGAAACATCCGCAACCACGTAGCAGCTATAACTTGCGTTTAGTCGGTCATTCATATGGCCGGGTGCGGACTATATACGCCGTAGTCGGGAATTCCTTCAGCTAACATAAATACTTCTAAATAGCTCCTTAGAGCCGGCTGACATGGTTTAGCAGTGCGAGCCGCTGCTAAACTCCCTTCTCCGCCCGGTAGCTCCCATAGACGCCTATGGGAGCCGCAAGCTGATCGAAGCCGAAAGGCCTATCTTTTCCAGCCGTGTCAAAACATCAGCTGGCGTATTTGTTCGCAGTGTCCTATTATCGCGACCGCAATGTTTTGATGTGGCTGAAAATCGGCGACCTGAACAAACACATTGGAATCCAATGCTTCAGATGGTCACGATTTTTTGGCCGGTTTTATCGTGGTAAAACAGACGCGATAAAACATTTGCACAAATAATGCCTTGGTAGGTAAGACAGGACAATGCTGCTTCTGGGCATTTGTTCACTGCTCTTCCGGAGTTGTATATCATAAGCCCTATACATAATGTGGAGAGAACCACTGACTCTCTATTTTCCCTGACAGAGACTGGGGGCACCCGTATGATAAAGCCTGAGACGCCGATCTCAGAATGAACTGGAAGATATGCTCCACTCTCTGGCTTCTTCTAGCAGGTAAGTGAAGGAAATGTCATAGCAGTCATATAAGAGCAGCGCCTTCTGTAGAGGAAAATAAAACCTGAGATATGGGAGCTGTTTGACAGGTTCCGTACTACTTTCTGGATAGGCCATCAGTAGCTGATGTACAGGGGTCCACCACTAGGGATCCCTTTCCATCAGCTGATCGCCCAGCCCGCTGTCCAGGAACGTTGTCATCAGCGGACAGAGGAGGAAGTGGGAGCGTCGGCTTCATTCCCATTGAAATTGGTGGGAGCGCCCGCTGCTCTGACACTTCCTTCCCAGGACAGAGTGTCTGTAACGAGGAGCAGGAAGTGTAGTAGCAATGGAAGTGAAGCCGGCGCTCCCACCTCCTCGTCTGTCCGCTGATAACAACGGGCAGGATGATCAGCTGATGGACGGGCGCCCTGAGCGGCAGATCCCCCTCCATCAACTAATGATGGTGTATCCAGAGGATAGGTCATCAGTTAAAAAAGAGCTCGGAATATCCCTTTAAGCTGTAACTTCCATCAATAGATACAGTATCTTTCTACTATACCATGCAATGATACATAATGTAACTGTGCCAAGAGCTCCCTCTACTAGCCGCTGTCTGCAATTGTCACAATTCACATGACAGATGGAGCCAACATCATGGGCACATAAAGTTACGCACGCTAAAGTCTGGAGCCTCTAAGAGTGCAGAAGAGGAGGAATCGCATATATGGCATAAAAATAATCATTGGCTCATTCATTAATCGTTCAGTCGTTCTCACTTATACAGCGAATGTGAACGGCTAAACGATTCCTCGTTTGAACACGCCAATGATGGATCTGCAGGTATAAACAGGCTGCACGAGCAAAAGAGCAAACTTTGAGATTGTTCACTCATTCAACCGAGAAGTTGACAGGCCTAATAGGACCCTTCGGCCTGATTCACACGAGCGTATGCGTATTTGCGCACGCATCTGTGCTGTGTTTTTGTGGAATGGGCTTTGCAAATTCGCACAACTGCATTTTTTACTATACTTTTTGCCCATGCGCCAAAAAACCCAACCAAACAACACAGTGATGCTCTCAGCCTTTGAAATTGCCAATTAGTTTCATGCCTTCAGAATGTTCAGTTTCCTGTGCAGATGTGCAGGAAAATAGAACATGTTGCGTATTTTTTAGCATGACCTTTGGGCTCATTCTCATGGACCATTTTGCACAGCTAAGTTACAAATAGAACCAAAGCAAAATAATATATATATATTGCACCTAACAAGATAGGACATCAGTGACTGAACTGAGCGGCTGAACTTCCCTGCTGTGTGCAAAAATAGGTCTTGTTCTATCTTTGAACTTAAAATCGCAGAAGCCTCCATAGACTTCTATGGGCAGGAAAAAAGAGAGGGTGAGGGGGTTTAGCTGCGTCCAATGCTGCTAAACAATGCCAGCGGGAGGGGGAGGGAGTCAAGCAGCGGGTAGTACTGGGTATGAATGTCAGATGGATCTATGGAGCGAGTTGAAGGATATATTCGCCCCAGAACAGCAGCGCATTTTTTTAGTCACTTGCATCCAGTCAATGTTGAAAAAAAAACATGGCTAAAGCTTTGCGGAAAGTCGCCTATTCATACGATTTTCCGCAGTGATAGTTGCGCTTTTTTAGTGCTGCTAATTTCAGCGCGGTCTTCACGCCCATCTGAATGAGCCGTAAGGCCACATGAGCAAAAGTGATATCGCTGCGATAATCACTGTGCTTTCTCACGGCGATATCGTGATTTTGTAGCGCTCTTTTGCTGGGATTTTCAGGGGATAGGATTTGGCAAGAGGGGCTTTAAATATAGGCCCTACCCTGAAAATAAACCCGAGCTGTAGTAAAAAGCAAAACAGAAGCATACATTATCTAACAAGCGCTGTCGGCTCAGCCGCACGTCTCCTGAGGCTCCGGCACTTGTTTGTAGTCTTCAGTCAGCGCTTCCTGGTCACGGGGTTAAAAAATCCCTCCTCCAGGTAGCGCTGTCTCTAATTTATTCTTGAGCGCCACAGCTCAGCCAATCACTGCAGCGCTCGATGAACCAATCACAGCCATTCATGATGGCTGCGGTTGGTTCATTGATTGCTGCTAACCTCCCTCCCCCTCCCTTTTTCTGATGGCTCCCATAGACCTCTATAGAGCCTCCTGCATTGTGCAATCCAAAGATAGGGCAAGACCGATCTATTAGCACAGCAAGAAATTTTGCGATCCGATTTTTTTAGGTGTGTCAAAAAAATCGTACATTTGAAGGAATCCACAGGAAATGATTGATTCTAATGGGCATGATTTTTTTACGTGCCTACTTAGCGTCAAAATAACGCTTGTGTAAAAGAGGCCTCGGGGTGCAGTCACACGGGTGAGTGTGATATCGGTCCGGGAAACTCACACTGGCAATTTCTGCTGGTTTGCATGGAAAATATACTGCATTGCACCTCTGCAACATGTGATCGTCTTGCGCAGTTTTCACGCGTGCAAAAGTCACAAGTTGTTTCAATAGTGAAATTTTTAAAAATCACATTGCATTCGCGTAAAAAAACACATCAATATGCGAATGTGATGCTTTTACAACTCCAAAGAAAGTACTGGGTGATTTTTTTAGCAAGAGCTGCAGGTAGTAAGTAGGACACGTAGTGAATTTCTTAAATATCAGACCATTGCTCCAAGAAAAAAAAACGCTCATGTGCATAAATTCCTTCACACTCAGTATCTGACCATATTTCTATCCGTCAGCTAGCGCGTGTGAATACACTCTGAGTGGTATACATGGGAAAGAACAACTAAAGACTCGTCCAAAGTAGAGACATTTTATTTTCACCATTATTATCATGACATTTTCTGTGTTTCTTGCCCACAGCCTTGTGCGCGGAAGCCGGGGCACAAACGACGACCAATGCAAAAACTACCTCAAACTCTACAACAACAGGTAAGTGGAACTTTCTCACTGTGCCCCAAAATTACATCTTAATAACAGAGAAATTGGGGATATGCTGAGATGCACTGCAGGCCACATACAAGAAGAACACCTAGACTTTAAATCAGTAGTTTCCTATTACCTGTAATACTACATTTCTCCTGCAGAGGACCATGTTAAGCAAGTGTATTGCAAGGCAGAGATTCCTCTAATGATCAATTGATCACAAGGCCAGCTTCAGATGGAAATGGAGGCATAACGCTACCAAATATGTTTTCCTTTTTTTTTTATTATGGAGAAACAGGATATTGTTCTGCTGATTTTCCAATCTTTACTAGAGATGAGCGAACGTACTCGTCCGAGCTTGATGCTCAGGCGAATATTAGCGTGTTCGGAATGCTCGTTACTCGTAACGAGCACCACGCGGTGTTCGGGTTACTTTCACTTTCATCTCTGAGACGTTAGCGCGCTTTTCTGGCCAATTGAAAGACAGGGAAGGCATTACAACTTCCCCCTGTGATGTTCCAGCCCTATACCACCCCCCTGCTGTGAGTGGCTGGCGAGATCAGGTGTCACCGGAGTATAAAAATCAGCCCCTCCCGCGGCTCGCCACACATGCGGTCTGAGATAGCTGAGGGAAAGTGCTATAGTGTTGGAGTTGCTATAGGGAAAGTGTTAGGAGTTAGTGTAGGCTTCAAGAACCCCAACGGTCCTTCTTAGGGCCACATCTATCCGTGTGCAGTACTGTGCAGGCTGCTGTTAGCAGTGTTGCATATTTTTTTTTTCAAAATCGGCTGTGCAGACCATTGCACCCGGCAGTAATACTACAGGGACAGAATTGTGTAGGCAGGGCCACAACACATTTATTATTGATTGAATATAAGCAGTGGGCCTTTCCTTTAAAAAAAAGGGAAAAAATTATATTTGGCCTGCCTCTGACAGTCCTCAGCGCTCTGGGTACGTGTGTGCTGCGTGGAGAACGTAAAAAAAATCAGACGCAGCCAGCTACGTTTTACAGCAGGCTTGCGCCAATTTATTTCCTGCCTGGGAAATCCCTGCTCTGCTGTAGTTAATAACTCTGCAACACTGCAGTTCTGTGACACATTTGCAGGGCCACAACACATTTATTATTGATTGAATAAAAGCAGTGGGCCTTTCCTTTAAAAAAAAAGGGAAAAAATTATATTTGGCCTGCAGGCTTGCGCCAATTTATTTCCTGCCTGGGAAATCAAATCACTGGTAATACAGCATGCTGAGGGGTAGGGGTAGGCCTAGAGGACGTGGACGCGGCCGAGGACGCGGAGGGCCAAGTGAGGGTGTGGGCACAGGCCGAACTCCTGATCCAGGTGTATCGCAGCCGACTGCTGCGCGATTAGGAGAGAGGCACGTTTCTGGCGTCCCGACATTCATCGCACAATTCATGGGTCCACGCGGGAGACCTTTATTAGAAAATGAGCAGTGTGAGCAGGTCCTGTCGTGGATGGCAGAAAGTGCTTCGAGCAACCTATCGTCCACCCACAGTTCTGCGCCGTCCACTGCTGCAAATCCGAATCCTCTGTCTGCTGCTCCTCCTTCCTCCCAGCCTCCTCACTCCACTACAATGACACATGCTCAGGAGCGGGAAGACTCCCAGGAACTGTTCTCGGGCCCCTGCTTAGATTGGGCAGCAGTGGTTCCTCTACCACCAGAGGAGTTTATCGTCACTGATGCCCAACCATTGAAAGTTCCCGGGGTCCGGGGGATGAGGCTGGGGACTTCCGGCAACTGTCTCAAGACCTTTCAGTGGGTGAGGAGGACGATGACGATGAGACACAGTTGTCTTTCAGTCAGGTAGTAGTGAGGGCAGTAAGTCCGAGGGAGGAGCGCACAGAGGATTCAGAGGAAGAGCAGCAGGACGATGAGGTGACTGACCCCACCTGGTGTGCAACGCCTACTCAGGACAGGTCTTCAGAGGGGGAGGCAAGGGCAGCAGCAGGGCAGGTTGCAAGAGGCAGTGCGGTGTCCAGGGGTAGAGGCAGGGCCAGACCGAATAATCCACCAACTGTTTCCCAAAGCGCACCCTCGCGCCATGCCACCCTGCAGAGGCCGAGGTGCTCTAAGGTCTGGCAGTTTTTCACCTTTGGCACCTTTGTCGCGTCAAGATCAGCCGGGGAGCCACCACCACCAGCCTCACCACCACCAGCATGCGCAGACATATGATGGCCAAGCACCCCACAAGGTGGGACGAAGGCCGTTCACCGCCTCCGGTTTGCACCGCTGCCTCTCCCCCTGTGCCCCAACCTGCCACTGAGATCCAACCCCCCTCTCAGGACACAGGCACTACCGTCTCCTGCCCTGCACCCACACCCTCACCTCCGCTGTCCTCGGCCCCATCCACCAATGTCTCTCAGCGCACTGTCCAGCCGTCGCTAGCGCAAGTGTTGGAGCGCAAGTACACCGCCACGCACCCGCACGCTCAAGCGTTAACCGTCCACATAGCCAAATTTATCAGCCTTGAGATGCTGCTGTATAGTGTTGTGGAAACGGAGTCCTTCAAAAGTATGATGGCGGCGGCGGCCCCGCGCTACTCAGTTCCCAGTCGCCACTACTTTTCCCGATGTGCCATCCCAGCCCTGCACGACCACGTCTCCCGCAACATTGTACGCGCCCCCCTTACCAACGCGGTTACTGCCAAGGTCCACTTAACAACGGACACGTGGACAAGCACAGGCGGGCAGGGCCACTACATCTCCCTGACGGCACATTGAGTAAATTTAGTGGAGGCTGGGACAGAGTCAGAGCCTGGGACCGCTCACGTCCTACCCACCCCCAGAATTGCGGGCCCCAGCTCGGTGGTGGTATCTGCGGTGGTGTATGCTTCCTCCAGTAAAGCACCCTCCTCCTCCAACGCAACCTCTGTCTCGCAATCAAGATGTGTCAGCAGCAGCAGCACGTCGCCAGCAGTCGTTGTCGCGCGGCGTGGCAGCACAGCGGTGGGCAAGCGTCAGCAGGCCGTGCTGAAACTACTCAGCTTAGGAGATAAGAGGCACACGGCCCACGAACTGCTGCAGGGTCTGACACAGCAGACCGACCGCTGGCTTGCGCCGCTGAGCCTCCAACCGGGCATGGTCGTGTGTGACAACGGCCGTAACCTGGTGGCGGCTCTGCAGCCTCACGCACGTGCCATGCCTGGCCCACGTCTTTAATTTGGTGGTTCAGCGCTTTCTGAAAAGCTACCCACGCTTGTCAGACCTGCTCGTAAAGGTGCGCCGGCTCTGCGCACATTTCCGCAAGTCACACACGGACGCTGCCACCCTGCGCACCCTGCAACATCGCTTTAATCTGCCAGTGCACCGACTGCTGTGCGACGTGCCCACACGGTGGAACTCTACGCTCCACATGTTGGCCTTGCTCTATGAGCAGCGTAGAGCTATAGTGGAATACCAACTCCAACATGGGCGGCGCAGTGGGAGTCAGCCTCCTCAATTATTTTCAGAAGAGTGGGCCTGGTTGGCAGACATCTGCCAGGTCCTTGGAAACTTTGAGCAGTCTACCCAGGTGGTGAGCAGTGATGCTGCAATCATTAGCGTCACCATTCCTCTGCTATGCATCTTGAGAAGTTCCCTGCAAAGCATAAAGGCAGATGCTTTGTGCTCGGAAACGGAGGCGGGGGAAGACAGTATGTCGCTGGATAGTCAGAGCACCCTCCTGTCTATATCTCAGCGCGTTCAGGAGGAGGAGGAGGAGCATGAGGAGGATGAGGAGGAGGGGGAAGAGACAGCTTGGCCCACTGCTGACGGTACCCATGCTGCTTGCCTGTCATCCTTTCAGCGTGTATGGCCTGAGGAGGAGGAGGAGGATGATCCTGAAAGTACCCTGGCACACATGGCTGACTTCATGTTAGGATGCCTTTCTCGTGACCCTCGCGTTACACGCATTCTGGCCACTACGGATTACTGGGTGTACACACTGCTCGACCCACGGTATAAGGAGAACCTTTCCACTCTCATTCCCGAAGAGGAAAGGGGTTCGAGAGTGTTGCTATACCACAGGACCCTGGCGGACAAGCTGATGGTAAAATTCCCTTCCGACAGCGCTAGTGGCAGAAGGTGCAGTTCCGAGGGCCAGGTAGCAGGGGAGGTGCGGAGATCGAGCAGCATGTACAGCCCAGGCAGTGCAACAGTCTTTAAGGGCCTGGGCAGCTTTATGGCTCCCCACCAAGACTGTGTCACCGCTCCCCAGTCAAGGCTGAGTCGGCGGGAGCACTGTAAAAGGATGGTGAGGGAGTACGTAGCCGATCGCACCACCGTCCTCCGTGATGCCTCTGCCACCTACAACTACTGGGTGTTGAAGCTGGACACGTGGCCTGAACTAGCGCTGTATGCCCCGGAGGTGCTTGCTTGTCCTGCGGCTAGCGTCTTGTCAGAGAGGGTGTTTAGTGCGGCTGGGGGAATCATCACAGATAAGCGTACCCGCCTGTCAACCGACAGTGCCGACAGGCTGACACTCATAAAGATGAACAAAGCCTGGATTTCCCCAGACTTCTCGTCTCCACCAGCGGACAGCAGCGATACCTAAGCAATACGTAGGCTGCACCCGCGGATGGAAGCATCGTTCTCTCTCACCATCCAAAACGGGGACATTTCTGCTTCATCAATCTGTGTATAATATTCCTCCTCCTCCTCCTGCTCCTCCTCCTGAAACCTCACGTAATCACGCAGAACGGGCAATTTTTCTTAGGGCCACAAGGCTCACTCATATAATTTTTCTAAACAATTTTTATACGTTTCAATGCTCTTAAAAGCGTTGAAACTTTAACTTGAACCAATTTTTCGTTAAACTGGGCTGCCTCCAGGCCTAGTTTCCACTTAAGCCACATTAATCAAAGCGATTAATGGGTTTCACCTGCCATCTTGGTTGGGGATGGCCAATTTTTCTCAGGTACATTAGTACTGTTGGTACACCAATTTTTTTGGGCCCTCACCTACAGTGTAATCATAGCAATTTGTATGTTCTTCGCCTGCACTCATGGTACAGCAAGGTGTGTGGGGTTGGCCTACACTTTAGCTACATAAATGTAACTTGGGCCTTGTCTATACTGCAGCTACTGAAATGTGAAAGAGACTGTTATCTCCCTAAACTGCTGCAATGGGAATGTTACTGTGGCCTGCCTTGACTGCTACTACTACTGAAATGGAACTAAGACTGCGCTCCCCCTATACTGCTGCTTTGGAATTGTTACTGGGGCCTGTCTAGGCTGCTAGTATTACTGAAATGGAACTAAGACTGTGCTCCTCCTATACTGCTGCTTCGGAATTGTTACTGGGGTCTGTCTTGAGTGCTACTATTACTGAAATGGAACTAAGACTGCGCTCCCACTATACTGCTGCTTCGGAAATGTTACTGGGGCCTGTCTTGAGTGCTACTATTACTGAAATGGAAGTAATACTGTGCTCCCCCTATAATGCTGCTAGTGATATGTTAGTGGGGCCTGTCCCTAATGCTACCGCTGAAATGTTACTAATTATGGGCTCTGCCTATACCGCTGCTAATGGTATGTCTCTGGGGTGTGGAAACAGAGGCTTCCCAAAGACATGATGGCGGCGAGGCCATTTCCCACCAACGCTGTTACTGTTAAGGTGCATATAACCATGGACACGTGGAGAGGACACGTAGTGCTTCAAAAACATCCCCCGCCACAGCCCACTTAATCCTGGCCACATTCCGAAAACCAACAAAATAAAACCGCGCTACTAGGTCCGCAGTCACCACCACATTACCACCAACGCGGTTACTGTTAAGGTACTGTACATATTACCAGTCTGACTGGGGCATGCAGTGTGGGCCGAAGCCCACCTGCATTAAGCACGGCATTACTACCTCAGCTGTGTTGGGCAATGCTATGGGATATTTTTATGTACCGCCGGTGGGTTCCAGGGAGCCACCCATGCTGTCGGTCCACAGGGACTTCACAATAGGGAGTTGTACCTGCCTGTGTCTATGAATTAAAAAGCCCGGTCTGACTGGGGCATGCAGAGACACCTTGACAGAATGAATAGTGTGTGGCACATAGGTTCCCCATTGCTATGCCCACGTGTGCAGCTCCTGATGGCGGTGGCACAGGATTCTATTTCTCATTGCTTCTGTACAGCATTGTGGGCTATCGCCCCGCCCCTTTTAAAGAGGGTCGCTGCCTAGCCGTGCCAACCCTCTGCAGTGTGTGCCTGCGGTTCCTCCTCATGGCAGACGCACTTATAAATAGACATGAGGGTGGTGTGGCATGAGGGCAGCTGAAGGCTGCCCAGGGACACTTTGGTGTGCGCTGTGGGGGGGAGGGGGGGGGGGCGGTTGGGCAGCATGTAACCCAGGAGAAGTGGCAGCGGAGTGTCATGCAGGCAGTGATTGTGCTTTGTTGGAGGTAGTGTGGTGCTTAGCTAAGGTATGCATTGCTAATGAGGGCTTTTCAGAAATAAAAGTTGTTGGGAGGGGGGGAGGCCCACTCTTGCCGCTATTGTGGCTTAATAGTGGGACCTGTGAACTTGAGATGCAGCCCAACATGTAGCCCCTCGCCTGCCCTATCCGTTGCTGTGTCGTTCCCATCACTTTTTTGAATTGCCCAGATTTTCACACATGGAAACCTTAGCGAGCATCGGCGAAATACAAAAATGCTCGGGTCGCCCATTGACTTCAATGGGGTTCGTTATTCGAAACGAACCCTCGAGCATCGCGAAAATTTCGTCCCGAGTAACGAGCACCCGAGCATTTTGGTGTTCGCTCATCTCTAATCTTTACCTATTTGTTTATTCTGCGCGTTATATTTTACAATAACCATCTAATTCTGCTCTAAATTATATCTACATATATCTAATTCTGCAGGAAAAGCAGTAACCACCGCTGCGTCCACAACAAGTACTATGACAACAACTAAACAGCCTTCAACAACTACTGAGGTGCTGACAACTACAAAACCTCCAAACACCACAGTCCGCACCACATCAAGTGCCACAACGACACCTGAAGTCACCACCACATCAAGTGCCACTATGAAGCCTAAAGTCACCACCACAGCAAGTGCCACCACGACACCTGAAGTCACCACCACAGCAAGTGCCGCCACGACACCTGCAGTCACCACCACACCAAGTGCCACCACGACAGCTGAAGTCACCACCATGACACCTGAAGTCACCACCACACCAAGTGCCACCACGACATCTGAAGTAACCACCACACCGGGTGTCACCACAACAGCTGAAGTCACCAGCACACCTGAAGTCACCAGCACACCAAGTGCCACCGCGACAGCTGAAGTCACCACCACACCAAGTGCTACTACAACACCTGAAGTCACCACCACACCAAGTGCCACCACAACACTTAAGGTCACCACCACACCAAGTGCAACCACAACACCTGAAGTCACCACCGCAGCAAGTGCCACCACGACACCTGTAGTCACCACCACACCTGAAGCCACCACAACACCCGAAATCACCACAACACCAAGTGGAACCACAACAGCTGAAGTCACCACCACACCAAGTGCCACCACCACACCAGGTGCCACCACAATAGCTGAAGTCACCACCACACCAGGTGCCACCACAACAGCTGAAGTCACCACCACACCAGGTGCCACCACAACAGCTGAAGTCACCACCACATCAAGTGCCACCACAACAGCTGAAGTCACCACCACACCAAGTTCAACCACAACAGCTGAAGTCACCACCACACCAAGTGCCACCACAACACCTGAAGTCACCACAACACCAGGTGCCACAAAAACACCTGAAATCACCACGACACCAAGTGCCACCACTACACCTGAAGCCAGCATCGCACCTGAAGTCACCACCACAACAAGTGCTACCACAACACCTGAAGTCACCACCACACCAGGTGCCACCACAACACCTGAAGTCACCACCACACCAGGTGCCACCACAACACCTGAAGTCACCACCATGACACCTGAAGTCACCACCACACCGGGTGCCACCACAACACCTGAAGTCATCACCACAGCAAGCGCCACCACAAAACCTGAAGTCACCACCGCAGCAAGTGCCACCACGACACGTGAAGTCACCATCACAGCAAGTGCCGCCACGACACCTGCAGTCACCACCACACCAAGTGCCACCACGACACCTGAAGTCACCACCACACCAAGTGCCGCCACGACACCAGCAGTCACCACACCAAGTGCCACCACAATGCCTGAACCCACCATCACACCAAGTGCCACTACGAAGCCTGAAGTCACCAACACACCAAGTGTCACCACGACACCTGACGTGACCACCACACCAAGTGCCACCACGACACCTGCAGTCACCACCACACCAAGTGCCACCACGACACCTGAAGTCACCACCACACCAAGTGCCGCCACGACACCTGAAGTCACCACCATGACACCTGAAGTCACCACCACACCAAGTTTCACCATGACATCTGAAGTAACCACCACACCGGGTGCCACCACAACACCTGAAGTCATCACCACAGCAATTGCCACCACAAAACCTGAAGTCACCACCACAGCAACGACACCTGTAGTTACCACCACACCAAGTGCCACCACAACACCCGAAGTCACCACAACAACAAGTGGAACCACAACAGCTGAAGTCACCACCACACCAAGTGCCACCACCACAGCAGGTGCCACCACAATAGCTGAAGTCACCACCACCACACCAGGTGCCACCACAACAGCTGAAGTCACCACAACACCAGGTGCCACCACAATAGCTGAAGTCACCACCACACCAAGTGCCACCACAACAGCTAAAGTCACCACCACACCAAGTGCCACCACAAGAGCTGAAGTCACCACCACACCAGGTGCCACGACAACACCTGAAATCACCACAACACCAAGTGCCACCACTACAATTGAATCCAGCACCGCACCTGAAGTCACCACCACACCAAGTGCTACCACAACACCTGAAGTCACCACCACACCAGGTGCAACCACAACACCTGAAGTCACCACCACACCAGGTGCAACCACAACACCTGAAGTCACCACCACACCAGGTGCCACCACAACACCTGAAGTCACCACCATGACACCTGAAGTCACCACCACACCAAGTGCCACCACGACATCTGAAGTAACCACCACGCCGGGTGCCACCACAAAACCTGAAGTCATCACCACAGCAAGTGCCACCACAAAACCTGAAGTCACCACTGCAGCAAGTGCCACCACGACACCTGAAATCACCACCACACCAAGTGCCACCCTGACACCTGCAGTAACCACCACACCGGGTGCCAGCACAACACCTGAAGTCATCACCACAGCAAGTGCCACCACAAAACCTGAAGTCACCACCGCAGCAAGTGCCACCACGACACCTGTAGTAACCACCACACCTGAAGCCACCACAACACCTGAAGTCACCACAACACCAAGTGGAACCACAACAGCTGAAGTCACCACCACACCAAGTGCCACCAACACACCAGGTGCCACCACCACACCAAGTGCTACCACAACACCCGATGTCACCACCACCACACCAGGTGCCACCACAACACCTGAAGTCACCACCACACCAAGTGCCACTACAACAGCTGAAGTCACCACCACACCAAGTGCCACCACAACAGCTGAAGTCACCACCACACCAAGTGCCACCACAAGAGCTGAAGTCACCACCACACCAGGTGCCACAACAACACCTGAAATCACCACAACACCAAGTGCCACCACTACAATTGAATCTAGCACCGCACCTGAAGTCACCACCACACCAAGTGCTACCACAACACCTGAAGTCACCACCACACCAGGTGCCACCATAACACCAGAAGTCACTACCACACCAGGTGCTACAACAACACCTGAAGTCACCACCACACCAGGTGCAACCACAACATCTGAAGTCACCAACACACCAAGTGCTACCACAACACCTCAAGTCACTACCACAGCAAGTGCCACCACAACACGTGAAGTCACAACAAAACCTGATGTCACCACCACAACATTTGAAGTCACCACGACACCAAGTGCTACTACAACACCTGAAGTGACCACCACACCAAGTGCCACCACAACACCTGAAGTCACCACCACACCAGGTGCCACCACCACACCTGAAGTCACCACCACACCTGAAGTCACCACCATGACACCTGAAGTCACCACCACACCAAGTGCCACCACGACTACGGAAGTTACCACGATACCTGAAGTCACCACAACACCAAGTGCCACCACAACACGGAGTGCCACCACAACATTTGAAGTCACCAACACACCAAGTGCCACAACACCTGAGGTCACCACCACACGAAGTGGCACCACAACACCTGAAGACACCACCACAGCAAGTGCCACAATGACACCTGAAGTCACTACCACACCAAGTGCCACCACAACGACACCTGAAGTCACCACCACACGAAGTGCCACAACGACACCTGAAGTCGCTACCACGATAAATGAAGTCACCAGTACAGCGAGTACAACCATGACACCTGAAATTACCACTACACTAAGTGCCACCACCACCACATCTGAAGTTACCATAACTACAATGACTCCAACTACTACACCGCCTCTAACGACAAGCATGGATTCTCTGACAACTGCAGAGTCTCCAACAACAACAAAGCCACAAACTACCACAGAAAAATCAACAACAAAGTCACCACCACCAACATCAGAGACTGGAAAACAGAAAGTGCCTATAGCTATGACATTTACAGACAGAGCGTTTATGCCGCAATATAACAACGTTCAGTCCCCGGAGGCCCAGAAGTTAATCAGAGAAATAATTTCTGCTGTGAGTATCATTGTTCTATCACTAAGTACCTCAGATGGGAGAGAGGGACGATGGGGAACACAATAGTTTTATATCAATTCACAGTATCATTACTTTTGAATTCAGTAGTCCATTGTAATCGTCCCAGTCGTAGATAGAAGTCATCCAGGCAACCAGCTGGTACCACCTGGGGGCGCTCCTTGTGCTGCTTTTCTCACACACCATGGGTTCTATAGGTGACATATAGTATTCCACTGCGCCCCTTCAATTTATTGGCCGACCATTTACTGTATAGAGGCGACAAGCCCACCACAGCAGGAGGCTCTTCTTGCAGCTCATCTTCACTCCTCCTTATAGTGTTGGGTCTGGCTTACATTGATATGTTATCCATAAGGTGTAATCAGTACAAGATACGGGGGATACATCCCCTTTAACTCCCGCACTGTTTACTGATATTAGATGATTCTGTTCTGGCAAAGTTGAGAAGAGAGCTGCAGAAAACCGGAGTGTCCGCCTATTGCGACTGCGTCGGTGGCCAGCGGGAAAATCACAATATTAAAGCATTTATTTTAAGTTTGTTCTAGTAGAAAAATCATCAAAATAAATATTGAGTCCCCTCCCCCAGTAGTTATAAAGTGAGTAGGAAACCCCTTATAGTATGTCATTTCCCGTATAAAGCTGTGCTGCCGCTGCAGTCTCACCAGGGTGACGGGCGCCACAACTGGGACATTGGTTTGACTCCTCATCATTTTGTCTCCCCGTAGTTGCTGGCACTGCTGCAGAGGATAAGGCGTAATGTAGAATTAAGAGTCAATCGTTTAAGGTGAGTAAAGTCATTGACGTGTTATAGCTGTGTTTCCCAATCTTCAGTCCCCACGACCCCCCGGCAGGTCATGATTTGAGGATATCCTATAGACAGGATCCCGTGATAATGTCTGCCGCACTGATAATAATGTCATCCCCCGGGCAATACCATAGGAATCCTGAAAACCTGACCTGCTGGAGGGTCGCAAGGACTGGAGTTTGGAGAACAATGTGTTATAGTATGAGGAAAGCAGTGACAATTACATGTATAGATACTTCCCTACTTGTGAACGTTCACGTTACGAACTTCGCTAGATACAAACAAGCCTGTCCTGCAGTATGATGTAATGCGTTAACAGCACCGATGAGCGGCGCGGCTTGTTGGAGCTGCTGCGGCCGGCTGTCAGCAGGAAGAAGCAGCCTGCACCCGACGTTGTATGGGGCGAGATCCCGGAACGGAAGCTGTTCATAAGTAGGGGACTATCTGTAGTTCCCCAAAAAGGCCACATGGGCAATAATTATAGTCTATTATTTTGTGTATTTCCGTATTTATTACCTTTGGCCGGCATCGCTGCATGGGATGAAAGCGCTGAAACCAGCAGTTACCCCAACATCACGTCTCCCCAACCGTCCCAGATTCTGCAAGTCCCATATATAACGAAAAAGGTTTGGTCCGGTGTTATCCAGTAGAGCAAAGTGTGATTGTTCTCAGTAAGAGAAACCAAGTAATCTTGTAGATAGGATGCCTTTTAATGGCTAAGAAACACATGATGTTACAGCGAGCTTTCAGACCTCTCCGGGTTCTTCCTCAGGCTTAATGGAACAGATCTAAAGACGTAATTATATAAAAACATATACACATGATCACATGGGAGTAGAGATGAGCGAACCTACTCATTTCGCGTAATTACTCGATCGAGCACCGCGATTTTCGAGTACTTCCGTACTCGGGTGAAAAGATTCGGGGGGCGCCGGGGGGCGGGGGGAGGCGTGGCGGAGTGGGAGTAGCAGCGGGGGAACAGAGGGGAGCCCTCTCGCTCTCCCTCTCCCCCCCACTCCCTGCTGCAACCCCCCACTCACCCACAGCGCCCCCCCCGAATCTTTTCGCCCGAGTAGGGAAGTACTCGAAAATCGCGGTGCTCGGGCGAAAAAGGGGCGTGGCCGAGTAGGTTCGCTCATCTCTACATGGGAGGCGCACTCACAGTGTGATTAATTTGCACTTGAAACAAATTGCAGAGCAGGATAAGAGGGCACAGACATGTTGTGATTAATAGCACTTAGATAATGTTGGTGCCCTCCCATGTGATCATGTGTATACGGATTTATATAAATCGGTCTTTAGATCTGTTCCATTAAGCCTGAGATGTTCGATAGCTCACTGTAACATCATGTATTTGTCAGCCATTAAAAGGTCTCGTATCTACAAGATTACTGGGTTTCTCTTACTGAGAACAATCACACTTTAGTCCCAGATATGAAGGGTTGTCCGCCCCCCAACTCCGCCTTAAGGCCAGCAAGTGAAAAAAAATATTATATTCATCTTTTTGCTGCTTCTCCACTCTGTTCACCGCTCCTCCCGATCCCGCTGCTCCCCAGTCATCTCACTGCAGCCGGTTAGCACAAACAAGGTCAGTGATTGGCTGCAGCAGCGAATAGCACACAAGATTCTCGGGCACAGCTCGCATTGCACCGCACAGGGAAACCCCATCCATTTGTTGTGTGAGGTTTGCATGAAAATAGGACTTGCTTCAGTTTTTCCATCGTGCGCCATCAGTGCGAGAGAAGCAATGCCGTGTAAATGAATCCATGGAAAACAAAGAGTTATTACAATGTGCAAGCTCTGTGGGTCCCGAAGACACTTACTATCGGAGTCACTGAACTTGCATCATTGTGTCGACCCTTTCATGCTGTGTTGGGTTTTCTTATTGTGGGACGAGTTGTAGTCTTCATTGGTACCATTTTAGGCCACATGTGACTTTAATCACCTTTTATTGCTTTGTTTGCGAGGCGGATGAACAGCAGTTCTGGCATTTTGGTTTCTGTTCCACAATTCCCCGTGCGGTATAACAGACATAACATCTTTTATGGTGCCGGCCTTTATAAACACAGCGATACCTAAAATGAGGGTTTTTTCAATAAAAAATGAAGTTTTTTATTTCATTTAAACTTTAGCTTTGTTCTTGTCGCTCGAGCGGACTTGAAGATGCAGTTATTTGACTGCTACTATACTACACTGCACTACTTATACATGTGTCCCGACCCTCCCAGATTTGGTCACTATAAGGCCCAATGTGCACGGGCGGATTTGATTTGTGGAACCCGCTCTGGGCACCCGCGTGGAAGATCCGCCAGTCAAGCCGCCCATAGGGAGGCATAAGCATCCGTAAAACAATTTCAAGCATGCGGATGTGATTTTTTTCCCCGGCAGAACGCTGTCGCAGGAGATAGTTGCAGCATGCTCCATTTTCTGCGGATTCCCACACTGACAGCTTCCCTTGAATTCAATGGAAGCCTTCCGATCCGTGGCAGAGCCACAGGTGTCGCTGTGGACATGCCACGGATCCGCGGAAAAGCAGGAGGTTCTGAAAAGCAAAAGCATTGCGCATGTGCCGGGCGCGTTGGCGGCACGCCTGGATGCATCCGCCGGGCCGAACAAAGATCCAGCTGCGACAGAGAAGAACCGCGCTGGATCTGAACCGGTAAGAGAATGTTAGTTTTGTCCATGTCGGCGGGCACGGCTGGATTCCGCTGCGGGATTCAGCAGATGGACTCCGTGCGTGCCGTGGACAGGAGGCCTTACTGTGAGGGGTCACTGATTGGTAGTATTTTGGGATACAGAGAGGTGCCGCCGGTTATATAACTTTCTAGTGTTGCCCATAGCATGCCGCTATATGTGCCCCTCTTCACTGCTGAAAGGTTGGCAGGTATGCAGCATAACAACAGGTTGCAGGGGATCCAATAATGAGACTCCCCCATTATCCTCTAGATGCTGGGGACCTGCTCAGTGAATGGGGTTGTCAGAGGATACGATCTTGTGATGCTGCGGGGTCGGCGTCCCTGTATGAAGGCGGCAGCAGATTTTCACCCCTGAATCTATGTGTGACGAGTCTCTGATTTTCCGTATAGTAAAGCCTATGTTATTTCTAACAGTCCAGGATCAGTGAGGGCCGACATGGATGCCATCTATCCCGCTAATGACACTGTGCCGGATGAAGCAGAGATGAGAGACACATTCGATGAAGCAAGAAGGACTGGCAGGATTGGAAATCTAACCGTGGATCCCGACAGCATCACAACTAATGGTAAATACGGTCAATGGCGCCTCCAACACGATCGCGTTAAATGAGCAAAGTAACACACAGTATGTTTTATGTTCGGCGTTTTAGTACAGATTTCACACAAACTCCACAATGATATAAATGGGGTGCATAAAAACTCAATAAATATGCACTTTCATTGTAATCCTGCGTTTTACTAGGATTTTTATGCGGGTCGCTAGGCCCCCAGGAGGCGACAAAGAAGCTTGTGACGTCCTGCGCTTTTATGTGCAAACAAACAGCAGAGCAACGCAGGTGACCGCGCACAAAGACGTAGCAGCCGGAGGTCATAGTAGCCTGCAGCCACTACTAGGGCAGTGATGGGCAACCTTATGAGCTCGGTGTGTCAAAATTCGCCAAAAAACGGAGCATATCTCGGGTAGTGCGTCACTTCGGGAAAAAATCCATAAATTCGCGGTATTTATAGTTTAAATAACAAATATGTATAATTGTAATATATAACTGTATGTAATAAACCCCAACCCTCCATAGCACAGGCCCTCGCCTCTCGCTGCCTCCCCCTCACTTATCTCAGTAATGATGAGCCACCAACAGTGACAGTGCCCCCCACAGCGGCCCCCAGCAGTGACAGCGCCCCCCACAGCGGGCCCCCCAGCAGCGACAGCTCCCCCCACAGCGAGCCCCCCAGCAGCGACAGCACCACCCACAGCAGGCCCCCCAGTAGCGACAGCGCCACCCACAGCGAGCCCCCAGAAGCAACAGCGCCACCCACAGCGGTGCCCCAGAAGCAACAGCGCCCCCCCACAGCGGCCCCCCCAGCAGTGACAACACCCCCCACAGCGGCTCCCCAGCAGCGACAGCACCACCAGTAGCGACAGCGCCCCCCACAGCGGGTCCCCCAGCAGAGACAGCTCCACCCACAGCGGGCCCCCCGAAGCAACAGCGCCACCCACAGTGGCCCCCTAGCAGAATCTGCCCCCCACGGCGGCCCCCTAGCAGAATCTGCCCCCCACAGCGGCCCCCATCAGTATCTGCCCCCCACAACGGCCACTAGCAATATCTGCCCCCCACAGCGGCCCCCAGCAGTATCTGCCCCCCACAGAGGCCCCCAGCAGTATCTGCCCCCCACAGCGGCCCCCAGCAGTATCTTCCCCCCACAGCGGCCCCCAGCAGTATCTGCCCCTCACAGAAGCCCCCAGCAGTATCTGCCCCCCACAGCGGCCCCCACCATTACCTGGCCCCCACAGTTGCCCCCCAGCAGCGACAGCGCCACCCACAGCGGGCTCCCAGAAGCAACAGCGGCCCCCCAGCAGTATCTGCTCCCCCAGCGGCCCCTAGCAGAATCTGCCCTCTACAGAGGCCCCCACCAGTATCTGCCCCCCACAGAGGCCCCCAGCAGTATCTACCCCCCACAGCGGCCCCCAGCAGTATCTGCCCCCCCCCAGAGGCCCCCAGCAGTACCTGACCCCACAGCAGCCCCCAGCATTACCTGCCCCCAAAAGAGGCCTCCCAACGGTGGCTGCCCCTTACAGTGGGGGCCCCCCAGAGGTGACTGCCCCCTACAGTGGGCCCCTCAGCGGTGACTGTCCCCTTACTACAGTGGACCCCCAGCGGTGACTGTCCCCTAAAGTGGGACCCCAGTGGTATCTGCCCCTTACAGTGGGCCCCCCAGCGGTATCTGCCCCCCACAGAGGCCTCCCAGCGGTGACTGTCCCCTTACAGTGGGCCCCCAGGTGTTGACTGCCCCCTCACAGTGGGGGCCCCCCCAGCGGTGACTGCCCCCCACGAGACCCATGTGCTTACCTCATGGATGCTCCGCTTCTCCTTTCCACGGCGCGCCGCCAACAGCGATGATCTCCGGTGCAGACTGTGAAGTCAGTGTGTTGCAGGACGCCTCCTCCCCCGGACGCGGAACCAACAGGTAGGAGACGTCGGGGGACGGGGGGAGGAGGATCCTGGTGCACACTGACATCACAGTGTGTGCCAGGATCAGCGCTGCCAGTAGTGCTGGTTAGTGAATACCAGCAGGGGAGTCACGGCCCCTGCCGGTATTCATTAATGGGGGTGGCCGCGTGTCAGCGACTATGGCTACGAGTGTCATAGGTTCGTCATCACGGTACTAGGGGGAGCTCTCTGCATGCTGTTCGTATAGGGCTCAGTGTATGGACATTACAGGGTTATCCGGGGACACAGCTGTGATCAAACACTTCTTCATCCTGCAGTAATAAAATAACGGAATCCATATTCGCCCTTCCACGCCCGCCCCCACTATGTCCTCTCTCTACCTAAAACTAAATGTCTCTAAAACTGACTTACTGGTATTTCCGCCCTCCACTAACTGACCTCCTCCTGACATCTCCATCTCAGTGTGTGGCGCCACCATAACTCCTAGACAACATGCCCGCTGCCTTGGGGTCATATTCAACTCTGATCTCTCCTTTACCCCCTACATCCAATCTCTGGCCCGAACATGTCAGCTGCACCTCAAGAACATCGCAAGAATCCGCTCTTTTCTCACTGTGGACGAAAAACGCTTACTGTCGCCCTCATCCACTCCCGGCTCGATTATTGCAACTCGTTGCTGATCGGCCCCCTGCTCTCTCCAATCCATCCTGAATGCAGCAGCCAGGCTCATCTTCCTGTCCAGCCGCTACTCGGACGCCTCTGCCTTGTGCCGGTCACTGCACTGGCTGCCCGTCAAATACAGAATACAATTTAAACTCATTACCTTCATCCACAAAGCCCTCCACAGTGCAGCGCCCCCCTATATTGTATCCCTCATCCACAGTGCAGCGCCCCCCTATATTGTATCCCTCATCCACAGCGCAGCGCCCCCCTATATTGCCTCCCTCATCTCAATCCATCACCCAGCCCGGGCTCTCCGCTCTGCTAACGAAACCAGACTGAGCACCCCATTAATTCGAACTTCTCATTCCCGCCTCCAAGACTTCTCCAGAGCAGCATCTGTCCTTTGGAATGTATTACCAAAGGCTATCCGGGCAATCCAGGACTCGCAGAACTTCAGGCGTGCTCTAAAAACGCACCTCTTCAGGGAGGCATACCGATACCCTAAACAAACCCCTCTGTACTCCGCCTGATAACATGCTCCCTGACCTACTGACTGCAATCCCTGCTAGTCATCATAAACCGCTCCTGCAGTCATAAGTATTCTGCCATCACACGGCTAAATGTCTGACCATTGTCTATGTGTATAGCATCCCTCACTCTCCACCCCGCCATACCGTGCACATCTCCAGCCCTTTACCTTCTGTATCCCCCCATTATCTGTAGTATGTAAGCTTGTTGGAGCAGGACCCTCACCCCTATTGTTTCCTCCAACTGATTACTATGTATCCCTGGTTCTGTAATTTTTGTATTTTGTCTTTCTGTATTCCCCCTGTCTATGTATGCGCTGCGTAATATGTTAGCACTATACAAATAAAGATTATTTTAATAGCGACCCCCTATATTGGTGGTCCCAGTAGTAATGGTAACCCCCACAGTAGCCTCAGTAGTAATTATTGGCAGTAATAGGTGACCCCTATTGCGGACCCTGGCAGTAATGGGTGACCCCTATTGCCGCCCCGGGCAGTAATGGGTGACCCCTATTGCGGCCCCGGGCAGTAATGGGTGACCCCCTATTGTGGACCCCGGCAGTAATTGGTAGCCCCTATTGCGGCCCCTGGCAGTAATTGGTGACCCCTATTGCGGCCCCCGGCAGTAATTGGTTACCCCTATTGCGGCCCCCGGCAGTAATTGGTGACCCCTATTGCAGCCCCCGGCAGTAATTGGTGACCCCTATTGCGGCCCCCGGCAGTAATTGGTTACCCCTATTGCGGCCCCCGGCAGTAATTGGTGACCCCTATTGCGGCCCCCGGCAGCAATGGGTGACCCCTATTGTAGCCCCTGGCAGTAATGGCTGACCCCTATTGCAGCCCCTGGCAGTAATGGCTGACCCCTATTGCGGCCCCTGGCAGTAAAGGGTGACCCCTATTGCGGCCCATGGCAGTTATAGGTGACCGCTATTGCGGTCCCCGGCAGTAATGGGTGACCCCTATTGCGGCCCCAGGCAGTAATAGGTGACCGCAATTGCGGCCCGCGGCAGTAATGGGTGACCCCTATTGCGGCCCCCGGCAGTAATGGGTGACTCCTATTGCGTTTCCCGGCAGTAATGGGCGACTCTTATTGCGGCCAATGACAGTAATGGGTGACTCCTATTGCGGCCAACGACAGTAATGGGTGACCCCTATTGCTGCACCCAGCAGTAATGAGTGACCCCTATTGCGGTCCCCAGCAGTAATGGGTGACCCCTATTGCGGCCCCCGGCAGTAATGGGTGACCCCCTATTGCGGCCCCCGGCAGTAATGGGTGACCCATATTGCGGCCCCCGGCAGTAATGGGTGTCCCCTATTGCGGCCCCCGGCAGTAAAGGGTGACCCCTATTGCGGCCCCCGGCAGTAAAGGGTGACCCCTATTGCGGCCCCCGGCAGTAAAGGGTGACCCCTATTGCGGCCCCTGGCAGTAAAGGGTGACCCCTATTGCGGCCCCCGGCAGTAATGGGTGACCCCTATTGCGGCCCCCGGCACCATTGCCGCCATGATTTCCGTCCAGAGAGCCGCGGCTCCCGGTTGGGAATCACTGGTTTACACTGAGGCTCTGCAGAAGGTTTGCAGCTCTGTAGCAGAAAGATATACTTAGACATTAATAAGCTCAGAATTTTGGACCAATAATTTTCAAGCTAGAATACAATATTATCCGAATTCCCGGCAGCGCGACGGTTACTATGGTTACACTTAGGATATAAGTTTACTACAATTCCAGCACAGAATAATCATCCAAATGTATGTTCTATGTTTTATAGGTACACAAGTATTTGAGGAAACTACAACTCAGTCCATGACAACTTTTACTACAACACCAAGTGCCACCACCACACCAAGTGCCACCACAACACAGAGTGTCACCACCACACCGAGTGCCACCACGACACCTGAAGTCACCACCACACCAAGTGCTACAACAACACCTGAAGTTACCACCACACCAGGTGCCACCACTACACCTGAAGTCACCACCACACCAAGTGCTACAACAACACCTGAAGTCACCACCACAACATCTGAAGTCACCACCACACCAAGTGCTACCACAACACCTGAAGTCACCACCACAGCAAGTGCCACCACTACACCTGAAGTCACCACAACACCTGAAGTCACCACCACACCAAGTGGAACCACAACAGCTGAAGTCACCACCACACCAAGTGCCACCACCACACCAGGTGCCACCACAACAGCTGAAGTCACCACCACACCAGGTGCCACCACAACAGCTGAAGTCACCACCACACCAGGTGCCACCACAACAGCTGAAGTCACCACCACACCAAGTGCCACCACGACAGCTAAAGTCACCACCAAACCAAGTGCCACCACAACAGCTGAAGTCACCACCACACCAGGTGCCACCACAACAGCTGAAGTCACCACCACACTAGGTGCCACCACAACATCTGAAGTCACCACCACACCAAGTGCTACCACAACACCTGAAGTCACCACCACAGCAAGTGCCACCACTACACCTGAAGTCACCACCACACCTGAAGTCACCACCACACCAAGTGGAACCACAACAGCTGAAGTCACCACCACACCAAGTGCTACAACAAAACCTGAAGTCACCACCACACCAGGTGCCACCACAACATCTGAAGTCACCACCACACCAAGTGCTACCACAACACCTGAAGTCACCACAACACCTGAAGTCACCACCACACCAAGTGGAACCACAACAGCTGAAGTCACCACCACACCAAGTGCCACCACCACACCAGGTGCCACTACAACAGCTGAAGTCACCACCACACCAGGTGCCACCACAACAGCTGAAGTCACCACCACACCAGGTGCCACCACAACAGCTGAAGTCACCACCACACCAGGTGCCACCACAACAGCTGAAGTCACCACCACACCAAGTACCACCACGACAGCTGAAGTCACCACCACACCAAGTGCTACCACAACACCTGAAGTCACTACCACAGCAAGTGCCACCACAATACCTGAAGTCACTACCACAGCAAGTGCCACCACAACACCTGAAGTCACCACGACACCTGAAGTCACCACAACACCTGAAGTCATCACCACACCAAGTGCTACCACAACACCTGAAGTTACCACCACACCGAGTGCTACAACAACACCTGAAGTCACCACCACACCAAGTGCTACCACAACACCTGAAGTTACCACCACACCGAGTGCTACAACAACACCTGAAGTCACCACCACACCAAGTGCCACCACAACATCTGAAGTCACCACCACACCAAGTGCTACCACAACACCTGAAGTCACTACCACAGCAAGTGCCACCACAACACCTGAGGTCACCACCACACCAGGTTTCACCACAACATTTGAGGTCACCACCACACTAAGTGCTACTACAACACCTGAAGTCACCACCACACCAAGTTCCACCACGACATTTAAGGTCACCACCACACCAAGTGCAACCACAACACCTGAAGTCACCACCACTCCAGGTGCCACCACAACACCTGAAGTCACTACCACACCAAGTGGAACCACAACAGCTGAAGTCACCACCACACCAAGTGCCACCACCACACCAGGTGCCACCACAATAGCTGAAATCCCCACCACACCAGGTGCCACCACAGCAGCTGAAGTCACCACCACACCAAGTGCCACCACAACAGCTGAAGTCACCACCACACCAGGTGCCACCACAACAGCTGAAGTCACCACCACACCAGGTGCCACCACAACAGCTGAAGTCACCACCACACCAGGTGCCACCACAACAGCTGAAGTCACCACCACACCAAGTGCCACCACAACAGCTGAAGTCACCACCACACCAGGTGCCACAACAACACCTGAAATCACCACGACACCAAGTGCCACCACTACACCTGAAGTCACCACCACACCAAGTGCTACCACAAAACCTGAAGTCACCACCACACCAAGTGCCACCAAAACACCAGAAGTCACTACCACAGCAGGTGCTACAACAACACCTGAAGTCACCACCACACCAGGTGCCACCACAACATCTGAAGTCACCACCACACCAAGTGCTACCACAACACCTGAAGTCACCACCACAGCAAGTGCCACCACAACACCCGTAGTCACAACACCTGAGGTCACCACCACAACATTTGAAGTCACCACCACACCAGGTGCTACTACAACACCTGAAGTCGCTACCACGATAAATGAAGTCACCAGTACAGCGAGTACAACCATGACACCTGAAATTACCACCACACTAAGTGCCACCACCACCACATCTGAAGTTACCATAACTACAATGACTCCAACTACTACACCGCCTCTAACGACAAGCATGGATTCTCTGACAACTGCAGAGTCTCCAACAACAACAAACCCACAAACTACCACAGAAAAATCAACAACAAAGTCACCACCACCAACATCAGAGACTGGAAAACAGATATTGCCTTTATTTATGATATTTACAAACAGAGAGTTTATGGAGCCATATAACGACCTTCAGTCCCCGGAGGCCCAGAAGTTAATCAGAGAAATAATTTCTGCTGTAAGTAACATTGTTCTATCACTAAGTACCTCAGATGGGAGAGAGGGACGACGGGGAACACAATAGTTTTATATCAAGTCACAGTATCATTACTTTTGAATTCAGTAGTCCATTGTAATGGTCCCAGTCGTAGATAGAAGTCATCCAGGCAACCAGCTGGTACCACCTGGGGGCGCTCCTTGTGGTGCTTATATCACACACCATGGGTTCTATAGGTGACATATAGTATTCCACTGCGCCCCTTCAATTTATTGGCCGACCATTTACTGCATAGAGGTCACAAGCCCACCACAGCAGGAGGCTCTTCTTGCAGCTCATCTTCACTCCTCCTTATAGTGTTGGGTCCTGCTTACATTGATATGTTATCCATAAGGTGTAATCAGTACAAGATACGGGGGATACATCCCCTTTAACTCCCGCACCGTTTACTGATATCAGATGATTCTGTTCTGGCAAAGCTGAGAAGTAAGCTTCAGAAAACCGGAGTGTCCGCCTATTGCGACTGCGTCTGTGGCCAGCGAGAAAATCACAATATTAAAGCATTTATTTTAAGTTTGTTCTAGTAGAAAAGCCATCAAAATAAATATTGTGTCCCCTCCCCCAGGAGTTATAAAGTGAGTAGGAAACCCCTTAAAATATGTCATTTCCCGTATAAAGCTGTGCTGCCGCTGCAGTCTCACCAGGGTGACGGGCGCCACAACTGGGACATTGGTTTTACTCCTCATCATTTTGTCTCCCCGTAGTTGCTGGCACTGCTGCAGAGGATAAGGCGTAATGTAGAATTAAGAGTCAATCGTTTAAGGTGAGTAAAGTCATTGACGTGTTATAGCTGTGTTTCCCAATCTTCAGTCCCCACGACCCCCCAGCAGGTCATGATTTGAGGATATCCTATAGCCAGGATCCCGTGATAATGTCTGCCGCACTGATAATAATGTCATCCCCCGGGCAATACTATAGGAATCCTGAAAACCTGACCTGCTGGAGGGTCGCAAGGACTGGAGTTTGGAGAACAATGTGTTATAGTATGAGGAAAGCAGTGACAATTACATGTATAGATACTTCCCTACTTGTGAACGTTCACGTTACGAACTTCGCTAGATACAAACAAGCCTGTCCTGCAGTATGATGTAATGCGTCAACAGCACCGATGAGCGGCGCGGCTTGTTGGAGCTGCTGCGGCCGGCTGTCAGCTGTAAGAAGCAGCCTGCACCCGACGTTGTATGGGGCGGGATCCCGGAACGGAAGCTGTTCATAAGTAGGGGGCTATCTGTAGTTCCCCAAAAAGGCCACATGGGCAATAATTATAGTCTATTATTTTGTGTATTTCCGTATTTTTTACCTTTGGCTGGCATCGCTGCATGGGATGAAAGCGCTGAAACCATCAGTTACCCCAACATCACGTCTTCCCAACCGTCCCAGATTCTGCAAGACAGTCCCAGATATAACGAAAAAGGTTTGGTCCGGTGTTATCCAGTAGAGCAAAGTGTGATTGTTCTCAGTAAGAGAAACCAAGTAATCTTGTAGATAGGATGCTTTTAATGGCTAATAGAAACACATGATGTTATAACGAGCTTTCAGACCTCTCCGGGTTCTTCCTCAGGCTTAATGGAACAGATCTAAAGACGTAATTATATAAAAACATACACACATGATCACATGGGAGGCACAGTCACAGTGTGATTAATTTGCACTTGAAACAAATTGCAGAGCAGAATAAGAGGGCACAGACATGTTGTGATTAATAGCACTTAGATAATGTTGGTGCCCTCCCAGGTGATCATGTGTATACGGATTTATATAAATCGGTCTTTAGATCTGTTCCATTCAGCCGGAGATGTTCGATAGCTCACTGTAACATCATGTATTTGTCAGCCATTAAAAGGTCTCGTATCTACAAGATTACTGGGTTTCTCTTACTGAGAACAATCACACTTTAGTCCCAGATATGAAGGGTTGTCTGCCCCCCAACTCCGCCTTAAGGCCAGCAAGTGAAAAAAAATATTATATTCATCTTTTTGCTGCTTCTCCACTCTGTTCACCGCTCCTCCCGATCCCGCTGCTCCCCAGTCATCTCACTGTAGCCGGTTAGCACAAATAAGGTCAGTGATTGGCTGCAGCAGCGAATAGCACACAAGATTCTCGGGCACAGCTCGCATTGCACCGCACAGGGAAACCCCATCCATTTGTTGTGTGAGGTTTGCATGAAAATAGGACTTGCTTCAGTTTTTCCATCGTGCGCCATCAGTGCGAGAGAAGCAATGCCCATGTAAATGAATCCATGGAAAACAAAGAGTTATTACAATGTGCAAGCTCTGTGGGTCCCGAAGACACTTACTATCGGGGTCACTGAACTTGCATCATTGTGTCGACCCTTTCATGCTGTGTTGGGTTTTCTTATTGTGGGACGAGTTGTAGTCTTCATTGGTACCATTTTAGGCCACATGTGACTTTAATCACTTTTTATTGCTTTGTTTGCGAGGCGGATGAACAGCAGTTCTGGCATTTTGGTTTCTCTTCCACAATTCCCCGTGCGGTATAACAGACATAACATCTTTTATGGTGCCGGCCTTTATAAACACAGCGATACCTAAAATGAGGGTTTTTTTCAATAAAAAAAGGGAGTTTTGTAGGCAAGGATTTTTGAAATGTAATTTAAACTTTAGCTTTGTTCTTGTCGCTCGAGCGGACTTGAAGATGCAGTTATTTGACTGCTACTATACTACACTGCACTACTTATACATGTGTCCCGACCATCGCAGATTTGGTCACCATAAGGCCCAATGTCCACAGGCGGATTTGATTTGTGGAACCCGCTCTGGGCACCCGCATGGAAGATCCGCAAGTCAAGTCGCCCATAGGGAGGCATTAGCATCCGCAAAACAATTTCAAGCATGCGGATGTGATTTTTTTCCCCGTCAGAACGCTGTCGCAGGAGATAGTTGCAGCATGCTCCATTTTCTGTGGATTCCCACACAGACAGCTTCCATTGAAGTCAATGGAAGCCGTCCGATCCGTGGCAGAGCCACAGGTGTCGCTGTGGACATGCCACGGATCCACGGAAAAGCAGGAGGTTTTGAAAAACAAAAGCATTGCGCATGTGCCGGGCGCGTTGGCGGCACGCCTGGATGCATCCGCCGGGCAAAACAAAGATCCAGCTGCGACAGAGGAGAACCGCGCCGGTAAGAGAATGTTAGTTTTGTCCATGTCGGCGGGCACGGCTGGATTCCACTGCGGGATTCAGCAGATAGACGCCGTGCGTGCCGTGGACAGGAGGCCTTACTGTGAGGGGTCACTGATTGGTAGTATTATGGGATACAGAGAGGTGCCGCCGGTTATATAACTTTCTAGTGTTGCCCATAGCATGCCGCTATATGTGCCCCTCTTCACTGCTGAAAGGTTGGCAGGTATGCAGCATAACAACAGGTTGCAGGGGATCCAATAATGAGACTCCCCCATTATCCTCTAGATGCTGGGGTCCTGCTCAGTGAATGGGGTTGTCAGAGGATACGATCTCGTGATGCTGCGGGGTCGGCGTCCCTGTATGAAGGCGGCGGCAGATTTTCACCCCTGAATCTATGTGTGACGAGTCTCTGATTTTCCGTATAGTAAAGCCTATGTTATTTCTAACAGTCCAGGATCAGTGAGGGCCGACATGGATGCCATCTATCCCGCTAATGACACTGTGCCGGATGAAGCAGAGATGAGAGACACATTCGATGAAGCAAGAAGGACTGGCAGGATTGGAAATCTAACCGTGGATCCCGACAGCATCACAGCTAATGGTAAATACGGTCAATGGCGCCTCCAACACGATCGCGTTAAATGAGCAAAGTAACACACAGTATGTTTTATGTTCGGCGTTTTAGTACAGATTTCACACAAACTCCACAATGATATAAATGGGGTGCATAAAAACTCAATAAATATGCACTTTCATTGTAATCCTGCGTTTTACGGAGATTTTTATGCGGGTCGCTAGGCCCCCAGGAGGCGACAAAGAAGCTTGTGACGTCCTGCGCTTTTATGTGCAAACAAACAGCAGAGCAACGCAGGTGACCGCGCACAAAGACGTAGCAGCCGGAGGTCATAGTAGCCTGCAGCCACTACTAGGGCAGTGATGGGCAACCTTATGAGCTCGGTGTGTCAAAATTCGCCAAAAAACGGAGCATAACCCGGGTGGTGCGTCACTTCGGGAAAAAATCCATAAATTTGCGATATTTATAGTTTAAATAACAAATATGTATAATTGTAATATATAACTGTATTTAATAAACCCCAAACCCCCCATAGCACAGGCCCTCGCCTCTCGCTGCCTCCCCCTCACTTATCTCAGTAATGATGAGCCACCAAGAGTGACAGTGCCCCCCACAGCGGCCCCCAGCAGTGACAGCCGCCCCCACAGCGGCCCCCAGCAGCGACAGCGACCCCCACAGCGGCCCCCCAGCAGCGACAGCTCCCCCCACAGCGGGCCCCCCAGCAGCGACAGCGCCACCCACAGCGGGCCCCCCAGCAGCGACAATGCCACCTACAACGGGCCCCCAGAAGCAACAGCAGCCCCCCCAGCAGTGACAATGCCCCCCACAGCGGCTCCCCAGCAGCGACAGCGCCCCCCACAGCGGGTCCCCCAGCAGAGACAGCGCCACCCAGAGCGGGCCCCCCTGCAGCGACAGCGCCACCCACAGCGGACCCCCAGAAGCAACAGCGCCCACCACAGCGGCCCCCCCAGCAGTGACAATGCCCCCCACAGCGGCTCCCCAGCAGCGACAGCGCCCCCCACAGCGGGTCCCCCAGCAGAGACAGCGCCACCCACAGCGAGCCCCCAGAAGCAACAGCGCCACCCACAGTGGCCCCCCAGCAGTATCTGCCCCCCACAGCGGCCCCCATCAGTATCTACCCCCCACAACGGCCCCTAGCAATATCTGCCCCCCACAGCGGCCCCCAGCAGTATCTACCCCTCACAGCGGCCCCCAGCAGTATCTGCCCCCCACAGAGGCCCCCAGCAGTACCTGAGCCCACAGAAGCCTCCAGCATTACCTGCCCCCCACAGAGGCCCCCCAGCGGTATCTGCCCCCAACAGAAGCCTCCCAACGGTGACTGCCCCTTACAGTGGGCCCCCCAGAGGTGACTGCTCCCTACAGTGGGCCCCCCAGCGGTGACTGCCCCCTTACAGTGGACCCCCAGCGGTGATTGCCCCCTAAAGTGGGACCCCAGTGGTCACTGCTCCTTACAGTGGGCCCCCCAGTGGTATCTGCCCCCCACAGAGGCCTCCCAGCGGTGACTGCCCCCTTACAGTGGGCCCCCCAGCGTTGACTGCCCCCTCACAGTGGGCCCCCCCCCAGCGGTGACTGCCCCCCACGAGACCCATGTGCTTTGCTCGTGGATGCTCCGCTTCCCCTTTCCACGGTGCGCCGCCAACAGCGATGATCTCCGGTGCAGACTGTGAAGTCAGTGTGTTGCAGGACGCCTCCTTTCCCGGAGGCGGAACCAACAGGTAGAAGACGTCGGGGGACGGGGGAGGAGGATCCTGGTGCACACTGACATCACAGTGTGCGCCGGGATCAGCGCTGCCAGTAGTGCTGGTTAGTGAATACCAGCAGGGGAGTCACGGCCCCTGCCGGTATTCATTAACGGGGGTGGCCCCGTGTCAGCGACTATAGCTACGCGTGTCAGTGCTGACATGTGTGTCATAGGTTCGCCATCACGGTACTAGGGGGAGCTCTCTGCATGCTGTTCGTATAGGGCTCAGTGTATGGACATTACAGGGTTATCCGGGGACACAGCTGTGATCAAACACTTCTTCATCCTGCAGTAGTAAAATAACGGAATCCATATTCGCCCTTCTACGCCCGCCCCCACTATGTACTCTCTCTACCTAAAATTAAATGTCTCTAAAACTGACTTACTGGTATTTCCGCCCTCCACTAACTGACCTCCTCCTGACATCTCCATCTCAGTGTGTGGCGCCACCATAACTCCTAGACAACACGCCCGCTGCCTTGGGGTCATATTCGACTCCAATCTCTCCTTCACCCCCTACATCCAATCTCTGGCCCGAACATGTCAGCTGCACCTCAAGAACATCGCAAGAATCCGCTCTTTTCTCACCGTGGACTCGCTAAAAACGCTTACTGTTGCCCTCATCCACTCCCGGCTCGATTATTACAACTCGTTGCTGATCGGCCTCCCCTTCACCAGACTCTACCCTCTCCAATCCATCCTGAATGCAGCAGCCAGGCTCATCTTCCTGTCCAGTAATGGGCGACTCCTATTGCGGCCAACGACAGTAATGGGTGACTCCTATTGCGGCCAACGACAGTAATGGGTGACCCCTATTGCTGCACACAGCAGTAATGGGTGACCCCTATTGTGGCCCCCGGCAGTAATGGGTGACCCCTTATTGCGGCCCTCGGCAGTAATGGGTGACCCCTATTGCGGCCCCCGGCAGTAATGGGTGACCCCTATTGCGGCCCCCGGCAGTAAAGGGTGACCCCTATTGCGGCCCCCGGCAGTAATGGGTGACCCCTATTGTGGCCCCCGGCAGTAATGGGTGACCCCTATTGCGGCCCCCGGCAGTAATGAGTGACCCCTATTGCGGCCCCCGGCAGTAATGGGTGACCCCTATTGCGGCCCCTGGCACCATTGCCGCCATGATTTGCGTCCAGAGAGCTGCGGCGCCCGGTTGGGAGTCACTGGTTTACACTGAGGCTCTGCAGAAGGTTTGCAGCTCTGTAGCAGAAAGATATATTGAGACCTAAATAAGCTCAGAATTTTGGACCAATAATTTTCAAGCTAGAATACAATATTATCCGAATTCCCGGCAGCGCGACGGTTACTATGGTTACTCTTAGGATATAAGTTTACTCCAAATCCAGCAGAGTATAATCATCCAAATGTGTGTTCTATGTTTTATAGGTACACAAGTATTTGAGGAAACTACAACTCAGTCCATGACAACTTTTACTACAACACCAAGTGCCACCACGACAGCTGAAGTCACCACCACACCAAGTGCTACAACAACACCTGAAGTCACCACCACACCAGGTGCCACCACAACATCTGAAGTCACCACCACACCAAGTGCTACCACAACACCTGAAGTCACCACCACAGCAAGTGCCACCACAACACCTGAAGTCACCACCACACCAAGTGGAACCACAACAGCTGAAGTCACCACCACACCAGGTGCCACCACAACAGCTGAAGTCACCACCACCACACCAGGTGCCACCACAACAGCTGAAGTCACCACCACACCAGGTGCCACAACAGCTGAAGTCACCACCACACCAGGTGCCACCACAACAGCTGAAGTCACCACCACACCAAGTGCCACAATGACACCTGAAGTCACCACCACACCAAGTGCTACCACAAGACCTGAAGTCACTACCACAGCAAGTGCCACCACAACATCTGAAGTCACTACCACAGCAAGTGCCACCACGACACCTGAAGTCACCATGACACCTGAAGTCACCACAAAACCTGAAGTCACCACCACACCAAGTGCTACCACAACACCTGATGTCACCACCACCACACCAGGTGCCACCACAACACCTGGAGTTACCACCACACCAAGTGCTACCACAAGACCTGAAGTCACTACCACAGCAAGTGCCACCACAACATCTGAAGTCACCACCACACCAAGTGCTACCACAACACCTGAAGTCACCACCACAGCAAGTGCCACCACAACATTTGAAGTCACCACCACACCAAGTGCTACCACAACACCTGAAGTCACCACAACACCTGAAGTCACCACCACGACATTTAAGGTCACCACCACACCAAGTGCAACCACAACACCTGAAGTCACCACCACTCCAGGTGCCACCACAACACCTGAAGTCACTACCACACCAAGTGGAACCACAACAGCTGAAGTCACCACCACACCAGGTGCCACCACAACAGCTGAAGTCACCACCACCACACCAGGTGCCACCACAACAGCTGAAGTCACCACCACCCCAGGTGCCACCACAACAGCTGAAGTCACCACCACACCAAGTGCCACCACGACAGCTGAAGTCACCACCACACCAAGTGCCACCACGACAGCTGAAGTCACCACCACACCAAGTGCTACCACAACACCTGAAGTCACTACCACAGCAAGTGCCACCACAACACCTGAAGTCACTACCACAGCAAGTGCCACCACGACACCTGAAGTCACCATGACACCTGAAGTCACCACAACACCTGAAGTCACCACCACACCAAGTGCTACCACAACACCTGATGTCACCACCACCACACCAGGTGCCACCACAACACCTGAAGTTACCACCACACCAAGTGCTACAACAACACCTGAAGTCACCACCACACCAGGTGCCACCACAACATCTGAAGTCACCACCACAGCAAGTGCCACCACAGCATTTGAAGTCACCACCACACCAAGTGCTACTACAACACCTGAAGTCACCACCACACCAAGTTCCACCACGACATTTAAGGTCACCACCACACCAAGTGCAACCACAACACCTGAAGTCACCACCACTCCAGGTGCCACCACAACACCTGAAGTCACTACCACACCAAGTGGAACCACAACAGCTGAAGTCACCACCACACCAAGTGCCACCACCACACCAGGTGCCACCACAACAGCTGAAGTCACCACCACCACACCAGGTGCCACCACAACAGCTGAAGTCACCACCACATCAAGTGCAACCACAACAGCTGAAGTCACCACCACACCAAGTGCTACCACAAAACCTGAAGTCACCACCACACCAAGTGCCACCACAACACCTGATGTCACTACCACACCAGGTGCCACCACAACACCTGAAATCACCACACCTACAGTCAGCACTACACCAAGTGCTATTACAACACCTGAAGTCACCACCACAGCAAGTGCCACCACAACACCTGAAGTCACAACAACACCTGAGGTCACCACCACACCAGGTGCCAACACAACATTTGAAGTCACCACCACACCAAGTGCTACTACAACATCTGAAGTCACCACCACACCAAGTGCCACCACGACAGTTAAGGTCACCACCACACCAAGTGCAACCACACCGGAAGTCACCACGACACCGAATGCCACCATCACACCAGAAGTCACCACTACACCAAGTGCCAGCACCTCACCTCAAGCCACCATGACACTTGAAGCCACCACGACACCTGAAGTCACCACCACACCAGGTGCCACCCCCACACCTGAATTCACTACCACGCCAAGTGCCACAACACCTGAAGTCACCACCACACCAAGTGCCACAACACCTGAAGTCACCACCACACCAAGTGCCACAACACCTGAAGTCACCACCACACCAAGTGCCACCACAATACCTGAATTCACCACCGCAGCAAGTGCCACCACCACTCCGGAAGTCACCACGATACCTGAAGTCACCACAACACCAAGTGCCACCACAACACGGAGTGCCACCACGGCATTTGAAGTCACCGACACACCAAGTGCCACAACACCTGAGGTCACCACCACACCAAGTGGCACCACGACACCTGAAGACACCACCACAGCAAGTGCTACGACACCTGAAGTCACCACCACACCAAGTGCCACCACCACTCCAGAAGTCACAACAACACCTGAAGTCCTCACTACAGCAAGTGCCACAATGACACCTGAAGTCACTACCAGACCAAGTGCCACCACAACGACACCTGAAGTCACCACCACACCAGGTGCCACCACTACACCTGAAGTCGCTACCACAATAAATGAAGTCACCAGTACAGCGAGTACAACCATGACACCTGAAATTACCACCACACTAAGTGCCACCACCACCACATCTGAAGTTACCATAACTACAATGACTGCAACTACTACGCCGCCTCTAACGACAAGCATGGATTCTCTGACAACTGCAGAGTCTCGAGCAACAACAAACCCACAAACTACCACAGAAAAATCAACAACAAAGTCACCACCGCCAACATCAGAGACTGGAAAACAGATATTGCCTTTATCTATGGTATTTACAAACAGAGAGTTTATGGAGCCATATAACAACCTTCAGTCCCCGGAGGCCCAGAAGTTAATCAGAGAAATAATTTCTGCTGTAAGTAACATTGTTCTATCACTAAGTACCTCAGATGGGAGAGAGGGACGACGGGGAACACAATAGTTTTATATCAAGTCACAGTATCATTACTTTTGAATTCAGTAGTCCATTGTAATGGTCCCAGTCGTAGATAGAAGTCATCCAGGCAACCAGCTGGTACCACCTGGGGGCGCTCCTTGTGGTGCTTATATCACACACCGTGGGTTCTATAGGTGACATATAGTATTCCACTGCGCCCCTTCAATTTATTGGCCGACCATTTACTGTATAGAGGCGACAAGCCCACCACAGCAGGAGGCTCTTCTTGCAGCTCATCTTCACTCCTCCTTATAGTGTTGGGTCCTGCTTACATTGATATGTTATCCATAAGGTGTAATCAGTACAACAAGATACGGGGGATACATCCCCTTTAACTCCCGCACCGTTTACTGATATCAGATGATTCTGTTCTGGCAAAGCTGAGAAGTAAGCTTCAGAAAACCGGAGTGTCCGCCTATTGCGACTGCGTCGGTGGCCAGCGAGAAAATCACAATATTAAAGCATTTATTTTAAGTTTGTTCTAGTAGAAAAGTCATCAAAATAAATATTGTGTCCCCTCCCCCAGTAGTTATAAAGTGAGTAGGAAACCCCTTATAGTATGTCATTTCCGTATAAAGCTGTGCTGCCGCTGCAGTCTCACCAGGGTGACGGGCGCCACAACTGGGACATTTGTTTTACTCCTCATCATTTTGTCTCCCCGTAGTTGCTGGCACTGCTGCAGAGGATAAGGCGTAATGTAGAATTAAGAGTCAATCGTTTAAGGTGAGTAACATCATTGACGTGTTATAGCTGTGTTTCCCAATCTTCAGTCCCCACGACCCCCCAGCAGGTCATGATTTGAGGATATCCTATAGCCAGGATCCCGTGATAATGTCTGCCGCACTGATAATAATGTCATCCCCCGGGCAATACTATAGGAATCCTGAAAACCTGACCTGCTGGAGGGTCGCAAGGACTGGAGTTTGGAGAACAATGTGTTATAGTATGAGGAAAGCAGTGACAATTACATGTATAGATACTTCCCTACTTGTGAACGTTCACATTACGAACTTCGCTAGATACAAACAAGCCTGTCCTGCAGTATGATGTAATGCGTTAACAGCACCGATGAGCGGCGCGGCTTGTTGGAGCTGCTGCGGCCGGCTGTCAGCAGGAAGAAGCAGCCTGCACCCGACGTTGTATGGAGCGGGATCCTGGAACGGAAGCTGTTCATAAGTAGGGGACTATCTGTAGTTCCCCAAAAAGGCCACATGGGCAATAATTATAGTCTATTATTTTGTGTATTTCCGTATTTATTACCTTTGGCCGGCATCGCTGCATGGGATGAAAGCGCTGAAACCATCAGTTACCCCAACATCACGTCTCTCCAACCGTCCCAGATTCTGCAAGACAGTCCCAGATATAATGAAAAAGGTTTGGTCCGGTGTTATCCAGTAGAGCAAAGTGTGATTGTTCTCAGTAAGAGAAACCAAGTAATCTTGTAGCTAGGATGCCTTTTAATGGCTAATAGAAACACATGATGTTATAACGAGCTTTCAGACCTCTCCGGGTTCTTCCTCAGGCTTAATGGAACAGATCTAAAGATGTAATTATATAAAAACATACACACATGATCACATGGGAGTAGAGATGAGCGAACCTACTCGTTTCGAGTAATTACTCGATCGAGCACCGCGATTTTCGAGTACTTCCATACTCGGGTGAAAAGATTCGGGGGGCGCTGGGGGGCGGGGGGAGGCGTGGCGGAGTCGGGGGTAGCAGCGGGGAACAGAGGGGAGCCCTCTCTCTCTCCCTCTCCCCCCCACTCCCCACTGCAACCCCCCACTCACCCACGGCGCCCCCCCGAATCTTACGCCCGAGTAAGGAAATACTCGAAAATCGAGGTGCTCGGGCGAAAAAGGGGCGTGGCTGAGTAGGTTCCCTCATCTCTACATGGGAGGCGCAGTCACAGTGTGATTAATTTGCACTTGAAACAAATTGCAGAGCAGGATAAGAGGGCACAGACATGTTGTGATTAATAGCACTGAGATAATGTTGGTGCCCTCCCATGTGATCATGTGTATACGAATTTATATAAATCTGTCTTTAGATCTGTTCCATTATGCCTGAGAAAGAACCCTGAGATGTTCGATAGCTCACTGTAACATCATGTATTTGTCAGCCATTAAAAGGTCTCGTATCTACAAGATTACTGGGTTTCTCTTACTGAGAACAATCACACTTTAGTCCCAGATATGAAGGGTTGTCCGCCCCCCAACTCCGCCTTAAGGCCAGCAAGTGAAAAAAAAATTATATTCATCTTTTTTGCTGTTTCTCCGCTCTGTTCACCGCTCCTCCCGATCCCGCTGCTCCCCAGTCATCTCACTGCAGCCAGTTAGCACAAATAAGGTCAGTGATTGGCTGCAGCAGTCATGTGCCATCAAGCATGTGACCAGCTGTCGGGACTGAGACCAGGAAGGATCAGTGGGATCTGGAGGGACAGTGAGCAGAGTGGCAACGGAAAGGTGAGGTGACTGTGGCCACTATGGGGGACACTACAACTACTGCGACCAGTAACGGGGGCACTATTACTACTGGGGCTGCTAATGGGGCTACTATTACTATTGGGGCCACTATCAGGGGACACTACAACTACTGCAACCACTATCAGGGGACACTACAACTACTGCAACCACTATCAGGGGACACTACAACTACTGCGACCAGTAACGGGGGCACTATTACTACTGGGGCTGCTAATGGGGCTACTATTACCATTGGGGCCACTGTCGGGGGACACTACAACTTTTGCGACCACTAACGGGGGCACTATTACTACTGGGGCTGCTAATGGGGCTACTATTACCATTGGGGTCACTATCGGGGGACACTACAACTACTGCAACCACTAACGGGGGCACTATTACTACTGGGGCTGCTCATGGGGCTACTATTACCATTGGGGCCACTATCAAGGTACCGCAAGATGCTTATTAGGAACGCTAAGGCCGATAGCGAATAGCACACAAGATTCTCGGGTACAACTCGCATTGCACCGCACAGGGAAACCCCATCCATTTGTTGTGTGAGGTTTGCATGAAAATAGGACTTGCTTCAGTTTTTCCATCGTGCGCCATCAGTGCGAGAGAAGCAATGCCGTGTAAATGAATCCATGGAAAACAAAGAGTTATTACAATGTGCAAGCTCTGTGGGTCCCGAAGACACTTACTATCGGAGTCACTGAACTTGCATCATTGTGTCGACCCTTTCATGCTGTGTTGGGTTTTCTTATTGTGGGACGAGTTGTAGTTTTCATTGGTACCATTTTAGGCCACATGTGACTTCAATCACTTTTTATTGCTTTGTTTGCGAGGCGGATGAACAGCAGTTCTGGCATTTTGGTTTCTGTTCCACAATTCCCCGTGCGGTATAACAGACATAACATCTTTTATGGTGCCGGCCTTTATAAACACAGCGATACCTAAAATGAGGGCTTTTTCAATAAAAAATGAAGTTTTTTATTTCATTTAAACCTTAGCTTTGTTCTTGTCACTCGAGTGGACTTGAAGATGCAGTTATTTGACTGCTACTATACTACACTGCACTACTTATACATGTGTCCCGACCCTCCCAGATTTGGTCACTATAAGGCCCAATGTCCACAGGCGGATTTGATTTGTGGAGCCCGCTCTGGGCACCCGCATGGAAGATCCGCAAGTCAAGCCGCCCATAGGGAGGAATTAGCATCCGCAAAACAATTTCAAACAATGCGGATGTGATTTTTTTTTTCCCCGGCAGAGCGCTGTCGCAGGAGATAGTTGCAGCATGCTCCATTTTCTGCGGATTCCCACACAGACAGCTTCCCTTGAAGTCAATGAAAGCCGTCCGATCCGTGGCAGAGCCACAGGTCTCGCTGTGGACATGCCACGGATCCGCGGAAAAGCAGTAGATTTTGAAAAACAAAAGCACTGCGCATGTGCCGGGCGCGATGGCGGCACGCCTGGATGCATCCGCTGGGCAGAACAAAGATCCGGCTGCGACAGAGAAGAACCGCGCTGGATCTGAACCGGTAAGAGAATGTTAGTTTTGTCCATGTCTGCGGGCACGGCTGGATTCCGCTGCGGGATTCAGCAGATGGACTCCGTGCGTGCCGTGGACAGGAGGCCTTACTGTGAGGGGTCACTGATTGGTAGTATTTTGGGATACAGAGAGGTGCCGCCGGTTATATAACTTTCTAGTGTTGCCCATAGCATGCCGCTATATGTGCCCCTCTTCACTGCTGAAAGGTTGGCAGGTATGCAGCATAACAACAGGTTGCAGGGGATCCAATAATGAGACTCCCCCATTATCCTCTAGATGCTGGGGACCTGCTCAGTGAATGGGGTTGTCAGAGGATACGATCTTGTGATGCTGCGGGGTCGGCGTCCCTGTATGAAGGCGGCAGCTGATTTTCACCCCTGAATCTATGTGTGACGAGTCTCTGATTTTCCGTATAGTAAAGCCTATGTTATTTCTAACAGTCCAGGATCAGTGAGGGCCGACATGGATGCCATCTATCCCGCTAATGACACTGTGCCGGATGAAGCAGAGATGAGAGACACATTCGATGAAGCAAGAAGGACTGGCAGGATTGGAAATCTAACTGTGGATCCCGACAGCATCACAGCTAATGGTAAATACGGTCAATGGCGCCTCCAACACGATCGCGTTACATGAGCAAAGTAACACACAGTATGTTTTATGTTCGGCGTTTTAGTACAGATTTCACACAAACTCCACAATGAAATAAATGGGATGCATAAAAACTCAATAAATATGCACTTTCATTGTAATCCTGCGTTTTACTAGGATTTTTATGCGGGTCGCTAGGCCCCCAGGAGGCGACAAAGAAGCTTGTGACGTCCTGCGCTTTTATGTGCAAACAAACAGCAGAGCAACGCAGGTGACCGCGCACAAAGACGTAGCAGCCGGAGGTCATAGTAGCCTGCAGCCACTACTAGGGCAGTGATGGGCAACCTTATGAGCTCGGTGTGTCAAAATTCGCCAAAAAACGGAGCATAACCCGGGTGGTGCGTCACTTCGGGAAAAAATCCATAAATTTGCGATATTTATAGTTTAAATAACAAATATGTATAATTGTAATATATAACTGTATGTAATAAAGCCCCAACCCTCCATAGCACAGGCCCTCGCCTCTCGCTGCCTCCCCCTCACTTATCTCAGTAATGATGAGTCACCAACAGTGACAGTGCCCCCCACAGCGGCCCCCAGCAGCGACAGCTCCCCCGACAGCGGGCCCCCCAGCAGCGACAGCTCCCCCCACAGCGGGCACCCCAGCAGCGACAGCGCCACCCACAGCTGGCCCCCCAGCAGCGACAGCGCCACCCACAGCGGGCCCCCAGAAGCAACAGCGGCCCCCCCAGCAGTGACAATGCCCCCCACAGCGGCTCCCCAGCAGCAACAGCGACCCCCACAGTGGGTCCCCCAGCAGAGACAGCGCCACCCACAGCGGGCCCCCAGAAGCAACAGCGCCACCCACAGTGGCCCCCCAGCAGTATCTGCCCCCCACAGCGGCCCCCATCAGTATCTGCCCCCCACAACGGCCCCTAGCAATATCTGCCCCCCACAGCGGCCCCCAGCAGTATCTACCCCCCACAGCAGCCCCCAGCAGTATCTGCCCCCCACAGAGGCCCCCAGTAGTACCTGACCCAACAGCAGCCTCCAGCATTACCTGCCCCCCACAGAGGCCCCCCAGCGGTATCTGCCCCCAACAGAGGCCTCCCAACGGTGACTGCCCCTTACAGTGGGCCCCCCAGAGGTGACTGCCCCCTACAGTGGACCCCCCAGCGGTGACTGCCCCCTTACAGTGGGCCCCCCAGCGTTGACTGCCCCCTCACAGTGGGAGACCCCCAGCGGTCACTGCCCTCCACGAGACCCATGTGCTTACCTCGTGGATGCTCCGCTTCTCCTTTCCACAGCGTGCCGCCAACAGCGATGATGTCCGGCGCACACTGTGACGTCAGTGTGTTGCAGGACGCCTCCTCCCCCGGACGCGGAACAAACAGGTAGAAGACGTCGGGGGACGGGGGGAGGAGGATCCTGGTGCACACTGACATCACAGTGTGCGCCGTGATCAGCACTGCCAGTAGTGCTGGTTAGTGAATACCAGCAGGGGAGTCACGGCCCCTGCCGGTATTCATTAACAGGGGTGGCCCCGTGTCAGCGACTATGGCTACGCGTGTCAGTGCTGACACGCGTGTCATAGGTTCGCCATCACGGTACTAGGGGGAGCTCTCTGCATGCTGTTACTATAGGGCTCAGTGTATGGACATTACAGGGTTATCCGGGGACACAGCTGTGATCAAATACTTCTTCATCCCGCCGTAGTACAATAATAATAATAATAATAATCTTTATTTGTATAGCGCCAACATATTCCGCAGCGCTTACATAGACAGGGGGATACAGAAAGACAAAATACAAACATTACAGAACCACGGTTACATATAGTAATCAGTTGATGGAAACAATAGGGGTGAGGGTCCTGCTCCAACGAGCTTACATACTACAAGTAATGGGGTGATACAGAGGGTAAAGGGGCTGGAGATGTGCACAGTATGGCGAGGTGGAGAGTGAGCGATGCTATACACATAGACAATGGTCAGACATTTAGCCGTGTGACGGCAGAAACGGTGTGACTGCAGGAGCGGTTTATGATGGCTAGCAGGGATTGCAGTCAGTAGGTCAGGGAGCATGTTATCAGGCGGAGTACAGAGAGGTTTGTTTAGGGAATGCGGTATGCCTCCCTGAAGAGGTGCGTTTTTAGAGCACGCCTGAAGTTCTGCGAGTCCTGGATTGCTCGGGTAGCCTTTGGTAGTGCGTTCCAGAGGACCGGTGCTGCTCTGGAGAAGTCTTGGAGGCGGGAATGAGAAGTTTGAATGAAAGGGGCGCTCAGTCTGGTTTCATTAGCAGAGCGGAGAGCCCGGGCTGGTTGATGGATTGAGATGAGGGAGGCGATATAGGGTGGCGCTGTACTGTGGAGGGCTTTGTGGATGAAGGTAGCGAGTTTGAATTGAATTCTGTATTTAACGGGCAGCCAGTGCAGTGACCGGCACAGGACAGAGGCGTCCGAGTAGCGGCTGGACAGGAAGATGAACCTGGCTGCCGCATTCAGGATGGACTGGAGAGGGTAGAGTCTGCTGCAGGGGAGGCCGATCAGCAACGAGTTGCAATAATCGAGCCGGGAGTGGATGAGGGCAACAATAAGCGTTTTTAACGTTTCCACAGTGAGAAAAGAGCGGATTCTTACAATAACGGAATCCATATTCGCCCTTCCACGCCCGCCCCCACCATGTCCTCTCTCTACCTAAAACTAAACCTCTCTAAAACTGACTTACTGGTATTTCCACCCTCCACTAACCAACCTCCTCCTGACATCTCCATCTCAGTGTGTGGCACCATAAGTCCTAGACAAAATGCCCGCTGCCTTGGGGTTATATTCGACTCTGATCTATCATTTACCCCCTACATCCAATCTCTGGCCCGAACATGTCAGCTGCACCTCAAGAACATTGCAAGAATCCGCTCTTTTCTCACTGTGGACTCGCTAAAAACGCTCACTGTCGCCCTCATCCACTCCCGGCTCGATTATTACAACTCATTGCTGATCGGCCTCCCCTGCACCAGACTCTACCCTCTCCAATCCATCCTGAATGCAGCAGCCAGGCTCATCTTCCTGTCCAGCCGCTACTCGGATGCTTCTGCCCTGTGCCAGTCCCTTCACTGGCTGCCCCTTAAATACAGAATTCAATTTAAACTCACTACCTTCATCCACAAAGCCCTCCACAGTGCAGCGCCACCCTATATCGCCTCCCTCATCTCAATCCATCAACCAGCCCGGGCTCTACGCTCTGCTAACGAAACCAGACTGAGCTCCCCTTTAATTCAAACTTCTCATTCCCGCCTCCAAGACTTCTCCAGAGCAGCATCGGTCCTCTGGAACGCACTACCAAAGGCTATCCGGGCAATCCAGGACTCGCAGAACTTCAGGCATGCTCTAAAAACGCACCTCTTCAGGGAGGCATACCGCATTCCCTAAACAAACCCCTCTGTACTCCACCTGAAAACATGCTCCCTGACCTACTGACTGCAATCCCTGCTAGCCATCATAAACCGCTCCTGCAGTCATAAGTATTCTGCCATCACACGGCTAAATGTCTGACCATTGTCTATGTGTATAACATCCCTCACTCTCCACCTCGCCATACCGTGCACATCTCCACCTCGCCATACCGTGCACATCTCCACCTCGCCATACTGTGCACATCTCCGGCCCTTTACCTTCTCTATCACCCCATTATCTGTAGTATGTAACCTCGTTGCAGCAGAACCCTCACCCCTATTTTTTCCATCAACTGATTACTATGTAACCGCGGTTCTGTAATTTTTGTATTTTGTCTTTCTGTATTCCCCCTGTCTATGTATGCGCTGCGGAATATGTTGGCGCTACCGACATGATTTCCTGCCCTGTTTAAAATCACTGGTTTACACTGAGGCTCTGCAGAAGGTTTGCAGCTCTGTAGCAGAAAGATATACTTAGACATTAATAAGCTCAGAATTTTGGACCAATAATTTTCAAGCTAGAATACAATATTATCCGAATTCCCGGCAGCGCGACGGTTACTATGGTTACACTTAGGATATAAGTTTACTCCAAACTCAGCACAGAATAATCATCCAAATGTGTGTTCTATGTTTTATAGGTACACAAGTATTTGAGGAAACTACAACTCAGTCCATGACAACTTTTACTACAACACCAAGTGCCACCACGACAGCTGAAGTCACCACCACACCAAGTGCTACAACAACACCTGAAGTCACCACCACACCAGGTGCCACCACAACATCTGAAGTCACCACCACACCAGGTGCCACCACAACATCTGAAGTCACCACCACACCAAGTGCTACCACAACACCTGAAGTCACCACCACACCAGGTGCCACCACAACATCTGAAGTCACCACCACACCAAGTGCTACCACAACACCTGAAGTCACCAGCACAGCAAGTGCCACCACTACACCTGAAGTCACCACAACACCTGAAGTCACCACCACACCAAGTGGAACCACAACAGCTGAAGTCACCACCACACCAAGTGCCACCACTACACCAGGTGCCACCACAACAGCTGGAGTCACCACCACACCAGGTGCCACCACAACATCTGAAGTCACCACCACACCAGGTGCCACCACAACATCTGAAGTCACCACCACACCAAGTGCTACAACAACACCTGAAGTCACCACCACACCAGGTGCCACCACAACATCTGAAGTCACCACCACACCAGGTGCCACCACAACATCTGAAGTCACCACCACACCAAGTGCTACCACAACACCTGAAGTCACCACCACACCAGGTGCCACCACAACATCTGAAGTCACCACCACACCAAGTGCTACCACAACACCTGAAGTCACCAGCACAGCAAGTGCCACCACTACACCTGAAGTCACCACAACACCTGAAGTCACCACCACACCAAGTGGAACCACAACAGCTGAAGTCACCACCACACCAAGTGCCACCACTACACCAGGTGCCACCACAACAGCTGGAGTCACCACCACACCAGGTGCCACCACAACAGCTGAAGTCACCACCACACCAGGTGCCACCACAACAGCTGAAGTCACTACCACACCAAGTGCCACCACGACAGCTGAAGTCACCACCACACCAAGTGCCACAATGACACCTGAAGTCACCACCACACCAAGTGCTACCACAACACCTGAAGTCACTACCACAGCAAGTGCCACCACAACACCTGAAGTCACTACCACAGCAAGTGCCACCACGACACCTGAAGTCACCAGGACACCTGAAGTCCCCACCACACCAAGTGCTACAACAACACCTGAAGTCACCACCACACCAGGTGCCACCACAACATCTGAAGTCACCACCACACCAAGTGCTACCACAACACCTGAAGTCACTACCACAGCAAGTGCCACCACAACACCTGAAGTCACTACCACAGCAAGTGCCACCACAACACCTGAAGTCACTACCACAGCAAGTGCCACCACGACACCTGAAGTCACCACGACACCTGAAGTCACCACAACACCTGAAGTCACCACCACACCAAGTGCTACCACAACACCTGAAGTTACCACCACACCAAGTGCTACAACAACACCTGAAGTCACCACCACACCAGGTGCCACCACAACATCTGAAGTCACCACCACACCAAGTGCTACCACAACACCTGAAGTTACCACCACACCAAGTGCTACAACAACACCTGAAGTCACCACCACACCAGGTGCCACCACAACATCTGAAGTCACCACCACACCAAGTGCTACCACAACACCTGAAGTCACCACCACAGCAAGTGCCACCACAACACCTGAAGTCACAACAACACCTGAGGTCACCACCACACCAGGTGTCATCACAACATTTGAAGTCACCACCTCACCAAGTGCTACTACAACACCTGAAGTCACCACCACACCAAGTTCCACCACGACATTTAAGGTCACCACCACACCAAGTGCAACCACAACACCTGAAGTCACCACCACTCCAGGTGCCACCACAACACCTGAAGTCACTACCACACCAAGTGGAACAACAACAGCTGAAGTCACCACCACACCAAGTGCCACCACCACACCAGGTGCCACCACAACAGCTGAAGTCACCACCACCACACCAGGTGCCACCACAACAGCTGAAGTCACCACCACACCAAGTGCAACGACAACAGCTGAAGTCACCACCACACCAAGTGCCACCACAACACCTGAAGTCACCACCACACCAAGTGCCACCACAACACCTGAAGTCACTACCACACCAAGTGCTACCACAACACCTGATGTCACTACCACCACACCAAGTGCCACCACAACACCTGAAGTCACTACCACACCAGGTGCTACAACAACACCTGAAGTCACCACCGCACCAGGTGCCACCACAACATCTGAAGTCACCACCACACCAAGTGCTGCCACAACACCTGAAGTCACCACCACACCAAGTGCCACTGCAATACCTGAAGTCACCACCACACCAAGTGCGACTACAACACCTGAAGTCACCACCACACCAAGTGCCACAACAGCTGAAGTCACCACCACACCAAGTGCCACCACAATACCTGAATTCACCACCGCAGCAAGTGCCACCACCACTCCGGAAGTCACCACTATACCTGAAGTCAGCACAACACGGAGTGACACCACGACATTTGAAGTCACCGACACACCAAGTGCCACAACGCCTGAGGTCACCACCACACCAAGTGGCACCACGACACCTGAAGACACCACCACAGCAAGTGCTACGGCACCTGAAGTCACCACCACACCAAGTGCCACCACCACTCCAGAAGCCACAACAACACCTGAAGTCCTCACTACAGCAAGTGCCACAATGACACCTGAAGTCACTACCACACCAAGTGCCACCACAACGACACCTGAAGTCACCGCCACACCAGGTGCCACCACTACACCTGAAGTCGCTACCACGATAAATGAAGTCACCAGTACAGCGAGTACAACCATGACACCTGAATTTACCACCACACTAAGTGCCACCACCACCACATCTGAAGTTACCATAACTACAATGACTCCAACTACTACACCGCCTCTAACGACAAGCATGGATTCTCTGACAACTGCAGAGTCTCGAGCAACAACAAACCCACAAGCTACCACAGAAAAATCAACAACAAAGTCACCACCACCAACATCAGAGACTGGAAAACAGATATTGCCTTTATCTATGGTATTTACAAACAGAGAGTTTATGGAGCCATATAACGACCTTCAGTCCCCGGAGGCCCAGAAGTTAATCAGAGAAATAATTTCTGCTGTAAGTAACATTGTTCTATCACTAAGTACCTCAGATGGGAGAGAGGGACGACGGGGAACACAATAGTTTTATATCAAGTCACAGTATCATTACTTTTGAATTCAGTAGTCCATTGTAATGGTCCCAGTCGTAGATAGAAGTCATCCAGGCAACCAGCTGGTACCACCTGGGGGCGCTCCTTGTGGTGCTTATATCACACACCGTGGGTTCTATAGGTGACATATAGTATTCCACTGCGCCCCTTCAATTTATTGGCCGACCATTTGCTGCATAGAGGTCACAAGCCCACCACAGCAGGAGGCTCTTCTTGCAGCTCATCTTCACTCCTCCTTATAGTGTTGGGTCCTGCTTACATTGATATGTTATCCATAAGGTGTAATCAGTACAACAAGATACGGGGGATACATCCCCTTTAACACCCGCACCGTTTACTGATATCAGATGATTCTGTTCTGGCAAAGCTGAGAAGGGAGGTGCAGAAAACCGGAGTGTCCGCCTATTGCGACTGCGTCTGTGGCCAGCGGGAAAATCACAATATTAAAGCATTTATTTTAAGTTTGTTCTAGTAGAAAAGTCATCAAAATAAATATTGTGTCCCCTCCCCCAGTAGTTATAAAGTGAGTAGGAAACCCCTTAAAATATGTCATTTCCCGTATAAAGCTGTGCTGCCGCTGCAGTCTCACCAGGGTGACGGGCGCCACAACTGGGACATTGGTTTTACTCCTCATCATTTTGTCTCCCCGTAGTTGCTGGCACTGCTGCAGAGGATAAGGCGTAATGTAGAATTAAGAGTCAATCGTTTAAGGTGAGTAAAGTCATTGACGTGTTATAGCTGTGTTCCCCAATCTTCAGTCCCCACGACCCCCCAGCAGGTCATGATTTGAGGATATCCTATAGCCAGGATCCCGTGATAATGTCTGCCGCACTGATAATAATGTCATCCCCCGGGCAATACTATAGGAATCCTGAAAACCTGACCTGCTGGAGGGTCGCAGGGACTGGAGTTTGGAGAACAATGTGTTATAGTATGAGGAAAGCAGTGACAATTACATGTATAGATACTTCCCTACTTGTGAACGTTCACGTTACGAACTTCACTAGATACAAACAAGCCTGTCCTGCAGTATGATGTAATGCGTCAACAGCACCGATGAGCGGCGCGGCTTGTTGGAGCTGCTGCGGCCGGCTGTCAGCTGTAAGAAGCAGCCTGCACCCGACGTTGTATGGAGCAGGATCCTGGAACGGAAGCTGTTCATAAGTAGGGGACTATCTGTAGTTCCCCAAAAAGGCCACATGGGCAATAATTATAGTCTATTATTTTGTGTATTTCCGTATTTATTACCTTTGGCTGGCATCGCTGCATGGGATGAAAGCGCTGAAACCAGCAGTTACCCCAACATCACGTCTCCCCAACCGTCCCAGATTCTGCAAGTCCCATATATAACGAAAAAGGTTTGGTCCGGTGTTATCCAGTAGAGCAAAGTGTGATTGTTCTCAGTAAGAGAAACCAAGTAATCTTGTAGATAGGATGCCTTTGAATGGCTAATAGAAACACATGATGTTACAGCGAGCTTTCAGACCTCTCCGGGTTCTTCCTCAGGCTAAATGGAACAGATCTAAAGATGTAATTATATAAAAACATATACACATGATCACATGGGAGGCGCAGTCACAGTGTGATTAATAGCACTGAGATAATGTTGGTGCCCTCCCATGTGATCATGTGTATACGGATTTATATAAATCTGTCTTTAGATCTGTTCCATTAAGCCTGAGATGTTCGATAGCTCACTGTAACATCATGTATTTGTCAGCCATTAAAAGGTCTCGTATCTACAAGATTACGGGGTTTCTCTTACTGAGAACAATCACACTTTAGTCCCAGATATGAAGGGTTCTCTGCCCCCCAACTCCCCCTTAAGGCCAGCAAGTGAAAAAAAATAAGGTGAGGTGACTTTGGCCACTATGCGGGACACTACAACTACTGGGACCAGTAACGGGGGCACTATTACTACTGCGGCTGCTAATGGGGATACTATTACCATTGGGGCCACTATCAGGGGACACTACAACTTCTGCAACCACTAACGGGGGCACTATTACTACTGCGGCTGCTAATGGGGCTACTATTACCATTGGGGCCACTATCAAGGTACCGCAAGATGCTTATTAGGAGCGCTAAGGCCGATAGCGAATAGCACACAAGATTCTCGGGCACAGCTCGCATTGCACCGCACAGGGAAACCCCATCCATTTGTTGTGTGAGGTTTGCATGAAAATAGGACTTGCTTCAGTTTTTCCATCGTGCGGCATCAGTGCGAGAGAAGCAATGCCGTGTAAATGAATCCATGGAAAACAAAGAGTTATTACAATGTGCAAGCTCTGTGGGTCCCGAAGACACTTACTATCGGAGTCACTGAACTTGCATCATTGTGTCGACCCTTTCATGCTGTGTTGGGTTTTGCTTATTGTGGGACAAGTTGTAGTTTTCATTGGTACCATTTTAGGCCACATGTGACTTCAATCACTTTTTATTGCTTTGTTTGTAAGGCGGATGAACAGCAGTTCTGGCATTTTGGTTTCTGTTCCACAATTCCCCGTGCGGTGTAACAGACATAACATATTTTATGGTGCCGGCCTTTATAAACACAGCGATACCTAAAATGAGGGTTTTTTCAAAAAAAAAAATTAAGATTTTAATTTCATTTAAACTTTAGCTTTGTTCTTGTCGCTCGAGCGGACTTGAAGATGCAGTTATTTGACTGCTACTATACTACACTGCACTACTTATACATGTGTCCCGACCATCGCAGATTTGGTCACCATAAGGCCCAATGTCCACAGGCGGATTTGATTTGTGGAACCCGCTCTGGGCACCCGCGTGGAAGATCCGCAAGTCAAGCCGCCCATAGGGAGGCATTAGCATCCGCAAAACAATTTCAAGCATGCGGATGTGATTATTTTTTCCCGGCAGAACGCTGTCGCAGGAGATAGTTGCAGCATGCTCCATTTTCTGTGGATTCCCACACAGACAGCTTCCCTTGAATTCAATGGAAGCCGTCCGATCCGTGGCAGAGCCACAGGTGTCGCTGTGGACATGCCACGGATCCGCGGAAAAGCAGGAGGTTCTGAAAAGCAAAAGCATTGCGCATGTGCCGGGCGCGTTGGCGGCACGCCTGGATGCATCCGCCGGGCCGAACAAAGATCCAGCTGCGACAGAGAAGAACCGCGCTGGATCTGAACCGGTAAGAGAATGTTAGTTTTGTCCATGTCGGCGGGCACGGCTGGATTCCGCTGCGGGATTCAGCAGATGGACTCCGTGCGTGCCGTGGACAGGAGGGGTCACTGATGGGTAGTATTATGGGATACAGAGAGGTGCCGCTGGTTATATAACTTTCTAGTGTTGCCCATAGCATGCCGCTATATGTGCCCCTCTTCACTGCTGAAAGGTTGGCAGGTATGCAGCATAACAACAGGTTGCAGGGGATCCAATAATGAGACTCCCCCATTATCCTCTAGATGCTGGGGTCCTGCTCAGTGAATGGGGTTGTCAGAGGATACGATCTCGTGATGCTGCGGGGTCGGCGTCCCTGTATGAAGGCGGCGGCAGATTTTCACCCCTGAATCTATGTGTGACGAGTCTCTGATTTTCCGTATAGTAAAGCCTATGTTATTTCTAACAGTCCAGGATCAGTGAGGGCCGACATGGATGCCATCTATCCCGCTAATGACACTGTCCCGGATGAAGCAGAGATGAGAGACACATTCGATGAAGCAAGAAGGACTGGCAGGATTGGAAATCTAACCGTGGATCCCGAGAGCATCACAGCTAATGGTAAATACGGTCAATGGCGCCTCCAACACGATCGCGTTAAATGAGCAAAGTAACACACAGTATGTTTTATGTTCGCCGTTTTAGTACAGATTTCACACAAACTCCACAATGATATAAATGGGGTGCATAAAAACTCAATAAATATGCACTTTCATTGTAATCCTGCGTTTTACTGGGATTTTTATGCGGGTCGCTAGGCCCCCAGGAGGCGACAAAGAAGCTCGTGACGTCCTGCGCTTTTATGTGCAAACAAACAGCAGAGCAACGCAGGTGACCGCGCACAAAGACGTAGCAGCCGGAGGTCATAGTAGCCTGCAGCCACTACTAGGGCAGTGATGGGCAACCTTATGAGCTCGGTGTGTCAAAATTCGCCAAAAAACGGAGCATAACCCGGGTGGTGCGTCACTTCGGGAAAAAATCCATAAATTCGCAATATTTATAGTTTAAGTAACAAATATGTATAATTGTAATATATAACTGTATTTAATAAACCCCAAACCCCCATAGCACAGGCCCTCGCCTCTCCCAGCCTCCCCCTCACTTAGCTCAGTAATGATGAGCCACCAACAGTGACAGTGCCCCCCACAGCGGGCCCCCCAGCAGCGACAGCTCCCCCCACAGCGGGCCCCCCAGCAGCGACAGCACCACCCACAGCAGGCCCCCAGAAGCAACAGCGGCCCCCCAGCAGTACCTGCCCCCCACAGCGGCCCCCATCAGTATTTGCCTCCCACAGCGGCCCCTAGCAGTATCTTCCCTCCACAGCAGTATCTGCCCTCCCCAGCGGCTCTCAGCAGTATCTGCCCCCCACAGAGGCCCCCAGCAGTATCTGCTCCCCACAGCAGTATCTGCCCTCCACAGCAGTATCTGCCCTCCCCAGCGGCCCTCAGCAGTATCTGCCCCCCACAGAGGCCCCCAGAAGTATCTGCCCCCCACAGCGGCCCCCCAGCATTACCTGCCCCCCACAGCGGCCCCTCAGCAGCGACAGCGCCACCCCCAGCGGGCCCCCAGAAGCAACAGCGCCACCCATAGCGGCCCCCCAGCAGTATCTGCCCCCCACAACAGCCCCTAGTAGTATCTGCCCCCCACAGCGGCCCCTAGCAGTATCTGCCCCCCACAGCAGTATCTGCCCCCCACAGCGGCCCCTAGCAGTATCTGCCCCCCACAGCGGCCCCCAGCATTACCTGCCCCCCCACAGCAGCCCCCAGCATTACTTGCCCCGCACAGAGGCCTCCAAGCGGTCACTGCCCCCCACAGAGGCCTCCCAGCAGTGACTGCCCCCTCACAGTGGGCCCCCCAGCGGTGACTGCCCCCCACGAGACCCATGTACTTACCTCGTGGATGCTCCGCTTCTCCTTTCCACGGCATGCCGCCAACAGCGATGATCTCCGGCGCACACTGTGAAGTCAGTGTGTTGCAGGACGCCTCCTTCCCCGGACGCGGAACCAACAGGTAGGAGACGTTGGGGGACGGGGGAGGAGGATCCTGGCGCACACTGACATCACAGTGTGCGCCGGGATCAGCGCTGCCAGTAGTGCTGGTTAGTGAATACCAGCAGGGGAGTCACGGCCCCTGCCGGTATTCATTAACGGGGGTGGCCCCGTGTCAGCGACTATAGCTACGCGTGTCAGTGCTGACACGCGTGTCATAGGTTCGCCATCACGGTACTAGGGGGAGCTCTCTGCATGCTGTTCGTATAGGGCTCAGTGTATGGACATTACAGGGTTATCCGGGGACACAGCTGTGATCAAACACTTCTTCATCCTGCAGTAGTAAAATAACGGAATCCTTATTCGCCCTTCTACGCCCGCCCCCACCATGTCCTTTCTCTACCTAAAACTAAATCTCTCTAAAACTGACTTACTGGTGTTTCCTCCCTCCACTAACCGACCTCCTCCTGACATCTCCATCTCAGTGTGTGGCGCCACCATAACTCCTAGACAACATGCCCGCTGCCTTGGGGTTGTATTCGACTCTGATCTCTCCTTTACCCCCTACATCCAATCTCTGGCCCGAACATGTCAGCTGCACCTCAAGAACATCGCAAGAATCCGCTCTTTTCTCACCGTGGACTCGCTAAAAACGCTCACTGTCGCCCTCATCCACTCCCGGCACGATTATTGCAACTCATTGCTGATCGGCCCCCTGCTCTCTCCAATCCATCCTGAATGCGGCAGCCAGGCTCATCTCCCTTTCCAGCCACTACTCGGACGCCTCCCCTGTGCCGGTCACTGCACTGGCTGCCCGTTAAATTCAGAATTCAATTTAAACTCACTACCCTCATCCATAAAGCCCTCCACAGCGCAGCGCCCCCCTATATTGTATCTCTCATCTCAATCCATCACCCAGACCAGGCCCTCCTCTCTGCTAACGAAACCAGACTGAGCGCCACTTTAACCCTTTCCAATCCAATTATTTTTTCTCAGCCATTCTCCCCAGCTCCAAATAAATTGGAGCTGGTGAGAATGGATGAGAAAAAAATACATTTTCCTGCACCCTCCTGAACTGACAGAGGGTACAGGTGCTCACTGCACCGTGTGTGTGTGTGTGTGGGGGGGAGGGGGGGCCTGCTTACCTGTCCGGCGTCTTCTGCATTCTCCCTTCTGCCTCCCGACTCGGCGATCATGTGTCAGGTGGCACCCAGCGGTCACATGATCGCCGAGGCGGGAGACAGAAGGGAGAATGCAGAAGACGCCGGACAGGTAAGCAGGCACCCCCACGGTGCAGGCTCCCGGCTCAGCGTTCATGTGACCGCTGGGGGTCAGGTGACACTGGCGGTCACATGATCGCCGGCCGGAATCTCCATGCATTACATAGCGCTAATTGAGCGCTATGTAATGTGTAAAGGAGAAGGCGGAAAGGGTTAAAAACCCTTTCTGCCTTCTCCTCGGGGTCCTCAATGAGGACCAGTGCAGAAGTGTATCTGCACCCGATGTGTCTGACGATCAGGTGCAGATGCACTCCTGCACTGCAGTGTCGGGCCTGCCCCGACATCGGAGCTGTGGAAGGAAATTATGATGTCGGGGCAGGCCCGACATTGGATTGGAAAGGGTTAATTCGCACTTCTTTCCCACCTCCAAGACTTCTCCAGAGCAGCACCGGTCCTCTGGAATGCACTACCAAAGGCTACCAGGGCAATCTAGGACTCACAGAACTTCAGGCGTGCTCTAAAAACGCACCTCTTTAGGGAGGCATACAGCATTCCCTAAATAAACCCCTCTGTACTCTGCCTGATAACATGCTCCCTGACCTACTGACTGCAATCCCTGCTAGCCATCATAAACCGCTCCTGCAGTCATAAGTATTCTGCCGTCACACGGCTAAATGTCTGACCATTGTCTATGTGTATAGCTTCCCTCACTCTCCACCTCTCCATACCGGGCACACCGCCAGCCCTCTACCTTCTCTATCACCCCATTATCTGTAGTATGTAAGCTCGTTGCAGCAGGACCCGCACCCCTATTGTTTCCTCCAACTGATTACTATGTATCCCTGGTTCTGTAATTTTTGTATTTTGTCTTTCTGTATCCCCCTGTCTATGTAAGCGCTGCGGAATATGTTGGCGCTATACAAATAAAGATTATTATTAATACCGACCCCCTATATTGGTGGCCCCAGTAGTAATGGTAACCCCCACAGTAGCCTCAGTAGTAGTTACTGGCAGAAGTAGGTGACCGCTATTGCGGCCCCGGCAGTAATGGGTGACCCCTATTGCGGCCCCGGGCAGTAATGGGTGACCCCTATTGCGGCCCCCGGCAGTAATGGGTGACCCCTATTGCTGCCCCCGGCAGTAATGGATGACTCCTATTGCGGGCCCCTGGCAGTAATGGCTGACCCCTATTGCGGGCCCCCGGCAGTAATGGGTGACCCCTATTGCGGCCCCCGGCAGTAATGGGTGACCCCTATTGCGGCCCCCGGCAGTAATGGGTGACCCCTATTGCGGCCCCCGGCAGTAATGGGTGACCCCTATTGCGGCCCGCGGCAGTAATGGGTGACCCCTATTGCGGGCCCCGGCAGTAATGGGTGACCCCTATTGCGGCCCCTGGCAGTGAAGGGTGACCCCAGTAGTAATAGCAACTCTATTGCGGCCACACGTAGTAGTAGTGACCCCAGTAGTAATAGCGACCCCTATTGCTGCTCCAGTAGTAATAGCGACCCCAGTAGTTAGAGCGAACTCTATATCTGCTCCAGTAGTAATAGCGACCCCTATTGCTGCTCCAGTAGTAATAGCGACCCCTATGACTGCCTCAGTAGTAATAGCGACCCCTATTGCGACCCCAGTAGTAATATTAACCCCACAGTAGCCCCAGCAAAAATAATAACCCCCCCCCCCAGTAATAACTTTAACCCCCCCAGAAAAAAAATCAACCCCTCCCAGTAACAACATTAACCCGCCTAGTAACATTAACCCACCCCCCTAGGCATATATCGTCTTACTCCCCACTTTTACACGAGCCAACCTAAACAACCAATCACCGTGAACGAGGGCAAACCAAATAACCAATCACCATGAGTCAGGCAACCCAAATAACCAATCAGGTTGCGAATGGTGTGCATTTGGGAAGTAATATAGATATATGCTCCCCCTAGTAACATTAACCCCTCTCCCCAACCTATATACTTACCTCCTCCTGGTACTGGTGTATCTTGACACCACTAGGAAGCTTGGGGTTTGACAGGGCAGGAATGTAGGAACCCCCCTGACACACCCCTAGCTCCCCATTGTCCGCTTTCCTCCAGGACCTTGAAGGTCCTTTAGCAGCGTCTTGCATGCCCCCTGAGAGCACGGGGTATGCTCCGTTCCCTGATGCACCACTACCGACATGATTTCCTACCCTGTTCGGAATCACTGATTTACACTGAGGCTCTGCAGAAGGTTTGCAGCTCTGTAGCAGAAAGATATATTTAGACATTAATAAGCTCAGAATTTTGGACCAATAATTTTCAAGCTAGAATACAATATTATCCGAATTCCCAGCAGCGCGACGGTTACTATGGTTACACTTAGGATATAAGTTTACTACAATTCCAGCACAGAATAATCATCCAAATGTGTGTTCTATGTTTTATAGGTACACAATTATTTGAGGAAACTACAACTCAGTCCATGACAACTTTTACTACAACACCAAGTACCACCACCACACCAAGTGCCACCACAACACAGAGTGTCACCACCACACCGAGTGCCACCACGACAGCTGAAGTCACCACCACACCAAGTGCCACCACGACAGCTGAAGTCACCACCACACAGAGTGTCACCACAACACAAAGTGCCACCTCCGCACCACTTGCCACCACAACAGCCGAAGTCACCACCACACCAAGTACCACCACGACACTTGAAATCAACACAACTACTGATGTCACCACCACACCAGGTGCTACCACAACACCTGAAATCACCACCACCACACCAAGTGCCACCACAACACCTGAAGTCACCACCAGCATGACACCTGCAGTCACCACCACACCAAGTGCTTCCACAACACCTGAAGTCACCACCACACCAAGTACCACAACAACACCTGAAGTCACCACAACAGCTGAACTCACCACCACAACACCTGAACTCACCACCACACCAAGTGCTACCACAACACCTGAAGTCACCACCACACCAAGTACCACCACAACACCTGAAGTCACCACCACACCTGAAGTCACCACCACACTAGGTACCACAACATTTGAAGTCACCACCACACCTGAAGTCACCACCACACCAGGTGCCACCACAACACCTGAAGTCAGCACCACACCTGAAGTTACCACCACACCAGTTGCCACAACAACATTTAAAGTCACCACCATACCAAGTGCTACCGCAATACCTGAAGTCACCACCATACCAAGTGCTACCGCAATACCTGAAGTCACCACCATACCAAGTGCTACTGCAATACCTGAAGTCACCACCACACCGAGTGCCACCACGACACCAGAAGTCACCACCACACCAGGTGCCACCACAACACCAGAAGTCACCACCACACCAGGTGCCACCACAACACCTGAAGTCACCACCACACCAAGTGCCACCACGACGCCTGAAGCCACCACGACACCTAGAGTCGCCACCACAACAAGTGCCACCAAAACACCTGAAATCACCACGACACGTGGAGCCACCACTACACCAAGTGCCACCACAACTCCTGAAGTCACCACCACACCAATTGCCACAACAACACCTGAAGTCACCACCGCAGCAAGTGCCACTACGACACCTGAAGCAACCAAAACAGCTGAAGTCACCACAACACCAAGTGGAACCACAACAGCTGAAGTCACTACCGCACTAAGGGCCACCACCACACCAGGTGCGACCACAACACCTGAAGTCACCACCACAACACCAGGTGCCACCACAACAGCTGAAGTCACCAGCACACCAAGTGCCACCACCACACCAGGTGCCACTTCAACACCTGAAGTCACTATGACACTAAGTGTCACAATGACACCTGAAGTCACCAGCACAACACCTGAAGTCACCACCACAACCCCGGAAGTCACCACCACAACTCCTGAAGTCACCACTACACTAGGTGCCACCACAACAGCTGAAGTCACCACCACACCAATTGCAACCACAACAGCTGAAGTCACCACCACACCAAGTGCCACCACCACAACAGGTGCCACAACAACACCTGATGTCACCACTACACCAGGTGCCACCACAACAGCTGAAGTCACCACAATATCAAGTGCCACCATGACACCTGGAGTCACCACGACACCAAGTGCCACTACAACACCTGATATCACCACCATAACAAGTGTCACCACAACAACTGAAGTCACCACCACAGCCCCTGAAATCACCACCACCCCAAGTACCACTATGACACCTGAAGTCACCACCACACCAAGTGTCACCACGACACCTGAAATCACGACGACACCTGAAGTCACCACCACACCAAGTGCCACCACAACACCTGAAGTCACCACCACACCAAGTGTCACCACCACACCTGACATCACCACCACACCAAGTGCCACTACGACACCTGAAGTCACCACCACATCAAGTGTCAGCACGCCACCTGATGTCACCACCACACCGAATGCTACCAGCACACCAGGAGCCACCACCACACCTGAAGTCACCACCACACCAAGTGCCACCACGACACCTGAACTCACTACCACACTAAGTGCCACCACGATGCCTGAAGTCACCACCACACCAAGTGCCACCACGACACCTGAACTCACTACCACACTAAGTGCCACCACGATGCCTGAAGTCACCACCACACCAAGTGCCACCATGACACCTCCAGTTACCATAACTACAAGGACTCCAACTGCTACACTGCCTCTAAAAACAAGCACGGATACTTTGACAACAACAGAGCCAAAAGCTACTACAGAAATGTCAACAACAAATTCACCACCAACAAAATCAGAGATTGAAAACAAGACACAGCGTATAGATATGACGCTTACAAACGAAACGTATTTTGAAGATTATAAGGACCTCAATTCTGACAAATCCCAGATGTTGAAGACTCGAATTGTGCCACCTGTGAGTATCATTGTTCTATCACTAAGTATCTCAGATGGGAGAGAGGGACGATGGGGAACACAATAGTTTTAGATCAAGTCACAGTATCATTACTTTAGAATTCAGTAGTCTATTGTAATCGTCCCAGTCGTAGATAGAAGTCATCCAGGCAACCAGCTGGTACCACCTGGGGGCGCTCCTTGTGGTGCTTATATCACACACCGTGGGTTCTATAGGTGACATAGTATTCCACTGCGCCCCTTCAATTTATTGGCCGACCATTTACTGCATAGAGGCGACAAGCCCACCACAGCAGGAGGCTCTTCTTGCAGCTCATCTTCACTCCTCCTTATAGTGTTGAGACTTAATTACATTGATATGTTATCCATAAGGTGTAATCAATACAACAAGATACGGGGGATACATCCCCTTTAACTCCCGCACCATTTACTGATATCAGATGATTCTGTTCTGGCAAAGCTGCTGAAAACCGGAGTGTCCGCCTATTACGACTGCGACAGTGGCCAGCGAGAAAATCACAATATTTTAGAACATTTTTTAAGTTTCTATTACTAGAAACCAGGAGTTATAAAGTGAGTAGGAAACCCCTTATAATATGTCATTTCCCGTATAAAGCTGTGCTGCCGCTGCAGTCTCACCAGGGTGACGGGCGCCACAACTGGGACATTTGTTTTACTCCTCATCATTTTGTCTCCCCATAGACACTGGAACTGCTGCGGACGCCAAACCATCCAGATGTAGGACTAATGGTCACAGAATTCAAGTAAGTAACATCATTGACGTGTTATAGCTGTGTTTCCCAATCTTCAGTCCCCACGACCCCCCAGCAGGTCATGATTTGAGGATATCCTATAGACAGGATCCCGTGATAATGTCTGCCGCACTGATAATAATGTCATCCCTCGGGCAATACCATAGGAATCCTGAAAACCTGACCTGCTGGAGGGTCGCAGGGACTGGAGTTTGGGAAACAATGTGTTATAGTATGAGGAAAGCAGTGACAATTACATGTATAGATACTTCCCTACTTGTGAACGTTCACGTTACGAACTTCACTAGATACAAACAAGCCTGTCCTGCAGTATGATGTAATGCGTCAACAGCACCGATGAGCGGCGCGGCTTGTTGGAGCTGCTGCGGCCGGCTGTCAGCAGTAAGAAGCAGCCTGCACCCGACGTTGTATGGGGCGGGATCCTGGAACGGAAGCTGTTCATAAGTAGGGGACTATCTGTAGTTCCCCAAAAAGGCCACATGGGCAATAATTATAGTCTATTATTTTGTGTATTTCCGTATTTATTACCTTTGGCTGGTATCGCTGCATGGGATGAAAGCGCTGAAACCAGCAGTTACCCCAACATCACGTCTCCCCAACCGTCCCAGATTCTGCAAGTCCCATATATAACAAAAAAGGTTTGGTCCGGTGTTATCCAGTAGAGCAAAGTGCGATTGTTCTCAGTAAGAGAAACCAAGTAATCTTGTAGATAGGATGCCTTTGAATGGTAATAGAAATACATGATGTTACAGCGAGCTTTCAGACCTCTCCGGGTTCTTCCTCAGGCTAAATGGAACAGATCTAAAGATGTAATTATTATATAAAAACATATACACATGATCACATGGGAGGCGCAGTCACAGTGTGATTAATTTGCACTTGAAATAAATTGCAGAGCAGGCTAAGAGGGCACAGACATGTTGTGATTAATAGCACTTAGATAATGTTGGTGCCCTCCCAGGTGATCATGTGTATACGGACTTATATAAATCTGTCTTTAGATCTGTTCCATTATGCCTGAGGAAGAACCCGGAGATGTTCGATAGCTCACTGTAACATCATGTATTTGTCAGCCATTAAAAGGTCTCGTATCTACAAGATTACGGGGTTTCTCTTACTGAGAACAATCACACTTTAGTCCCAGATATGAAGGGTTGTCCGCCCCCCAACTCCGCCTTAAGGCCAGCAAGTGAAAAAAAATATTATATTCATCTTTTTGCTGCTTCTCCACTCTGTTCACCGCTCCTCCCGATCCTGCTGCTCCCCAGTCATCTCACTGCAGCCAGTTAGCACAAATAAGGTCAGTGATTGGCTGCAGCAGTCATGTGCCATCAAGCATGTGACCAGCTGTCGGGACTGAGACCAGGAAGGATCAGTGGGATCTGGAGGGACAGTGAGCAGAGTGGCAACGGAAAGGTGAGGTGACTGTGGCCACTATGGGGGACACTACAACTACTGCGACCAGTAACGGGGGCACTATTACTACTGGGGCTGCTAATGGGGCTACTATTACTATTGGGGCCACTATCAGGGGACACTACAACTTCTGGGACTACGAACGGGGGCACTATTACTACTGGGGCTGCTAATAGGGATACTATTACCATTGGGCCAGTGCGTGAGAAGCAATGCCCATGTAAATTAACCCATTGAAAACACAGAGTTATTACAATGTGCAAGTTTTGTGGGTCTCGAAATCACACAGACTCATGCACTGTTCTTGGCCACGTAAATATGGCCTAAGGCGGACACTTACTATCGGGGGGGTCTCTGAATTTGCTTCATTCTGTTGTAAGACCCATAACATTTATACTTTTCCGACAACTGAGCTGTGTTGGGTTTTGTTAATTGTGGGACAAGTTGTAGTTTTCATTGGTACCATTTTAGGCCACATGTGACTTTAATCACTTTTTATTGCTTTGTTTGCGAGGCGGATGAACAGCAGTTCTGGCATTTTGGTTTCTGTTCCACAATTCCCCGTGCGGTATAACAGACATAACATCTTTTATGGTGCCGGCCTTTATAAACACAGCGATACCTAAAATGAGGGTTTTTTCAATAAAAAATGAAGTTTTTTATTTAATTTAAACTTTAGCTTTTTTCTTGTCGCTCGAGCGGACTTGAAGATGCAGTTATTTGACTGCTACTATACTACACTGCACTACTTATACATGTGTCCCGACCCTCCCAGATTTGGTCACTATTACTGTGAGGGGGTCACTGATGGGCAGCATTACTCAGTGAATGGGGTTGTCAGAGGATACGATCTCGTGATGCTGTGGGGTCGGCGTCCCTGTATGAAGGCGGCAGCAGATTTTCACCCCTGAATCTATGTGTGACGAGTCTCTGATTTTCCGTATAGTAAAGCCTATGTTATTTCTAACAGTCCAGGATCAGTGAAGGTCACGATGATCGCCACCTATCCCGCTAATGACACTGTGCCGGATGAAGCAGAGATGCAAAAGACATTTGATAGCGCGAGACGGACTGGCAGGATTGGAGATGAAGAGGTGGATGTAGAGAGCATCAGAGCTGATGGTAAATACGGACATGTTAGATGTGGGGGCTATTATGACCCTTATACGCTGCGGTGAACGTGGCTATAATAACCATAACAGACGGCTGTCAGCCACAACATTCTATGGACGGCGCTCCGCTGACAGCCGGCGGCTCACCCGTATGTCCAAATAGCCTGTGTAAAAATACAGCAGTAGAAACCCAGGTAACCGCGCAAAAAGACGTAGCTCTGCGCGCAGCAGAACAATGCGAGGAAGACGCAGCGCTCTTACATGCCGATGTTTGGGAGCGGCCGCAGACAGGTTTATTGTAGACGTTCCATTAATCTCCCCGCGGTGCTAATTAGCTTCTTACTCTTTGTAGCAGCCGGAGGTCATAGTAGCCTGCAGCCACTACTAGGGGGAGCCCTCTGCATGCTGTTACTATAGGGCTCAGTGTATGGACATTACAGGGTTATCCGGGGACACAGCTGTGATCAAACACTTCTTCATCCTGCAGTAGTAAAATAACGGAATCCATATTCGCCCTTCCGCGCCCGCCCGCCGCTGCCGTCCCACCTGCTCTCCGGTCCCCAGTGGTCTATGCTTCCCAGCGCAGGGAGCGGGCAATGAGATCCCCAACACTAGAACAATGTGACTGATGCAGCCAATCACCGACTCTCCTCAGCTGCGGCGCTTACGTGACCAGCTGTCGGATCGTCATTGATCACCTCCAGGAAGTGAAGCTCAGCATCGACCGGAGAGACGCAGCAGCGGGGGAGCGTGGAGGGCGAGTATGGATTGGGTTATTTCACTGCTGCAGGGTGAAGAAGTGTTTGAACACAACTATGTCCCCAGATAACCACTTCAAGCTCCCCCTAGTGGTGGCTGCAGGCAGACGGAAGTCATAGGGATATGCCCACGGCCGCGGTGGAATATCACTAGTGATATTTCGTTGTAGGTATGAGGGGGAGAACTGACAGGTCTCCGCAATGGGCCTGTTTTAGATAGGCGCACCGTGGAAAATCACAGCATGCCGCAATTTTACTCATGCGAGCGGAGAATCGCTATGATTCTCCGCTTGTGGATGTCAGGCTGCGCTTTCCATAGTTAGCCTATGGAAAGCGTTCACTGCGTTACCCCCGGCCGGATTATCACGCGGATAACGCAGTACATATCGCCGGTGGACAGGAGGCCAAAGCCTCTGCAGAAGGTTTGCAGCTCTGTAGCAGAAAGATTTATTTAGACATTAATAAGCTCAGAGTTTTGGACCAATAATTTTTAAGCTAGAATACAATATTATCCGAATTCCCGGCAGCGCGACGGTTACTATGGTTACACTGAGGATATCAGTTTACTCCAATTCCAGCACAGAATAATCATCCAAATGTGTGTTCTATGTTTTATAGGTACACAATTATTTGTGGAAACTACAACTCAGTCCATGACAACTTTTACTACAACACCAAGTACCACCACCACACCGAGTGCCACCACGACAGCTGAAGTCACCACCACAACTGAAGTCCCTACCACACCAAGTGCCACCACAACACCTGAAGTCACCACCACACCAAGTGCCACCACAACACCTGAAGTCACCACCACACCAAGTGCCACCACGACACCTGAAGTCACCACCACACCAAGTGCCACCGCGACACCTGAAGTCACCACCACACCAGGTGCCACCACAACACCTGAAGTCACCACCACACCAAGTGCCACCACAACACCTGAAGTCACCACCACACCAAGTGCCACCACAACACCTGAAGTCACCACCACACCAAGTGCCACCGCGACACCTGAAGTCACCACCACACCAGGTGCCACCGCGACACCTGAAGTCACCACCACACCAGGTGCCACCACGATACCTGAAGTCAGCACCACACCAGGTGCCACCGTGATACCTGAAGTCACCACCACACCAGGTGCCACCGCGATACTTGAAGTCACCACCACACCAGGTGCCACCGAGATACCTGAAGTCACCACACCAGGTGCCACCACAACACCTGAAGTCACCACCACACCAAGTGCCACCACAACACCTGAAGTCACCACCACACCAAGTGCCACCACGACACCTGAAGTCACCACCACACCAGGTGCCACCGCGACACCTGAAGTCACCACCACAACACCTGAAGTCACCACCACACCAAGTGCCACCACAACACCTGAAGTCACCACCACACCAAGTGCCACCACAACACCTGAAGTCACCACCACACCAGGTGCCACCGCGAAACCTGAAGTCACCACCACACCAGGTGCCACCGCGACACCTGAAGTCACCACCACACCAGGTGCCACCACGATACCTGAAGTCAGCACCACACCAGGTGCCACCGTGATACCTGAAGTCACCACCACACCAGGTGCCACCGCGATACTTGAAGTCACCACCACACCAGGTGCCACCGAGATACCTGAAGTCACCACACCAGGTGCCACCGCGATACCTGAAGTCACCACCACACCAGGTGCCACCGCGATACCTGAAGTCACCACCACACCAGGTGCCACCGCGATACTTGAAGTCACCACCACACCAGGTGCCACCGCGATACCTGAAGTCACCACCACACCAGGTGCCACCGCGATACCTGAAGTCACCACCACACCAGGTGCCACCGCGATACTTGAAGTCACCACCACACCAGGTGCCACCGCGATACCTGAAGTCACCACCACACCAGGTGCCACCGCGATACTTGAAGTCACCACCACACCAGGTGCCACCGCGACACCTGAAGTCACCACCACACCAAGTGCCACCACGACACCTGAAGTCTCCACCACACCAAGTGCCACCGCGACACCTGAAGTCACCACCACACCAGGTGCCACTGCGATACCTGAAGTCACCACCACACCAGGTGCCACCGCGACACCTGAAGTCACCACCACACCAGGTGCCACCGCGACACCTGAAGTCACCACCACACCAGGTGCCACCGTGATACCTGAAGTCACCACCACACCAGGTGCCACCACGACACCTGAAGTCACCACCACACCAAGTGCCACCGCGACACCTGAAGTCACCACCACACCAGGTGCCACCGCGATACTTGAAGTCACCACCACACCAGGTGCCACCGCGATACCTGAAGTCACCACCACTCCAAGTGCCACCACGACACCTGAAGTCACCACCACACCAAGTGCCACCGCGACACCTGAAGTCACCACCACACCAGGTGCCACCGCGACACCTGAAGTCACCACCACACCAGGTGCCACCGCGACACCTGAAGTCACCACCACACCAGGTGCCACCGCGATACGTGAAGTCACCACCACACCAGGTGCCACCACGACACCTGAAGTCACCACCACACCAAGTGCCACCGCGACACCTGAAGTCACCACCACACCAGGTGCCACCGCGACACCTGAAGTCACCACCACACCAGGTGCCACCGCGATACCTGAAGTCACCACCACACCAGGTGCCACCGCGATACCTGAAGTCACCACCACACCTGGTGCCACCGCGATACCTGAAGTCACCACCACACCAGGTGCCACCGCGATACCTGAAGTCACCACCACACCTGGTGCCACCACGATACCTGAAGTCACCACCAAAGCAAGTGCAGCCACGACACCTGAAGTCACCACCAGACCTGCTACTAGCAGTTCACAAATTGTCACTACAGCACCTGAAATCACCAGTAAACCAAGTAGTATTGCAACAGGTCGCAGCAGCACAACTGGAGGGACATCAGGACAGATGACTACACCTGAAGGTAGTACTACATCGGGGCCTAACACTGCACCTGGAGATAGCACTACATCAGGGCCTAACACTACACCTGGAGGTGGGACTACAACTGCAAGCTCACAAAGGCCAAGTGCAACATCTGACGTTACCACTGGGGCTGAAACAACCAACATGTCAGGTACCTCACCGTCTTTGTTGTTCATATCCTATATTTAGTTGTGTTTTAATTGCATATGGTGCATAAATGTACGCACCACTGCCCACGACGTGTATATTTGTAGACCCCAGAGTAAGTGCATCAGACTCCAGCAACATGAATCTAGCTTTGTTCCTACAATTTCTGAATGGAATTACAGTATATAGCTTTTACCTATTACTATAGAACTGCATATGCTATCATTTAGCAATTTATGATGCGTTTTCTTGAGTGCAGCTCCTGAAGGGATAGATACTACCTGCTGCACCTGTCCCCCAACCCACGATTCTGTGTCTCCTTATAAAAAATTAGAAGGATTGTGATCATTGTCCAGTAAGCTCTTAGACTAAAATATTGTGATCAACAGGCAGTGGCACAGCATGGTCATGTGGCACCCGGAGCGGCCCGCACCTGCTGCACCCCCCTTCCTATAATACTGCCAAAGGCAGACTGTCTGCAGATTCCCACTATCCTACTGAAGTAGAAATAATAACAAGATTATGCACCAAAATAATTCAGCAGTCAAGCTCTGGTGTTGGGTGGTATAAGGCCGAGCTCAGACGAATCGGTCGGATTCTGCATGCGGATAACCCAAGCAGGAGACCATTGCAGAAAGTAATTGAGAATGGTCGCAGAAGAGCATAGATGCGTGCGATTTTCTGTGCGGATGTATGCATATGCACAGCGTGTTGTCCGGATGGAAGAAAACTCACAAGCAGGGAATGACATTAGAGCATCGCACAGGCAAAAATGTAATCGATCCTATACTCTCTTCGGCTTTTGTATGTATTCCGATAGCTAGTACCGAGTGATTCCGCTGCTCATTAGCAATTTTAATTGCGGAAGTGATGCTAGACACACGCATCCATTAGATTCAATGAAGGTTGTCTATGCGGAATCCGTGCTAAAATAGAGCATGCTGCAATTTTTCTTCCGCTCGCAGAAACCGCGATTTGTATCTGTAAGTGTAAAGGAAAATTTGAAAATACATGCCTTTAAATGCCCGCGCTTTATTGGTGATCGCAGAATCTGCAATTCAAATCTTTTCATGTCAGACAGGCCTAATACTCACTGGAGGATTCTATACTCAGCTGTAGCTCCGTCACTGAGAACTCTTTCACACGTAGGTTGCTATTTAACGCTTGGCAGTTGGACCGGAAAATCGCATGCATGGACAATTTTCTGCGAAGAAGTCCAAAGCTTCATCAGCCTTTTTTCGTCCATTCACACGGCCGGCTGCGACATTTTGTCGAAAAAATGCATTGCTGATCGGAATTCCCTCAGTCGGCAGAACTGCTAGTAATCACTTTTAAATAGAGGCCCCTATCAGTGTTTAGCTGCGCTCGCCGCTGCTAAACTTCTCCTCCCTCCCTTTTCTGTCGGATCCCATAGACTCCCATAGGAGTCTATGGAGCCACCAGCGTTTTTCACTCCAAAGATAGGGCAAGAGTCTAGAGATGAGCGAGCGTACTCGGAAAAGCACTACTCGCTCGAGTAATTTGCTTTATCCGAGTATCGCTGTGCTCGTCCCTGAAGATTCGGGTGCCGCTGCGGCTGACAGGTGAGTCGCAGCGGGGAGCAGGGGAGAGCGGGCGGGAGAGAGGGAGAGAAAGATCTCCCCTCCGTTCCTCCCCGCTCTCCCCTGCAGCTCCCCGCTCCGTGCCGGCACCCGAATCTTCAGACCCGAGCACAGCGATACTCGGATAAAGCAAATTACTCGAGCGAGTAGCGCTTTTCCGAGTACGCTCGCTCATCCCTAGGCAAGACCTATATTTTTCCGCAGCATGACATTTCGGTGGCTGAATTCAGTTGCTTATGTGTTATTTTGCACTCAAAAAAAATCGTTCGGCTGAATGACAACACTTCAGATGGTCGCGATTTCCTTGCGCAGCTAAATTAGCCGTGGTATAACGCTCGTGTGAATAGGGCCTGAAACTCTGTCATAGCTGTCATGGCTTTTCAGTGAGTGCAGATTCTGAGCAGTCAGGTTGGTCTTACGCCACCAGATTTAAATTGCGGATTCCGCAAACGTATGATTCACAGTACTACGCCGATCAATCAAATGCAATGAATTACACAGTTCTGCTCATATTAATAGGTCGGAATTGCGCAGTCCGCTCGTGGAAAATGGAACGCAGCATGTTTTATTTTACTGCGGATAGCCGCAACATAGAGCTCATTGTTCTCGATGGTCGTGGATATAGCATTACATTGCGTATGGGCTGCGGGTATCCGAATCATCGCTAAGCGAAGACACGGGAAATATAGACTAAAAAGGTGCACTACACATGACCGCCTGCCTGAGTACGTGGTCATGCACAGTACAATTTCGCCGCCATACGCACGGTCACAGCTCCCAGCTGGATTCCGCTTATGGCATCTGATAAGCAACAAAGTCATTTTTCTCTATGAAGCTATAATCCGTATTACACTGTATCTGCGGTGGTCACTGTCACAAGCAGGACTCTGCAGAACAGTCAGTCCTGGGTGCAGGCAACCTCAGGCCCATTTTACACGAGCGGACACACAATTGCGTGCGCATGAGCTCTGCGCTTTTACAGAACGAATTATGCTACTTTGCACGCACGTTGGCGTATTTTACTGTGCTTTTTGCACCCGCAAAGCATTTTTACACAGCAAAAATATATGCACTGATTGAAATGGCTAATTAGTCTAATGAGTTGCAGATGTGTTTTTTTTATGCACAATTACGCAGGGTTTCGTTCATCTCCTAGCGTATTTTGCACGACATTATGCATCCCTATTGACTTCTACGGAGGATTTGTGCAGGAAAGTTAAGCATGCTGCGTAGGAAAATTCATTGAAAGTAATTCTTTGCATTATGTGAGCGCAAATCCGCCCCCGTGACGCCAGCCTTACTATTACTAAAAGATTATATGCTCAGCTGTAGCTCTGTCAAACATTATCTTTAAGGCTGGGCTCACACAATCGTAAGTGTAAAACGCTGTGGGAATTTCGTAGCGGTTTTGCAGCTATGGAGTCCGCCATGGCCCTACATACTGCCGCGTAAGGCGGCAAAATTGTTCTGCGCATGACCGCGTATATACATGCCCATAGAGAGCAATGGGCTCTGGCTCACGTATATAAGCTCATGAACATGCTGCATTCTTTTATGCGCTCGCGTATTACACAGTTGAGTGGTGGCATGAGACGCTTGGAGGATGGTTCTGGGTAGCTTCATGTTCCTGGATGTCAGAATACTCATATGTTTATTTAATATGTATTTGATTCATTAGATCCCGTGTGACTCTTTTCTCTACTTCTAGGGACCACTGGCACTGTTGCTGCAGTTCCCGCCGCCGATGCAAACTTCCCTGCCTTTGGCATCGCATTGATTGTGATGATCAGTGTGGCAATTCTCCTGTTGCTGCCAGTCTGCTTTATGGTATGTAAATTCTAATAGGATAATATGTAGTAATGGTGCCGACGGGTGATTATGCTGGAACCTCTAGCGTAGACGTGAATGGACCAGCACTTTATATGTCGGCCTAGTGCAGACCGCTCTGGAGTGAAGTGCAGCAGGTCTATAAACACACACACCTCTTAATAAAGTTGGCGCATGCCTGCCAGTCCATGTACCAGAGTGACATCTGCGTCAGCGACGAGCTGGCATCGGTCTCAGCTATAATGTATGCCAGTTTAAAGCTCATGGCCAGTGAGGGCATGCCCCCTTTAGAAAAGTGGCGAGTGGGGTGCCAAAAGGCCCAAAAGTAATACATTTTGCATGATAAGACTTGTACAAAAATATGCAACTTTATCTGGCATAGGGTGGTTGTTACATTTTCCCCTAAGTGTTCGCCAGAGTGGGAGGCCAGCTGTGCGCATTAATCCTGCCCAAGAAATGCCCGGTGTCCCAACAATCGGCTCATTGTGTGGTATTGATGACGCCTTTCTGGTGAGAAACATTTAGTGGACAATGTAAAGGGGTATCCTGGGCGTTTTTAACTAGTGACCTATCCTCTGGATAGGTCATCAGTAGTTGAAGGATGGGGGTTCGCTACACGGGAATCCCGTCCATTAGCTGATCCTCAGGGCTGCTGCACCGCTCCGATGTCATCCATGGTCAGAGGAGGAAGTCGGAGCGCCGACTTCATTCCCATTGAAATGAATGTGAGCATCGCGCTGCTTATACTTCTTGCTCAGTGACATTCATGGGTGACAACATCTAGCCTGCTGCACTGACTGCGGGCCAGACGATCAGCTGATGGATGAGGGTCCCAAATGGCAGACCCCCGTCCATAACCTACTGATGACTTATCGAAGGGATAAATCATCAGTTTAAAAAAAACCAAATCAGAATACCCCTTTAATTAGAACCAAAACATTTCTTCTTTATATTTCTGCAGTTAGAACCAGTTTCAGAATCCATTAACCCATACAATACTGCCATATAGCGCCATGATAGCAACATAAAGTGAACTCATAACCAAAAAACATATATTCCCCACATAATACCTGTTATCGGACCACACCGGTACCGATCTGATGACCTCGTTTGCAGGTGCTAAATTGGTAGATATGGAAGCCCATGATGAGGAGATTTTGCTAGCAATTATCTATCTATAGCATGAAATCACTCCATGTTAGGGTGCGGGCAGACGAGCGTAGGCGTATTTACATTCGCATGAGCGCAACGTATAATCGCCCGAGCGATCGTTTTTCACCGATCACGACCAGAGCTAGAAAGCGTATTTTCGTTTGTTCCTACTTTGCAAACGGTCTTTTCGGCGATCGAATATGCGTTGGTGCGTATTTCGGTCGCATATGTTCCGTTTTTTTCGAATTGCCGTTTTTACACGCCGTAAAATCGCCCATGTGAACGAATACATTCAAAACCATTGCCTCAGATGGTCACGTATATACGTTTGGTCGCAAAAACGCGCCGTTTATGCGCTCGTCTGCCCGCACCCTTATGTCAAGACACTTCTCCATTAGAACTCAATGAATTCTACTTTATTATCAACATTACCAACTCTTATACAGAAAGAAGATGAGGGCGTATTCACAAGTTACTTGGTACAAAGATTAGTGTTACATAGGTGAAAATACTTATTGATCATAAGGCTTATTGACATCTACCAAATAGTCTCAAAGCTCTTAAGACTCGTCTCAGACATGGAAATCACAAGTCAGGAAATTATTATTGCTCTAGACACTATTTCTGCTATTGTTGTGTGTCTTCTCTATTAACATAGCTTAGCCTTATTTAATTTGTCTGTTGACTTCTTATCTTAAAATCCTAGTTACTGGCACTACAAAGCATAGGTTTTAGTCTTCTATTTAAGATAGTCCAATACAAGATAAGAAACATACACTCATTGCATTCTGAAACTTAACACTTTATATTCCATGACATACCACCATACAGTGGAGTGACCAAAACACATAGTGCCATACAGTTACCAGATAATACTGCTATATAGGGTCCTGTAGTTTGATAATGACATGTAATAAGTAAAAATCGGTATCATCTAATCGCCAAATAATAGCACCATACGGCTCTCACATGATGCTGCCATACAGGGCCTAAATAAACGCATAAGATAAAGTGTCCAAATAACAATACCGTACAGTCCTCTAAATAATATCACAGCTGGCCCCACAGGGCAATTTTTATGCATAGCCTCCCATAGAGTTCCCTGAAGGTCGAAGGACCTGGTGCATGTAAGCATAAGGAGACCTATAGGCCATGCAATGTTCCTCTGGAAAATTTGGAATGCAAATGAGAGATTATATAATGCTTCCGCAGTGCCATCTATTGGAACTGAGCTTCTCTATAAGTCAGTGCACGACATAGTTTGCATAATTTGTCTGCAACATCACAGTGCCCTCAGGATACCCGCATGTTCCAACAAGTTGAAGATCATAAGTTTGGACTTTATCTAGAAAGTTGTATTTGTTCCCCTTTCCATGGATTCACTGTTTGATATCTCTGTTTCCCAGGCCTACAGCATGGGGTTGTTTTCTCAGATAGCTTCTTTTGGCAATCCTGCTACTTTGAGTGCTCCCGCAGAGTCTGGAGTTAATGTCCGAAGTTTTGAGGTGCGGATGCCGAATTCCACGGTAAGAGAGACTCTTCTTTGGAAACACAAGCTAAATTTCCACTTCAGGACACTAACACTAATAGAAACACCTGTTTCCCATAACCATTCTCATACTCAAATATGGGAGATAGAATAATACCTCCACAGCGCCACCAATTGGAAGGCAGCATTCCTTCAATCCAAAGTCAGACTCTTTATACAAGCCTTGTAACAATGCTGGGAATTAAAAGCAAAGCCAAATTCCATGTACAGACAGCTGTTTCAGGGTATTTGCCTTACACTGATGAAGGACAAATACCCTGAAACATCTCACCATCTAGGTGCTCTCCCTAAGGAGAAACTATAGCGTTTATGACCCGGATTCTCATACTGAAATATCTGCAAGGCACACCCCAGGGGTGCTGCTACTTTGTAGTTCTGCCTCATTAGGATGCAGCGATCATCAGTAACTACAGCTTAGCTATCGTGTGTTGGAGCATATAGAAGTGGAAAATTTATTTCCTGTCCCATCAGAGGTTCAGGATGCTCTCTCTCTCCTCCATACTTTACATTGCAGCTTCGCTTGTTAGGAAAAACACTGTTTCATAGAGCTACTAAAGAACAAAAAGCGACCTGACCAGATGAGAAGGTAAACCTTTCCTAAATCTTATCATTACAGAGAGGTTCTTATGAAGTAAATCCCTGAGCCGGCCACAAGAACAGAGGAAGCGACAGACAAGATGGAGAATTACTGAATGCTTCTACTTCACCCATAGGACACATGCAATGAGGACTCACTCCTGACAAGGCTTGCGGTGCAATATCATGGATTGCTTGTAATGCCGTGAGTCCCGCTTATCAGATATATTTGCACTAAAAACCTTCCCAAAGTGAATGGGGAGCTCTTATGGGGCCAATGAATTCCATCAAGAAATACAGAAGCTGCTCACTTCTGCAGCGCCCCCTTGTGTCACAGAGAAGGTAACAGCCCATGTGACACATTGTTTACAGAGCAGAACACGGCTCCGATCTTCATAAATAATCACGCACATGCTTTCTTACTCTATGTGCCGCCATATTCCCCCCTGAGGGGCCTGTTAATACGGAAATGTTCTAATTTATTTTTTACGCAATGATTTTATTTTTTATGATTCTATTTATGCAAATGTGTAGAAATGCGGAATGCTTTCTAGGTTTAACACGTGAAATTTATGCTAAATTATCTTATTTATGGCGATATTAATAAAGAAAAGATGCAGCAATCAAACTCTGAGACTGTTATTACCTACACAATAGAAAAAGGACACGAAAGTCATTGCTGCTCCGTTAAGCACATTGTACCAGATTATCAGATCATCTGCGCAATAATAGCAACTGGATCTCTGCCCTTTGGTTTTTTAAGCTATATAGATCCAAAACTCTGTGTTCTATTAATCTTAGCCTCTTAATATATTTATAGCGGCTCAATTCTACTTTTCTGATACAGAGCTCCAAATCCTCTGCATAGACATAGAATTACATGTTTTCCAGCAGCTTTCACTAGTGGGAGCTGAGGAGTTGACTGTATATGGTGTTATTATAGAGTGTGTAATCTGTATACAGCGAGCTCCCCCTAGTGGTGGCTGCCGGCAGACAGAAGTTTATCTATTGCCTGTGTCTGTACAGGATGTTTGGAACTTTGTGGCAGAAAAAAAAGAGATGTGACCTCTGTAAAGCACAGAGTGTTGAAGCAAAAATTGCATATTATTAAAATGTAGAGATTCACTTTAATCGCTTTGTGTGTAAATATGGTGAGGTTGCGGCTGTATTCACATGGCGTGGTCATATCACGTATTTTTGTTGGGATTTGGACAGATTTGCGGTGTGGCCACATGGTGTGAACCAAGCCTAAGGTGTTGGCTGCCAGTTGTCCACAATTGTAAAGTTTCGTCTCGCTGAGTTCTGGTATTGTGCTATTCTGTTGTATTGATCCTTTACACCTTGTGATTCTAGTTAAAGCGACCCTCTGGTCCCGGACAAGGAAAGATGGACACACCACTTCTTGACTACTTGATGCACACTGTGCATTGGTAGTGCAAGACCCTATGGCGGCCGATTAGAGCAGTGTGTAGTGTCTTGGACTACTAATGCATAGTGCCTTAAGCAGTTAGAGAAGTGTTTGGTTTGTCCGGGACCAGGAGGCCGCTGTAATGAAAATTCACAGCAAACGTTACTAGATGAGAATTGTGTACATACCTGTCTCTGTGTATGCAGCTCTCATGCTAAGTGATGCACCAAGAGATTGGCACATACAACTTGTGCTACACCAGACATATAGCTACATTCCCCTCTATTGCTCTTGAGCATTAAAGGGGTTGCCTGAGACTGAACTAAGGATGGCATATCTTTAGGATAGGTATCAATAGTTGATAAGTGGCGGTCCACTACCCAGGATCCCCAGCAATCAGCTGTAATCCAGCCCAATATCATCAGTATGTACAGAGCAGGAAGCTCCATCCACACTGCAGCGGCCCAAGTTGGTATTGCATTAAATTCAATAGGAGCTTCGCTTGCTTTACCAACTCGGGCTGCCGCAATGTGCCCAGAGCTTCCAGCTCCATCCATAATCCTATCCGGAGAACAGCGCTGAGTTCCTAAGTGACAGACCCCCGGCAATCAACTGTTGATGACCTCTCCTGAGGATAGGTCATCCATAGCAAAGTCACAGAAAATCTTTCCCCTTTAAATTTTACTGTTCAACATCAAAGGTTTCATCTAGAGATGAGCGAGCGTACTCGGAAAAGCACTACTCGCTCGAGTAATTTGCTTTATCCGAGTATCGCTGTGCTCGTCCCTGAAGATTCGGGTGCCGGCACGGAGCGGGGAGCTGCAGGGGAGAGCGGGGAGGAACAGAGGGGAGATCTTTCTCTCCCTCTCTCCCGCCCGCTCTCCCCTGCTCCCCACTGCGACTCATCTGTCAGCCGCAGCGGCACCCGAATCTTCAGGGACGAGCACAGCGATACTCGGATAAAGCAAATTACTCGAGCGAGTAGTGCTTTTCCGAGTACGCTCGCTCATCTCTAGTTTCATCACATATGTAAACAATGCAGAAAACCTTTTAGCCATATTTACGCCACTGACTTTCTTGTGCAAATTTTGTGCGTTGTGAAACACACAAAATTTGCATGAAAATTGACTGTATTATTTAAAATTGGTCTATTTACATATGCAAATTTCTTTTTTGCAGCATGTTCTATTTTTCTGCGCTTCCACATAAAACACGCGCATTATATCTTCTGGGCGAGTTCAAACATCGCATCACAGTGACATTACTCTGGCATGGAGAGCGAGTTTTAAATTTTCCTATTAAAACAACATTCGATTTTCACACACGGGAAAAACGCACTTGGAAAGTTCATGTCCGGCCATGTGACACCTTTTTCTGTCGCAAAATGTATTGCACTGGCAGGCAAAATCATTGGTTTAAGAGTGCAATATCAAACCGATATCGTACTCGCCGGTGTGAGGTTGCACCCAAGGCAAGCAGCCAAATGTTGCCACTGAGCCCTCGTCTTGGGCGCAGTCTCACCTCGGTTCCATCACGAATGTTTCCGATGTTCTTCTTCGATGTGAATGCATTGGTGTCCTTACGTCACTAATAATGTGCCCCGGTTACCGCTGCACTATCGGACGCGGCGGCGGCGATCAGTGGCTCCAGCTTAGCTGTGCTGTCCATCAGGAACCACGGCAGTCCGAACGCCACCAGCTGTCTCATTAGCAAGGAAAAGAAGACTAACAGGTAACAGCCGCGCATGGACTGAAGGAACCTGGGGGGCTAAACATAGTGCCCCCCTCAGTCACTCCGCAGGAACCTCGGAGGTTATGTCCGAATTGACATCGCAGAAGGATGTAAGTGCCCTGGGATTTGGGAGCCCCTGTTTACGTATGATGAACAGCTCACTGATGTTTATTGTATTATCACACATAATCTTCTCATTTTAGCTCAGGATCCCTTAAAGGAAACCATGAGCTACACATTTGTATTAATTAAAACCAGATAGTGAAACATTTTCCATTTTCTAATCTGCTTTTATTTACTGATTATAGATTTCCTATTCTATGTTCTGTACTTGTCTACGGGGGCCGCCATCTTGCCTGAGCGGCTAACAGCATTTGTAGACATGTGTTACAGCAGCCTTGTGGGCCATAGACACAAAGAGCAGGAGGGGACAAATTGATTTCTATGGGAGAGTGTTGTGGTCACACTCTGTGACCTGTGTAGGGAGGGGAGGAGGTGAGCTGTGACCATCATCTATAGACTTCTATGGGAAAGTGTAAGATGTGCAGGGAGGAGGAGAAGAAGGTGAGCTGAGACCATCACCCATAGACTTCTATAAGAGAGTGTTGTGGGCATACTCTGTGATCTGTCCAGGGAGGGGTGGAGGTCAGCCATGATACTACCTGTGTTATCTATATATAGGTGTCACCTTTCAGTGTAATCCGGCCTGTGATGATAAGGAGATGACTGTTTTCTCGACAGACCTGAAAATGTCAGACTAGTGGTTAGTGTGAGAACTGCAGGATTAGAGAATTTTTAAAAAAGTATATATTGTGACATGGAAATTTTTTTTTTAAATCACCAAAAATACTTAATAGATATATTCACATCTTTTTGACTACACATTCCCTTTAAGCTTCTGCCCGCTAATTGCAGGTCTTCTGGCCTTGGTGACCATACTCTGAGCATATGTAGTGGTCACTGGACCCTTCCACGAATCACAGATCCCAATGGACGGCGGTGAAGAGAACACAGAAGACAAAGCTGGGACAGAGAATAATACACAGAGGTATTTACTGACTGAGGTTCACACACTGTTGGTCTGAAATTACCTATTTTTGTTGAGCAGGTTCCCTGGAGACCAGATGATTATGGAGTGTTCAGCCGCTGGAGACCCCCATAATCAGCTGTTCTTGCCACGGGGTCCGCTCAACAATGGCTCTCTCAGTGGAATTACATGGTGACCATTGAGTTCACAGGACATCAATGTAATCCGGAGACAACGAAGGTTCTCTGGACCAAAAGCCGCTGTTTGCTGTGGCGCTCCACTTGGGCTAATAGATCTGATTCTGGTTAGAGGGCTCCTGTATTGGCTTCATATACTCCAGCAGATATGCAGAAGCAGAATGAGGCGTATGAAGCACCAGTCTAAAGTAAACTCTGTGCCGGTAGAAATCCAACAAATGTAGTAAATGGATTGTCCAGGTTTTAGAAAAATATGGCTGCTTTCTTCCAAAACACAGCTCCACCATTGTCCATAGGGTTGCATGTGGTATTGCCGCTTAGCTCCATTGAAGTAAAGGGGCTCCTCTGCAATGCCAGACACAACCCACGGACATGAGTGGCGCTGTCTTTGGAAGAAAGCAGCCATGTTTATCTAACCACGGACAGCCCGTTCACATAGCACAAGTCTCCTAGTACATTTGTCACATCCGCCGGCACCTCCGTGTGCAAGACTAAAATCTACAGCAGCTACAAGCTGATGTAGGCGTCCGCTATAATTCACGCAGGTTGCTGGTGTAAACTGGAGTAAATCTGCTGGGCCACCGCTGTCTCATTCCCTAACGCTAGGTCCAACTACTTTTTGAAAAATTAGCCAAGCCCAGCTTGCAACTTTTGTTCAGATTTCCAGCACAATAAGGATAGTACATAACCCCTTGTTGTCCAAAAAGGAGAAGATTGGGACTATACGTAATGGGAATTTGTATCCACGGCAAACAGAGGGATTCACCAAGGGGCCACTTTGATATTTGAGGATAACAGCAAAGTTCCCCAAAGTTTCAAAATCCACGAGTCTTACCAAATCACATTATGGGTAACGGCAACACTTGTGGGATGTCAGGCCTCCGCCACACTAGCATTTTTTCATCCGTATGTAGGTGATTAAATATACGGACAGCATACGGACCCATACGATTGGGTGGTACAACACACACTACAAGGTTTTTTCACGTAGACCTGGACTGCATGGGAAACTATTCTGCTCCGTTTTACAGATGTCACTGGGGAGGGATGGCAGTCCCTGTGCTGAAAAAAAAATTGGGTGTGCTTCATGTGTTTTTGTGGACGTGAAAAACACATGGCACACAGAGAAAAAAAAATTGGTATATAGCCCGAATACAGACCAAATATGAAGACCACATGGTTGCTGCACACAAATGAAAAAAAACATCAGTTTTTTTTACGTATGTGTGCATCTAGCCTAAACGTGAAGCATGGAGACCCAAGGCAAACTGGCCATAAGGGCATTGGGACAATACTTGGGGGCCCGTGTCAGAGGAGCCAAGCAGCCCTAAAACCTCTTTCACACGAGCGTCATTTTGACACTCCGATAGCAGAGTTAAGGAAAAAAAATAAAATCGAGCATAAACAAAGGTCGTGGCTATTCTTTGCGATTTTGTGCAGCTGGCTGTGGCGTCTTGCAGTGAACTGACCCCGCATCCCTGAAATTCCTCAGTCGGCAGAACTACTGAAATTACTTTTAATGCATCACTAGAGGCACCTGCCATTGTTTACCAGCAGTAGCCGCTGTTAAACCTCCTACTTCCTCCCCCTCCCTTTTTCGTCTGTCTCCCATAGACTCCTGTAGGAGTCTATAGAGCTTCTTACGCTGTGACGTCAAAAAATGGGACAGGACCTATCTTTTGACGCGAAAGAAAGTCAAGCATTGAAATAACGCGCCAATGTTTATCTTTTGCGGTCCGACTTTTATTATGCACATAAAAATATTGTTCTGAAGGAGCCCATAGGAAATCATTGGTTGTAATACACGCGATTTTTTGACGCGTCAAACTGATGCTAATGTGAAAGAGCCCTTAGTCAGTAGCAGGGTAGGAACCCTTGACTTTCCAGCTTGTTGTGCCGGACCATGCTCAGTCTGCCCTAGGGGACCTGTGTATAAACGGGACATTCCTTCCAGCCCAGATCAGGACTACCTCCTCGGTTATTATGTCGCTGGATCTGCATTCTTGCATATATGAACTACAGAAATCCCTTCACTATTTAGGGATCATTATGTTGTCTTTGTGATAATTGATCTGTTATTAGGCCATTTATAACCGGCCATTATCTGCCTTATTACCTTCTATGTAGATATTGAAGCAGGTCACACCAGGATAGAGGCCAGTGTTCTGCAGCGACATTCCCGTCGGGTCACTTGGTTCTTGATTACTCATTCATTACTTCCTATGGTCCAGGTATGTAATGTACACAATGCAGTGAGATTACCGGCTGCTATATTTTACACTCTCTTACCTCTAGATGGGGCTGTAGAGTTTAGGATTATTAAGTAACCTGGAATCCAGTCTTGAATGGTTATAGGAGTGATAGACAGTCTTTCTGTTAAATGTCTAAGTCCAAGAATTCTTCCGAGGGACATTGTTAGGGCGCCCACCCACTGGCGTTTTTTTTCCCTGCGAAATTCGCAGCATTTTTTTCTCTGCGATTTTAACATTACAAGTCCCATAGACCCCTGCAGAGAAAAAAATGCTGCGAATTTCGCAGGGAAAAAAACGCCAGTGGGTGGGCGCCCTTATAGGGTAGCAATCTGAATTGCGACTCTCCAGTTTATACACAACTACAACCCCCAGCATGTCCTGATACAGCAGCCAATTATGTCCAGATGATGACATTTAAACTGAAAAAATCTGTATGTTTTCTGTGGATTTCTGATGCAGATTTTCATTTGAGGGTGCCACAGATTTGCAGATATGGAATCTGCATGTGGATTTTAACCCCTACCCAACCGCCTCACATAAGTATATGGCAGCCAGCAGTATTGGCGGTTTGTGGAGCTGCGTATGTTTAGGGTCCTCCTTTTCTCAGCTACAGCTGGCTTCCCGCTTCAAGAAAGTTCCAGTTATGGCCGTAACTAACAACCTCTGATGCAAGTGCAGATGTTGGGATCTGATTGGTTCAGGTGCTGAGAAGGGCATCTGGATAAGAACCTGTTGGTTTAACCCATCCCATGCCGTAGGAATGTTGTGATTGGCAGGTCCCGGCAGCACAGGAGGGTTCCAGCTGTCAAAGTAAGCAATATTGGGACCCATTTCTGTTGTTATTTACTGTGACAGCTAATCACTCCTCTGCTGCAAGGACTCGCCGATTGCTGGGTTTTCTGAAGCATGGGATAAGTCTGATCTGAAACCCTGTAATGATGTCGCAGGGATTCCCTCTGCGTACTGGGGCTTGCAGACATGCAGAAAGGATAGGATGTGCATCTTCTCTGCATGTCTGTGACTACAGATCACTGCTAACAGTAAACTAATGGGCTGCTACCATTAAATCATTTTCAGCTGTCTGTGAGGACAGCAGGGAACACATAAAAAATGTGTTCCCTGCTAACCCGTGCCCCCGTTGTAAAAAAAAGACAGACAATCATGTACAAGTTTTTTATGTAAATAAATAAATCTGAAAAAAGATAAATTCAAAAACTAAAAAAATAAATTTAAAAAGCTGCCCTCCCCCTAAAAAAGTGCACAGCTCTCTAATTTCACATACTGAAAATATTTCTGCACATGTATGATTATCATCAATGTATAGAGGCTGCAGCTAAAGCTACAGGAAGAAGATACATTTATAACTACACCGGGGTTTTTCTTGTCGCCTCTATTGCAACGTCATACATTATACACAAATGTGATGTCATTATATACAGGAGGATTAGAGGATTAATTTTCAGTGTAAGTAATAATTTAACAAACTACCATAAAACATATTGAGAAAAACTATATTTGTCTCTACTTCTGACCATTTTTTCGTATTAAAAAAAAAGATATACCACAACTGACTTTTATCACCTATTGATAAGATATCGTGACATAGCCTACGAGGTAAAGAATATTTCAGCCAAAAGCACTTATCATCTATCTCTGGCATACAATAGATTGGTGGGGGTCTGATCACTGGGGCCCCATCAATCGTTCAATCCAAGGACCCCAGTGTTCTGCTCACCCCTATTGTAATTTAAACTGACATGTCCCAGGTAGGAGCAGGAAAAGCTAAAGCAGCTGTACGGTGAGAAGACCCTACAAACAGCTGCTATATCTGAGCTTCCTGGCCATGGCCATGACTTATAAGGAGTTGAAATATGCCATCAAATGCCTATAGATGAAAAGAGCTTTTAGGCCACATTCAGATTTGCTGTGGATTTTAGGTGCAACACAAAGCATATACCAGTAGATGGGAGTTATCATGTGTACGAGTCCTTAAAGGGGTTGTTCAGGATTGAAAAAAACATGGCTACCATCTTCCAAAAACAGCATCACATCTGGCAATGGATTGTGTCTCTTATTGAAGCTCAGCTTCATTGAAGTAAATGGGACAGAACTGTAATACCAAACACAATCTGTGGGCAGCAGTGGCACTGTTTTAGAAAGCAAGTAGCCATGTTTTGTAACTTTGAACTAACTATTTGATTAATATAGAGCTTGGGCAAAGCGCTCATGAGTGATTACAAGAAACTTCTCAGGAACCTGAAAAGGAAGTAACATATCACCCGAGGGCATTGTTGTGTTATAAGAAAACTATGCTGATGGAAGGGCCTCTTCATGCCGGCGTAATTGAGTTTTAATTAATAATTGCAGCTTGTTTCATTAAATGAAATCATGCAATTTGCATATCATCAATGATCCAATAATTCCAGGCATCCCTTGCGTGTTTCCTTGATGGGCACCTCCTCGTTATGGATTGTATTAACTTCAAGTGATTGAAGGAGCAAAGAAAGTAAGAAAAGTGTCCGGAAAGACAGAACCCTCCCCTGCTCTATTATATTCTATACTACAAATTGTATCACAGGGTATATCCAAGAGCACATAGTCACCCTACTCCTGCACCCCAAACCCATGCAAAAAGGCATCTATTGCTTGTCATGGTTTAGCCACAAAAGGGATTGAGGCTTTGGACACAGATCGTCACATTGGAAGTGAACTCTTGCCGGAAAGCTGTGAGCACCCCCACTCCTGTTCAGAGTAACTGTGTACATAGATTACTTATCCTGTATTCTCCAGAGCTGCACTCACTGTTCTGCTGGTGGAGTCACTATGTACATAAGCGTGAAAGTGCTGGCCGATATACGCTTGTGTAAATAAGTCCGTTAAATGAGGGGAAAAAAAACCTTAAGAAACCTTATCAATGTAACTGAACTAGAAAATAACTAAACTAAATGTACCTTATCATTCTTCATATATATATTTATTTATTATTTTTTATTTTTTTTGAATGCACACGAAAATAAAATGAAATCAAATCATAATGACTGTCCCAAGTATTCCTGAGCTAATCCCCAGCCACCACACCCCCAGTACTCCAACCATACAGTGCAGCCTGGGGCCCACGCCTGCATCCCAAGTCCGTGCCCAATGTCTCTGTCCAGATCAGGCCAAGCTGCACTGTATCAAACCCACCCTGCCTGCCGCAGCCTGAGGGCCACTCCCGCACCAACAGTCTGTGCCCAGTGTTCAATGTCCAGGACATATCAAACTATGGCTAAGGCATAAATCCCCCCTCCCCAACAAGCCCCCACCAAACCTATCTATAACCCCAAAACTATATACATATCAAATACCCTGTATAAACCTATAACTTTACATAAATAACCTAACTGCACACACTTTTTTTTTACTCACATAATTCCCACAAGCCCGAAAGCCTAAATTCAGTTACCTGCAGCCATACTTCATCTTTGACCTAAAACAAAAAGCTACTAGTGCCACACACAGCCCTCCACCAGGACTGGATATGATAAGTCGGGCACCGATACTTGAAGTAGCCTATCCTTAGAGTTATCTGTCCCTAAAATTTCCTTACTCTTTTCCCTAATACTGATCCTCAGAAAAACTCTCCCTAACTTCCCCTACGCTTTCCCTAAAGTGACCCTAACAATAAAAGAAAACAATCCCTAACCAAAATTAACCCTTTACAATCCAATTTTGGATTCAGGGTTTCCTAGGGGGTTTTCTCTTTCTGCCATTATACAATGGCACCATCTGCTGGCTAAAGCTAGTACTGCGGTATTAGACATGCTGGAGAGGCCCCCAACAACAGAGCGGACAGTGATATACAGTAAGAATACCCTGCTGGACGCCTTCCATCATTGGAGTAGTACAGCATTCAATCAGAATGTCTGAAGATGTCAGACAGTGGATTGGAAAGGGTTTAACCCTCTCCATAGGAGAGAGGCTTAATTTGTGCCCAACCTCTCATAATCCAGAGAGCGCATCTTCACCAGGTCACCCAAGATGTTCCTACCTACCTCATCCAAGGGGAGGATTCTCTTCTCCGTCAACACTAAGCACTGTGCATTCCACACATGAAACCTGACCACTAAGCTGACTAAGAATAAAGTGCAGCGGTCCCTGCCACCAAGATCTCTGAATGCTCCATAAGCCCATTTCGCATAAGAAAGGCCTGCCAGCCTAGGCCAACCAATGGAGGCTCACAACCGATTGTACACCTCTGTACTAAAGTGGCACTGAAGCAGGAAATGCTCCATGCTTTCCAGCACATCGCCGCACTCTGCTCAGGGACAACCTCTATCATTGAGAGGCCTGCACTTCAAGTTTCCCCTTACACACAGTCTCCCGTGAAAACAGTGCAAAGCCAAGTCCCAAAACTTCACGGGGATCCTGTCAAAGTTCAACAGACGTAGCGCCACTATCAGGTCTCGATTTGGGCAGTCTTTGGGTGCCAGGGGCTTCTGAAAATGGCTCAACAGGACCCTTCTGTCAAGGAGCTTCTTTGACAGAGTCCTGATCTCCCACATTTCCAGACCCCACTGGCGTATCACCTTCAGAGCCAGGGTAGTGTAAGCCAGAAGATGTCCATGCGGCTTGCGAAGATCCTTCACTTGCCCTCCTGTCTCCCAGTCCTGGAAGAAAGGCCAAAGCCATCCCCAACAGGAGAATACCCACGGAGAAGCCCTTTTTTGCCAGATGTTGCCTGGCTTAACTATAGATAGCCCCCCTAGTCTCCTCATGCAGTACGTAACATCTCTCCTAATTAGGTTCAACCTATTCCCCCACAACATTAGGAAGAACAGGTTGTAGACCCGAGTTCAGAGAGGCTCTGGCAAAATGCATACACTGCCCAAGTAGATGAATAACAGGAGCAGGTATGTTTTGATCAGATTAACCCTTTCCCGAAGGGCTAAAGACCAACCCTTCCACTGGACCACCTTCTGAGTGGCACCATCAAGCCTAGCCACCCAATTTTGCTTGGGGTAATCTCCCCAGCCAAATTTGATGCCAAGAACTTTAGCCGAATCCTTGGGCACTTAAAGGGTGTCCGGGAGACCAAATGTAGGATCTCCCCTTCCTAACCAGAGACTTTCACACTTTTCCCAGTTGATGCCAGACCCGGATGCTTCCGAGTAGTGATCCACCTCTGTCATCACGTACTCTGCCTCCCCCCTCGAGAACACAAAGATGGTGACATCATCAGCGTACGCTGCCACCTTGAGGGTGGCTTCCGGCACTGCCCGATCAATCCTGACCCCCGCCATAGGCCCACCATCAATCCTCCTAAGGAAAGGATCAATGGCAAACACATACAGCAAGGGGCTCAGAGGACTACCCTGATGGACGCCAGACATAACCTCCAATGGGTGGCCGACCCAACCGTTCACTAGTGGGAAAGTCTCAGCCCCCGCATACAATGTCCTGAGCCAATTGACAAACCCACCGGCAGGCCATATCTCAGAAGAACAGACCAGAGGTACTCGTGGTTAACCCGATGAAACACTTTGGCCTGATCCAAGGACAGCAAGTACCCCTCCCAGTGACCCGCCCTACTCTGCTCCACTGCCTACTGGACACTGAGAACAGCACTAAAGATGCTACGGCCTGGAACAGAGCAATGCTGGGCCCCCAAGAGGAGCAAACTTGACCAGCCGATTAAACAGCACTTTTGCCAGAACCTTCCTGCCCGTATTGAGAAGTGCTATGGCATGCCAGTTCTCAATACCGCTCGAATCTTTACCCTTTGACAGAATGATAAAGGCCGACCTCCTCATTGACCTTGGGAGAGTGTCCGAGGAAAGACACTCATTGAATACCTCAGTCAAGAGGGGACTCAAGATGTCCTTAAAGGTCTTATAGTACTCAGATGTTAAGCCATCCGGACCTGGCGATTTTTTTGAGCGCAATCCATCAATCGCCAGTTTACCTTCCTCTACGTTGATCTCCTCTGTCAAAACATTAAGGGAGATGTCATCCTCTGGCTCAGGAACAGCTTCAGCAAGGAAAGCCGACATCACATCGTGATCTAGATCCCTCTTTCTCAAAAGGTGCGAGTAAAATGATCTGACGACTTCCAGAATCCCTGATCTGGACCTGTTCGGAGATCCTGTACTGTCGATCAGCCCAGTGACAACTTTACGATTCACTGATATCTTACAGTTTCTGTAAGGGTCAGGCGAGTGGTACTACCCGAAATCCCTCTCAAAAAACAATGCATGCCTATTATACTCGCACCCTTTGAGCAAAGACTTCACTCTGGAGATATCCTCTCGGCTACCTCCAGTCGAGACAAGATGTTCAAGTTTCCTCCTCAGGCCCTGATAAAGACGGTATTTACTCATGAGCCTAGAGAGCTGGTGGAAGAACCTCACCACCCTCTTGAACATCTCCCACCACTCTGACTTACTGCTACAAAGATCCAGTAATGGTACCTGGCTCTGCAGAAAATCCTCAAAGGACTGCTTTATCTCTGCTTCCTCCAGCAGTGATAAATTCAGTCTCCATAAGCCTATGCCCATCCCGGGGGTCTCTGCAACATTCAGGGAAAACAAAATCAGACAGTGGTCGGAGAACTGCACCTCAACAACAGAAACTGGTGACGAGATGGCTTCCTCCTTCAAATAAAACCTGTCTATTCTAGACCTGCTCTGACCTCTATAATAGGTGAATCCCTCGTGGCCTGGGGTGTGCCGGATGTGGACATCCCCCAGGCGAGCTTCCCTAGCTATGCCATTAAGCGCGACGCTATCATAAGTCAACTTACCTAGGGAGCCTCTCCTGTCACGGGTCCTCGTGACTGTGTTAAACTCACCCACAAAGATCACCTGCCGACTGGTAAAAAGGTACAGCTTGATCCTCATAAAGAGATCCTTGCGGTCCCGCTTGGTTTGGGGTCTGTAGATGTTGATTAACCGAAGCTCTTGTCCCTTCATGAGAACATCCAGGATCAGGCACCTCCCTATTTCTAACTCAATAACCCGTCTGCATTCAACCGCAGCAGTAAAAAGGACCGCCACTCCGCTATACGGCTCAGCCGCAAGAGACCAGTAAGATGGACCAGACCTCCATTCCCTCCTTGCCTTATGCACAGCTGCCAAATTTGGCAGCCTGGTCTCTTGCAAAAACAAAATGTTGGCTTCAACGCGGCCAAGAAAATCAAAGGCCTCAAATCTAGCCATATCAGACTTAATGCTGGCAACATTAATGGATGCTAGGGTCAACGGAGTAGGTGCCGCCATCACTGGTGATTGAGTTAGATGGCTTTCTTCTTCCCACCCCCCTTCTCATCAGGGTCTGAGGATTACCCCTTGCCATGTTTCTTCGACACTCAAAGGTCCATGGCAAGGGGCTCCTCGACCTTGTCCTCTGTGCCACTGGACTCTGGGCCAGCCCTCCCCCTGGAGGTCACCAAACCCCCACAAGAGGAAGGCTCAGCACCCTCTGTAGGCCTCACGCTTGCCCTAGACACTTCACCCTCCGCCTCCTCCAAAGACGAGGAGAGAGCTTGGTACCTGTTGGAGAGCCCAACAAGAGGAGAGTTTGGATTGCCTTCCTGCACCTGGCCCATTGTAGGGGAAGATCTCCCTTCCCTTTTTTTTCCTTTTTTGGTGCCCTGCTTGCGCTTTTTCTTTTGCCACTCATCTTTGACCTCACCCACACTTTCATAGTGGGAAGAGTCTGAATAAGCAGCATCCTCTTCCCTTCAGATCCTCCTGACCTCCTCATCCAGCTCCCTGTCCCCTGGAGCCTCAGCCACATGATTTGCATCCAGAGCAGGGGCCAGCATTGACTCACCTGCAACCTGAGTTTCCACCAGCTCCCTGCCTTTTCTGTGCTTCTCTTGGCGCCTCAGCTTGGCTGCCCCAGCATGTTTGTTCTTCCTTGGGTCCTGGGCTCCATCGCAGAAGCAACCTCACGGCTCTCCTCTGCTGGGGCCATGACCGCATTGGCGAAAGAGCGTGGACAGCGACTGAATGGGTGACCGATGTCACCACACAGGTGACACATTAATCTCCGCACAAGATGCTGCAAGATGACCTTCCTCGCCACACAGAGCACACTTGATGACATTACAGGCCGCACTCAAATGTGTGGGGTCGCCGCACTTGTGACAGAGCTTCGGCTGCCCCTGGTAGAAGGCCAAGATACGATCCCTGCCAAGGAAGATCCCAGATGGTATGTGGGCCCCCAAATTCCTTGAATGCTTCAGTTTCACCATAAACGTCCAGGCTCCGGACCAGATGCCATGTTCATCCCGGTTCTTATTGAGCATATCCACCACCTCTCCGTACCGACTTAGCCAAGCCATGATATTGTAACAAGAGAGTGACTCGTTACGAGTTAAAACAGTCCCTCTCTTGACCCCAGTCTGGCGGGTTACGACTTGTGCAGCAAAACCGCGCCAGCCGGGCTCGTCCTTCATCAACTCATAGTTCCCCCAAAAGGCCCTCTGGGCGAACAAAGCTGATGTCGAACTCAGACGTGCCGTAAGGATGATCAGGGCATAGATGTCATTTGCCCTGAAACCCATCTTCAGCAGCTCCACCACCTTACTCCTGGACGGGCACGTGTCATCGCCTCTCCACTGAAGATGAGCCACATTCCTACGGCCTGTTGTCGGCAGGGACCAGACAGTCTCCCCCCTTTGTTCTCGGAAGGCACCAAGATCATGTCTCTCCACCCAGAGAGACAAATCCACAACTCTGCCCCCTACATTCATCGAGCTCTCCCCCCTCCTCAAGGCCTCCAAGAGGCGTCCTTGCAAAACGCTGTCCCCAGAGCCCAATGACAAGGAGGGCGCATCCCCCCTCCCTCCAGCGGCGACACTGGCATAACTTCTAGCAGATGTTGTCAACGCTGGAGGGGTGACTGGATCCTGACCCATCCCCTGACTACTACCTGAAGCCCCACCCTCCTGTACAGCCGATGGCATACCTTCCATGGGATTGGGGGCATCCGGAGCTCCCGGAGCCTCCGCGGGGACAGGGGCAGCGGTAGCACTAACAGTTGTCTCATTCACATCATTCATACTTTTCTTCCCTTTTGCTGGACCAGAACCTTCTTCACCTTTGTTCTTAATGTTACACTTTTGAGATGGCATGCCCAGGGAGACTCCTTCAGACAGGTCGTCACCAAAGTACATGTTATGCATCCCTTCGGGAGACTCCTGTAGCATAATTTGTTGCATTATCAGGGCCCCTCACCGCTGCTGCTGTCGCTGTCATCATCTTCGTCCTCAGCAGTGGACTTGTCCGATGTGGAGGGCAGGCTAACCTGCTCGGCAGGAATGCTGCTCCCTGCAGTTCCCTTCTGCTGGAAGGATGGCTGCTCCCCTGAACATACCACCATCCTGTCCCGCGCATCCTCCGACTCGTCGGAGCTGCTGTCACTGCTCACGTGCGCCATTCCAGAAAATCGCTTATCGTTTAGGAGCTTTTCTCTGAATGGGCCGCTGGCTTGGAGTATCCTGCATCTCTCCTCTTTGTAGTAATCCACAGGGCTTTATCCAGATCGCTGAGGGCTGTCTGCAGTTCTCTGCGATATTTCTGAAGTTGCTTAGCGAACTCCTTATAGTCTTTTAAACTGGCCACTATCCGAGACGCCATGTCAGTCACAGGCTCACCCCTCTTGCGCTCTCTCCAGCTGGCATTTGTAGGTGCCTTTGCAGCACTGACCCTGCCTTTGGTTTGGCTTCAAGTCTTTCTGTGCTCCACGTCCTCCCTGGGAGTCTGGGTGATGCTGCTCATACACCGACTGGATCCTCCCCACTCCTGACAAGAGCTGGAGGGGGGGGGGGGGCAATGGGACTTCACAGCAAATGGAACCCAGGAACCGTGCACTATTCCTGGGATCCAGCAAGAGCTACATCTGCCTCTTGTGACCACACCCTGGAACCAGCAGAGCTCAGCGCACACACAGCCTTACTCCAAAGCTGCACTCACTATTCTGCTGGTGGAGTCACTGTGTAAAAAAATAAATAAATATTTTCATTTTTTGAAAGCATGTGTGCAGTATAAAGCATGGAGGAGGGAGAGAGCAGCCTGAGCCTATGAACAGACTAGAGGTAGATTAGATAGGTCATAGTTGTACTCTAACACTTTAGTGCCAAAACACTAAAGAAAGTGGTGTACCCCTTCCCATATAATGTAAAATTAAGGGCTCATGCCCATGGCCATGACGGACTCCGCCAGCGGAATATTGCAGCGGAGTCCACCATGGCGCCCCTGCAAAACCCCCATAGTTACCACTCCGGATCCTCCGTACGTGTCCCGCATGGAGGGCCGGCACGCATCGCAGTACAGTGCATGATGCGCCGGCAGTGTCAGATGAAGCGACCCCTTCTGGCCACCACATATATACATCCTGGGTAGAAAAGCATCCCCACAAATTGATGTACAGATAGTCCCCGACTTGCGAACATTCGACTTGCGAATTTCGCTAGATACGAACTATCTGTTTTGCACAGTATGATGTAATGCTATGGCATTACATCATACTGTGCAGGGAGCGGAGAGGCTTCTATCAAGCCTGATAGAAGCCTGTCCGGTCAGATCGCGGTTGCTAGGCAGCCGGGGGCCTTCTGAAAGGCCCCAGGGCTGTCTATGCAGAGCGCCTAGCAAGCCGTGCGCTTGATGGGCACTCTGCATAGACAGCCCTGGGGCCTTTCAGAAGGCCCCCGGCTGCCTAGCAACCACACAGCGTCCCGCGATCTCATCGTGGGACGCTGTACGGGCCCCCTGAACGTCGGGTGCAGGCTGTTTCTTACAGCGGGCACCCGGCGGCAGCAGTTCCGACGAGCCGCGCCGCTCGTCAGAACTGTTAACACTTTAAATACCGCTGTCAGAGCGGTATTTAAAGTGTTAACAGTTCCGACAAGCGGCGCGGCTCGTCGGAACTGCTGCCGCCGGGTGTCCGCTGCAAGAACAGCCGGCACCCGACGTTGTATGGAGCGCGATCCACCCGCGATCCCGCTCCATACTACTACTTGTTCGACTTGCGAACAAAACGGACTTGCGAACGGGCTCCCGGAACGGAACCCGTTCGCAAGTCGGGGAGTATCTGTATATTTACATCATATGAATGACATGGGCTCAGAAGCTGAGTCCGTGCACTCTGTAGTGGAAGCCAGCTGTGATTGATCCCAGCTGTTAACTCCTTACATGCCGCAATCAATGTCGATCACAGCATATAGGAGGTTAACAGAGGGAGAACGCTGAATTTATCGGCCCTCCACTATGAAATACAGAAGTATTGCAGTGTAGTATCTGAGCGATCTTCAGATTGCAGGTTCAAGTCCCCCACATGGACATAAGAATGTGAAAAAAATGTGGAAATAATATAAACAAAACAAAAAAAAACAAACAAAACCCTTAATTGTATACTTTTCCCCTTTTGTTTAAAAAAATTAAAAATCATGTTCAGTTTTGTTGCATCCATAACGGCCCGTACAATAAATTATACCTGATGACCATGGATGTCCCTTCCAACTCTACGACTAAATATAGAACTATGATTCTGATAGATAGATAGATAGATAGATAGATAGATAGATAGATAGATAGATAGATAGATAGATAGATAGATAGATAGATAGATATGGGATAGATAGATAGATAGATAGATAGATAGATAGATAGATAGATATGGGATAGATAGATAGATAGATAGATAGATAGATAGATAGATAGATAGATAGATAGATAGGAGATAGATAGATAGATAGATAGATAGGAGATAGACAGATAGATAGGAGATAGACAGATAGATAGATAGATAGATATGAGATCGATAGATAGATAGATAGATAGATAGGAGATAGATAGATAGGAGATAGATAGATAGATAGATAGATAGATAGATAGATATGAGATAGATATATAGATAGATAGGAGATAGATAGATAGATAGATAGATAGGAGATAGATAGATAGATAGATAGGAGATACATAGATAGCAGATAGATAGATATGAGATAGATAGATAGATAGATAGATAGATAGATAGATAGATAGATAGATAGATAGGAGATAGATAGATAGATAGATAGATAGATAGATAGATAGATAGATAGATAGATAGATAGGAGATAAATAGATAGATAGATAGATAGATAGATATGAGATAGATAGATAGATAGATATGAGATAGATAGATAGATAGATAGATCAGCCGATTAGCTCCCAGTGTCTTGTTTCTTTGTGCTTTGCAGAGGACACTGATTCTGCAGCTTTTATGAGATCAGCTCATGTCATACATGTAAGAACTTGTGTTATCTTAGTGTTGTGCAAGTCTATAAATTCTCCAGTTGTAATGTGCCTTACTTAGTGCTTCACTGAATTGCACAATCTGCATATTCTGTGATTGAACCCACACCTAGAGCTGGTACTTGTGCATCTGGTATTTAACAGGTCATGTAATTAAAGGTTCTTCACTGTATCATTCATTAATGACATTTGCATACATACATGAATATTGATGACCTGACCTGGAAGTCTTGAGGAGGATACTGAATCAGTTTCAATGACTGAATATGAAAATACAGATAGTCCCCGACTTGCGAACATTCGACTTGCGAATTTCGCTAGATACGAACTATCTGTTTTGCACAGTATGATGTAATGCTATGGCATTACATCATACTGTGCAGGGACCGGGCAGGCTTCTATCAAGCCTGATAGAAGCCTGTCCGGTCACATCGCGGTTGCTAGGCAGCCGGGGGCCTTCTGAAAGGCCCTAGGGCTGTCTATGCAGAGCGCCTAGCAAGCCGTGAGCTTGATGGGCACTCTGCATAGACAGCCCTGGGGCCTTTCAGGAGGTCCCCGGCTGCCTAGCAACCACACAGCGTCCCGCGATCTCATCGTGGGACGCTGTACGGGCCCCCTGAACGTCGGGTGCAGGCTGTTTCTTACAGCGGGCACCCGGCGGCAGCAGTTCCGACGAGCCGTGCCGCTCGTCAGAACTGTTAACACTTTAAATACCGCTGTCAGAGCGGTATTTAAAGTGTTAACAGTTCCGACAAGCGGCACGGCTCGTCGGAACTGCTGCCGCCGGGTGCCCGCTGTAAGAACAGCCGGCACCCGACGTTGTATGGAGCAGGATCCACCCGCGATCCCGCTCCATACTACTACTTGTTCGACTTGCGAACAAAACGGACTTGCGAACGGGCTCCCGGAACGGAACCCGTTCGCAAGTCGGGGAGTATCTGTATAAACTGGGGAAGGTACCCATAGCAACAAAACTAACAAGAAGATACCCACTTCAGTGAGAATGTATATTCATTGAACTATTCAACTAAAACCTTCTAAAGCTGATATTATGACTGTTGAGCCGCAGTGGTGACACAGTGCTATATTCACAACCTTTGAGCAACAATCTAATGTGTGCGCTTTGGGGATCAGACATTCGATTTTTCTTAAAGGGGTTGTCCCGAGGCAGCAAGTGGGTCTGTACACTTCTGCATGGCCATAATAATGCACTTTGTAATGTACATTGTGCATTAATTATGAGCCATGCAGAAGTTATAAAAAGTTTTATACTTACCTGTTCCGTTGCTGGCGTCCTCGTCTCCATGGTGCCGACTAATTTTCGCCCTCCGATGGCCAAATTAGCCGCGCTTGCGCAGTCCGGGTCTTCTGCAGTCTTCTATGGGGCTCCGTGTAGCTCCGTGTAGCTCCGCCCCGTCACGTGCCGATTCCAGCCAATCAGGAGGCTGGAATCGGCAATGGACCGCACAGAAGAGCTGCGGTCCACGGAGGAAGAGGCCATCTTCAGCGGTGAGTAGAGAAGTCACCGGAGCGCGGGGATTCAGGTAAGCGCTCCGGTGAGCTTTCTTTACCTCCCTGCATCGGGGTTGTCTCGCGCCGAACGGGGGGGGGGTTGAAAAAAAAAAAAAACCCGTTTCGGCGCGGGACAACCCCTTTAAGTCTGGTTTCACGTATATTAAGTATATGCAGGGATTTGATATTGACCATGGGAATGAATAAAGTGAAAAGTCTGAAAATATCTGAACTGGGCATGAGCCGGAGTACTGATTGGGCGTCTTGTTGATTTGCGCTTGCATTAGTACACCGGCACGCCATTCCGCTTGTCAAGACCTTATGGATTCCACTATGTGCTAGAGATCTTGCGTATATGCAACCTGCTGTGGGATTGGTAATCTACCATTCCTACATAATCATTATTAACAGCTGGCTTGTGAGTCTATAGCCCCTATCAATGAGGATGGGATGGTGTGACAAAACATTGCAAGGCAGGGGTGTCTGTTGATTTTAACCTATTCCAATTCACTGTCTAAGTCTTCCTACATTCTGATTGAAGCTTGTAGAGCTCCAATGTCAGAAAACACCGACAGGGTATTCTTACCATCTATTGCCAGCCACTCTGCTGTCGGAGCCTCTCTGGCGCACACACACTGGCTTTAGTCAGCAGATGGCATAATTGTACAACAGCAAAAAGAGAAAGCCTTTTAGGAAACCCTGAATCCAAAATTGGATTGAAAAGGGTTAATACAGGGATTGCTGATGAGCTACATGTCTATCCTATATGACTCCTGTGCTGCAGACTTGAGTCACGTTATTATACTTCTAGTCTAGGATGGTGGGTTTATATCGACTATAGCTCTCAACGGTTTCTAATTACTATCCATTATAAACAAACTGCTTCCAGCTGTATCTCAAGGAACATTCAAGCGCTTTTGTAGCTTTTTGTATCCTTTTCCTTGTTTCTACAAGGCAATGATCTCTTTCCTGTCTTGACTTCGCCACATTTCTAACATGCAATTACACATCTCAGACAACATAGCCTTCACCATTTCAGGTATTCAATGTGTTTCATCTCAAGTACACCTGACACAACTAATGAAGCCCTTAATTAGTTGCATCAGATGTGCTTGAGACCACACCTGATTTGCTCATGTGCTCTTATGGGGGATCGTACACGAGGGTTGAATAATTCTGAGACAGTGGCAAATAAATCTAATTTGTTATTGGGGAAGGGGATATAATTTTGCTTGCAACTGTGCATGTGTAAAAAAAAAAAAAAAGAAAATATTTCTATACACACAAAATATATATATAAAATGTGTGTGTACAGATATCTATCTATCTATCTCTATATCTGGTTCTCTATTGTATTTGTCCCAATAGTGAAAGTTATATTTGTATGTGTGTATATATGAGCAGTGGATATAAAATACACACCCAGCACATTATATATATAATTGTTAGAGCAAGCCAGTAACAGCACTTAGATGAGCACTTCAGCTGGCTTGCTCTAGCAATTGATGGGGGTCTCAGCAGCTGGTTCCCTGGTGATCAAAACTTTTGACACGTCAAAAGTGTTTTTAGAAAGCACAGCTACACTTTAAGGCCTCATGTCCACTTGAAAAATACAATCCGCGCAGAATCTGCCGCGGATTTCCGTGGCGGATTCGCTTTAAATGGTATTCTTTTTGCATGCAGATATCCGCACACATTGCTATCAATGTGATAGCAATGTTGCCGATCCACGCGGAATCCGCGGCAGAATGGAGTATGCTGCATTTTTTCTCTCGCGCGTGAAAAACACAATGCTTTTAAAATGCCATCCTCGGGTGCAAAAATCAATTTAATGGACCGTGGACGGCCAATGATTCTCTATGGGCAAAATCCGCTGCAGATTCCGCGGCGGAAATACGCTGCGGAATCTGCAATTCCATTTAGCTAGTGGACATGAGGCCTAAGGGGTTAAAGGACCTGGTGTGTCTTTACTGAAGTCTCCCTTTAATTGTAAGCAGCGAAAGGTTTCACTATAGCTTCACAACAGATTTTCAGTAAATTTGTAGGTAACTTGCCTGTAACATGCCAGTCTTTATCTTGGCAGCAGGAGGCTGTTTATATCCTTGGTATTCCAGAATGTTTAATCAGGGAGGCGCGGACTAATCGATTGGGATTGTCACATACTGTGACATTAATCAGAAACATAACTCATAACTCGGCAACTAATTAACATGTTATGATCTGTTTGTCGGCTCCTGTTGACACAGATCTGGTATGAAGGTCACCGATGGAAGAATATTTGTGTATTAAGAGTGAAAATATTTATCTTGGCCATTCACTTAATAAACAGAAACAATTATCTGTGACTCCTGAGAACATGAGATGGTGAATAGTCCTCATCACCCAGTCCGCCCACACTGGTGGAAAGGGCAGATCTCCATATGCACTGCTCAAAAAATCAAGGCAATACCTAACCCCTTTAAGACCAGAGATGTTTTATTTTTAATTCTCGTTTTTTCATTCCCACCTTCCAAGAGTCATAACTAGAGATGAGCGAACACCAAAATGTTCGGGTGTTCGTTATTCGTAACGAACTTCCCGTGATGCTCGAGGGTTCGTTTCGAACAACGAACCCCATTGAAGTCAATGGGCGACCAGAACATTTTTGTATTTTGCCGATGCTCGCTAAGGTTTTCATGTGTGAAAATCTGGGCAATTCAGGAAAGTGATGGGAATGACACAGTGACGGATAGGGCAGGCGAGGGGCTACATGTTGGGCTGCATCCTAAGTTCACAGGTCCCACTATTAAGCCACAATAGCGGCAAGAGTGGGCCCCCCCCCCCTCCCAACAACTTTTACTTCTGAAAAGCGCTCATTAGCATGGCATACCTTTGCTAAGCACCACACTACCTCCAACAAAGCACAATCACTGCCTGCATGACACTCCACTGCCACTTCTCCTGAGTTACATGCTGCCCAACCGCACCCCCTCCCCCCCACAGCGCACACCAAAGTGTCCCTGCGCAGCCTTCAGCTGCCCTCATGCCACACCACGCTCATGTCTATTTAGAATTGCGTCTGCCATGACGAGGGACCGCAGGCATACACTGCAGAGGTTGGCACGGCTAGGCAGCGACCCTCTTTAAAAGTGGCGGAGCGATAGCCCACAATGCTGTACAGAAGCAATGAGAAATAGAATCCTGTGCCACCGCCATCTGGAGCTGCACACGTGGGCATAGCAATGGGGAACCTATGTGCCACACACTATTCATTCTGTCAAGGTGTCTGCATGCCCCAGTCAGACCGGGCTTTTTAATTCATAGACACAGGCAGGTACAACTCCCTATTGTGAAGTCCCTGTCGACCCACAGCATGGGTGGCTCCCTGGAACCCACCGGCGGTACACAAAAATATCCCATTGCATTGCCCAACACAGCTGAGGTAGTAATGTCGTGCGTAATACAGGTGGGCTTCGGCCCACACTGCATGCCCCAGTCAGACTGGGATTCTTTACAAGTGGACACATGTAGGTTTAACTCCCTGTGGACCCACTGCCTGGGTGGGTGCCAGGAAGCCACCGGCGGTACATAGAAATATCCCATTGCATTGCCCAACACAGCTGAGGTAGTAATGTCGTGCGTAATACAGGTGTGCTTCGGCCCACACTGCATGCCCCAGTCAGACTGGGATTCTTTACAAGTGGACACATGTAGGTTTAACTCCCTGTGGACCCACTGCCTGGGTGGGTGCCAGGAAGCCACCGGCGGTACATAGAAATATCCCATTGCATTGCCCAACACAGCTGAGGTAGTAATGTCGTGCGTAATACAGGTGGGCTTCGGCCCACACTGCATGCCCCGGTCAGACGGGTTCTTTAGAAGTGTACAGATGTATTAAAAACTCAGTGTGCACCTACAGCATGGGTGGCTCCCTGGAACCCACCGGCGGTACACAAAAATATCCCATTGCATTGCCCAACACAGCTGAGGTAACGTCAGCTGTAATGCAGGTGGGCTAAAAATTAATTTGATTACACTGTAGGCGAGGGCCCACACAAATTGCTGTATCAACAGTACTAATGTACATCCCAAAAATTGGCCATGGCCAGCCAAGAGGGCAGGTGAAACCCATTAATCGCTTTGGTTAATGTGGCTTAAGTGGTAACTAGGCCTGGAGGCAGCCCAGTGTAACGAAAAATTGGTTCAAGTTAAAGTTCCAATGCTTTTAAGCGCATTGAAACTTATAAAAATTGTTCTGAAAAATTATTTGAGTGAGCCTTGTGGCCCTAAGAAAAATTGCCCGTTCAGCGTGATTACGTGAGGTTTCAGGAGGTGGAGCAGGAGGAGGAGGAGGAGGAATATTAGACACAGATTGATGAAGCAGAAATGTCCCCGTTTTGGATGGTGAGAGAGAACGTAGCTTCCATCCGCGGGTGCAGCCTACGTATTGCTTACGTATCGCTGCTGTCCGCTGGTGGAGAACAGAAGTCTGGGGAAATCCAGCCTTTGTTCATCTTGATGAGTGTTAGCCTGTCGGCACTGTCGGTTGACAAGCGGCTACGCTTATCTGTGATGATTCCCCCAGCCGCACTAAACACCCTCTCCGACAACACGCTAGCCGCAGGACAAGCAAGCACCTCAAGGGCATACAGGGCTAGTTCAGGCCACGTGTCCAGCTTCGACACCCAGTAGTTGTAGGGGGCAGAGGCGTCACCAAGGATGGTCGTGCGATCCGCTACGTACTCCCTCACCATCCTTTTGCAGTGCTCCCGCCGACTCAGCCGTGACTGGGGAGCGGTGACACAGTCTTGGTGGGGAGCCATAAAGCTGGCCAGGCCCTTAAAGACTGTTGCACTGCCTGGGATGTACATGCTGCTCGATCTACGCACATCCCCTGCAACATGGCCCTCGGAACTGCGCCTTCTGCCACTAGCGCTGTCGGCTGGGAATTTTACCATCAGCTTGTCCGCAAGGGTCCTGTGGTATAGCAACACTCTCGAACCCCTTTCCTCTTCGGGAATCAGAGTGGGCAGGTTCTCCTTATACCGTGGATCGAGCAGTGTGTACACCCAGTAATCCGTCGTGGCCAGAATGCGTGCAACGCGAGGGTCACGAGAAAGGCATCCTAACATGAAGTCAGCCATGTGTGCCAGGGTACCTGTACGCAACACATGGCTGTCTTCACTAGGAAGATCACTTTCAGGATCCTCCTCCTCCTCCTCCTCCTCCTCAGGCCATACACGCTGAAAGGATGACAGGCAATCAGCCGGTGTACCGTCAGCAGCGGGCCAAGCTGTCTCTTCCCCCTCCTCCTCATCCTCCTCATGCTCCTCCTCCTCCTCCTGTACGCGCTGAGAAATAGACAGGAGGGTGCCCTGACTATCCAGCGGCATACTGTCTTCCCCCGCCCCCGTTTCCGAGCGCAAAGCAGCTGCCTTTATGGTTTGCAGGGAATTTCTCAAGATGCATAGCAGAGGAATGGTGACGCTAATGATTGTAGCATCGCCGCTCACCACCTGGGTAGACTCCTCAAAATTACCAAGGACATGGCAGATGTCTGCCAACCAGGCCCACTCTTCTGAAAGGAATTGAGGAGGCTGACTCCCACTGCGCCGCCCATGTTGGAGTTGGTATTCGACTATAGCTCTCCGTTGTTCATAGAGCCTGGCCAACATGTGGAGCGTAGAGTTCCACCGTGTGGGCACGTCGCACAGCAGTCGGTGCACTGGCAGCTTAAAGTGATGTTGCAGGGTGCGCAGGGTGGCAGCGTCCGTGTGGGACTTGCGGAAATGTGCGCAGAGCCGGCGCGCCTTTACGAGCAGGTCTGACAAGCGTGGGTAGCTTTTCAGAAACCGCTGAACCACCAAATTAAAGACGTGGGCCAGGCATGGCACGTGCGTGAGGCTGCCAAGCTGCAGAGCCGCCACCAGGTTACGGCCGTTGTCACACACGACCATGCCCGGTTGGAGGCTCAGCGGCGCAAGCCAGCGGTCGGTCTGCTGTGTCAGACCCTGCAGCAGTTCGTGGGCCGTGTGCCTCTTATCGCCTAAGCTGAGTAGTTTCAGCACGGCCTGCTGACGCTTGCCCACCGCTGTGCTGCCACACCGCGCGACACCGACTGCTGGCGACATGCTGCTGCTAACACATCTTGATTGTGAGACAGAGGAGGAGGAGGAGGAGGAGGGTGCTTTAGTGGAGGAAGCATACACCTCCGCAGATACCAGCACCGAGCTGGGGCCCGCAATTCTGGGGGTGGGTAGGACGTGAGCGGTCCCAGGCTCTGACTCTGTCCCAGCCTCCACTAAATTCACCCAATGTGCCGTCAGGGAGATGTAGTGGCCCTGCCCGCCTGTGCTTGTCCACGTGTCCGTAGTTAAGTGGACCGTGGCAGTAACCGCGTTGGTGAGGGCGCGCACAATGTTGCGGGAGACGTGGTCGTGCAGGGCTGGGACGGCACATCGGGAAAAGTAGTGGCGACTGGGAACTGAGTAGCGCGGGGCCGCCGCCTCCATGATACTTTTGAAGGACTCCGTTTCCACAACCCTATACGGCAGCATCTCAAGGCTGATGAATTTTGCGATGCGGACGGTTAACGTTTGAGCGTGCGGGTGCGTGGCGGCGTACTTGCGCTTGCGCTCGAACACTTGCGCAAGCGACGGCTGAACGGTGCGCTGAACTACACTGCTGGATGGGGCCGAGGACAGCGGAGATGAGGGTGTGGGTGCAGGCCATGAGGCGGTAGTGCCTGTGTCCTGAGAGGGGGGTTGCATCTCAGTGGCAGGTTGGGGCACAGGGGGAGAGGCAGGGGTGCAAACCGGAGACGGTGAACGGCCTTTGTCCCACCTTGCGGGGTGCTTGGCCATCATATGTCTGCGCATGGTGGTGGTGGTGAGGCTGTTGGTGTTGGCTCCCCGGCTGAGCTTTGCGCGACAAAGGTTGCACACCACTGTTCGTCGGTCGTCAGGCGTCTCTGTGAAAAACTGCCAGACCTTAGAGCACCTCGGCCTACGCAGGGTGGCATGGCGCGAGGGGGCGCTTTGGGAAACACTTGGTGGATTATTCGGTCTGGCCCTGCCTCTACCCCTGGCCACCGCACTGCCTCTTGCAACCTGCCCTGCTGATGCCCTTGACTCCCCCTCTGAAGACCTGTCCTCCTGAGTAAGCGTTGCACACCAGGTGGGGTCAGTCACCTCATCGTCCTGCTGCTCTTCCTCCGAATCCTCTGTGCGCTGCTCCCTGGGACTTACTGCCCTTACTACTACCTCACTGCAAGACAACTGTGTCTGATCGTCATCGTCCTCCTCACCCACAGAAAGTTGTTGAGACAGTTGGCGGAAGTCCCCAGCCTCTTCCCCCGGACCCCGGGAACTTTCGAATGGTTGGGCATCAGTGACGATAAACTCCTCTGGTGGGAGAGGAACCGCTGCTGCCCAATCTAAGCAGGGGCCCGAGAACAGTTCCTGGGAGTGTTCCCGCTCCTGAGCAGGTGTCATTGTAGTGGACTGAGGAGGCTGGGAGGAAGGAGGAGCAGCAGACAGAGGATTCGGATTGGCAGCAGTGGACGGCGCAGAACTGCGGGTAGACGATAGGTTGCTCGAAGCACTTTCTGCCATCCAGGACAGGACCTGCTCACACTGCTCATTTTCTAATAACCGTCTCCCGCGTGGACCCATTAATTGGGCGATGAATGTGGGGACGCCAGAAACGTGCCTCTCTCCTAATCGCGCAGCAGACAGCTGCGACACACCTGGATCAGGAGCTTGGCCTGTGCCCACACCCTCACTTGGCCCTCCGCGTCCTCGGCCACGTCCACGTCCACGTCCTCTAGGCTTACCCCTACCCCTCAGCATGCTGTATTACCAGTGATTAGATTTCCCAGGCAGGAAATAAATTGGCGCAAGACTGCAGGCCAAATATAATTTTTGCCCTTTTTGGAAAACGAAAGGCCCCACTGCCTCTAGTGAATGAATTATCTAAGTTTAATAACTGTGCTGTGTCCCTGCTTATGTGTCACAGAACGTGAGGGTAGCAGAGTTATTATAACTCTTGGAGAGCAGGTATTTTTTTTCCCAATTAAGGAAAGCAAATGGCGAACCCAGCAGTAAAGCGTAGCTGGGTGCGTATGATTTAGCAATGTTTTTCACGCAGCTCACACGTCTACACAGGCGTAAGGACGGACACAGGCTGGACAAATAGATTTGTTTTCAGTTTTTTCCCACCAACAGGCAGCACTGCGTATATTCAATGAACCTGCGAAGTTTAATAACTGCGCTGTGTCCCTGCTTATGTGTCACAGAACGTGAGGGTAGCAGAGTTATTATAACTCTTGGAGAGCAGGTATTTTTTTTTCCCAATTAAGGAAAGCAAATGGCGAACCCAGCAGTAAAGCGTAGCTGGCTGCGTATGATTTAGCAATGTTTTTCACGCAGCTCACACGTCTACACAGGCGTAAGGACGGACACAGGCTGGACAAATAGATTTGTTTTCAGTTTTTTCCCACCAACAGGCAGCACTGCGTATATTCAATGAACCTGCGAAGTTTAATAACTGCGCTGTGTCCCTGCTTATGTGTCACAGAACGTGAGGGTAGCAGAGTTATTATAACTCTTGGAGAGCAGGTATTTTTTTTCCCAATTAAGGAAAGCAAATGGCGAACCCAGCAGTAAAGCGTAGCTGGGTGCGTATGATTTAGCAATGTTTTTCACGCAGCTCACACGTCTACACAGGCGTAAGGACGGACACAGGCTGGACAAATAGATTTGTTTTCAGTTTTTTCCCACCAACAGGCAGCACTGCGTATATTCAATGAACCTGCGAAGTTTAATAACTGCGCTGTGTCCCTGCTTATGTGTCACAGAACGTGAGGGTAGCAGAGTTATTATAACTCTTGGAGAGCAGGTATTTTTTTTTCCCAATTAAGGAAAGCAAATGGCGAACCCAGCAGTAAAGCGTAGCTGGCTGCGTATGATTTAGCAATGTTTTTCACGCAGCTCACACGTCTACACAGGCGTAAGGACGGACACAGGCTGGACAAATAGATTTGTTTTCAGTTTTTTCCCACCAACAGGCAGCACTGCGTATATTCAATGAATAATAACTGTGTTGTGGCCCTGCCTATACAATTCTTTCCCTGCAGTATCAATGGAGGGTGCAATGCTCTGCAGAGGCGATTTTGAGAAGCCCAAAAAAAATGCAGCACAGCCAACAGCAGCCTGGACAGTACTGCACACGGATAAATATGGCCCTAGAAAGGACCGTTGAGGTTCTTGAAGGCTACACTCACTCCTAACACTCTCCCTGCCTATGCAGCACTTCTGTCCCTAATGCCAGGTGCAACGGTCTGCAGAGGCGATTTTGAGAAAAAAAAAAAAATCCCACTGCTAACAGCAGCCAACACACAGCTATCAGTGGCCCTAATAAGGACCTTTGGGGGGTCTTGAAGCCTACACTAACTACCAATTCTTTCCCTACAGCAGCTCCGGTATAAACAGCACTGTCCCTCATCTAACTCACACCGCATCTGAGGCGAGCCGCGGGAGGGGCCGACTTTTATATTAGGCGAACACCTGATCTCGCCAGCCACTCACAGCAGGGGGGTGGTATAGGGCTTAAACGTTGCAGGGGGAAGTTGTAATGCCTTCCCTGTCTTTCAATTGGCCAGAAAAGCGCGCTAACGTCTCAGGGAAGGAAGTGAAAGTAACCAGAACACCGCATGGTGTTCGTCACGAATAACGAACATCCCGAACACCCTAATATTCGCACGAATATCAAGCTCGGACGAACGCGTTCGCTCATCTCTAGTCATAACTTTTTATTCTTTTTATTAACATTGTTGTACAAGGGCCTGTTTTTTGTATTTTTAAATGGTACAGTTTGTCGATTGGGCTCTGTAAGGGCTAATGTTTTTAGGAGAGAGCTTGTACCATTTGGGGTACATATATCTTTTTAAGAACTCGTTTTCAATTTTTTTTCAGAGCAGGGATAACAGAAAGAACCCACAATTCTAATATTTTGTACTTTTTTATGGTGTTCATCATGTGGGATAAAAATTGTGATATTCTGGTAGTTTGTACTTTTACGAATACAGCTATACCAAATGTGTTTAAAAAAAAATAAATCAGTATTTTCGTACTTGAACTTGTGATCACCTGATAGTTCGTACTAAATACTGCAATACTTAAGTATTGCAGTATATAGTGATTTTTAATGTTGCCTATTAAGCCTTGCCACAGGTAGGACTTTGTAGGCACCATGCTTAGGGCTGCCATGCTAACCCATCAGCTTCCGTCAATCACGTCACAGAGAAGGCTCCCATCTTCAACTGACTGTTTAGACACACATCTGGCTTTGAATGTGGCACCTAAATAGTTAACTGCGACAATCAAAACTATCTTCAATCGTGATGGTTGCCAGCACCTGTCAGAACAAGCTGAGAGCCGCTGGGTATGTATCAGACTCGTCTCCTGAACCTGCTCCATACATCCTTTACGACCAAATGACATTGCTTTACATCATGTGCTTGGAAAGGGATTAAATCACACTTCAGATCTCAATAAATGAAAGACATAAGGCCTGCATGCAGTCTGTGTAGGACAGTTTGGTCAGTAGCCACTGGAGGTCATTTTGTAAGGCTCTGGCAGGGCTCTTCCTGATCCTCTGGTCCTGATGACTGGTTATTGTCCTTATACTGCCCTTTCCAGCTGTTCCCATGTAATGGCCCATCTCCTGCTAACTACTCCATGGTCTAGAAATCCAAATCTTTGCTGACAGCACCATCGATGTAGCCAGTTGTACACCTCTAGAATCCTTTTCCATCTTCTTATTCCATGGCCATCCACTGGGAGGATGGATGAGACCACCTGAGCTCCTAGTTCCTTCACCTTCCTGCTGAGATCTTCAAAGTCTCTGCAGATAGTTGCAAGGTCCTTTTTTGCAGTGTCATTTGTCCCTACATGTATTAGTAGGAATGGGTGATGTTCTGTAGGACTGAAGAGTCTTGACAGCCTATCAGACACATCTTTGATTTGTGCACCTGGAAGACAGCACAGCTCCCGTGAGGTTATGTCAGGTCTACAGACAGCGGCCTCTGTTCCTCTCAGTAGGGAATCCCCTACAACCAGCACTCTCCTCTTCTTCTTCACAACTCTTCTTTTTCTTCATCGAAGAGGACTCTGAGTGCTTACTAGATTGTTCTTTTTGGGTAGAGTCATTTCTTGATGTACCTCTTCGTTGTTCTCCTGCGTAAGAACCTGGTACCGATTTCTGAGCAGTATTGGTGCTGGCTGACTCCTGATGCTCCGGCTTCTTTGGCTCACATGCTTCCACTCCTTTGCTTCTTTTCCTTCAACATTCTGAGTTACTTCTGCTCAGTTGAGGAAATCCCCATCTTCCTTAATGCGTTACAATGTAGCTATTCTCTCCTGAAAACTTTGCACCTTTTCCTCCAATAGAGACATAAACGTGCATTCCTGGCCGGTGAAGTCTGACTTTTCCTCTGGCCGGTCTATAAACATACAGCATACATTGCAGTTCACCATACAGCTGCTCTCTCCTTCCACTTCCAAACTTCTAAAAGTTAAAAATTCTTTAAATGATATTCAACCTATAAGATGTTACTAAGTGTAAACACCGTTCCACTCACAGCGACCCTTCACTCTTCCCACAGTGCACTGGGAATAAGCAAATTACCAATCCCTGGTCTATCTATCAAACTCCTAAGGAGGAAATCCAATTGAATCTATCTATATATTTCTATATTTAGGAATGAGTCGGCTTACCGCTGTCAACCTTCACCAACAAGTTCATCCACTGTGATCACCGAAGAATCTATAGAATGCAATTTCACAACTGAGCAGGTTTGCTGTTATATGTGAATATTTTGTCATATCTGACAGCTCTATTCAGCCCAAATGGCCAAGGAAGAGTTTTGGGATTAATCAAGTGGCTTTCCAGTGTTTGTCTATAGAATTGAGATATTGCTTGACATTGACCCTTCAGGAATTGCAATATGCATGCCCCCTACAGTGCAATTAAACTCAATGGACATCCTAATGAGAAAATTTTCAAGATGCAGAAATCTTAGAACCCAAAAGACGAGGGAGCACATGGTGGGCGACCTCACCATGATGATTGGCTGTGGTGAGCGCACATGGTCCCCAAACAATACTATATTATGACAGGTTTCAATTCCTTTTGTAGATAGTTGAAAATGAAGCTTTATGATAACTAGGAAGTATCATTCTTTTTCCTTCCCTCTTCCGCTATTTTAAAGCACAGAGGTTGACTTCATATTCATTTGAACGAATTTTGAGCGATAATTGTCCCATGTAAATGGCCCATAAGAGGACAATATTATCAGAAAAATTTAAAGGCTGTTGGTTTCTGTGGGTCGGCTGAGTTTCTGGCACATGCGGGTCATTCAGTACACATGGGGTGTATTCGATGCTGACTTTTCACAAAGAAATGCCAGAGCTGAGCACAGAGGGCAATTAGCGTAGGCAGAATGACAAGGTTAACGGGGAGTGAAGGGGTTAACTAATCCAGGGGAATGCTGGGAGCTAAGGGGGGGGGAGGGGAGAGTTTTTACAGGAAAGCGTGAGAGGGAGAGAGGAGGAGCCAGACCAGTAGCTGAAGAGCCAGGAGAAGGAAGACCAGAGCCATGGAAGAAGAGTAGGATTACGAAGGCAGGGAGGATGGCCAAAAGGGGTTATGAAGCATTGTCAAGGCAGCTTTGAGGAGGCTTGGAGTCAGCAGAAACGTATGGTGGGGGGGGGGGGAGGCAGGGGCTACCTTCCCCTTTGATTGTTTTATTGGTGGGTCTGTCACTTCTTTGGTTTGCCAGGTCGGTGTCCTGCAAAGTTGGTGGGTGTGGCTAGCCAGGGTATGGCTAGTCAGAATCGGTGTCGGAAGGTTGGCGACTAGAGGCAAGTTGGTGAGCCTCCTGAGTCGGTTGGTTTGCGGCGGGAGGTGTGTGTTAGGAAATTGGGTAGCCCAAGTCGGTTATTATGTGACGGGCGACCGTTACAACTATTTCCCGGGTGGTGAGGCGACAGAGTGGTGCAGGCTCTAAGAATCTCTCCCCAGTTTTTGCAGAAATTATAAAATGTTGTTTTATGTTAATGTTGTTTGTCAATAAATATGGCTTCTGTGGTCAAAATTATCCAAAATGAAATGGTGTCAGTGGTTACTTTAGGTAAGTGGGGTGAGGGAGGATTTGAAGGGGGGATGGCTACAGCGGAGACGACTCCGTTATACCCAGGTCATGGAAAATCAGAAGGGGGCTCGCAGTAAATCTGTAAGGATCCAATCTGCACCTAAATGATGTGGATTTTGCAGCGGATTTTTATCCTGATTTGCTGAAGGTTTCACCTTTGCATTTTAAAGGTTGAAATCTGCTGTCAAAATCACATAAGTTGACATACTGCGGATTCCGCGCTGAATTTTTTTGGCTTCATAAGGATGGACTAATTCCGCTCGCTGCTACAAAAACGTACAGTAAAGGAGCGTGGTTACACTCGTGAAAGGACGGGATAGCGCTGCATTCAAAGTGCAATCACGTCACACTCTTGCGAGCCTGAATACGTCATGCTCCTGTGAAGGAGCCCTGTATGAAATTATGCAGCATTTGTGTCCCATGTAATTAGGGTGTGCTCACATGTTGAGGAACTGGTTGTGGAAAATCTGCAGCGTTTTAAAGTACCAGCCGTGTTAGTGAGATTTCATGAGCTTTTGCTATAAGGTTTATACAGAACAGCCGTGCAGCATCTATATTAGACTCCACCAATATATAGGATCAAAACATAGTAATGGGGTAGAGGTACAATAATAAATATCAAAACATAATATTCAATAGACTACATTAAAATGGAACATCCACAAAGTGGAAGTGACATAATGACAAAGGTCAAAAACCACCATTAAGATGTCATTACGACTATGACATACAGCGGTGATATGCTGGTCACAGTAGTTCCACAAAAATCCCTCCAATATGTAACTTCATACAGCACAAAAGTAAAGTGGCACAATCTTGGCACGAAGATGAAGATGTGCACCGCAGTGGTCACAGGAATTCCAAAGCAATCCCAGTACATAAATTCATGGGGTACAAATATAGACAATAGCAGAGAAATTATGGCATGTAAAGTCGTGGCCAAAAGTTTTGAGATTGACACAAATTTTGTTTTTCACCAAGTTTGCTCATCAGTGTTTTTAGATCTTTTAGGCCGGGCTCACAGGGCCGAATATGCAGAATCCACACGCTGAGGCCCACAGCGGATATCAGCCATGACCCTGCATAAGGTAGTGTAATGTACTGCATATGAACGGGTACTCACTCCTGGTCATGGAGCCAAAAGATCAATGTTTTGCTCATCGAATAACTTAGTTATCACTTTTGCCGTGTGAGCTGGTGTTCCACCATGCTGGAAAAAGCATTGTTCATTACCAGATTGCTCCTGGATGGTTGGGAGAAGTTGCTCCTGTGCAGCGTCTATAGGATGACCCCGGACATGAAGCTTATGCTAAGGAGCTGGGAGGGAAAGATGCTGGCTTGTCAAGGCGGCACTCACCATGCTCCTTCCGGAGGGACACACGCAGCCAGGGCAGCACTAGGCCTCTTCCGGACACCCCTGGCATAGGATGCCCAATAAACGGCAGGACCGGGGTTATGGTTGTCATGGCTATCGCCACCGTTCCGGTAACTACCGGCATGCGCATCGGCAGAGAATAACTGGAGCCGCAGACAGTTTTAGAGTACCTCAGGTCCCCGGGATTGGTCAGGGCCTGGAATGACTTTATTTGAATATAGAACTTTAACAATGCAAGGCAACATATGCATTAATTCCCTGTGCAGGTAGATATATATATATATATATACAGACAGACTTGAAGATGAGTATCTCCACACAGCGATCCCAGACTCCAGGACGCCTGTGTGTGTGACAATTGAAGACGCATATCTCCACCCAGCGGTCCCAGACTTCAAGATGCTTAGGCGTGAAACAATTGAAGATAAGTACCTCTGCACGGGGCCTTGAGAAAAGAAGGTCTACCCTTGACTCAGTCTCTCTCTCTCTCTGGGGGGGGGGGGCTCACTCCATGGTTAGCTGATTCTTGCATTCGGGAAATCTCTCCTCCTCTTCCATTCTTCACTACATGAGAGTTAAAGGTACCCTACATGTAGCTGGCACCCTTGACAGGAACCCACCAGACCTCCTTTCCCGCTATCAAGCACTCACATTTATCATCTCTCTCACACCACGTGATAGGGCATAAATTGATACTTTCCAGATAGTCAACTCACACAGACATTAACTCCTCATTCTGTTATGTGTATTGCAGACAAGACATATTTTCACAGAGCATCTACATAAGACATACATGTATGACATTTATGGAGGGGGCCAGGAATAGATGATCTGGGCCACCACACCTGTATCGTTAGGAGGCGTTACTCCTGGATGATTGGGAAGAGTTGCTCCTGGATGGTTGGGAGGAGTTGCTCCTGGATGGTTGGGAGGAGTTGCCCCTGGATGGTTGGGAGGATTTGCTCCTGGATGGTTGGGAGGAGTTGCTCCTGGATGGTTGGGAGGAGTTGCTCCTGGATGGTTGGGGGAAGTTGCTAATGGATGGTTGGGGGAAGTTGCTAATGGATGGTTGGAAGGAGTTGCTCCTGGAGGAGGTTTAGATTCTTTATTCATGGCGGTATCTTAGTCTGTGAGTGAACCCTCTCCCTCAGATAAAAAGCGCACACATGAATGTCCTCTGGATGCGTTACTGTTGGCATGACACAGGACTCATGGTAGCGCTCACCTTTTTTTCTCCGGACAAATAGTCTTCCAGACGTCCCAAACAGTCAGAAGAGGACTTCATCAAAGAAAATACCTTTCCCCCAGTCCTCTGCAGACAAATCCCTGTACTGTATCTTCTCTGATGAAGCTCCTTCAGACTATTTGAGACATCTGGAAGATTGTGAATATCTGTGACATCTTTAAGTGGTGTGGGTGGCTTACTATGTAAAAAAAACTGATGACAGCTTATTTTAATGTATTTTATTATTAGTTTTAATATCATTATATTTCTACCCCATTATAACATTTAAAGCAATCTTAACATTACGGTATAGTAAACATCTGCAGTGTTATAATTGACCCGTGGTGCAGATTTTGTATATGTGGGGTGGCAATTTATACTGTGGATTTTCAGAGCATATATAACTACTTCAAATGAAGGGCTGAAATTTGCATCAAACTCTGCATTTTACATCTCAGGGATTTCAACACGCATTCACACCTAAATCCGCAGTGGGAAATCTGCTGTGTAAGTAACCATACAGGGGAGAAAACACTTTGCACAAAAACAAAGCAAATCTTTATTAAATAGGTGATCCAGGAAGCGGCCACCGGAGTGGTACTGCTGCTCCGACCCCTCTGCAGCGAATGGCGCTGGCAATTGTAAGCGCAGCTCTCACTGGAATCAATCACAATTTATCTAAATCATGTCCTGGCTCTTGTAAGCCGTAATCCTCTTGTCTTCATCAAATTCAACCTTTGTATAAGGCTATGAATAGGGATCAGGGTGAAGATGCCATTAGTCACGAAATGACTACATCCAAATCAATTAACAATGGGAGGAAATGATCACATAACTTACTGCATTCTAGTACAGCACAAGGCAGAATACATTATTACATTATCGTACAAGTGATACAATATATTATGCACTACATCTATTTATCTAACTAACCATCCACCTATCTCATATCTATATCAATCCATCTATTTTTCTATCCATCCATCTAATCAATCCCTCATATCTATTTTTCTAGAAGTCAGGGATAACCTACTACCATTTTGATCACGGAGTTTCAGTTAAGCTTTATTCAGGTGGGTATACAAATCACATGAAAATTATGACCCCCCAAATCTAAATCTTAACCTAAATCCTAACAATATTTGTGTCAAGTGAAGCTTATGTCCTAGGGGGACATGATCTTCACTTGATCTGGAAAAATTTGCCCGTGTACTGTCTGTATTTCACAGACAGCATATAACCCCATTATAGCCCATGAAGCTATGCACATAGGTGAGTTTTTACACAGATGGATGGTCAGCGTAAAAAAAACCATTGCTGCATTTCCTATTCTGGTCTGTATTGTGGATGAGACTAGGACATGTGATGTGCAGTGTTCCTGCAGACCTCACAGCACACAGATAGCTGCCCATGCGATGTCCAACATTGGCGGTGCTCAGGATTCTTGGGGATAACTCACAATCCGGCCATCTGAATGAGGCCTAATGCAAACAACGTGATCCAATTTATGACTTGCCGATCGTCGCTGACAGTGAATGTTACGCACAAGGATTGCCTGCTGCTCCCATATAACGTTCACCCATATCCAGGTGATCATTATATTGTAACACAGAACTTTCCCCGGTATGCCTCAGTCTGCCCCATCATACCCAGCACTGACCAGTCATAGGGCTGCCCTCGTGCCCAGCTTCCTGCAGGTAGCATCACTGGCCCTAGGATTGTGACATGAGACGGGGCCCCGCCTAGGATTGTCTCAGCTTCTTTCTCTCATTCCGCACATACCTAGATGGCATTTAACAATGCTGATGACTGTACTAATTGATGTATCCCAGTGCCAGTGTCATGTGTGAGCAGGGAAAGGGGACGTTATTTTGTGGAGGTACCTGACTGAGGTCACTGGCTGGCCCTGCCTCCTGTATTTAAGCCTTTCTCACCTGTTGGGCCGCACACTAACCTGTATCTGCTCAGAGGATCGTACAGGGACTGGACACACTCAGGTGAGGATGGAGAACTTCACAATCTTTGATTCACTTTGGTTATTTTTGTTCTTCTTTCTGGGATGTATTTTACTTGCAGCTTCTTCAATGTCCCCTGAGACAAGATCCAAGAAAATATTTCAATACGCAGAGTCAATGGTTCGATGTGTTTGGGTAGAGGGAAGGGGTGAATATCTTTGGCTATTAGGAGGGTTTGTGATAAAAAGAAAAAAGCTTGGAACGGTGTTAGGGCTCATTCACACGGGCGTATTGTCACTGCGCACTACACACGCGTATTTCCAGTACGTAACACGCAGTGAATGGAGACAGTGAAAGTCTATGGACTTTCATTCTTCCATTCACACCTGAGTTGACCTGCGAGGGGACATCTGTATAAACCACAGGAGAAACAAAATTGCAGCACGCTCTATTTCTCCCCGTTTTATACGGACCCCTTGAAGACCCCTTGTACTCATACGGCCGTGTGAACGAGCCTTGAGCCGGGAGAACAAAATATGACTTTTCTCAGTAAGAGAAACAAAGTAATTTTGTTGATGTGATATATTTTAATGGCTGATAAAAAGGATTGACGCTACACAGCGAGCCATCAAACGCACTTAGTAGTTCTCATCGGGCATAATAGAATAGAACGAAAAAGTGTGTGTGTGTGTGTGTGTATATATATATATATATGTGTATATATATACACACACACATATATGATGGAACTGGGTGAGCAGAGGAGTAAATACTTAGCTCACTGATAAAAGTATGAGAATTCTATGGGTCTCTAAACTGATTTTAGAGGGAGGGCCAGGCACCGGATTTCTCAGATAGCCCACCTTGTGAGACTTATTCACGCCTCTGTACACAGTCACCTGAGCACTTTAGTAGCCAATGACGTAACATTGAACACATGAGGGTTATTAGATTCAGAAGCAACTTCAAATCTCAACGTCATAAAAAAATGTGAGAGTACAAATTTCTGACCATCTTTGATACTCTCAGCACAGGTCTGAATAACTCTCGGGTTTTATGGTAGGGGGCGCTATCTGAGAAATCTGGTGCAGAGATAATACACAGGCCTGTATACCCATATAGAGACCGCATAACTCTCACATCCTTAGAAGTGGACTAATGAAGCATTTACTCCTCAGCTCATCCTGCTTTGTAATGGTTTTAAGGGCACATTAATCACACTATGTCAGTGCCCTATTATTTTATATATACACACACTTCTTCAGCTATATCCGGTTGTAGCCTTATGAAGGGCCCCAAGTAGGTCTGATGGCTCGCTGTTACACCATCTCTTTTTGCTAGCCAATAAAAGGTATCAGATCTACAAGATGACTTTGCTTCTCTTCTTGCCGGTTTATGATTTCATGGACTAGAACTTCCTAGTGTTCTACATAAAGGTCTAATGTCCGTCATCCTGCCACCCCAGATGTGTGGGGACGGGAGACATCAGGCGAGCAGATAAATTCATGTTTTATAGGTTTCAGTTCTATGATCACATGATTTGTTTACCGTATTTTTAGGGAAAATGCAATTGAGGGCTTTTTCCCATAAGTGCATATACGGTGTTTTAACGTTTTCACGCCTGCTCCGTATAAGCGCCTGAATGTATGTTTTTCCGCGATCACGGCAAGCGTTTTCTCGTCTATTCACACGACCGTGAGCGTCGTGTTTTAGCGAAAAAATACGCTGCATCCCAGAAAACCCTTGCTTTGACAAAATTCTCGGGATGCCTTCCAGCGCCTATATAGAGGCACCTGAGGGGCTGCATAAATGCCCCCCCCCCTCCCTTCTCCTTCCCTGCTCCCATAGGAGTCTATAGAACCCGCCGGCGTATATTGGCCATAAGATAGTTCCAGAACTATGTTTTGGCTGAGCGTATATGTTCCATTTTTCGTGCTGTTGGCGTATTTATGCGCCATATATTCGCCCATGTGAACGGTTGCATTGGAAACCCATGCTTCACATTGTTACTGTATATGCTCCCGGCCGCGAAAACTCAGCGTTCATGGGAATGAAGCCTAATAAAGGAACAGCACAAAAGTACAGACTAACACTGATCGCACGTTATAGGAGATTTGTATTCATTTATTTTACTGTACGCCCCATTAACTCCACCACCAGCAGAATAGTGAGCGCAGCTCTGGAGTATAATACAGGATGTAACTCAGGAGCAGTACAGGATAAGTAATGTATGTACACAGTGACTCCACCAGCAGAATAGTGAGCGCAGCTCCAGAGTATAATACAGGATGTAACTCATGATCAGTACAGGATAAGTAATGTATGTACACAGTGACTCCACCAGCAGAATAGTTAGTGCAGCTCTGGAGTATAATACAGGATGTAACTCAGCATCAGTACAGGATAAGTAATGTATGTATACAGTGACTCTACCACCAGCAGAATAGTGAGTGCAGCTCTGGAGTATAATACAGGATGTAACTCAGAATCAGTACAGGACAAGTAATGTACATACACAGTGAATCCACCAGCAGAATAGTGAGCACAGCTCTGGAGTATAATACAGGATGTAACTCAGGATCAGTACAGGATAAGTAATGTATGTACACAGTGACTCCACCAGCAGAATAGTGAGTGCAGCTCTGGGGTATAATACAGGATGGAACTCAGGATCAGTACAGGACAAGTAATGTACATACACAGTGAATCCACCAGCAGAATAGTGAGCACAGCTCTGGAGTATAATACAGGATGTAATTCAGGAGCAGTACAGGATAAGTAATGTATGTACACAGTAACTTGATTAGCAGAATAGTGAGTGCAGCTCTGGAGTATAATACAGGATCTACCCTGTTTCCCTGAAAACAAGACCTACCCCGAAATTAGGCTCTAGCACAATTTTTTAAAGGATTTTTGAGAATGCAGAATGATTTTTCAGGATTTTTGAGAATGCTTGAAATATAAGCCCAGCTCAAAAATTAAGCCCTAGTTACAGTTAATAAAAAGTCAATTCAAATAGTGTCCAGGCAGCTATGTACATAAAAAAGTGAAATCTTTTGGAGCAAAAATTAATATAAGACATTGTCTTATTTTAGGGGAAACATGGTAACTCAGCATCAGTACAGGATAAGTAATGTATGTACACAGTGACTCCACCAGCAGAATAGTGAGTGCAGCTCTGGGGTATAATACAGGATGCAACGCAGGAGCAGTACAGGATAAGTAATGTATGTACATAGTGACTCCACCAGCAGAATAGTGAGTGCAGCTCTGGGGTATAATACAGGATGGAACTCAGGATCAGTACAGGATAAGTAATGTATGTACACAGTGACTACACCAGCAGAATAGTGAGTACAGCTCTGGAGTATAATATAGGATGTAACCCAGGATCAGTACAGGATAAGTAATGTATGCAGACAGTGACTCCACCAGCAGAATAGTGAGTGCAGCTCACTATAATACAGGATATAACTCAGGAGCAGTACAGGATAAGTAATGTATGTACACAGTGACTCCACCAGCAGAATAGTGAGTGCATCTCTGGAGAAGGTTGGGTGTGTGAGAGCTCTGCAGGATCCAGGGTGTGGTCAGCAGTGAGAGGAATCTTACCCAGCCAAGGTTACAGGTGCTGGGCTTGCTCCAGCCATGGAGTCCCGGACCTCCTCCCTCTGGCTTCGGTCAGGGGGAGGGAGGACTGCACCCCAGGAGGGGAGAACACCTGGTCAGAGTGGCAGCAATGTCACCCTGACTCCTCTGGAGGAGCCCAAGAGGACTCGCAGCCAGAGTAAGAGAGTGGAGGATCATGCGGCAAAACAAAATATGCAGGCAAGTTGGGCCGATCGCAAGGAGGGCGAGTCGGTGACTGATGTGGCAACCCGTATTGCCAAATACATGAAAGACTTTGGGCATGTCGGGAGGCAGCTGACTAAATATAGGCAGGAGCTGCGCATTGCCCGCTATGATGCGGAGCGGGCCAGATCCCGTACCAGAAAACTGGCCATATCACGGCAGATTGAAGCCTGTGAGGACGCCATAGACTTTTATGAGGAGGAGAGGGAAAGGATTCTGGAAAGAAGTGGGCCTTTCAAAGAGAAACTGCTAAATGATGAGAGGTTTAGCAAAATGGCATTGGTGAGCAGCGGTGGCATTAAAGAGCGCTCTGCCAGGCACTCAAGCAGCAGCACGGGTGAATCTGACGGTGCTCAGGATGGGCGAGCTGCGTGCTCTGGTGAGCAGCAATCTTCGCTGCCAGGTGGGACTACTGGGCCCAGCATCCCAGCTGAACAGGTGAGCCTGCCCCTCACGTCGGGTGAATCTGACCTGGAGGACAGTGATGACAGCTGCAGCAGCAGTGGAGAGGGGGCGCTGATAATGCGGCAGATACAGCTGCAAGAGTCCCCAGAGAGGCTGCAGTCCTGCTACTTTGGGAATGATTTGCCCCCAGACACTTCAAGCAAGAAGAAGAGGAAAAAGGAAAAAAAATATATACAAGAAAAATTTGTTTATGTCACCAAGCACTCTGGTTTGGCTGCAAAGTCAGACCAGGGTGGTAACCCTGAGCTCCTAGTCCCGGGCTCTATGGTGGGTCCGGTGCAGGGGACTGGGGAAGAGAGGGTTAATGCGGCCCAAAACTCCAAGTCCGCTTGTGCCAGTAGTGGGAATGGAGGAATAAAGGAGGTAGAAAAGAGTGTCGGGAAAGCAAAGGGTCGCGGCCAGTCCAGAGGTGCTGGTGCTGTTGGTCATGTCCCAGTGGGAGGGAGGCGTGATCCGGCGCCAGGTCCCACCTGTGGTGGCCTGGCTGTCCCGCCTGTGTCCCTAAAGCGCCTTTCAGGTGCAGAGGGGGCGCAGTGGGTGGTGGCCGGGTCTACCGATCCTCCCACCCATGGTAAATATGCTCCTGTTCCTGGAAGGGAAGTTGAAGGAACTACAACTCCCAGAGTGGCTAAGGTGGGCGGAGCTACAGCAACTAAAGTAAAGAAAAATGTAAAAAGGCCAGACACTGAATCCGCTGAAGTGCATCTCCAACCACCCACTGGAGGTGCCATGGACTTGCCCTCTGGGCAAAAAGGGAAAAAAGAGGGTAAAAATAATAAGGGTCCTGGTCCAGCAGCTAATGGAGAGGCGATTGAGGTAATGGATGTGGCTGTTGGTACCCCTGCTGCCCCTGTCCCTGTTGCCCCTGTTCCTGCAAGGACCCTGGGAACTCCAGGTGTCCCTGGTTCCCCAGTTAGTATGCCATCTTGTGTACAGGTGGGTGGGGCTTCGGAGGGTAGTCAGGGGGTGGGTCAGGATCCAGTCGCCCCTCCAGCGGCGACAACATCTGGTAGAAGTTATGCCAGTGTCGCCGCTGGAGGGAGGGGGGATGTGTCCTCCTCGTCTTTGGGCTCTGGGGACGGCGTTTTGCAACAGCGCCTCCTGGAGGCCTTGAGGAGAGGGGAGAGCTCGATGAATGTAGGGGGCAGAGTTGTGGATTTGTCTCTCTGGGTGGAGAGACACGGTCTTGGTGCCTTCCGAGAACAAAGGGGGGAGACCGTCTGGTCCCTGCCGACAACCGGGCAGGACATTGGCCGTAGGAATGTGGCTCGTCTTCAGTGGAGAGGCAATGACGCGTGCCCATCCAGGAGTAAGGTGGTGGAGCTTCTGCTGAAGATGGGTTTCAGGGCAAATGACATCTATGCCCTGATCCATCCTTATGGCACGTCTGAGTTCGACATCAGCTTTGCTCGCCCGGAGGGCCTGGAGCTCTTCTGGGGGAACTACGACTTGATGAAGGACGAGCCCGGCTGGCGCGGTTTCGCTGCACAGGTGGTAACCCGCCAGACTGGAGTCAAGAGAGTGACCGTTTTGACTCGTAACGAGTCCCTCTCTTGTTACGATATCATGACTTGGATAAGTCGGTACGGAGAGGTGGTGGATATGCCCAATAAGAACCGGGACGAGCACGGCATCTGGTCCGGAGCCTGGACGTTTATGGTGAAACTTAAGCGTTCAGGGAATTCGGTGGCCCACATACCATCCGCGGCCTTCCTTGGCAGGGATCGTATCTTGGCCTTCTACCAGGGGCAACCGAAGCTCTGTCACAAGTGCGGCGACCCCACACATTTGAGTGCAGCCTGTAATGTCATCAAGTGCGCTCTGTGTGGCGAGGTAGGTCATCTTGCGGCATCTTGTGCAGAGATTAGGTGTCACCTGTGTGGTGACCTCGGTCACCCATTCAGTCGCTGTCCGCGCTCTTTCGCCAATGCGGTCATGGCCCCAGCGGAGGAGAGCCGTGAGGTTGCTTCTGCAGGGGAGGGGACCAGCAGAGGCGATGGAGCCCAGGAGCTAATGAAGAACAAACATGCTGGGGCAGCCAAGCTAAGGCGCCAAGAGAAGCGCGGAAGGGGCAGGGAGCTGGTGGAAACCCAGGTGGCAGGTGGGTCAATGCTGGCCTCTGCTCCGGACGCAAATCATGTGGCTGAGGCTCCAGGGGACAGGGAGCTGGATGAGGAGGTCAGGAGGATCCAAAGGGAGGAGGCTGCCACTTATTCAGATTCTTCCCACTATGAAAGTGTGGGTGAGGGCAAGGATGAGTGGCAAAAGAAAAAGCGCAAGCAGGGCTCCAAGAAAATGAAAAAAAGGGAAGGGAAATCTTCCCCTGCAACGGGCCAGGTGCAGGAAGGCAATCCAAACTCTCCTCTTGTTGGGCTCTCCAACAGGTACCAGGCTCTCTCGTCCTCGGAGGAGGCAGAGGTATCCAGGACAAGCGTGGGGCCTACAGGGGGTGCTGAGCCTTCCTCTTGTGGGGGTTTGGTGACCTCCAGGGGGAGGGCTGGCCCAGAGCCCAGTGGCAAGGAGGACGAGGTTGAGGAGCCCCTTGCCATGGACCTCTCAGTGTCCAAGAAACGTGGCAAGGGGTCATCCTCAGACCCTGATGAGAAGGGGGGTGGGAAGAAGAAAGCCATCTAACTCGATCACCAATGATGGCGGCACCCACTCCGTTGACGCTGGCATCCATTAATGTTGCCAGCATTAAATCTGATATGGCTAGATTTGCGGCCTTTGATTTTCTCGGCCGCGTTGAAGCCGACATTTTGTTTTTGCAAGAGACCAGGCTGCCAAATCTGGCAGCGGTGCATAAGGCAAGGAGGGAATGGAGGTCTGGTCCATCTTACTGGTCTCTTGCGGCCGAGCCATATAGCGGAGTGGCGGTACTTTTTACCGCAGCGGTTGAATGCCGACGGGTTATCGAGTTAGAAATAGGGAGGTGCCTGATCCTGGATGTTCTCATGAAGGGACAAGAGCTTCGGCTAATCAACATCTACGGTCCCCAAACCAAGCGGGACCGCAAGGATCTTTTTATGAGGATCAAGCCGTACCTTTTTACCAGTCGGCAGGTGATCTTTGGGGGTGACTTTAACGCAGTCACGAGGACCCGTGACAGGGGAGGCTCCCTAGGCAAGCTGACTTATGATAGCGTCGCGCTTAATAGCATAGCTAGCGAAGCTCGCCTGGTGGATGTCCACATCCGGCACACCCCAGGCCACGCGGGTTTCACCTATTATAGAGGCGAGTGCAGGTCTAGAATAGATAGGTTTTATTTGAAGGAGGAAGCCATCTCTTCACCAGTTTCTGTTGTTGAGGTGGAATTCTCCGACCACTGTCTGATTTTGTTTTCCCTGAATGTTGCAGAGACCCCCCGGATGGGTAGAGGCTTATGGAGGCTGAATTCATCACTCCTGGAGGAAGCAGAGATAAGACAGTCCTTTGAGGATTTTCTGCAGAGCCAGGTACCATTACTGGATCTTTGTAGCAGTAAGTCAGAGTGGTGGGAGATGTTCAAGATCAGGGCGGCGAGGTTCTTCCGCCAGCTCTCTAGCCTCAGGAGCCTGAGTAAGTACCGTCTTTATCAGGGCCTGAGGAGGAAACTCGAGCATCTTGTCTCGACTGGAGGTCGCCGCGAGGAGATCTCCAGAGTGAAGTCTTTGCTCAAAGGGTGCCAGTATAATAGGCATGCATCTTTGGTTTTTGAGAGGGACTTCGGGAAGTACCACTCGCCCGACCCTTACAGAAACTGCAAGATGTCAGTGAATCGTAAAGTTGTCACTGGACTGATCGACGGTACGGGATCTCTGAACAGGTCCAGATCAGGGATTCTGGAAGTCATCAGATCCTTCTACTCGCACCTTTTGAGAAAGAGGGATCTAGATCGAGATATGATGTCGGCTTTCCTGGCTGAAGCTGTTCCTGAGCCAGGGGATGACATCTCCCTTAATGTTTTGACAGAGGAGATCAACATAGAGGAAGTTAAACTGGCGATTGATGGGCTTGCGCTCAAAAAATCGCCAGGACCGGATGGCTTAACATCTGAGTACTATAAGACCTTTAAGGACCTCTTGAGTCCCCTCTTGACTGAGGTTTTCAATGAGTGTCTTTCCTCGGACACTCTCCCAAAGTCAATGAGGAGGTCGGCTTTGATCCTTCTGTCAAAGGGTAAAGACTCGAGCCGTATTGAGAACTGGCGTCCCATAGCACTTCTCAACACGGACAGGAAGGTTCTGGCAAAAGTGCTGTTTAATCGGCTGGTCAAGTTTGCACCCCGGCTCCTCTCGGGCGCCCAGCATTGCTCTGTTCCAGGCCGTAGCACCTTTAGTGCTGTTCTAGGTGTCCGGGAGGCAGTGGAGCAGGGTAGGGCTGGTGACTGGGAGGGGTACCTGCTGTCCTTGGATCAGGCCAAAGCGTTTGATCGGGTTAATCACGAGTACCTCTGGTCTGTTCTTCTGAGGTATGGCCTGCCAGTGGGGTTTGTCAATTGGCTCAAGACATTGTACGCGGGGGCTGAGACTTTCCCGCTAGTGAACGGTTGGGTCGGCCACCCATTTGAGGTTGGGTCTGGCGTCCGTCAGGGTTGTCCTCTGAGCCCCTTGCTGTACGTGTTTGCCATTGATCCTTTCCTTAGGATGATTGATGGTGGGCCTATGGCGGGGGTCGGGATGGATCGGGCGGTGCCGGAAGCCACCCTCAGGGTGGCAGCGTACGCTGATGACGTCACCGTCTTTGTGTCCTCAAGGGGGGAGGCAGAGTACGTGATGGCAGAGGTGGATCGCTACTCGGAAGCATCCGGGTCCGGCATCAACTGGGATAAGTGCGAAAGTCTCTGGTTAGGAAGGGGAGATCCTACATTTAGTCTCCCGGACACCCTTCCAGTGCCCCAGGACTCGGCTAAAGTTCTCGGCATCAAATTCGGCCGGGGAGATTACCCCATGCAAAATTGGGTGGTCAGGCTCGATGGTGCCACTCAGAAGGTGGCCCAGTGGAAGGGTTGGTCTTTGACCCTTCGGGAAAGGGTTAACCTGATCAAAACATACCTGCTCCCTTTATTCATCTACCTGGGCAGCGTATGCATTTTGCCAGAGCCTCTCTGGACCCGGGTCTACAACCTGTTCTTCCTAATGTTGTGGGGGAACAGGTTGAACCTAATTAGGAGAGATGTCACATATCGCACGAGGAGACTAGGGGGGTTATCTATGGTCAACCCCGTGGTGTTTCTCGTAAACACCTTTGTTAAGATCAATATAGGCAACCTCTGGCAAGAGAGGGCTCCTCCGTGGGTATTCTCCTGTTGGGGATGGCTTCGACCTTTCTTCCAGGAATGGGAGACAGGAGGGCGAGTGAAGGATCTTCGCACGCCGCACGGGCATCTTCCAGCTTACGCTACCGTGGTTCTGAAGATGATACGTCGGTGGGGTCTGGGGATGTGGGAGATCAGAACTCTGTCGAGGAAACTCCTCGATAAGAGGGTTCTGTTGACCCATTTCCAGAAGCCCCTGGCGCTCAAGGACTGCCCAAGTCGGGACCTGGAGGGAGGGTTACGTTTATTGAATTCTGACAGGATCCCCTTGAAGTTTTGGGACTTGACTTGGCGCTGTTTCCACGGGAGACTGTATGTAAGGGGCAACTTGAAGAGCAGGCCTCTGGTGGATAGGGGTTGCCCCCGCCAGGAGTGCAGCAACGTACTGGAAAGCATGGAGCATTTCCTGCTTCAGTGTCCCTTTAATACAGAGGTGTACAAACGGGTGGGAGCCTCCATTGGTTGGCCCAGGTTGGCACGCCTCTCGTATGCGGAATGGGTCTATGGGGTATTCGGGGACCTTGGTGGCAGGGACCGGTGCACTTTATTCTTAGTCAGCCTAGTAGTCAGGTTTCACATTTGGAACGCACGGTGTTTAGTTTCGACGGAAGAGAAAATCCTCCCCGTGGATGAGGTGAATAGGAACATCCTGGGTGACCTGGTGAAGGTGCGCTCTCTGGATTATGAGAGGTTGGGCACGACTAAGGCCTCTCTCCTATGGAGAGGGTTTGTATTTCGTTAGGGACAGTCTTCTTATTGTTAGGGTCTTAGTAGGGACAGAATAGGGAGAGGTAGGGACAGTTTCTCTGGGGGTAAGTTTTAGGGAAGGAGTAGGGACATTGTAGGGACAGATTAACTATAGGGATAGTTTTTCTCTATTTGGTCGGTGCCCGGCTTATCATATCCAGTCCTGGTGGAGGGCTGTGTGTGACACTAGTAGAGTTTTTGTTTTCGGTCAAAGATAAAGTGTGTACGGCTGCAGGTAACTGAACCTTAGGCTTTCGGGTATTATTATGTAGTGTTGGTTTGTAGTGTGTAATATAAGATATGTTATATGTTTTGTTTTGTATATAGGGCTAGGGGTTATAGATAGGTTGGGTGGGGGTTTATTGGGGGGAGGGGGGGGGGATTTATGCCTCAGCCGTAGCTTGACACGTCCCGGACAATGAACATTGGGCACGGACTGTTGGTGCGGGCGTGGCCCTCAGGCTGCGGCGGGCAGGGTGTATGTATGCGGTGCAGCTCGGCTCGTCCTGGACATAGACATTGAGCACGGACTTGGGATGCAGGCGTGGCTCCCAGGCTGCACCGTAGGGGGTTGTTTGGGGTGTGTGGTGGTTTGGTCTGGATATAGGGTTAGTTTAGGATTATGTAAGGTTTTATTCTTTAGGTGGTGGGCATTTAAAAAAAAAAATAAAAATAAAAAAAAAAAAAATAAATAAAAATAAAAATATAAAAATAAAAAAATAAAATATAAAAAAAAAAAAAAAAAAAAAGGGATTGGGTTGTTCTTCTATATTGTTATTATTATTACTTTCGTTGTTGTTTGCATTATTGTTATATCATTGCTTCGGTTATTAGTCATATTTTCTTTCTTCTTTTGGGATTTCTGGCTGGATCCTGTGAGTTAGGGATGTTTTCTCACATGTGTGTATATTGTTATATGTAGTATGTAGTGTATATGTATTGGTGAGGATGAGTGAGTGTAGTTTGGAGTGCAGGTTGGTGTAGTGTGCTGCGTGTATTGTTTGGACCAGATGGACCTTTTTCTTTTGTCCTGCAGTAAGGCAAAGTACAGTTAATATGTGATAATTTGTTTTGGTTTTATGTTTATGTTTATGCCAAGTGAGCGATATTTATGTTCTGTTTATTGTTATGTTTTTCACTTTTATAATAAAAAGATCTACAGGATGTAACTCAGGGTCAGTACAGGATAAGTAATGGATGCATACAGTTGACCATAGTTACTCAGTCCGGTATTTCATATACTGGGCTATATAAACTTTGTGCCCGACTAATAAGGACAAATGTATTCAGAGCCTTGCGGATCTAATACTTCTCACAGCCAATTGTATTCAATCTAAACAAAGCACTTTAATTTAGACAGCCCGGACTCCAAACTGACTCAGTGTGTTAAACTACTAGGATAGGGAAACGTTTGTGCTGCTGCTCACAAAAGAATATATGTACATGATAAAATAGTATTGAGCTGTTTGCGCAGGGGCAGCTCTATACCCACTGCTGGGTGCAAATGTTTCCAGTCACTGAGTGCAAACAAAAATCTTGAAAATAGTTAATCGCAACACAAAGCATAATCTGCATAAAGTGGACCGCCCCTTTCGTTTATTTTTTTGTAATTCTAGCTGTTTAAACTATATAAGAAAAAAGTGGCATGCAATGTCAGCTATACTGACCCAACAAGTATAGAAATATTATGCAAAATGCTGAGATAGCAAAACCACATGAAAATGTTCCATCTCAACTCCTTTCGAGCGTCAGCTGGTGCACAAGGCAGCAAACCCAAAGAAATAGGAAGACAAGCAGACAGCTCCGTTCGTACTGCAGTGGCCAGTCTTGGTACTACAGGCCAAGTTTCCAATGAAATGAATGGGTGTAATACCAGACCTGACCAAATCAGCTCAGTACACAAGCTCAGGTGCTTAGAGAACAGTTGATTGGTAGGGGTTCCTAGAGACGATCCATGCTGTTCTACTATTGATATACTATCCAAAGGATAGGCCAATAATAGTTTGCAGTTGGACAACTCTTTTAAATAAAGTTAAATATAATATTTCAGGTCATACTCCAAAAATTGCAATGTAAGAACGCTTAAAACATAAAACTGTAGCAGTCCAGTCCACTCGCCTTTATCTGCATTAGGCCGGGCTCACACGAGTGCGTTTTCTCATGTGCGAGCAGGCATGACGCCATTCCCCATAGCCTATTTTGGCGTGCATGCGCACATAATAACTTGCCAAGATAGGACATGTCACAGGTGTGAGTGGAAATCAATGGACTATTAGCATCACGCGTTGCGCGCGGTAAAACTGCATGACGTGCAATGACTATGCGCCCATGTGAGACAATTCTTAATTCAAAGTAATGTCGCAGTCTAAAAATATATCATACAAAATACGCAGCACTAAACCTCCATTTGGCGCGAGCGTTTTTGCATAACATATAACGTATGTAAAATCACACGCAGCATGTTTTATCTTCGGCGTTGTAGAGCGTATGTCATGCACTACATTGCCCATTGAGATCAATTGGTTGTTTAAAAAATGCAGTAAAAATGCAATCTTATGCGTAATACTGCGCTTTACTGAGTTTTTTACACAGGGTACTATGCCACTGGGATGGGGGGAAAAAATTCACACAAACTCACCTTGCCGGCCTGCGTTGTTACCGCGCAAAACTACACAGTATAAATACAGGCAAACGCACTCAAAAATGCAGTAAAACGCAACGTAAAAAAAGCGTATGTGGGAGTGGCCTTGTGCGACCAGAGTCGTTGCAGTAGATTGAAGGGCCATTGTTCTTGGGCCGGGGCTTCGTGGTTACACGGCATCCTTCCCAATAAAACTGAGATTGTAGCAACAGACTAGAGCTCCATGATAACAAGGCGATACCCGTAAGTGCAGAATTACTGCGACTTTAATGTTACTCTAATACTCTGTAGGAAGAAGTCCGACCTGGTGGAGTATTTCTACGATGGTCAGAAGGTTGCATGGAAATTGGTTTTTCATAGGGAAACATTGATGTAAAAATACAGCAATTTTACCGCCAGTCATAAATGCCGAAGTAACTATTTTCTGACTATCCCTCCATAGATATTGGGGTCACAGAAGGAAAAAGTCTGAGACTCTGATCTCAGAATGAACGGGACAATGCTCCGCAAGCTCTGGCTGCTCCTAGCAGGTAGGTGAAGGAACCTCAATGTTTATGACTGCTCCTCCGCCGTCCTCGCTAAGATTCACACCTGCAACTATTTTCGATTTCTTCTTACAACACTTTTCTGTCACTTGTGACACGTTGAGCCCCATTAAGTACAATCTAAAATCTCTTGAGATACAAGCGGAGGGAATACTCAGAAAGTGGCTGTTTGTGCGTCCTGGCAGTAGGTTGCCAGTTTCTCCCTCTTTCATGTCTCTCTACTGTCCCAGATTTGGGGAGCTATCCCACCATTCTAGGGGGCAGGAGATTTGCCACACAGGGGCACCTGGGGATGCAGAAAAAAGCAGCCTTTCCTCCCCCCTTTTGCTGCTCCAGCCTCCTGTCCGCTTCCAGGTAGCACAGTCATGTGAAGTCTAACATGTATAACAATTGGGATGTCGTGACGGCGCGGTGGAGACAGACGGAGGCAGTTTGTGGCAGTAATAAAATGGTTTTCATAGCACTCCATAGGGGGTGACAGCACTTGGACATTGCATGATATTGCATTTTTGATTTCTGTAAAGCGGCGCGTGTCAACTCGGGCTTCTCCATACGTGTCTGTTCTAGCTAGAACTTAGCAACTCGTTTTTTCCGACTGATAACTATAATTTCAGGTACTCTCAGATCTCCATGCGACATCCATCCTTCTTAATTTATTTACAGGCAACGATTATCGTTCAAAATCCGCTTAAACAATGTCTTTAGAGCGATAATCGTTGTGTCTAAATGCTACCATCGTTTACTGTTCGCCTGAACGATGATTTTTAGGTGAGCATAAAATCTATCGTTTGGCTGGAGAGCTGATAGCAGGGACCGCATGCTGTGTTTTCCACAGGAGCGCTGACTATATTTGTGACATCCCATATGGACACCCCGGACACTTGACCAACGTGGGGAGCTGTGAGGGTTAAGTGATGGCTTGTCACGGCAGCACTTACCAGGCTCTTTTTCCCATAGGGTTGTCACGTAGCCAAGACCAGAGCAGGATTGCAGGCCTCCATTGACACCCCAAAGATAGGGAATGCCAATAAACAGGATGATGGGGGTAGTAGTTGCCCCGTTCCCACACACCGGTATGCTACACGGTGGAGAATAAACACAGTCACTGTTTTCTAGTACCTCGGGTCCCCAGGAACGGTTAGGTCCCGGTATGAACTTTATTTGGGACAACTTTGGCAAAACAATTATTACACAGCAATTCAGGTACAACTCTTCACATTGCAGGTAAGAAAGGAAGTTCCGAGGTCAGGGAGGATACACATGCTCACTAGACTCTCCCATACAAGTCAATGAATCCTAGCTCTTCTCACTGCAGTTTCTTAGGTGGCTGCTGTAAAATAGAACTTGTGAAGCAAAGATGTCTGCTGTCATAATCATGAAAACATTGACATTACACAATTTATACTAAGGCCAGGGGTGTAACTATAGAGGGTGCAGGAGATGCGGTTGCACCCGGGCCCAGGAGCCTTAGGGGGCCCATAAGGCCTCTCTTCTCCATATAGGGAGTCCAGTACTATGAATAAAGCATTATAGTTGGGGGCCCTGTTACAGGTTTTGCATCAGGGCCCGGGAGCTTCAAGTTATACTTCTGTGCAGCATGGTTTAGGTATGGGTACGGGTACAGATACAGATAGAGGGGAAGGAAGGGGGGCAGCTCACGTTTTGCATCAGGGCCCCTGAGCCTTTAGTTACGCCCCTGACTAAGGCCCTCTGTCCACGGACGTGTATTCGCTGGCGAATCACGCCGGCCGACGCTTTCCATAGCATTGCTATGGAAAGTGCCGGCCCCTGTCCACGAGCAAAGAATCATTGCGATTCTCCGCTCGCGGCAGGCAATTTGCAGCATGCTGCGAATTGCCTCGATTCTCCGCGGACAGCTTATCTATCAGGTAGGGCTGACCGGCGGAGATTCAGCGGCGGCTCCTGCTCCCAGGCGGCGTCTGCGCCGCGGGACTTCGCAATGCCCGTGGACAGCCAGCCTAAGACAGAAGACCAAAACTTTATACTTATAGCTCAAATACGTTTCACTAATAATACTGTAAATGTATAACAAAAAAAGGAATCTATCACCTACATCAGTTTGCCCCAATGTTAATTATAGAATCCACGCGGCAGATCCGCGGCCCTAGGCGCCGATAGGGATGCATTAGCATCCGCAACACAATTTAGAGAATGTGGATGTGATTTTTTTTTTCCCCCCCGGCATGTGGATGGCACATGCTGGAAGAAATCGCAGCATTCTCGTTTTTTTTCTGTGGACCCCGCGGGACGGCTTTCGTTGAAGTCAATGAAAGCCGTCCGATGATCCATGGCACACCCGCAGCTGTCACTGTGGACGTGCCGCAGATCCATGGGAAAGTAGATTTTTTAAAATTGCACTTTGCATGCGTCCGGCACGTTGTCGGTATGTCTGGACGAATGCTGTGCTGAAGAAAAAGAAGATCTGTCTGTCACAGAGGAGATCCACGTCTGCGGGCACGCTGGATTCTGCTGTGGACATTGGGCCTTGGAGTTTTGTAACATGCCAAGTGCTATATGTTACCAGATCCACCAGGAGTAGAACAAGGTAGATGGTACAAGCAGGGGCAGAGCTGTACGGGGTGAAGGTTCCTGAGGCCCAAAAGTCCTCCTGCCTATGAGGCCGGGCTCACATGGGCCGTAATTTTCTGCATTCCACTCGCAAGAGACGTGCGTGCGGCACACAGCAAGTACACAATGACAATGGCAAGTACGCTGTGTTTTACCGCAATTTTGTTTAGCGTTTTTGAACATAGGTTACGGTGTTTGACAGAGCTTTTTAACGCATTCCATTATTGTGATGGGTGATGGAGTGTATTTGAAAAATCATGGGAACACACAAAAATAGAGCAGACAGCGCTACGAAAATCGCTGTGTTAAAAACACTGTGTTCAAGAGCGAGTTTGTGAGGTGAAAAAAAAATGAAAAAATGTCCGTGTCCGCGAGTTGTTAGAGACAAGAGACTGTTGTAAACAACACTTGGTGCAGCATTGGATGAAATGTAAGTGGCTCCGCCCACTTCCTATCCGCTTCTGACGTTACGAGTGTATCGGCAAGGGGTTTTCTGTAGAGGCGGGAATGAGCTGTTCCCTGGCTACACCCCGCCATTAACGGATACTGTGCTCGCACAGCGGCTCAGTGGCGGTCCCCAAGATTGGAGACCTGTAAATGCCGATAGGAATGTATGATGTAACGTTCACATCTGACTCATATTCTGTATTTTCAGCTCTGAGCCTCGGAGTCGATGCACAAAGTTCAACTACTGGTAAGTTGAGGCAGATTTTGGTTAAAAATCAAAATATATCTGTGCCAAGATCTCTTTTTGTACAGTATTACTCTCACGTCAGCCGCTCATACTCCTCTTCTTCCTCGTATTGTCCGGGCTGGAAGTAGCTAATTTAGCAGCAATGTCATTAAGTCACAGAGTCACCCAGGCTTCATGAAATTGCATAGGCCCTCCTTTCTTCTACCTTCCACCGTTGGTGTAGCTATAGGGGGTCGCAAGATTCACAGTTGCAACCAGCTCCCTAAACCAAGGGAACCCAAAGACTTTCCCACTCCACAAACTGACGCTCCCTTTAATGATCAGGCAGAGTGCTCCTGAATCGCCTTGCCCAATCATATAGTGAATTTACAGCAGCGTAGTCCTCTATCCTCACCCTGCACTCATCTCTATGATCGGTGCAGGGAGGAAACAGGAAGTTGCAGCCAGGACAACGCTGGAGGGGTGGCATAGTAGCACTAACTGCTTAGGTTAAGCAGCGCTGCTGATTAGAGCCACCTGATTGGCTCTTCGGCACCACGTGACTACACAGCGTGCACGCACATTGCCTTCAGCAGCCTGCGCACTACACAGTACAGTTAAGCAGACGTGCACTACACACTACACTTAAGCAACACGGGGTTAGGTTTAGGGTTACGGTTTAGGGTTAGGTGTAGGGTTAGTTTGAGGGTATAGGGTTAGGTTTAGGGTTAGGGTTTAGGGTTAGGTTTAGGGTTTAGGGTTAGGTTTAGCTAACCCTAACCCTAAACCTAACCCCGTGCTGCTTAAGTGTAGTGTGTAGTGCACGGCTGCTGAAGGCAATCCGCGTGCACGCTGTGTAGTCACGTGGTGCCGAAGAGCCAATCAGGTGGCTCTAATCAGCAGCGCTGCTTAACCTAAGCAGTTAGTGCTAATATGCGGAGGGGTGAGCAACTAATGGACCACAAGTATTCTGCATTAACCCTTCCACCACCCTTCACCTGTAATTAAAAGAGTTGTCCAGTTGCAAACTATCGATGGAGAGGTCATCAGTAGTAGATCAGTGGGGATCGGTCACACAGAATCTCTTCCAATCATCTGTTCTTGGGCTAGTGTGCTTGTGGACTGAGCTGATTTGTGCAAGAAGAAAGCAGCTCCATTCCCGCTGCAGTGGCCAGACGTAGTATTACAGGAAAAGTTCCCATGGAAGTGAATACCTGTAATATCAAGTCTGGCCACTACAGTGGGAACAGAGCTGTCTGCTGTCCGCTTGTGGACTGCATGAGAAGCCGCTTCAGTGCTCTTTTTCCTCAATGCTTTGTCACCAGGGGCAGCTGCGGCAGGCTATGTATGGCTTTTTTTCAACACCGCTTTACTGGCCTTCCAGGAACTACAGCTTTGCCAGCTGTCCAGCCACTCAGGTGCAGGGGGCGTCACCCCCTGGTCAATCTTGACTCCACCAGGACTTCCTGGTGGCATCAAGATACACTAATACCCAGCCGGACATAGGAGGAGGGAAGGCATGGTTGAGTTTCTGGGACATACGTAATGGGTATTCCACAGTTATAACATTGATGGCCTAGCATTAGAGGTGACTTTACACTGCTACTCAATGAATAGATCAATATTGTGATGTTCTGCAGCAGCTGAATTCTGTGTTATGGGGTTGTGCAGCAGCTGCCGAATGTATTACGAGTATGCGTAGCAGATGAAAGGCTTATTCAGGCGAGAGACATTTTAACACTCAGATAGCTGTGCTAAAACAGCGTGGCTATCTGAGCGTTAAATCGGGTGAACAAATAGCAGCCGTGAGCACGTCGCGGCTGAAATTAGCGAGTTTGCCACTCCCCCTTCCATTTCCCGGCCGGCTCCCATAGATTGTTATGGGAGTAGGGTTGCCACCTTTGTCACGAAAATATCGGCATTGGTAAAAAGGGGGGCGTGACTTGGGGTCTGGCTTGTAGCAGCATTTTTTTCCTAGTTTATCTCCTAGATCCCGTCCAGCGTCATCTACTCACGAGAACACGCTGCAGACACTCACATCGCATACAATCTACACATATATAATTATATACATGAGATACCCAGGTTACCCCAGTATGGTCCATATCACTATATACAGGAGATATACCGCCCCTGTATATAGTGATGCTGATGTAAGGTAAATATGTCCTGTATATAATTATACGTACAGCTAGTATAATGTATACCACCTAAACATAAAAGATTACATGCAGTACATAAAGCATACCTCGTACTGCATGTACTACTCCTCCGCTTTCCTCCTCGGGTCCCGACACTGTCACTGCAGCGCCGGCCGGACATCCATCCTGACCCCCACACATCGCACACACAGCTCTACTACATCCATCCTGACCCCCACACACATCACACACACAGCTCTACTACATCCATCCTGACCCCCACATACATACAGCTCCACTACATCCATCCTGATCCCCATACATCACACACACAGCTCCGCTACATCCATCCTGACCCCCACACATCACGCACACAGCTCTGCTACATCCATCCTGACCCCCACACACACAGCTCCACTACATCCATCCTCACCCCCACGCACATCACACACACAGCTCCACTACATCCTTCCTCACCCCCACACAGATCACACACACAGCTCCGCTACATCCCTCCTGACCCTCGCACATCACACACACAGCTCCGCTACAACCATCCTGACCTCCACACACAACACACACACCTGCAGAGTCCTACCACTGCTGTAGAGTCCTACATCATGGGAGGCCCTGGAAGCTGTCGGCTCTGCAGGTCTGAGTTTCCCCTGCCAGAGGAGAGTTAACTGGCACTAGGGGGCAGTGCAGGCTGTGAAAATACCGGTCTGTAATAGTGCCGCTGAAAGAAAAATACCGGCACCGGCGTGAAAGAAAAAAAAATGGCCAGGCCGTTGGATTACCGGCCAGGTGGCAACCCTATACGGGTCCCGCCGACGTTGTGCCGTCAAAAGATGATAGGACATGTGCTTTCTTTAGATAGAGAGAAATCTTGGCTTTACAAAAAAAAAACGCCTATTGTGCCGAATTTCTTTAGTGCGTCAAAAAATCGTTCATGTGAAAGAGGCCGAAGTGTGCATTATGGCGTATATGAGGTCCATGGGGACAACTAATGATTAAAGCAAACATTCATCCCCATAGAGCTGTCGTTGATTGGATGCACATTACACTACGATGACCAGGAGACTTATCTGCCATTCCAGGAGGCTCAGAGATCTCTCCTTGTTTCCTGGGAGGATCCTGTTCCAGCAGAGAAGGAAAATATGGAATAGTAACATAGTAACATAGTTCGTAAGGCTGAATGAAGACAATGTCCATCTAGTCCAGCCTGTTTAGCCTCCTGTTTCGTTGATCCAGAGGAAGGCAAAAAACCCCAAGAGCAGAAGCCAATTAGCCCTTTTTGGGGAAAAAATTCCTTCCCGACTCCCTAATGGCAATCAAACTAATCCCTGGATCAACCCCTAAAAGTTCCTACCTGCCTGTAAACCCGGATTAACAAATAACCTAACATTTATAGCCTATAATATCCTTCCTCTCCAGAAAGACATCAAGTCCCCTTTTAAACTCCTCTATGGATTTTGCCATCACTACGTCCTCAGGCAGAGAGCATAAGGGAGCAAATTAAAATAAGAATATGACACTTAATTTCTTTTTGTACCAAGTTATCAGTACTTGGCGTTATATGCCTGAAGCCTGAAGCTGCTGCACTGTACTAATGATCAGGATCACAATCTCCATCAATGTTCACAAATTCTTCATGTCAGTTAGGTTGTGGGCATTGAAGTGGTTGGTGAATTGGATCCATCTAAGGTCTCAGGAAGTCTTTTTATGGTATTTTCATCGCACAGCAACCAAGAAGAATTGGTTGAGATGCCAGAGTGCAGAGTCAGGCAACATCCAAACACATTTTTATGGGGTAAAATTGGGATGTAATTCATTTGAGTATGGTAGATACCGACAATAAATAGTACTGAACACCAGCTGAAGCTTGTAAATGTTTATGTTTCCATTCTTTCAGCTGAAGGAATAACCACAGTGGCACCTAGCACAGCACAGACAACTACTCCATTGGAAAGAACCACCACAGAACTTGCCACAACCGCCACAGAGCCCCCAACAACAATAGGGCCAGCAACAACAGCCACAGAGCCTCCAACAACAACAGGGCCAGCAACAACAGCCACAGAGCCTCCAACAACTAAAGTACCTGCAACAACAGCCACAGAGCCTCCAACAACTGCAGGATTAGCAACAACAGCCACAGAGCCTCCAACAACTACAGGACCTGCAACAACAGCCACAGCGCCTCCAACAACAACAGGGCCAGCAACAACAGCCACAGAGCCTCCAACAACAACAGGGCCAGCAACAACAGCCACAGAGCCTCCAACAACTACAGGACCTGCAACAACAGCCACAGAGCCTCCAACAACTACAGGATTAGTAACAACAGCCACAGAGACTCCAACAACTACAGAACCTGCAACAACAGCCACAGAGCCTCCCACAACTACAGGACCTGCAACAACAGCCACAGAGCCTCCAACCACTACAGGACCTGCAACAACAGCCACAGAGCCTCCAACCACTACAGGACCTGCAACAACAGCCACAGAGCCTCCAACCACTACAGGACCTGCAACAACAGCCACAGAGCCTCCAACCACTACAGGACCTGCAACAACAGCCACAGAGCCTCCAACAACCACAGGACCTGCAACAACAGCCACAGAGCCTCCAACAACTACAGGACCAGCAACAACAGCTACAGAGCCTCCAACAACTACAGGATCTGCAACAACAGCCACAGAGCCTCTAACAACTACAGGACCTGCAACAACAGCCACAGAGCCTCCCACAACTACAGGACCTGCAACAACAGCCACACAGCCTCCAACAACTACAGGACCTGCAACAACAGCCACACAGCCTCCAACAACTACAGAATTAGCAACAGCAGCCACAGAGCCTCCAACAACTACAGGACCTGCAACTACAGCCACAGAGCCTCCAACAACTACAGGACTTGCAACAACAGCCACAGAGCCTCCAACAACTACAGGACCTGCAACAACAGCCGCAGAGCCTCCAACAACTACAGGACCTGCAACAACAGCCACAGAGCCTCCAACAACTACAGGACCTGCAACAACAGCCACAGAGCCTCTAACAACAACAGGACCTGCAACAACAGCCACAGAGCCTCTAACAACTACAGGAACTGCGACAACAGCCACAGAGCCTCCAACAACTACAGAATTAGCAACAACAGTCACAGAGCCTCCAACAACTACAGGACCTGCAACAACAGCCACAGAGCCTCCAACAACTACAGGATTAGCAACAACAGCCACAGAGCCTCCAACAACTACAGGATTAGCAACAACAGCCACAGAGCCTTCAACAACTACAGGACCTACAACAACAGCCACAGAGCCTCCAACAACTACCGGACCTGCAACAACATCCACAGGGTCTCCAACAACTACAGGACCTGCAACAACAGCCGCAGAGCCTCCAACAACTACAGGACCTGCAACAACAGCCACAGAGCCTCCAACAACTACAGGACCTGCAACAACAGCCACAGAGCCTCCAACAACTACAGGACCTGCAACAACAGCCACAGAGCCTCCAACAACTACAGGACCTGCAACAACAGCCACAGAGCCTCCCACAACTACAGGACCTGCAACAACAGCCACAGAGCCTCCCACAACTACAGGACCTGCAACAACAGCCACAGAGCCTCCAACAACTACAGGACCTGCAACAACAGCCACAGAGTCTCCAACAACTACAGGACCTGCAACAACAGCCACAGAGCCTCCAACAACTACAGGACCTGCAACAACAGCCACAGAGCCTCCAACAACTACAGGACCTGCAACAACAGCCACAGAGCCTCCAACAACTACAGGACCTGCAACAACAGCCACAGAGCCTCCAACAACTACAGGACCTGCAACAACAGCCACAGAGCCTCCAACAACTACAGGACCTGCAACAACAGCCACAGAGCCTCCAACAACTACAGGACCTGCAACAACAGCCACAGAGACTCCAACAACTACAGGACCTGCAACAACAGCCACAGAGCCTCCAACAACTATAGGACCTGCAACAACAGCCACAGAGCCTCCAACAACTACAGGACCTGCAACAATAGCCACAGAACCTCCAACAACTGCAGGACCTGCAACAACAGCCACAGAGCCTCCAACAACTACAGGACCTGCAACAACAGCCACAGAGCCTCCAACAACTACAGGACCTGCAACAACAGCCACAGAGCCTCCAACAACTACAGGACCTGCAACAACAGCCACAGAGCCTCCAACAACTACAGGACCTGCAACAACAGCCACAGAGCTTCCAACAACTACAGGACCTGCAACAACAGCCACAGAGCCTCCAGCAACTACTGGACTTGCAACAACAGCCACAGAGCCTCCAATGACTACAGGACCTACAACAACAGCCACAGAGCCTCCAACAAGTACAGGACCTGCAACAACAGCCACAGAGCCTCCAACAACTACAGGACCTGCAACAACAGCCACAGAGCTTCCAACAACAACAGGGCTAGCAACAACAGCCACAGAGCCTCCAACAACTACAGGACCTGCAACAACAGCCACAGAGTCTCCAACAACTACAGGACCTGCAACAGCCACAGAGCCTCCAACAACTACAGGACCTGCAACAGCCACAGAGCCTCCAACAACTACAGGACCTGCAACAACAGCCACAGAGCCTCCAACAACTACAGGACCTGCAACAACAACCACAGAGCCTCCAACAACTACAGGACCTGCAACAACAGCCACAGAGCCTCCCACCAGCACTGAGGCTCCATCTACCACACAGCCTCTGTCCAGCACTGAGCCTCTATCTACAACACAGCCTCCTACCAGCATTGGGCCTTCATCTACCACACAGCCTCCTACCAGCACTGAACCTTCATCCACCACACAGCCTCCTACCAGCACTGGGCCTTCATCTACCACACAGCCTCCTACCAGCACTGAACCTTCATCCACCACACAGCCTCCTACCAGCACTGGGCCTTCATCTACCACACAGCCTCCTACCAGCATTGAGCCTTCATCTACCACACAGCCTCCTACCAGCAGCACTGGGCCTTCATCTAGCACTGGGCCTCCTACCAGCACTGAGGCTTTATCTACCACACAGCCTCCTACCAGCACTGGGCTTTCTTCTAGCACACAGCCTCCTACCAGCACTGAGCCTTTATCTACCACACAGCCTCCCAGCAGCACTGGGCCTCCATCTGCCACAATTCCGCTAAAATTTACCATGAAGAAGAACTTCACGGCTGATCTTCAGGACACATCTTCTAATGGATATAAAGACTTGTTCTCACGCTTAAGAGTCGCTGTGAGTAACAGTGAATTAATTTCCACAATCATCTCCATGTTTGTATGTTGGCACGTGGCCCATAGACATTTCACGGGGTGCAGATATCTCATCCTGTATGAGGTGTCAGCTATATGTCTGACTGTGTTCTCACAGCTCATTCTGTCCACTGTAGGATTAGGGCTTCCTTACATGACTGTATTTGCGCACGCTTTTGAGCACGTAAAACATACACATGCAAAACACCGAGAATAGAACCTACTGATGCCTTTAGGTTCGTTCTCATGAGCATGTTCTGCATGCGCTCAAAAAAATAGGTCCTGCTGTATTTTCCTGCCTATTTGCGCACCAAGAGCCCCACAGAAATCTATGGGAGGTGTACAAATCCTCAGGAGGATGTGTGAAGCACTGCTCAAAACTGCAGGGACAAGAACACATTTGGACCTCAGTAGGCTAAATAGCTTTTTAATCCATGGAAGGGGTGTGTCGCGTCAATGTGAAATAGCCCTGCATGCGCAAAAAGTACTGAACTATGTGCAGACACACGCACAAATGTACCTCATCCAACCGCGTTCAGGTGCAAATATGTTGCTCTGAGGCAAAAGCATTTGTGCCTACACTCATATGAAGCCAACCTTATTATCTAATCGCTTTACAGAATCCTATAAACCTCATGTAGTAAGACCATATTCAGACAGCCATATGCCAATTATGTCCCATAGTTTCTGGCATCGGGCGGCACACAGACACACGTCCTTGTGCCATCTGAGCTGCGGGGCGGGCCAGTGTCCGTTACATGACCTACTCTCACCCTTATGCGGATCAGAATAGGACATGTTTCAATTAGTGCCACGCTGAGTAATTTGGGGGCGTCTGCTGTCCGACTCTGGTCCCTTTTTTTAATTGAATCACACACGGACTAAAAAACACTTGTGTGCCGGAGGCCTATGATCTAGGAGTAGGGACCGCAGGAGGTCAGATGCTGTAATACTGGATGATAAGGGGTTTTTTAAGGTCTAAGCCTCATCTCTTTTTATCTTATTCTACAGCTGATTGAACTATATAACCAACGTAGGCGAAGAGTTTTAGATGTAATAAACTGCATCTTCAGGTAAGTGACTGTTATACATGAGTATTATCCCCACCATCATCACTACTTTCTAAGTGGCCGCATTAGGAGATTCCTTATCTGAGTCGGATACTGACTATGACGTCTCAGGATAGCTTATAATCGTTAGACCACTGGGGCTCTCACAATCACTACTATGGGGGGTCCTTTGTTCCTCTACACCAGTGCCGTAGGAGGAATCTGTATTGAGCATCAGTAGGGTTGCCACCTTTGTCACAAAAAATATTGGCCAAGGTAAATGGGGGTGTGACTTCAGGTGTGGTTAGGGGCGTGCCTTATCACAATTTATATTTTTACCAACGTTATTCTAGTGGCCAAAATTAGTAACTCCGCCCCCTCAGTGGTTCCATTAGTAATAGTGCCCCCAGTAGTGGCCTGGATAGTAATAGAGCCCCCTTTTTGTGTCCTCCCCATCCTGAACTTCCAGCAGGGCAGCAACCCCACATTATCAAGTATTTCAACCACTGACTCCATAGAGGTCAGAGGTCACAGACTCTGATTTCAGCAGTGGGGGCTAAATGGGAGTGAGTGAAATACTTGATAATGTGGGGTTGCTGCCTGGCCAGAGAGGTGCACTCAGTGGGCAATTAATACCAACACCGACCTTTTAAATTAATTACCAGCCAGGCTGGTGAGTTACCAGCCAGGTGGCAACCCTAAGTCACGGTCAACAGTGCACACTGCTACTCCACACAACTCCACAAATGTTAAGGAGATTCTTTCACTTGTTTATTCCCATGAGTGCCATAGATGCTCCCATTCAGAGGAAACAAAGTATCAGTATATTCGTGTATACAGTGAATGAATAGATGGCCACAATTAACTATCAATAGTCAGAAAAATGGCTGACTATGGCTAAAACTTTCAGGTACAGTGGAATGCAGCTCTGGAGTACAAACTCCAGATCTAACTCTTAAAAGACTAAAAAAACTAAGAAAATGCTAGCATTCATGGTAGCATGTCTGGGGTGTGGAAGGATGAAGGTTCCTGTGATGTTTCACTAACACTAAAAACAAAGGAAGTCAGCAGCTCCATGGAAAATGAAATGAATGTGCAGGTGAGCGTCTGCTGTGACTATAGAGCAAAAGCAGATGAACACAAAGGAGGCGGGAGCAGTCTGCGGGCACCAAGCTGTGCGCAGACCTTATATTTATTGACTATATAGCATTGCTGCTAAATTTAAAATGTACAGAAATGTGAGGGTCTTGTGTGAGCCCACCAACCCAACATGGCGAGGCGATCGCATGCAAATAAGTTTCTACACTAATCAGTTATCTGGTCGTTCAAAATGAACTCAGAGCAGATAAGATTTGGCTATTTTATACTCTTATTGAAAACCTCCTTGGACAGATAAAGAGGAGCACGCAACCAAGACGGAGGCAGCCGCAACCGCCAAATGTACAATTCAAAAACAGCACCTCGTAAGAGAGATAAAGGTGCAGGTACACATCTGTAGTAACTGCAATACAAAACCAGACACATGCAAATAGAAGCAGCAGCTCTCCGCAAGCGCCAAGATATAGGGGCATATCTGTTATGCCCTGTACGCTAGTTTGTTGGCACATAAAAAGTCCCAGTTTTGGTGCAGGTATGAAAATTGTGACTTTTCGGGGATTTACCCTGAGCTGTGGCACTTTTTCAAAAAATGGGTGGGGTCTAGCCTGCCACATTTAGTATAATGTATGCCAAAAACTGGTGTAAATTAAGGTAGAAGCCTACTCCAGCTTGTAGGCAGTGTATTATCCATCCGGAGCATGGCGGAGCCACCAGAAGAGTCAAGTCTATTAGGAGGTTTTGCACATATATTTGTCGGCCATAGCTGGGTGCACACCGTTTAATTAGACTGGTGTATGAAATGTTGATCTAATTAAATAGGCCTTTTAATATAGGATAGACTTCTTCCTAAAATGACCCTTGTCCTGTACCCCATAACCCCTCACCCTCCACCCACTCTGCTCTTACATACAATACACTGGACTCCACACTTCTGACTCTTGGATTTTTCCTGCAGGGAAGGTTCTATCCTCGCCACCATGGATCTTGTACTTGTAAATGATACAGCCATGACCTCCAGAGAGGCAGTTGATGAACTCTATGCAAACGTGACACAAGCCGAGCCACCGAACACCCTTGCTGGTGAGGAGGTGGAACCTCTAAGCATTCAATCTAGAGGTGAGTCGACACTGGGATTATTCTGCACTAAATTACAGGCACACATTCCCCGATAAACAAATATAAACCAATACAGACCCCAAACCAGACCCCTAAAGAAATACAAACCCCAGACTAGGTTCTGCAGATAGTCCTCAATGTCCTGCCACAGGGGTTGGCATCGGGACACTAACTGCAACAGTCCAGGAGTGATGAAGGAGAGCAGAGTATTACACTACGATGCCCAGGAGACTTATCTGCCCTTCCAGGAATCTCAGAGATCTCTCCTTGTTTCCTGGGAGGATCCTGTTCCAGCAGAGAAGGAAAATATGGAATAAGCATAAGGGAGCAAATTAAAATAAGAATATGACACTTAACTTGTTTTTGTACCAAGTTATCAGTACTTGGCGTTATATGCCTGAAGCCTGAGGCTGCTGCACTGTACTAATGATCAGGATCACAATCTCCATCAATGTTCACAAATTCTATATCTCAGTTAGGTTGTGGGCATTGAAGTGGTTGCTGAATTGGATCCATCTAAGGTCTCAGGAAGTCTTTTTATGGTATTTCCATCACACAGCAACCAAGAAGAATTGGTTGAGATGCCAGAGTGCAGAGTCAGGCAACATCCAAACTCATTTTTATGGGGTAAAATTGGGATGTAATTCATTTGAGTATGGTAGATACAGACAATAAATAGTACTGAACACCAGCTGAAGCTTGTAAATGTTTATGTTTCTATTCTTTCAGCTGAAGTAATAACCACAGTGGCACCTAGCACAGCACAGACAACTACTCCATTGGAAAGAACCACCACAGAACTTGCCACAACCGCCACAGAGCCCCCAACAACAACAGGATTAGCATCAACAGCCACAGAGCCTCCAACAACTACAGGACCTGCAACAACAGCCACAGAGCCTCCAACAACTACAGGACCTGCAACAACAGCCACAGAGCCTCCAACAACTACAGGACCTGCAACAACAGCCACAGAGCCGCCAACAACTACAGGACCTGCAGCAACAGCCACAGAGCCTCCAACAACTACAGGACCTGCAACAACAGCCACAGAGCCTCCAACAACTACAGGACCTGCAACAACAGCCACAGAGCCTCCAACAACTACAGGAATATCAACAACAGCCACAGAGCCTGTAACAACTACAGGATTAGCAACAACAGCCACAGAGCCTCCAACAACTACAGGATTAGCAACAACAGCCACAGAGCCTCCAACAACTACAGGGCCCGCAACAACAGCCACAGAGCCTCCAACAACTACAGGACCTGCAACAACAGCCACAGAGCCTCCAACAACTACAGGGCCCGCAATAACAGCCACAGAGCCTCCAACAACTACAGGATTAGCAACAACAGCCACAGAGCCTCCAACAACTACAGGACCTGCAACAACAGCCACAGAGCCTTCAACAACTACCGGACCTGCAACAACAGCCACAGAGCCTCCAACAACTACAGGAATATCAACAACAGCCACAGAGCCTGTAACAACTACAGGATTAGCAACAACAGCCACAGAGCCTCCAACAACTACAGGATTAGCAACAACAGCCACAGAGCCTCCAACAACTACAGGACCTGCAACAACAGCCACAGAGCCTCCAACAACTACAGGGCCTGCAACAACAGCCACAGAGCCTCCAACAACTACAGGGCCCGCAACAACAGCCACAGAGCCTCCAACAACTACAGGACCTGCAACAACAGCCACAGAACCTCCCACAACTACAGAACCTGAAACAACAGCCACAGAGCCTCCCACAACTACAGGACCTGCAACGGCAGCCACAGAGCCTCCCACAACTACAGGACCTGCAACAGCCACAGAGCCTCCAACAACTACAGGACCTGCAACAACAGCCACGGAGCCTCCCACAACTACAGGACCTGCAACAACAGCCACGGAGCCTCCAACAACTACAGGACCTGCAACAACAGCCACAGAGCCTCCCACAACTACAGGACCTGCAACAGCCACAGAACCTCCAACAACTACAGAACCTGCAACAGCCACAGAGCCTCCAACAAGTACAGGACCTGCAACAACAGCCACAGAGCCTCCCACAACTACAGGACCTGCAACAACAGCCACAGAGCCTCCCACAACTACAGGACCTGCAACAGCCACAGAGCCTCCAACAACTACAGGACCTGCAACAACAGCCACGGAGCCTCCCACAACTACAGGACCTGCAACAAAAGCCATGGAGCCTCCAACAACTACAGGACCTGCAACAACAGCCACAGGGCCTCCCACAACTACAGGACCTGCAACAGCCACAGAGCCTCCAACAACTACAGAACCTGCAACAGCCACAGAGCCTCCAACAAGTACAGGACCTGCAACAACAGCCACAGAGCCTCCCACAAGTACAGGACCTGCAACAACAGCCACAGAGCCTCCCACAACTACAGGACCTGCAACAACAGCCACAGAGCCTCCCACAACTACAGGACCTGCAACAGCCACAGAGCCTCCAACAACTACAGGACCTGCAACAACAGCCACGGAGCCTCCCACAACTACAGGACCTGCAACAACAGCCACGGAGACTCCCACAACTACAGGACCTGCAACAACAGCCACAGAGCCTCCCACAACTACAGGACCTGCAACAACAGCCACAGAGCCTCCCACAACTACAGGACCAGCAACAACAGCCACAGAGCCTCCCACAACTACAGGACCTGCAACAGCCACAGAGCCTCCAACAAGTATAGGACCTGCAATAACAGCCACAGAGCCTCCAACAAGTACAGGACCTGCAACAACAGCCACGGAGACTCCCACAACTACAGGACCTGCAGCAACAGCCACAGAGCCTCCAACAACTACAGGACCTGCAACAGCCACAGAGCCTCCAACAACTACAGGACCTGCAACAACAGCCAGAGAGCCTCCAACAAGTACAGGACCTGCAACAACAGCCACAGAGCCTCCAACAAGTACAGGACCTGCAATAACAGCCACAGAGCCTCCAACAAGTACAGGACCTGCAACAACAGCCACAGAGCCTCCAACAACTACAGGACCTGCAACAACAGCCACAGAGCCTCCAACAAGTACAGGACCTGCAACAACAGCCACAGAGCCTCCAACAACTACAGGACCTGCAGCAACAGCCACAGAGCTTCCAACAACTACAGGACCTGCAGCAACAGCCACAGAGCTTCCCACAACTACAGGACCTGCAGCAACAGCCACAGAGCCTCCAACAACTATAGGACTTGCAACAGCAGCCACAGAGCCTTTAATAACAAACACAGGGCCTACTACTAAAGGGTCTACAATATTAATCACAGGGTCTGCTAGCACAGAGACAGGGCGTATAGTGGCAACCACAGGAACAGGGTCGACTACAACAACTGTACAGCCTGTAACTACAGGAACAGGGTCTACTACAACAGCCGTACAGCCTGTAACTACAGGAACAGGGTCTACTACAACAACTGTACAGCCTGTAACTGCAGGAACAGGGTCTACTACAACAGCCGTACAGCCTGTAACTGCAGGAACAGGGTCTACTACAACAGCCGTACAGCCTGTAACTGCAGGAACCGGGTCTACTACAACAACCGTACAGCCTGTAACTGCAGGAACAGGGTCTACTACAACAACCGTACAGCCTGTAACTGCAGGAACAGGGTCTACTACAACAACCGTACAGCCTGTAACTGCAGGAACAGGGTCTACTACAACAACCGTACAGCCTGTAACTGCAGGAACAGGGTCTACTACAACAACCGTACAGCCTGTAACTGCAGGAACAGGGTCTACTACAACAACCGTACAGCCTGTAACTGCAGGAACAGGGTCTACTACAACAACCGTACAGCCTGTAACTGCAGGAACAGGGTCTACTACAACAACCGTACAGCCTGTAACTGCAGGAACAGGGTCTACTACAACAACCGTACAGCCTGTAACTACAGGAACAGGGTCTACTACAACAACCGTACAGCCTATAACTACAGGAACAGGGTCTACTACAACAACTGTACAGCCTATAGCTACAGGAACAGGGTCTACAGTACCAACCACAAAGCCTGTAACTACAGGAACAGGGTCTACTACAACAACCATACAGCCTATAACTACAGGAACAGGGCCTACTACAACAACCGTACAGCCTATAACTACAGGAACAGGGCCTACTACAACAACCGTACAGCCTATAACTACAGGAACAGGGTCTACAGTACCAACCACAAAGCCTGTAACTAAAAGAACGGGGACTGCAGCAACTCAAAGTGTAACCCCAAAACTGCTTTCAGGTATGGAGACTGGTAATACAGATATATAGCAGAGCTACATTTTCTTATTTTTTAATAATATTATGTACAAATATTCTATTATAAATGTATACTATACTTTTCCATCTGTTTTTTCTACAGACATTACTACAAGCTCTACAGCTGCTCCAGCCGCTGCCGCAGCTGAATCAGCCACCATCCCTGGCTTTGGCATCGCCTTGATTGTGCTGTTCATTGTAGCGATTGTTTCTATTGTAGTTGGAATCTGCATTCTGGTATGTAGACACATATAGCACTCCTATCAATAATCATAGTAATGATGACCCTTTGTTTAGTAAGGAAAAAGCAGAGCTGATTTCTTGTTCATGAGGACAACCCCCGTCCAAAACCCGCACAAGGGTGTGTTCATACCTCGCTGATTTGGTGCAGATCTGCAACAAATTTCACCCAATCAATTTGAATTAAATTGAAAGGGTAAAATCTGCTGCAGATCTGCACCAGAATTTGCAGCAAATCAGCGACGTGTAAACGCACCCTAAGGGCTCCCACACACTTGCGTTTTCTTAACGCTGCGTTTTTTTTTTCACGCGATTGTCAATGGGACTTTCTAATGTTAAAAAAGCATCGCAAATTTGTGCTTTGCAATTTTTGTGCAATGCGTTTTTAATATTAGAAAGTCCCATTGACAATCGCGTGCAAAAAAAATGCAAGTTTGTAGGAGCCCTAAGAGAGATCCGTTGTCGCTCTGGAGGATTCAGCCCAGTCATGCATTATGTTGCTGCCAAGTAATTTGCTAATGGCCTCTACTAAATTGTTGTTATGTTGAGGCTATCCCTTTAAAGATATTTGAAGTATAGGGTTTTTGTGACCTTTCCCACAGCTATGGGCTTGTTGCAGTACATCCCCCAAATAAAGACTTTAGAGTCCCTGATTGAGTACATTTCAAGGATTCCTCTTCCAAAGATCAGTTCTCTCAGACTGCACGGGGCCCAGGATGGATGTGGATGTAATTTCAGGCATGCTTTTGGGGGTCCCTCTTCTGTCTTTATGTGACAAGTCTCATTCTCTCATTTCCAGGCTTTCAGCGGTAGTGTGGGGTCCTATACCCTGCCTAATCCTGGGATCGCGGCCTAAAGCTTTTGAACTTGCAGCAGTAAGAACAATTCTCTACACCTATTGGCTTCTACTCGTATGTCCTACGTCTAGATGAAGTTGGATTGCTGGCCCCTTATGCCATACCGCCTAACATTCAAATCCCCATCCGTTGAATGTTTAAGTGATCCACCCAGAAATGCTCACAAAACATACAAGAAATTCACACTTTGGGGCAAATTTGCATAAGTGATGCCCCCATGGACATCTATGACTCAGGACAATCCTACAAGAAAAACGGAATATTTGGGAGATACACTTATAAGCAGATCTCCAAATGCGTATAAGAGTCCTGTGCCCAACTTATTCACTGTTGCAGATACATTGCTGCACGTTTCTGAGAAACATCCGATTTTCCTGAAGGACCATGGCACCAGAAAGCAAAGAACTACTAATCATACCGCGATTCTGATATGGCTCAGATAGCTCAGTTAGCAGTTGTGGCTCTGCAACAGGCTGGAGCCCATCATTGCAAGCCCCTCCTTCATCTTCTGACTCCTCCTTTTCCCAGCTGCCAGTCATTCGTAGCGCTTCCTGTATCAGTGACCTCGCTGTACATAAATGTTGTCACTGGTAGTCGTCTGGGAGGTCCGACATTGTCAAACAGAAGTACAATGCAGGCTTGTTAGTTTGTGGCTACCAAGGGACGGACAGGGGTCACATATGTTGTTTACATGGAACACGTTAAATGACACACAAGCCATTGGTTGATTTCTACATCTGCAGCACATGATGGATCCCACCCGGCACAGGCATGAGCTCCGCACTTATTAATCTCATGTACCTATTTATTGAGTGATTTCTCTTTATGAGAATGTAATTTTAGCATCAGGACATTTGTACAAATGTTTTTTTTCCCGCATTTTGATAAATAATCCGTGGCTTTATAAATAAAGATGTGACAATTAAAGACTGGTTGTATATAATAGAAACATGATATTGTCTGACAGTCCGGCATCGGGTCTAATGTCAGACGTTCTGAACCATTGGATGAATATACAGTTACACACAGACACATTAAAATCCTCATGTGGGACATTATTAAGCTCCTCCACATTCTACTCAAGTGCGCCTACAAAACTTCCCCAAAACGTACAATTTTTTTGTATATTTGCATAAAATATATTACAGTTTGAGGTCTGTTGGAAGGTATGCACATATATACTTACAAATCTGTATGCACCCAATAGGTAACCCTAACCCTATCCTGAGAGCAGTGAAGAGGCAGTCAAGTCCCATCAGCATACCAGTGCCATCCCTTAAGGCCGCTTCCACACAGGCGATGTGATATTACCGCAAGAAAATTGCAGTGTTATCGCATCGGTAGACTGTGTGATATCACTGCGTTTTCTCGCATCAATATTGCAATCTTAGTGGGTGGGTGGGGCTTGAAATATAAGCCCTACCCTGAAAATAAGCCCGGGCTCTAGTAGAAAAAAAAAAAAAAAAATTATACATCACCTAAGAAGCGCTGTCAGCTCCGGTGTGTCTCCTCTTCACCTCCAGCAGTTGTCTTTAGTCCTCTGCCAGCCCTTCCTAGATTGAAGGATCAAAATCCCCGCCTCAATTCATTGAATGGCTGTGATTGGTTCATTGAGTGCTGGCTCTGATTGGCTGAGCCACGGCACTCGTGAACCAAACACAGCCAGCCCTTCCTGGATGCGGCGATTTTAATACTTCAATCCAGGAAGGGCTTGCAGAAGACTAAAGACAAGTGCTATGAAGAGGAGACATGCGCCAGAGATGACAGCGCCTCTTAGGTGATGTATTATTTATTCATTTTGATGCAGCTAGGGCTTAGTTTAGGGCTGTTACAGTAGGATTTCCTAATGTAAAAGTTGCATCACACCACACGAAAACCGTGTTTTCATGCGATGCAATGTAACAAAAAGGAAGGTTCCATAGGGAAGCATGGGCTACAAAAAAAAATTGTAAGTCGCAGCTGTATAGGGCATGCCGTGATTTTGTATTCTTGCACTGTTGCAGGCTACAAAACATCGCTCGTGTGGAAGAACCCATAGGAAAGCATGGGCTCTACATACATGCGATTTGTAGCACTGTCGCACTGCGACAAAATCGAGCAAAATAGTTAGCCGTGTGGAAGTGACCTAAAGGCAATGTGCCATCAGAAAATGACCTCTTGGATTAATCAGGTTTTATATTAAACAATATTCTTTAAATATTTTTTTGTCATTTTTTTTTCCATCTTCAATGCCACAATCTATATTTAAAAACAAATCTATAATCCTGCAGTTCTCACACTGACCACTAAGCCTTTCAATAGTCTGATATTTCCTGTTCTGCAGAGAAAACTTCTCAGCTGTCATCTTATTATCATCGCAGACAGGATTACACTAAGGGCTCATGTCCACGGGCAAAATGTGATTTAAAATCCGCAGCGGATCTCCCGCGCGCGGATCCGCACCCCATAGGGATGCATTGACCACCCGCGGGTAGATAAATACCCGCGGATCGTCAATAAAAGGCATTTTTAAAAAAATGGAGCATGAAAAAATCTGGACCATGCTCCATTTTCATGCGGGTCTCCCGCGGGGACGGCTCCCGCGGGCTTCTATTGAAGCCTATGGAAGCCGTCCGGATCCGCGGGAGACCTAAAATAGGAATTAAAAGCATTTACTCACCCGCAGCGGACCGCGAAGCTCTGCTCTTCCTCACGGCCGCATCTCCCTTGCTTCGGCTCGGCGGATGTGCCCGGCGCATGCGCGCGGCACGTCGACGACGTGCCGCCGGCGTCAGGAATTCATCCGCCGGCCGAAAATGAAGATCCGGCCGTGAGGAACAGCTGACCTTCGCCGCCCGCTACGGATAGGTAAATGCTTTTAAATTTCTATTTTCAGCGCTCATGTCCGCGGGGCAGGAGGGACCCGCTGCAGATTCTACATGTAGAATCTGCAGCGGATCTGATTTTCCCCGTGGACATGAGGCCTAAGGGTGACTACCCACTAGCGTCTTTTTCCCTGCGAATTCTCAGCGTTTTTTCCCAGATGTCTAAGGGACTTTCTAATGTTAAAATCGCAACGCATCAAAAATGGCAACTTTTTGGTGCGTTGCGATTTTAACTTTAGAAAGTCCCTTAACCCGTTCCACTTCATGGGAGCGGGGTACTTCCTGCAAAATGACGTACCCTTACTTCATAGGGATAGCGCGAGATCATAGCAGATCTTGCGCTATCCCGCAGCGGGAGCCGGCTGTCGGTGATAGCCGGCGTCCCGCTGCGACAGCGGGGGGCATCAGACTTGCGCCCACCCGCTGTTAACCCCTTCCCGGCAGCATATTAGCACTTTCTGCTTAGGTTAAGCAGCACTGCTGATTAGAGCCACCTGATTGGCTCTTCGGCACCACATGACTACACAGCGTGCACGCGGATTGCCTTCAGCAGCCGCGCACTACACACTACACTTAAGCAGCACGGGGCTAGGTTTAGGGTTAGCTTAGGCTTAGGCTTGTTAACCCCTTAGTGACAACCTATACATGATTTCGTGTCCTGTGTGTCTGGGCTTTAATCTACAGGGTGGTAATACACACTGGCCCTGTAGATTAAAGTGCCAGGGTTGGGGAGTGTGACCGCTCCCTGCTATTGGCTATCAGAGGTAGTTAAGAGCCTTTGGCTGTCAAAGGGGGTGGGGGGTGGGGGGGGGGCTGCCGTGTGTGGCCCCAAGTAATGCAATCACATAAAAATTTTTAAAAAGCTAGAAAAAAGATAGTTTCTTGAAACTACACACCTCTGGCCTCCGCAATGTCCCTTGGCAATCTGGTCCTGCAAGTTCCTGCTGCCGGCTGCTGCACATGCGCGCCACTGTAGAAATGTTGTGCGCAGGCACAGAAGACCGGAGTGCCCTGAAAATTTAAAATCTCCCAGCTAATAAAGGTAGCCGAGAGCAAGGAGATGTCCCCGGGGGCCGCGGTGTAACGGCGATCATGTAAAGTTAAAAAGAAAGTTTAAAAAATTAAAGTTTCATCTCCCCTCACGGATACGATCCATGAGGGGAGGTGAAATTACTTACCTAAGGCCTCCGGCAATGTCCCCTGAAGAGATCCTTATCCACGGACCTTTACACTGCTTCGGCGCAGGCACCCATCGCTAAAATGGCCAACGCAAGCGCAGAAGCCAGGGAGGGCCCGGGAAATTTAAAATGTCCTTGCTCCTGGCTACTAGAGGTAGCCTGCAGCAGTGACCAAGGGCTACGGTGAGGGTCTCCGGTCACGTGATCGCAGTTATCCAATGGATAATGGCAATTATGTAAAAGTTAAAAACAAAATTGAAGTCTAATCTTCCCTCACCGATACAATCGTTCACCACGGACCTTCCCCAGCTTCTGCGCATGCTCCCGCTGGCAAAATGACGGACACATGCGAAAAAGACCATAAGGGCCCGGGAAATGTAAAATCTGCAAAGGTAGCTGAGATCCTGGAGCAGAGGCCTCCTGGAATCATCCCTGGTCACATGATCGCCATTATCCAATTGTATACAAGAGTAGCGATCAACCATTAGGCCTGTCTCGCACGATCAGATAGGAATTGCGGACTCTGCATTTGATCCGCGGTAATATGCAGATCAATCAAATGAATTGGATTACAGAATTCCGCTCACATTAGCTGGTCGGAATTACATAATCCACTCTCAGAAAACAGAAAGCAGCATGTGCAATTTGGGCTCTATGGTCGCGGAGATATATTGCGTATGGGCTTCGGGGACCTGCATCATCGCTAAGCGACGGCGTGGGAAAAATAAAAAAAACAAACAATAAAAGGTGTTCTGCACATGACCACTAGTGTGAGCATGCAGTTATGCGCGGTACATTACGTGGCCATATGCAGGGCCATAGCCAGGCACACAGCTGAGATCCGCTGCGGTCCTCTTGTGCAGAACACCCTTGGTATATGTAAAAGGGCCCCAAGATGTAGCATACACACTTTTTATATCACATGCATGATCCCAGCGTCAGCATGGCTCATCTGTCCAACCACAGCCAATCAAAATAATAGATAGCAGAGCATTACAATTTTTGTAATAATTATCAATGCAATTTGAAATAGCAGTACCTCAGGTTGACCAGTAGGGGTCAGACAAGACCCATAAAATATAACATCATGCAGTTTAAACCAACAAGGTTCTTCACAACCCACTAAATTGTAGGGGTTACAGAGTGACCTCTTTATATCTGCCCACAGCACTCTCCCATAGAAGACTAGAGGCAGTGGCTAGAGCTCACCTCCTCCTCATCCCTGCACAGGTCACAGAGCATGTCTTTTGTGCTTATGGCTAATACGGCTGCAGTAAAGCATATGTCTGAATGCACTTATAATAATAACATTTTTTTGTATAGCACCAACATATTCCACAGCGCTTACAAGACAGGGTAATAAAAACAAGACCACTGTTACATAGTAATCAATTGATGGAGACAGTAGGGGTGAGGGTCCTACTTCAACGAGCTTACATACTACAGATAATGGGGTGATACAGAAGGTAAAGGGGCTGGAGATGTGCACGGTATGGAGAGGTGGAGAGTGAGGGATGCTATACACATAGGCAATGGTCAGGCTGTATAGTGGCTGCATCGGTATGACTATAGGGGCGGTTGATGGCGGCTAGCAAAGATTGCAGTCGGTAGGACAGGGAGCATGTTATCAGGGGGGTACAGAGGGGTTTGGTTTAGGAGATATGGTATGCCTCCCAGAAGAGGTGCGTTTTTAGAGCACGCCTGAAGTTCTGCGAGTCACTAATTGCCCAGATAGTTTTGGGTATCACGGTCCAGAGGACAGGTGCTGCTCTAGGGAAGTCTTGGAGGCGGGAGGGTAGTGAGTGTGAATTGAATTCTGTATTTGCCAGGCAGCCAGTGCAGTGACTGGCACAGGGCAGAGGCGTCCGAGTAGCGGCTGGACAGGAAGATGAGCCTGGCTGCCACATTCAGGATGCATTGGAGGGGGTAGAGTCTGGCGCAGGGGGCCAATCAGCAACGAGTTGCAATAATCGAGCCGAGAGTCAATGAGGGGGACAGTAAGCATTTTTAGCGTGTCCACAGTGAGAAGAGGGCAAATTCTTGCGATGTTCTTGAGATGCAGCTGATATGTTCAGGTGAGAGATTGGATGTAGGAGGTAAAGGAGAGATCGGAGTCGAAGATGACCCCAAGGCAGCGGGCGTGCTGGGAGTTATGGTGCCACACACTGAGATGGAGATATCAGGATGAGGTTGGTTAGTAGAGGGCAGAAACACCAGTAGGTCAGTTTTTGAGAAATTCACCGGCGCTGTGATGTCACAGGAAGAGGTGTATAACTGGGTGTCATCAGTGTAGAGGTGGTATTCGAGGCCAAAACTCCTGATGGCTTGTCCAATAGGGGCTGTGTAGATGAAGAAAAGGAGGGGGCCAAGGACCGAGTCCTGGGGTACCCCAACAGCAAGGGGAAGAGGAGGGGAGGGGGCCGAGGACCGAGCCCTGGGGTACCCCAACAGCAAGGAGGAGAGGAGGGGGCCAAGGATCAAGCCCTGGGGGACGCATATATCTATATTACACTCAAGTTCGGCACTAACAACCAATCAGGTTGAATTAGGGAACCCAAACAAGCAATGAGCTTGAATCTGACAAGCCATATAGATATATGCCTGGGGGACCCCAACAACAAGAGGAAGAAGAGAGGAGGGGGCAAAGGACCGAGCCCTGGGAAACCCTAACAGCAAGGGGAGGAGGAAGGAAGGTAAAGCCAGCTAAGGAGACACTGAAGGAGTGGTCAGATAGGTAGGATGAGAACCAGGAGAGAGCAGTGTGCTTTAGAGCAATGGAGCGAGGAATAATGAGGAGGAGTTTGCGGTCAACAATGTCAAACGCTGCGGAGAGGTCGAGGAGGATCAGTAGGGAGTAGTCGCCCCTTTATTTGGCCATCGGGAGGTCTTTGACACTTTAGTCAGGGTGGTTTCTGTCGAGTGTAGAGGCGGAAGCCGGACTGTAGGGGGTTAAGAAGAGAGTTTTCTGATAGATAGCTTATCAGGCGGGCGTAAAACAGGCGTTCTAGTAGTTTGGAGATGAAGGGGAGATTTGAGATGGGTCTGTAGTTGGCAGCATCAGTCAAGTCGAGTCGATTTCTTTAGCAGTGGGAATATGATTGAATGAGGAGGGGAAGTTGCCAAAGGTCAGAGAAAGATTGAATATAGTGGTGAGGTGGGAGATGACCACCAAGGAGAGGGACCAGAGGAGGTGAGAGGGACCGGAGGAGGTGAGAGGGACCGGAGAAGGTGTGAGGGAAGAGAGAACAGAGGTGTGAGTGGAGCGGATCACTAGCGCAGGTGGTGGGGCGAGCAGAGGAGAGCAATCTGGAGACTTCTTCCTCTGTCGTTGACCTAAGTACAGAGAGAGCAGGGGCTGGATGCAGTACTAACAAGACTATGGTTGGGGCTAATCTGAGATTGGGAAGTTATTTCCTGCCAGATGTTGTCGATTTTCTTTTTGAAGTAAGCAGCCAGCTCTTCAGCACTGAGATCTGTCACTGGAGGCTGCAGTTTTGGGCTTAGAAGGGAGTGGAAAGTATCTTTTAGGCCTCATGTACACGGGGAAAATCAGATCCGCTGCAGATTCTCCATGGAGAATCTGCAGCGGGTCCCTCCTGCCCCGCGGACATGAGCGCCGAAAATAGCAATTTAAAAACATTTACCTATCCGGCGCGGGCGGGGAATGTCAGCTGTTCCTCACGGCCGGATCTTCATTTTCGGCCGGCGGATGAATTCCTGACGCCGGCGGCACGTCGTCGACGTGCCGCGCGCATGCGCCGGGCACATCCGCCGAGCCGAAGCAAGGAAGATGCGGCCGTGAGGAACAGCTGACATTCCCCGCCCGCGCCGGATAGGTAAATACTTTAAATTCCTATTTTAGGTCTCCCGCGGATCCGGACGGCTTCCATAGGCTTCAATAGAAGCCCGCGGGAGCCGTCCCCGCGGGAGACCCGCACGAAAATGGAGCATGGTCCAGATTTTTCCATGCTCCATTTTTTTTTAAATCCCTTTTATTGACGATCCGCGGGTATTTATCTACCCGCGGGTGGTCAATGCATCCCTATGGGATGCGGATCCGCATGCGGGAGATCCGCTGCGGATCTTAAATCATATTTTGCCCGTGGACATGAGCCCTTAGAGTTATGGGATAGCGAGGAGACAAGAGAGGTGAAGATTTGGTTGCAGGGGTGTATCTAAAGGCTCAGGGGCCCGGGTGCAAAAGTTCAGGTTCGAGATCGAGAATATTGCCATCCTTATGAGTGGGAGAGGCTGTGAGTTGTCAGAGACGAAGGGGGAAAGTGAGCGATAGAAGCTGAGCAGCAGATGGGGAGTTGGAGTCGTTGGTGTGGATGTTAAAATCACTTAGGATGAGGGTTGGGATTTCACAGGAGAGTAAGTGATCCAGAAATAGGCGAGGAGCACCTGGGGGGGCGGTAGATAACTGCTACTCGCATGGACAGCGAGCGGAAAAGTCATAGCATATGTACTTCAAATGATGGGAAAGTGAGTGAAGGAACTGGGGCATGACCTGCTAGGTGCATTTTGGAAGAGCACCTACTCCTCCACCTCGTCTGTTTTCTGGTGCAGCAGGGGAGGCCGGTCAGACTGCGGTATCCACGTTTCTGTGAGAGCGAGCAGGTTTAGGCAATTAGCAGTGAAAAAGCCATAGATGGTGGATAGTTTGTTCTATGTTGACTGGCAGTTCCAGAGTGCACATTTAAAGGAGTCAGGGGAGGGTATGCATGGGCTAGTGGTTGGGCTAGGAGGGTGTTTCAGTGGGGCAGGTGGGGGGTAATACCGTAGTTAGGGGCACTAGAGGGTGGGCTAGGATTGGGAGAAATATTCCCTGATGCTATTAACTGCAGTTCAGGCAAGATGGACGCCTCCATAGTTATGTAGAACTAAAAAATCTAAAATCAGGAAATAACAGATTGGAAAAAAGGAAAATGTTTAACAAACTGGTTTTAATTAGTAAAACATATATAGGTGATAGATTCCTTTACGGGGCTAAAGATTACAAATACTTGGCTGTATTCATTCAAAAACAGTGCCACACCTCACCACAGGTTGTGTGTGGTATTGCAGCTCTTTGACCTGTTACCGCAAGTTATATTGCTGGGAGAAGATGATCACCTATTGTGAACGGTGGATCCTGTGTTATCTATAGATGTGTAATCCTGCTTGTGATGAGTGAGATGACTGCTGCAAAGTTTTCTCTAAAAATTAGGTGTCAGTCCATTATTTGGCTCTGTGCTCAGTGTGAAAAATGCAGGATTTTTTTTTTTTTAAATATAGATTGTGACCGAAAATTTTCAAAAAATCACCAAAAATTCTTAAAAACGTATGTTTAACAGAAAAATGTGTTTTACATTATAAGTAATTTTCTGATGACACATTCCCTTTATGTCTTCACTAGAACCCTTAGTGTTCACACCGGAAAGACATCAGGAAAACTGACATGTTTTTATGAATTGTGGTCAATGCTCTATATTTTGAATATTTTTGCAATAAAGGGTACATTTTACATTTCTTGTTCTACAATTGGCAGCGCTGCAGTTTCTCCTTGGTGCTACTGGCCCAGATGAGGAGGATACATAACATCACTATACACTACACTGAGGAGGTTGAGGTGCGGTCTGAGGGACATGTAGGCTACTACAGAGGACGTGTTAAAGGAAGTCCTTTAGATTATTTTTGCAATATTAATGCTATACGTTTAATATTTGTGTAATAAATGATACTTTTCCAATTTCTTGATCTACCATTGGCTGAGCTACATTTTGCCTGTGGTGCTATTGGTCTACATGCAGTTGGTCGAGCGCTTCTGTTCTTTGTCTCCCTGCATTATACTCCACTCCCTTCTCTTCCATCCAATCAGCTGCAGTGTTTTCGTCACATGAGCCATGCCCGCTACCTTTGCTCATGCAAGGGGACAAGTGGTGGCGGCAGCAGCTAGTGAGGGGACACTATGGCTGTGGACAATGGAGGACCCAGAAGCAGGAGCTGCTACATCTGAGGGTCTAGAATGCAGATCAAAGACCTGAAGGGAATGTTCAGGTGGCGAGTACCCAGTATATGGTAGGTCAGCGACCCCTATGCCCATCACATGACACTGACAGCAACCCCCTCTGTGCCAGTGCACTGGATATTGAAAATAAACCCGTGATTATAGGTGCCACCTGATCTTTAGCGCACGTAGTATTAACAATGTGTGAGACAGATAGGACAAGTCCTATCTTTTCTTGACCGTACAAATAACGGGTGAGAATCCTGAAAGTCAAAGCAAAACCACTGAAATCCATTGAAATCAGTGGTTTCATCTCGTTCCGTTATGTGGCTGTGATTATCACAGCCACATGAGGGGAGAAATAGATGTTTGCCAGAATCCACCCTGAGGGCAAAAATACATGAACGTGTTTTTCTCCCCTTATGTGGCCGTGATAATCACAACCGCATAACGAAATGACCTGAAACCACTGATTTCAATGGATTTCAGTGGGGTCGTTCTCACTATTGGGATTCTCACCCGATAATTGTACAGGCAGCAAAAGACAAAAGAGAATGCAACTTGCAGGAAAGATAAGGCAGAACCCATCTTCCCTCTATTTTTTCAAATGTAGTAGAAATGATGTTTAATCAGCGTAAAATGTCTATTGATTTGTATAAACTAGATGTATTACACAGCTGTAGTGATTTGACTCTGTAGTGTGCTATAACAGTAGTCCAATGTAAAGTTCCAATGCAGCCACTCTAGGGTTAAATTACATAGGTATGCAGTAAAGGTGAAAGTATATTTTGGGCGGCTCCCTGTCCCTACTCCCCTCTCCTCAATACTCCTGAGACAAAGAAACTGGTCTTTGCCTGTCCACATGTTGAGGGAACAAAGGCTAGTCTGTACACGGGGCCTGAGGAGGCGGGGGGAGGGAAGAGGTTCTTTATAGCTTAACCAATAAAAATAAATATACATTACGTATGTAATATGTTATACGCCCATAAAGGGCAGGTATTTTGTGTTTTAATAAAAGAAGCTCTGGGATTGTTTTTCCCCAGAACTCTCTGTAAGCTTCACACTGACACGTGTCTCTGAATTCTTCTTCCATGCGTATATCAGAGTTTTGCAATTAGGAAGCTACAGAATACCCCAGAATCTGCTGGAGAAATTCATATCCAGAGCACAAACTCCTGCGGCTATGGCATGGAACTGGAAAAGCTGGAGAGTGGAAAAAACCCTCATTGATGAGCAACTATGCTCCGTGTCGGGAAGTGTAGTTGCGCATGCGGCCATGTGAAGAAGCCCTCAGGGGGATTCACACAGATGCGTTTGTGCGTGTATTTGTGTGCGCAATACGTCTTCAATGTTTTCAATGTCACCTGTTGTTTTTGTGCACACATTCCGTGCGCGAAAAAAAACAGCATGCTTTTAGTGCGCATTTGCGCACCAAAGGCCCCGTAGGATAGCTGCGTGATTGCGCATTACTCTGCATAATTTAATGGGAAATCGAACACATCTGGAACTAATTAGGCTGCATAGCCTTTTAAAGCACGGTGCGGGTGTGTCCCGCATCCATGTGAATGGGTCCCTACAGAACAAAAAAATATAGTAATGCGTGCGAAAGCACGACATTCATGGGACAAAATTTGGTGCTACTGCATGTATTTTTGCTCATGCGGCCATGTGAAGCCACCTTGAGGATGAGTCATGCTTAATGGGGTTATCCTGATATGTAGAGATATCTACAGGTAGGGGAAAACGTTATGATCGCTGGGGGTTTGACCACTGAGACCCTCACCAATCTAAAGAATGGGGGTCCAGATGGTCCCATATGGATTTCGGAGATTTCAGCAATTTCCAGCACTGCCACTGAAATGAATGGAGTTGTGGCAGCATGTCATTAGAAGTGGAAAAAAAATTCAGAAGGAAAGTAGAGGAGCAAGAGACCCCGATCACAAACTAACACGTTTCTACACAAATGTATAGAGCATGTGAAACAAACAAGGAGAATTGGAGCTCCTAACACAGGAAGAGAAATATGATGTCATTGGCATCACATAAACTTAGTGGGATTATACACATAATTGGAATACAAGGCTTGAAGGATAGAACTTATTTATAAGAAACAGACCTAATAAAAGGGGAGGAGGTGTTGTGTTGTATGTTAGGGAAACATTCATCTCCACAGAGATTCAGGCTTCAGAGCTGGGAATTCTGTAGAAACTGTTTGGGTAAGAATACAAGAAGAGAACAACAGAAAGGACACCATTGTAGGCATTTACTATAGGCCGCCTGGACAAGCAGTAGATATGGAGAAACTCTTTCTACATCAGATGGCCAAGCTCTCAAAGAAGCCCAACATAGTGATCATGGGAGATTTTACCCATCCAGACATTTGTTGGGAATCTCTCTCATGTAAAAGTAATGGATCCAACAAATTCTTATCCTCTCTTACTGACAACAACTTGAAAATCATTGGTTTCATAGTTATGCATTTTCACTCACTCTCGCATCGCAAGAAAACATATCGCTAGTGGGTAGGAGCCCTTATCAATCAGGTATGCCTAATTATTATTTGACACATCGAAGAAGAAAACAATGAGACTCAAGTGATGTTTCCATGCTCTTTTGCAGCGTTTTACTATTTATATAGTTTAGATAGAAAAATACAAAGCAATCATAATAATCGTCACAACTATCGTAAGTAATATAATTTTAGCATTTTTCTCCAGCATATTGTCAGCCAATCACAGCCATCGCTTGATGAACCAATCACAGCCATTAATCGAGTACTGGTTTTCACAGCCAGCGCTTCCAGGAGGCAGGAATTTTTCAATCTCTGGCCTGAAGAGCTGAAGAAGACAAGTGCCAGGGACCAAGAAGAAGCTGCAGCGGAGCCCCGGACAGTGCTTCTAAGTGAAGTTTACTTTCTTTTTCCTTTTTTAGCAGTTACAGCTTATTTTAAGGGTAGGGCTTATATTTGCTACAAAATCGCGGTATTGCCGCGAGAAGACACAGCGATATCACACGGACCAGTGATGCGATATTGCTGCGATTTTCTCGCGGTGATGCCATGTCGCCCAGTGTGAAGAAGGCCTTAAGTGAATTATATTAACCTTGGTGGATGAGTGTCCAGAAGTCAAGTGAACTTTTCTTTTTCTTGGGAGGATAATATGCAGAAACATCTGCTAGATTTCTCTTAGATTTTCCCCTGTTTTGTTTCTACACATTGTTCCTGAACCAGGTATATCCCTAAGGCTAATCCCATGGGAAGGGCTTTCATCTTCATCGAGCCAGGGCTAGCCCCTGACCGGGACTTGTCTTCACCTCACTACCCAATCCAGTGTTTCGCAGGGCTGAGGAGAGCTCTCATAATCATGTGGTTACAAATTGGCATTTGATAGACATTGTCATAAGCGAGCTATCTAGGGTTTACCATGTTGGTAAATGGCTTAGTTTCTGTCACGTCGGGCGCACCTTGACGCAGGATGGACGCAGGAGTGATATTACGTTCAAACCGGACGTGCTGGCTGGAACACCAAAGGGACAGTGAACTGCATACTGGGAACTGGACTCATGGACAGACATAACATAAGGACTGACAAACGACCAAAACATTCACCTTGCATACCTGCACACATAACAGATGGAATTGCTATAAAAGTGCGAGGCATTAGTTCATGGATTGGCCAAGTCACTTAAACCTGCAAGCCACTTCAAGACTCCTCACTGTTTCACAGATCTCTACTCTAACAAGACAACAGTACCCTGCCTGCAAGCAGGGCGATCGCCCTGATAAGGGCAGCCCCGCACTGGAACCTAAGGGATTCACTAGAGATGACAAACAATCTAGCAGGACAGGACACAGTGCACATCAACACACTAAGGCTAGCATGCAAGACAGAACACACAAAGAACAGGACTGTCCACACCTAATGTCAGGCCACCTGCACAGACACTGGACAAGACACTGTTCACACACATAGCACATATGGCATGTGTGAAAAATGTGGGTCTATTGCACTGCTCGTTGTGAGCTGGAAGCTATTTATCCATTCGGTAAGTGAAATAGAGGCTAAGGACTGCACCTTCTTCAAGACAGCAGACACAGCAAACACTGTAAGTTTCAAGGGTCTTAATCACTGAGGTTTTGTGTTTAGCTCATGTTTACACATGTCCAGAGATTTTGACAGTCCTTAGAACATTCCACATGCCCACATTTCTCCATCAAGAAATGTTGAAGTAATCACTTAATTTTGGTGATATTCAACAGGTATCATAGCCTTATCAATCAGGTATGCCTAATTATTTGATCCATCGGAGAAGAAAACAATGAGAAAAACTCAAGTGATGTTTCCAAGCTCCTCTGGAGTGTTATATTATTTGCATAGTTTATATAGAAATGCCGGAGCTGAGCACAGAGGGCAATAAGCATAGGCAGCATGACAGGGTTAACGGGGAGTAAAGGGGTTAACTAGTCCAGAGGAATGCTGCAAGCTGAGAGGGGAGTTTTTACAGGAAAGTGTGAGAGGAAGACAGGAGGAGCCAGACCAGTAGCTGAAGAGCCAGGAGAAGGAAGACCAGAGCCATGGAAGAAGAGAGAAGATTGTGAGAAAACTGCAGACAGAAGATTGACAGTAATGGGTCTAGCAGCTGGAGAAGTTCCTGAGGTCCAGTGGAAGAAGAAGGAAGAGCCTGAAGAGGTAGGCTGCTACTTATTCAAGATGGAGGCTGTGTTGGTGAGGATCTAGGTGGTGGCAGAGGAACATGGCCGTGAGTGGCTGCAGCGGCTGACCGGGGAAGCGCTGGAGAACGAACTGGCTACAGGAGTGGTGAGAGAAAGGAGATCGCGGACTGCGCGTGGGCCGGCGCAGCTGAGCCCCGGGCACACGCCTATCTGCAGGTGCCGTGTCAGGAGTCCATCCCAGGACCCCCCAATAAGGTCCTCTCCCATAAGTCCACCCAATAGGGGGGGGGGAGCAGATGTGGGAGAAATTCCCAGATCTGGGCCCCGTGCGACAAGGGGCGATGTCTTGCGCCGGACACTCCTTGGAGAGAAGAGATGGCATGGGGGTGGCCTCCTGCCGCATAGCTGATCATGCATGAGCTGGCGGCCACTACACGGAGGGAGACACCAGTGTAGGCAGGCTTTGAAAAAAGTTTAGTGATGGCCTGGTGCAGTTCAGCACCCAGAAGGTCCCGCGGCAGCTACGAATAAAGCTGAGCGCTCGGGGAGAAGAAGGTCAGCGCAGAGGGACATCGATAATGAGGACAGAGTACAAAAAGGAGAAAGAGGAAGAGGGCAGGCTGGGGGAAGCAAATTTGGCTTTTGTTGGCAGCTCAATGAAGGACAGTGTAAGTTTGGTGCAGGATGCAAGTTTAACCCTTTCCAATCCAATTTGTAGCCTGGTTTTCCTAGGGGGCTTACTCTTTTTCTGCTGTTATACAATAGCGCTATCTGCTGGCTAAAGCCAGTACTGCATGAGGTGACACGTTGGATAGGCTCTGACAGCAGAGAGGCTGGCAATATACAGTAAGAGAACCCCGACAGATGTTTACCAACACCGGAGCTGTACAGCCTTAAATCATAATGTCTTCAGACGTCAGACAGTGGATTGGATAGGGTTAAGCATGCCTGCTTCCATTGTAGCGCCAGGTCTCACAGAGTATCTCGATGCTTAAAAAAAAAAGGGCATGGTTTTTGAGAAAACGGAGGACTCCGGTGAAATTGGCAGAGATGGTGCCGTTTACATATCCGGACATGGAGAAAGAGGGGCTATTGTTTAAGGGTTTTTAGCGAGGGGTTCATTATTAGGGTAGCGTTTTTTTAGGGGTAAGTTGAGAGGCTTGAGGAATGTTACAAAGAATTTTTTAGTTAAGCAGGCAGTGAAAGGATTGAGAAGGGGGAAGGTGTGGCGTGATTCGAGGAGACCGGTCGACATTGGATACCATGGGGCGGGCATTGGATACCATATACGTGGATCCTTTTGAGAGAACGTTATGTCAGGCAGTGTTCTCAGTGGCGTTTTTCGGGGACTAAGTATAGGGGAGTTAGTTTCGCATAGAAAAAGGTGGGGGGGGGGGGGGGCGGTTAACAGATGGAGGATTTTAGTTTGGTGGACAGGAGGCTAGAATTTTTCATTCAGCGGTCACAGATGGATCAAGGCGGTTGTGGACAGAGGGTGTGCTTTGGAGGGGTTAAAGGGGGTGCAGATATGCCCGATACAGGCGTGGGGAGATTAGTGAGGATAGGTGGTGTTCACGGGGTAATGAATTATATTTTGGTTCTGTTTTTGTTAAAGATCATTGGCTATCGTTACTGTGGATTTTGGGGGCACTCTTACATTTTGTGGGGGGGAGTAAGAGCAGCAGTTAGATTAATTGTATGATCGGAGAGAGTCCCTAGGAGGAGTTGGAGGGGAGTGAGGTTGGTGAAGGGTGTGAATATGGCCAGGATAAAGCTAAACGGTGAGGTTTCTTGTTTTATAGGTCGCAAGGGCGGCATGGCTGTTAGGCATGTAGATTGGAGGCAGGTACAGGTAATTACTGGAGATCGGACGGGGATCACGGAAATGTCATAGGGATAGATTTGTGGTCAAAAAGGAATTTAAGAGGGCATTGAATGAGCTCTAGTGTTGTGGAGGGCAGCACAGGCTTGAGGGGGTCAGCTGTCCTGGCTGTGGCGGTGAGGGGAGGGGTCCTTGGAGTCAGCAAAAAAGTATGGTGGAGGGGAAGGCAGGGGCTGGATAGCTATCTTCCCCTTTGATTGTTTAATTGGTAGGTCTGTTGCCTCTTTGCTTTGCCAGGTCGGTGCCCTGCAAAGTTGGTGGGTGTGGCTAGCCAGGGTGTAGTAGACATCATGATTAATATAAAATGTCTATCGATTTGTATAACGTAAATGTATTTTGCTGTTGTAATGACTTTTAGCTCTGGAGTTTGATCGACACACAATCTAATCATAGTATTTACTAGACAATGGGATGGTGAAGGATGTCTGATCTAATGTTAGCTAAGTACATAGGGATTGCACAAGAGACCTCTAAGAGTTAAGGGCTATAGTGTTATGTGTATATCCTGTGTTCAATACTGAGTGTTTACCTAGGCCCCTTCCACTCCTCACAATCTATTTAAACAATGATTTGTCAACTACACAGAATTCCTTAAGGCTGTCTGCATGCTAAAGAAGACAAAGTCCATACTATGGCGGACGTGAGGAAGGGTGGGTAGGGAGGCGGGAGATTCTATATAATCCAGCGAATAAGAATATATATATGTTACTGATGTAATCTGTTAAACGCCCATAAAGGGCAGGTGTTATCCTTTTTCAATAAAAAGGCCTGTCTGGACGTCTCTCCCAGAAGAGCCATTTTTAACATGAGATTCATACCTTGTGTTTGACTTGGTCAGTGTGCGCATACTGCTTCCACACAATTAGGAAAGCTGCAGAATACCCTGAAGCCTGCTGGAGAAAACCCTATTCCAGCTCAGTGGCGTCCCTGGGTGGGCGGTGGATCTGTGAGGTCACAGCCTGGAACGTATAGAGACCGGCAGATAGCACGCGGAACTCAGGGGCCCAAAAACTACAGAACACGGTAAGATTGCTTTATCTACCTGTGTCAAAACTGATTTCTAACTGCTAAATCTGCCTGTATCTGATCCAGACTAGACCTTCACTGAAAGACAGGTAATAACTCTAGTTCTGTCCACCCGAAAAACCACCATGTTACCTGTCTAGGGGTATTCTGTATGCTGTTGCTGTTGTGTCTGAGACGGTTAAAGACTGTGTACCTAAGACCAAGAGACAAATTCTGTGAGGATTAACCTTTTGTGTGTAGAGGGGCGGACTCGAGTGTATAGCAGGACATAGTCTGTGTTCCTATACGCTTTGAGGGTGCACGCCCGAGGGCCACGCTCCCCTAGGTAATAGGGCACGGTTGCTCTAATACGCTTGGAGAGCGGGCAGGTAAATTTGAAAAACGCGTATTCATTTTTGTATGATTGAGCTCGGTATATGCTCTTGTACAAAGGGAGGAATACCTGGGAATTTTAGCCGTGCGTTGTGACGGCTCTGGATACTGTTGAGGTCTTTGGTCACTGAATATAATCGTCAGTCTCTGTATAGTTAAATGTCCTGTCCAAACTGTGTTCAGGGAGTGTTGTTGGGGATTACAAGTGGAGGGTGGGCTGTTGCTAAGGTAGGTGAGCCATATACCTTGAGCCGTTGTGGGTATTCTCCAGTAATCCCGTCTGTACCGTTTGTTCGGTGTTATAGAATTAATGTGCATTGTGATCTGAGTGGGAAAGAGGGGTTATATTGGAAGGATTTGAAGAAAGCAGATTTTACAAGAGGAACATTACTGTGTCCAGAAACTTCGGATAGGATAGACTTGGTAGGTAGGATAGAGTTGAGCAGATTGAGAAGATTGAGCAGATTCATATGTAACGTCGCTCTCCACCTTCAGCGGGTCCAGGTGCTTTTCAATCACTGGCCAGTAGGTGTCTCCTGCTTTAACTTCAGTAAGGGCTTGGAGGTCCTTCCAGGTAGCACTAAAATTCTTCTGAATCTGTACCAGTCTCCGGTAAAAAGGCATCGGCTGTCTCTCCGGGTCAGGGAGACTGGTGTTAAGGGTAGACGCCTGAGTGGGAGTAAAAGAAACGTACAACACAGGAGCGTCGGCTGGAAGCCGGACTCCTGCGGACTTGGGAGGCTGTTGGCTGTGGGCTAAACGTGCGGGCCCTGGCATCCGGGCCCGCTGGTCTCCACTTGCGTTAATGAAGTATTCAAGGCGGTCCTGCGCACTTCGGATATCTCTCTGTACTCCTTGGAACTCCCCCAGGAGGCTACGGGCTACATTGGCACTAGCGGGGGATGGATCTGCCCATAGATGGAGTCCGTAGCCAGGGGCAACGCTCGGGGAACCATCTTCCCCTAACATCATGAGGGGAAGGCTGCCAGAATTGAACTGGTTAGCTTGTTCTACAGTGCCTTCTAGGGATAGAGGCACAGTGTTGGATGGCACATGAAAAGAGCCATCTGCATGTAGCACTGGATACAGGGATGTCAGAGAATTAGGATTCCCGGGTGTAGCAAGATGGCCGCCGGAGGAAGGGGCGGGGCCAGGTGAGGCAAGATGGCCACCGGAGGAAGGGGCAGGACCAGGTGAGGCAAGATGGCCGCCAGAGGAAGGGGCGGGGCCAGGTGAGGCAAGATGGCTGTCAGAGGAAGGGGCAGGGCCAGGTGAGGCAAGATGGCTGCCAGAGGAAGGGGCAGGGCCAGGTGAGGCAAGATGGCTGCCAGAGGAGGAAGGGGCGGGGCCAGGTCCTGTCCCTGATGGGGAGGGACCGGAAGTGATGTTACCGACACTAGAAGTGGACACAAAGGAAGAAGTAACATCACGGTAGGGGCGGGGCGCCCCACAATTACTGCAGACCTCACGCCATGTGGGATTTTGAACATTACAAACAAGGCAAGTCCAGCAGGAATGGCCGCGATCATAGGGAGGGGGTATAGTGGACACAAAGGCATTACACTGTTCATGATACAAGTAATACACATCCCCCCCTCCTTCACCTCCTCCTCCACCCAACTCTGCTCGTGTATCCCTTTTGCTACTCTATACCACGCCTCAGCAGACTGCAGCACCCCCCTATCTGCTAGAGCCCCCTTTTTGTCCTTCAAAACTTTCCTCCATTGTTCTGGCTGTAATCTACCACCCCTAATCTTCTCCCATCCTGCAACTTTTCTGATCCTCTCCCATTGTTCAGCAAACTCTGCTCCCTCCCTTTCAGCAACCAAATCACAAGCTCTATGACCTTTGTCCTTGCTCACTTTGTTCCCCATTTTCTAAACAACCTGCGTCTATGTCAGCGAACGGCAGGGACATGCGACGGGTGTCCTTGCCCAATCTCACGGCCCCAGAATGAGGCCAGTTGGCTACTACTCTGCACAGCTAGACACAGTAGCCCGAGGAGGGCCCTCCTGCCTAAGGGCCGTTTTTGCTGCTCAGGTCCTGTTGGACAAAACCTCGGACCTTGTTTTGGGACACGCTTTGATCGTTCAAGCTCCTCATGACATTACGGCCATCCTCAATCAAACGCAACCAAAACATCTTTCGGCAGCAAGACACCTCAGACTGCAATGTTCGCTCCTCCTTCCGGATAATGTGACTCTACGCCGATGCCATATACTCAACCCCTCCACTCTCCTCCCACTTCCTGAGGGGGGTGTAGAGTCAGAAGAGGAAAAAGAAACAAATGATCCGGGGGTGCCCGAACATGATTGCTTTGAGCTCATGAAACAACAAACCTCACACCTACCTACTGTCCTAGATACCCCACTGCGGAATCCCGAACTTACAATTTTTATTGACGGTTCCAGGTACGCGGACAGCAAGGGAAGGTTTCACAGCAAGGTATGCGATCACTACGGAAGACACTATCCTCCAAGCTCAGAGACTGCCTTCAACGATGTCTGCACAAGAAGCAGAACTGCAAGCCCTGATTTCAGCCTGTAAATTGGCCAAAGGGAAGACTGCAAATATCTACACGGACTCCAGGTATGCTCTTGGAGTGGCACACGACTTTGGACTAATATGGAAAACCAGGGGATTCCTGACGACAGCTGGTACTCCAGTGAAACATCATGAGGCTATCGGAGAACTGATGGATGCGCTACTTCTACCTACCCAAGTGGCTGTGCTGAAAGTCAAGGCTCACGGAAAGTTAAATTCACCAGAAGCTAGAGGGAACTATCTAGCCGACAAGGCAGCTAAAGAAGCAGCAGCAGGTCCAGACGAAGGAAGTGAGACTCGAGTGGAGGATCAGCCAATGGAAATGGTCGCTCGGACAGGACCAGAAGTGTCTACCACCCCAGATGTAAGAAGTCTTTCAGAAGCACAGGCGAGAGTTACGCCAGAAGAGCTGAAAATCTGGGAAGATAAGGGGGCTACCAAAGACAGAAGAGGGCTGTATCAAATCTCAAGGAAACCCTGTCTTCCAAGATCTCTGTACCCGGCAGTGGTACAATGGGCTCATGTACCCACGCATTTATCCAAAATGCTGATGAATGCCCTCATTCAGAAGTACTACGTGGCCCCTGGAATCTCGGTTCTGACTGACCGATACTGTAAGTCGTGCGTTACTTGTGCGGAATGTAACCCAGGACGTATGGAGAGGGTTCCTGCAAAACACCTTGCCAGACCCATGTATCCCTTTCAACGGATCCAGATTGACCACATCCAAATGCCAAAGAGCGGGCGATACGAATACGCCCTAGTAGTAGTAGATGTCTTCTCCGGCTGGCCAGAAGCATACGCAGTGAGCAATATGACTGCAAAGACTACTGCTAAGAAACTACTCTCAGAACTCGTCTGCAGGTTCGGAATCCCAGAGGTCATCGAAAGTGACCAAGGTCCAGCGTTCACTGCCAACGTCACCAAAGAAATTTGGCAGGCCCTTGGTAGCAGTCTGCTGTTCCATACACCTTACCACCCCCAGAGTAGTGGAAAGGTAGAGAGACTTAATGGCACACTAAAGAGCAAAATGCTCAAAATGACGCAGGAAACAGGGCTACCCTGGACAGACTGTCTCCCAATAGCCCTGTTCAGTGTGAGATATACACCCAGGGGGGATCACGCACTATCTCCCTATGAAATCCTGTTTGGGTCAGCCCCAAGGTTAGGTTGTTACTACCCCCAACAGTTACAACTGCAATCTGATGTGTTGACTAAGTATGTGACTTCCCTTGCCAAAGAACTAACCAGGGTCCATGCACAGGTGTTCTCTTCCATTCCAGATCCAGAGGCGGACACCGGGACCCATACCTTGAAGCCTGGGGATTGGGTGTATGTCAAGAAGTTCCTCAGGAAACACTCCCTCGAGCCTCGATTTGATGGTCCCTACCAGGTGCTTCTGACTACTGCCACAGCTGTGAAATTAGCCGGAAGACCCACCTGGATCCACGCTTCCCACTGTAAGAAAGTTCCAGATCTGGGAGACCAGGTCTAGTCATGCTGTGGACATTATTCTGGTTGGGACTCGTCAGAGTGGGAGGTGGGTCTCGAGCAGTAATCATGAGAGAGGAGGGTGGCAACTGGAATCCTTGGTCGGAGGAATATGAGGGTACTGTTACCTTTTGGTATAACTCATCCAACACTCAGGTGGCCACATATTCCTTCGACTATTGTACTGTGGTCCCGTGTCTAAAAACAAAACCCCACCATGGGCCGGATTTAGCCCGATCCAGCTGGCTATATGACTTGTACACCCGGGGAATTCAATATATTTGTGTTACTGATAACGTCTGGGGAGAAGACTGTCGCTATTGGGGATCAGTGGGATGGAACACAGGAACAGACTGGTCCTATAAACCGCGAAGTGCCTTAAATAAAAAAGATAAGAACGGGAAATCCCTAATTAGTCGTATGACCCTCCTTAAAAATAATAAGGATAGTGGGAACTGGAAGGCTGAACTCATCATGTTGCTTGGCTTTAATATGGTTCTTACACTAACCATAGAAAATCCAAGCCCGGGAGACGAGGGGACTTATTGTTTGGGGACATACCGGTACGGGAGGACAGATCCCTTAGGGAAGTTTAAAATAAGGGAGATGGTAGATGCTCCCGAATGGAGGCCTTCACCTAGCCCTGTGCCTATATTTAACCCCCTGCGCCCCCAAATGAAGACCTTGACGAACATGATGGCCATAGCCGACCCTACCTTTGAAGACGTCATGACAGTAGAGACTGGCTACTCTGACCAGAATCTCTGGTTAGAGTGGATGAGGTACAATGCCAACAAGAGCAACAAGTCTAACTGTTACGTGTGCGGTAGTGCCCGACCGCACTTGGGGACGGTCCCACTGAATCTCCCTGTAGATGTTGAAAAGTGTTTCCTTAGTCTCTTCACGAACGTTTCCACCAATCACACTGTTTGTGAGAAGTGGAAAAAGGAATACCCCATAATCACCCAAGTGCCTCGCCCCGGGGAGAGTATTACAATCTACCCCGGAAACTACACCTGCTATGGAAACCGACAAGGGGGGAGATTTTTAGGGAACTTCACCAACGGGTATTGCTCCTCCTACAGTACACTGGGAGGGGAATGGACGCAGAATCAGGTCCAGTCCTTAGGAGACGTTTACTGGCTTTGTGGAGACATGAGGTTGAGGACCCGTCTGGAAGGTAATTGGACAGGAGAGTGTGCCTTAGCAAAAGCCCTTATGCCCCTCCACATCCTGTCAGATAACATTGAGGATAATGAGGTTACCCCCAATAGTTACCATAGAGTGAGACGAGAGGCTCCTGGCGGTAGTTTCGATTTACACGTGTACATTGACGCCATAGGACAGCCAAGGGGGGTACCTGACGAGTATAAAGCTAGAGACCAAGTTAAAGCTGGATTCGAGTCCATTTTCCCAATCATTACGGTAAATAAAAACGTTGACTGGATTAATTATATTTATTATAATCAGCAGCGATTTATAAATTACACCAGAGATGCCTTACAGGGACTAGCTGACCAATTAGGACCTGCCTCGACTATGACTTTTCAAAATAGAATGGCCTTAGACATGATTTTAGCTGAGAAGGGGGGTGTCTGTAAGATGATAGGGGAGACTTGTTGTACCTACATCCCAGACAATACAGGACCCACGGGTAAAGTCACAGTTGCCATTAAAAAGTTGACCGCACTATCGGAAGAATTAAAAAGAAACTCAGGGATAACTGACCCTTGGGACCAGTACTTTTCATGGATGAGTGGGTGGCAGAGAATTCTGGTGCAGATAGGCATTGCTGTTCTATGTGTACTGATTATCTTTTCTATTCTAGCCTGCTGTGTTGTCCCCTGTGTCAAAAAGACCTGTGAAACAGCTGTTGAAAAAGCAGCTCCCACAATGAGTTTACTGGATGCATCCCCAGATGGAGTGGACAAGTCCTACACCCCCTTGAAGACTCTAAATCCAACCTACAACGCGCTCCAGTTATAGGGTCAGACCACCCTCCTTGGAATTACGAGTCGGTGACTACGGGGGACCCAGGCTAGCTGTGGTCCAGTCGCAAGGGCTGTGAAGAACCCGTGGTTGGCTTGGAGAGCTTACCTTGGTATGCTCGATGGGCCTGCCTAGATTTGGGACCCCAAGGAGGGTCACCCGCAGATGATTGTGGAATTACTAGGGAAAGTTAGAGAATAGACATTTCAAGGGGGGATTGTAGTAGACATCATGATTAATATAAAATGTCTATCGATTTGTATAACGTAAATGTATTTTGCTGTTGTAATGACTTTTAGCTCTGGAGTTTGATCGACACACAATCTAATCATAGTATTTACTAGACAATGGGATGGTGAAGGATGTCTGATCTAATGTTAGCTAAGTACATAGGGATTGCACAAGAGACCTCTAAGAGTTAAGGGCTATAGTGTTATGTGTATATCCTGTGTTCAATACTGAGTGTTTACCTAGGCCCCTTCCACTCCTCACAATCTATTTAAACAATGATTTGTCAACTACACAGAATTCCTTAAGGCTGTCTGCATGCTAAAGAAGACAAAGTCCATACTATGGCGGACGTGAGGAAGGGTGGGTAGGGAGGCGGGAGATTCTATATAATCCAGCGAATAAGAATATATATATGTTACTGATGTAATCTGTTAAACGCCCATAAAGGGCAGGTGTTATCCTTTTTCAATAAAAAGGCCTGTCTGGACGTCTCTCCCAGAAGAGCCATTTTTAACATGAGATTCATACCTTGTGTTTGACTTGGTCAGTGTGCGCATACTGCTTCCACACAATTAGGAAAGCTGCAGAATACCCTGAAGCCTGCTGGAGAAAACCCTATTCCAGCTCAAGGGTATGGCTAGTTGGCCTCGGTGTCGGGAGGTCGGCGACTAGAGGCAAGTTGGTGAGCCTCCCGAGTCGGTTGGTTTGTGGCGGGAGGCGCGTGTTGGAAAATAGGGTCGCCCGAGTTGGTTATTATGCGACGGGGGACAGTTACAACTATTTCCCAGGTGGTGAGGCGACAGGATCCAAGGATCTCTCCGCAGTTTTTCCAGATGGTTATAAATGTTGTTTTATGTTAATGTTGTTTGTTATTAAATATGGCTGCTGTGGCCAAAAGTATCGAAAAATAAAATGGTGTCAGTGGTTACTTTAGGTAAGTGGGGTGAGGGAGGTTTTGAAGGGGGGATGGCTACAGCGGAGACGACTCCGTTATACCCGGGTCAAAAGAAATACAAAGCAGTCATATTTTTCTCCAGCATTCTGTTGCAAATCACGAATAATGCACCTTGGTTCGTGTGAATGGGCTAATTAAAGTAGCTGGAATTCGCCCGTTCACGTGATCTTTAGTGCAGTATAGCTGCAATCTTTGCATGGGTCTATACTGTGCGCGGACAGCGCTTGTGTGAACGAGCCCTTAGTGTGAGGGAATAACTGATGGAAACTAATAATGTGAGGGGTCACTGAAGGGCTTTATTATGTGATACCGAGGGTGTGGCTTTGCATAAAAGGGACATTGCCTGCCATAAGAACTTGCATGCTGCTACAGTTTTACCTATTCGTTGTTCAAAAGTTGAGAGTTATGGGGTGACATATGTATACAGAACTATACCAGTGCAGCTAATGAAACCACAAACTTGCAATGAGGACCGTAGCGGAGCCAGCAGACGGCTGCTGGGAGTGGAGCAGTGAGTATAGCTTAGTTTACTTTTAACTGTTTTCCTTCCTCTATATATTTTATCTACAAGTTGGCAGACCCCTGCAATTCTCTCTACTCCCATTTTGGCGCAATTTTTGGCAAAAACAAACTTAAGATGCAACACATTTATCATTCAGTGATGAACTGGTGCATTTTAAGACTGTCTAGTCTAAGTTTGCACTGGTATTAGTATGCCGTGATGCCATTAATTACCTGGATAAGCACTGTAAGCAGAGCAGGCAGCGGCTGCACAATGCTGCTCTACTATAAACATGAGAGACAAGTCATAAATCCCTTCTACAAGCTATAATTATCCGGATAACACGAGGCAGATAATCACCAGATATTGTTCCAGTCATCAAACCAAATATTGTCTTACAAGATGTAACATGAAGAACGAGACGGATTCTGTATCCTAAGGAACAAGATGAGGCGACACGTCATTGTGGTGCACACTGAGGATTGTGGGTTTTAATGTGACGGAGGAAACTTTAACATATTGGCGGCTCTCTAGTGCCCATCATTAGAAGCTGTTTATTCAGTAATGCATGAAATATTATATTAGTGTATCATGAGAAGCTGTAATCTTTCACCTATAAGGGTGTATTTGCACAAACGATTTTCTCATGTGAGTTCCATCCGACAGCGATATGGACGGAACTCGCATGGGAAAATAACGCATTGATTTCAAGAGAATATTGCGCAAAAAAAAAAAGGGCAGGAAGATAAAGCAGGACCTTTCTTTATCATATGTAGAAAAACTATGTGCGAGAAAGATAGGGCAAGTTAAGGTGAACGGATTTTCCCAGGGCTAAAGCGGGACAGATGGGTGTGGCCAGGGGCGGGGCTTATAGCAACATATGATTTTTACCTCCGTCATTATAACAAGTATAGGGCCATTTAAAAATAAACACAAGGAGAAAATTCTGTAGGATTTCCACATCCAAAAAAACAGTGAGAATCCGTGCCATTGGTGTGGATTTTGACTGGATATCAGACGCGTATCTGCAGCTGATTTCATACTACGTGGCGCTCCCCTCACTTCCTCCGTAGACTTCCCACTGTCAGCGCTCCTTGTCTTCCGGTTCCAGTAAGTGGCCTTACCTGACCAGCCATGCTGGGAACTGGAAGTCAGGGAGCGCTGACAGCGGGAAACCTTCATAGGAGGTTAGGGGAGCACTGAATAATATGAAATCATTTTTGGGTACACAGTGATTCCAGTAGTACCCCCACGGTAGCTGCAGTAGTAACAGCGACCCCCACAGTAGCTCCAGTAGTAATAGTGACCCGCACAGTTGCTTCGGTATAATAGTGACCACCACAGTGGCCCAGTAATAATACTGTTATTACTGGGGCTATTATTAATATTGTCCCCTATATTAGCCCCAGTATTAATAGTGACCGCCACAGTAGCCTCCTTGAGACCGATATACTTACCTCCTACTCCTCTTTTTCTCAGCTGCTGCGAGCAAAAATGTGTGCGTACGCAGCAGCACCTCCTCCCTTTTCCTTTCCATCTGCGTAACCAAGGGGGGAGAGGTAAGGGGAGGAAGACCCCCGATGTACACACTGCCGACAGTGTGTGCATCTGGCCACAAAGCCGCAGAGTGATTACCAGCCGGGGATCTGCGGCACCCTAGATGGTAATCACTTTAATGATGACACCATGTCCTGAAAGCGGGACAAAAGCGAGACAAACATCTCGTAAGTGGGCAAATGGCTGTCTCACCTGGGACCCTTGGAAAAACAGGACACAGGGTTCCAAAGTAGGACTTTCCCACCGAAGTTGTGATTCCTGGTCAAATTAGGCAAGTTGTATCTTTTATCGCGCATAGTATCAACACACGATATTCCCTATAATCAATATGAAACCATTGAAATCAAGATTTCTGTTCCATCACGTTTTGCAACCGTGTTTAAGCCCTGAGACTGCATACTGTGAAAGTGGATGGGAAGCAACAGGGAGGAGACATCTGATTGCTCTGATCACACAAGGAAAAGACAGCCCACTCATTATGGAGAGAGAATATGCATTTACAGAAACCAGTTAAGAAAATGGAAAAGTCCCAAAATTTGGAGCACACATATCTGGCTGCTCTGCATCAGTCCACTTCTAAACCTGCAGAAAGGCAGGGGAGGATCTATTTTTTCTTAAAGGATTAATGTAAAGGGATATTCCCATCTCAGGAAATGATACTGTATCCACAGGCTGGGGATAACTAGCCTATCAGTGGGGGTCTGAACTCTGTGACCAGCACAGACCCAGAGGCATGCAGGCCCCCATACCATTCACTTCAATGCGACTGCTGTAGATAGCCAAGTTAAGGGAACCAGATTTTTCCAGGGTCAAAGTGGGATAGAGAGGTGTGGTGATGGGCGGGACTTATCACAACGTATGATTTTACCTCTATCGTTATCAAAAGGACAGGCCCTTCTCAAAAAAAACCAGGATGGCCATTGTGTTTTCCCTAGCTGGAGCACTGGGGGAGGAGGGCTATTGATATACGCTTGTAGCACCGTCTAATTCTGGTTATGATTGGATGTAGTCTAATAGTAAACTGAGGTATATTTAAATGGCAAATATATATCATGAAAAGATCAGCCCTACCTTCCATAAAAAAATGGATGTTTTTCCTTTTGATGCGTTGCTTTAAATGCAGTAGGAGTTGTACTCTCAGCCGCTGTTGCCGAGGTCTCAGACTTCATTGAAGAATGGAGGTTTCTTAGAAGATTAAGGCGCTGCAAAACGTCTTGGTAAAACTTCTCACAGGTCTTGTCAGCAGAATAAAACTTTACCGTAAGCATGGCTTTCAATGTCTCTGTTTTCAGTTGTCCACATAACATTGATGGCTCAAAATACTTTTTCATACGCTGTGTTAGTTCCCAGACGGCATAAAATAGTTGCAGCAGTTTTGAACTTGGTTGAATGGCAAGTTATGTTCCCTCAAATGGAGGAAAGATTCCGCCCATCGCGCGTTTATGTTTGTTGCTCGTGTTGCTTCCGCCTCTCTGAATTGAGACCTTGAGAAAAACGTGTTAACTCTTTTTGAAGATTCTTTCGCACCCACCGCATCCTTATGACGAGCTGTAGAAAGATGTTTGGCAATGTCTCCTCTGTCACTGTGTGTGACTGAAAATCGTGATCCTCATGTTATACAATGTCAGTGCTTGTCCTGGCAATTTTTTCAAATGAACGGAAATTCAGCTTGCTACTGTGCGTTAAATTTGGATTCCCGTGGCAAGTTCACACCGTGACACAGTATAGTCTCTGGAATAAAGCACTCAATCTGCAATGGCAAATAAAAGTCTGTTTAAGGGTATGTCAGCTTGAGGTATGCTGCCTTGTGCAGAGTAGCCCCCATAGTAATAGTGACCCCCAGAGTAGCCTCAGTAGTAATAGTGTCCCCTATATCAGCCCCCATAGTAATAGTGACCCCCAGAGTAGCCTCAGTAGTAATAGTGTCCCCTATATCAGCCCCCATAGTAATAGTGACCCCCAGAGTAGCCTCAGTAGTAATAGTGACCCCCAGAGTAGCCTCAGTAGTAACACTGTCCCCTGTATTAGGCCCAATAGCAATCGTGACCCCACAATAGCCTCAGTAGTCAGTTTCATGGATTGCTTCCTTATGTCTCTGTAAACATCTCTGAATAGGGATACTTTTATTATGATTAACCTGTATGTTTATAGGCTGCAGACCCATAGGCTGCTTTCATATCTGCACTCAGGGGTTCTGTTTTTCTGCCCCACAGGGGGCAATATTGGCGTTATTCATGGGGTACCACAAGCATCAGTATTGGAGGGTTCATAGTAGGGTATCACAGGGTTTAGTATTAGAGAAGTTACTAGAATGGTACCACAAGGGGCAGTACTGAAGGGTTGCTAGTGGTGTACCACAGTTGGCAGTATTGGAGGTGTCACCATTACTAGTGGGGTATCGCAGGAGGCAGTGTTGGGCGATGTTCTCTTTAGGTCCTCCACACATGGGCGGAAATTCCGCGGCGGGATTTCCCACAGAATTTCTGCTCATGGAAGCTGCCATAGGATTGCGTTAGAAAACGCAATCCTAGGCAGACTGCCGCGATTTGTCCGCGCGAAATCATGCGTGGCAAACAAATCGCGGCTTGCTCTATCTCTGTACGGGGCTCGCAGAGCCCCACACAGAAATGTCACTCCACGGCTGCTGGCTCCGCTCTGCGCATGTGTTGGCTGGCCATCAGCCGGCACATCAAAGAGCCGGAGCTGCGGGAGAGGTGAGTGCCGCGCTGGTCCCTGCAGAGGCTCAGGTCGGGTCCTGCTGTGAGAATTCTTGTAGCAGGATCCGACCCGGCCGTCTGCAGGCAGCCTAAATGTATTTAACACCAACCTTTTAGTAAAACTGTACAGTAAAATTTCAGTTTTTAAATGTGTGTGGGGTACCACAGGGGGCAGTATTGGAAAGGTTACTAGTGTAACACAGGCGTCAGTATTAGAGGTGGTAACTAATGAGGTGCCAGTTAGTTCAGTATTGAAGGGGCTACTAGTGGGTTGTCACAGAGTTCAGTATTAATGGAAGTTACTAGTTAGGTACTACAGAGTCAGTATCTGAGAAGTTACTAGTGCGGTACCACAGGGGACAGTGTCGGAGGCGTCACTATTACTAGTGGGGTACCACAGAAGGCAGTGTTGGAGGTGTCACTATTACTAGTGGGGTACCGCAGGGGACAGTGTCGGAGGCATCACTATAACTAGTGGGGTACCACAGAAGGCAGTGTTGGAGGTGTCACTATTACTAGTGGGGTACTGCAGGAGGCATTGTTAGAGGCATCACTATTTGTAGTGGGGTACCGCAGGGGGCAGTGTTGGAGGTGTCACTATTACTAGTGGGGTACCGCAGGAGGCATTGTTAGAGGCATCACTATTTGTAGTGGGGTACCGCAGGAGGCATTGTTGGAGGCATCACTATTTGTAGTGGGGTACCGCAGAAGGCAGTGTTGGAGGCGTCACTATTACTAGTGGGGTACCGCAGAAGGCAGTGTTGGAGGCGTCACTATTACTAGTGGGGTACCGCAGAAGGCATTGTTGGAGGCATCACTATTTGTAGTGGGGTACCACAGGTGGAGGTGTGGGAGGCATCACTATTAAGTCGGGTACTGCAGGAGGCAGTGTTGGAGGCGTCACTATTACTAGTGGGGTACCGCAGGGGGCAGTGTTGGGCGCTGTTCTCTTTAATGTATTTATTACCAATCTTCTGGTAAAACTGTACAGTAAAATATACATTTTTAAACATGATATGAAACAGTGTTAATTAGATTAGACAAAAGAGGAGAGTATACTTTTACAGATGGATAAGTCAGAGGTAAGTAACTGTCATTGTTTAGAGAAGGGGGTACTGCAGCTGTTAGTATTTATGGGGGCACTATGGCTATGTTTGTGGGGATACTGTGGCTATTAAGCTGGCCATACAGTTGAGACTGTTGTCAGACACCTGCTATTTCAATTGACAGCTATCTCTCCACCTTGGGTTGCCACCTTTGTCACCAGAAGTGCTATCCAATGTAAAAGAGGGTGTTGTTTAGGGGGGTTGTTAGGGGTGTGACTTATCATTGACTATGATGAGGACCGTTAGGTTTCTGTTCAACTGCCTGGCATTTTATTTAGTCCTGCTCCCAATTGAGAAGTAGATTCATTGTATCCAGTGCAGACAATGCTCTGTGAGCTAAAAAGCCCAGACTGCAGACTGATACAATGTTCATAGCTAGTCCTGCTGTCAGCTGATAAGTGGATACAATTGTAGCAGTGCTCTGCAGCAGCTACACAAATGTCTGCTAGTTTGCTGCAGTGTATCAGTCTGACGTTCAGGTAGCTCACAGACTGGATACAATTCTACCTACTTCTCAGAATGCAAACAAGGGTGTTCTCATTCACTGACGGCAAACATATGTCTTGAAAATAGTGAAGAATCAAACACAAAGGGGCACATTCACTATGGCTTGTACAACAGTTTTCTGGCATACAAAAGTTGCCATTTTATCATGCGTGCCAGAATTGAGACTTTTCATACTTTACCTCCAGTCCCCAGCATTTTTTTTATTTAAAGTGGGAGGGACTTAGCTTTAGGGGTGTGGCAGAATGTGGCCCATCACATTAACTATAGCTTACACCAGAAAATGGTGTAAATTATAGCATAAACCTACTTCAACTCTTAGCTTGGGGTAGTTTCCCAACTGTCTCACTAAGGTCCTGAAACATGCGACAAAGAGGCTTGCGTTTCTTAATACATTTGTTGCAGGGGTGTTGGCACACACTTTACTTTGATCGGCATATGAAATGTCTAAAGTCTATTAGAAAGTTGTAAAACTTTTCATTTATGCTTTATATAAAACCAGAAAACTCCTTAACCCTTCATTAGATAAATAAACTGTGCCGTCTCTTCTTGTGTCTATATACTTAACAGAGCAAGTGAGATAAGTGACTGAACACTGATGGCACCGCTTATCTCCAGTGTGGCATCAGTAAAGATTCAACCTTCTGTTCCTTGGTTATCTCAATGGCAGATATGAATAGGGGGCGGGGGGGGGGGGGGGGGGGCAAACATAGTGGGGGCTCTCAAAATACAACAAATTTCAATTGAATCCACCAACTGAATCTCCTTACTTTTACTCTTTGCCCACTGGCCAGGGCACAGTTTCCTGGTACTCCTGCCCTAACATATCCTCAGTCTTAAAGGGGTTGTACCAAAAATTACCTTTGTCACCTATCCACAGGATAGCCTGTATATTTTATGAACATGGAGCTATAATGGCTGATTGTTATTGAACACATCGTTGATGATGCCACTTTCTGTGAATATTTAACTACTGAGGGTACTGAAGGTCCATGGTCCCCACTGTGGCTTGGCATGCTGTGATACCTCTGCTGATTCCTTGCATCTGAAGTGAGTGCTGTGGGATTTCCTTTGCTTTGGACTATCCACAGGATAAGTGATAAACGTCTGATCAATGGGGGTTGCAATGCTGAGACCCCCACCATTCCCATTCCTGAGAATAAGGGTTCTTGACATAGAAATTGAATGTAGATATGGTCATACATGCAGCACCACTCCATTCATTTCAATGGTGCTGTTGGAAATAACTGACTGCAAGTGCTCGGCTATCTGCTGCACTCCCATTAAGGATGCATGGAGCAGCACTGCAAATGCGCAACCGTCGCTCCTTTCAACTGCAGGGGATGCAGTTAGCCTGCAGTGAGGAGGAGAGGGAACTACAGGACCCCATTTCTCAGAATCAGTGGTGGTCTCAGCGGTGAGAAGCCCACTGATCAATCTTTTATCATCTATCCTGTGGAAAGGTGACGTCTGTTTTGGTATATTCACTGTATTTATTAGTAGCGCTCCCTATATAAACCGCCAATAAATCTGCATGTTATAATGAGAAGAAAAAGTATGACATCCTATTATAATGTATTAGATAAGACATCACCAGAACGCACCATACAGTCATTACTACAGATCACCAGACTCACTTCTGTACTTACAGAGCACTGCTGCCCAACAAACACACTGCCTGTAGTCAACACAAGGGGGCGATCTGTATGCAGCTTCTATCCTGCTCAAAAGCACCGTATACAAAACCATATAGTGGTGGCAACAAACATCGAGGTTATAAAGTTCTGTCAGTGACTTACTGCAGTCCTATAAAACACCGCAGGCAACACACAGTGAAATCACTGACAGCTGCAGTACCCCCTTCTCTAGACAATGACAGCCACTTACCTCCAACTTATCCATATCGATTTGTAAAAGCATACTCTCCTCTTTAGTGTTATCTAGACAACATAGTTTCATATCATATTTAAAAATTGATATTTCACTGCAGTTTTATCTAAGTTCCTTGGAACCCTGGATCTTCGATCGGTAGTAATACCAGATTGGCCAAATATGCAAATGCTCCCTACTATGACATCCAGAGGGAAGTGGCAGGAGGGTAAACCAAGGCATCAAAATAATAAAGGCTACGCCGCTCCCCCTTCCACATGAGGAATTGTTCTTGCTATGCATAGTTGCTCACTATTAAGATATTCTACGATTATCTTCTGTATCTATGTGGTGTATTTCCTAGAGGTGTAAGCGCGCTTAATAATATTCTAGAGTATGTTTTTCTATGTCTTACTATCTTTAGGTTTAGTTATTAATTGGAAGTTTAGTCATTATGGGGTTTCTGATTTTTGTAACTCTACCTATTTTTTTTTCTTTTCTTCCTCAATTTCTCTTCCAGGACAGTTCGTTTGCTTGGTAATTTATTGATATTGACTCGAATGGTGTTGGTGTTAGGATGGCCCCTCCCCTTGACATCCGTAGTTTTTTTCTTGTTTTCCCTTTTTCCCCCGTTGGGTTGATGCCACTATGTGGTGGTCTGTTCCTGGCCTTGATCAGGACCCCACTCTAGAAGATTGGGCTCTTAAATCCCAATCGACAGAATTTTCTTTTTTCTATTTTTTTTTTGGGCCCCCCCTTTTTTTTCTCTTTATGCCTCTGGCCTTGACCACCAGTGTTAATATTTGTAGTTGTCAGTTTCCACCATGATTAACCTCTTGTTTTGCACCTTTAATGCCAGAGGCCTGAATAGCCCAGCTAAGAGGTGCCAGATTTTGGCACACATGCATAAAAAGCGTGTTTTACTTGCTCTCTTCCAGGAGAAGCGCTACAAATGCAACCACTTCCCTAAAGGATCCAATAATATTTCACCAAATGGTATCATAGTGCTCACCCTGAGAAAAAAATTGGGGGTATGTCAGTGGCAATTCATAGAAGCCTCCCGCACCAGTTTACAGCGTTAACAATGGATCCCGAGGGTAGATACTTATTTCTTAAACTGGAGCTAGGGCATCGTGCCATAACAGTAGCAAATCTTTATTCTCAGGTCAGGTTACATTTGTATGCCATCTACTGGAGTAATTGGCGCAGTTTGCTGCAGGATCGAGTATCATACTGGGAGGAGATTTTAACCTGACTCTGGACCCAAGGTTGGATGCTTCCACGGGTAGGTCTAGTACCTCCCTGGCTGCCTTGTGCAGAATACGCAGATGGTTAATTGAGTTGCGGCTTGTACATCATCGGAGAGTACGTCATCCTGGGATCTGTTATCACTCTGTCCATAATAGTAACGGGAGGTTAGATTATTTATTTTTCATGGTCTTTAAGATCTTGCCCCTGTGGGTTTTATTGGCCGTTTTCTGTCATCGGACCGTGCGCCCGTCTATGGAGCTTTGCTGGGGCATAGTACTGTGGAAAGGACTAATATGTGGAGATTGAATGATAATTTATTAGGGGACCCCTGTTGTATGGAGGAGGTCCGCCAGACTATCGAGACCTTTAAGGAAATACATCCGATGGATCCGACTCCCTTACCAGCCAGGTGGGAAGCTCTCAAGTGTGTCCTTAGGGGAGTTTTTATATCCCACGGAGCTAGACTTAAAAAGGTGAGAAGTGGTAGGCTGGCGGATATCCTTGCTCAACTAGATAAATTGGAGCGGGTTAGCTAATAAGACACGGGTTCCCTTTTAGATGCAAAAATCTCATTACTCTGCCAGCAGATTTTAGAGATACTAGATCAGGCATACTTAGGCCTAAGAGATAGAATAAAAGGTGGGTTCTATGAATATGGCAATAAATGTAGTAGCTGGCTAGCAAGATCATTGAACCCCAGAGAGAGTCAATCTTATATTTATGCATTGAATTCAATAGAAAACGGGAAAGTCTTTGCAACTAGAGACATCTTAGAATGTTTTGAGGGGTACTATGGTGAGTTATATAATATTAAGTAATAGTCAGTCACATGACTGGGCTTCAATCCAGGATAGAGCTGTCACGTGACGCGGCTCCGCTGTGTCGCCTGCGGCTTGTTTTCCCCATTTGGAACGCAGCGCTGCGCCTCACCTACACGGCGCGGCCCCACCTGGGGAGTCATGTGACGGGGCATGGCAATCAGCCGTAACTATTGGCATCTCGCCGACGTGTGGAACGCAGCGCTGCGTGCCATCCACACAGCGTAGCTCCGGACTGGGAGATATGTGACGTGACACCGCACGCCAGCTCCCAGAGACTAGTCTCATGGTTTAGCTATGAGAACGTCATCATTCCTGGCCCAAGATGGCGCCACATACCGGAACGATGCACAATACCGGTGACCTTTTCAAGGGAAGGTATGTAATTAATCATTATTGTATTCTGGTACTATTTATACCTGGCTTGTCCTGCAGTGTTTTATGCTTGAGAAAGACGTCTAGAACGTCGAAACGCGTCGCATTGTTACTTTTTATGTTGCAAGTATATATATTTATTTATTATACTCATTTTATATAAGGCTTTTGACCTTAATTTGTTATGTTTAAATAAATGTCCTTAATATGAATCATCACTGACCGCTGCAATTCTTTGAAAAGAAAAAAAGAACCGGTCTTTGTTTTTCGTGTAAAGTAGCGCAGGAACACCATTTTTTCTGTTTTTTCTATCTTTGTGTGATCCGACCTCTTATGAGGTACGGATTTCTCTGGGTGATACCTGCAGCTCTCCATTGGAGGACAATTCGGTGGATTCGTTTGTGACAATAAGAAAGAAAAATGCTATATGCCTGCCTGGATACTAGGTGCTGACATGCTCACCCTAGGGTGTCATGTCTAGCACCAGGTGAGTTAATATAAGTCACCAACTACTTTTTGAAAAGTGTTTGGCGCCCTCCCTAACTTCCTCTCCTTATATAATATTAACCCACCCACAGACGAGGCACCAACTATTGGGGTGCATCCAGTTGATGAGTATCTTCTTAGACACACCCCAGACAGTGTCTCTTTGGAAGTAGCCGAAATTCTGGACCAAGACTTTAGGGAACACGAGATCCTAGACAAGATTAAAAGGCTAAAAAAAAGGTAAAAGTCCGGGACCTGATGGCTTCACCTCTAGGTTTTACAGAGTTTGTAGGGACTTATTAGCCCCGGTACTTTGTAAAGCAGTCAATGCAATATCAGGGATTTGTCCTTTCCCGCGTCAAGCATTACAAGCAATTTTAACAGTTCTCCCGAAAGCAGGAAGGGACCCCATGTTTTGTGGGAATTATCGTCCTACTTCTTTATTGAACGTGGATATACATTTTTTTGCCAGATTAATTGCTTCTCGCCTACAGCCTTTTGTCCCTAAACTTATAAATAAAGACCAGGTTGGGGTCCCCCTTGGCAGTGAGCTCAGAGATAATACAATACGGACTTTATCCCTGATAGGAAGCGCCCATGCTGCAAATTACCCTCTGTCTTTTCTCAGTTGACACCGAGAAGGTATTTGACCGTGTCAATTGGAAATTTTTGGAGGTGACTTTATAGAAGATTGGATTAGGAGATAGATTAAGGAGCTGGATAATGTCACTCTATAAAGGCCCCTCAGCAAAGGTACGAGTCAATGGGAAATATTCAAATCCGATTAATATCAGGAACGGAACACGGCAGGGTTGTCCGCTATCTCCAACACTATTCGTCTTAGTAATGGAATTTTTTAGTAAATGCTCTACAAGCAAATCGGGACATACAAGGTTATAAAGTGGCATATGTGGAACATAAAGTAGCCCTATTCACTGATGATCTCCTAATCTATATTTCAACTCCCGAGTGTGCTCTTCCTACCATCCTGCGTGAGTTTGAGTTATAAAGTAGGGTTAGCAATTTTAAAGTTAATAGGCATAAATCTGAAGTACTGAACATAACGCTCCAGACCATAGACGTCAACCAACTTAAACCCCTCTTCCCATTGAAATGGTGTGAAGACCACATTAAATATTTAGTGGTTAGCCTGTTTTCAGATCTGGACCAATTATTTGATTTAAACTATGAACCCCTGTATACCTCATTTGTGAAAGATCTCTAGAGACGGCGCCCATTGATACTCTCATGGTTTGGGAAAATTAATGCTATTAATCTCTATGAATCTCCTGCCAAAATTTTGGTATCTTTTTCAAACTCTTCCAATATGGATCCCACGGAAATTATTTCTTAAAATAAGAAAGGCGGTTACACACTTTGTCTGGGGTCAGTCTAAACCCCGTTTGAGTTATAAAATTCTAATCCAGCGGAAAGACAAAGGGGGTACAGGTCTCCGAGATATACTTCTTTAGTGCTAATGCCCACAGACGAATCGGCGGCGTTATCCCGCAGCTATTAGGTTCTATTGAACCTAATAGCTCAATGTTCACGCTGCGTAATTCCACCACAAAATTCCGCACTGTGAAAGAAAGCGAGGCATGCTCTAATTGCTGCAGCAAAAGACGTGGCTGGCTTCCATTGTAGTCAATGGAAGCCATCCGTCTAGCAATCCTTCCGCTGTGAGCACATCAGAAAAATTGCGTGATTAAGCGTCACCGCCGGCTACTTCATCACCCACTGCCGGCGCGTCATGCGCAGTACTGTGCATGACGCGCTGGCTCATCAGACGGGACTCACGCAGCGGATCCGGAGAGGTGAGTATGGGGTCTTTGTGGGGCGCCGTGTCGGACTCTGCTGCAATATTCCACTGCCGGAGTCAGACACAGCCGTGTGCATGAGGCCTTAGGGCGCCCACCCACTGGCGTTTTTTTTCACTGCGAAATTCGCAGGGTTTTTTTTTCTGCAGGGGGTCTATGGGACTTGTAATGTAAAAATCACGATCGCGCAAAATCGCGATTTACCGCGATATCGCGATTTTGCGCGATCGCGATTTTAGCTTTGCATGTCCCATAGCCCAAAGACCCCTGCAGAAAAAAAAAAAACGCTGCGAATTTCACAGTAAAAAAACGCTAGTGGGTGGGCACCCTTACTGTAGAGCAACAATCGGCAAGACAGTAATAGGCCTCCTAAATAGACAGTCCACTAAACTCTGTGTTGAATTGGAGCAGGCCTCGGTCATAGGTGGAGTGGGGGGCTTTTTCTGGCTTGGAGGGGGTAAGGGTCTAAAGAGAGCAAAGGGATTGCCCTTTTTGAGTTATCTACTGAGGGTCTAGGAAGGTTTTGCGTGCCAAAGCGGCTTGATAATGGTTCCTGGCCCCTGGACTCCATTGGTGGGGAATACGGACTTCCTATCAGGAGAAGTAGCTCTGCCGTCATTAGGCAGACTGAAGACACCTAGGCCCGGGATAAGAGATGTTATGCGGGTAGATGGAATTAAAACATCAACCGAGCTCTTAGGAAACAGCGAGCCCGTGGCAGACCCATGGTGCCAATATTTACAGCTCCGACATTTTATACAAAGCCAGGGCTCACTTCTGACTTTGACTGCATCATCTACGCCTTTTGAGGGGCAAGATCTCTGCGGTTTATAGTCTTTTGGTAGCCAGGGAGGCACTGGGCTAAGAGCTGGGCCACCCCTATCAGATAGCGAAACAGTAGCAGAGTCTGGGGTGGCCAATATGGCTGGAGACCTTTTGCTGTGTCCCCTCCCCCCCCTTTCCTCTTTCTTTAACCCTTTGCAATCCAATTTTGGATTCAGGGTTTCCTAGTGGGCTTTCTCTTTCTGCCATTATACAATGGCGCCGTCTGCTGGCTAGAGCCAGTACTGTGGTATGGAATATGCTGGAGAGGCCCCGAACAACAGCGCGGCCAGTAATGTACAGTAAGAATACACTGCCGGACGTCTTCCGACATCGGAGCTGCACAGCCTTCAATCAGAATGTCTTTAGACGTCAGACAGCGGATTGGAAAGGGTTGATGAAGAGCTAATATTAGTTTATAAAAGAATCTTGTGGGTTATTAGTGTCCGATAAGGCCTCGACAAGACCATTTTGGTTACCCAAGGAGAATCGGAATGGTCGGCTGGGGCCCAACCAAACACTAAAGGAAGCAAGCAAGGGTAATGTCATGTTTAAATATATATATAATTTGGAATCTAGCTCTTGACGTTTAATGATCATCATGTGGCTGTATTTGAATGTTTATTTCATTTATTGATATTGCTAGCTATAATTGTCACTGTAAACCTATTTTTCTAGTATGTTAAATATTAAGGCCTCGTGCCCATGACTGTGTCGGACTCCGCCAGTGGAATATCGCAGCGGAGCCCGACATGGTGCCCCCCCAAAGACCCCATACTCACCTCTCTGGATCCGCAGTTTGAATCCCGTCCAGCGAGCCGCTGCTCATGTGCAGTATAGCGCAAGATGCGCCGGCAGCGCTGGCGGTGGGCAGTGATGCATAATCACACAATACTTCTGCTGTGTTCATAGTGGAAGTATCGCGTGACGGCCGGCTTCCATTGACTACAATGGAAGCCGGCTGCGCGTTTTTCAATAGAATCTAATAGCTGCGGCATAATGCCTGAAACGCGGCAGAAATCCAGCCATGGGCATTCGCCCTTAGTGTAAAAATCTCTAATAAAATACATATTAAACTACCGCAGTTTTACTACAAGGTTGGTAATAAATACATTAAAGAGAACAGCGCACAACACTGCCTCCTGTGGTACCCCACTAGTAATGGTGACGCCTCCAATAGTACCACCTATTGTACTCCACTAGTAACATCCAATACTGATCCTGTGGTACCTAACTACTGTGTTTCCCCCAAAATAAGTCCTTCCCCAATAACAAGCCCCACCCCTATTTTCAGGGGGTGGAGGTGTAGGATGTCTGGAAGTATAAGCCCTACCCAAAAAATAAACCTTAGCAAATTGAAAAAAACAAAAACAAAACATCAATACTCACCTAGCCGGTGGTGTCTGAGTCCCTCACGCAGGTCCCCGATGCTGCAGAAGGATGCCATGTCCTCTGCACTAACACAGAATGCTTTTTCTGGTGACGGGGCTTTGAATACCCCCTGCCTCCAATAAGAGAGTGCCGTGACTGCATCGAGCGCCAGCCAATCACAGCCAATGCTTGATCATTCATATCATTTCAGTGAATGACATCACTGAATGGCTGTGATTTGTTCATTGAGCAGCGGCTATGATTGGCTGAGCCACGGAGCTTGTGAACCAATCATAGCACTCGCTTGCTGGGGGAGAGATATTCAAAGCCCCGTCACCAGAAAGGGTTCTGTGCGAAGTCGAGGCCGCCAGAGACCAGCAGCGCCAGGGACCCAGACGCCGCAGACCTGGTGCGTATAAGCCCCTCCTCCCTGAAAATAAGACACTGTGCCTCTTTTGGGGTAAAAGTTATAAAAAATAGCAACAAATCACAGCAAAACTTACATTTTACCTTAGCGATATAATATATAACAACCAATCACAGCACAGTTTTCATGTTGCCTCAGCAGTATAAGAAAAAGCAACCAATCACAGCACAGCTTACATTTTACCCTAGGAGTATAACAAATAGCAATCGATTACAGAGCAGCTTTCATTTTACCTCAGCAGTATAATATATAACAACCAATCACAGCACAGCTTTCATGTTACCTAACTACTGTAATATATAACAACCAATCACAGCGCAGCTTTCATGTTACCTTAGCAGTATAATATATAACAACCAATCACAGCGCAGCTTTCATGTTACCTGAGCAGTATAATATATAACAAGAAAATCAAAGCACAGCTTTTATGTTACCTCAGCAGTATAAAATATAACCACCAATCACAGCACAGCTTTTATGTTACCTCAGCAGTATAAAATATAACCACCAATCACAGAGCAGCTTTCATTTTAGCTCAGCAGTATAAGAAATAGCAACCAATCACATCGCAGATTAAATTTTTCCCGAGGAAAATACGAAATAACAACCAATCACAGCGCAGCTTACATTTTACTCCAGGAGTATAAGAAAGAACAAGCAATCACAGAGCAGATTACATTTTACCTCAGCAGTATAAGAAATTCTGACCAATCACAGTGCAGCTTACATTATACCTCAGGATTATAATAAACAGCAACCAATCACAGCGCAGCTTACATTTTACCTTAGCAGTATAATATATAACAACCAATCACATCACAGCTTTTATTTATCCTCAACACTATAAGAAATGGCAACCAATCACAGCGAAGATTAAATTTTACCTCAACAATATAAGAAATAACAACCAATCACAGCGCAGCTTACATTTAACCTCAGCAGTATAAGAAATAGCAACCAATCACAGCGCAGATTAAATTTTTCCCGAGGAAAATACGAAATAACAACCAATCACAGCGCAGCTTACATTTTACTCCAGGAGTATAAGAAAGAACAAGCAATCACGGAGCAGATTACATTTTACCTCAGCAGTATAAGAAATTCCGACCAATCACAGTGCAGCTTACATTATACCTCAGGATTATAATAAACAACAACCAATCACAGCGCAGCTTACATTTTACCCTAGGAGTATAACAAATAGCAATCGGTTACAGAGCAGCTTTCATTTTACCTCAGCAGTATAATATATAACAACCAATCACAGCACAGCATTCATGTTACCTAACTACTGTAATATATAACAACCAATCACAGCGCAGCTTTCATGTTACCTTAGCAGTATAAGAAATAACAACCTATCACAGCGCAGCTTTCATGGTACCTCAGCGGTATAATATATAACAACCAATCACAGCGCAGCTTTTATGTTACCTCAGCGGTAAAATATATAACAACCAATCACAGCACAGCTTTTATGTTACCTCAGCAGTATAAAATATAACCACCAATCACAGAGCAGCTTTCATTTTAGCTCAGCAGTATATTATATATAACAACCAATCATAGCGCAGCTTTCATGTTACCTTAGCAGTATAATATATAACAACCAATCACATCGCAGCTTTTATTTATCCTCAACACTATAAGAAATAGCAACCAATCACAGCGAAGATTAAATTTAACCTCAGCAGTATAAGAAATAATAACCAATCACAGCGCAGATTACATTTAACCTCAGCAGTATAAGAAATAGCAACCAATCACAGCGCAGATTAAATTTTTCCTGAGGAAAATACGAAATAACAACCAATCACAGCGCAGCTTACATTTTACTCCAGGAGTATAAGAAATTCCGACCAATCACAGTGCAGCTTACATTTTACCTCAGGATTATAATAAACAGCAACCAATCACATTGCAGATTACATTTTACCTCGGCAGTATAAGAAAACGCAACCAATCACAACGCTGCTTACATTTTAACTCAGCAGCATATAAAATAGCAACCAATCACAGCACAGCTTACATTTTACCTCAGGAGTATAAGAAATAACAACCAATTACAGCACAGCTTACATTTTACCTCAGGAGTATATGAAATAACAACCAATCACAGCGCACCTTACATTTTTCCTCAGGAGAATAAAAAAAAAGCTACCAATCACAGCGCAACTTACATTTTACATTAACACAATAAGAAATAACAACCAATCACATCACAGCTTTTATTTATCCTCAACACTATAAGAAATAGCAACCAATCACAGCGAAGACTATATTTTACCTCAGCAGTATAAGAAATAATAACCAATCACAGTGCAGATTACATGTTACCTCAGCAGTATAAGAAATAGCAACCAATCACAGTGCAGATTACATGTTACCTCAGCAGTATAAGAAACAGCAACCAATCACAGCGCAGATTAAATTTTTCCCGAGGAAAATACGAAATAATAACCAATCACAGCGCAGCTTACATTTTACTCCAGGAGTATAAGAAATTCCGACCAATCACAGTGCAGCTTACATTTTACCTCAGGATTATAATAAACAGCAACCAATCACATTGCAGATTACATTTTACCTCGGCAGTATAAGAAAACGCAACCAATCACAACGCTGCTTACATTTTACCTCAGCAATATAGGAAACACCAACCAATCACAGCGCAGCTTACATTTTACCTCAGCAGTATAAGAAATAACAACAAATCACAGCGCAGCTTTCATATTACATCAGCAGTATAAAAAATAGCAACCAATCACAGCGCAGCCTACATTTTACCACAGGAGAAAAAAGAAATAACAACCAATCACAGCGCATATTACATTTTACCTCAGCTGTATAAAAAATAGCAACCAATCACAGCACAGATTACATTTTACCTCAGCAATATAAAAAACACCAACCAATCACAGCGCAGCTTACATTTCACCTCAGGAGTATAAGAAATACCGACCAATCACAGCGCAGCTTACATTTTACCTCAGCTGTATAAGAAGTAGCAACCAATCACAGCGCAGCTTACATTTTACCTCAGCAGTATAAGAAATAGTAACCAATCACATCGCAGCTTACATTTTACCACAGGAGAATAAGAAATAGCAACCAATCACAGCGCAGATTACATTTTACCTCAGCTTTATAGGAAACACCAACCAATCACAGTGCAGCTTACATTTTACCTCAGCAGTATAAGAAATAACAACCAATCACAGCGCACCTTACATTTACATTTTACCTCAGAAGTATTATAAACAGCAACCAATCACATTGCAGATTACATTTTACATCAGCAGTATAAAAAATAGCAACCAATCACAGCGCAGCCTACATTTTACCTCAGGAGAAAAAAGAAATAACAACCAATGACAGCGCAGCTTACATTTTACCTCAGGAGTATAATAAGTAGCAACCAATCACAGCACAGATTACATTTTACCTCAGCAATATAAAAAACACCAACCAATCACAGCGCAGCTTACATTTCACCTCAGGAGTATAAGAAATACCGACCAATCACAGCGCAGCTTGCATTTTACCTCAGTAGTACAATAAACAGCAACAAATTACATCGCAGATTACATTTTACCTCAGCAATATAGGAAACACCAACCAATCACAGCGCAACTTACATTTTACCTCAGCGATATAGGAAACACCAACCAATCACAGCGCAGCTTACATTTTACCTCAGGAGTATAAGAAATAACATCCAATCACAGCGCAGCTTTCATGTTACCTCAGCAGTATTAGAAATAACAACCAATCACAGCGCAGCTTACATTTTACCTAAGCAGTATAACAAAAAGCAACCAATCACAGCACAGCTTTCATGTTACCTCAGCAGCATAACAAAAAGCAACCAATCACAGCTCAGCTTTCATGTTACATCAGCAGTATAAGAAATAACAACCAATCACAGCGCAGCTTAATTTCACCTCAGCTGTATAAGAAATAGCAACCAATCACAGCGCAGCTTACATTTTACCTCAGCAGTATAAGAAATAACAACCAATCACAGCGCAGCTTACATTTTACCTCAGCAGTATAAGAAATAACAACCAATCACAGCGCAGCTTAATTTCACCTCAGCTGCATAAGAAATAGCAACCAATCACAGCGCAGCTTACATTTTACCTCAGCAGTATAAAAAATAGCAACCAATCACAGCGCAGCTTACATTTTACCTCAGCAGTATAAAAAATAGCAACCAATCACAGCGCAGCTTACATTTTACTCCAGGAGTATAAAAAACAGCAGCCAATCACAGCGTAGATTACATTTTACCTGAGCAATATAAGAAACACCAAGCAATCACAGCGCAGCTTACATTTTACCTCAGCAATATAGGAAACACCAACCAATCACAGCGCAGCTTACATTTTACCTCAGCAATATAGGAAACACCAACCAATCACAGCGCAGCTTACATTTTACCTCAGCAATATAGGAAACACCAACCAATCACAGCGCAGCTTACATTTTACCTCAGCAGTATAAGAAATAATACCCAATCATAGCGCAGCTTACATTTTACCTCAGCAATACAGAAAACACCAACCAATCAAAGCGCAGCTTACATTTTACCTCAGAAGAATAAGAAATAGCAACCAATCACATCGCAGATTACATTTTACCTCAGCAATATAGGAAACACCAACCAATCACAGCGCAGCTACATTTTACCTCAGCAGTATAAGAAATAGCAACCAATCACATCGCAGATTACATTTTACCTCAGCAATACAGAAAACACCAACCAATCAAAGCGCAGCTTACATTTTACCTCAGAAGAATAAGAAATAGCAACCAATCACATCGCAGATTACATTTTACCTCAGCAATATAGGAAACACCAACCAATCACAGAGCAGCTACATTTTACCTCAGCAGTATAAGAAATAACAACCAATCATAGCGCAGCTTACATTTTGCCTTACCAATGTGGAAAACACCAACAAATTACAGCGCAGCCTACATTTTACCTCAGAAGAATAAGAAATAGCAACCAATCACAGCGCAGCTTACATTTTATCTCAGCAATATAGAAAACACCAACCAATCAAAGCGCAGCTTAAACTTTACCTCAGCGATATAGGAAACACCAACCAATCACAGCGCAGCTTACAATTTACCTTACCAATGTGGAAAACACCAACAAATTACAGCGCAGCCTACATTTTACCTCAGAAGAATAAGAAATAGCAACCAATCACAGCGCAGCTTACATTTTATCTCAGCAATATAGAAAACACCAACCAATCAAAGCGCAGCTTAAACTTTACCTCAGCAGTATAAGAAATAACAACCAATCACAGCGCAGCTTTCATGTTACCTCAGCAGTATAAGAAATAACAACCAATTACAGCACAGCTTACATTTTACCTCAGGAGTATATGAAATAACAACCAATCACAGCGCACCTTACATTTTTCCTCAGGAGAATAAAAAAAAAGCTACCAATCACAGCGCAACTTACATTTTACATTAACACAATAAGAAATAACAACCAATCACATCACAGCTTTTATTTATCCTCAACACTATAAGAAATAGCAACCAATCACAGCGAAGACTATATTTTACCTCAGCAGTATAAGAAATAATAACCAATCACAGTGCAGATTACATGTTACCTCAGCAGTATAAGAAATAGCAACCAATCACAGTGCAGATTACATGTTACCTCAGCAGTATAAGAAACAGCAACCAATCACAGCGCAGATTAAATTTTTCCCGAGGAAAATACGAAATAATAACCAATCACAGCGCAGCTTACATTTTACTCCAGGAGTATAAGAAATTCCGACCAATCACAGTGCAGCTTACATTTTACCTCAGGATTATAATAAACAGCAACCAATCACATTGCAGATTACATTTTACCTCGGCAGTATAAGAAAACGCAACCAATCACAACGCTGCTTACATTTTACCTCAGCAATATAGGAAACACCAACCAATCACAGCGCCGCTTACATTTTACCTCAGCAGTATAAGAAATAACAACAAATCACAGCGCAGCTTTCATATTACATCAGCAGTATAAAAAATAGCAACCAATCACAGCGCAGCCTACATTTTACCACAGGAGAAAAAGAAATAACAACCAATCACAGCGCAGATTACATTTTACCTCAGCTGTATAAAAAATAGCAACCAATCACAGCACAGATTACATTTTACCTCAGCAATATAAAAAACACCAACCAATCACAGCGCAGCTTACATTTCACCTCAGGAGTATAAGAAATACCGACCAATCACAGCGCAGCTTACATTTTACCTCAGCTGTATAAGAAGTAGCAACCAATCACAGCGCAGCTTACATTTTACCTCAGCAGTATAAGAAATAGTAACCAATCACATCGCAGCTTACATTTTACCACAGGAGAATAAGAAATAACAACCAATCACAGCGCAGATTACATTTTACCTCAGCTTTATAGGAAACACCAACCAATCACAGTGCAGCTTACATTTTACCTCAGCAGTATAAGAAATAACAACCAATCACAGCGCACCTTACATTTACATTTTACCTCAGAAGTATTATAAACAGCAACCAATCACATTGCAGATTACATTTTACATCAGCAGTATAAAAAATAGCAACCAATCACAGCGCAGCCTACATTTTACCTCAGGAGAAAAAAGAAATAACAACCAATGACAGCGCAGCTTACATTTTACCTCAGGAGTATAATAAGTAGCAACCAATCACAGCACAGATTACATTTTACCTCAGCAATATAAAAAACACCAACCAATCACAGCGCAGCTTACATTTCACCTCAGGAGTATAAGAAATACCGACCAATCACAGCGCAGCTTGCATTTTACCTCAGTAGTACAATAAACAGCAACAAATTACATCGCAGATTACATTTTACCTCAGCAATATAGGAAACACCAACCAATCACAGCGCAGCTTACATTTTACCTCAGGAGTATAAGAAATAACATCCAATCACAGCGCAGCTTTCATGTTACCTCAGCAGTATTAGAAATAACAACCAATCACAGCGCAGCTTACATTTTACCTAAGCAGTATAACAAAAAGCAACCAATCACAGCACAGCTTTCATGTTACCTCAGCAGCATAACAAAAAGCAACCAATCACAGCTCAGCTTTCATGTTACCTCAGCAGTATAAGAAATAACAACCAATCACAGCGCAGCTTAATTTCACCTCAGCTGTATAAGAAATAGCAACCAATCACAGCGCAGCTTACATTTTACCTCAGCAGTATAAGAAATAACAACCAATCACAGCGCAGCTTACATTTTACCTCAGCAGTATAAGAAATAACAACCAATCACAGCGCAGCTTAATTTCACCTCAGCTGTATAAGAAATAGCAACCAATCACAGCGCAGCTTACATTTTACCTCAGCAGTATAAAAAATAGCAACCAATCACAGCGCAGCTTACATTTTACTCCAGGAGTATAAAAAACAGCAGCCAATCACAGCGTAGATTACATTTTACCTGAGCAATATAAGAAACACCAAGCAATCACAGCGCAGCTTACATTTTACCTCAGCAATATAGGAAACACCAACCAATCACAGCGCAGCTTACATTTTACCTCAGCAATATAGGAAACACCAACCAATCACAGCGCAGCTTACATTTTACCTCAGCAATATAGGAAACACCAACCAATCACAGCGCAGCTTACATTTTACCTCAGCAGTATAAGAAATAATACCCAATCATAGCGCAGCTTACATTTTACCTCAGCAATACAGAAAACACCAACCAATCAAAGCGCAGCTTACATTTTACCTCAGAAGAATAAGAAATAGCAACCAATCACATCGCAGATTACATTTTACCTCAGCAATATAGGAAACACCAACCAATCACAGCGCAGCTACATTTTACCTCAGCAGTATAAGAAATAACAACCAATCATAGCGCAGCTTACATTTTGCCTTACCAATGTGGAAAACACCAACAAATTACAGCGCAGCCTACATTTTACCTCAGAAGAATAAGAAATAGCAACCAATCACAGCGCAGCTTACATTTAATCTCAGCAATATAGAAAACACCAACCAATCAAAGCGCAGCTTAAACTTTACCTCAGCAGTATAAGAAATAACAACCAATCACAGCGCAGCTTTCATGTTACCTCAGCAGTATAAGAAATAACAACCAATCACAGTGCAGCTTTCATGTTACCTCAGGAGTATAATCAACAGCAACCAATCACAGCGCAGCCTACATTTTACCTCAGGAAAATAAGAAATAACAACCAATCACAGCGCAGATTACATTCTACATCAGCAGCATAAGAAACACCAACCAATCACAGCACAGCTTACATTTTACCTCAGGAGCATAAGGAATTCCGCCCAATAACAGTACAGCTTACATTTTACCTCAGCAATATAGGAAACACCAACCAATCACGGCACAGCTTACATTTTACCTTAAGAGAGTAAGAAATACCATCCAATCACAGCGCAGCTTTCATGTTACATCAGCAGTATAAGAAATAGCAACCAATCACAGCATAGCTTACATTTTACCTCAGCAGTATAAGAAATAACAACTAATCACAGCGCAGCTTACATTTTACCTCAGCAATATAGGAAACACCAACCAATCACAGCGCAGCTTACATTTTACCTCAGCGATATAGGAAACACCAACCAATCACAGCGCAGCTTACATTTTACCTCAGAAGAATAAGAAATAACAACCAATCACAGCGCAGCTTTCATGTTACCTCAGCAGCATAACAAAAAGCAACCAATCACAGCTCAGCTTTCATGTTACCTCAGCAGTATAAGTAATAACAACCAATCACAGCGCAGCTTACATTTTACCTCAGCAGTATAAGAAATAACAACCAATCACAGCGCAGCTTAATTTCACCTCAGCTGTATAAGAAATAGCAACCAATCAAAGCGCAGCTTACATTTTACCTCAGAAGAATAAGAAACAGCAACCAATCACATCGCAGATTACATTTTACCTCAGCAATATAGGAAACACCAACCAATCACAGCGCAGCTACATTTTACCTCAGCAGTATAAGAAATAACAACCAATCATAGCGCAGCTTACATTTTGCCTTACCAATGTGGAAAACACCAACAATTTACAGCGCAGCCTACATTTTACCTCAGAAGAATAAGAAATAGCAACCAATCACAGAGCAGCTTACATTTTATATCAGCAATATAGAAAACACCAACCAATCAAAGCGCAACTTACATTTTACCTCAGCGATATAGGAAACACCAACCAATCACAGCGCAGCTTACATTTTACCTCAGGAGTATAAGAAATAACATCCAATCACAGCGCAGCTTTCATGTTACCTCAGCAGTATTAGAAATAACAACCAATCACAGCGCAGCTTACATTTTACCTAAGCAGTATAACAAAAAGCAACCAATCACAGCACGGCTTTCATGTTACCTCAGCAGCATAACAAAAAGCAACCAATCACAGCGCAGCTTTCATGTTACCTCAGCAGTATAAGAAATAACAACCAATCACAGCGCAGCTTAATTTCACCTCAGCTGTATAAGAAATAGCAACCAATCACAGCGCAGCTTACATTTTACCTCAGCAGTATAAGAAATAACAACCAATCACAGCGCAGCTTACATTTTACCTCAGCAGTATAAGAAATAACAACCAATCACAGCGCAGCTTAATTTCACCTCAGCTGTATAAGAAATAGCAACCAATCACAGCGCAGCTTACATTTTACCCCAGCAGTATAAAAAATAGCAACCAATCACAGCGCAGCTTACATTTTACTCCAGGAGTATAAAAAACAGCAGCCAATCACAGCGTAGATTACATTTTACCTGAGCAATATAAGAAACACCAAGCAATCACAGCGCAGCTTACATTTTACCTCAGCAATATAGGAAACACCAACCAATCACAGCGCAGCTTACATTTTACCTCAGCAATATAGGAAACACCAACCAATCACAGCGCAGCTTACATTTTACCTCAGCAGTATAAGAAATAATACCCAATCATAGCGCAGCTTACATTTTACCTCAGCAATACAGAAAACACCAACCAATCAAAGCGCAGCTTACATTTTACCTCAGAAGAATAAGAAACAGCAACCAATCACATCGCAGATTACATTTTACCTCAGCAATATAGGAAACACCAACCAATCACAGCGCAGCTACATTTTACCTCAGCAGTATAAGAAATAACAACCAATCATAGCGCAGCTTACATTTTGCCTTACCAATGTGGAAAACACCAACAAATTACAGCTCAGCCTACATTTTACCTCAGAAGAATAAGAAATAGCAACCAATCACAGCGCAGCTTACATTTTATCTCAGCAATATAGAAAACACCAACCAATCAAAGCGCAGCTTAAACTTTACCTCAGCAGTATAAGAAATAACAACCAATCACAGCGCAGCTTTCATGTTACCTCAGCAGTATAAGAAATAACAACCAATCACAGTGCAGCTTTCATGTTACCACAGGAGTATAATCAACAGCAACCAATCACAGCGCAGCCTACATTTTACCTCAGGAAAATAAGAAATAACAACCAATCACAGCGCAGATTACATTCTACATCAGCAGCATAAGAAACACCAACCAATCACAGCACAGCTTACATTTTACCTCAGGAGCATAAGGAATTCCGCCCAATAACAGTACAGCTTACATTTTACCTCAGCAATATAGGAAACACCAACCAATCACGGCACAGCTTACATTTTACCTTAAGAGAGTAAGAAATACCAACCAATCACAGCGCAGCTTTCATGTTACATCAGCAGTATAAGAAATAGCAGCCAATCACAGCATAGCTTACATTTTACCTCAGCAGTATAAGAAATAACAACTAATCACAGCGCAGCTTACATTTTACCTCAGCAATATAGGAAACACCAACCAATCACAGCGCAGCTTACATTTTACCTCAGCGATATAGGAAACACCAACCAATCACAGCGCAGCTTACATTTTACCTCAGAAGAATAAGAAATAACAACCAATCACAGCGCAGCTTTCATGTTACCTCAGCAGCATAACAAAAAGCAACCAATCACAGCTCAGCTTTCATGTTACCTCAGCAGTATAAGTAATAACAACCAATCACAGCGCAGCTTACATTTTACCTCAGCAGTATAAGAAATAACAACCAATCACAGCGCAGCTTAATTTCACCTCAGCTGTATAAGAAATAGCAACCAATCACAGCGCAGCTTACATTTTACCTCAGCAGTATAAAAAATAGCAACCAATCACAGCGCAGCTTACATTTTACTCCAGGAGTATAAAAAACAGCAGCCAATCACAGCGTAGATTACATTTTACCTGAGCAATATAAGAAACACCAAGCAATCACAGCGCAGCTTACATTTTACCTCAGCAATATAGGAAACACCAAGCAATCACAGCGCAGCTTACATTTTACCTCAGCAATATAGGAAACACCAACCAATCACAGCGCAGCTTACATTTTACCTCAGCAATATAGGAAACACCAACCAATCACAGCGCAGCTTACATTTTACCTCAGCAATATAGGAAACACCAACCAATCACAGCGCAGCTTACATTTTACCTCAGCAGTATAAGAAATAATACCCAATCATAGCGCAGCTTACATTTTACCTCAGCAATACAGAAAACACCAACCAATCAAAGCGCAGCTTACATTTTACCTCAGAAGAATAAGAAATAGCAACCAATCACAGCGCAGCTTACATTTTACCTCAGAAGAATAAGAAACAGCAACCAATCACAGCGCAGCTTACATTTTACCTCAGCAATATAGGAAACACCAACCAATCACAGCGCAGCTTACATTTTACCTCAGCAATATAGGAAACACCAACCAATCACAGCGCAGCTTACATTTTACCTCAGCAATATAGGAAACACCAACCAATCACAGCGCAGCTTACATTTTACCTCAGCAGTATAAGAAATAATACCCAATCATAGCGCAGCTTACATTTTACCTCAGCAATACAGAAAACACCAACCAATCAAAGCGCAGCTTACATTTTACCTCAGCAATATAGGAAACACCAACAAATCACAGCGCAGCTACATTTTACCTCAGCAGTATAAGAAATAACAACCAATCATAGCGCAGCTTACATTTTGCCTTACCAATGTGGAAAACACCAACAAATTACAGCGCAGCCTACATTTTACCTCAGAAGAATAAGAAATAGCAACCAATCACAGAGCAGCTTACATTTTATCTCAGCAATATAGAAAACACCAACCAATCAAAGCGCAGCTTAAACTTTACCTCAGCGATATAGGAAACACCAACCAATCACAGCGCAGCTTACAATTTACCTCAGCAATATAGGAAACACCAACCAATCACAGCGCAGCTTACATTTTACCTCAGCAATATAGGAAACACCAACCAATCAAAGCGCAGCTTACATTTTACCTCAGCAGTATAAGATATAACAACCAATCACAGCGCAGCTTTCATGTTACCTCAGGAGTATAATCAACAGCAACCAATTACAGCGCAGCCTACATTTTACCTCAGGAAAATAAGAAATAACAACCAATCACAGCGCAGATTACATTCTACATCAGCAGCATAAGAAACACCAACCAATCACAGCACAGCTTACATTTTACCTCAGGAGCATAAGAAATTCCGCCCAATAACAGTACAGCTTACATTTTACCTCAGCAATATAGGAAACACCAACCAATCACGGCGCAGCTTACATTTTACCTTAAGAGAGTAAGAAATACCAACCAATCACAGCGCAGCTTTCAAGTTACATCAGCAGTATAAGAAATAGCAACCAATCACAGCATAGGTTACATTTTACCTCAGCAATATAGGAAACACCAACCAATCACAGCGCAGCTTACATTTTACCTCAGCATTATAGGAAACACCAACCAATCACAGCGCAGCTTACATTTTACCTCAGCAGTATAAGAAATAACAACCAATCACTGCGCAGCTTTCATGGTACCTTAGCCGTATAAGAAATAACAACCAATCAAAGCGCAGCTTACATTTTACCTCAGCGGTATAAGAAATAACAACCAATCACAGCGCAGCTTACATTTTACCTCAGAGGAATACGAAATAGCAACCAATCACAGCGCAGCTTTCATGGTACCTTAGCAGTATAAGAAATAACAACCAATCACAGCGCAGCTTACATTTTACCTCAGCGGTATAAGAAATACCAACCAATCACAGCGCAGCTTACATTTTACCTCAGAAGAATAAGAAATAACAACCAATCACAGCGCAGCTTACATTTTACCTCAGAAGAATAAGAAATAGCAACCAATCACAGCGCAGCTTACATTTTACCTCAGGAGCATACGAAATTCCAACCAATCACAGCGTAGTTTACATTTTACTTCAGCAATATAGGAAACACCAACCAATCACAGCGCAGCTTACATTTAACCTCAGGAGTATAATAAACAGCAACCAATCACAGCACAGATTACATTTTTTCCCAGCCGTATAAGAAATAACAACCAATCACATCGCAGATTACATTTTACCTCAGAAATATAGGAAACACCAACCAATCACAGCGCAGCTTACATTTTACCTCAGCAGTATAAGAAATAACATCCAATCACAGCGCAGCTTTCATGTTACCTCAGCAGTAAAAGAAATAGCAAGCAATCACAGCGCAGCTTACATTTTACTCCAGGCGTATAAGAAAGAACAACCAATCACAGCACAGCTTACATTTTACCTCAGGAGTATAAGAAATAGCAACCAATCACAGCACAGCTTACATTTTACCTCAAGAGTATAATAAACAGCAACCAATCACATCGCAGCTTACATATTACCTCAGCAGTATAAGAAATAACAACAAATCACAGCGAACATTACATTTTACCTCAGGAGCATAAGAAATTCCGCCCAATCACATCGCAGCTTACATTTTACCTCAGCAGTATAGGAAACACCAACCAATCACATCGCAGCTTACATTTTACCTCAGCAGTATAGGAAACACCAACCAATCACAGCGCAGCTTACATTTTACCTCAAGAGAGTAAGAAATAGCTACCAATCACAGCGCAGCTTACATTTTACCTCAGCAGTATAAGAAATAACTTCCAATCACAGCACAGCTTACATTTTACTCCAGGCGTATAAGAAAGAACAACCAATCACAGCACAGCTTACATTTTACCTCAGGAGTATAAGAAATAGCAACCAATCACAGCACAGCTTACATTTTACCTCAAGAGTATAAGGGCTCATGTCCACGGGCAAAAGAAGAATTAAAATCCGCAGCGGATTTTAACTCTTCTTCTGCCCGCGGATCCGCACCCCATAGGGATGCATTGACCACCCGCGGGTAGATAAATACCCGCGGATCGTCAATAAAAGTGATTTTTTAAAAAATGGAGCATGGAAAAATCTGACCATGCTCCATTTTCGTGCGGGTCTCCCGCGGGGATGGCTTCTATTGAAGTCTATGGAAGCCGTCTGGATCCGCGGGAGACCTAAAATAGGAATTTAAAAGAACTTACCCATCCGGAGCGGACCGGGAAGGTCTTCTCTTCCTCACGGCCGAATCTTTCTTGCTTCAGCTCGGCGGATGTGCCCGGCGCATGCGCGCGGCCCGTCGGTGACGGGCCGGCGACTTGCCGCCGGCGTGAAGAGTTCATCCGCCGGCCGAAAAAGAAGATCCGGCCGTGAGGAAGAGAAGACCTTCCCCGCCCGCTCCCGATGGGTAAATTCTTTTAAATTCCTATTTTCAGCGCCCATGTCCGCGGGGCAGGAGGGACCCGCTGCAGATTCTACATGTAGAATCCGTAGCGGGCCTGATTTTCCCCGTGGACATGAGGCCTAAGAAATAACAACCAATCACAGCGCACCTTACATTTTACCTCAGAAGTATTATAAACAGCAACCAATCAAATTGCAGATTACATTTTACATCAGAAGTATAAGAAATAACAACCAATCACAGCGCAGCTTACATTTTACCTCAGGAGAATAATAAGTAACAACCAATCACAGCGCAGCTTAATTTCACCTCAGCTGTCTAAGAAATAGCAACCAATCACAGCGCAGCTTACATTTTACCTCAGAAGAATAAGAAATAACAACCAATCACAGCGCAGCTTACATTTTACCTCAGAAGAATAAGAAATAACAACCAATCACAGAGCAGCTTACATTTTACCTCAGCAGTATAAGAAAAAACAACTAATCACAGAGCAGCTGACATTTTACCTGAGGTGTATAAGAAGTTCTGACCAATCACAGCGTAGATTACATTTTACTTCAGCAATATAGGAAACACCAACCAATCACAGCGCAGCTTACATTTTAGCTCAAGAGAGTAAGCAATAACAACCAATCACAGTACAGCTTACATTTAACCTCAGGAGTATAATAAACAGCAACCAATCACAGCGCAGCTTACATTTAACCTCAGGAGTATAATAAACAGCAACCAATCACAGCGCAGCTTACATTTTACCTCAGCATCATAAAAAATAGCAATCAATCACAGCACAGCTTACATTTTACATCAGAAGTATAATAAATAACAAGCAATCACAGCGCAGCTTACATTTTACATCAGAAGTATAATAAATAACAACCAATCACATCGCAGCTTACATTTTACATCAGAAGTATAATAAATAACAACCAATCACAGCGCAGCTTACATTTTACCTCAGCAGTATAAGAAACACCAACCAATCACAGCATAGCTTACATTTTACCTCAGCAATATAGGAAACACCAACCAATCACAGCGCAGCTTACATTTTACCTCAGCAATATAGGAAACACCAACCAATCACAGCGCAGCTTACATTTTACCTCAGGAGTATAATAAACAGCAACCAATCACAGCGCAGCTTACATTTTACCTCAGGAGAGTAAGAAATAGCAACCAATCACATCGCAGCTTACATTTTACCTCAGCAATATAGGAAGCACCAACCAATCACATCGCAGCTTACATATTACCTCAGCAGTATAAGAAATAACAACCAATCACAGCGAACATTACATTTTACCTCAGGAGCATAAGAAATTCCGCCCAATCACATCGCAGCTTACATTTTACCTCAGCAGTATAGGAAACACCAACCAATCACAGCGCTGCTTACATTTTACCTCAAGAGAGTAAGAAATAGCTACCAATCACAGCGCAGCTTACATTTTACCTCAGCAGTATAAGAAATAACAACCAATCACAGCGCAGCTTTCATGTTACCTCAGCAGTATAAGAAATAACAACCAATCACAGCGCAGCTTTCAAGGCAGGCCGAAACCGAAGCCCGCAGGGCGATAGGTGAAGGCGGACATGACAGGGTTAACGGGGAGGGAAGGGGTTAAGTATTTTCAAAAGAAAACACAGGCATGATGGGGGGGGGGGGGGGGAGTGTGAGTGGCTTGGAAAAGAGCGCGAAAACAGGGGGAGGAGCCAGAAAACAGGGGGAGGAGCCAGTCCGGGGGTTGAAGAGGAAGAAGGACTGAGAGAAGTGCGCTGAAGAGTGAAGAAAAAGGAAAGCATAAGAAAAGCGAAGGGAGAAGAGCAGAAGGTGAAGAACGGAGTGTGAAGACCTGAGGGAGAAGAGCACGCGCCGGCGCCGCACTGGGAGCCCAGTAATGGCACCTCCAGCCGGGCTTCCTCCCGCGATGGGGGGGGGGGGGGGCGGTCTGGGAGGAATCCTGCTCGGCGGCGCAGCGCTGCGTGTAGCTCTAGGCCCCGTGCTGAGAGGGGGGCGGGGCCTTCGGCGGCACCGACGGCAGCAGGAGCGGAGAGAGGGGGGCTGCTCCAGCACAGTAGTGAGCCGGGAGAAGCGCCCCTGCACCAGCAGGACCGGGGGAGCATCGGCGGTTGGGAGCTGCAGGAGGGGAGCAGTACGGGCAGTACAGAGGAGAGGAGCGAGAGGCCAGGGAGGAGGATGAGGAGCGACAGGAGGAGTATAGAGGGGGACAGCGAGAGGCTGGTCCAGGAAGGGTCACTAACCCAATTGTCTTGAGTTCCAGCGGAGCGGCTGTGCGCGCAGCAGAGAGGCGGCAGTCCGTGGAGGAACCGGCGGGACCAAGAGGAGCATGGACGGATGCAGCGACGGGATGACCGGAAGACGGATCGGCGGCTGGTGGGGCCACAGCACCTATGCAGCCCGGTGAGTCACCATTAACACCAAATGTTTTTAATGTTGTTAGCCGGTCTGTGCCCGCCGGGGAAAATCTTGGGGGAAGAGCTTTTAGCGGAGGTATGGGGGGGGGGGGGGGCGCAAGTGGGCGAAAGCGATGTGAGGGCACTGATAGGCTGTATGTGGGAGTTTTTGCGGAGACAGGAAATAGGTCCTGCTTCGCTGCCTGTGTCGGCGCATAATACGCCGGCGAGTGTGTCGTCCGGCCGTGAGGAGTCAGGGTCAAGAGGCTCCGCCGGAGGGACTGGGGGAGAACAGGCTGGGGGGTTGGCGGGTGTTGGCCTAGGGCCGTCGCCGGTAGCGGCGTGGACTAGTTCGGTGCCAGCTTCATCCAGCAGGGTTAGTACTCTGGAAGGGGTAGAGGAGTTGGTATCAGGGGTGACAGTAGCGGTGCAAACTGAGAAAGAGGGGGATGCGGTAAGGTTAGACGATAGGGCGAAAGGCGAAGTATACGTCTGCTTCGAGGGGCCCCTGGGGGCCCACTTAAGAAAGGAAGTTAGGGAAAAAATATGGAGGGATGAGTATGTCGAGATATTCTCCCTTCTGCCTTTGGAAAAGTTTAACTTAGACAAAGGCAAGAGATCGGAGTTTAAGAAAGAGGAGGAGGAAAAGCGCAGGTGGCGTCTGATTCGTCAGACGTTTACCAACTGGTTACAGGCGTTCGCCATTTTAGCGAGTGTAATTGGGGAGAAGGCGCCGGAAAACTGTTCTGGCCTGTTTTGTTATTTAGACTCCATAGGTGAGGCGTAGCGGGTGTACGGGGGCCAAACTTGGCTCCGGTATGATGAGCAATTTAGGCAGCGGAAAGCGGTAAGGCCTTCGATCCGATGGGATCAGAAGGACATAGGCTTATGGTTAAGGGTTATGGCACCAGTGCGTTTTGGGCAGTCCTTTCATGGGGGAGCTGGGCCAGCGGGTCCGGCCTCTACCAGTCACAGAGGAAGTCAAAGTGGACAGACAGGGAGTAACAAGTTGGGTTTGTTTTGGCGGTTCAATGAGGGCCAATGCAAATTCGGAGTGGGATGCAGATTCAAGCACATCTCCTCCCATTGCAGTGCAGGTCCCATGGAGCATCAAAATGCTTCAAAAAAGGAAAGGGAAAGGCCCAAGAGGGGTTTGGAAAAAGGGATGGCACCGCTGAGTCTAGCAGGGATGGTCCCGTACCTAAATAGGTATAAGGACAGGGAAAAGGCCAAGCTCTTATTGGAGGGTTTTCGAGACAGATTTCACATTCCGCCTCCGATGCATAGGGTTCCTTTCTCGACGAAGAATTTGCTGTCAGCAATGAGAAATCCAACAGTGGTATCGGAAAAATTGGAAAAAGAAATTAGTCTAGGAAGAATGGCAGGCCCTTTTCAGGGGCCTCCTTTACCAGACTTTGTGGTGTCTCCTTTGGGGGTAGTAACCAAAAAAGGAACCGAACAAGTTTCGGTTAATTCACCATCTTTCCTATCTAAAAGGGACGTCTATAAACGACGGAATAGACCCCGAACTTTGTTCGGTAGTTTACACCTCGTTTGATGGGGCGGTTCGTTGGGTTAGGAAGTATGGAAAAGGGGCGTTGCTAGCAAAGGCTGACATTGAGTCGGCATTTCGGCTATTGCCAGTGGTGCCCGATAGCATTCGACTGTTGGGTTGTTTTTGGGAGGGGAAGTATTTTGCTGATAGGTGTTTGCCAATGGGATGCTCTATCTCTTGTGCATATTTTGAAGCCTTCAGCACATTTTTGGAATGGGTAGTGAGGGACACTGCAGGCGTGCAGTCTGTCATTCACTACCTTGATGATTTCCTGTGTATTGGGCCAGGGGAGTCGCCAATTTGCGCGACTTTGTTGGAAACGTTACAGTGGGTTGCACATCGTTTCGGGGTGCCATTGGCCCCCGATAAGACAGAGGGACCCACGACTCGTCTTCAATTTTTGGGCATCACCATTGACACTGAGGCAATGGTATGTCAGTTGCCAGAAGACAAGTTGCAGGATTTGAAGAGCGAGGTTCAGAGAGCAAGGAGTTTGCGAAAAATAAGGGGTTACAGTCCTTAATGGGCAAGCTAAACTTTGCTTGCAGGATCATGCCTATGGGGCAAATTTTTTGTCGTAGAATGGCGTCCAGTACAGCAGGGGTGCGGGCCCCGCATCACTTCATAAGGCTGTGAAAAAGCATCAAAGGGGACCTAGCAGTTTGGTCGCCATTTTTGGAAAAATATAATGGGAGGTCGATTATTATGGCTGAGGTATGTGAAAACGTCGACTGTGATCTTTTCACAGATGCGGCGGGGAGTGTGGGTTTTGGCGCATATTGCCAAGGGCAATGGTGTGTGGGGGTGTGGCCAGAGAGCTGGAAGATGGAGGGTCTGACAAAAAATCTGTTTTTTTAGAACTATTTCCAATTGTGGTGGCCATCACGCTATGGGGATCTCGCCTTCAAAACAAGAAGGTGAGATTCCATTGCGATAATATGGGGGTGGTGCAGGTCATTAATTCTCTGACGGCATCGTCACCCCCAGTTATTAATTTACTACGACACTTGGTATTGGAAGGTTTAAGGTTAAACATTTGGATAGTGGCGGTGCATGTGTCGGGAGTAAATAATTCAATCGCGGATGCTCTCTCTCGGTTTCAGTGGGAGCGATTCAGGACGTTGGCCCCGGAAGCCAAAGAACGGGGGAAGACGTGCCCACCTCGACTCTGGAATGTGGTAAGAGAGCAGTGGGGCACCTGATTGAGAGGTCACTGGCTCAGGGTACGAGGGCCGCCTATGGGGCGGCATGGCAGAAGTGGGTCGATTGGATGGGACAGCTTAGGGCAGGGGAATCAGAGGAGCACAGGGTAGGGGCACTGCTTAGTTGGGTGGGGAAGGCTGAACAGGAAGGAATTTCGGCGTCACGTCTTAACCGGTTTATGGTAGGTATAGCATTTGGTTGCAAATTACGGGGGGTTGGGGGATGTAACAAAAATGTTTTTAGTTAAGCAGGCGGTTAAGGGATTCAAGAGGGGAAGGCGGATTCTCGTAGACCAATATCGTTTGAGTTAAAAGAAATAGGGAGCGTGCTTGAGCAAATTTGTGGGAGTGAATTCGAGATGTTATTATTTAAGGTGGCTTTTTCGCTAGCCTCTTTTGGGGCGTTACGGGTGGGTGAGGTAGTCTCGCCTAGTAAGGAAGTTGGGGGAGGTCTACGGGTAGAAGATGTTAGGTTGGTTAGGGGACAGTTAGAGGTGATCATTCGCCGTCCAAAAACGGATCAGGCGGGCCGAGGACAAATTGTTAAGTTGGGTCGGGTGAGAGGGGTAGTAATGTGCCCGGTCTCTATGTGGGAAAATTATAGCAGAGTGGCGAGAGAGAGAGCAGGCCCACTACTTCAGCATGAGAACGGGCAGTTCTTGTCACGTTTTCAGTTTGCAGCGGTCCTTAAGAAGGCGCTGTTAAGGTTGGGAGTAGATGACTCCCAATTTGGCACGCACTCTTTTAGAGTGGGGGCTGCTACTGAAGTGTCGGTTCGAGGGTTGACGGGTGAGGCTGTTAGAAAAATAGGTAGGTGGCAGTCGGGGCGGTACAAACTGTATGTGCGCCCCCAGTTACTTTAGGAGTTATATTATAGTTATAAGAAGGAGTTATTCATTATTGTTATTTTATTGCAGGTCAACAATCGGCGCTGGTTTGGATTATGGGGCACTCTTATGTGTATTGGGGTGCGGAAAGGGCTAATATCAGGCGGGATGGGAGACAGTTGAGGTTTTCAAGGGCTGAGGCGATTTTACGATGGATGGGGGTAAGGAGGTTGTCGTGGCGTCAGATTCTACAAGAATTTGAGAGGATGGTAGTTTTGGACAGGGTCCCAGATATGATTTGGGTAAGAGGCCTTTCAGGGACCTGTCCCGAGATATCAGATACAATATCTTAAGACTGTTAGCGTCACACCGTAGAATGATTCTTTTCTGGTCAGAAATAGTTCCGAGAAAAATTTGGAAGTTTGTGCGGTCAGCGAAGGGTCTAGATAAGGCGAGAATAAAGCTCAATAGAGAGGTCTCGCGCTTTGTTATGAGAAATGGGGGTGTGGCGGTGCGACATGTGGATCTAGAGCAGGGGTGTCAAACTCATTTTCACCGAGGAACACATCAGGCTTATGGTGACCTTCAAAGGGCCGATAGTAAGACAGTATAGTAAGGGCTCGTTCACAGAAGCGTATTTGCGTACATCATATGCAGTGAATAGAAGCCATTGATTTCAATGAGTTTATTCACATGTGTGAAAAACACAGCAGGACCTATTCTGTTACGTACTACGCACCCCGATAGGTCATTGAAGTGAATGGGCCGCGTAAATACATGGTGAAGGCGCAGGAAACCGATGTATTCACTGCATATTTGGGCACCATCTCAGTTGGCCCATCTGCGTTCTTTTTGGCGTGCCCAAATATACAGGCATAAGCGATTTTTGATTGTGCAAATACACAGCGTATTTGTGCTACTGAAATACCAATGTGAACGAGCCCTAATAGTGACCGCCACAGTGGCCCCAGTAGTAACATTACCCCCCCAGCAGCCACCATTAATCCCCCCTGTCTCAGCAGCCACCATTAACCCCCCCTCTCTCAGCAGCCACCATTAACCCCCCCTCTCTCAGCAGCCACCATTAAACCCCCCCCCCCTCTCTCAGCAGCCACCATTAACCCCCCCCCTCTCTCAGCAGCCACCATTAACCCCCCCCCCCTCTCTCAGCAGCCACCATTAACCCCCCCCCCTCTCAGCAGCCACCATTAACCCCCCCTCTCAGCAGCCACCATTAACCCCCCCTCTCAGCAGCCACCATTAACCCCCCCTCTCAGCAGCCACCATTAACCCCCCCCTCTCAGCAGCCACCATTAACCCCCCCCCCTCTCAGCAGCTACCATTAACCCCCCCTCTCAGCAGCCACCATTAACCCCCCCCCCTCAGCAGCCACCATTACCCCCCCCCCCCCCTCAGCAGCCACCATTAACCCCCCCCCTCTCAGCAGCCACCATTAACCCCCCCCTCTCAGCAGCCACCATTAACCCCCCCCCTCTCAGCAGCCACCATTAACCCCCCCTCTCTCAGCAGCCACCATTAACCACCCCCTCTCTCAGCAGCCACCATTAACCACCCCCTCTCTCAGCAGCCACCATTAACCCCCCCTCTCTCAGCAGCCACCATTAACCCCCCCCCCTCTCTCAGCAGCCACCATTAACCCCCCCTCTCTCAGCAGCCACCATTAACCCCCCCCCCTCTCTCAGCAGCCACCATTAACCCCCCCCTCTCAGGAGCCACCATTAACCCCCCCCCCTCTCTCAGCAGCCACCATTAACCCCCCCCCCTCTCAGCAGCCACCACTAACCCCCCCCCATCTCTCAGCAGCCACCATTAACCCCCCCCCCCATCTCTCAGCAGCCACCATTACCCCCCCCCCATCTCTCAGCAGCCAGCATTAACCCCCCCATCTCTCAGCAGCCACCATTAACCCCACCCCCCATCTCTCAGCAGCCACCATTAACCCCCCCTCTCTCAGCAGCCACCATTAACCCCCCCCCCTCACTCAGCAGCCACCATTAACCCCCCCTCTCTCAGCAGCCACCATTAACCCCCCCCCCCTCTCAGCAGCCACCATGAACCCGGCCTCTCAGCAGCCATCATTAACCCCCCCCTCTCAGCAGCCACCACCACATTAACTCCCTCCCAGCAGCCACCATTAACTCCCCCCCAGCAGCCACCATTAGCCCCCCTAAACCACATACTTACCTCCTCCTTGCTGTCTGCGCTGCTTCCCCTCCGCTCGCATTTTAACATTTTCCACAACACTTCTGCCCTATTCAGCAGTTCCAGCAACCTGATTGGTTGCTTGGGTTGGCTGATTCACCAAACAACCAATCAGGTTGCTGGAATTGCTGAATAGGGCAGAAGTGTTGTGGAAAATGTTAATATGCCAGCGGGGAGCTGCAGCACCCCAGCTGGTAATCGCTTAGTGGTGAGCAGAGTCGGCACGCCGCGGGCCACATGAAACGAGGCCTTGTGTTTGACATATGTGATCTAGAGGCCTGCACGGGAAATTACTGGAGGGAAGATGGTGTCCACCTGAATGATATTGGCCTTGATTTATGGTTAGAAGCGGTGCAGGAAGGTATAGAGCGCGCCTTAGTTTTGTGGAGGGCGGCGCAGGCTCGAGGTGTCAAGCCGTGCTGGCTGTGGCGGGTAGAGAGGGGTCCTTGGAGTCAACGGAAAGGGGTGGTGGGGGGAGGGGAAGCAGGGGCGGGATAGTACTTCCCCCCTTTCCCCCCCCTCCCCCATTGGTTCAGTTTAAGTTGTAGGGGGTCTGTCGCCTCTTGTTTTGACAGGGGGGTTCCCTGCAAAGTTGGCTAATGTAGCTAGATAGCCCGGGGTCGGGAGGTAGGCGACCCGAGGTGAAGTGCCGAGTCTCCCGAGTCAGGTATTTAGAGACGGGAGGCATGGTTGTGGAAAAATAGGGTCTCCCGAGTCGGGCCTTAGGGAGACAGTTACACCTATTTGTTCCCAGATAGTTTTTCTTTTGGGGCTTTAAAAAGTGAATTTATGTTTTACTTGTTATTTTATAATAAATTGGCTGCTGTGGCCCGAAAATTTAATCCAAAAAAGCTGAAGTTGTCAGTGGTTATTATAGTTAAGTCAGGGGGGAGGGCCATAGCGGACGACTTCGTTGTACCAGGTCATGTTACCTCAGCAGTATAAGATATAGCAACCAATCACAGCGCAGCTTACATTTTACCTCAGCAGTATAAGATATAGCAACCAATCACAGCGCTGCTTACATTTTACCTCAGCAATATAGGAAACACCAACCAATCACAGCGCCGCTTACATTTTACCTCAGCAGTATTATTAATACCAACCAATCACAGCGCAGCTTACATTTTACCTCAGCAGTATAAGAAATAACAACCAATCACAGCGCAGCTTTCATTTTACCTCAGGAGAATAAGAAATAGCAACCAATCACAGCGCAGCTTACATTTTACCTCAGGAGAATAAGAAATAGCAACCAATCACAGCGCAGCTTACATTTTACCTCAGGAGTATAATAAACAGCAACCAATCACATCGCAGCTTTCATTTTACCTCAGCAGTATAAGAAATAGCAACCAATCACAGCACAGCTTACATTTTACCTCAGCAGTATAGGAAACGCCAACCAATCACAGTGCAGCTTTCATTTTATCTCAGGAGAATAAGAAATAACAACCAATCACAGCGCAGCTTCCATTTTACCTCAGCAGTATAAGAAATAGCAACCAATCACAGCGCAGCTTATATACTGAACTGCTGAGGTAGCATGAAAGCTGCACTGTGATTGGTTGCTATGGGCAACACAGCCAGATGTTCCTCTCCAGGGCTCACATTAGGGTGTGGCTCTGGCCTTTCTCTCTGTGGCCCCCGGGTATATTGCACATATTTCCCACCAGCACTGGGGCCACCAAGATGTCGGCTGTCCTCACTTATGTCCTCTTTCTCGTGTAGCGGGTGACGCACCCCGCTGGAGCGGTAATGGCGGTCAGAGTTGTCACCCGACTTACTAATTAGAGGCACGGTGCAGTGTGAGGCGACGGCTGCCATCCTCCACATCAGGCCGCTGCTGTCATGAGTCAGACATCATAGCTGACATTCCTGCAGTCACCTCCATCATCCTCCTCATCAGTGATGGAGAATATGCTGCCGATCCCCATTCCTGAAGGCACTGAGCCTCCCTATAAGAGTCATCAGCATCAGTGATGTCCATCAGTCAGCCGTGGCAGCCAGCGGAGGACAGACGGGCAGGTAAGTGACCGTAGTGACATGATGCGCTGATTCAGCGACCATGGGGGTAAGAAGCAGCGGCGGCGCAGAGTCTTCAGTTTGCTTATACCTAGGTAGAGTGGTGGGATGGGAGCCCTGGAGGCCAGTGGCCCCCGTGGCCCCCCGACTAATGCCGCACTTACGGCTGCCATTATATAATGACTCGCCCTTGTATCTCTCCCCCTTGGTCTGCTGTCGCTCTGCCTTCCTGCCTGATTCTTCTGCCCTCTAAAATATGCTTTGTGTTTCAATACTTCACAATCTGCAATGTTTCTGCTTGCTGTCAGTGAATGACCGCTTTCTGGGTTACATCTATTGGTATGAATGTCTACTGATAGTTAGTTACAATGTATCCGGGCAGGTTATGTGTCCGGACATATATCACGTCTGTATAAGTATCAAGCCTCAAGAAGATTCCAATTCACTGACAGGAAGCAGAGATCTGAAACACAAAGGGGCAGCAGGTTCACTTCGGCTGGATTTCCACGGGTGAATGTGATATCAGTCAGTGATATCGCACTCCTAAACCGCGCTTTTCACTGAATGCGGTGCGTTTGGCGAGAAAATCGCGTGTTTCAGTAGGAAAAATAAAAACACCGAATCACATGAGATCGGCGCGAACGCGTCAGCGCCATGGGGCTTGTAACTAGCAAGTAATGGGTGATCTGCGATATCGTAGAGACACAGGACGCCCCGCGGTTCTTCCTCGCAGCTTCGCCCTCGTGAATAGATCCACCTATAATGGGTTCTACGTCCGCGACCGTTTTGTGCGACTCACAATGCTAAAAACTCGCAGCAGAGAAAAACCCGATCCCCGCACAGAGAACTGCGCAATTTCATGGGGAAATTGAAAACACCGGGGGCTAATTAGGCTGCGCAGTCTTATAAATCGCAGCGTGGGTGTGTCCCGCGCCAATGTGAGCGGCGCCGGCAGCACAGACAGTACAGTAAGCAGCGCAAAAACGCACAATAGTGCGACTTTCACAGCGCAAAAAGACTGGCTTCACATGGGTAGATGCGTTTTTGCGCACGCTGCAGCGCGATGTATTTGCGCATTTTACTGTACTTTTTGCGCACGCAGCGCACGTTCCTCATGCGGCGGTTTTTACACACGCAGATTTAAACGGCTATTCAGCCCAATGAGTTCCAGATTTGCTCTTTTTCTCACAGAGTGGCGCAGTGTTTTGCACATTTGCGTGCGCTTTGTTGCTCATTTGGCTCCCCCCCCCCCTCTAGACTTTTAAGGTCAGGTGCGCAAATGTGCAGAAAGAGAGACGATTTTATCATTGTTACGTGGCTGAAAATACGCGCCCGTGAACGAACCTGTTGAAATCAATGGGTTGTATTCTCTGCGGATCGCGCGCACAAACACGTCCGCGGGACGGATCCCTCAGACTGCCGCTTTATATGCCAGGCAAAATCCAAAATATGTTGAAGACGCGCCAAACCTGTAAGGGCGCAGATGATTCTTAATGATATCAGTGATCAGAAGCCGCGGTCCGGTTCAGAGGTGGCCCCGCCCCCTTCCAGATAACTCCGCCCACTTTATTCTCCTTTTTAAAAAATGTTACAAAGTCTCAATTTCTGTGCAAATATAACAACGTGCGCCAACATGCGAAACTTGAAAAGCCCTAATAGAGAACTCCGTGACTGAGCGCGGTATACATCAGCAGCGACGCTCTGCGGCGGAGCCCCCTAAATGTGGAGCGGGGGAAGGGGAGATAGCGGGATATTTAGTGGTTTAGCTGTGGGGTGACTGACAGGATCAGCAGCGACTTGGTTGCAGAGCTGCGCTCATTACTATTCTGCAGGGTGTGATGAGAAAACACAATAAGAGCGCAGTGAGTCACTCAGAAGCAATCTATGGAGAGTCTGACTACTACTACTCTCATCCTCCCAGCATGATCTATATGATCCCTTCCTACCAGCACATTCATTACTTACCGTCCCCCAAGGGTTCATACAGCCCAAAGGAGAGAGATTTAGGATTAGATGCCCCTTCTCAGGGACCCAACAGCAGCATCATGAGCTACCCCTAGGGAATGTGCCCCCATATGTCTGAAAGATGTACTGCCACTGACCGCCACCCTATCACCAACCCACTATATAAATGCAGTAAATGCGGCTATGTGGAGTTTAGGTCATCGATGCGTCTCCTCATCTTCAGACGGAGTTATCTAAACTTCACGCCTGTCTTCAAGATCGACTCCACAGAAGCCGATGTAACAATAACTCACTGCAGATCACCAGAGCAAACTGTGCAGACACTGAACAGGTAGACAGTTCATTTCTGAAGTTGCAGAATAGTGAGTGCAGCTCTGGAGTATAATACAGGATGTAACTCAGGAGCAGTAGAGGATAAGTAATGTATATACACAGTGACTCCACCAGCAGAATAGTGAGTGCAGCTCTGGAGCATAACACAGGATGTAACTCAGGATCAGTACAGGATAAGTAATGTATGTACATAGTGACTCCACCAGCAGAATAGTGAATGCAGCTCTGGAGTATAATATAGGATGTAACTCAGGAGCAGTACAGGATAAGTAATGTATGTACACAGTGACTCCACCAGCAGAATAGTGAGTGCAGCTCTGGAGTATAATACAGGATGTGACTCAGGAGCAGTACATGATAAGTAATGTATGTACACAGTGACTCCACCAGCAGAATAGTGAGTGCTGCTCTGGAGTATAATATAGGATGTAACTCAGGATCAGTACAGGATAAGTAATGTATGTACACAGTGACTCCACCAGCAGAATAGTGAGTGCAGCTCTGGAGTATAATACGGGATGTAACTCAGGATCAGTACAGGATAAGTAATGTATGTACACAGTGACTACACCAGCAGAATAGTGAGTGCAGCTCTGGAGTATAATACAGGATGTAACTCAGGAGCAGTACAGGATAAGTAATGTATGTACACAGTGACTCCACCAGCAGAATAGTGAGTGCAGCTCTGGAGTATAATACAGGATGTAACTCAGGAGCAGTACAGGATAAGTAATGTATGTACACAGTGACTCTGCCAGCAGAATAGTGAGTGCAGCTCTGGAGTATAATTGGTCAGTCAGGCAAGCAAATTTTTCACACATTATGGGCGCGTGCATTAGAAAGCATTGGTTCTTATAGATGCGAATCGCTTGCCTAACATAAGTGAAAAAAAAACGCTGGTCTGTCTGGGCCCCAATACCGGGTGGCCATAATAATGACAATGGATTTTCACATTTTAACTATTTTAATAGAAAAATGTCACCTTGATACATGACTTGTAGATTTTCGGGTGGAGGGCAGGGACTGGCGCTGTGGACTGGCGCTGTGGACTGGCACTGTGGACTGGCACTGTGGACTGGCGCTGTGGACTGGCGCTGTGGACTGGGCTGCCAATCACCTTCTTTGTTTTACCCCTTATAATTTTTTGTAATAACGGTGTCCCGGCCATCAGAGGTGACGACTACTATGTAACGCACTAGTGGTTACATCCGTTTTCTCTTGTCGGGGCTCCTGCACACGAGCATGGGAGTAAATGTGCCGCTTCTGCGCAATGTATTTGCTCTATAAACGAGGTTGCTCACACATTATAATGATGGCTATTTAGTCTAATGAGGTCCAGATGTGTTTTTTCTCCAGCGCAGAGTATTGTGTATTTGCGCGCACGTTTTCTTATTTGAGAAATGTGTGTGCAAAAATAGGAAATGGGTTCTATTCTCTGCATATTGCTCCCAAGTACGCCCGGGTGAAGGAACGCCAGATCAGTCCCTGTTAATTCTCCATCACACGGGCCAGGATTGGAATGCACAACCACTGGTGCGATCGCACAGCCGGCTGTACAGCTTACGCTGTTGGCACGGTATACAGCTGATCAGCAAGCGCTCCCTCGTTCGTCGGCTCACTGTTGGATCTTTTATATGGCCCGATTGTTGGGGAGGAACGTCCGCGCTTAACAATCACACCATGTGAAAGGGCCCTACGTTCGGCCAGCTGCTCTAGCCCATACAGGGCACTCGGGGGAAATGATCTCCAGCACTAGGGGCCTGCGGCCGCTTATCCCGGAATTAGCCAGCCATGTGGACGAGATTTCTCAGAAATCTCGTCCACACGGGACGGCGAATCCACCGTGGCAAAGCCAGCGCTGTGGCACGGATTCGCCGGCCGCAGCATGTTAATTTTTTTTCTTCTTCTGCTGCGGCCATGCTCTCCTCTATGGGAGTGCCAGCTGCAGCGGAAGAGCGAGCAGCCAGGCTGCTTCAAAACCCTTGCGGATCTTCACTGCGGCCAAACCGCGAGATTCCGGTGTGTGTGAACCCAGGCTAAAGGTTCCATTAGAGGAGCAGGAAACCGCTATCCACTGTCCAGATAGATCAATCGCGGCAAAAGCCACACCGTTTAGGGATATAGTCAAAATAGCATGAAACCTCTGGGTAGTCGGCAGGTAGGGGTACATTTACACCGGCCAATCGGGCACAAGTATTCCTTCCAAAAAAGATCATGGCGTGTCAATGTCTAAAGGATCAGCTGACAAATGAGCAAACGTTCGTTCATCAATAACTGCTCATTAATGCGATTGGCTCACTTGTCGGCTAACAGATCCCCACGTGAACGGCTGACATGTGGTAGCCCTATGGAGATATAAGGTCCCATTAACGATCATTAGTCCCCAGAGCTGAACATCTGCTGTGTGAGTCAGAGCCCAGTGATCGGCGCTTGTTACAGTGGGCCAATTCTCATCTCGTGTAAATGGGCTTTTAGTCAACGTGCCGATCTAAATATGACCTGATTAATTCCATATGCAGAACAATTAGATTTATGCTAATGTGATCCCATTTTGCATTGAGTGCAGGTCATCATCCTGTCAGCGGGTTCTCATTTACAATCCTGGGTGATCAGCTCAGCGGTAATTAAAGCAGCGGATGCTTTACTGGTTTTCCAAGAAGGGCATCTAATTATTGGAAGGGTAGAGATGATATGTGACATGTAGCCTCACGCCTCCTAGTCGTCCCGTGTGGTGGGACACTACCTGCTCCTGGCCTCTCTGTCTCTCTCAACACCTTCAACCTAATTGATGAATCACGCAAGATGATTTCCACCCCAAACCTTTATCCAGAAGGGCGCTACGATTTTCAACCAACCGCATCATGGCCACGAACGAGAGGTAGCCAGGACTAAGTCGCGGCTGCATCTCCCATTTTCTCACCCATTCAGACGGCCAGGCTGCGGCCCGGAATACGGTCGGCCGGGGGAGAGTGTTCAGCACTGCTAATTTCTTAGCCCTTTAGCCCTTCCTTCCCCCTCTCATCCCCTTGCCGACAAAGGGAAGGGCAAGAGTTTAGCAGAGCCAGTCGTGCTAAACTCCCCTCTCCTCTGCCTGCCGGCGGCTCGCATTGGCTAATCATGGCCAAAGGTAGGGTGATTCCTATCTTTTCCGACCGTGGGTAAGAGCGGACAGCTGGAATCGGCTCTGTATGTACCATTTTTTCTGGACGGCCTGATTTTATGTGCCACTAAATCACCCATCTGAACAAATGCATCGGAATCCAATGCTTCAGATGGTCGCAATTTTTGGCCGGCATTTTATCGCGGCGTTAAAAGGCTGTGATAAAACCCGCGTTTGAATAAGACCTCAATGGGGTGACAACAGACACGATTCAGGGGTAACATCACTGGGTCTCCGCACACTTCTGTTAATCCAGCAGGGTCACTTTCATAGACAGGAGGGGAACATTCATCCTTGCAGGGGTGACCTCCTTCACACGATTGTCATTTTATCACTCCAATAGCCACGCTAGAATATTGCTTCTATACTCTCTCTTTAAAAGGATATTTTCATCTCTTTTATTGCATTTCCACATAGATAGATTTAGGCTCCACCGGTGGGATTCGCACCAACTACTGTTTAACCCGGCCGGTGTGGCGCAATATATTGTTATCTTAGCATGCCTACACTATCTGCAGCCCGGCGGTCAATACAAGACAATGGGCCACACCAATAGCATAGTTCACTCGGCACGTTAAACTAAAGATGTGGCATGTTGAATGTTTGGTGCTTGCCCCATCTGAGACCCTTGGCCGGGCCCGGCTGTACATGGTGGGTCACAGGGACGGCTATGTGACCTGTTCATGATGTTTCTATCACACTCATGGAAGTGAATGGGAGTTATGGAAATGGCAGAGCACAATCCACTCCCAGCCAGCCGGCCACTCTGTATAGAGGTTTATTGCCATCTTGGCCATGATTGGACAAAATGGGAAGAACCTTTAAAGGCCAGATTAAAGCCGAGTGTGAGTTGCACCCACGATTCTAGCATTGGACGTTCGTGGGTTGTCTGATACCTGCAGGCAATAGACATCGCATGTCCGATTCTGGTCCAACACAGGCAGCACTCGGATGGGCAAATCGGCTGTCTGAATGTCCTATATATCTGCCAATATATTAAGAGAGATGATATTTGTAAGGTCTCATTGACAACTGACTGCCCAGACTCCATAGTGCTGAGTGAGCTGAAACAGTCGGATCCCATGTGATCGTAGATCATGTGATCAAAGGTTGGATCGATGCCAAGCCGAAGCCCGGGTGGTCTGTCTTGTCTGAACTTGTTTTATGGCATTCATAGCGCAGTAGAGATGACATGCCAGCTTTATTCTGTCGGCGGTGCGTCCAATTATGGTGGTGACCAATTTATATTGTGTTTTCATGTTGTGCTTTCTGTCAGCATCTTTGAATCCAAATAGCTTTCTAGAACGGCTTCCTTTGATGGTTCTGGGAGGGTTCGAGGTTTTGGAAGCTGATCTGTAGTTGGTATTGATACCATTTTGGAGTATGTACAGATTTTTTTATAGGTTTTTAGTCCATTTTTTTCTAGGAGAGAGGATGACCAAACAAAACGACGGCTCTGTCACTGCATATATATATACCAGCAGTAATTAGTAATCCGATATTTTAATAAATTGGACTTTTATAAACGCAATTTTACAAAAAAAATTTTTCATGTGACAAATGAGAGGGGGGGGGGGGGTTAAAAACGTAATATTTTAGATTCTTTAAGGCTTTTCATTAGTTAAAAAAAGCCATTTATTCTTCACTTTCCAGGATGCCAATCCTGTTAAAACACTTAAAAAAGGGATCATTTTTGGACCACTTGGAAAGAGCCATTGCTTTTTCAGTTAGCATCGTGTCTGTAGGAATCTGCCACCAAATAGGATGAGTTTTGGACCTTTTTCTACATTTAGGACTTAAACAGCAGATGTGTTTGTGCATATTTTTGCGCATGTGAAACTCACGCCCACAAAACACCATGAAGTGAACCCATTGATTTCAATGGGTGCGTTCCCATGAATGTGTTTCTTGCACACAAATCCTAGACCTGCCCTATCGCTCTGCATCTATGGCAGGTTAAAGAACTCAGGAAGAAAGTCTGTGACGTCGCGGGGAGCGCAGAGACAAGACGACAGCCGGCCCTTATTAGGCTTTAAAGAGACATTCTATTCCAGGGAAAGGGAGGATCACGCGTGGATGGACATAGCGAGCGCAAAAATGACATTACGATGCGCTGACCCGCATATCAGCCTGATTATTGCATGTCCATGCGCAAATACACTCCGTTACAGCGAGCATATTTGTAAATACGTTCGTCTGTGGAAGCCCTTAAAGCATACAGAATCCCCAAGTGCAGCATCTTCTAAACGCCTGTTTGATAAGGCCCTTCAAACCAAATGATTATCGTTCTAAAAATCGTTCAAACAGGTGAAAATGAACAATTATCATTCAGTGTAAGTGCAGCCAATGATCAAACGACGAACAATAAATTGTCCACTTTTCATTCATCGTGGATTTTATGAAGACATAAGAATCATCATTAGCTTGTTTACTAATCATTCGGTTTCTCATTTGAACGCACCAACGGTGTATCTGCCTGTATATACAGGTTATATGAGCGAGCTCTGACATCGTTCACTAGCAGCGTGTACAATCTGTTTCCCCATAGACATACATGTTGCTGTATCTTTGACATTAACTTTGCCTTAAAAACAGCTAATAAATACTTAGGCTGCTGGGGTGCAGCTAAGAGTATTACGGGCGTGGACGCTGTTATACACCAGCCTAAGCGGAATTGGTGAAGATTCAGTTCAAAGTAATTCGGACCGAACCAAAGTCTTTGCTCGAATTTAGCGAACCGGCCGGACTGAACTTTTGAAGAGTTTGCTTATCCCTAGATTAGGATTTGGTGGGTCCTAAATGTACGAATTCTTGTATTTCCAGTACGGTGTGGAGTTGTCCAATGCTATGGAGAGGGGGGGATACTGCGGATTGTATGCGCCCGTTGGTTTGATCCAATTAGATTCCATGTTTGCACATCGTTATATATTCCATTATGTTCCAGCCCGCATTGTTCTTGTCCTCAGTCACTGCTGAGCTTAAACAACATAAATAACTCTTGATTGATCTATTAGGACCGGTTTTACGAGCCTCACAATATAATCTACATATTTATAATCAGCATTTTTGGACGCGAGCCTTCGTATTTCCATAATCGGCAAACAATGTAATTTATAGGGAGCAATTTATCAGCGCTGCCAACAGCCGCGTTCATTTAATTTCTACATAAATTGCCAGGAAGTGATTAAAAATCCCTTATATAAACTAGGTAGGTGATGAGTAGGCGGCTCGGGAATGACTGGCGCTGAAGTACCCGGCTTTCCATCATTCATCACTGGTGCCAGCATTCTGCTCTTAGCTGCTCCTTTTTGGCCACAAATCAATTTAGAGCAGACTCAGCTGCTGATGCCCTATCCTTGGTGGGGGTCCACCGCTGTAGAGCCTCACTGATCATCAGTTCAATGGCCTACCTTCATTGCAGAGAGAACAGGAAGCAGATCGATCTGCCAAGATTGCAGCGGCCCGGGTTCATATTGCATTGTCTGCTTCTGGCTCTGTCTGTGATGCCAAGTGGCCCGGTATCAGCTGATCGGCAGGGATCACGACAGCGACTGACAGGAAACGTCATCAATATTAAAGTCCCAGACTGTTTTCAAAAAACAAAAGAATTTCTTATTTTTGCCTCCCTGTATTTTGAAACTTTTCAATTTATTTCCTTCCCTTTCTCCCCTTTTTCTTCCTTCCCTTTCTCTCTCTTCCTTTCCTTGTTTTCCCTTTCCCTCCTTCCTTCTGGCGTCCATCCTTCCTTCTCAGAAGGTGTTAGCAGAAGACAACCCCATTTGGTGGTGATGATGAAGCAATCGCTCCTGTAAGGCCGGTCTCACACAGACATTTGTAAAAATGCCATGTTTTTTAATGTGGCATTTTGCAGCATTTTCGAATGACATTTAGGGCTCACACCCACTTGCGTTTTTTAACGCTGCGATATCGCTGCGTTTTTTTTTTACACAATTGTCACTGGGATTTTCTAATGTTAAAATGCATCCCAAGTTTGTGCTTTGCAATTTTTGTGTGATGCGTTTTTAACATTAGAAAGTCCCATTGACAATTGCGTAAAAAAAAAAACTGCAGCGATATCGCATGAAAAAAACGTGCAAGAAAAACATGAGTGTGCCGGAGCCCTTACAAACAAGTTTGACAGTTTTTTTTAACGCACCCGATCATTGCAGTGGGTAATGTGGTGCGTCAAAAAGCGCAGCAATGCACTACAACAGAACAGACTGCGTTCCGTTAACGCAGTGTTAGAAACTCCATGCTAAAACGCTCATCTAAGAAGCCCCACTGAAATCAATGGAGGCGCAGCACAGCGTTTATACTGTAAACCCGCCTGGTGAGGGCGGCTGAGGGTATATTAGGGAATGATTCACAACTAACTTATGTGTCCAATGATAAAAACAAAGATTACAATGTAATTATAGGGGATGAGCCCGTTATGTGTAGATGAAGAGAGGGTCTCAAAGTCATCTCTTGTTGGGGCCAAGAGGGGCCCCAGCCCAGCGCAGCATGCTCCCCCTCTTACCATAATTCAACATACAAGGAGGTATTACCAGGGACCCGGCGCCGAGTCTCATCTCTCTCCCATCTTTCTTCCTCTCTGAAAATTAAAGGGATTTTCTGACACTCAGAAAAACTATTGCGGAGGTCACAAAAGACCAAAATCAGACAGACTCACAAGTCAGATGCCCCACAGGTCTGTTGCAGATGCTCTGGAACTAGGAAGGTTCTGCAGTAGTGATGTGCCGGGGACCAGAGAGGCTGTGATGGATATGGGGAACATCTGACAGATGACTATGTCTTAGTTTGGTATTTTGTGCCCAATTTTACTACAAAAAGTGACCCTATTCCATGTTCTACAGCCCCTCCATGACTATTGGCGTGTGTTCACATGTTGCAGATTTGCTGCAGATTTTTAAACTGAAATCATCATTCTTGTATTGCAGAATTCTATTCTCTGACATTGGGACTGATACTCTAGTCCCAGAATAAACAGGACCATGGCACGATGGACTTCTCTGTTACTGCTGGCAGGTAAGTGATCCTCATGATTAAGGCCTTATCCACATGTCCGTATATACGCAACTAAGCTACATGAAAAATCCTGACCATCTGCAGCATTGGTTTCCAATGTATTCATCCAGATGAGCAATTTTTACGCACGTAAAAAGTACTACTTTGGCAACCGAAAACGGCAACCAATTTTATATGGCACTTGAAAAGATTGGTCTGGCCCTATCTTTTGATGAGATACACTGGAGGCTCCCATAGGCTTCTATGTGAGAGGGGGTTAACTTTGCATACAACGCTGAGAAAACATTACAGCTGTCTCCAATCATTCCAAGGCATCCGTTCAGATGAGCGATTTTCCGTCACGTAAAATTGGGCAGAAAAGGTAGCGCAAAGGGTGTGCATTCCAGCTGTCCACATGGCTGGAAAAGATAGGACTAGTCCTAGCTTTTGCTGGAATATGTAGCCAGTTCCCATAGACTCCCATGGGAGTCTTTAAGAGCCATCAGAAAAGGGGAGGGAGTTTAGCAGCGGCTCATGTTGCTAAAGTCCCTCCTCCTCCCTTTGCCGGCAGCTCCAATAGGCTTCTATGGGAGCTTCTGTTGCCACGATCAGCAAAGGAAGGAGGAGGGAGAGGGAGGGAGAAGAAGAGACTTTAGCAGTGCGAATGCCAACAGAATTCGGGGCTGCAGCATATATTCAGCCTGGCTGTCTCAATGGGTGAGAAGACTGGTGATTTAGCCACGACTTGATCGCAGTTTTCTCTCATTCATGCGATTTTTGGCCAAAAATCGCAGCGCACATGTGAAAGAGCCCTAATACAGCCTGGACTCCAGACTGATACATTGTAGCAAACAAGAGATTCATGCAGCTGCTACTAATGTGCTACAGAGCATTGTATACACAGGATACAATTGTACTTGTAAACTGAGAACAGGAGCGGCTCACGCATACAGAGATCCTGAAAATGATGAGGATTTAAGTCTTTCAGAAAGTTGTTGAAGTTTGGATTTATAGAGAGGCAGAATATTTCCGCGTTCAGCAGATAAAAAAGCTGAAAATTCTACTTCAACATCCACATGCATGCGGGTAATAAGAGTGGAAATCAGCAGAGTTAGCTGCGTTTTTAGCTGTTAAATGCTTATATATTCAGCTTGCATGGGAGTTCCTAATGGCCCTTTTACACGGGACGCTCATGGTGCAGAATCGTTTAAATTGCTATGCTCCCGCGGGAATCTGAGCGATAATCGGCCCGTGTATAAGCATGCAGAAAACTGAACAACGAGCCATTCAATTTTGAGTGATGGTCTGTTTTACTGTGAATGGAGGCGAGTGGGGAGGAGAGGGAGAACGCTCCCCAACCAGCACCCCCTCCATTCCAGCAATACCAGTGATTCTCACTCCTGTGTAAAATCACTGGCACATAACGTCCCACATAACTTCTATATATATATTGGCAATGTCTAAGGTCGGCGAAGACACAGCAATCCCTCAGTCCATATAAGAGTTTATATAACTTTATTTTTCTTTAAGGAAACCCAGTGGAGACACAGCAGCCACTGGCAGCACATACACTTATTGCCATAAAAGTAACAAACACTTGCCCATCGAGGTGCTAACTCAGCAGTAGTTTCCTCACTCACTACCACACATCACAATTATGTCCATACATGTACCCAACGGTGTCAATCTGGGGGTGTCCTTCCCCATCACTTGTGGCCGTACCACAGCCTGGTCTACCACAGATGTCAGGCTTTCAGCTGTCTTTCAGCTTCCCTCTCAGGGCATAGCCCCAGCTCTCTCCCCAGTTTGGCCCGGCTCTGGCTTTTCAGCAGCAGCTCTGCCCCAGCTTTCAGCTGTATTCACACGAGCGTTTTATAGTGGCAATTTTGCCGTGATAAATCGCGCCCATCTGATACATTCCAATGCATCACTTCAGATGGACATTTTTCCAGTGTGTATATATGGTGCAAAAAGTGCATATAGTGCGCATTCCAGGCTGGCCGTTTTTACGCTGTCTGGAAAAGATAGGTCTAGACCTATCTTTTCGACCGATTCCATAGACTCCTATAGGAGCCTATGAGAGCTTCCGGCAAAGGGAGGTGGGAGGGAGTTTAGCAGCGGCTCTGTCAGCAAAGGCCAGGGGCGGAGGGAAGGAGTTAAGCAGAGCTTAATTCTCTCTCCCTGCCCAACGGTATTCCGGACTGCCGCCTATACTTTCACCCCCCGGGCTGTCTGATCGGGTGCTGAAACGGGAGATGCTGCCGTGAATTTTCAGCTGCGTTGCAACAGTGACGCCGCAGGCCGGAACTCCAAGCGCCATTGTAAAGGAACCCTTCAGCAGGTAAAGTCAATGTGTCTGATGGTTTTATCTCCTCCAATCACAGTCACACAGCTGTCCCTTCTGATCAGCACACAGTCACGCCCCCTAAATGCCATCTTGTGTACTTCTGCAATACTTATACATATATTACTGTGTATTCTATATTAATTTGTTTTCTTCCTTTGATAAAGGGCTCATGGTGACGGTAAACAGCCTGGCTGCCCGCTCAAGTAAGTGGAGAAGGATTTAGTCCAACATATACGGTCCATTCATGGACACTATGTGATAAGTCAGATGTGAAAATGTTTAATGTGGAATGAACCATCAACTATGCTTGTAGATAGAATTGTTTAATGATTCACTATGGAAGTCCCATTAGTCGGGTTTGGCAGCTGGGACACCCAATGTACCGACTGGGCTTCAATAGAGAACCTATATGTATAGCTCCTCTCCACTTATGCCAGTGGGGGAAATGGAAACCTGGTGCTGCTTATAGATTAAAGGGGCTTCACATGATTATTTTGAGGATAGGTCATCAGTAGCAGATCCGCAGGGGTCTTACACCTAGCTGTGCACGGAAGCCTCTGTGCTTTGAAATGAGCAGAGCTCGGTATATTGTGCAGTGGGTTGGAATGATGCTGCAAGTTCAGTCCTATTCACTCTGCACAGTGTAATGAACCGCCTCAGTTCTGGCAGACAGCGGCTCTTGCACAGCAGCTTTGGCGCTAACACAGAACCTCTGGCAAACGGTTGGCAGGGGCTCTAGATATCGGACCCGCCGATCTGCTATTGATGGCCTGTTGTGAAGATAGTATAATCCTGTAAAACCCCTTTAATGTAAATCCACATTATATCATACGTACAGGTGCCAGCTATGAGCCCCATACCCTCCATAACAGGCATGCTATATCAGAGCAGTTCAAGCCAACATCTCCCACCCAACAGGAACAATACAGCAGCCCTACAGACTCCATAGTATCTATAGATTCCTCCAAAATCTAATATCTACCATCGCTTAGCCATTCATGTAAGCGTAGAGTGACCGACTATAGATGTCCACCTCTGGGGGAGCAGCTATAGGGGTTCAGAGCTAGAAGTCACGCTCCTGCCCAGGTGCCCAAGAGAGCCCAAAGACCCCTCTGCCACATAAGACACCCATGTTCTAGATGGCACAAGCTCTGCTGAAGACATACCAGTATGTTGTTCCAGGAGTTTAGATGTGTAACTGACAAGTCGTAAAAGATAATTACAGAGCAGCCCTTTATGGCTACATTATTGTGAAATCAGCTGCAGGGCACAAACCACAAGCCAAAGCAGTGCGGCTTACATGGTACCACGGTCACAGCATTGCAGCCATGTGATACTTCTGGGCTACCACTTGGGGGCAGAAGACCCCATATTATGAAGTTGCCATGTAGTAGGCTGTCACACAGCTGCATTAATTACCGTTGGTGTTTGTGATATTAGCTGCAGATCACATGGCTGTGCATTAAGCTACATGTCAGCGGTCAGCAATCCGCGCTGATGGAAAATGTATGCATACTTAGTGGGAAATATTTGCTTGCCATTGCTTGCATATATTGTAGTGATGCCAGGGCAGTGAGGCCTCCATCTAGAGAGCAGCGACACCCAGTGGAGGAATCTGGAATAGAGAGAGACGAAACCCAAGCGCTTCTCCAGTAACTTATACTCATGAACTTCTGGACAGATAGCGGTTGTCAGCGCCGTCTTCATACGTGTCTCAGCTAATAGATCAGGGTCACTTTAAGAAGGTTTTGTTGCTGATGGTTCTGAACATCAGATCTGGATGGAATGTAAATGTTTCTGTTGATTGTCCAAAACATAAGAAGTTTCCAACTGGTATCACTGAAAGAAACTTGCTGAAGTGCGGAGATGTTGTTTTTTTATACTTGTTATGGCGCCCCCTGGTATATTATACTTGTTATGGCGCCCCCTGGTATATTATACTTGTTATGGCGCCCCCTGGTATATTGTACTTGTTATGGCGCCCCCTGGTATATTATACTGGTTATGGCGCCCCCTGGTATATTGTACTTGTTATGTCATTCCCTCGTTACATTCTTGTTGAGGCCTGCTCTGGTGTCTTACACTTCTTATCACCAAATATAGTGTTATATACTTATTATGACGCCCCCTGGTGTTACATAGCTGTCATCATCTGCCCTGATGCTACAGAATTGTTATGACACCCCTAGTGTTACATTTCTTATTGCACCTCCCAGTGTTACTTACTTGTAATGTCGCCCTCTGCTGTTACATTCTTGTTATGGCCTCCAAGTAAATGGCCTAAATGAAATAACATTCTTGGCTTCCAAATAATGATATAGTCCCTCAATTAATAATAATGCCCCTTCTAATGCCCAATTAATAATAATAGGTAAAGATAAAGTCCCCTTGCATGCACTGAGCCATGACTGACTCGTCGGGTGACGTCTTCTAGACGGACTGTTTTTTTGCGGGATGGTTTGCCATTGCCTTCTCCAGTCATCTTTTACCCCCCCAGCAAGCTGCACTGTGATTGGTTGTTATATATTATACTGCTGAGGAAACATGAAAGTTGCGCTGTGATTGGTTGTTATATATATTATACCGCTGAGGTAACATGAAAGCTGCGATGTGATTGGTTGTTTATATATTATACTGCTGAGGTAACATGAAAGTTGCGCTGTGATTGGTTGTTTATATATTATACTGCTGAGGTAACATGAAAGCTGCGCTGTGATTGGTTGTTATATATTATACCGCTGAGGTAACATGAAAGCTGGACTGTGATTGGTTGTTATATATTATACTGCTGAGGAAACATGAAAGTTGCGCTGTGATTGGTTGTTATCTATATTATACTGCTGAGGTAACATGAAAGCTGCGATGTGATTGGTTGTTATATATATTATACCGCTGAGGTAACATGAAAGCTGCGATGTGATTGGTTGTTATATATTATACTGCTGAGGTAACATGAAAGCTGTGCTGTGATTGTTGTTATATATTATACTGCTGAGGTAACATGAAAGCTGCGCTGTGATTGTTGTTATATATTATACTGCTGAGGTAACATGAAAGCTGCGCTGTGATTGGTTGTTATATATTATAGCGCTGAGGTAACATGAAAGCTGCGCTGTGATTGGTTGTTATATATTATACTGAGGTAACATGAAAGCTGCGCTGTGATTGGTTGTTAAATATTATACTGCTGAGGTAACATGAAAGCTGCGCTGTGATTGGTTGTTATATATCATACTGCTGAGGTAACATGAAAGCTGCGCTGTGATTGGTTGTTATATATTATACTGAGGTAACATGAAAGCTGCGCTGTGATTAATTGTTATATATTATACCTCTGAGGTAACAGGTAACATGAAAACTGCGCTGTGATTGGTTGTTATATATTATACTGCTGAGGTAACATGAAAACTGCGCTGTGATTGGTTGTTATATATTATACTGCTGAGGTAACATGAAAGCTGCGCTGTGATTGGTTGTTATATATTATACCGCTGAGGTAACATGAAAGCTGCGCTGTGATTGGTTGTTATATATTCTACCGCTGAGGTAACATGAAAGCTGCGCTGTGATTGGTCGTTATTTCTTATACTGCTGAGGTAACATGAAAGCTGCGCTGTGATTGGGTGTTATATATTATACTGAGGTAACATGAAAGCTGTGCTGTGATTGGTTGTGATATATTATACTGAGGTAACATGAAAGCTGCGCTGTGATTGGTTGTTATATATTATACTGCTGAGGTAACATAAAAGCTGCGCTGTGATTGGTTGTTATATATTATAGTGCTGAGGTAACATGAAAGCTGCGCTGTGATTGGTTGTTATATATTATACTGCTAAGGTAACATGAAAGCTGCGCTGTGATTGGTTGTTATATATTATACTGCTAAGGTAACATGAAAGCTGCGCTGTGATTGGTTGTGATATATTATACTGCTGAGGTAACATGAAAGCTGCGCTGTGATTGGTTGTGATATATTATACTGCTGAGGTAACATGAAAGCTGCACTGTGATTGGTTGTGATATATTATACTGAGGTAACATGAAAGCTGTGCTGTGATTGGGTGTTATATATTATACCACTGAGGTAACATGAAAGCTGCGCTGCGATTGGTTGTTATTAGAGATGAGCGAACGTACTCGTCCGAGCTTGATATTCGTGCGAATATTAGGGTGTTCGGGATGCTCGTTACTCGTAACGAGTACCACGCGGTATTCCGGTTACTTTCAGTTTCCTCTCTGAGACGTTAGCACGCTTTTCTGGCCAATTGAAAGACAGGGAAGGCATTACAACTTCCCCCTGTGACGTTCAAGCCCTATACCACCCCCCTGCTGTGAGTGGCTGGGGCGATCAGATGTCACCCGAGTATAAAAGTCGGCCCCTCCCGCGGCTCGCCTCAGATGTCTTGTGAGTTAGCTGAGGGACAGTGGTATCGTGTTGGAGCTGCTGTAGGGAGAGTGTTAGGAGTTAGTGTAGGCTTCAAGAACCCCAACGGTCCTTCTCAGGGCCACATCTATCCGTGTGCAGTACTGTGGAGGCTGCTGTTAGCAGTGTTGCACAAATTTTTTTTTTTTTCAAAATCGGCAGTCTGCAGAGCATTGCGCCTTGCAGTAATACTACAGGGAGAGAATTGTGTAGGCAGGGCCAGAAGACATATCTTATCTGATTGAATATAGTCAGTGGGCCCTCCGTTTCCCAAAAAGGGAAACATTCAATTTGTCCTGCAGGCTTGCGCCAATTTATTTACTGCCTGGGAAAAGTAACCGCTGTGCTGCACTTCATATAACTGCATTTCTGTGCAACACATATCTTATCTGATTGAATATAGTCAGTGGGCCTTTTCTTTTTTAAAAAAAGGGAAACATTCTATGTGCCCTGCCTCTGTCAGTCCTCAGCGTTCTGTGTACGTGTGTGGTGGGTGGAGATAGTAAACAAATCATACGCAGCCAGCTACGTTTAACAGCAGGCTTGCGCCAATTTATTTCCTGCCTGGGAAATCAAATCACTGGTAATACAGCATGCTGAGGGGTAGGGGTAGGCCTATAGGACGTGGACGCGGGCGAGGACGCGGAGGCCCAAGTCAGGGTGTGGGCACAGGCCGAACCAGTGCGGTGGCCAGGGGTAGAGGCAGGGCCAGACCGAATAATCCACCAACTGTTTCCCAAAGCGCCCCCTCGCGCCATGCCACCCTGCACAGGTCAAGGTGCTCTACGGTGTGGCAGTTTTTCACAGAGACGCCTGACGACCGACGAACAGTGGTGTGCAACCTTTGTCGCGCCAAGATCAGCTGGGGAGGCACCACCAACAGCATGCGCAGGCATATGATGGCCAAGCACCCCACAAGGTGGGACGATGCCCGTTCACCGCCTCCGGTTTGCACCACTGCCTCTCCCCCTGTGCCCCAACCTGCCACTGAGATCCAACCCCCCTCTGAGGACACAGGCACTACCGTCTCCTGGCCTGCACCCACACCCTCACCTCCGCTGTCCTCGGCCCCATCCAGCAATGTCTCTCAGCGTAGCGTCCAGACGTCGCTAGCGCCACAGTTTGAGCGCAAGCGCAAGTACGACGCCACGCACCCGCACGCTCAAGCGTTAAACGTGCACATTGCCAAATTGATCAGCCTAGAGATGCTGCCGTATAGGCTTGTGGAAACGGAGGCTTTCAAAAGCATGATGGCGGCGGCGGCCCCTCGCTACTCGGTTCCCAGTCGCCACTACTTTTCCCGATGTGCCGTCCCAGGCCTGCACGACCACGTCTCCCGCAACATTGTACGCGCCCTCACCAACGCGGTTACTGCCAAGGTCCACTTAACAACAGACACGTGGACAAGCACAGGCGGGCAGGGCCACTATATCTCCCTGACGGCACATTGGGTGAATTTAGTGGAGGCTGAGACAGAGTCAGAGCCTGGGACCGCTCACGTCCTACCCACCCCCAGAATTGCGTGCCCCAGCTCGGTGGTGGTATCTGCGGGGGTGTATGCTTCCTCCACTAAACCACCCTCCTCCTCCTCCTACGCAACCTCTGTCTCGCAATCAAGATGTGTCAGCAGCAGCACGTCGCCAGCAGTCGGTGTCGCGCGGCGTGGCAGCACAGCGGTGGGCAAGCGTAAGCAGGCCGTGCTGAAACTACTCAGCTTAGGAGAGAAGAGGCACACGGCCCACGAACTGCTGCAGGGTCTGACAGAGCAGACCGACCGCTGGCTTGCGCCGCTGAGCCTCCAACCGGGCATGGTCGTGTGTGACAACGGCCGTAAGCTGGTGGCGGCTCTGCAGCTCGGCAGCCTCACGCACGTGCCATGCCTGGCCCATGTCTTTAATTTGGTGGTTCAGCGCTTTCTGAAAAGCTACCCCCACTTGTCATACCTGCTCGGAAAGGTGCGCCGGATCTGCGCACATTTCCGCAAATCACACACGCACGCTGCCACCCTGCGGACCCTGCAACATCGGTTTAATCTGCCAGTGCACCGACTGCTGTGCGACGTGCCCACACAGTGGAACTCTACGCTCCACATGTTGGCCAGACTCTATGAGCAGCGTAGAGCTATAGTGAAATACCAACTCCAACTTGCGCGGCGCAGTGGGAGTCAGCCTCCTCAATTATTTACAGAAGAGTGGGCCTGGTTGGCAGCCATCTGCCAGGTCCTTGGAAAATTTGAGGAGTCTACCCAGATGGTGAGCGGCGATGCTGCAATCATTAGCGTCACCATTCCTCTGCTATGCATCTTGAGAAGTTCCCTGCAAAGCATAAAGGCAGATGCTTTGCGCTCGGAAACAGAGCCGGGGGAAGACAGTATGTCGCTGGATAGTCAGAGCACCCTCCTGTCTATATCTCAGCGAGTTCAGGAGGAGGAGGAGGAGCATGAGGAGGATGAGGAGGAGGGGGAAGAGACAGCTTGGCCCACTGCTGACGGTACCCATGCTGCTTGCCTGTCATCCTTTCAGCGTGTATGGCCTGAGGAGGAGGAGGAAGAGGAGGAGGAGGAGGATCCTGAAAGTGATCTTCCTAGTGAAGACAGCCATGTGTTGCGTACAGGTACCCTGGCACACATGGCTGACTTCATGTTAGGATGCCTTTCTCGTGACCCTCGCGTTACACGCATTCTGGCCACTACGGATTACTGGGTGTACACACTGCTCGATCCACGGTATAAGGAGAGCCTTTGCACTCTCATTCCCGGAGAGGAAATGGGTTCGAGAGTGATGCTATACCACAGGACCCTGGCGGACAAACAGATGGTAACATTCCCATCCGACAGCGCTAGTGGCAGAAGGCGCAGTTCCGAGGGCCAGGTAGCAGGGAGGCGCAGAGATCAGGCAGCATGTACAGCGCAGGCAGGGGAACATTCTCCAAGGCCTTTGCCAGCTTTATGGCTCCCCAGCAAGACTGTGTCACCGCTCCCCAGTCAAGGCTGAGTCGGCGGGAGCACTGTAAAAGGATGGTGAGGGAGTACGTAGCCGATCGCACGACCGTCCTCCGTGACGCCTCTGCCACCTACAACTACTGGGTGTCGAAGCTGGACACGTGGCCTGAACTCGCGCTGTATGCCCTGGAGGTGCTTGCTTGTCCTGCGGCTAGCGTCTTGTCAGAGAGGGTGTTTAGTGCAGCTGGGGGAATCATCACGGATAAGCGTAGCCGCCTGTCAACCGACAGTGCCGACAGGCTTACACTCATCAAGATGAACAAAGCCTGGATTTCCCCAGACTTCTCTTCTCCACCAGCGGACAGCAGCGATACGTAAGCAATACGTAGGCTGCACCCGTGGATGGAAGCATCGTTCTCTCTCACCATCCAAAACGGGGACATTTCTGCTTCATCAGGACGGGCAATTTTTCTTAGGGCCACAAGGCTCACTCATATAATTTTTCTAAACAATTTTTATATGTTTCAATGCTCTTAAAAGCGTTGAAACTTTAACTTGAACCAATTTTTCGTTAAACTGGGCTGCCTCCAGGCCTAGTTACCACTTAAGCCACATTAACCAAAGCGATTAATGGGTTTCACCTGCCCTCTTGGTTGGCCATGGCCAATTTTTCTGAGGTACATTAGTACTGTTGATACAGCAATTTTTGTGGGCCCTCGCCTACAGTGTAATCAAATTAATTTTTAGCCCACCTGCATTACAGCTGACGTTACATCCGCTGTGTTGGGCACTGCAATGGAATTTTTTTATGTACCGCCGGTGGGTTCCAGGGAGCCACCAATGCTGTGGGTCCACAGGGAATTATAAATGCATCTGTTTCCACATCTAAAGAACCCCAGTCAGACTGGGGCATGCAGTGTGGGCCGAAGCCCACCTGTATTAAGCACAACATTACTACCTCAGCTGTGTTGGGTAATGCAATGGGATATTTTTATGTACCGCCGGTGGGTTCCAGGGAGCCACCCATGCTGTCGGTCCACAGGGACTTCACAATAGGGAGTTGTACCTGCCTGTGTCTATGAATTAAAAACCGCGGTCTGACTGGGGCATGCAGACACCTTGACAGAATGAATAGTGTGTGGCACATAGGTTCCCCATTGCTATGCCCACGTGTGCAGCTCCTGATGGCGGTGGCACAGGATTATATTTCTCATTGCTTCTGTACAGCATTGTGGGCTATCGCTCCGCCACTTTTAAAGAGGGTCGCTGCCTAGCCGTGCCAACCTCTGCAGTGTGTGCCTGCTTTTCCTGTGGCAGACGCACTTATAAATAGACATGAGTGTGGCGTGGCATGAGGGCAGCTGAAGGCTGCGCAGGGACAATTTGGTGTGCGCTGTGGACACAGGGTCGTGCAGGGGGGGTTGGGCAGCATGTAACCCAGGAGAAGTGGCAGCGGAGTGTCATGCAGGCAGTGATTGTGCTTTGTTGGAGGTAGTGTGGTGCTTAGCTAAGGTATGCTATGCTAATGAGGGCTTTTCAGAAGTAAAAGTTGTTGGGGGGGGGGGGGGGGGGCCCACTCTTGCCGGTATTGTGGCTTAATAGTGGGACCTGGGAACTTGAGATGCAGCCCGACATGTAGCCCCTCGCTGCCCTATCCGTTGCTGTGTCGTTCCCATCACTTTCTTGAATTGCCCAGATTTTCACACATGAAAACCTTAGCAAGCATCGGCGAAATACAAAAATGCTCGGGTCGCCCATTGACTTCAATGGGGTTCGTTACTCGAAACGAACCCTCGAGCACTGCGAAAATTTCGTCCCGAGTAACGCGCACCCGAGCATTTTGGTGCTCGCTCATCTCTAGTTGTTATATATTATACTGCTGAGGTAACATGAAAGCTGCGCTGTGATTGGTTGTTATATATTATACTGCTGAGGTAACATGAAAGCTGCGCTGTGATTGGTTGTTATATATTATACTGCTGAGGTAACATGAAAGCTGCGCTGTGATTGGTTGTTATATATTATACTGAGGTAACATGAAAGCTGCGCTGTGATTGGTTGTTATATATTATACTGCTGAGGTAACATGAAAGCTGCGCTGTGATTGGTTGTTATATATTATACTGAGGTAACATGAAAGCTGCGCTGTGATTGGTTGTTATATATTATACTGCTGAGGTAACATGAAAGCTGTGCTGTGATTGGTTGTTATATATCATACTGCTGAGGTAACATGAAAGCTGCGCTGTGATTGGTTGTTATATATTATACTGAGGTAACATGAAAGCTGCGCTGTGATTAATTGTTATATATTATACCTCTGAGGTAACAGGTAACATGAAAACTGCGCTGTGATTGGTTGTTATATATTATACTGCTGAGGTAACATGAAAACTGCGCTGTGATTGGTTGTTATATATTATACTGCTGAGGTAACATGAAAACTGCGCTGTGATTGGTTGTTATATATTATACTGCTGAGGTAACATGATAGCTGTGCTGTGATTGGTTGTTATATATTATACCGCTGAGGTAACATGAAAGCTGCACTGTGATTGGTTGTTATATATTCTACCGCTGAGGTAACATGAAAGCTGCGCTGTGATTGGTCGTTATTTCTTATACTGCTGAGGTAACATGAAAGCTGTGCTGTGATTGGTTGTTATATATTATACCGCTGGGTTAACATGAAAGCTGTGCTGTGATTGGTTGTTATATATTATACTGCTGAGGTAACATGAAAGCTGAGCTGTGATTAATTGCTATATATTATGCCCCTGAGGTAACATGAAAGCTGCTGTACTCTGATTGGTTGTTATATATTATACCGCTGAGGTAACGTGAAAGCTGCACTGTGATTGGTTGTTATATATTATACTGAGGTAACATGACAGCTGTGCTGTGATTGGTTGTTATATATTATACTAATGAGGCAACATGAAAGCTGCACTGTGATTGGTTGTTATATATTATACTGAGGTAACATGAAAGCTGCGCTGTGATTGGTTGTTATATATTATACTAATGAGGCAACATGAAAGCTGCACTGTGATTGGTTGTTATATATTATACTAATGAGGCAACATGAAAGCTGTACTGTGATTGGTTGTTATATATTATACCGCTGAGCTAACATGAAAGCTGCGCTGTGATTGGTTGTTATATATTATACCGATGAGCTAACATGAAAGCTGCGCTGTGATTGGTTGTTATTAGAGATGAGCGAGCATTGCCTTTAGCAAGTATTTCCCTGCTCGAGACTGAAGGCTCGGGTGCCGGCGGCGGGCAAGGAGCTGCGGGGGAGAGCGGGGCGGAACGGAGGGGAGATCTCTCCCTCTCTCCCCCCCCCCCCCCCCCCCGATCCCTCGTGCTGATTGCCGCTACTCACCGCTCCCTGCCCGCACCCGAACCTTCAGTCTCGAGTGGGGAGATACTCGCTAAAGGCAATGCTCACTCGAGCAATTGCCTTTAGCGAGTATACTCGCTCATCTCTAGTTGTTATATATTATACCGCTGAGGTTGCATGAAAGCTGCGCTGTGATTGGTTGTTATATATTATACTGCTGAGGTAACATGAAAGCTGCGCTGTGATTGGTTGTTATATATTATACCGCTGAGGTAACATGAAAGCTGCGCTGTGATTGGTTGTTATATATTATACCACTGAGGTAACATGAAAGCTGCACTGTGATTGGTTGTTATATATTATACTGCTGAGGTAACATGAAAGCTGCGCTGTGATTGGTTGTTATATATTATGCTGCTGAGGTAAAATAAAAGCTGCACTGTGATTGGCAGTTATATATTATACTGCTGAGGTAACATGAAAGCTGTGCTGTGATTGGTTGTTATATATTATACCGCTGAGGTAACATGAAAGCTGCGCTGTGATTGGTTGTTATATATTATACTGCTGAGGTAACATGAAAGCTGTGCTGTGATTGGTTGTTATATATTATACTGAGGTAACATGAAAGCTGCACTGTGATTGGTTGTTATATATTATACTGAGGTAACATGAAAGCTGCGCTGTGATTGGTTGTTATATATTATGCTGCTGAGGTAAAATAAAAGCTGCACTGTGATTGGCCGTTATATATTATACTGCTGTGGTAACATGAAAGCTGTGCTGTGATTGGTTTTTATATATTATACTGCTGAGGTAACTTGAAAGCTGTGCTGTGATTGGTTGTTATATATTATACCGCTGAGGTAACATGAAAGCTGCGCTGTGATTGGTTGTTATATATTATACTGAGGTAACATGAAAGCTGCGCTGTGATTGGTTGTTATATATTATACTGAGGTAACATGAAAGCTGTGCTGTGATTGGTTGTTATATATTATACTGAGGTAACATGAAAGCTGTGCTGTGATTGGTTGTTATATATTATACTGAGGTAACATGAAAGCTGTCCTGTGATTGGTTGTTATTTATTATACTACTGAGGCTACATGAAAGCTGTGCTGTGATTGGCTGTTATATATTATGCCGTTGAGGTAACATGAAAGCTGTGCTGTGATTGGTTGTTATATATTATACCGCTGAGGTAACATGAAAGCTGCGCTGTGATTGGTTGTTATATATTATACTGCTGAGGTAACATGAAAGCTGTGCTGTGATTGGTTGTTATATATTATACTGAGGTAACATGAAAGCTGCACTGTGATTGGTTGTTATATATTATACTGAGGTAACATGAAAGCTGCGCTGTGATTGGTTGTTATATATTATACTGCTGAGGTAACATGAAAGCTGCACTGTGATTGGTTGTTATATATTATACCGCTGAGGTAACATGAAAGCTGCGCTGTGATTGGTTGTTATATATTATGCTGCTGAGGTAAAATAAAAGCTGCACTGTCATTGGCCGTTATATATTATACTGCTGAGGTAACATGAAAGCTGCGCTGTGATTGGTTGTTATATATTATACTGCTGAGGTAACATGAAAGCTGTGCTGTGATTGGTTGTTATATATTATACCGCTGAGGTAACATGAAAGCTGCGCTGTGATTGGTTGTTATATATTATACTGAGGTAACATGAAAGCTGTGCTGTGATTGGTTGTTATATATTATACTGAGGTAACATGAAAGCTGCACTGTGATTGGTTGTTATATATTATACTGAGGTAACATGAAAGCTGCGCTGTGATTGGTTATTATATATTATACCGCTGAGGTAACATGAAAGCTGCGCTGTGATTGGTTGTTATATATTATACTGCTGAGGTAACACGAAAGCTGCACTGTGATTGGTTGTTATATATTATACTAAGATAACATGAAAGCTGTGCTGTGATTGGTTGTTATATATTATACTGAGGTAACATGAAAGCTGCACTGTGATTGGTTGTTATATATTATACTGAGGTAACATGGAAGCTGCACTGTGATTGGTTGTTATAGATTATACTGAGGTAACATGAAAGCTGCACTGTGATTAATTGTTATATATTATACTGCTGAGGTAACATGAAAGCTGTCCTGTGATTGGTTGTTATTTATTATACCGCTGAGGTAACATGAAAGCTGCGCTGTGATTGGTTGTTATATATTATACTGCTGAGGTAACATGAAAGCTGCGCTGTGATTGCTTGTTATATATTATACTGAGGTAACATGAAAGCTGCGCTGTGATTGGTTGTTATATATTATACCGCTGAGGTAACATGAAAGCTGCGCTGTGATTGGTTGTTATATATTATACTGCTGAGGTAACATGAAAGCTGCTCTGTGATTGGTTGTTATATATTATACTGAGGTAACATGAAAGCTGCGCTGTGATTGGTCGTTATATATTATACTGGGGTAACATGAAAGCTGCGCTGTGATTGGTTGTTATATATTATACTGCTGAGGTAACATGAAAGCTGCGCTGTGATTGGTTGTTATATATTATACCTCTGAGGTAACATGAAAGCTGCGCTGTGATTGGTTGTTATATATTATACTGCTGAGGTAACATGAAAGCTGCGCTGTGATTGGTTGTTATATATTATGCTGCTGAGGTAAAATAAAAGCTGCACTGTGATTGGCCGTTATATATTATACTGCTGAGGTAACATGAAAGCTGCGCTGTGATTAATTGTTATCTATATATATAAAATTGAATGTATGCGTGTCTGTGTGTCTGTTTGTCCTTTATGCGCTACTACACCATTCATCTGATCGCCATGAAACTTTGGGAAGTTGTTGAGTACACTCCTGGGAAGATTATAGGCATAGTACAACTATCGTATGATAAATGGCGCGCGTGCGAGCATCGACAGTTACGCCCCGCCCCCCACGTAGATCGTTTGATTTCCATCATTGCCACCAATTCTCTTACTTCCCAATGTCGTAGAAACATGAAATTTGGCACGAGCATTGATTATGTCATAAATCGGAAAAGCTAATGGGTCCCAACTCGATTATTCAATTCTAAGCGCCAAAGAATTAGCGTTCAAATTTTACGTACGGAATCTAATTTTCTCACTTCGCGATGTCATAGAAACTTGAAATTTGGCACGAGCATTGATTATGTCATAAATAGGAAAAGTTCAAGGGTCCCAACTTGATTATTCAATCCTAAGCGCCAAAGAATTAGCGTCGAAATTTTACGTACGGAATGTAATTTTCTCACTTTCCGGTGTCATAGAAACGTGAAATTTGGCACGAGCATTGATTGTCATAAATAGGAAAAGCGAATGGGTCCCAACTCGATTATTCAATTCTAAGCGCAAAAGAATTAGCGTCCAAATTTTACGTACCGAATCTAAATTTCTCACTTCGCGATGTCATAGAAACTTGAAATTTGGCACGAGCATTGATTATGTCATAAATAGGAAAAGTTAGTGGGTCCCAACTCGATTATTCAATTCTAAGCGCAAAATAATTAGCGTCCAAATTTTACGTACGGAATCTAATTTTCTCACTTCCTGATGTCATCTATATATATATATATATATATATATATATATATATATATATATATATGAATGTCTGTCTGTCTGTCTGTTTGTCCTTTATGCATTACTACACCATTCATCCAATCACCATGAAACTTCGGGAAGTTGTTGAGTACACTCCTGGGAAGATTACTGGCATAGTACAACTATCCTACGATAGGTGGCGCGCGTGTGAGCATTATCGACAGCTATGCCCCCCAGACAAAGATTGTTTGATTTCCATCTCAAGCACGAAAGCAAAAGGCATTACGAGCAACGGGATGCGTGTTCAACTACAAAATGATGCATCTGCCGAATGTTTCGCTTGACAATTGCTGGATATTGATAATGCTGAGGTAAAAAGAAAGCTGTGCTGTGATTGGTTGCTATTTCTTATACTACTGAGGTAACATGAAAGCTGTGCTGTGATTGGTTGCTATATGTTATACTGCTGATGCAACATGAAAGCTGTGCTGTGATTGGTTGCTATATATTATACTGCTGAGGCAACATGAAAGCTGCGCTGCGATTGGTTGTTATATATTATACTGCTGAGGTAACATGAAAGCTGTGCTGTGATTGGTTGCTATATGTTATACTGCTGATGCAACATGAAAGCTGTGCTGTGATTGGTTGCTATATATTATACTGCTGAGGTAACATGAAAGCTGTGCTGTGATTGGTTGTTATATATCATACTGCTGAGGTAACATGAAAGCTGCGCTGTGATTGGTTGTTATATATTATACCGCTGAGGTAACTTGAAAGCTGCGCTGTGATTGGTTGTTATCTAGATATATAAAAACGAATGTATGTATGTATGTCTGTCTTCGCAGCAACGCGCGACGGGTAAGCTAGTATATTATACCGCTGAGGTAACATGAAAGCTGTGCTGTGATTGGCTGTTATATATTAAGCCGCTGAGGTAACATGAAAGTTGTGCTGTGCTTGGTTGTTATTTATTATACTGCTGAGGTAATATGAAAGCTGTGCTGTGATTTGCTGTTATATATTATATTTTATACTGAGGTAACATGAAAGCTGCGCTGTGATTGGTTGTTATATATTATACTGTGGAGGTAACATGAAAGCTGCACTGTGATTGGTTGTTATATATTATACCACTGAGGTAACATGAAAGCTGCGCTGTGATTGGTTGTTATATATTATACCACTGAGGTAACATGAAAGCTGCGCTGTGATTGGTTGTTATATAATATACCACTGAGGTAACATGAAAGCTGCGCTGTGATTGGTTGTTATATATTATACCGCTGAGCTAACATGAAAGCTGCGCTGTGATTGGTTGTTATATATTATACCGATGAGCTAACATGAAAGCTGCGCTGTGATTGGTTGTTATTAGAGATGAGCGAGCATTGCCTTTAGCGAGTATTTCCCCGCTCGAGACTGAAGGTTCGGGTGCCGGCAGCAGGCAGGGAGCTGCAGGGGAGAGCGGGGCGGAACGGAGGGGAGATCTCTCTCTCCCTCTCTCCCCCCCCTGATCCCTCGTGCTGATTGCCGCTACTCACCGCTTCCCCGCACCCGAACCTTCAGTCTCGAGTGGGGAGATACTCGCTAAAGGCAATGCTCACTCGAGCAATTGCCTTTAGCGAGTATACTCGCTCATCTCTAGTTGTTATATATTATACCGCTGAGGTTGCATGAAAGCTGCGCTGTGATTGGTTGTTATATATTATACTGCTGAGGTAACATGAAAGCTGTGCTGTGATTGGTTGTTATATATTATACCGCTGAGGTAACATGAAAGCTGCGCTGTGATTGGTGGTTATATATTATACTGCTGAGGTAACATGAAAGCTGCGCTGTGATTGGTTGTTATATATTATGCTGCTGAGGTAACATAAAAGCTGTGCTGTGATTGGTTGTTATATATTATACTGCTGAGGTAACATGAAAGCTGCGCTGTGATTGGTTGTTATATATTATACTGAGGTAACATGAAAGCTGCACTGTGATTGGTTGTTATATATTATACTGAGGTAACATGAAAGCTGTGCTGTGATTGGTTGTTATATATTATACTGAGGTAACATGAAAGCTGCACTGTGATTAATTGTTATCTATATATATAAAATTGAATGTATGCATGTCTGTGTGTCTGCGTGTGTGTTTGTCCTTTATGCGCTACTACACCATTTTTCCGATCGCCATGAAACTTTGGGAAGTTGTTGAGTACACTCCTGGGAAGATTATAGGCATAGTACAACTATCATATGATAAATGGCGTGCGTGCGTCGACAGTTACGCCCCGCCCCTCACGTAGATCGTTTGATTTCCATCATTGCCACCAATTCTCTCACTTCCCAATGTCGTAGAAACATGAAATTTGGCACGAGCATTGATTATGTCATAAATAGGAAAAGTTCAAGGGTCCCAACTCGATTATTCAATCCTAAGCGCCAAAGAATTAGCGTCGAAATTTTACGTACGGAATGTAATTTTCTCACTTTCCGGTGTCATAGAAACGTGAAATTTGGCACGAGCATTGATTATGTCATAAATAGGAAAAGCGAATGGGTCCCAACTCGATTATTCAATTCTAAGCGCAAAAGAATTAGCGTCCAAATTTTACTTACGGAATCTAATTATCTAACTTCCTGATGTCATCTATATATATATATATATATATATATATATATATATATATATATATATATATATATATATATATAATATAAATGAATGTCTGTCTTTCTGTCTGTCCTTTATGCATTACTACACCATTCATCCAATCACCATGAAACTTTAGGAAGTTGTTGAGTACACTCCTGGGAAGATTACTGGCATAGTACAACTATCCTACGATAGGTGGCGCGCGTGTGAGCATTATCGACAGCTATGCCCCCCAGACAAAGATTGTTTGATTGTTTTGAAAGCTGCGCTGTGATTGGTTGTTATATATTATACTGAGGTAACATGAAAGCTGCACTGTGATTGGTTGTTATATATTATACTGAGGTAACATGAAAGCTGTGCTGTGATTGGTTGCTATATATTATACTGCTGAGGCAACATGAAAGCTACGCTGCGATTGGTTGTTATATATTATACTGCTGAGGTAACATGAAAGCTGCGCTGTGATTGGTTGTTATATATTATACTGCTGAGGTAACATGAAAGCTGCGCTGTGATTGGTTGTTATATATTATACCGCTGAGGTAACTTGAAAGCTGCGCTGTGATTGGTTGTTATCTAGATATATAAAAACGAATGTATGTATGTCTGTCTTCGCAGCAACGTGCGACGGGTAAGCTAGTATATTATACCGCTGAGGTAACATGAAAGCTGTGCTGTGATTGGCTGTTATATATTAAGCCGCTGAGGTAACATGAAAGCTGCGCTGTGATTGGTTGTTATATATTATACTGTGGAGGTAACATGAAAGTTGTGCAGTGATTGGTTGTTATATATTATACCACTGAGGTAACATGAAAGCTGCGCTGTGATTGGTTGTTATTAGAGATGAGCGAGCATTGCCTTTAGCGAGTATTTCCCCGCTCGAGACTGAAGGTTCGGGTGCCGGCAGCAGGCAGGGAGCTGCAGGGGAGAGCGGGGCGGAACGGAGGGGAGATCTCTCTCTCCCCCCCCCCCCCCCCAATCCCTCGTGCTGATTGCCGCTACTCACCGCTTCCCCGCACCCGAACCTTCAGTCTCGAGTGGGGAGATACTCGCTAAAGGCAATGCTCACTCGAGCAATTGCCTTTAGCGAGTATACTCGCTCATCTCTAGTTGTTATATATTATACCGCTGAGGTTGCATGAAAGCTGCGCTGTGATTGGTTGTTATATATTATACTGCTGAGGTAACATGAAAGCTGTGCTGTGATTGGTTGTTATATATTATACTGCTGAGGTAACATGAAAGCTGCGCTGTGATTGGCTGTTATATATTTTACTGAGGTAACATGAAAGCTGCTCTGTGATTGGTTGTTATATATTATACCGCTGAGTTAACATTAAAGCTGTCCTGTGATTGGTTGTTCTATATAATGCCACTGAGGTAACATGAAAGCTGCGCTGTGATTGGTTGTTATATATTATACCGCTGAGGTAACATGAAAGCTGTGCTGTGATTGGTTGTTATATATTATGCTGCTGAGGTAAAATGAAAGCTGCACTGTGATTGGCTGTTATATATTATACTGAGGTAACATGAAAGCTGCGCTGTGATTGGCTGTTATATATTATACTGCTGAGGTAACATGAAAGCTGCGCTGTGATTGGTTGTTATATATTATACCGCTGAGTTAACATTAAAGCTGTCCTGTGATTGGTTGTTCTATATAATGCCCCTGAGGTAACATGAATGCTGTACTGTGATTGGTTGTTATATATTATACTGCTAAAGTCAAAGTAACCTGCTGTTGAAAAAGTGAGGATGAAGAAATAAGAGTAGTCTGCCTTCTTAGTGATGTTCTTGATATTAAATGCAGACCGAAGACGAATAAGACGGGAGACAGCAACTTATAGCTTCACCCTGCAGCTGAAGATCCTGTACACACCAGAGATGGCCAATGTGAGCTCGGAAGTGTCCAAAAACCTGAGTGAGAAGATAACGCCTGGGGTAAGATTATTGTTTTTCCCACTTGGTGAATGGACTTTCTGTTCCAGTTTTTCCTATTTTCAAGAACACTGCTTGCTGTTGGTTATTGGAAACATTGTCTCCATTTAGAAGCTAAATAAAAACAACTACTTTAAATATCAATAGATGCTTAGAACAATCCCGGGTGGCTTCTTAACCCCTTCAGCACCGGGCAAGTTATGGAAATTTGACATCTGTCACTTTAACATCGATTAACTGTGTGTGGACTTATTATTTACTCCAGGACTTATTATTGCTCCAGTTTTATGCACTGCGAGACGCACAAGACCCACACAAATAGAAGACTCATTCCTTTTGATGGATTTTATTTCCATAAGCGATTTTTCTCACAAAGTGATGCTGCGGGAAAAACAAATCTCACTGTGTTCAATTTTTGGATATTGCTATGGAAGGAATCGCCCATTGTTTTCTATGGGACCTTGAAAAAGATCACATGGCATGCGAGTGCAATTCAATTTTTCCCATTGAAGTCTATGGGAAGTATTTGCAGTTTTATCCCAATTTCCCAGCAGTGATGCTTTTTTTTTTTTAAGCAAAAAGCAATGTTTCAAAGTAAAAATCGCAAGTTTGCAAGAGCGAATAAAGACATATGTCCATCCGCGGGGCAGCACTTTGAAATGCCCTGCTGTAAGCTGCGGGGTATTCCTCCAGAGCCTCTGCTGGGCAATTCCTCTGCAGCAGGGGCAGTAGGGAACTCCTTTCCCCTCTCTCCTCAAGGGATTTTCCTATAGCAGGTAGAGGGGGCAGCGGGGTTACAGGGCTTTCCCAGAGGGCTTCCCCCAAGAGCATGGGAGGAGGGGCGGGGCTAAAGGGATCCACCTCTCTAGCCCCGCCCCATGTATAGTTTGCTATGGGGAATCTCTGAGAATCCATATAACCCCGCCTCCTCTTTCTATCCCCGTACACCCTCACTGTGCTATGGGGATATCCCTCGAGGGTCCCTATAGCAGGGAGAGAGAGAGGAGCTATGGGGGATTAACCCATAACCCCACTCAGTCTCTCTCTGCTATGGGTTAATCCCCGATAGGTCATCTCTCTCTCCCTGCTATGCATTTTCATCCAGGTACTTGCATACATGCTGTTTAATAATTTGTTGAAAAATCTTTCCTGGTATAGAAGTCAGGCTCACAGGCCTGTAGTTTCCTGGATCCACCTTCTTCCCTTTTTTTAAAGACAGGGACAACATTTTCCCTTTTTCTAATCTTCTGGGACTTCCCATGAACAATGTGTTTAAGGGCTAGACAGGAATCTAGTCTGCACACTAGTTGGGACATGTTGGTCCTCCAATCACCAATTCCATTCTAGAAACCTAACCATTTTAATAAACTATATGCATTCTTTATGTAGTGACAACTGAGTGATATAACATGTAATATTGTTAGACCTAATGTCCATGGCACGCAGTTCATGTGCTGCGGATGCAGATATCCGCAGTGCACCATTTATAAAATGCTTAAAAATTATTTTTAAATGCTTGTGGGTGATTGAGGATTGTGGGTTTTTTCCGCACTGTGGATCATCCGCGTGGAAAAAATCCACAACCCGACCTCCCTAATTGCTTCTAACCTTCCAATCCACAGCGGATCCGCAAATGCATTTAAATGTATTTGCGGATCACTGCGAATCCTAAGCTCCCATAGAGATGAATAGAGCCAAATCCATAATTAAATGGAACATGGTGCGACTTTACAACCGTGCGGATACTAAATAAATACAATAAAATCAAATCCGCAGACCTAAAATCAGTTACGGAAGCCCCATTCATTTCTATTCCGCAAATAAAGTCCGCAGGTGGACTTTCGGCCTAACGCTCAAGAAAGGGGTCTCTAGGACTTTTTTAGTGAGTTTTTCATCCCCACATCCTCAGGCAGAGAGTTCCATAGTCTCACTGCTCTTACAGTAAAGAACCCCCTTCTATGTTGGTGTAGAAACATTATTTCCTCTAGACATAAAGGGCGCCCCCTTGTTACAGTCCTGGGTATAATAGATGGTGGGAGAGATCTCTGTACTGACCGCTGATATATCCATACATAGTTATTAGAGCGCCCCCTTGTTACAGTCCTGGGTATAATAGATGGTGGGAGAGATCTCTGTACTGACCCCTGATATATCCATACATAGTTATTAGAGCGCCCCCTTGTTACAGTCCAGGTTATAATAGATGATGGGTGAGATCTCTGTACTGACTCCTGATATGTCTACACATAGTTATTAGAGCGCCCCCTTGTTACAGTCCTGGGTATAATAGATGATGGGAGAGATCTCTGTACTGACTCCTGATATGTCTACACATAGTTATTAGAGCGCCCCCTTGTTACAGTCCTGGGTATAATAGATGATGGGAGAGATCTCTGTACTGACCCCTGATATATTATACATAGTTATTAGAGCGCCCCCTTGTTACAATCCTGGGTATAATAGATGATGGAAGAGATCTCTGTATTGTCCCCTGATATATCTATACATAACTATTAGAGCGCCCCCTTGTTACAGTCCTAGGTATAATAGATGATGGGAGAGATCTCTGTACTGACCTCTGATATATCTATATATAGTTATTAGAGCACCCCCTTGTTACAGTCCTGGGTATAAATACATGATGGGAGAGATCTCTGTATTGTCCCCTGACATATCTATACATAGTTATTAGAGCGCCCCCTTGTTACAGTCCTGGGTATAAATACATGATGGGAAAGATCTCTGTATTGTCCCCTGACATATCTATACATAGTTATTAGGTCGCGCCTCATCCGTAGTTTTTCTAAACTAAATAACCCCAATTTTGATAACCTCTCTGGCTATTGTAGTCCGCCCATCCAAGCTGTGATATGTCCTTCTTGAGTACTAAGCCCCGAAACTATACATCGGTACTATACTGTTGGGTATATTTATTAAAACCACCAAAATTGAGGAAAATGTTTTACATTTGTCATTTTTTCAGCTTTCGTATGACATATATGTATATAATGTATAATGTTTTTTACTTCATATGTATATAGTTCCACTTGTTTCTATACTTTGGAAACACATTTGAAAAGTTTCTCAAGTTTCTGAGCAACTAAGGAGGTTTACTAATTTGACATTAATTTTTACAATTTTGACGAACAATGCTTTTAATTTTTTAAATCTTTAATATATGTACCTGTTACTGATGATGTGATAACTGATGTAATAAATTAATGTAAGGGTACGCTCACGTGCAGCAGAACTGGTACGGATTTTACGCTGCAAAGAATCTGTGTCACATTCCGCATTACACCGCTGGGCAGATTGTGATGCAGATTTTGGCGCTTAGTAGAATCCACAGCTCAAAATATGCAGCAGATCGTGATGTGGATCTTCACCAGCGTGCTGGAGGCCTTAGTGATCCTAAGGTTGGGCCCAATGACCCCGGAGGTCTCATTCCATTCTATGATTCTATGAAGAATCTCTCCTGGTCAGCACTGTAAGTGGCTTTCATTGGTTCAGGTCCCGATGACGGCGCACGATCAAGACGTTAACAGCCTGTTTCGGGTGTTTTAGTTGTTGGGGGGTGGGGGTCAATCACTGTTGGTATGTCCAAGATAAATTTACGTCACTACTGCACAGAGCCCAGGCAACAGTGATGACCATTTACCATTAGAGGTCTCGAAAGGGTTAAAATGTTTATCTACCTGTTGAGGATAGGTCTTTCATAATTAAGAAGTTAACAACCCCCTTAAAGGGGTTGCCTGCCTTGGAATATGTGCTTTTGACAAAAGGGTCCTTTAATGATAAGTTGATCACATGGTGTCTCATGATCAGTTACCCTACAGTGCCCCCACAGGGAAAACAGAGTATTGCACAGTTCCTATTAAAATAAATGGGCTGACCATGTAATGCACAGATAATGCCGGATCCCCCAGAAGAAGAGACGCTCGTTGCAGACACAGTCTGCTCTCACTAATATGTAAGAGCCCTGAAGTTGGAATTCTCACTCTATTAATTACCCTTTTATGCTGTATGGGCACTGCAGGCCAGATCACCTCGTTATGGTATCATATAGCAAAATCTCAAATTTTTCAAAATGTCGCATGATGTTGATAAATTTCTCACATCTTTAAATATGTCTAGAGATCTTCCTACAATTTTTTGCGCTAACCACCTTCGGCAGTGATATTCCGCAAATATTTAACAACTGTTTTAAAAGTTGCATTTCAGACATGTCTCTAAATCGCGGCCCAGCAAGCCACACCCACTTTTCACTCAAATTTTAAAAACTGATGTGCATGGCGAAAACGGCTCTAATTTTTGGCAGAAATGCTTAATAAATGTGTCTCACAGCAGATTAGACATTATTTTGGAGCGCAGAATGCGAGTAAAAGGACACAAATATGTTAACAAATGTGAACCTTTATGTCTAGTAAATAAATCCTGTTCCTTTTTCCCCTTGAAGGCCAAACAACTGATGCAGACAGTGCTGCCTGATTGTACCGATGTGACACTAACTCAATTAAAGTAAGTCAATGCTCTGTATTCTGATTCTTTACTAAGGGGGTGTTCTGGGAATTGGTTGCCCATATACCTTGCACACATTAACCCATTCATTACCAAGTGCTGTGAATATTCCACCGGTGAACATCTGAATGATGTGCTGAATAACTTTTACAATAGACTTATTAGCCATCTTATAAGTAGTTATCCAGCTGAATACTGTAACCCTAGGTCAGATCGTCAGTCTGCCTGTATTGTGTGCAGAAAGCAGCAAGATAGCCGCATACCCAGACCAGAACTGCTCAGTAAATAAATATTGTACCAGAACCAACATAACATAAATGCAGCACCAGAACCAACCTCAGTATATAAATGCAGCACCAGAATAGTTCAATGAATAAATACGGCACCAGAACCAAGTTCATAACATATATACAGCACCAGAACCAAGCTTATAACATAAATACAACACCAGAACCAAGCTTATAACATAAATACAGTAGCAGAACTAGGCGATTGTGATGCAGGTGTGCCAATAGGCTGACATCAGCACCGCCAAAAATCGAAGCCAGGAGGAGAATTCATGTAGCTTTGCAAGATGCTGTCACATGCAGGAAAAACTTCACTTGCCGAAGGAGATATATGAATGACGATTACCCCCAGCCTGCATCCCCCTGTTCCCTCCAAATAAAACTTATTGGCCGGCGCCCTGTGCAACTGCAAGGACCGTACATAGCTAAGGCTGGCCATATCTTCTGAGCATACAGAAGTACGGAATGGCCCTATAGACTTCTATGGGTGCGGTATTATCTACAACCGTGGGATTAACCTGAATACAGGAATGTACACAGGCAAGAGGAAACCCCATAGTAGAGATTTTAAAATGACCCCTTTTCTTGTGTTGGTTAATACAACCACCTACAACCCCCTGGGCAGGATGACTCGGCTGCATGTCTGTTCTCATTTTCTTTCCAGGATCCTTGTGTTGACGCCCTGCATCTTTCTTGACTAAAGTTGCAAAACTTCTTGAGAAGGGATAAAATAAGGGATGCAGCTAACCTTGGTTGGGACCCCTTTCTACAGCCCCATAGAACCCACATGGTTTGCCTTTATAGTACATACTCCCTTAAAGGGGTTGTCCAGCTTCAAACTTTTGATGGCCTAGTCTTAGAATAGGCCATCAAAAACATATTGTCATTGATCCATCACCTGGGATGCCCGATCATCAACTGTTCGCCAGGTTGGTGCGCTTGCTCACTGAGTTGGTTTCTGCAGGAAGTCGACAGCTTTATTCCCACTGCAGTGGCTTGGTATTACTGGCAAAGTTCCTATGGAAGTGAGGGAGTGCATGGGCCTGGCAAACAGTTAATCGATGGGGGTCTCTGGTAGCCGACTTCCACTGATCTACTATTGATCAACTATCCTGAGGATAGTCAATCAATAGTTAAAAGCAGGACAACCCCTTTAAGGGCTCATGTCCACGGGCAAAATATGATTTAGGATCCGCAGCGGATTACCTGCACGCGGATCCGCACCCCATAGGGATGCATTGACCACCCGTGGGTAGATAAATACCCGCGGATCCTCAATAAAATGGATTTTAAAAAAAATGGAGCATGAAAAAATCTGGACCATGCTCCATTTTCGTGCGGACCTAAAATAGGAATTTAAAGCATTTACTCACCCGCAGCGGGCCGGGAAGCTCTTCTCTTCCTCACGGCCGCATCTCCCTTGCTTCGGCTCGGCGGATGTGCCCGGCGCATGCGCGCGGCACGTCAACGACGTGCCGGCGACGTGCCGCCGGCGTCAGGAATTCATCCGCCGGCCGAAAAAGAAGATCCGGCCGTGAGGAAGAGCAGAGCTTCGCCGCCCGCTACGGATAGGTAAATTCTTATTTATTCGTATTTTCAGCGCTCATGTCCGCGGGGCAGGAGGGACCCGCTGCAGATTCTACATGTAGAATCCGTAGCGGGCCCGATTTTCCCCGTGGACATGAGGCCTAACCCTTTCCAATCCACTGTCTGACCTCTGAAGACATTATGATTTAAGGCTCTACAGCTCCGATGTTGGAAGAGTCCGTCGGGGTTCTCTTACTGTATATTGCCAGCCTCTCTGCTGTCGGAGCCTATCCAATGTGTCACCTCATGCATCACTGGCTTTAGCCAGCAGATAGCGCCCTTGTATAACGTCAGAAAAAGAGTAAGCCACCTAGGAAAACCAGGATACTAATTGGATTGGAAAGGGTTAACTCAGCTGTAATATGGCAGTGTGATGAACCTAAATGGAGAAGGTCTTACTAATCAGCAAAGACTGTAACTATTATAAAACCTATAATATACTGTGTTTGGGGATGATATATAGGTTTTGTACTTCATTAGATTGTGGAGCGGGCATGAATCGGGCTCGGATTCCGTGCCTGCTGTTTTATACAGCTGATAGCAATGGCTGCAATCAGAGCTAGCTTGATCCAAGCAGCTATCTGAGGGGGGTGCCTCATTGGTCTCCTACAATATGTTCTTGGGTTGCCATGGCAGCCTGGGACCTAGTGAAGGTGTTCAGACCTGCCACGGATTTCAGCCTATTAAGCCCTGCCACAGATGATCCCAAGTGCAAGTTCTCTAGGAAGACTAAGAAAAAAATATTAAAATTAGTTTAATAAACTAAAAAAAATGTTAATATTACAAAAATGTAAACGTTTGAACACCTCTTTTCCCATAAAAATAAAACGGATACATAATTGAAATAGCTGTATTTCTAAAAGTTCAAATATCCAAGTATCAGTGTTATTTATCCTGCACAGTGAATATCAGGGAAATAAAAATGATGTGCCAGAATTACATGTTTTTGTCATCCTGCCAAAAAAAAGAGAGAGCAAAACGTCATATGTACCCATAAATGTACAATTAACCAGCTTGTCCAGCAAAAACAGGTCCTCGCACCGGTACATTGATGCAAAAAACCCCATTATCGATCATGTGGTGACAAAAAGCAATAAAAGATAAAAATCTAAAAAATGTTTTACCTATTTTTCTAAAAGTAGAAAAATATAATAAAAATAGAATTTGGTATTGCTGCAATTGTACAAACCTAAAAGCATGGCATTTTTAAAGTAATGTGAATGCCATAAAAACGCCTAAAATATGGCACTATTGCTTTTTTCCATTTCATCCCACTTCCAAAAGTTTTTCAATATGTTGTACGCTGTGATACATTACATAGTTCCATTAAGAAATGCAACTTATTCAGCGAAACATAAACCCTCATATGCCGATATTGATGAAACCGTAAAAACGTTAGAACTAGTGATGAGCGAGCATTGCCCTTGGCGAGTACCTGCCCGCTCGAGAGAAAAAGTTCGGGTGCCGGCGGCGGGCAGGGAGCTGCGGGGGAGAGCGGGGAGGAACCGAGGGGAGATCTCTCTCTCTCCCCTCTGCTCCCCCCTGCTGACTGCCGCTACTCACCGCTCCCCCGCGCCAACACCCGAACTTTTTCTCTCGAGCGGGCAGGTACTCGCTAAGGGCAATGCTCGCTCATCACTAGTTATAACTCTTGGATCATGGGAACGAAAAATTTGCTGCAAAAAATGGATGGCCCTTAAGGGGTTAAAGGGCTTGTTTCACGAAGACATGCCACTCTATAGAGAGCTGGCCTGATGATTACCTGATTGCTGCAAGTTGATAAGTTGTTATACGAGGGGCTGCTGATAAGTCTTTGGCTTTACCTAGAAAGAAACAAGATAGGAAGATGAAACTTTCCATTTCTCCCACATCCTCTCCACTGATGCCAACACAATTCTTACATCGGGATTCCAAGTTCTGTAAGCCTTGCAAAAAGAAGGATTTCGGTTGTGCCTCAAACCAGTCATCCGTAGCAGCCATGGCATCAGCAATGGTGGGAAATTGGTCCCCTTGAGGTGGTTCTTCAGGTTTGGAAACAGATGATAGTCGGAGGGAGCTAGATCTGGTGAATGAGGTGGGCGGTCAACCAGCTAGAAGCCTAGCTCCACCAGTTTTGTCGTGGTCGCTTGTGCAGTGTGAGCGGAGGGGTTGTCTTGCAGGAACAAGATTCCTTTGGACAGCTTGCCGCTCCTTTTGGCCTTCAGAGCTGCCTTCCATTGGTCCAAAAGTTCAATGTAATACCTTGCATTGATGGTGGAACCATTGTGAAGGTCGTCCACTAGCAGCACGCTCTCCTTATCCCAGAACACAGACGCCATCACCTTAGTGGCTGAGAACCACTGGGCCTCCACTCTCTGACTGCTCCTTGGTTTCAGGCTCATACAAATAAATCCAGGTCTCATCCATGGTGACCGGCCCATCCAGGAAGTTCTTATCAGTCCGGAAATGCTGACAAATGGACCGGGAAGTTGTCACTCGATGCTTTTCTGATCTGTTGTCAGACATTTGGGGACCCACTGTGCAGATAGCTTCATCATGGATAATGACACAAACACGGTCACCAGAAACCCCCATGATGTCGGCTATTCCTGCAGCCGGCCGATTCTCCAGTATGAGGTTGTGCGCAGCATCGACGATCTCCGGAACAACCACCCTCTCGGTCGTCCAGGACGTTCCTCATCATTGGGGCTTAAGGGGCCCGTCAGTTCTTAACTGTAAAATATGAAGGGCATTGATCCCCCAATGTCTGCCACATATCACCATGAATATCCGCCGCGGACTTTATCACTCCTTTGCTCTCATTGGCTGTGAATATCACCTTAGACTCCGCCATTTTGTTTTCCCGCGTGCCGAGATCACTGTTGCCATAAGCTGCAAACGCTAAGTTTTCAAAACATATATTAGACACATAGGGCTTTCATGTGATGTAACTTTTGTTGCCATAGAAACAAAAAAAGAACACAAAGCCAAAGACTTATCAGCAGCCCCTCGTATATGGGTCTTACATTTCCCTGCAGAAGAAAGTTGGTATTACATGTAATTCATGAACAGATTGAGGGTACATTCGCACGGCGGAATTCGCCATGAGATTTTCTGTGACGATTCCATGAATTTCTGCATGATGAAGTGACATGCTGCTTCTTGTGGAGATGTGATTTTCTGCATCAGAATTCCGCACGTGAATTTTGCCCTTTGACAGCAGTAAATCATTTATCAGAAAGACATGGATTTTAGAGGCCGAATTCCCACTGGATTTATTTGCAGCGAATTATGCCGTGTAAATATGCCCTGAGTCTGCTCTTCTTTGGTGCCTTTCTGCTCCAGCTTATATCCAAAGGGGGGGACTTGAGCAAGGAACACACCTCCGTGGCTCAGGACTTGGGCCCACATCATCCTCAGTGGGAGCTGGATGTTACTAACAGCCAGGGTTCTGCTGCAAGGGCCATGCATGGCGAGAACACCAATTCTGTTAGCTCCTTACATGCCATGATCAAGGTTAATTGTGGCATGTACAGAGTTAACAGAGGGAGGGGGCTTCCTCTGTATTGTCATTGGCCTTCGCCATGCAATCGCAGAGGGTCATGGCAACCAATGTCCAGATTGTGGGTTTAAGCAATAAACAAGGTGAAAAAAGCATAAAAATAGTTAAAAGAAAAACCCAGTTTGAGGGCTCATGCCCACGGCCGTGACGGACTTCGCCAGCAGAATATAACAGCAGAGTCCACCACGGCGCCCCCTCAAAAGCCCCATACTTACCACTCTGGATCCTCCATACGTGTCCCGAATGAAGGGCCGGCGCACATTCGCGGTACAGTGCATGACGCGTTGGCGTATCAGATGACGCGGCCGGCAGGGCCGCATATTTACGCGATACTTCCGCTGTGCTACAGCAGAAGTATAGCGTGATGGCCGGCTTCCATTGACTACAATGGAAGCTGGAAGTTATCAGAGAAGTCACATATACGCCAATATGGTACTACTAGAAACCTCAGCTCATCATATAAAAAACAAGTCCTCACACAGCTGTTCATGTACCAAAAAAAGTTCTGGGTTCTTGAATGCAGCAATACCAAAAACAATTGCAGGATTGATGTGTTTTTTCACTGTACGATACATTATATATACCCCAAAATGGTACTAATGAAAACTACCGCTCGCCACACAGCGAAACGGCCCTCATACAGCTGAGGACGGAGATATAAAACAATTATGGCTTTGTAAAGTGGAGGTGAAAATCCCCCAAAATCATTCCGTCCTTCAGTAGTAAAGTCGGCCACATCCTTAAAGGGTTTAGTAATGGAATTTACCTACACTTTAGACCTACACTAGCTACACTAGCGTCTTTTCTTCCGTGTCTCGTCCATTAAAATTAGGGACAACACACGGGCAGCGCACGGACCCACATTATTCTATAAGGAGACACGGACTGCGTGGGAAAACTCATTGCAATACACTATTCTGGGGCGATTTACGGATAAAACTTGCCCACCCATGTTAATGGACATAGAAAAGAAGAGTTCAGCACCGGGGTGCCATCTGTGTGCGGTCTGCTATGTAGAGAAGAATGGGGCTTCTTTCAGTTTTGTTTTGGGAACATGAAAAATGGATGGCGTACAGCAGAAAAGACAGACAGGAACCGCATGCGGAGGCCACATGGAGCTTCACACAGATGATAATGCAGCGTCCGAGGAGTGGGCCCTCATCCTAGGAGACAGCGGGGTAGAGTTTTGGCCTTGTCACGGGGCCTACCATCTCCCACCCTGAGGGCCCATTCAAGGAACCGCTGACAGGCTATTAAATAGAGGTGACCCAACTGTGCTTTACCTTCAGTCTTTGTCACGGGTGACGCCACTGTTCCGCCCTCTGTGGTGAATCCGTTGGTCGGTGAAACAAATGGTCTACACACACATGAGAAATTGTGTAAAAGCAAAGCTGGGAATGGTCGGCAGTGCTATCTTTACATAGGCCGCCTGTCCACGGTCGTGATGGAATATTGCTTGTGATATTCCACCACAGGGGAGCACTGAAAGGCCTCCGTGATGAGCCTATCTAATAGATAAGCTCATTGCGGAAAATCGCAGCATGTTGTGATTTTAATCCCACGAGCGGAGAATCGCTATGATGTCACTCGTGGACATCGGGCTGTGCTTTCCATAGTCAGCCTGTGGAAAGCGTATCATGCGAGGTCTGCGGGTGACCTATCGCCGTGGATCTCGCAATGACAGCTCGCCTGTGGACAGGTAGCTTTAATAATCCAACAGTAACAGTCCAACGTAATACAAAGACCAATACAGTTCACTGGTGCTGGCGCAATAGGTGGGGTGACAGGGAGGCAAATCTGGTACTATTGTATTATGTCTCCACCAGAATAATGGATGGAGACCTTAAGTGACAGCTAAGGGCTAGGTAACGCCCCCAAAGGTCCTGATTGGCTGGCTGCTGCAAGGTCATAGCAGCGTGGGGATTGAGTTATGGCTGGGATGGAGGGTTAGGGTTAGTTTCAGTGTACGGCTTACATTATTATCTGTAAATCCTTGCATGTGACAGCGCGGCCGCAGTAACATGGAAGCATTTACAGCAAATAATGTAAGCCTTACACTGAAAGTAACCCTAACCCTCCATCCCAGAAACAAATCATCCCCCATGCTGCGAGCAGATTGCCGGCCATCTGACAGCATTCCACCTCATCCCCCCTTTGACCCGGTCGGCGCATCCACTGTCAAGCTGTTACCGGCGCCGTGCAGAGAGCGTCCCCTGATTCAGCCGCTACGAGCACCGCAGGATGACCCCCCCCCCACGCCCGCTGCAAAGCTCTTACCAGGGCCGCGGTCCTCCTTGTAGACAGGAGCAGCGCGGAACGATAAAGCCGGAGTGCTAAGCCAAGGTCTGAAGGCAGTACGGAGACCGGGAGGAACAAGAACTGAGCACCTGAGAGGCCGAGAACGGGAGTGGCAGCAGAGAAGGCTTGAGTAGTGAGCAGAGGATGCGAGACCGAACAGGGACCGGAGTGGTGAGTGCCAAGACCTAGCATTGTGGCAAATCACGAACAGGGGGCGTCACCTGGCTGTCAAACAGCCTTACCCTTGTCGACACCCACGACTTCCCGTGTCGACAAGATACACCAGTACCGGAAAATCTTAGGATGAATATTGGGCCCACAGTCCTCGGGATCTGCGTGACTCCACTCCCAGTAAATAACTTTTCTCTACTTCTGTGAACTCTCAATCAGTTGCCATACAGTACTAAAGGTGGCACTTAGCACACTTCTCCTATCCTGGGGAACTCTAGGGAATTCTAGGGAACACCTGGATATAGTAGTTCCAGGGCAACTTCCATTGTACTGTTCAGCTTCTTCCATCATTCCACGCACAGAACATTCAGTGTCTGTGGGGGTCCAAGCAACTCCGGCTCCTGCCCGCTCTTCTGGCAAAACTCCTCACTCCTTGCAGAAGTAACTCTTCCCAAAAACTCCCACTCACTCACATTCTGTAGCACGGTCAGGTGACCACAAGCTCACGACATAAAACGATACATTTCCAGATAGAGACAGCTCATTTGCAGACATTAACCCTTTCATTCCTGCAAACAACAATACGTATTTTGCTGAATCATTCCACATTTGAAGACAATATACAGACTACATATAGCATGCACTTCTGAGGGGCCCCGTTGTTCCTGGCCACTACAATAACACCAGCGTTTTTTATTACGCAAGTGTGCACCTAGCCTTACTCTCAAAAAGATCATAAAGAAGATACCGCTTGTATAAATACTGCGCAAAAATAGATTATTTTTGATGTTCCTACTTTTTCTGATCGCCTTGTCTTTCTTATCACAGGGAAGGGGAAGGCTCCGTCATTGCTTATTTGTTGGCGACATTCCCAAGGGACAACCATACGTCTGAAGAAGTGCAGAGTGCAATTAATCAGGCCGTTATCAAGAATTCTAACAGGTTGGGAGAAATTGAGGTCGTTATCGGTATGGCAACCACTACAGGTAGGTAAATAGGATGCGCAGGGTGACATCATTACATGTCTATCCATAGGATAGGCCATAAAAGTCAGATCGGTGCAGGTCCTGCCTCTCAGACCCCTACCCATCTCTAGTTGTGCCACCACCCGCAGCCCCATGAGCAAGTTGGCTGGGAGTGGTAGCGGTTATTGAAGTCAAGCAGGCTTTGTTATGCGGTTTCTGTTACTCCAATAGAAGTTAATGGAGTTACACAAATAGCATAGTACAGCAAACTATGCTGTTTCCCCACCCTTGAGTTAGGCACAAGCGAGTGCGATGTGTAATCCTGCCCCCATATCGCGCTCCCCACCATGTGAAATCCTCAGGGATGTGAGGGATTTTAATAGCACAACAGCCTTGCATCAGTTTACAGATGCAGGGATCCCGGCGCGGCTGTCACTGCCGCAGTAGAGGATCACAGAGTTCCTCCCATTGCTTTCAATGAGGCCGACGATGCCGCCACCTGCTCCATTGGAAACAATGGTCGCTGCGAGGCGAGAGCACGCAGCAAGATAGAATGTGCCGCGATTTGTTTCCCGCATCGCGTTGCAGTGCTATGCAGGAGAACATGGCTCATGTGTATGACCCCACCCAAAAGAATGGGGTCCATATTTGTGCGAGATTCATGCGTCTCGCAATGCACTTAGGCCGCTTTCACACAGCCGTGAAAAGCGAGATCTGTGCGATGTGAGACGCCTAAATCTCAGGCAGATATGAACCTCATTCTTTTGAATGTGAAATGGTGGCATGTCCTGTCTTTAGGCGTCCCCTCGGAACGCCGCACCTATCGCTTTCAGTGGGGCCAGAAAATTAAGCGCAGTGCGTGCGACGTGCATGCAAGAGTGCAATGCGAAATTTCCAATTGAAAGTCGCGCCAGAGAATCACAACTGTACTGGAGTGATAGGAGGCGTTTTTGTGTCAAGTTTCATGACATTGCGCTCGTGACCGCCCGATGTGGATGTGAGGCCTCCCATCACTTCTGGGAAGTTGTGATCATCCGGCAAGCTTTCCTGCACCATTGAGAGCAATAAGTGATGCGTTCTGAGGGCACTGCGATGCAGAACAAAAAAATTCCTGCATGTGACCCCACTTGTCACGATTTTCACGTCCGTGTGAAAGTCGCCTGAGGTTGCACTTGCAAAGCTGAAATATTTTTGCGCTTGCGATGCGTTCTGTGAGAAAAATGCATTGTGTTCCTTCATTATTCCCTATGGGAGCCCCAAAAAATCGCATCATGCCTGCATGATATTTGCGTGTACATGCGAGTGCGATCTGATTTTTATTTTTTTTGCTCCCATAGAGAAGAATGGGCGATTCTTAAACAAAATCACCCACAAACAGGACGGCTGCGATACGTGAATAGACCTATACAATACAATGGGCTCTTCTCCCATGCGATACCAACGCACAGAAATCGTGTAAATGCGCCATTACGGCCCCCTTCACACGGGCGTATTTAAATGCACAATACACAGAGTATAGAACCCATTTATTGCAGCGGGTCCGTTCATACGCACATAGCTTTCTTGTGCATTTCGGTTGTGTAAAAAAAACGCAGCGTGCTCTATTTTCCCGCGTATTTGTGCATCCAAAATCTCTATAGAAGTCAATGGAGGGGGGGGGGGGCACAAATGTGCGCAAAATACTCCAGGAGAAACGTAAAACACTGCGTAATTGCGCAGGAAAAAGAACACATCTGGAACCATTTCAATTGGTGCGTCTGGCCAAGGAACCTGCCTTGTGGGCGCGAAAAGTACAGTAAAATACACTGATGCAAGCAAAAAAGCGTAGTTCATTCTGCAATTACTCAGCGCACGCAGATACACGTATGTTCGTGTGAAGGGGCCTCAGGCTGTGTGATGGAGGTCAGTGATGAACGGATCATTGCACCTGTGATTTCACTGCGGTTACATCTGTGTACAATGTGCTTTTGAGATAAAACCGTACGATTTGCGTCACATTTACATCCGTTATTCTCAGACTTTTTAGGGCAGATTCAGATGAGTCTGAGTGTAAAAACACTTGCGGCACGGAGCGTAGTTGCGTCTGAGCGAGGTGAATGTCTTCCCCTTCGCTGGCTTTTCAAACTCCACGCCAAAGCAGGAAGACCGGAGCCGCCCCATCTTTCCCGCAGGAGGTATTCCCTACGGGCGGGTCCTATCCGTTCTCGGACCTACAAGAAAAAAGCTGGTGAAAACCAAACCACTGAAATCCTATTGGAATCAGTGGTTTGATTTGTCCTGTTATGCAGTTGTCATTATTATCACAGCCGCATAACGGGAGAAAACCAGGTGCGTCTGAATGACGGTAATATCGCTGTCACCCATGTGATAGAGGCCTTATACAGATTAGACAGTATAAATAAGCAGAGCTGCAGTATAAAGCATGGAGGAAGAGCAGATCAGTGGCCTCAAACTTTAATGAGACAGGAAGTGAATCTCACAATGTAATAGAGAATTCAGCTGAACTAAAATCATAGCTGTATGCTAATAGACATAAAGGGGCTAAAATATAGCCTATCATCTAGGTGCCCCCATCATAAAGGATGGTGTAGTGCCCGGTAAAGGATAGGTGCCCCCATCATGCAGGATGGCGCAGTACCCAGTGAGGTCCAGGTGCCCCCATCATACAGGATGGCGCAGTACCCAGTAAAGTCCAGGCACCCCCATCATACAGTGTGGTGCAGTACTCAGTAAAGTCCAGGCGCCCCCAGCATACAGGATGGCGCAGTACCCAGTAAAGTCCAGGCGCCCCCATCATACAGGATGGCACAGTACCCAGTAAAGTCCAGGCGCCCCCATCATACAGGATGGCACAGTACCCAGTAAAGTCCAGGTGCCCCATCATACAGGATGGCGCAGTACCCAGTAAAGTCCAGGTGCCTCCATCATATAGGATGGCGTAGTACCTGTGAGAGGCCTGGTGCCCCCATCATACAGGATGGCGCAGTACCCAGTAAAGTCCAGGTGCCTCCATCATATATGATGGCGCAGTACCCAGTAAAGTCCAGGTGCCTCCATCATATAGGATGGCGTAGTACCTGTGAGAGGCCCGATGCCCCCATCATACAGGATGGCGCAGTATCTGTGAGAGACCCGGTGCCCCCATCATACAGGATGGCGCAGTACCCAGTAAAGTCCAGGTGCCTCCATCATATAGGATGGCGTAGTACCTGTGAGAGGCCCGGTGCCCCCATCATACAGGATGGCGCAGTACGTGAGAGGCCCGGTGCCCCCATCATACAGGATGGCGCAGTACGTGAGAGGCCCGGTGCCCCCATCATACAGGATGGCGCAGTACCCAGTAAAGGACGTTGTTGTTTCTAAGTTCATTAGAACAATGTAGCACTGTCCCTTTTCTTCTGGATGTTATATCTGCTTTCCTTAATACTGTCACTCTTTCCTTGCAGCTCCACCTACTACAACTACACAGCCAGCCGATAAACCCGGGCGCAAAGCTTTCCACCCTTATCCATATTGTCCAAGAATGCCAGCCAGATCTATAAGACCAATTGACAGCTCGGAGGCCAATACAACTAGTAGCCCCAGTACCTCCAGAACGGAGAATGTGCGGAGCACACCCAGCATGGCAAGCGATGGTACGCCAGCCGCAGTGACCAACCCGCCAACTGGAAATGGTGATTCTACATCTTCTCTTATACAAGGGTAGACATGTAGCAAAGTGACCCTGCGCCCCTCAGTGTGGGAGGGAAACTGGAAATAGAAATTCCCCCATTGTCTTATTTTATTCAGGTTTCGCAGCGTTCAGCAGATTAAATGCAGTGATATTATTGTTCGCGGGGCGGCACGATTCCAGCAATACCAAATTTATGCAGTTTTTTTGTTTTGCTATTTTTCTACACTAAAACCCTTTTTTTTAAAGATTTGTTTTTGTGTCGCCGCATTCCCAGAGCCCGACATCTTTATTTTGCTCTCTATGGGGGTTATTTCTTCCAGGATGAGCTCTAGTCTTCATTTATCCCATTTTTGGGAAGATAGAACATTTTGATCACTTTTTATTCCGTTTTTTTCCAGAGGTGAGTTTAACAAAATCGGAAATTCTGGCGACATTTTTTAGTTTGATTTTTTTTACATGGTTCCCCATGCGGTATGAATCAGCCATTGTAGATGACAGACCCGGAGGCCATCTTTAAGCCTCTGGATGCTATAGCAGCCCATCGGCTATATGTAATCAGGCTTTCACATGCCGTGGTCACATGTCACAGTTGTTCTCTGGCTGCGGGCATCGGTACGGGCACCGTTATGGTTAGGGCTGTCGGGTGATGCCATATGCTCGGGGCTTCTATATGAATGACCGTTACGAATTGGGTGATTTATACACACTGCTTTGGCTGAGGATAATGTATCAGAGCAACCACGGCTGAAATGAATGTGTGGACATGGTGACTGACACTTATTGACTGGGGATGTGGATAAAATCAGCACAGTCACTAGCTGGGGAGCAGCTATTTTACCACTGAATTAAAAGGGTTAACAAGGTCTAATAGCACCCAAGTAGATTGCTTATTAGCGCTCATTGTTAGTCATATCTGCAGTTTCCCCCCTCAATAGACTTTCAAGAGTTGTAAGTGAGATGTATTAGTGTCCACAGAGAGAGGGAGCGGGCTGCAGTGCTTCTATTGTATGCGACTGTTTAAAGGGGTTGTCCAGTTATAAACAATTGATGGCCTATGTAAAAGATAGATCATCAATATTAGATCAGCGTTGGTACGCCGCCCAGGATCAGCACCAATCAGCTATTTAACAGGCTTGTGGACTGAGCTGATTTCTGCAGGAAGCAGATATCTCCGTTCCCGCTACAATGGCCAGGCTTGGTATTACAGTCAAACTTCCCATTGAAGTGAAAGGCCAGTTATACTAAGCCTGGGCACTGCAATGGGAACGACGTTGTCTGCTTCCTGCAGAAATCAGGTTAGTGCATGGTGATCACCGATGGACTCAAGCAGTGGATTGCAACTGATCTACTATTGATGGCCTGTCCTAAACGTAGGTCATCAATAGTCTACAACTGGACAACCCCTTTAAACAATCATGTAAAGTAGATGCACTGTGGCCTGCTCCCTCTGTCTGTGGACGCTCATGGACATCTCACAGCTCTTCAAGGTCCAATGAGGGGTAACATGACAGATGTGACTAATATAATTTGCATTAGTTTTTTCAATCCACTTGGCTGCTATCGAAACATTATTTATTGGAACCCGGATATCTCCTTTAATTACCACAATGATAGCTGCTCCCCCATTCCCAGAGGATCAGTCACCACAGACCTACATTCATTTCAGCCGTGAGCGCACCAGCTTGGTGAACAGCTGATCAGTGGGGGTCTGAGCAGCAGACCCTCACTGATGTCTAATCGGCCATTATTACAGCCCCATTAATAAGTAGTCTTGTTTGAATCCAAGCAAATGTTGGCATATTTAACCATAAACTAAAGCTGTCCCTACACTTTAGATGCTGTAGCTATCGGACAGCAATTCCTCCTGACTCCCTCCATACACGTTCAGGCTGCGTTCTTCCAAGCATGCATGTATGCTCAGTGGGAAGAGGGAAGTAAACTATAGATAGAAACTTCTGGAGGCAGCTTATCTCCCCTGAGAACCAAAAGGACTGACATGGTGTAATTTAGTATACCAAATCAGAACACCCCCAATCTCATTGGATGGTCAGCCCATCGCAACAAAATTGGTGGGAGTAGCCAAAATGCATCTCATGTGCCTAGGTGCCTTAATGCTGGAATTTCCTGAAGCATTGTTGTCTGTTAAACTGTGTTTTTTAGTTTCACTGGACTCTACACTGTGTTTCTACATTCTACTTATATATACCCCTTATTGTGGTCCTGAGCTGTAATCACTAACACTTGTTTTGGAACCTGGTATTTCCTCTATGGAGTTCTGGTACTGACTTCTAACAACGGTTCTATCTCAGTAATGGTACTGCCCTTTATCTGTCATCTGGACCTCATATGTCTCTTGGTTTGGACTCCGGTTCCCTCCTGGACTTCTGGTTTTTTATGCTGACTGGCTCACACTGATGCCTACATCTATTGATTCATAATCTGGTTCTCCCCTGGTTTCATCTGCTCCTGATTCTCCTGGTATTGACTCTTCACTTCTGATCCTGTTTTGGCTCCTGCTCCTCACTACAGGCTACATCTGGGTCTGGTATCATTCGACTACAGTTCCTGTCCTGCTACTTCAGTTCTGCTCATGTCTGCCACCATTCGGAGACTCCTCTGAGGACTGTGATCTGGGAATCCTCTAACAGAAGAGATTGAATGTGAAGACCGAAGGATTCCTTAGACTCCTGACCTCAGTTTAGTCTGGTGATGGTTAATCTCGTCATGGTAGAGGGTCTGAGGTGTGCTAATCAGTCACAATGGCACTTACTAACCCCAAATATTCTGAAGGCATAACCATATAACTGCCTTTACATAAAGGAGACTAGAAGTAGCTTTCTTGGGACTAACAAACTAAAATGCTACCATCAACACAAATCCCAAATAGATCTGCAACAACATCTTCTACTTTCATTAAGTCCAATAAACATAACCATACAATTCTTCTGTACATCGAGAAGGTGTGGTAGAGTCTGGTAACAAATGCTGGCTAATAGTGAACAAGTCAGCATATGTATAGTCTTCTGCACATAGATGTAGTTTAATACAATTTATCCCCCAACTAATGTGGCTGCAATAATGACATAGTCCAGATCAGGAGACACTCGGAAACCTGGAATGAACTCAGGATCGCCTTTAAATAGCATATCCTAAGCTGATCCAAATGTGCGATTGCAGCATCCGAGAAGCGGGCCCTCAGCCTAGGAGACAGCGGGGTAGAGTTTGGGCCTTGTCACGGGGATCTATCATCTGCCACCCTGAGGGTAGCTCAGGACCCATTCAAGTCGCTGAGGAGAAGCCTACAAACACTGAACCAACAGTGCAATTTACCTGGGCTTTGGGTTGTCAAGGATGATGCCACTGGTCCACACTCGCGGAGTAGTTTGAAATAATAAGGCCGGGAACGGTTGGTAGTGCCACTTTACTTAAATAAACTTATTTACAGGCCAAACAAGCAAACAATCCACGCCAGCAGGATATTCAGTACGACTTCACAAGGTGGCGAGACAGGGAGGGAAATCATGGGTACACCAAGTAGTCTACAGTCTCAGTTATCTCTATGGCTTCGGGCCGGCCACAACTTCTCTTCTCTCTCCATAGCTGCCATAACAGGTTCAGCAGCCACTTCCAAGTCTGGAGGAGTATCAAGAATAAGTGGCTCTCAGAGTCCTGATATGGTTACAGGATCTACAAATGGTGGTTCCATCAGTGGTTCAAATGGAAGCCTGAAGACCACAGCAGGTACAGGGGGCCCTTCTGTATCTGGAGTGACCATCCCAACTACTAAAAATGGTGATTCTACATCTTCTGTTGTTTCATTATATGTAATCATTAAAGGGCTTATCCAAGTTGTAAGATCTCGGGATCACCCCTTCCCCATGCAGTAAAATAACAATCAATTGCTGAGCTCTGCTATTGGCTGCAGCCCCTGTGACATCCTATAAATCAGGTGGGACTATAGTTGTAAACAGAGACCGAAGCGTAGGCCGGAGCACTGGTGCAGGACACAGCAGAAAGGGAAGAGGTGAGGACATCCCTCTCTCTATTTGTCATTTTACTGCATGGGGAAGGGGTTGTCCCGAGAGCTTACAACTCAGACAACCCCTTTAATCACTGTTTAGGCTGTGCTAGTAGGTTAGAAACAGGCTAACTGAAGCTGGGTCCAGCCATCCTTGCATGTTTCTCCTGTGCCAGTGGCCGTATGGGTACTAGAGAGGGTTCATGCGTGGATGCTACCTAGCCATGAACATTGATATGGATACCATTATAATTGAAGCTGTTGTGTGATGCCCTATGCTCAAATGCCTTGGGCTCCTTTATGGATGACCATTATGACTTGAGTAATCTACTCACAGTGCACTTCTCCAATGAGCTGATTTGTGCAGGAAGCAGACCTCTCTGTTCCCACTGCCATGGCCAGGCTCCGATTTACAGGCAAAGTTCCAACTGAAGTGAATGGCATGTGATACCAAGCCAGGCCACTGGGCTGGGAATGAAGCATAGTGCATGTGTGCAGGGGCCTGGCGACTACCTGATTGGTAGTGGACCCAGGCAGCTGAGAACAAAAGGATCAGACATGGTGTAATTCAACATGGCCAACTCTTTTTTTCCTAATAGCTGCCTTTATGGGAGAGTGAGAACACTCCCATTCACATTGGATGCCTATCCGCCATACAAATTGGTGGGTTCAGCTGAGATTTATTTCATGTGCCGGGTTATCCTAACGCTAGGCTTTGCTGAGGCATTGTTGTCTGTTGCTTGGTGTTTCGCATGTACACTCCTTATTGTGTTTCTGAGTTACTAACACTTTTGTTTTGGGTCGTGCTATTTCCTATATGATTTTCTGTTACTGACTTCTAACAACTCTCAGTTCTAACCCTGTGATGGAACTGCCCTTTATCATTGATCTGTCTCCTGGATTGGAGTCTGGTTCTATCCTAGGTCTCTAGTTTCTCATCCTGATTGGTTCTTGCTCTCGACTACATCCATTACTTCATAATCTGCTTCTTCCCTGGTTTCATCTGTTTCTGATTCATCTCCTGGTTTTGACTCCCAACTTCGGATGCTGGTTTGGCTCCTGCTCCTGACTACGGGCTACATCTCCTGGTTCTGGGATCATCTTACTCCAGTTCTTCTGGTGCTTCACGTCTGCCACCATTCGGACACGACTCTGAGGACTGTGATCTAGGAATCCTCTTACAGAAAGAGATTAAATCTGAAGACCAAAGTATTCCTAGGACTCCTGACCTCAGTTTAGTCTGGTCATGTCAATCTGATCATGGTAGAGGGTCTAAGGTGTTCTAATACATCACAATGGCGCTAGCTAACCCCAAATCTTCTAAAGGCATAACCATAGAATTGCCTGCCTTGCCATAAAGGGATATAGAAGGAACTCACTTGGAAGTAAGAAGCTAAGATACTACCATCAACACAAATCTCTGAAAGTGCTTCAACAACGTCTTCAATTCTCATTAAGTCCAGAAAACAAGCTTACAATTCTTCTGTACATCAATAAGATGCAGTAGAGTCTGGAAACAAATGCTGGCTAACAGTGTACAAAGCAGCATATGTATAGTCTTCTGCACATAGACGTAGTTTAATTTAATTTTAACCCCTGTGTCTTCTTCAGATCTCCCAACTAATGTGGCTGCCAGCACAGGTTCAGGAATGATTTCTATGTCTGAAATAACAACCTTATCCATCTCAGGAGACACTCAGAAACCTGGAATGAGCACAGGATCGCCTCCTAATAGCGCGTCCTCAACTGGTGCTAATGTGCGATTAAGCACTCAATCTGGGGCAACTGCTGCTTCAGGGCGTGATGGGGCAACAGCATCTTCAAACGCTGCTTCTACTAATCCAAGTGTAAGCTTAAAAACATCAAGAACCAGTGGTCCTTCACCACCTGGACAGACAATCGGATCTTCAAATGGTGTGTCTACTGCTCCGAGTGTAAGCTTAAAAGCTGGAACAAGTGGTCTTCCAGAAACAGGAATGACTAGTGGGCCTCCAATACCCGGACAGACAACGGCATCTTCAAGTGGTATGTCTACTTTTCCAACTGTAAGCTTAAAAACTCCTCTTGGGGTAAGTGGTCTTCCAGGATTAGGAGTTACAACTAGAACTTTAGTATCTGGAGAGGTAACAAGATCTACAAATGTTGGTACCACCATTGGTGCAAATAGAAGCTCGAAACGCACAGCTGGTGCAGTGAGTCCTTCTGTTCCTGGAGTGACCATCCCAACTACTAGAAATGGTGATCCTACTTTTTTTTATTATTTCACGGCACACATATAGCAGAGTTTTAACTTGACTGTTAACATGTTAAAATAACTTTCTGTGATACAATTTATTGTATTTTCAATAGTGTTGCATTGAATATTGTTGTCTTAAGGTAACAATAGACTTTCAAAGGGTTAAGATACAATAACTTGTCTCAGGACATTATTACAGTCAAGTTAGCCCTTGCTAAATCTGTATGCAATCCTTATTGGTACGCCTGTGCTGAGAGCCTGAGAATGGACTGAGGCTAGTAATATTGTGGTCCAGTTTGAAATCACTGGACAAGTTATCTGACCATTTTGCAGATGGTGTTTCAAGTGACCTTGCAAGGACTGGAGGACCAGGGTTAAGACAAGAAGGTCTGCAGCCACTTCCAAATCTGGAGGAGTATCAGGAATAAGTGTCAAAGACCTGGTATAGTTACAGGATCTACAAATAGTGGTTCCACCACTGGTCCAAATAAAAGCCCTAAAAGCACAGAGGATGTAGTGGACCCTTCTGTGTCTGGAGTGACCATCCCAACTACTACAAATGGGGATTCTACATTTTCTTTTATTCCGTTATAAGTGATCATTAATGTTATGGCCATGCTAAGAGGTTAATAACAAGCTAATTAGCAGCTAAGTAAAACCATCCTTGCAAGGGCGATATTCGTACAGATTCTCACTGGGTGACAGGAATCTGATAAGTTTTCAGTGTTCATCCTTGCAGTGTCTGGATGACAATTGATAATTTGTTCACTTATCGTTCGTCATTCAATTTCTGCTGACATAAAAACTGAACAACCATCATCCCAGGTAAACAGGTAGTCCTTCATCCATGCCTGTTTACTGTGAGTGGTGCGGGCGGCTGGTGCGATCTCCAGCCCATTCTGCCTCAATTCACTGAGCAATCATCGCTTCTGTGTGAATGCACAGGAATGACTACCACTGAGACGACTGTTGGGCACTTCTGTGCCTGACAATTCTCCCATGTAAAAGGACCCTTATTCTGTGATTTGGTGGATTTTGTGGACCTTCTCTGTGTTCTTACATTCATATTCATTGGTTCATAATCTGGTTCCTCTTTGGTTTCATCCATTCGTGATTCATCTTCTGGTTTTGACTCCTTGCTTCTGATCCAGAACTATCTTTTGGGACACTGTATATACTCCGGGCGTATTATTGCCTGCTTCTAAAGCTGGTTATATTCTGGTAATGGTATTATACTTGACCTCTGATCTAAACTTCTAATGTCTCCTGGTTTGGACTCTGTTTCCCTCTTGGATTTTCAGTTTTCGATGCTGACTAGTTCACACTCCTGGCTACAGCCATTGGTTTGTAATCTGGTTCTACCCCGATTTCATCTGTTCTTGATTCATCTTCTGGTTTTGACTTCAAACTTCTGATGCTAGTTTGGCTCCTGGTCCTCACTACAGGCTACATCTCCTGGTTCTGGGTCTGTTATCATCTTACTCAGGAACAACTAATGGACTTTCATTACCTAGACAGAGAACAGTTTCTTCAAGTGGTGTGACTATTCATCCAAGTGTAAGCTCAGAAACCTCCTTTAGAGCAAGTTTTCCTTCACTACCGGAACAGACAACTGGGATCTTCAAGTGATGTGTCTACTAATCCAAGTGTAAGCTTAGTAACCCCATCAAGAGTCAGTGGCCATTCAGTACCTGGACAGACAACAGGATCTTCAAGTAGCGTTTCTTCTGTTCAAAGTGTAAGGTTGAGTCCTTCTGTACCGGGAGTGACCATCCCAACTACTAGAAATGGTGATTCTACATCTTCTCTTATTCCACGGTAGACATGTAGCAAAATGTAACATATTATTGTAAAATGACTCTCTGTGCCGCAGTTTATTTGTACTTTCTATAGTTTTGTACTGGTTTTTGGTGTTTTACGATAACGATATATTTTCAAAAACTTAGCATATTATAGCTTCACACAGAAAGTTATCACAGTCAGTTGACCTTTGCTACATCTGTATGTGATCATTAAGAATTATTGTTATGCTACACAAAGAGCCTTAAAGCAGGCTGAGGCGAATTGTACCGGGGTCTATACTGAAACAACTAAAGAAATTATCTGACCATTTTGCAGGTGGCGTTTCAAGTGACAATGCAACAACTAGAGGTGCGGGGTCGAATTCGAAAGCTTCAGCTGCCATAACAGGCTCTGCAACCACTTCCAAATCTGGAGGAGTATCAGGAATAAGTGGCTCTCAGAGTCCTGGTATGGTTACAGGCAGAGGCGTAACTTGAAGTTGTTGGGCCCCAGTGCAAAATCTGGAACTGGGCCCCCAACTATAAGGCAGTATTATTGTATCTTGTCACCACCGGAAGCTAGGGGTTTGACAGGGCTTGCATGGAGGAACGCCCCTAGCTCCTGATTGATGGAAGAGCGGAAGGTCATAGAAGGTCTTAGGATGCCTTTTTCCTAGCCCTGTTACCGTCCTTCCCGTCCTCTGTCCCCCAGCGCTGTATGGACTCCTTGCTGTAGTCCTCCTACTAATGCAGTGCTCTACGGCCACGGCGGTCAGCAGCATTGACATGGATTACCGGATCTCTGCCACTGCATCAGGCGCCCCACCGCCGCTCAACAGCTCTCACATGTGGCAGCCGGTGGCTGTTTCTGGTGGCTTCTCCCCCACACCATCAGGAGCAGGACGGGTGACAGCGGGACATGGGGTGGGACACAACAGCCGGTGCGGACACTCCCGATGCCACACCGCTGCTCCCTCAGGGTCCGCCGCGACTTCCCTGGTGAAACAGCACCTTCTTATCTGGCAGCGACACTGGCTTCCCTGAAGGCTTCCCTGCACTGGCATCACATGTGGAACCACAGAGCACCGGTGGACAGTGAGGGAGCCGCGGCGCGGCATGGGCCACTCTTACTGCACTCTGAAGCTGCTGTCACAGCCTCCGGATAAGAAGAAGCCACTCTTAGGGTGACTACCCACTACAGTTTTTTTTCACTGTGAAATTTGCTGCGTTTTTTTTTCTGCAGGGGTCTATGGGACTTGTAATGTTAAAATCGCAATCGCGCAAAATCATGATTTACCGCAAAATCATGATTTTGCGAAATCGCGATTTTAACATTACAAGTTCCATAGACCCCTGCAGAAAAAAACCCTGCGAATTTTGCAGTGAAAAAAAAAACTGTAGTGGGTAGTCACCCTTAGGGCGCCCACCCACTGGCGTTTGCGTTTTCCGCGGGAAAAAAACGCAGCGTTTTCGCGGCTTTTCCGTTAATTTCCATTGACATTCATGGGTGCATTAGGAGAAAAATAAGGACACATATGCAACTGACAGTTCCTATGTTAAAAACGCAAACGCAACGCAAAAAAAACGCCAGTGGACAGGAACACATGTTATCTCTATGCCTGTGCAGGAAAAACGCAAAACGCAGGTAAAAAAACGCCAGTGGGTGGGCGCCCTTAGTGAGCAGTGGGAGGCAGCCCTGCAGCCAGTGACAAACTAGGGGCGTGCCCAGGCTGCCAAGCAGCCTGTATCTTGTCACCACCCACACTTTCAGTGGTGACAAGATACAATAATACCCTATAAGGCTTCATTGATAGTATTAGCTTGCAATATGGGGAAGACTTTATGGGCCCCCTGGGGCTGCTGGGCCCAGGTGTGACCGCACCCCCTGTACACCCTATACGTACGCCCATGGTTACAGGATCTACAAATGGTGGTTCCATCAGTAGTTCAAATAGAAGCCCGAAGACCAGAGCTGGTGTAGTGGGCCTTTCTGTATATGGAGTGACCATCCCAACTGCTAAAAATGGTGATTCTACATCTTCTCATATTCTATAATATGTAATCATTAATGATTATTGTTATGGCTGTGCAAAATCTGGAACTGGGCCCCCAACTATAAGGCAGTATTATTGTATCTTGTCACCACCGGAAGCTAGGGGTTTGACAGGGCTTGCATGGAGGAACGCCCCTAGCTCCTGATTGATGGAAGAGCGGAAGGTCATAGAAGGTCTTAGGATGCCTTTTTCCTAGCCCTGTTACCGTCCTTCCCGTCCTCTGTCCCCCAGCGCTGTATGGACTCCTTGCTGTAGTCCTCCTACTAATGCAGTGCTCTACGGCCACGGCGGTCAGCAGCATTGACATGGATTACCGGATCTCTGCCACTGCATCAGGCGCCCCACCGCCGCTCAACAGCTCTCACATGTGGCAGCCGGTGGCTGTTTCTGGTGGCTTCTCCCCCACACCATCAGGAGCAGGACGGGTGACAGCGGGACATGGGGTGGGACACAACAGCCGGTGCGGACACTCCCGATGCCACACCGCTGCTCCCTCAGGGTCCGCCGCGACTTCCCTGGTGAAACAGCACCTTCTTATCTGGCAGCGACACTGGCTTCCCTGAAGGCTTCCCTGCACTGGCATCACATGTGGAACCACAGAGCACCGGTGGACAGTGAGGGAGCCGCGGCGCGGCATGGGCCACTCTTACTGCACTCTGAAGCTGCTGTCACAGCCTCCGGATAAGAAGAAGCCACTCTTAGGGTGACTACCCACTACAGTTTTTTTTCACTGTGAAATTTGCTGCGTTTTTTTTTCTGCAGGGGTCTATGGGACTTGTAATGTTAAAATCGCAATCGCGCAAAATCATGATTTACCGCAAAATCATGATTTTGCGAAATCGCGATTTTAACATTACAAGTTCCATAGACCCCTGCAGAAAAAAACCCTGCGAATTTTGCAGTGAAAAAAAAAACTGTAGTGGGTAGTCACCCTTAGGGCGCCCACCCACTGGCGTTTGCGTTTTCCGCGGGAAAAAAACGCAGCGTTTTCGCGGCTTTTCCGTTAATTTCCATTGACATTCATGGGTGCATTAGGAGAAAAATAAGGACACATATGCAACTGACAGTTCCTATGTTAAAAACGCAAACGCAACGCAAAAAAAACGCCAGTGGACAGGAACACATGTTATCTCTATGCCTGTGCAGGAAAAACGCAAAACGCAGGTAAAAAAACGCCAGTGGGTGGGCGCCCTTAGTGAGCAGTGGGAGGCAGCCCTGCAGCCAGTGACAAACTAGGGGCGTGCCCAGGCTGCCAAGCAGCCTGTATCTTGTCACCACCCACACTTTCAGTGGTGACAAGATACAATAATACCCTATAAGGCTTCATTGATAGTATTAGCTTGCAATATGGGGAAGACTTTATGGGCCCCCTGGGGCTGCTGGGCCCAGGTGTGACCGCACCCCCTGTACACCCTATACGTACGCCCATGGTTACAGGATCTACAAATGGTGGTTCCATCAGTAGTTCAAATAGAAGCCCGAAGACCAGAGCTGGTGTAGTGGGCCTTTCTGTATATGGAGTGACCATCCCAACTGCTAAAAATGGTGATTCTACATCTTCTCATATTCTATAATATGTAATCATTAATGATTATTGTTATGGCTGTGTAAGAGGGTACAAACTCTGGAGTGACAATCCCATCGACTAAAAATGTTGATTATTGTTAAAAGGATGTTCCGGGACATTTTTATTTTTTCCATCGATGATCAACAGGTTATCTATAGATGATCGGGTTGAGGCCCGCTGCTCAAATCAACTGATTCCCTTGGCATGGTCACTGTGCCCAGTGCAGCAAGTGCTGACCTAACGCAGTGACCTGGGTTGGTATTGGGGGTGCTGCTCACAGGGAATTCACAGTGTTGATTATCAATAGGAAAAGTAAAAAAGACCTAGAATACCCCTTTAAGGCTGAACCAAGGGGCTAAAAACAGGCTAACAGCTCTACCCATGTTTGCCACCCTTCATGAAGGCTTTAACCTAGGAAACCTCTAACAGAAAGAGATTAAATGTGAAGACTAGAGGATTCCACAGACTCTGGACCTCAGTTCAGCCAGGCCATGGTCAGTCTGGTCATGGAATAGGGTCTATTCAGTCATAATGGCATTACTAAACGTACGACTAAATGACTGCCTTTCCATAGAGGTAAACGGAAAGCTTTTGTTGAACTAACGAGCTAAAATGGTAACAGCAAGACAAATGTCTATTAGATCTGCAACAATGTATTCAATTCTCTTTATCTGTTGAAAACTTAAGGATGCTCTTCTTCTGTAAATTGCTCCGCTGCAGTAGAGCCTCTTAACAAATGCTGGATGACAGTGAACAGAGCGCTATATGTACAGTCTTCTGCATGTAGACTTCAGGTCTATATACACAGGATGACTGCAAAGCCACCCCCGCGAATGAATTATTGCTCATCGTTCCGTTGCTGCCGGCATTTACACTGAAGGATTATCGTTCAGATTCCCGCAATCCAGCGAGATTGTGAATGATGATTGGCCCGTGTAAAATGGCCCCTTGTTGAATTTAACTGTAACTCATGTGTCTTCTTCAGATCTCTCAAGTAAAAGCCAGTCTGTTACCAAGGATGCAACGACTCAGCCAAAGCCAAGTGGCCAACAAAGTACAAAGGATTCAGCATTGACGGGCATGAGTGCAGAGATCCCTCCATCAACTACAGCAGCAACACCAACTACAAAGATAACTTCTATAACTATGAAATTCAAAGTTGGGAATCTAAATTACGATGAAATAAACAAAGAAGACGTCAAAAAATCTTGTGAAAAGAAGGCAAGTATCAGAAGACTCCAACTGCAGGGACAATTCTCAAATATTATTATATTAGGGGTCTCCTTTTTATGTAGCTAAGTAAAGTGAATGTGCGCACAACCAGTAGGGGGCGGAGAGCCAACTGAGGAGAGGTTTAGTATTGACCTCAATGGTAGCTGTACGGATGTCTATGCAGTGAGCTCCCCCTACAGGGGGCTGCAGGCAGCCAGAATTCATACCTTAGTATAGAAAAGCAGACTTGGAACTCTGAGTCACAAAAATGGAGCTCCAGCCCCTGTAAAAACATAAGATGAATTTACTCAGGATGGAATTAGGAGTGAAATACAAAATGCTACCGTGTTTCACGATTATAGGCTCTACCCTGATAATAAGACCTACCCTGTGAAGCGGGGGCAAAAGGGGGTATTGAAATATAAGTCCTCCCCCAGAAATAATCCCTAGCTAGACTACATGTAAAAAAAAAAACAAAAAACAATGTTCACCTAGCAGCCGGCATTTGAGTCATTCGTGATGGCATGTAGCGCTGCTGCAGGCTTCCATGTCCTCCTTCATGCTTACAGAGCAGTTCTTTCTGGTAGCGGGGCTTGAATACCCCGCCTCCAGCAAGCTCCTGTTTTGATTGGTTAATCGAGCGCCGCATCAGCCAATAAAAGCCAGCGCTGGATTAACCAATCACAGCCATTCAATTATGTTAGCCAATGAATGGCTGTGATCGGTTAATCGAGCACCAGCTCACATTGGCGGACGTGGTGCTCGATTAACCAATCAGAGCATTAGCTTGCTAGAGGCTGGGTATTCAAGCCACACTACCAGCGAGAACTGCTCTGTTGGCGTGAAGGAGGTCACAGCAGCCTGCAGCAGTGCCGCAGGCCATTGTCAGGGACCAGAATGCCGGCTGCTAGGTGAGTATTATTAGACACCCCCCAAAAATAGGATACTGTGCCTCTTTTGAGGCAAAAAATTATATAAGACAGGGTCTTATCTTCTTGGAAACACAGCATTTATAGCCCGAGGCTCCAAATTAGAGGTTTATGCCCTCTTTGATATCGCTTGAGCTTTTGCAGGTGACAATTAGATTTGTATAAAACTGATCTTTCAATTTTTAAAAATTGATGAACTATCCATCAGGACGCTACCTGGGACCCCGGACAATCAGCTGTTGGGATATGGAGCAGGAAGCAGAGAGCGCTGTAAATTCTGCAGTGGCCCAGCATGGTATTACAGGAATAGTTCCTATTAAAGCAAATAAAAGAGAGCCTGCAATACCATTTCAGGCCACTACACAATGTACGGCGCTATCTGTTTCCTGGTTTTTATGAGAGAACAGCTGATTACCTAGGGTTATAGGCAGCGCACCAACGTCAGTCAGGTATTGATGACCTAGCCGGTGGATAGCTGCAAAACCTCTATAAGTATGTAAAAAGTTCATAGACCTCATGGGGCCTAAAAAGCAATGCTGCTGGGTTTCCCATGAGTGTGTGCAGAGTAACAGAGTTACAAGCAGGCTCTTATGTGTGGTGGGGGGTATTTCCGTCTGTTCATCCAGGGTATGCTAGTTCATGAATATTACAGAATAGATTGAACTCCGACACTTACTTGTTGCTTTTGTTTTTGCAGCTTGATTCTGTCTTTAAAATCTTTTCTAACTTCCAAGAAGCAACAGTTGAAGACATGCGGTAGGTTTACAAACTCTGCTTGAAAGTATTAAAAAGGGTTCTCTGGGACTCTCACTATTGATGAGCTGCCCCCAGGGTAGGTCATCAATCGTTGCCTAGTATAGCACTGCATGCAATGGAAGCTGCAGCCTTATTACCAACCTGGGCCGCTGCAGCCTGGACAGAGATATCTGCTTCCAGTGCTCTCTGCATTGGCAGTGGGCTGGGTGAACAGCTAATCCTAATAGCGAACCCCCATCGATCACTTATTGATGACCTATCCTGAGGGCAGCTCATCATTAGTAAAGTGCTGACATCCCCTTCAATATAAAACAAGACAATGTTTAACCCCTTAATGACACGGCCTATTTTGGCGTTAAGGACCAAACGATTTTTGGTATTTTTTCATCTCCATTTTTCAAAAACCATAACTTTTTTATTTTTCCGTCGACACGGCCGTATAAGGGCTTGTTTTTTGCGTGGCGAACTGTAGTTTTTATTGGTACCATTTTAGGGTACATAGACTATATTGTAAAACTTTTATTATATTTTTTATGATCGTAGGGAGAGAAAACTTTTCACTGAGGCAGAAAATTGTCTGTAAATTAGTTAGTAGAAGCCCTTCAGTTACAAACACCTAAAATAATCTTTTATTGATACTAGTTAAAATCTTGGGCTGACAAAGACAGACTCACAAAAAACACATCAAAATACTTCCAACTCAACACCATGTTATAGGCAGTAGGCGGTACTGATTGTCACCATAGCCGATTGAGGGTGATAGTGTCTGATTTGTCACAGTTGTCCAATCATGCCAATTGGCAAGCACAGAATAATTGATGGACTGCAACCTCCAATCAATCAAGTAACCTGTTGAGTGGAGAATAGGAACAAAAATGGATCCCTGTTTTTTGTTTTGGTAGTAAATAATAATTTGTATCAATATATATTTATGGTTCCAATATCAGAAAATTCTGATTTAAAAATCATGTGGGTTCGGTTCGACGCGTTTGTGTCACGTGCGGACAGTTCATCAGGAACCAGTATGTTATATATTCACACCGACTATCCGATATATTAGTAACGCTTATAATGTGTAATGGGAGCTGAGCTATATAATCAGATCAAGGTAAGTGACTGGAACCATCGACCGTACTAGTGCTCAACTTTAGATAGATTTACACTAGTACAGGGTATAAGTACCCAAGGGAAACAGTCAGTAAGAGGAGCTAATAATTGCCTCTGTATAAGATCAATGCAGAGAGCAGGGGATGATCCCCGTGCAGGATTTCTTAGATTTGTTTTAGGATATAAACATGGCCTTAGAAGCCGAGATAATCAGCTCAGCGCACAAAGATCCAAAATAAAGCATAAATAAGATGCGCAATAGAGCCTCTGGCCTTGGTGGTAGACCAGAGGGTATGAGGCTGTCAGAGCAGCCAGGATTATATAGCAGCCTAAACCTGCCTCCAAACCAAGAACCGCCAATGAAATGAGGATGGGTGTGTCTAAGATAAAAAGGGAACACCCATCCAGCAAGGCTGATCGACCTGCATTAGATTACCATATTGTCAGTAAGTCTGACTTCACCAGTTTTCTGTAATGAGCCTCGTGTGGTGCAGAGTGTAAGCTGTCGCTCATGACCCGAAGGTTGCAAGTTCAAACCCTGCAATAAGTTGGTGCTATACAAATAACAAGATTTATTTATTTGAAGAATTGGTCTGCACATTTCCAGTCCAGGTCATTGCACACGAGATCGCTCACCTGGATTGGTTGATAACTTAAAATAACTATGTCAACGACTCGCCGGTCCATCAGAGCGGCTTCCGTTGTGAGATGCAATAGCGGAAGTGCATCATCATGCTTACTGTTGGCATGATGACGCACCTGAGTGTTAGTGCGCCAGCGCAGATGAGCGCTTTACTGAAGCAACACAGTCAGTTTAGCCGCGTCATCAGGGGGCGTGGTGGACGGTTCCCGTTGTAAGATGCGATAACGGAAGTACGTCATCATGCTTGCTGTTGGCATGATAACTGCTCAGATGTTTATGCACATATGCAGATGAGTGCTTTGCTGAAGCACATATCGCCGTATCATCAGGGGGCGTGGTGGACATGCGTGATAGCCATAGCAAGACGTTCTCTCACACGATTAGTCACATGACCGCAGTGGAGAGGCATAATGAATACTTATGATGACCATAGCAGCACGTCGTTTGGCCTGTCACATGAGCAGTCATGTGACCGCGATACCACGGTCTGTGTTCACGACATCCAGTTATTCCATGACTACATCCCTCACACACTCGGCCAGGTAGTAATCCTTCAAAGAGGAAAAAACAGACCATATGGTGCTATTTTAAATACGCATTCATAATCCGAATATCTATTATTTACGGCCCCTTGATCATCTATATTATTGTTTCCTAACTCTACGATCAACTTACCTGTCCCAGCCTAACTGTTTTTTCCTCTTTGAAAGATTACTACCTGTCCGAGTGTGTGAGGGATGTAGTCATGGAATAACTGGATGTCGTGAACCCTTTCCCTGCCGCGATCTACTTAGTTCGCGGCAGGGAAGGGGTTAACAGCCAGGGGGGGGGGGGGGGGCGCATCTCCGATGCCCCCCGCTGTTGCAGCGGGACGCCGACTACTAGTGACAGCTATGATCTCGCGCTATCCCTATGACGTAAGGGTACGTCATTTTGCGGGAAGTACCCCGCTCCCATGTCCCCTCATGTACCTTTACGTCTTGGGGCGGGAAGGGGTTAGGGGCCTCTTCAGATGGGTGTGATTTTGTCCCGTTATGTTTCCGTGAAAATCACAGCCGAGCAACAGGACAAAACAAAACCATTGATTTCAGTGGCTTTCTTTTCACTGGCGGTATTCTTCGGCGTTAATACTAGATCGGGCCGGACCCGTCTAACGCTTCTTTTTTCAAACTCGCACAGTGTTTAAAAGATGAAAAAATGTTTTACCTTGTTGATGCGCAACTGTGAAGAAGCCCTACAGCGGCACAAGAGCTAACAGTCTACAGTCTGTAGAGTTACTGCGATGTACCTTGGTGGTGTGTGCCGTGTCCTTGCACTATGCAGTACCTAGTACTGGACACTAGAGGCATCGAGGGGGTTGTTATATCAGTATGTCCATGCCTCACCTTATGTAGCATCGCCGGGTTCTGTACTGTATGGGCTGCAGACAAGCTGAATGTTGCTGCGGAGCAGCGGGGATCTTGGCTGCAGGTAAGCAGAAATGTTCTTCCAGCAGATGAGGATTCCTAATAATCACACAGGATGATCACAATTTGCCACATTGTAATTATTCCAGCACAGAAACCTTTAAAGGGAAACTGAAGTCACAAAATGTAAGACATATGGGGCAGCTTTATCAAATGGAACGTTCCAGAAAAGAGGCATAATGTGATTTTACAAATGTTCGGCAAGTATTTCCCATTGCTTCTTATTGGAAACCTTGCATCGCATTCGCGTGCACATCTGGCCCCATTGACATAATGGGCAAGGCATTCCAAGGGAGCAACAAAAGATAGGTAGTGCTACGATGCGATGCGGGAGAAGAGTCGCTCATGTGTATGACTCCATTGAAAAAAATGGGGTTCATATTTGTGCGAGATTTCTGCGACGTGCATCTCACGCGATTTTCATGGCTGTGTGAAAGTGGCTTCAGGGCCTAAACAGACGGCTGTGTTTACGCACGTTTTGGAGCCAATTAAACCTGTGCCTGCAAAACTTGACAAAGACAACCTATTGATTTCGCTGGGCTCATTCTCATGGGCGTGTTTCTTGCACACAATTCATGCATGCGAGAAAAGATAGATTTGTCTCATCTTTCTGCATGTTAGACGGCCGTATTGCCAACTAGGCTCGCCGGTACGGAGCGTAGTTGTGCATGAACAGGGTTTGTTCTTTCCTTCTTGGGCCATTCAAACTCAGCGCCAGAATGCAGGAGTTTGAAATAGCCAGTGAGAAGCTGGATCCTGCCCTATCTTGCCTTGCCCTACTATTAATGGGCGAGAATCCCGTTAATGAAAATTAAACCACTGAAATCAGCGGCTTTCTTTTGTCCAGTTATAATGGAACGAAAACATCCCCAAGTGAAGAAGCCCTGATGCAGAAGGCTGCCATAGAAGTCTACGGCAGGTTAAAAAAATCAAGCGGGTGGGTGTAACCTGCAGACACCCCGTGTTCATGTGGAAATACGCTCTGTTATGGCGAGCATTTTTGGGCATACGTTCATCTGTTGGAGCCCTTAATACAGTTACCAAATCAGATCCTCACTGGTGCCCGAGAGTTGTGCAATCAATGTAAAATCTTCTGTCTGGTGTACACAGCTCCTATGCAGAAATATGTGTCTGCCTGGTTACAGACTACCAACAACTCTGCGCCGTCTGATCATGCAGTCATATATATATATATATATATATATATATATATATATATATATATATATCTCATCCCTCCTCCCCTTTCCCCTGTTCTTATTAGTGGAATAATGCAGAGCTGCAGCATCAGGCTGATGAGGGTTTGCTTGTAGTCTGTAGCTATAGAAGGCATTATAATAAATAGTTGTAAGGTCTTCCCCCCCCATGCTTTGTATTACCTGTATAATGCAGCCGGTGACATGAGATGCTTTGTATAGTCACACGCTGTTACTTGTTCTCCTTCTGACAGTGCGGGATCAGTGGCCTTCACTATTGCCCTGAAGTTCACCGGTGATGCACCGTCCAACCAGCAGATTGCAGATTTCTATTATGACTATTTGTCGGCTCATAGCATGGCACTTGGAGACTTTGCAATATTACCTGATAGCATTCGGGTTGGAGGTAAGTGAACTGAAACAATCTAAAAGAGCTTTTATACCCTGAAACAAATCCCCATAAACCCCAAGTAGACAATGTAAGGCGGCAACTTTTACGCCATTCCAGAAGCCCCAGTGGTGGGTGGTTAATGCAGGTCACACACTGAATGGTCCCTTCATTAGAACCCCCGGTCCTCTCATGATTGGCGCTCCCCCGTATGGTGATTCTCCCCGTGACCCCGGAGCATGAAATCATGTGACAAGTTTTCGTGGATCAGTTTCAGTGTGAATCCACATTAGATGGGAAAATCCAGCGATCGGAGCGACTTCCAACGAGGTCATCAGTGCTGGACTAGCTGGGGGCTCACTGCCAACCAAGGCGGGTTTTTCTCATGTTCAGGCTTTTCCAGACGGGCACATGCGCAAATATGCTTGCTGCCACGAAGCGTATTTGCGCATTAACCAGTCCAAATTGTTTTTCTTTTTATCATACTGATCAATAGAAAAAAGTTATCATGCCATTTTCGCCGCACCCAAACATGGTGACATTGTTAAATGTTTCTCAGTACGATAAATAGAACCACTGAAAAATACAACTCGTCCTGCAAAAAATAACAAGCCGTCCGACAGCAACGTTGACGAAAAATAAGAGTTACGATTTTTTGAAAGTGGGGAGGAAAAAAACAAAGGTGGAAAAAGAAGAGCTGCATTATTAACCCATTAAGGACCAGGCGCGGGAAATATACAGCGCCTGGTCCTGGGCTTAAACCCCGTCAATAGTAAAATTATGGTGGGGATTTAAGTCTCCCGCTCTGCAATCAATCAGAGACAGGACGGGTTGTCAGCTGTTAGTAACAGCTGATAACTCGGAAGAGAAGACGGGAGGGGGTTTTAATGCTTTTTGCCTTTTCCTTCCCGAGTACACAGCGCACAATGAGCACTGTGTACTCAAAACTGAAAGTAAAAGTTTAACTCACTACAGGAGTCGGGGGTCATTTGACCGCCGGGGTTCCCTGCTACAGCAGAGTTTGAGGATCATACTAGACCAGGGGCGTACCTAAAGGTTCTGGGGCTCGGGTGCAAAGGTTCACCTTGGGCCACTATCCCCGCCCCGGGCCTCCACCCCACACTCCCCCGTACCCATACCATGTGCTGCATACATGATCTGCCCCTTGGTGTAATCTTTCTAAACATGACGCATTTACTGCACTACATAAAAAATGTGTTTGTAACCCCGCAGGCCACTCTCACACACACCGCTTTTTACCGCTATTAGTGCAGTATCCCAAGCGCCATACTAACCGCAGGGTTACTCAAACCTGCGCTCAATCGTGGTGTTCCTAACGCTGTGATTTTCAAGAGCTGTCTGTTCTATTTTTGCATTTTCGTGGTTTTTAACAAACGCTGTAACCTGTGTTCAAAAAAGCTGCTCAAAATTCTGGTAAAAATGCCATGATCACAAGCTGCGTTTTCTGAACACGTGTGTGTGAGCGGCCTAACGGGGGTCATGTTTTTTTGTACTTTAAAACCACAATTAAGACACATAAAAAACCTGCATACAGTATTTAAAGACCGCGTACGTTATTAAGAAGCTGCAGACACAATCAAAAGATAGATTAGATAGATAGATAGATATGAGATAGATGGATGGATGGATGGATGGATGGATAGATAGGAGATAGATAGATATGAGATAGATAGATAGGAGATGGGGAGAGAGAGAGAGAGAGAGAGAGAGAGAGAGAGAGAGAGAGAGAGAGATAGGAGCTAGATAGATAGATAGATAGGAGATAGATAGATAGGAGATAGATAGATAGGAGATAGATAGATAGGAGATAGATAGATAGGAGATAGATAGGAGCTAGATAGATAGATAGATAGGAGATAGATAGATAGGAGATAGATAGATAGGAGATAGATAGATAGGAGATAGATAGATAGGAGATAGATAGGAGATAGATAGATAGATAGATAGGAGATAGATAGATAGATAGATAGATAGGAGATAGATAGATAGGAGATAGATAGATAGGAGATAGATAGATAGGAGATAGATAGATAGGAGATAGATAGGAGATAGATAGATAGGAGATAGATAGATAGGAGATAGATAGATAGTGATAGATAGATAGATAGATAGATAGATAGATAGATAGATAGATATGAGATAGATAGATAGATGGATATGAGATAGATAGATAGGAGATGGTAGGAGATAGATAGATATGAGATGGAGAGAGAGATAGATAGATAGATAGATAGATAGATAGGAGATAGATAGATAGATAGGAGATAGATAGATAGATAGATAGATGGATAGGAGATAGATAGATAGGAGATAGATAGATAGATGGATAGGAGATAGATAGATAGGAGATAGATAGATAGGAGATAGATAGATAGGAGATAGATAGATAGGAGATAGATAGATAGGAGATAGGTAGGTAGATAGATAGATAGATAGATAGGTAGATAGGAGATAGATAGATAGGAGATAGATAGATAGGAGATAGATAGATAGGAGATAGATAGATAGATAGATGGATAGGAGATAGATAGATAGATAGATGGATAGGAGATAGATAGATAGGAGATAGATAGATAGGAGATAGATAGATAGGAGATAGATAGGAGATAGATAGATAGATAGATAGATAGATAGATAGATAGATAGATAGATAGATAGATAGATGGATAGGAGATAGATGGATAGTAGATAGATAGATAGATAGATATGAAATAGATAGATAGATATGAGATAGATAGATAGATATGAGATAGATAGATAGATATGAAAAAAATAGATAGGAGATAGATAGATATGAGATAGATAGTGTTACCAATCACAGACATTCCAATGCCCTGACATGCCAAGCACATGTGGGTAGTATGCTCAAGTTATCAATCATACATGAAGACATGACCTGCCAAAGTGCCAAATACATCAATCCAACATCTTCATGTGACACCTGCCAGCTCCATCATACAGGTCACATGACAGCAGGGCTGGACCGATGTGTACTTATCAGCCTAGACCCGGTCCATGGACTAGTATCATGCAGCATGGAGATCTAGACTTGAGCTCCAGGGGGCTCATCTACTGCATCAGCCCAGCACTGGGTTGTAGGTTCCTCAGGGAGCTCTCCCTCCATCATACAATATACGGGACCCGCAGGAATAAGATATGGCAGAGCGAACCCTCCGTCACAGGCCTTACCGGGATCCTGACAGCGAGGATTCTATGAATGTCGGAAGTATTACATAGTTCTCTTGCTGCTAAATCGTCCTGGCTTGTCATCTTCTGGGTCTGTGTCAGGGACACCTCGCTCTTCCCTCCGATTTGCTATCCGGATCTCCTCTCCGGACACATTAACAGGTATGCCGGCCAAAAGCCCTCTGGGACAGCAGGATTGGTGTCATACGGGGCGTCCTTCTCAGACCCAGAGGCCTAAAATTAAATATTATTGAACAAAATATAACACAAAACCCCAACACAGGTAAATCAGACCCCTTTGCAGAAGGAAGGGGTCTGTCCGCAATTTTGTATATTGAAGGAGTAGGAATGAATGAAGGAACATAGGACTGTGCTCACATGGGTAGTTCTCAGCTGTAAACTGTGAGCTAGATATACTAATATAAATGTCTGCCCTGCACGTCTGTCCATGATAGATAAAAGATAAAACACGTGAACAAGCAAACACAAGCTATAAAGTCTTAAGCCACTAAACAAGTTCTTCTTTGACCATTTTGCAGATATCACTCCAACTGAGCTTTCAGCAACAACTCCAAGTCCCGGGGCGAATTCAGTGGCCATAACAGGCTCTGCAGCCACTTCCAAGTCGGGTGGAGTAACAGGAATAAGTGGTTCTCAAAGTTCTGCTATGGTTACAGGATCTTCTAATATGTGCTCCACCACTAGTCCAAATGGAAGCCCGAAAAGCACAGTGGGCCCTTCTGTATCTGGAATAACCAACCCTACTACGAAAAATGGTGATTCTACATCTTCTTTTACTCAGTCATATGTGATCATTAATTATTGTTATGTCCCCGATAAGAGGTAACAAACAGGCTAACAGAAGCCGGGTCCAACCATCCTCCAGGGTTGTGCTGTGTCACTGCCTGTATGGGTTCTAGAGGGGGTTCCTGCATGGATGCTACCTGGCTATGGGCATCAGTATGGGCACTGTTATGATTGGAGCTGTTGTCTGATGCCATATGCTCGGTGTCTTTTATGGATGACCGTTATGACTTGGGTCATTTATGCACACTGCTTTAGCCGAGGATAAGGTATGAGAGAAACTATGGGTCCATTTACACAGGACAACTGTCCGGCAAACTATGCCCGACACTTGTCCCTGTGTGTCCGCGCTCCTGTGCTGTCACATGGGAGTTACTGGTGCTGACTCGCTCACAGAGTGGCCAGCAGGGAGGTGGAGCAGTGCACAAGATTTCATTCCTCTTGCTCCCCCACCCCTCTCCATTGACATAATACAGCGGCTGTTCACTACTGAACGGCCGCTGTTTAAACTTAATGATGAGCGATCAGCTGATCATCCATCGTTTATGCAGCACGAGAGCGCGGACACAGGGATAAGTGTCAGGCATCGTTTGCCCGACAGTCATCGCGTGTAAATGGACCTTATGGCTGATATGAATTTGTGGACATGGTGACTGATACTTATGCAGATGGGGATAGTATCAGAGCAATCACTAGTTGGATAGGAGATATTATCATCTGCAGGATAGGCCATCAATAGTAGAACATCAGGTCTCCACAGCCAAGAATCCCCACCAATCAGCTATTTTGGCAGAAAGCAGTCAAGTCCCTCTCTATCTGCAGTGGCCAAGCTTGGTATTGCACGCACAGTTACCATTAAAGTGAATGACCTGCAATACCAAGCATGGCCACTGCATTGGGAATGAAGCTGTTTGTTTCCTGCACACATCAGCTCAGTATATATGTGCACTAGCCATGAGAAGAGTTAATTAGCAGGACGCCCAGGCGGAGCCCAGATGATCTGCTATAGATATATAGGGGAGTAAGTTTTAGCTAAATACTTCTGGAGGAAGCTTATCTCCTCTAAGAACAGACCTAATCTGTAATACTGTGTCCAGATCTTGGGACCCTAATTTAAAAAAGACATTGACCAACGAGCAATTTCAGAGAAGAGCTTCCAGGATGGTGAGCGGTCTGCAAACCATGCCCTATGAGGAACGGTTAAAAGATCTGGGAATGTTTAGCTTGCAGAAGAAAAGGCTGAGAGGAGACTTAATACCTCTCTACAATATCTGAAGGGCTGTCACAGTGCAGAGGGATCAGCCCTATTCTCATCTGCACAAGGAAAGACTAGATGGGATGAAACTGAAAGAGAGGAGACACAGATTAGATATTAGATAGTAAGGGGGAGCAATGAGTGGAACAGGTTGCCACGGGAGGTGGGGGGGGGTTTCCTTCGATGGAAGTATTCAGAGGCCGGACAGACATCTGTCTGGGATGATGTAGTGATTCTGCATTGAGCAGGTGGTTGGACCTGAAGACGATGGAGGTCCCTTCCAACTCTACCATTCTATGAGGATGGGGCATGGTGTAATTCCACATGCCCGACTCTTCTTTCCCCAATATCTGCCATCAAGAGATTCTCCGAACACCCGCACTCACATTGGATGGTTGACCAGTCCTACCAAAGTTAGTGGATTTAGCAGACATTTGTCTAAGGTGTCTTCTCTGCTAAACACTACAATTTCCTGAAGAATTGTTCTCTGCTACTTGGTGTTTCAATGCTTGTTCATGCCCTCTCTGTGTTCCTCCATTCTACATCGTCAGTCCTTTTTGTTGTCTTAATTACTAACTCTAGTTTCTAGTCCTGATATTTCCAATATGAAGTTCTGGTACTGACTCCTAACAACAGCTCACAGCTCTGGTCCTAACCCTGGTTGTATCCTGGTAATGGTGCTGCTCTTTATCTGTGATCTGGATCTCAAATGTCCCTGATTTGGACTCTGGTTCCCTCCTGGATTTGTTTCCAATCTGAACTGGTTCACACTCCTGCCTACGTATATTAGTTTTTAATCTGATTCTTCCCCGGTTACATCTGTTCCTGATTCATCTCCTGGTTTTGACTCCTTACTTCTGATCCTGGTTTGGTCCTGCTCCTGACTACAGGCTACATCTCCTGGTTTTCGGTATGGAATCCTCTTGTCCTGTTCTTCTGCTGCTGCAGCTCTGCTCACATTTGCCACATTTCGGAGACTCCTCTGAGGACTGTGATCTGGGAATCCTCTTACAGAAGAGATTGGATGTGAAGACCAAAGCATTCCTTAGACTCCTGACCTCAGTTTAGTCTGGTGATGGTCAATCTCATCATGGTAGAGGTTTAAGGTGTTCTAATCAATAACAATGGCGCTAACTAACCCCAAATCTTCTGAAGACATAACCAGCCTGCCATAGAGGAATATAGATGGAGTTTTCCTGAAATTAGGAAGCTAAAATGTCAACATCAAGACAAATATCTAATACTGTAGCAACAATGTTTTAAATTCTCTTTTATTCCAGAAGACTTAACCTTACATTACATCGATGAGGTGCAGTAGTCTCGGAACAAATTCTCACTAACAATGAACAAATCAGCATATGCATAGTCTGCTGCATATTGACTTAGTTAAATTCAATTTTAACTCCCGTGTCTTCTTCAGATCTCCCAACTAATGTGGCTGCCAGCACAGGTTCAGGAATGATTTCTAGGTCTGAAATAACAACGTTATCCAGCTCAGGAGACACTCAGAAACCTGGAATGAGCACAGGATCACCTCCTAATAGCGCGTCCTCAACTGGTGCTAATGTGCGATTAAGCACTCAACCTGGGGCAACTGCTGCTTCAGGGCGTGATGGGACAACAGCATCTTCAAACGCTGCTTCTAACGATCCAAATATAAGCATAAAAACACCATCTGGAACCAGTGGTCTGACAGTCCCTGGAGGAACAACAGGTTCTTCAAGTGGTGTGTCTACTAATCCAAGAGTGTCTACTGCTCCGGGTGTAAGTTTAAAAATCACATCTGAAGGGACTGGTGTACCAGAATCTAGAAAAACAACAGGATCTTCAGTACCTAAAGAGACAACAGGATCTTCCAGTGGTGTAACTAAGAATCCAAGTATAAGCTTGAAAACCACATCTGGTACAAGTGGTCTTCCAGAAACTGGAAAGACTAGTGGCCCTTCACCACCTGGACAGACAACAAGTGGTGTGTCTACTAATCCAAACCTAAGCTTAAAAACTCAATCTGGAACAAGTGGTCTTCCGGGAACAGGAAAGACTAGTGGCCCTTCAGTACCTGGACAGACAAAAAGATCTTCAGTGCCTAATGCGACAACGAGATCTTCCAGTGGTGTAACTAATAATCCAAGTGTAAGCTTTAAAACCACATCTGGAGTCAGTGGTCAATCAGTACCTGGAAAGACAACAACATCTTCAAGTGGTGTGTCTAATAATCCAAGTGTAAGTTTAAAAACCCCATCTAGAACAAGTGGTCTTCCAGAAACAGGAAAAACTAGTGTCCCTTCAGCATCTCGACGGACAACAGGATCTTCAAGTGGTCTGTCAAGTGTAAGCTTAAAAACCCCTCCTGGGGTAAGTGCTCTTACGGGATCAGAGATGACCACTAGACCTTCAGTATCTGGTGAGGTAACAGGAACTGGTGCAGTGAGTCCTTCTGTACCCGGAGTGAGCATCCCAGCTACTAGAAATGGTGATTCTACATCTTCTCTTATTCCACGGTAGACATGTAGCAAAATGTAACATATTATTGTAAAATGACTCTCTGTGCCGCAGTTTATTTGTACTTTCTATAGTTTTGCACTGGTTTTTGTTGTTTTACGATAACGATATATTTTCAAAAACGTAGCATATGATGGCTTCACACAGAAAGTTATCACAGTCAGTTTAACCTTTGCTACATCTATATGTTATCATTAAGAATTATTATTATGGCTTCACCAAGAGCCTAAAAGCAGGCTGAAGCTAATTGTATCAACCAGAGACCACTAAATCAACGATCTGACCATTTTGCAGGTGGCGTTTCAAGTGACTCTGCAACAACTAGAGGTGCGGGGTCGAATTCAGATGCTTCAGCTGCCATAACAGGCTCTGCAGCCACTTCCAAGTCTGGAGGAGTATCAGGAATAAGTGGCTCTCAGAGTCCTGGTATGGTTACAGGATCTACAAATGGTAGTTCCATCACTGGCTCAAATGAAAGCCCGAAGACCACAGCAGGTACAGGGGGCCCTTCTGTATCTGGAGTGACCATCTCAACTACTAAAAATGGTGATTCTACATCTTCTCATATTCTATATGTAATCATTAATGATTATTGTTATGGCTGCGTAAGAGGGTACAAACTCTGGAGGGACAATCCCATCGACTAAAAATGTTGATCCTACATCTTTATTTACTCCCTTATATGTGATGAATAATTATTGTTAAAAGGGTGTTCCAGGACATTTTTATTTTTTCCATAGATGATTGGGTTGAGACCTGCTACTCAAATCCCTGCCAATCAGCTTATTCCCTTGGCACTGTCAGTGTGGCTAGTGCAGCAAGCTCTGACATAACGCAGTGACCTGGGTTGGTATTGGAGGTGCTGCTCCCAGGGAATTCAGTGTTGATCATCATTAGAAAAGTAAAAAGCTCCAAAATACTACTTTTAAGGCTGAAATTAGAAATCCTGTTTCAATCCAATCAAATGTTGGCCTATTAAAACCCAGACTAAAGCTGGCCATACACTTTAGGGAGCTGTTGAACAGTGTTTCCTCCTGACTCCCCCGTACACGTTCAGTCTAGCCAAGCGTGTGTGTGTTTTCAATGGGAGCAGGGGAGTAAATTTTAACTATATACTTCTAGAGGAAGCTTATCTCCTCTAATAACAGACCTTATCAGAAATACTCCAGTTCTGGGCACCCCAATTTAAAAAAGACATAGACAAACTGGAGCGAGTTCAGAGAAGAGTTACCAAGATGGTGAGCGGTCTGCAAATCATGTCCTATGAGGAACAGTTAAAGGATCTGGGAATGTTTAGCAGAAGAGACGGCTGAGAGGAGACTTAATAGCTGTCTACAAATATCTGAAGGGCTGTCACAGTACAGAGGGATCAGCCCTATTCTCATCTGTACAAGGAAAGACTAGAAGCAATGGGATGAAACTGAAAGGGAGGGGACACAGATTAGATATTAGACAGTGAGGGGGATCAATGAGTGGAACAGGCTGCCACGAGAGGTGGGGAGTTGTCCTTTAATGGAAATTTTCAGAGGCCGGACAGACATCTCTCTGGGGTGATTTAGTGAATCCTGCACTTAGCAGGGGGTTGGACCTGATCATGATAGAGGTCCCTTCTAACTCTACTATTCTATGAGGATGGGGCATGGTGTAATTTCACATGCCCAACTCTTCTTTCCCCAATATCTGCCATCAGGGGAGATTTAGAACACCGGCACTCACGTTGGATGGTTGGCCAGTCCAACCAAAATTAGTGGATTTAGTAGACATTTGTCTAAGGTGTCGTCTCACCTGGAATTTCCTGAAGAATTGTTGTCTGCTACTTGGTGTTTCAATGCTTGTTCATGCCCTCTCTGTGTTCCTCCATCCTACATCTTCACTCCTTTTTGTTGTCTTAATACCTAACACTTGCTTCTGGTCCTGGTATTTCTTATATGATGTTCTGGTACTGACTCCTAACAACGGCTCACAGTTCGGACTCTGGTTCTAACCCTGGTTGTATCCTGGTAATGGTGCTGCTCTTTATCTGTGATCTGGTTCTCAAATGTTCCTGATTTGGACTCTGGTTCCCTCCTGGATTTGTTTCTAATCTGAACCGGTTCACGCTCCTGCCTACGTATAACAGTCCTAAATCTGATTCTTTCCAATATACATCTGTTCTTGATTCATCTCCTGGTTCTGATCCTGGTTTGGCTCCTGATTACGGGCTACATCTCCGGGTTCTTGGTATGGAATCCTCTTATCAAGTTCTTCTGCTGCTGAAGCTCTGCTCACGTTTGCCACCATTCTGAGACTCCTCTGAGGACTGTGATCTGGGAATCCTCTTACAGGAAGAGATTGAATGTGAAGACCAAAGCATTCCTTAGACTCCTGACCTCAGTTTAGTCTGGTGATGGTCTATTTCATCATGGTAGAGGGTCTGAGGTGTGCTAATCAGTAACAATGGTGCTAACAAACCCCAGATCTTTTGAAGACATAACCAGCCTGCCTTTCCATGGAGGAATATTGAAGATGGACTGCCCTACACCATATTATAGTCTTCTGTATAGAGACTTAGTTAAATTCAATTTTAACTTGTGTGTCTTCTTCAGATCTCCCAACTAATGTGGCTGCCAGCACAGGTTCAGCAATTATTTCTAGGTCGCAAATGACGACCATATCCCGCTCAGGAGATACTCAGAAACCTGGAATGAGCTCAGGATCGCCTGTAAATAGCGTGCCCTCTGCTGATCCAAATGTGCGATTAAGTACTCAATCCGTGTCCACCGCTGCTCCAGCACCCGATGAGACAACAGCATCTTCAAGTGGAGGTTCTACCAATCCAAGTGTAAGCTTAAAAAACACTTCTGGTGCAAGTGGTCCGTCGGTACCTGGAGAGACAACAGGATCTTCAAGTGTTGCGTCTACTAATCCAAGAGTATCTACAGCTCCGAGTGTCGGCTTAGAGACCACATCTAAAGTCACTGGTCTACCAGTATCTGTGAAGACAACAGGATCTTCAAGAAGTGTAACTACTAATCCAAGTGTAAGCTTGAAAACCACATCTGGAGTCAGTGATCCTTCAGTACCTACAGAGAGAGCAAGAACTTCAAGTGGTGTGTCTAATAATCCAAGTGTAAGCTTAAAAACCCCATCTGGAACAAGTGGTCTTCCAGTAACAGGAAAAACTAGTGTCCCTTCAGCATCTGGACGGACAACAGGATCTTCAAGTGGTCTATCAAGTGTAAGCTCAAAAACCCCTCCTGGGGTAAGTGCTCTTACGGGATCAGAGATGACCACTAGACCTTCAGTATCTGGAGAGGTAACAGGAGCTGGTGCAGTGAGTCCTTCTGTACCCGGAGTGAGCATCCCAACTACTAGAAATGGTGATTCTACATCTTCTCTTATTCCACGGTAGACATGTAGCAAAATGTAACATATTATTGTAAAATGACTCTCTGTGTCGCAGTTTATTTGTACTTTCTATAGTTTTTCACTGTTTTTTGTTGTTTTACAATAGCAATATATTTTCAAAAACGTAGCATATGATAGCTTTACACAGAAAGTTATCACAGTCAGTTTAACCTTTGCTACATCTATATGTGATCATTAAGAATTATTGTTATGGCTTCACCAAGAGCCTAAAAGCAGGCTGAGGCTAATTGTATCAACCAGAGACCACTAAATAAACTATCTGACCATTTTGCAGGTGGCGTTTCAAGTAACTCTGCAACAACTAGAGGTACGGGGTCGAATTCAGATGCTTCAGCTGCCATAACAGGTTCTGCAGCCACTTCCAAGTCTGGAGGAGTATCAGGAATAAGTGGCTCTCAGAGTCCTGGTATGGTTACAGGATCCTCAAATGGTGGTTCCATCACTGGTTCAAATGAAAGCCCGAAGACCACAGCAGGTACAGGGGGCCCTTCTGTATCTGGAGTGACCATCCCAACTACTAAAAATGGTGATTCTACATCTTCTCATATTCTATGAGTAATCATTAATGATTATTGTTATGGCTGCGTAAGAGGGTACCAACTCTGGAGGGACAATCCCATCGACTAAAAATGTTGATCCTACATCTTTTTTTACCCCCTTGTATGCGATGAATAATTATTGTTAAAAGGGTGTTCCAGGACATTTTTATTTTTTCCATAGATGATCAGGTTGAGACCCACTACACAAATCAACTGATTCCCTTGGCATGGTCACTGTGGCCAGTGCAGCAAGCGCTGAAATAACGCAGTGGCCTGGGTTGGTATTGGGGGTGCTGCTCCCAGTAAATCCCCAGTGTTGATCATCAATAGGAAAAGTAAAAAAAACCTAGAATACCCCTTTAAGGCTGAACCAAGGGGCTAAAAAAAAGGCTAACAGCCCTACCCATGTTTGCCACCCTTCATGAAGGCTTCAACCTAGGAAACCTCTAACAGAAAGAGATTAAATGTGAAGACTAGAGGATTCCTTAGACTCTGGACCTCAGTTTAGCCAGGCCATGGTCAGTCTGGTCATGGAATAGGGTCTATTCAGTCATAATGGCATTACTAAAGGTACAACCAAATGACTGCCTGCCTTTCCATAAAGGTGAGCGGAAAGCTTTCTTGGAACTAAGGAGCTGAAATGGTAACAGCAAGACAAACAGTCAGCTCACCGCACTCTGGCCGGCTTGTTATGAAGGCGGCATTCCTCACATTCCTTCCGGCCGGGTCAGTGAAGGTCACATCTCTGTGCTGTAGCGTTCACTGCCGGGGAAGAATAGGTAAGTATAGAATATATATTTTTTTTTAATGACAGACCCCTTTAAGGATGCTCTTCTTCTGTAAATTGCTCCGGTGCAGTAGAGCCTCTTAACAAATGCTGGATGACTTCGGGTCTATATACACAGGATGACTGCAAAGCCACCCCCGCGAATGAATTATTGCTCGTCGTTCCGTTGCTGCCGGCATTTACCCTGAAGGATTATCGTTCAGATTCCCGCAATCCAGCGAGATTGTGAATGATGATTGGCCCGTGTAAAACAGCCCCTTGTTGAATTTAACTGTAACTCATGTGTCTTCTTCAGATCTCTCAAGTAAAAGCCAGTTTGTTACCAAGAATGCAACGACTCAGCCAAAGCCAAGTGGCCAACAAAGTACAAAGGATTCAGCATTGACGGGCATGAGTGCAGAGATCCCTCCATCAACTACAGCAGCAACATCAACTACAGCAGCAACACCAACTACAAAGATATATTATAGAGTTCTGTACTTTACAGTTGTGAATAAAGACTATAGTAAAATAAAGCTAAACGACTTCAAAAAAGATACCGAAACCAGGGCAAGTATCAAAATCAAAGTGAATGTGCGCACAACCAGTAGGGGGCGGAGAGCTAACTGAGGAGAGGTTTAGTATTGACCTCAGTGGGAGCTGTACGGATGTCTATGTAGTGAGCTCCCCCTACAGGGGGCTGCAGGCAGCCAGAATTCATACCTTAGTAAAGCAGACATGTGAGTCACAAAAATGGAGCTCCAGCCCCTGTAAAGACATAAGATGAATTTACTCAGGATGGAATTAGGAGCGAAATACAAAGTGCTATTTCTAGCATGAGGCTCCATATTAGAGGTTTTTGCCCTCTTTGATATCGCTTGAGCTTTTGCAGGTGATGTTTAGATTTGTATAAAACTGACTTTTCAGCCATTAAAAATTGATGAACTATCCATCCAGACGCTGCCTGGGATCCTGGACAATCAGCTGTTTGGATATGGAGCAGGAAGCAGAGAGCGCTGTAAATTCTACAGTGGCCCAGCATGGTATTAAAGGAACAGTTCCTATTCAAGCAAATGAAAGAGAGCTTGCAATACCATGCCAGGCCACTACACAATGTACAGCGCTACCTGCTTCCTGGTGAGAACAACTGATCACCTAGGGTTATGGGCAGCGCATTCATGTCAGTCAGGTATTGATGACCTAGCCGGTGGATAGCTGCAAAACCTCTAAGTATGTAAAAAGTTCATAGACATCATGGGGCCTAAAAAGCAAAGCTGCTGGGTTTCCCATGAGTGTGTGCAGAGTAACAGAGTTACAAGCAGGCTCTTATATGTGGTGGGGGGTATTTACATCCAGGGTTTGCTAGTTCATGAATATTACAGAATAGAGTGAACTCCAACACTTACTTGTTCCTTTTGTTTTTGCAGCTTTATCCCATTTTCATAAAACTTCGTTACTTCCTCAAAGTAAAAGTTACTGGCATGAGGTAGGTTTCCAAACTCTGCTTGAAAGTATTAAAAAGGGTTCTGCAGGACTCTCACTATTGATGACCTATCCTCAGGTTAGGTCATCAATCGTTGATCGGAGGGGTCTGCCGCTTGGGATCCCAGACAGTCAGCTGTGCGCCTGGTCCGCTGTCAGTGTGAGCGGAGCTGGAAGGTAACCGCTTTGTCAACATTGCAGCTTGCCAGGTTGATAAAGCATTAAATTCAATGGAAGCTGCAGCCCTCTTACCAACCTGGGCCGCTGCAGTCTGGACAGAGATATCTACTTCCAGTGCTCTCTGCATTGGCAGTGGGCTGGGTGAACAGCCAATCCTCAGGTATCCCAATAGCGAACCCCCATCGATCACTTATTGATGACCTATCCTGAGGGCAGCTCATCATTAGTAAAGTGCTGACATCCCCTTTAATATAAAACAAGTCAATGTTTAAAGGCCTCCTCAGATGGGTGTGATTTTGTCCCATTATGTGTCACAGCCATGTAACTGGCCATGAAACGAAACTATTGATTTCAATGGCTTTGTTTTCACTGGCGGTATTCTTAGGCGTTAATACTAGATCGGGACGGACCCGTCTACCGCTTCTTTTTTTTTCAAACTCGTGTGGACTTTGAAAGGTATAAAAAAAATGTTTTACCTTGTTGATGCGGAACTGTGAAGAAGCCCTACAGCTGCACAAGAGCTGACAGTCTATAGTCTGTAGAGTTACTGCCATGTACCTTTGGTGGTGTGTGCCGTGTCCTTGCACTATGCAGTACCTAGTACTGGACACTAGAGGCATCGAGGGGGTTGTTATATCAGTATGTCCATGCCTCGGCTTATGTAGCATCGCCGGGTTCTGTACTGTATGGGCTGCACACCAGCTGAATGTTGCTGCGGAGCAGCGGGGATCTTGGCTGCAGGTAAGCAGAAATGTTCTTCCAGCAGATGAGGATTCCTAATAATCACACAGGATGATCACAATTTGCCACATTGTAATTATTCCAGCACAGAAACCTTTAAAGGGAAACTGAAGTCACAAAATGTAAGACATATGGGGCAGCTTTATCAAATGGAACGTTCCAGAAAAGAGGCATAATGTGATTTTACAGAACAATCGCGTAAGGCCAGACTCACTCGGACGTATTTGCGCACGAAAAATTTGCACTTGCAGAGAATTTAACCCATTGATTTAAATGCGTTCGTTCACACGGGCGTAGCTGGCATGTGCATTTCGGTCATGCAAAAAAATAGGCAGCACATTTAGAACTCATCAAACTATTGTCCATTTCAATGGCTGAGAGATCGATTCGGTGCGTCTTTTTTCAAGCATGCAATTGTGCTGTGTACTACGTGCGCATGCAAAAAGTACAGTAAAATACACAGATGCATGCGCAAATACGCAAAATCCATTCTTGAAAAGCGCAACAGTTGTCTGGGATGACTTAGTGATCCTGCACTAAGCAGGTGGTTGGACCCGATGACTCCGGAGGACCCAATGATCCCAGAGGTCCCGATGACCCCGAAGGTCCCAATGATCCCAGAGGTCCCAATGATCCCGGAGGTCCCAATGATCCCGGAGGTCCAATGATCTCGGAGGACCCAATGACCCCGGAGGTCCCGATGATCCCGGAGGTCCCAATGACTCTGGAGGTCCCTTCCAACTCTACCAGTCTATGATTCTATAACGGAAATGCTTACACTCATGTAAATACAGCCTTAGTTATGGAGATACAGTAAATCAAAGTTACTTATATTACAACCATAAACACGCACTCAGCTGCATAAGGGAGGCAAAAAAGAGGTCAAACACACAAAAGCCTCAATAAAAAGAATTATATTAAAATTTCACATAACAGAGAGGAGTCCCAAACTAAAAGTAATGCATCAAGAAAGGAAGGCATATAGCCTGTCATGTAGAGATATCTCAGTCAGAGGTGTAACTTGAAGCTCCTGGGACCCCCTAGAGCCCTCGAGGTGTGTAGGACTTGTAGACATAAAGCAGCAGCTCCTTCTCATCACAGTTTGCTTGCAGTCGCTTCATTTGTTTTAGTTTGAATCCAGAAGGCTTTATAATAAATAGTTGTAAGGTCTCCCCCCCCCCCCCCCCCATGCTTTGTATTACCTGTATAATGCAGCCGGTGACATGAGATGCTTTGGATAGTCACACGCTGTTACTTGTTCTCCTTCTGACAGTGCGGGATCAGTAGTCGTCGGTGCTACCCTGGAGTTCAACGGTGATCCACCGTCCAACCAGACGATTGTAGATACTTTTTATGCTTCTGTGAAGTCTCAAAATATGACACTTGGCGACTCACAGCTGTTACCTCGTAGCATTCGGGTTGGAGGTAAGTGAACTCAAATCTAAAAGAGCCGTTAAACCCTGAAACAAATCCCCATAAACCCCAAGTCTACAAGGTAAGGCGACATCGTTTACCCCATTCCAGAAGCCCCAGTGGTGGGTAATGGAGGTCACACACTGAATGCCCCCTTTATTACAGCCCGGCCCTCTCAGTACCTCTTCATCATGTTACTTTACTCTAGACTTCTAGTCTTTTCTATATCTGCTATTTGAGTACTCTAGAAACTGTTTGCTGGTTAAGCTATCTACATATGGGGTTCCTGAGGAGTTGAGAGATCGACAGAAACGTGTTGAACTGAGAACCTAGAACCTGCATCTAGAAATTTGATTCCCTATTTTGAGTCTGTAATCTGGAACCTGAGCCTGAAATGATATCTGGGGAGAGGATTCCAGGACCCAAGTCTAGAATCTTTGTGAATCTAGAATCCAGAAGACATGGAATTAGGATCTAGAATCACCTAGAACCAAGTAATCTGAATCTGGGACCTAACCCTAGAACAGTCTAGAACTGGAGTCTAGAACCTGGTAACTTATCTAGACTGTGAATCTAAAACTTGAATCTAGAACCTGTGTTAAACAGCACCATCTGCCAAGTGGTATCAACACAAATAAACCATCTTTACACCGTAGTCCTCTATGTAGACCTCTATGCTCCATGATGGTGCCAGTGACTATACTCTATTGAAAATCTGGCACCCTCTCAGGAACAAAAGGGCAACCTTTGGGTCTAAACATCGATAGGATGGCAGTAATAAATAGACCGGTTACCTGTACGAAGTACACTGCTTATCTGCAGGTTTTCCTTTTCCTCTTTTTCTATCTATTCTATTACACGAGGGGTGATATTTATTCCGGTGGAGCTCCCTTTTATTAATCCTACCACTAAGCCTTTGAATTTTCATAGCCACTACTGGCTGTAGAAGTAGGATTAGGGTGGTAGTTGTTCATGTTTTTCTTATATGTTTGCCCTGAGCCCGTACATGTTTTAGTTGATTATTATTAAAAGTTAAGTTTTATGGATCATATCAGTGAAGAATTTATTGTAATGTTTGTGATAAGAGGTAACAAGCAGGCTAGCAGAAGCCGGGTCCAACCATCCTCCAGGGCAGTGCCTGTACGGGCACTAGAGGGTTAATGCATGGATGCTACCTGGCTATGGGCATCGGTATGGGCACTCTTCTGATTAGAGCTGTTGGCTGATGCCATATGCAGGATAAGATATGTGAGAAAATATGGCTGATATGAATGTGTGGACGTGGAGAATTGTGATTCCTCTGCCCAAGTGATTTTGTCCATTGACTAGTATCATGCAGCAGAGCAAATCTAGACTTGAGGTCCAGGGGGCTCATCTACTGCATCAGCCCAGCACTGGGTTGTAGGTTCCTCGGGGAGCTCTCTCTCCATCATACAATATACGGGAGCTGCAGGAATAAGATATGGCAGAGCGAACCCTCCGTCACAGGCCTTACCGGGATCCTGACAGCGAGGATTCTATGAATGTTAGAAAGATTACATAGTTCTCCTGCTGCTAAAACTTTACTAACAGTCAGCGCTCTGGCTTGTGATCTGCTGGGTCTGTGTCCCGAACACCGCGCTCCGCATTGCCACTATATAAAGCCTTAAGCCACTAAGCATTTATTCTTTGACCATTTTGCAGATGACATTCCAACTGAACTATCAGCAACAACTCCAAGTCCCGGGGCGAATTCAGGTTCATCAGCTGCCATAACAGGCTCTGCAGCCACTACCAAGTCTGGAGGAGTATCAGGAATAAGTGGCTCTCAGAGTCCTGGTATGGTTACAGGATCTACAAATGGTGGTTCCATCAGTGGTTCAAATGAAAGCCCGAAGACCACAGCAGGTACAGGGGGCCCTTCTGTATCTGGAGTGACCATCCCAACTACTAAAAATGGTGATTCTACATCTTCTTTTACTCCTTCATATGTGATCATTAATTGTTGTTATCGTTGTGATAAGAGGTAACAAGCAGGCTTATAGAAGCCGGGTCCAACCATCCTCCAGGGCAGTGCCTGTATGGGTACTAGAGGGTTAATGCATGGATGCTACCTGGCTATGGGCATTGGTATGGGCACTATTATGATTAGAGCTGTTGTCTGATGATACTTATGCAGATGGGGATAGTATCAGGGAATCACTAGTTGGATAGGAGATATTATCATGGCAGGAATTATAGGGGTTATCCGACTCCTTATAAATAATAATAAATAAAGCAACCAAGTACATTAAAAAAACCTGACCAGTGCACATTGCTACCCAAAGCTGCAGTGCTACCCCCTGATAGACCTGCAAGAGTTGTAAAAGAAATGTCCATCAGTTTCCACAGTAAGAGGGACAAGGCTACAGCGCATCTACTATACACGACTATTTAAAGGGATTGTCCAGGTGTAAACTATTGATGGTCCATAAATAGTAAATCATTGGGTCTCCATGCCCATGATTCCCATCAATCAGCTATTTGGCTCACCAGTTACAAAGATGATTTTTGCATAAAGCAGTCAGTTGCTGTCTACAGGGAACAAACAGCTCTGTTTCCAGTGCAGTGGCCAGGCTTGGTACTGCAGACAAAGTTACCGTTAAAGTGAATGGTAAGACAATATAGTGTGTATATAGCTCACCTACGCAAGAAGTGTCCTAGTTGTATGCGAGGAGAGGTTGGAATTTTGACCTGATGATCCACCAGCTCCAAGCGGTTTAACAAGGCATAAGGAAAAAGAATCCACAAAACAGGTCGGCTTCTACAACCAAAACTTCCTCTTTATTATTCCAAGGTTAAAAATGGACAGGCTTCACGCTGAAAGCATTTTGGGTAGACGACTAGCCTTTTATAACAACTGTTGAAAAAGGGTATTTGTCTAACCGAAACGCGTTCAGCATGATGCCTGGCCTTTTTAAATCTTGGAATATTAAAGGGGAAGTTTAGGTTGTAGAAGCCGACCTGTTTTTTGGATTCTTTTTCCTTATGCCTTATTAAAGTGAATGACCTGTAATATCAAGCCTGGACACTGCAGTGGGAATGGAGCTGTTTGTTTCCTGTACACATCTGCTACAGATGGACTATCCTAAGGATAGGCCATCGAAAGTTTACAACTTGGCAACCCCTTTAATTAGAAATCTTGTCTCCATCCAAGCAAATGTTGGCCTATTAAAAGCCAGACTAAAGCTGTTATGCATTTCAGAGAGCTGTTGAACAGTGTTTCCTATTGAGTCCCCCCCATAAACGTTTGGTCTGGTCAAGCATGTGTGTGTTTTCAATGGGAATAGGGGAGTAAATTTTAACTATATATTTCTGGGGGAAGCTTATCTCCTCTAATAACAGACATCATCTGGAATACTGTGTCCAGTTCTGGGCACCCCAATTTAAAAATCACCTTGATCAACTGGAGCAAGTTCGGAGAAGAGTTAACAAGATGGTGAGCGGTCTGCAAATCATGTCCTATGAGGAACAGTTAAAGAATCTGGGAATGTTTAGCTTGCAGAAGAGATGGCTGAGAGGAGACACAGATCAGATATTGGACAGTGAGGGGGGATCAATGTGTAGAACAGCTTGCCACGGGAGGTGGGGAGTTTTCCTTCAATGGAAGTGTTCAGAGGCTAAATAGACATCTGTCTCGGATGATGTATTGATTCTGTATTGAGCAGGGGGTTGGACCCGATGATGATACAGGTCCCTTCCAACTCTACCATTCAATGAGGATGGGGCATGGTGTAATTTCACATGCCCAATTCTTCTTTCCCCAATATCTGCCATCAGGGGAGATTCAGAACACCCGCAATCACATTGGATGGTTGGCCAGTCCTACCAAAATTAGTGGATTTAGTAGACATTTGTTTAAGGTTCCTTCTCATCTGGAATTTCCTGAAAAATTGTTATCTGATACTTGGTGTTTCAATGCTTGTTTATGCCCTCTGTGTGTTCCTCCATCCTACATCTTCACTCCTTTTTGTTGTCTTAATACCTAACACTTGCTTCTGGTCCTGGTATTTCTTATATGATGTTCTGGTACTGACTCCTAACAACAGCTCACAGCTCTGGTTCTAACCCTGGTTGTATCCTGGTAATGGTGCTGCTCTTTATCTGTGATCTCGATCTCAAATGTTCCCGATTTGGACTCTGGTTCCCTCCTGGATTTGTTTCTAATCTGAACCGCTTCACACTCCTGACTACGTATATCAGTCCTAAATCTGATTATTTCCAATATACATCTGTTCTTGATTCATCTCCTGGTTCTGATCCTGGTTTGGCTCCTGCTCCTGACTACGGGCTACATCTCCGGGTTCTCTGTATGGAATCCTCTTATCAAGTTCTGCTGCTGCTGCAGCTCTGCTCACATTTTCCACCATTCGGAGGCTCCTCTGAGGACTAACATTTGGGAATCCTTTTAGAGGAAGAGGTTGAATGTGAAGACCAAAGCATTCCTTAGACTCCTGACTTCAGTTTAGTCTGGTGATGGTCGATCTCATCATGGTAGAGGGTCTAAGATGTACTAATCAGTAACAATGGTGCTAACTAACCCCAGATATTCTGAAGACATTACCAGCCTGCCTTCCCATAGAAGAATATTGAAGATGGACTGCCCTGCACCATATCTATAGTCTTCTGTATAGAGACTTAGTTTTATTCAATTTTAACTTGTGTGTCTTCTTCAGATCTCCCAACTAATGTGGCTGCCAGCACAGGTTCAGCAATTATTTCTAGGTCGCAAATGACGACCATATCCCGCTCAGGAGATACTCAGAAACCTGGAATGAGCTCAGGATCGCCTGTAAATAGCGTGCCCTCTGCTGATACAAATGTGCGATTAAGTACTCAATCCGTGTCGACCGCTGCTCCAGCACCCGATGAGACAACAGCATCTTCAAATGGAGGTTCTACCAATCCAAGTGTAAGCTTAAAAAACACTTCTGGTGCAAGTGGTCCGTCGGTACCTGGAGAGACAACAGGATCTTCAAGTGTTGTGTCTACTAATCCAAGAGTATCTACAGCTCCGAGTGTCAGCTTAGAGACCACATCTAAAGTGACTGGTCTACCAGAATCCGTGAAGACAACAGGATCTTCAAGTGTTGTGTCTACTAATCCAAGAGTATCTACAGTTCCGAGTGTCGGGTTAGAGACCACATCTAAAGTGACTGGTCTACCAGAATCCGTGAAGACAACAGGATCTTCAAGTAGTGTAACTACTAATCCAAGTGTAAGCTTGAAAACCGCATCTGGAGTCAGTGGTCCTTCAGTACCTACAGAGAGAGCAAGAACTTCAAGTGGTGTGTCTAATAATCCAAGTGTAAGCTTAGAAACCCCATCTGGAACAAGTGGTCTTCCAGGAACAGGAAAAACTAGTGTCCCTTCAGCATCTGGACGGACAACAGGATCTTCAAGTGGTGTGTCAAGTGTAAGCTTAAAAACCCCTCCTGGGGTAAGTGCTCTTACGGGATCAGAGATGACCACTAGACCTTCAGTATCTGGAGAGGTAACAGGAGCTGGTGCAGTGAGTCCTTCTGTACCCGGAGTGACCATCCCAGCTACTAGAAATGGTGATTCTACATCTTCTCTTATTCCACGGTAGACATGTAGCAAAATGTAACATATTATTGTAAAATGACTCTCTGTGCCGCAGTTTATTTGTACTTTCTATAGTTTTGCACTGGTTTTTGTTGTTTTACAATAACAATGTATTTTTAAAAACTTAGCATATTATAGCTTCACACAGAAAGTTATCACAGTCAGTTTAACCTTTGCTACATCTGTATGTGATCATTAAGAATTATTATTATGGCTTCACTAAGAGCCTGAAAGTCGGCTGAGGCTAATTGTATCAAGCAGAGACCACTAAATAAACTATCTGACCATTTTGCAGGTGGCGTTTCAAGTGACTCTGCAACAACTAGAGGTGCGGAGTCGAATTCAGATGCTTCAGCTGCCATAACAGGCTCTGCAGCCACTTCCAAGTCTGGAGGAGTATCAGGAATAAGTGGCTCTCAGAGTTCTGGTATGGTTACAGGATCTACAAATGGTGGTTCCATCAGTGGTTCAAATGAAAGCCCGAAGACCACAGCAGGTACAGGGGGCCCTTCTGTATCTGGAGTGACCATCCCAACTACTAAAAATGGTGATTCTACATCTTCTTTTACTCCTTCATATGCGATCATTAATTGTTGTTATGGCTGTTATAAGAGGTAGCAAGCAGGCTTATAGAAGCTGGGTCCAACCATCCTCCAGGGCAGTGCCTGTATGGGTATTAGAAAGGATTAATGCATGAATGCTACCTGGCTATGGGCATCGGTATGGGCACTATTATGATTAGAGCTGTTGTCTGATTCCATATGCAGGATAAGGTATGAGAGAAAATATGGCTGATATAAATGTGTGGACATGGAGACTGATACTTATGCAGATGGGGATAGTATCAGGGAATCACTAGTTGGATAGGAGATATTATCATGGCAGGAATTATAGGGGTTATCCGGCTCCTAAAAAATAATAATAAATAAAGCAACCAAGAACATTAAATAAACCTGACCAGTGCACATTGCTACCCAAAGCTGCAGTGTCACCCCCTGATAGACCTGCAAGAGTTGTAAAAGAAATGTCCATCAGTTTCTGAAAACTGAAAGTGAGGAGACACAGATTACATATTAGACAGTGAGTGGAACAGGTTGCCACAGGAAGTGGGGAGTTGTCCTTCAATGGAAATGTTCAGAGGCCGGACAGACATCTGTCTGGGGTGATTAAGTGAATCCTGCACTGAGCAGGGGGTTGGACTCGATGATGATAGAGGTCCCTTCCAACTCTACCATTCTATGAGGATGGGGCATGGTGTAATTCCACATGCCCAACTCTTCTTTCCCCAATATCTTCCATTAGGGAAGATTCAGAACACCGGCACTTACATGGGATGGTTGGCCAGTCTGACCAAAATTAGTGGATTTAGTAGACATTTGTTTAAGGTGCCTTCTCACCTGGAATTTCCTGAAAAATTGTTGTCTGCTACTTGGTGTTTCAGTGGCTTGTTTATGCCCTCTCTGTGTTCCTCCATCCTACATCTTCACTCCTTTTTGTTGTCTTAATACCTAACACTTGCTTCTGGTCCTGGTATTTCTATGATGTTCTGGTACTGACTCCTAAAAACAGCTCACAGCTCTGGTTCTAACCCTGGTTGTATCCTGGTAATGGTGCTGCTCTTTATCTGTGATCTGGATCTCAAATGTTCCCGATTTGGACTCTGGTTCCTTCCTGGATTTTTTTCTAATCTGAAACGGTTCACGCTCCTGCCTACGTATATCAGTCCTAAATCTGATTCTTTCCCATATACATCTGTTCTTGATTCATCTCCTGGTTCTGATCCTTGTTTGGCTCCTGACTACGGGCTACATCTCCAGGTTCTCTGTATGGAATCCTTTTATGAATTCTTCTGCTGCTGCAGCTCTGCTCACATTTTCCACCATTCGGAGACTCCTCTGAGGACTAACATTTGGGAATCCTTTTAGAGGAAGAGGTTGAATGTGAAGACCAAAGCATTCCTTAGACTCCTGACTTCAGTTTAGTCTGGTGGTGGTCAATCTCATCATGGTAAAGGGTCTAAGATGTACTAATCAGTAACAATGGTTCTAACTAACCCCAGATCTTCTGAAGACATTACCAGCCTGCCTTCCCATAGAGGAATATTGAAGATGGACTTCCCTACACCATATCTATAGTCTTCTGTATAGAGACATAGTTTAATTCAATTTTAACTTGTGTGTCTTCTTCAGATCTCCCAACTAATGTGGTTGCCAGCACAGGTTCAGCAATTATTTCTAGGTCGCAAATGACGACCATATCCCGCTCAGGAGATACTCAGAAACCTGGAATGAGCTCAGGATCGCCTGTAAATAGCGTGCCTTCTGCTGATCCAAATGTGCGATTAAGTACTCAATCCGTGTCCACCGCTGCTCAAGCCCCCGATGAGACAACAGCATCTTCAAATGGAGACTCTACAAATCCAAGTGTGAGCTTAAAAAACACTTCTGGTGCAAGTGGTCCGTCGGTACCTGGAGAGACAACAGGATCTTCAAGTGTTGTGTCTACTAATCCAAGAGTATCTACAGCTCCGAGTGTCGGGTTAGAGACCACATCTAAAGTGACTGGTCTACCAGAATCCGTGAAGACAACAGGATCTTCAAGTAGTGTAACTACTAATCCAAGTGTAAGCTTGAAAACCGCATCTGGAGTCAGTGGTCCTTCAGTACCTACAGAGAGAGCAAGAACTTCAAGTGGTGTGTCTACTAATCCAAGTGTAAGCTTAAAAACCCCATCTGGAACAAGTGGTCAATCAGTACCTGTACAGACAACAGGATCTTCAAGTGGTGTGTCTAATAATCCAAGTGTAAGCTTAAAAACCCCATCTGGAACAAGTGGCTTTCTAGGAACAAGAAAGACTAATGGCCCTTCAGCATCTGGACAGACGACGGGATCTTCAAGTGGTGTGTCAAGTGTAAGCTTAAAAACCCCTCCTGGGGTAAGTGCTCTTACGGGATCAGAGATGACCACTAGACCTTCAGTATCTGGAGAGGTAACAGGAGCTGGTGCAGTGAGTCCTTCTGTACCCGGAGTGACCATCCCAACTACTAGAAATGGTGATTCTACATCTTCTCTTATTCCACGGTAGACATGTAGCAAAATGTAACATATTATTGTAAAATGACTCTCTGTGTCGCAGTTTATTTGTACTTTCTATAGTTTTGCACTGTTTTTTGTTGTTGTACGATAACAATATATTTTTAAAAACTTAGCATATTATAGCTTCACACAGAAAGTTATCACAGTCAGTTTAACCTTTGCTACATCTGTATGTGATCATTAAGAATTATTGTTATGGCTTCACTAAGAGCCTGAAAGCCGGCTGAGGCTAATTGTATCAACCAGAGACCACTAAATAAACTATCTGACCATTTTGCAGGTGGCGTTTCAAGTAACTCTGCAACAACTAGAGCTGCGGGGTCGAATTCAGATGCTTCAGCTGCCATAACAGGCTCTGCAGCCACTTCCAAGTTTGGAGGAGTATCAGGAGTAAGTGGCTCTCAGAGTCCTGGTATGGTTACAGGATCTACAAATGGTGGTTCCATCAGTGGTTCAAATGAAAGCCCGAAGACCACAGCAGGTACAGGGGGCCCTTCTGTATCTGGAGTGACCATCCCAACTACTAAAAATGGTGATTCTACATCTTCTTTTACTCCTTCATATGTGATCATTTAATTGTTGTTATGGCTGTGATAAGAGGTAGCAAGCAGGCTTATAGAAGACGGGTCCAACCATCCTCCAGGGCAGTGCCTGTATGGGTATTAGAAAGGGTTAATGCATGAATGCTACCTGGCTATGGGCATTGGTATGGGCACTATTATGATTAGAGCTGTTGTCTGATGCCATATGCAGGATAAGGTATGAGAGAAAATATGGCTGATATAAATGTGTGGACATGGAGACTGATACTTATGCAGATGGGGATAGTATCAGAGAATCACTAGTTGGATAGGAGATATTATCATGGCAGGAATTATAGGGGTTATCCGGCTCCTAATAAATAATAATAAATAAAGCAACCAAGTACATTAAAAAAACCTGACCAGTGCACATTGCTACCCAAAGCTGCAGTGTCACCCCCTGATAGACCTGCAAGAGTTGTAAAAGAAATGTCCATCAGTTGCTGAAAACTGAAAGTGAGGAGACACAGATTACATATTAGACAGTGAGTGGAACAGGTTGCCACAGGAGGTGGGGAGTTGTGCTTCAATGGAAATGTTCAGAGGCCGGACAGACATCTGTCTGGGGTGATTAAGTGATTCCTGCACTGAGCAGGGGGTTGGACCCGATGACCCTGGAGGTCCCTTCCAACTCTACCATTCTATGAGGATGGGGCATGGTGTAGTTCCACATGCCCAACTCTTCTTTCCCCACTATCTTCCATCAGGGAAGATTCAGAACACCGGCACTCACATGGGATGGTTGACCAGTCCGACCAAAATTAGTGGATTTAGTAGACATTTGTTTAAGGTGCCTTCTCACCTGGAATTTCCTGAAGAATTGTTGTCTGCTACTTGGTGTTTCAGTGCTTGTTTATGCCCTCTGTGTGTTCCTCCATTCTACATCTTCACTCCTTTTTGTTGTCTTAATACCTAACACTTGCTTCTGGTCCTGGTATTCCTTATATGATGTTCTGGTACTGACTCCTAACAATGGCTCACAGTTCGGACTCTGGTTCTAACCCTGGTTGTATCCTGGTAATGGTGCTGCTCTTTATCTGTGATCTGCATCTCAAATGTTCCTGATTTGGATTCTGGTTCCCTCCTGGATTTGTTTCTAATCTGAACCGGTTCACGCTCCTGCCTACATATATCTGTCCTAAATCTGATTCTTTCCCATATACATCTGTTCTTAATTCATCTCCTGGTTCTGATCCTTGTTTGGCTCCTGCCCCTGACTACGGGCTACATCTCCGGGTTCTCTGTATGGAATCCTCTTATCAAGTTCTTCTGCTGTTGCAGCTCTGCTCACATTTTCCACCATTCGGAGACTCCTCTGAGGACTAACATTTGGGAATCCTTTTAGAGGAAGAGATTGAATGTGAAGACCAAAGCATTCCTTAGACTCCTGACTTCAGTTTAGTCTGGTGATGGTCAATCTCATCATGGTAAAGGGTCTAAGATGTACTAATCAGTAACAATGGTGATAACTAACCCCAGATCTTCTGAAGACATTACCAGCCTGCTTTCCCATAGAGGAATATTGAAGATGGACTTCCCTACACCATATCTAAAGTCTTCTGTCTATAGACTTAGTTTAATTCAATTTTAACTTGTGTGTCTTCTTCAGATCTCCCAACTAATGTGGCTGCCAGCACAGGTTCAGCAATTATTTCTAGGTCGCAAATGACGACCATATCCCGCTCAGGAGATACTCAGAAACCTGGCATGAGCTCAGGATCGCCTGTAAATAGCGTGCCCTCTGCTGATCCAAATGTGCGATTAAGTACTCAATCCGTGTCCACCGCTGCTCAAGCACCCGATGAGACAACAGCATCTTCAAATGGAGGTTCTACCAATCCAAGTGTAAGCTTAAAAAACACTTCTGGTGCAAGTGGTCCGTCGGTACCTGGAGAGACAACAGGATCTTCAAGTGTTGTGTCTACTAATCCAAGAGTATCTACAGCTCCGAGTGTCGGGTTAGAGACCACATCTAAAGTGACTGGTCTACCAGAATCCGTGAAGACAACAGGATCTTCAAGTAGTGTAACTACTAATCCAAGTGTAAGCTTGAAAACCGCATCTGTAGTCAGTGGTCCTTCAGTTCCTACAGAGAGAGCAAGAACTTCAAGTGATGTGTCTACTAATCCAAGTGTAAGCTTAAAAACCCCATCTGGAACAAGTGGTCAGTCAGTACCTGTACAGACAACAGGATCTTCAAGTGGTGTGTCTAATAATCCAAGTGTAAGCTTAAAAACCCCATCTGGAACAAGTGGTCTTCCAGGAACAGGAAAGACTAATGGCCCTTCAGCATCTGGACAGACGACGGGATCTTCAAGTGGTGTGTCAAGTGTAAGCTTAAAAACCCCTCCTGGGGTAAGTGCTCTTACGGGATCCGAGATGACCACTAGACCTTCAGTATCTGGTGAGGTAACAGGAGCTGGTGCAGTGAGTCCTTCTGAACCCGGAGTGACCATCCCAACTACTAGAAATGGTGATTCTACATCTTCTCTTATTCCACGGTAGACATGTAGCAAAATGTAACATATTATTGAAAATGACTCTCTGTGTCGCAGTTTATTTGTACTTTCTATAGTTTTGCACTGGTTTTTGTTGTTTTATGATAACAATGTATTTTTAAAAACTTAGCATATTATAGCTTCACACAGAAAGTTATCACAGTCAGTTTAACCTTTGCTACATCTATATGTGATCATTAAGAATTATTGTTATGGCTTCGCCCAGAGCCTAAAAGCAGGCTGAGGCTAATTGTATCAACCAGAGACCACTAAATAAACTATCTGACCATTTTGCAGGTGGCGTTTCAAGTGACTCTGCAACAACTAGAGGTGCGGGGTCGAATTCAGATGCTTCAGCTGCCATAACAGGCTCTGCAGCCACTTCCAAGTCTGGAGGAGTATCAGGAATAAGTGGCTCTCAGAGTCCTGGTATGGTTACAGGATCTACGAATGGTTTTTCTGCCACTGTTCCAAATGGAGGCCCGAAGACCACAGCAGGTACAGGGGGCCCTTCTGTATCTGGAGTGACCATCCCAACTACTAAAAATGGTGATTCTACATCTTCTCATATTCTATATGTAATCATTAAAGGGGTTGTCTCGCGCCGAAACGTTTTTTTTTTCTTCCATAGGCCCCCCGTTCGGCGCAGGACAACCCCAAAGGATGTTGTAAAAAAAAAAAAAAATTCATTACTTACCCGAATCCCCGCTCTGCGACGTCTTCCTTCTTCCTTCTTCTTCCTTCCCCAAGATGGCCGCCGGGATCTTCACCCACGATGCACCGCGGGTCTTCTCCCATAGTGCACCGTGGGCTCTGTGCGGTCCATTGCCGATTCCAGCCTCCTGATTGGCTGGAATCGGCACACATGATGGGGCGGAGCTACACGATGACGCGTAGAAGGGGGCGGAGCCAGAACGCCGCTCGTGCCGGGACGACCAGAAGGGAGAAGACTGGACTGCGCAAGCGCGTCTAAAAACGCCAGAAGACAGCGAATTTAGACGGATCCATGGCGACGGGGATGCTAGCAACGGAGCAGGTAAGTGAATAACTTCTGTATGGCTCATATTTAATGCACGATGTACATTACAAAGTGCATTAATATGGCCATACAGAAGTGTATACCCCCACTTGCTACCGCGAGAGAACCCCTTTAATGATTATTGTTATGGCTGCGTAAGAGGGTACCAACTCTGGAGGGACAATCCCATCGACTAAAAATGTTGATCCTACATCTTTTTTTACCCCCTTATATGTGATGAATAATTATTGTTAAAAGGGTGTTCCAGGGCATTTTTATTTTTTCCATAGATGATCGGGTTGAGACCCGCTACTCAAATCCGTGCCAATAAACTGATTCCCTTGGCATGTTCACTGTGCCCAGTGCAGCAAGCGCTGACATAACGCAGTGACCTGGGTTGGTATTGGAGGTGCTGCTCCCAGGAAATTCACAGTGTTGATCATCAATAGGAAAAGTAAAAAAAAAACTAGAATACCCCTTTAAGGCTGAACCAAGGGCCTAAAAACAGGCTAACAGCTCTACCCATGTTTGCCACCCTTCATTAAGGCTTTAACCTAGGAAACCTCTAATAGAAAGAGATTAAATGTGAAGACTAGAGGATTCCTTAGACTCTGGACCTCAGTTTAGCCAGGCCATGGTCAGTCTGGTCATGGAATAGGGTCTATTCAGTCATAATGGCATTACTAAAGGTACAACCAAATGACTGCCTGCCTTTCCATAGAGGTAAACAGAAAGCTTTCTTGGAACTAACGAGCTGAAATGGTAACAGCAAGATAAACGGTCAGCTCACCGCACTCTGGCCGGCTTGTTATGAAGGCGGCATTCCTTACATTCCTTCCGGCTGGGTCAGTGAAGGTCACATCCCTGTGCTGTAGCGTTCACTGCCGGGGAAGAATAGGTAAGTATAGAATATATTTTTTTTTTAAATGACAGCCCCCTTTAACCCCTTAGTGACCAGCCCATTGCCTTTTTACGTCCTGCCCAAGTGGGCTTTATTCTCTGAGGACGTAAAAACATGTGTCCTGCAGAGAATAAAGCCACGTGGGCTCTGGACGTGACCGGTCAATGCTGTCGGTGCCCGCAGGTAGCTGTCATCCTGGGCTGCGGGCAGTCCCCCCCCCCCCCCCCCGGCAATGCGATCGGCGCTATCCAACGGATAGCGCCGATTGCATTAAAGTTGAAAGAAGTTTAAAAAAAGTTAAAGATTCAGCTTCCCTCATGGATCGGATCCATGGGGGCAGCTGAGATTACTCACCCCCGTCCGCCGCACTGCTCCTTGCTGTCCTGGTCCTCCAGGCCCCGAAGCTGGCCTTCTGCGCATGCGCGCCAGGTGGCATTACGTTAGCCGCATGCACAGAAGGCCCGGGAAATTTAAAATCTCCTGTCTCCCGGCTCCTGTAGGTAGCCGGGAGGCAGGAGATGTCCCCGGTACCGCGATCACCGTTATCCAATTGATAACGGTGATCGCGAAAAAGTAAAGAAAAATGTAAAAAAAGAAAAGTTTCACCTCTCCTCATGGATCGGATCCATGAGGGAAGGTGAAAATACTCACCCCCCTTTCTCCATGTTCTCCGCCCGGTCTTGGGACCCACTGCTGGCTTCTGCGCATGCGCTGATGTGGCGCGCATGCGCAGAAGGCCGGCGAGCCCAGCAAATTCAAAATCTCCCTTCACCCGGCTGTTACAGATATCCGAGTGCAGGGAGATATGACTGGGGACCGCTGTGTGCAGTTCCCAGTCACATGATCACCGTTATCCATCGGATAACGGTGATCATATAAAGTTAAAATCGTATCCGTAATGGGGGATGAAATTACGTACCCAAGGTCCCCGGGTTTGTTCCCTGGTGGGATGTTGATCCGCGGACCTTACCCCAGCTTTGGCGCATGCCCCCATCAGCATGATGGCGGACGCATGCGCAAAAGTGAAAGATTGCCTAAGAAATTTAAAATCTCCCTGCTCCTGGCTACCAAAGGTAGCCAAGAGCCTGGAGATTTCATGGGGAGCCGCGGTATGCGGTTACTGGTCACGTGATCGCCGTTATCCAATGCATAATGGCGATCACGTAAAAGTTCTTTAAAAAGTGGAAGTTTCATCTCCCCTCACCGATGCGATTGGTGAGAGGAGATGAAACATTTTCTCGGAGGCTTCCGCATTTGAATCCAGATGCGATTATCCTCCATGGATCCTGCCGGCTACTGGGTATGCGCCCGCCGGCAAAATGCCGGACACATTCGCAGGAGCCCAGGAATTTTTAAATCTCCTTGCTCCCAGCGACCAACAGTCGCTGAGTGCTTGGAGCAGTGACCGGAGGCCTCGTTGAGCGGTCCCCGGTCACGTAATAAAGTAGCGATATAACATTAGGCCGGTCACACATGACCGGAGAGGAATTACGGGTTCTGCATGCGCTTGATCAGCGGTAATCCACGGATCAATCACATGCATTGGATTACACAATTCCCCCCAATTAGCGGGTTGGAAATACGTAATCCACTCGCAGAAACAGAATACAACATGCTATATTTTACCGTGGATATCCGCCACCTAGAGCCCATTGTGCTCTATGACCGCGGATATACTCGCAGCCCATATGCAAATACATTGTGTTTGGGCTGCGGGTACCCGGGTCATCTCTAAGCGACGGCGCGGGAAATATAAACAAAAAACGGTGTACTGCGCATGACCGCCTGTGTGAGTAGGCAGTTATGCGCAATACATTACTCTGCCGTACGCAGGGTCACAGCCGGGCTCACAGTTGGGATCCGCTGCGGGCCTCCGCAAGCAAATTCCCCATACGGCTGCGTGAGCCCGGCGTTATTCAGACCGCTACCTGTAATCCGTAATTTACAAGAAGCCCCGGGAACGCTCGCCTTCCTGCAGTTCCAGGAGCAGCTTGTTGAGCGCCTTCTGTGTGAGACCGCCGCACTGCAGCAAGATTACAAAACCTCACAGAGGGCCACTTCCTACACCCCATCCCCGCCGCTGAGGTCAAGAAATATCCCCAAAAAAGCGAGAGAGGAGGGGGGATACACTGTTTTCTTGCCCCATGTGCCCATCCCAACCAGCCTCCGTAATTACCCCTGTCTTCGGACATAAAACGCAGTTTATATTATCACTTTTAGCTGATATTTAGGGAATGCCAAAAAAATGGGGATGGCGAGGGATGGGGGAGGATTATTTTTAGGAAGTCAATTTTTTTTCCGTTTAAGTGGGCAATGGGGCCTGGAATTCAGTTGTACCCTGAAATCCAGCGGGCATTCCCTTCATTATGGGCCTAGCCATGTGTCCTGTAAGTAGATTAGGGCAACAATGGGTATGTTTCTGAACACGGGATAAGCGGGGGTATCTATTTTGGGGTAAACATCTTCATTCCTATGTACACTGTACAAAAAAACCTGTTTTTAAATTGACAAAATTGCCAAAAAAATGAAAATCGTAATTTTTTTTCCTTCTGCTTTGCTTGGATTCATTCAAATACTGTAGGGTCAAAATGCACAATACACCCCTAGATGAATTCGTTAAGGGGTCTAGTTTTTAAAATGGGGTCATTTGTGGAGGTTTTCTATCGTTTTGGCCGCTCAATGGCTCTACAAGTGGGCAATGGGGCCTGGAATTTATTCCGTTGTACCCTGAAATCCAACGGGTGTTCCTTTCATTATAGGCCTAGCCAGGTTTCCTTAAGTAGATTAGGGCCACAATGGGTATGTTGCTGAATATGGGACAAACGGGGGTATGTATTTTGGGGTGCAAGTCTTCATTTATATATGTGCTGTACAAAAAAAACTGCTTTTAAAATGACAGAATTACCAAAAAAATGAAAATCGTAATTTTTTCCCTTCTGCTTGGCTTAGATTCATTAAAAAAATGTGAAGTCAAAACAGTCATCGTACCCCTAGATAAATTCGTTAAGGGGTCTTATTTTCAAAATGGGGTCACTTGTGGGCGTTCTCCATCGTTTTGGTCACTCAATGGCTCTACAAGTGGGCAATAGGGCCTAAATCTCCTTCAAGCAAAATTTCTGTTCCGAAAGTCACCGGTTGCTCCTTTCATTTTGGGCCCCATTGTGCCTACAGACGTAATACTAGGGCCACAATAGGTATGTTTCTGAGCACAGGACAAGCAGGGGTATCGATTCTGGGGTGCAAATCCTCATTTTCATGTGTACTATAGAAAAAAAAGTCCTGTCTTTGAAATTACATATTTGAAAAAATATGAAATTTTAGTTTTTCTCTTCTAAATTGCATTGAATCCTGAAAAAAAACTGTGGGGTTAAAATGCTCATGACTCCCCTCAGTGAATACGTTAAGGGGTGTAGTTTTTAAAATGGGGTCACTTGTGGGGGTATCTATCATTTTGACTCCTATGAGCCTTTCCAATTTTGGCTTGGTGCAGAAAAACAAAGGTTCCTCAAAATGCTGAAAAGTAATGTTACATTTGTACGTCTCCTAAATGGTTAAAAAAAACCTAAAGTTTTTCCAATGTGTGCCAAAAATGAAGTAAACGGATGGAATATATATATATTAGCAAAAATTTCTATATTATGTTTGCACATATTTCAGATATTGCAGTTGAAAATGTAAAAAAATGACGATTTTCTTCAAAATTTTCCCAATTTTGGCGCTTTTAATAAATAAACACAAATTCTATCAGTCTATTTTTTCCGACTAAATGAAGGACAACATGTGGTGAAAAAACAATGTCAGAATCGCTTAGACATGCAAAACCTCTCTGGTGTTTTTCCATGTTAAAGTGACACATGTCAGATTTGCAAAATTTGGCCTGGTCATTAAGGTGCAAACAGGCTTGGTCACTAAGGGGTTAAGGATGCTCTTCTTCTGTAAATTGCTCCGGTGCAGTAGAGCCTCTTAACAAATGCTGGATGACAGTGAGCAGAGCGCTATATGTACAGTCTTCTGCATGTAGACTTCAGGTCTATATACACAGGATGACTGCAAAGCCACCCCCGCGAATGAATTATTGCTCGTCGTTCCGTTGCTGCCGGCATTTACCCTGAAGGATTATCGTTCAGATTCCCGCAATCCAGCGAGATTGTGAATGATGATTGGCCCGTGTAAAACAGCCCCTTGTTGAATTTAATTGTAACTCATGTGTCTTCTTCAGATCTCTCAAGTAAAAGCCAGTTTGTTACCAAGGATGCAACGACTCAGCCAAAGCCAAGTGGCCAACAAAGTACAAAGGATTCAGCATTGACGGGCATGAGTGCAGAGATCCCTCCATCAACTACAGCAGCAACACCAACTACAGCAGCAACACCAACTACAGCAGCAACACCAACTACAAAGATATATTATAGAGTTCTGTACTTTACAGTTGTGAATAAAGACTATAGTAAAATAGACCTAGACGACTTCAAAAAAGATATCGAAACCAGGGCAAGTATCAAAATCTCCAACTGCAGGACAATTCTCAAATATTATTATATTAGGGGTCTCCTTTTTATGTAGCTACATAAAGTGAATGTGCGCACAACCAGTAGGGGGCGGAGAGCCAACTGAGGAGAGGTTTAGTATTGACCTCAGTGGGAGCTGTACGGATGTTTGTGCAGTGAGCTCCCCCTACAGGGGGCTGCAGGCAGCCAGAATTCATACCTTAGTAAAGCAGACATGTGAGTCACAAAAATGGAGCTCCAGCCCCTGTAAAAACATAAGATGAATTTACTCAGGATGGAATTAGGAGCGAAATACAAAGTGCTATTTCTAGCATGAGGCTCCATATTAGAGGTTTTTGCCCTCTTTGATATGGCTTGAGCTTTTGCAGGTGACGTTTAGATTTGTATAAAACTGACTTTTCAGCCATTAAAAATTGATGAACTATCCATCCAGACGCTGCCTGGGACCCCGGACAATCAGCTGTTGGGATATGGAGCAGGAAGCAGAGAGCGCTGTAAATTCTACAGTGGCCCAGCATGGTATTACAGGAATAGTTCCTATTCAAGCAAATGAAAGAGAGCCTACAATACCATGCCAGGCCACTACACAATGTACGGCGCTACCTGCTTCCTGGTGAGAACAGCTGATCACCTAGGGTTATGGGCAGTGCACCCACGTCAGTCAGATATTGATGACCTAGCCGGTGGATAGCTGCAAAACCTCTAAGTATGTAAAAAGTTCATAGACATCATGGGGCCTAAAAAGCATTTTTAGGTATGCTAGTTCATGAATATTACAGAATAGAGTGAACACCGACACTTACTTGTTCCTTTTGTTTTTGCAGCTTTATCCCATTTTCATAACACTTCGTTACTTCTTCAATGTAGAAGTTACTGGCATGAGGTAGGTTTCCAAACTCTGCTTGAAAGTATTAAAAAGGGTTCTGCAGGACTCTCACTATTGCTGACCTATCCTCAGGTTAGGTCATCAATCGTTGATCGGAGGGGTCTGCCGCTTGGGATCCCAGACAGTCAGCTGTTCGCCTGGCCCGCTGTCAGTTTGAGCGGAGCTGGAAGGTAACCGCTTTGTCAACATTGCAGCTTGCCAGGTTGATAAAGCATTAAATTCAATGGAAGCTGCAGCCCCATAACCAACCTGGGCCGCTACAGTCTGGACAGAGATATCTGCTTCCAGTGCTCTCTGCATTGGCAGTGGGCTGGGTGAACAGCTAATCCCAATAGCGAACCCCCATCGATCACTTATTGATGACCTATCCTGAGGGCAGCTCATCATTAGCTGCACAAGAGCTGACAGTCTACAGTCTGTAGAGATACTGTGATGTACCTTGGTGGTGTGTGCCGTGTCCTTGCACTATGCAGTACCTAGTACTGGACACTAGAGGCATCGAGGGGGTTGTTATATCAGTATGTCCATGCCTCGGCTTATGTAGCATCGCCGGGTTCTGTTCTGTATGGGCTGCAGACAAGCTGAATGTTGCTGCGGAGCAGCGGAGATCTTGGCTGCAGGTAAGCAGAAATGTTCTTCCAGCAGATGAGGATTCCTAATAATCACACAGGATGATCACAATTTGCCACATTGTAATTATTCCAGCACAGAAACCTTTAAAGGGAAACTGAAGCCACAAAATGTAAGACATATGGGGCAGCTTTATCAAATGGAACGTTCCAGAAAAGAGGCATAATGTGATTTTACAGAACAATCGCGTAAGGCCAGACTCACTCGGACGTATTTGCGCACGAAAAATTTGCACTTGCAGAAAATTTAACCCATTGATTTAAATGCGTTCGTTCACACGGGCGTAGCTGGCATGTGCATCTCGGTCATGAAAAAAAATAGGCAGCACATTTAGAACTCATCAAACTATTGTCAATTTCAATGGCTGAGAGATCGATTCGGTGCGTCTTTTTTCGAGCATGCAATTGTGCTGTGTACCACGTGCGCATGCAAAAAGTACAGTAAAATACACAGATGCATGCGCAAATACGCAAAATTCATTCTGCAAAAGCGCAACAGTTGTCTGGGATGACTTGGTGATCCTGCACTAAGCAGGTGGTTGGACCCGATGACTCCGAAGGTTTCCGATGACCCCGGAGGTTCCGATGACCCCGGAGGACCCGATGACCCCGGAGGTCCCAATGACCCCGGAGGTCCCAATGATCCCAGAGGTTCCGATGATCCCGGAGGTCCCGATGACCCAGGAGGTCCCTTCCAACTCTACCAGTCTATGATTCTATAACGGAAATGCTTACACTCATGTAAATACGGCCTTAGTTATGGAGATACAGTAAATCAAAGTTACGTATATTACAACCATAAACACGCACTCAGCTGCATAAGGGAGGCAAAAAAGAGCTCAACACACAAAAGCCTCAATAAAAATAATTATATTAAAATTTCACATAATAGATGTGTATATAACCAACGATGAGTATAATACCACAAGCAGATTGTTTACTTCTCTAGGCGCAGGTTATAAGGTTGGCACTGGAGATGAGCGAGCACCAAAATGCTCGGGTGCCCGTTACTCGGAACGAAATTTTCGCAATGCTCGAGGGTTCGTTTCGAGTAACGAACCCCATTGAAGTCAATGGGCGACCCGAGCATTTTTGTATATTGCCGATGCTCGCTAAGGTTTTCATTTGTGAAAATCGGGGCAATTCAAGAAAGTGATGGGAACGACACAGCAACGGATAGGGCAGGCGAGGGGCTACATGTAGGGCTGCATCTCAAGTTCACAGGTCCCACTATTAAGCCACAATAGCGGCAAGAGTGGGCCCCCCCCCCCACTGTCAGCATAAAGATCGTTCTCCTCTGCCATAGCTGTAACAGCTGTGGCAGAGAAGAACGATGTTTGCCCATTGAATTCAATGGAGCCGGCAGTACAGCAGGTTCCACTGAAAGCACTGGGCTGCCGGCGATCGCAGGATGAATTGTCGGGAAGGGGTTAAATATATAAGCCCTTCCCTGCAATTCATCCAGAAATGTGTTACAATAAAAATATATACCGGCGTATAAGGCGACGGGGCGTATAAGACGACCCCCCAACTGTCACCTTATACGCCGGCAATACAGTGGAGCAAAGAATAAAAATCATTATTCACTTCTCCTGGTGTTCTGCGCCGTTGCTGCAGGCTGTCGCTCCCTCCTGGTCCCCGGCAGAGCATTGCTTTCTGGACGCAGTGGTTGAAATCCCCGCCTCCAGAAACACACGTGCCTTCAGCCAATCACAGCCATTCAATGACATCATTGTCATTGGCTGTGATTGGCTGAAGGCACGTGTGTTTCTGGAGGCGGGGATTTAAAGCCCTTCGTAGAGAAAGCAATGCTCTGCCGGGAACCAGGAGGGAGCGACAGCCTGCAGCAACGGCGCAGAACACCAGGAGAAGTGAATAATGATTTTTATTCTTTGCTCCACTGTATTGCCGGCGTATAAGGTGACAGTTGGGGGGTCGCCTTATACGCCGGTATATATTTTTATTGTAACACATTTCTGGATGAATTGCAGGGAAGGGCTTATATATTTAACCCCTTCCCGACAATTCATCCCGCGATCGCCGGCAGCCCATTGCTTTCAGTGGAACCTGCTGTCTTGCTGGCTCCATTGAATTCAATGGGCAAACGTCGTTCTTCTCTGCCACAGCTGTTACAGCTGTGGCAGAGAAGAATGATTTGTCTTCTATATGTTCTCAATGGGGTCGGCTCTGCTGCCGCCGGCCCCATTGAGCGCATATAGAGAAGAGAACAGAAATCGCAGATCGCACATAGGTGCGATCTGCGATTTCTATGGCCTAAGAAGGACCGTTGGGGTTGTGGAAGCCTAAAATCACTCCTAACACTCTCCCTATAGCAACTCCACCAAGACAGCACTTTCCCTGAACTATGTCAGAATGCATCTGTGGCAAGCCGCGGGAGGGGCCGATTTTAATACTCGGGTGACACCTAATCTCGCCAGCCACTCACTGCAGGGGGGTGGTATAGGGCTTGAACGATGCAGGGGGAAGTTGTAATGCCTTCCCTGTCTTTCTATTGGCCAGAAAAGCGCGCAAATTTGTCAGGGAAGAAAATGAAAGTAACCCGAACACCGCGTGGTACTCGTTACGAGTAACGAGCATCTTGAACACCCTAATACTCGAACGAGTATCAAGCTCGGACGAGTACGTTCGCTCATCTCTAGTTGGCATCATTGTTATGTTCTCACTATTGTCTGGTACATCTGACTATGTAGCATTCAATCTGCTTGTATTATAATCATCATTGGTTACATGATTGTGACAGCATGGGATATATTTTGCATAGACAAAGGAACGCCCAACGATAGAACATGTCATGATTTTTTTCCTGCACAGCGATGTGATTCTGGAAATCTCCGGCGTAGCGTGAGAGTTTGAAAAAGGCAGCAGGAAGATAGGTCCTGCCCTATCTTTCCCACATGTAGTATTAACGCGCAAGAATCCTTCTAATGGAAACGGAACCATAGAAAACAATGGTTTTATCCCATTATACGGCAATGACTACTATGGCCGCACAACGAGACAACAACATGCCCATGTTAATAACCCCCTTAAGCAGAAGGCTACCATAGAAGTCTACGGCAGGTTAAAAAATCAAGCGGGTGGGTGTAACCTCCGGACAACCCGTGTTCATGTGCAAATACATTCTGTTATGGCGAGCATATTTGCGCATACGTTCATCTGTTGGAGCCCTTAATACAGTTACCAAATCAGATCCTCACTGGTGCCCGAGAGTTGTACAATCAATGTAAAATCTTCTGTCTGGTGTACACAGCTCCTATGCAGAAATATGTGTCTGCCTGGTTACAGACTACCAACAAGTCTGCGCCGTCTGATCATGTAGTCTTTTTATATATATATATTGCTTGTAGTCTGTAGCTGTAGAGCCCTCGAGGTGTATAGGACTTGTAGACATAAAGCAGCAGCTCCTTCTCATCACAGTTTGCTTGCAGTCGCTTCATTTGTTTTAGTTTGAATCCAGAAGGCTTTATAATAAATAGTTGTAAGGTCTTCCCCCCCCATGCTTTGTATTACCTGTATAATGCAGCCGGTGACATGAGATGCTTTGGATAGTCACACGCTGTTACTTGTTCTCCTTCTGACAGTGCGGGATCAGTAGTCGTCGGTGCTACCCTGGAGTTCAACGGTCCTCCACCGTCCAACCAGACGATTGTAGATACTTTTTATGCTTCTGCGAAGTCTCAAAATATGACACTTGGCGACTCAGAGCTGTTACCTCGTAGCTTTCGGGTTGGAGGTAAGTGAACTCAAATCTAAAAGAGCCTTTAAACCCTGAAACAAATCCCCATAAACCCCAAGTCTACAAGGTAAGGCGACATCGTTTACCCCATTCCAGAAGCCCCAGTGGTGGGTAATGGAGGTCACACACTGAATGCCCCCTTTATTACAGCCCCGGCCCTCTCACGATTAGCGCTTCCCTGTATGGTAATTCCCCCCGTGACCCCGGAGTGCAGCATAAAATCACATGACCAGTTTTCCGCGGATCAGTTTTAGTGTGAATCCACATTAGACGGGAGATCCAGCGATCTGAGTGACTATATGTGATACAAGGTTGGGGGCGCTGCTAGCTCCTTTTATTATTACTTTGTTTTTCATTTATTTTGGTCAGGGCTTGGTAGTCTTTAGGGCGGGCCATTGTGTCCATATGAGGAATTTCTACCTAGCCTAGGTTATTGCACTAGAGCTGTAGGAGTACTAGCCAGGGATACTGGTCCCATATAGGTGCTGATAGGCTTAGTATTATTTAGTTAGCTCAGCTCAATCCAGGTTATTCAATAACAACTTTAGGTGTTCTAGCTAGGGCTCTTGCTCCCTCCCTGAGGTGCTGACTAGAATACTTTCAGTAGCTGTTGATCCTGTTACTTTACTCTAGACTTCTAGTCTTTTCTATATCTGCTATTTGAGTACTCTATAAACTGTTTGCTGGTTAAGCTATCTATATATGGGGTTCCTGAGGAGTTGAGAGATCGACAGAAACGTGTTGAACTGAGAACCTAGAACCTGCATCTAGAAATTTGATTCCCTATTTTGAGTCTGTAATCTGGAACCTAAGCCTGAAATGATATCTGGGGAGAGGATTCCAGGACCCAAGTCTAGAATCTTTGTGAATCTAGAATCCAGAAGACATGGAATTAGGATCTAGAATCACCTAGAACCAAGTAATCTGTATCTAGAACCAAGTAATACGAATCTGGAACCCAATCCCAGAACAGTCTAGAACTGGAATCTAGACCCTGGTATCTTATCTAGACTGTGAATCTAGAACATGAATCTAGAACCTGTGTAAAACAGCACCATCTGCCAAGTGGTATCAACACAAATAAACCATCTTTACACCGTAGTCCTCTATGTAGACCTCTATGCTCCCTGATGGTGCCAGTGACTATACTCTATTGAAAATCTGGCACCCTCTCAGGAACAAATGGGCAACATTTGGGTCTAAACATCGATAGGATGGCAGTAATAAATAGACCGGTTACCTGTACGAAGTACACTGCTTATCTGCAGGTTTTCCTTTTCCTCTTTTTCCATCTATTCTATTACACGAGGGGTGATATTTATTCCGGTGGAGCTCCCTTTTATTAATCCTACCACTAAGCCTTTGAATTTTCATAGCCACTACTGGCTGTAGAAGTAGGATTAGGGTGGTATTTGTTCATGTTTTTCTTATATGTTTGCCCTGAGCCCGTACATGTTTTAGTTGATTATTATTAAAAGTTAAGTTTTTTGGATCATATCAGTGAAGAATTTATTGTTATCATTGTGATAAGAGGTAACAAGCAGGCTAGCAGAAGCCGGGTCCAACCATCCTCCAGGGCAGTGCCTGTATGGGTACTAGAGGGTTAATGCATGGATGCTACCTGGCTATGGGCATCGGTATGGGCACTCTTCTGATTAGAGCTGTTGGCTGATGCCATATGCAGGATAAGGTATGTGAGAAAATATGGCTGATATGAATGTGTGGACGTGGAGAATTGTGATTCCTCTGCCCAAGTGATTTTGTCCATTGACTAGTATCATACAGCAGAGCAAATCTAGACTTGAGGTCCAGGGGGCTCATCTACTGCATCAACCCAGCACTGGGTTGTAGGTTCCTCGGGGAGCTCTCCCTCCATCATACAATATACGGGAGCTGCAGGAATAAGATATGGCAGAGCGAACCCTCCGTCACAGGCCTTACCGGGATCCTGACAGCGAGGATTCTATGAATGTTAGAAAGATTACATAGTTCTCTTACTGCTAAACCTTTACTAACAGTCAGCGCTCTGGCTTGTGATCTTCTGGGTCTGTGTCCCGAACACCGCGCTCCGCATTGCCACTATATAAAGCCTTAAGCCAGTAAACATTTATTCTTTGACCATTTTGCAGATGCCATTCCAACTGAACTTTCAGCAACAACTCCAAGTCCCGGGGGGAATTCAGGTTCATCAGCTGCCATAACAGGCTCTGCAGCCACTTCCAAGTCTGGAGGAGTATCAGGAATAAGTGGCTCTCAGAGTCCTGGTATGGTTACAGGATCTACAAATGGTGGTTCCATCAGTGGTTCAAATGAAAGCCCGAAGACCACAGCAGGTACAGGGGGCCCTTCTGTATCTGGAGTGACCATCTCAACTACTAAAAATGGTAATTCTACATCTTCTCTTATTCCACGGTAGACATGTAGCAAAATGTAACATATTATTGTAAAATGACTCTCTGTGCCGCAGTTTATTTGTACTTTCTATAGTTTTGCACTGGTTTTTTTTGTTTTACGATAACAATATATTTTCAAAAACTTAGCATATGATAGCTTCACACAGAAAGTTATCACAGTCAGTTTAACCTTTGCTACATCTGTATGTGATCATTAGGAATTATAATTATGGCTTCACCAAGAGCTTGAAAGTCGGCTGAGGCTAATTGTATCAACCAGAGACCACTAAATCAACTATCTGACCATTTTGCAGGTGGCGTTTCAAGTGACTCTGCAACAACTAGAGCTGCGGGGTCGAACTCAGATGCTTCAGCTGCCATAACAGGCTCTGCAGCCACTTCCAAGTCTGGAGGAGTATCAGGAATAAGTGGCTCTCAGAGTCCTGGTATGGTTACAGGATCTACAAATGGTGGTTCCATCAGTGGTTCAAATGAAAGCCCGAAGACCACAGCAGGTACAGGGGGCCCTTCTGTATCTGGAGTGACCATCCCAACTACTAAAAATGGTGATTCTACATCTTCTTTTACTCCTTCATATGTGATCATTAATTGTTGTTATGGCTGTGATAAGAGGTAACAAGCAGGCTTATAGAAGCCGGGTCCAACCATCCTCCAGGGCAGTGCCTGTATGGGTATTAGAAAGGGTTAATGCATAAATGCTACCTGGCTATGGGCATCGGAATGGGCACTATTATGATTAGAGCTGTTGTCTAATGCCATATGCAGGATAAGGTATGAGAAAATATGGCTGATATGAATGTGTGGACATGGAGACTGATACTTATGCAGATGGGGATAGTATCAGGGAATGACTAGTTGGATAGGAGATATTATCATGGCAGGAATTATAGGGGTTATCCGGCTCCTAAAAAATAATAATAAATAAAGCAACCAAGAACATTAAATAAACCTGACCAGTGCACATTGCTACCCAAAGCTGCAGTGTTACCCCCTGATAGACCTGCAAGAGTTGTAAAAGAAATGTCCATCAGTTTCCACAGTAAGAGGGAGAAGGCTACAACGCATCTACTATACATGACTATTTAAAGGGATTGTCCAGGTGTAAACTATTGATGGTCCATAAATAGTAAATCATTGGGTCTCCACGCCCATGATTCCCATCAATCAGCTGTTTGGCTCACCAGTTGCAAAGATGATTTCTGCATAAAGCAGTCAGTTGCTTTGTACAGGGAACAAACAGCTCTGTTCCCACTGCAGTGGCCAGGCTTGGTACTGCAGACAAAGTTACCATTAAAGTGAATGGTAAGACAATATAGTGTGTATATAGCTCAATATAGCGGTTTAATAAGGCATAAGGAGAAAGAATCCAAAAAACAGGTCGGCTTTTTCAACTAAAACTTCCTCTTTATTATTCCAAGATTAAAAATGGACAGGCTTCACGCTGAAAGCGTTTTGGCTAGACCAATAGCCTTTTTCAACAACTGAAGGGCTGTCACAGTGCAGAGGCATCAGCCCTATTCTCATCCCCACAGTGAAAGACTAGAAGCAATGGGATGAAACTGAAAGGGAGGAAACACAGATTAGATAGTAGACAGTGAGGGGGATCAGTGAGTGGAACAGGTTACCACGGGAGGTCGTGAATTCTCCTTCAATGGAAGTGTTCAGAGGCCGGACATCTGTCTGGGATGATTTAGTGATTCTGCACTGAGCAGGGAGTTGGACCCGATGACCCTGGAGGACCCTTCCAACTCTACCATTCTATGAGGATGGGGCATGGTGTAATTCCACATGCTGACTCTTCTTTCCCCAATATCTGCCATCAGGGGAGATTCAGAACACCGGCACTCACATTGGATGGTTGGCCAGTCCAACCAAAATTAGTGGATTTAGTAGACATTTATTTAAGGTGCCTTCTCACCTGGAATTTCCTAAAGAATTGTTGTCTGCTACTTGGTGTTTCAATGCTTGTTCATGCCCTCTGTGTGTTCCTCCATTCTACATCTTCACTCCTTTTTGTTGTCTTAATACCTAACACTTGCTTCTGGTCCTGATATTTCTTATATGAAGTTCTGGTACTGACTCCTAACAACAGCTCACAGTTCGGACTCTGGTTCTAACCTTGGTTGTATCCTGGTAATGGTGCTGCTCTTTATCTGTGATCTGGATCTCAAATGTTCCCGATTTGGACTCTGGTTCCCTCCTGGATTTGTTTCTAATCTGAACCGGTTCACACTCCTGACTACGTATATTAGTCCTAAATCTGATTCTTTCCAATATACATCTGTTCTTGATTCATCTCCTGGTTCTGATCCTGGTTTGGCTCCTGCTCCTGACTACGGGCTACATCTCCTGGTTCTCGATTTGGAATCCTCTTATCAAGTTCTTCTGCTGCTGCAGCTCTGCTCACATTTTCTGCCATTCGGAGACTCCTCTGAGGACTGTGATCTGGGAATCCTCTTACAGGAAGAGATTGAATGTGAAGACCAAAGCATTTCTTAGACTCCTGACTTCAGTTTAGTCTGGTGATGGTCAATCTCATCATGGTAGAGGGTCTAAGGTGTTCTAATCAGTAACAATGGTGCTAACTAACCCCAGATCTTCTGAAGACATAACCAGCCTGCCTTCCCATAGAAGAATATTGAAGATGGACTGCCCTGCACCATATCTAAAGTCTTCTGTCTATAGACTTAGTTTAATTCAATTTTAACTTGTGTGTCTTCTTCAGATCTCCCAACTAATGTGGCTGCCAGCACAGGTTCAGCAATTATTTCTAGGTCGCAAATGACGACAATATCCCGCTCAGGAGATACTCAGAAACCTGGCATGAGCTCAGGATCGCCTGTAAATAGCGTGCCCTCTGCTGATCCAAATATGAGATTAAGTACTCAATCCGTGTCCACCGCTGCTCCAGCACCCGATGAGACAACAGCATCTTCAAGTGGAGGTTCTACCAATCCAAGTGTAAGCTTAAAAAACACTTCTGGTGCAAGTGGTCCGTCGGTACCTGGAGAGACAACAGGATCTTCAAGTGTTGTGTCTACTAATCCAAGAGTATCTACAGCTCCGAGTGTCAGCTTAGAGACCACATCTAAAGTGACTGGTCTACCAGAATCCGTGAAGACAACAGGATCTTCAAGTAGTGTAACTACTAATCCAAGTGTAAGCTTGAAAACCGCATCTGGAGTCAGTGGTCCTTCAGTACCTACAGAGAGAGCAAGAACTTCAAGTGGTGTGTCTAATAATCCAAGTGTAAGCTTAGAAACCCCATCTGGAACAAGTGGTCTTCCAGGAACAGGAAAGACTAATGGCCCTTCAGCATCTGGACGGACAACAGGATCTTCAAGTGGTGTGTCAAGTGTAAGCTTAAAAACCCCTCCTGGGGTAAGTGCTCTTACGGGATCAGAGATGACCACTAGACCTTCAGTATCTGGTGAGGTAACAGGAACTGGTGCAGTGAGTCCTTCTGTACCCGGAGTGACCATCCCAGCTACTAGAAATGGTGATTCTACATCTTCTCTTATTCCACGGTAGACATGCAGCAAAATGTAACATATTATTGTAAAATGACTCTCTGTGCCGCAGTTTATTTGTACTTTCTATAGTTTTGCACTGGTTTTTGTTGTTTTATGATAACAATGTATTTTTAAAAACTTAGCATATTATAGCTTCACACAGAAAGTTATCACAGTCAGTTTAACCTTTGCTACATCTATATGTTATCATTAAGAATTATTATTATGGCTTCGCCCAGAGCCTAAAAGCAGGCTGAGGCTAATTGTATCAACCAGAGACCACTAAATCAACGATCTGACCATTTTGCAGGTGGCGTTTCAAGTGACTCTGCAACAACTAGAGGTGCGGGGTCGAATTCAGATGCTTCAGCTGCCATAACAGGCTCTGCAGCCACTTCCAAGTCTGGAGGAGTATCAGGAATAAGTGGCTCTCAGAGTCCTGGTATGGTTACAGGATCTACAAATGGTGGTTCCATCACTGGTTCAAATGAAAGCCCGAAGACCACAGCAGGTACAGGGGGCCCTTCTGTATCTGGAGTGACCATCCCAACTACCAAAAATGGTGAGTCTATATCGTCTCATATTTAATTTTATGTGATCATTATTGATTATTGCTATGGCCCCACTAAGAGGCTAAAACAGGCTAACAGAAGCTGGGTACAACCATCCTTTCAGGTTTCTCCTGCATCAGTGCCTGTATGGGTACTAGAGAGGATTCATGCATGGATGCTGCCTGGTTGTGGGCATCAAAATGGGCACCATTATGATTGGAGCTCTTGAGTGATGCCACGCGCTTGGGGCTTCTTTATGTATGACAGCTTTCAGTTGGGTAATTTATGCAGACTGCTTTGGCTCAGGATAATGTATGAGACCAAATATAGTTGAAATGAATGTGTGGACATTGTAACTGATCCTTATTGAATGCAGGGGGGATAGTATCGGGGCAATCACCAGTTGGGGAGGAGATATTATCATTGCTGGAATTAAATGGGTTATTACGATTCTAACAAATAATGTTTAGACAGCAACCAGGTAGATTGAAAACTGACTAGTGAAATTTATTGGCCACATCTGCAGTATTACCCCTTGATGGACCTTCAAGAGTTGTGAGAGGTCCATAAGAGTCCGTTAACAGAGAACAGGCTACAGTGCTTCAACTGTATGTGATTATTTAAAGGGGTTGTCCAGTTATAAACTATTGATGATCTTACTGCAGGACAAGGGTTTGCTGCCTGGGATCTCTGCTGATCAGCTATTCAGGAAGCTCAATTCCTGCTGCAGATACCAAGCTTGGCATTATAGAAAAACTTCCCATTGAAGTGAATGGCCTGCAATACTAAGCCTGGGCACTGCAGAGGGAACGGAGCTATCTGCTTCCTGCAGAAATCAGTTCAGTGCATGAAAACACCAGGAGTGGGCAACAGCTGATCAGTGAGAGGCCTGGGTGGTGGATCCCCAGTAATCTATCATGGGTCATAAAATTCTACAACTGGACAACCCCTTAACATTACAGGACGTAAATTTACCATCTGCACCATCCCACAGCGGTAGCCGGCTGTTACTGATAGCCGACCTCCACCTGCAACAGCAGGGATTGGTAAGAATAGTGATCCCACTGTAACTCCCTGCATTCTGCAATCAATGTACATTGCGGCATGTAAAGGGTTCACAGAGGGCGCTCAGAAGTCTGATGGTTGTACTGGGAAGGTCGATGGAAAGTACTGCAATGCATTATCACAGTGATCATAACTGTTGTGGTTCAACTCCCCTACAGGGACATAAAAATGTAAAGAGAATAAATAAAAAATTGTGTATAAGAAACAAAAAAAACAAAAATAACAAACAAAAACTTAAAGAAAACAAACCTGTTTTGTGCACTTTCCCTTTTCTCTTGACATTTTTTTTAAATCCCACCTATTTGGTATCATTATACCCATAATGAACTGTACAATAAATTAAATGCATTATTTATCCTGGACGGCAAAAAACGTTAAAAGACACGAAAATAACATTCATTTTGCCTCCCAAGTAACGCTATTAAAGTGATCAAAATAACCGGATGTAACCCAAAACAAAACAAATAAACGTCACGCAAAAAGCAAGCCCTCACAGAGCTCATCCATGGAAATATAAAGAAGCTGTGGGACTTTGAATGCAACAATATAAAAATAATATTAATTTCTAAAAAAAAAAGGTTTTTACTGTGCAAAAGTGGAAAAACCAAAAAACAATAAAATAATTTGTATCTTTGTAATCGTACCGACTCGCAGAAAAAAATGTGTTATGTAATTTATGCTCTATGATTAACGCTGTAGAAAACAAATGGCAGAACTTGTGCTTTTTCTCCCAGTTCTCCTCCAAAAAAAAAGTTCTACAATAAATTATATGTACCCAAAAATGGTACCAATAAAAACTGCAGTTTGCCACACAAAAAACATCCCTCATGCGGCCGTGTCGATGGAAAAATCAAATAGTTATGGCTTTTAAAAAAGTGGAGATGAAAATCCCCCCAAAATCGTGTCCCTATCGCCAAAATAGGCCGTGTACTTAAAGGGGTTAATAATCCGATCTCAATCCAAGCAATTATTGCCCCTTTTAAACGTAGAATAAAGCTGGCCAAACGCTTCCAATAGCTGTTCACAAGCAAGTCCTCCAGACTCGCTCCATACATAGAATCCCATTTCGGCGTTCATGTTTTCTCAGCGGGAAGAAGGCAGTACGCTGCAGTTAGACATTTCTGGCGACAGCTTGTCTGCCCTGATTATAAAAGGATCGGTCACGTTGTAATTCAAAATGTCCAATTCTGTTTTACCCAATATCTCCTCTCAGAGTCAGAACACCGTCACTCACATCAGATGGTCAGCCAGTCCTGACCATGGCATTGACTTTAGTCTACATTCATCTAATTTGCCTGGGCACCTCTACACTGGAATCTTCTGAATCACTGCTGTCTGTTACTCGGTGTTTCAGAGGTTTTTCTGGTCCCTCTCTGTATTCCTACATTCTACATGTACACTCCTTATTGTTTGCTAAACATTACTATCACTTGTTTCGGGTCCTGGTATTTCCTATATCAACTTCTGCTAACTGACTCCTGGCAAACTGTCACGGTTCTCACGCTGGTTGTATCCTGGTAATGGTGCTGCTCTTTATCTGTGATCTGGATCTCAAATGTCCCTGATTTGGACTCTGGTTCCCTCCTGGATTTGCTTCTAATCCGAACTGGTTCACGCTCCTGCCAACATATATTAGTTCTTTATCTGGTTCTACCTTGATTTCATCTGTATCTGATTCATCTCCTGGTTTTGACTCCTAACTCCTGATGCTGGTTCGGCTCCTGCTCCTGACTACGGGCTACGTCTCCTGGTTCTGGGTCTGGTATCATCTTACTCCATTTCTGCTGCTGCAGCTTTGCTCATGTTTGCCACCATTTGGAGACCACTCTGAGGAAGAGAGTGAATGGGAAGATCAAAGAATTTCTAAGAATCTGGTGATGGTCAAACTCGTCATGGTAGAGGGTCTTAGGTGTTCGAATCAATCACATTGGCACTTGCTAACCCAAATCTTCTAAAAGCAGAAGCAGAGGACTGCCCGCCTTTCCATAGAGGGATATAAAAGGAGTTTTCTTGGAACAAGCTAAAATAGTAACAGCAAGATAAATGTCTAATCTTCTTCAACAACGTCTTCAGTTTTGTTTGATTCCGGAAAAATCAAACACGCAATTCTTCTGTACATTGCTAACATGTTGTAGCATCTTGTACGATTGTTGGTTCACAGTGAACAAAGAGGCAACTTTATAGTCTTCTGCATATTGACTTAGTTTAATACGATTTTAACTCCTGTGTCTTCTTCAGATCTCCCAACTAATGTGGCTGCCAGCACAGGTTCAGGAATGATTTCTATGTCTGAAATAACGACCTTATCCATCTCAGGAGACACTCAGAAACCTGGAATGAGCACAGGATCGCCTCCTAATAGCGCGTCCTCAACTGATCCAAATGTGCGATTAAGCACTCAATCTGGGGCAACTGCTGCTTCAGGGAGTGATGGGACAACAGCATCTTCAAATGGTGCTTCTAACGATCCAAATGTAAGCATAAAAACACCATCTGGAACCAGTGGTCCATCAGTGCCTGGAGAGACAACAGGTTCTTCAAGTGGTGTATCTACTAATCCAAGAGTATCTACTTCTCCGAGTGTAAAAATCACATCTGAAGTGACTGGTGTACCAGAATCTGGAAAAACAACAGGATCTTCCAGTGGTGTTACTAATACTCCAAGTGTAAGCTTGGAAACCACATCTGGAGTCAGTGGTCCTTCAGTACCTGCAGAGGGAACAAGAACTTCAAGTGGTGTGTCTACTAATCCAAACATAAGCTTAAAAACCCCATCTGGAACAAGTGGTCTTCCAGGAACAGGAAAGACTAGTGGCCCTTCAGTATCTGGTCAGACAACAGGATCTTCAAGTGGTGTGTCTAGTACTAATCCAAGTGTAAGCTTAAAAACCCCTCCTGGGGTAAGTGCTCTTACGGGATCAGAAATTACCACTAGACCTTCAGTATCTGGAGAGGTAACAGGAACTGGTGCAGTGAGTCCTTCTGTACCCGGAGTGACCATCCCAACTACTAGAAATGGTGATTCTACATCTTCTCTTATTCCACGGTAGACATGCAGCAAAATGTAACATATTATTGTAAAATGACTCTCTGTGCCGCAGTTTATTTGTACTTTCTATATTTTTTCACTGTTTTTTGTTGTTTTACAATAACGATATATTTTCAAAAACTTAGCATATGATAGCTTCACACAGAAAGTTATCACAGTCAGTTTAACCTTTGCTACATCTATATGTGATCATTAAGAATTATTTTTATGGCTTCACCAAGAGACTAAAAGCAGGCTGAGGCTAATTGTATCAACCAGAGACCACTAAATAAACTATCTGACCATTTTGCAGGTGGCGTTTCAAGTGACTCTGCAACAACTAGAGGTGCGGGGTCGAATTCAGATGCTTCAGCTGCCATAACAGGCTCTGCAGCCACTACCAAGTCTGGAGGAGTATCAGGAATAAGTGGCTCTCAGATTCCTGGTATGGTTACAGGATCTACAAATGGTGGTTCCATCAGTGGTTCAAATGAAAGCCCGAAGACCACAGCAGGTACAGTGGGCCCTTCTGTATCTGGAGTGACCATCCCAACTACTAAAAATGGTAATTCTACATCTTCCCGTATTCCATTATATGTGATCATTAATGATTTTTGTTATAGCTGTGTAGGAGTCTACAAACAGGCTAACAGAAGCTGTGTAGCAGTTTCAGGCACTGTGGTGGAGCCTCAGGTGTAGTAGCCACAGGTCTGGAGAATAGTCAGGGATGAGTCAGGAGTCAGTAACGGGAAGTCTCAGTTCGCAGTACAGATGGATAGGCAGGTAGCGTAGTCAGACGAGAAGCCAGGGGTCAACAGTTTGAGGTCTCAGTTGAATAGCAGAGGAGCAGGCAGAAGTAGAGCTTGATAGAGGCTTGGAGCACAATAATTACATGCTGGATCTGAGGCAGGTCAGCTTTTATAGGAAGTCCCAATTAGTGACAGGGTGGGGCCAGGACAGGGAGGCAGGAACTAGACTAGCAGGAAACATAGAACAAAGCTAGAGTCATGCAGGGGGAACTGTCCAAGGCTGGATGGCTCAATAGGGAGAACCACCGACTAGAGCGCAAAAGGCCACAGATTTGAACCCCGACAAGCTGGGTCCAACCATCTTTGCAGGGTTCTCCTTTGTCAGTGCCTGGTTGTGGGCATCAGTATGGGCACCTTTATGAATGGAACTATTGTGTGATACGATAAGCTTGGTGTCTCTTAATGAATGACCATTATGCCTTAGGTAGTTTAATGTTTAGATAGCATGCAAGTGGATTGTAAAACTAACTAGTGTACATTGTTAGCCAAATCTGCAATGTTCTTCTCGATTGACCTTCAAGATTTGTAAGAGTTCTCCATCAGTGTCCACAGACAGAGGGAGCAGGCTACAGCACATCTACTGTATCTGATTGTTGAAAGGGGTTGTCCAGTTGTAATATTTTGATGGCCTATCTTTAATAGTAGGTCAGCATAGGTTCACCGCTCATGATTCCCACCATAAAGCTGTCCACCTGTGCACAGAGCTGTATTCAGCCGGGGGCAGGCATCTCCGTGCCCACTGCAGTCACCTGGCTTGGCATTACAGGCAAAATTTCCACTGAAGTAAATGGATTGCAATACCAAGTTAGCCATGGTAGAAATCAGTTCAGTGCATGAGAGCACAGCCGCGGCTCTCAGGCAGTGAACCCCGCTTATTGATGATAGATCTTCAATAGTTCTTTATCTGCAATTTGGACCTCAATAATCTCAGTTTGGACTCTGGCTCTTCTTGGATTTTTGGTTTCTGCTGCTGACTAGTTCACACTCCTGCCTACATCCATTGGTTCGTAATTTGATTCTAACATAGTTTCATCTGTTCCCGTTTCATGTCCTGGTTTTGACTCTGGACCTTTGATCCTGGTTTGGCTTCTGGTTCTGACTACAGGCTACGTCTCTTGGTTCTGGGTGTAGAATCATTTGACTTCGGTTCCTGTCCTGCTGCAGCTCTGCTCACATTTTCCACCATTCGGAGACTCCTCTGAGGCCTGTGACCTGGGAATCCTCTTACAGGAAGAAATAAGGATTCCTAATGGTCCATTTACACGGGATGAGCTGTCGGGCAAAAGATGCCTGGTAGCTCATTCTAGTGATGCTCACTCCTGTGCTGTTACACAGGAGCGAGAATCACTGGCGTCGCTCACAGCGCTGGCTGAATGGGGGGGGGGGGGGGAGCGGACCGCGAAGCGTTCTTCCCCCACCAGCCTCCATTCACAGTAAACAGACAGCTGTTCAAAAGTGACCGACTGCTGTTTACAATGAATGGCACATCATTCATGTTTCTGCATGAAGAAACTGAATGCCTGAATAATTCTCATCCAGGTGCTGCATACATTTACACGGGGCGATTATTGTTCATGCTCCCACGAGAGGGCGAGAATTGGATGATTCTGATTGATAATCGTCCCATGTGAAAGGGCCATTAGACTCTCAAGCTCAGTTTAGTTTTGTCATGTATTGATCATGGTATAGGGTCCAAGGGTCCGTCTACACTACGCAATTATCGTCGATTGCCATCAGAGTCCGCTCATTCACTTGTGCAGCCTGTTTATACAGGCAGACACATCGTTGGCTCCTTCAAATGAGACATTGTTCAGTCATTCACATTCACTGTGTAAGTGAATGAGAACGACTGAACGATCGGTGTTTAAACTGAACAATAAGTGAATGAGCCAACAATGAAATGTATGCCTGCTGAAAGGAATGGTGAATGAAACGTGAAGGATTATTGTATGTCGTTTGCTCCTTGCCGATTATCGGTCAATTTAGCTCCTTTTAACAATTTTGTGAATGATAATCGCTCCGTCTAAAGGGCCTAAATCAGTCATAATGGCCCTTACTAACAACTCTAGGCACAACCCAATGACTGCCTGCCTTTCTATAGAGGGTTATAGAAGGAGCTCACTTGGAACTAACAAGCTAAAATAGTACAACAATACAAATATCTGATAGTTCTGCAACAACGTCTTCAATTCTCATGAAGTCCAGAAAACATAACCTTCCAATTCCTCAGTACATCGCTAAGGGGCAACAGAGGCTTGTAACAAATCCTGGTTAATAGTCAACTAATCGGCATCTGTTTGGTCTTTTTCATATACATTTAGATTCATTGAGTTTTAACTCGTGTGTCTTCAGATCTGCCAACTAATAGCAATCTCCCAGCAATTCATATCAGTCCAGTGCAGGGATCCACTGAGATGATTTCTGCCTGGCCTCCGCATTGGGAATCAAGCTGTCTGTTCAGGCAGAGGTTGGTTCAGTGCATAAGAACAAGGACTCGGGGAGCAGCGGATCAGTGAGCGGTCCCCCACTTATCTATGATTGGTCAGAAGTAGTTTGCAACTAAACAACACCTTTAAGTAACAATCCAGTCTCAATCCAAGTAAATGTTGCCCTATTTGGACTGAAGTTGGATACACTCTTTAGGCAGTACCAGCACAGGTTCAGCAATTATTTCTATGTCTGAAATAACAACGTTATCCATCTCAGTAGACACTCAGAAACCTGGAATGAGCACAGGATCGCCTCCTAATAGCGCGTCCTCAACTGGTGCTAATGTGCGATTAAGCACTCAATCTGGGGCAACTGCTGCTTCAGGGCGTGATGGGACAACAGCATCTTCAAATGGTGCTTCTAATGATCCAAATGTAAGCATAAAATCCACATCTGGAGCCAGTGGTCCATCAGTGCCTGGAGAGACAACAGGATCTACTAGTGGTGTGACTAATTCAAGAGGGTCTACTGTTCCGAGTGTAAGCTTAAAAACCCCATCAGGAGCAACTGGTCTTCCAGGATCAGGAAATACAACAAGATCTTTATTACCTAAAGAGACAACAGGTTTTTCAAGTGGTGTAACTAATCCAAATGTAAGCTTGAAAACCACATCTGGAGGTACACATCTTTCAGAATCCGGAAAGACAACAGAATCTTCAGTACCTGCAGAAGTAACAAGAACTTCAAGTGATGTGTCTACTAATCCAAGTGTAACCTTAAAAACTCCATCTGGAACAAGTGGTCCGTCAGTGCCTGGAGAAACAACAGGATCTTCAAGTCGTGTGACTACTAATCCGATTGTGAGCATAAAAACTCCATCTAGATCAAGTGGTCTTCCAGGATCAGGAAAAACTACTGGTCCTCCAGTGCCTGGACAGACAATTGGATCTTCAAGTGGTGTGTCTATTAATCCAAGTATAAGCTTAAAAACTCCATCTAGATCTAGTGGTCTTCCAGGATCAGAAAAGACCACTAGATCATTAGTATCTGGAGAGGTACCAAGATCTACAAATGGTGGTTCCTTCCCTGGTCCAAATGGAAGCACAAGAAGCACGGCTGGTACTGTTAGTCCTTCTGTACCTGGATTGACCACCCCTTCTACTAAAAATGGTGATTCTACATCTTCTCTTATTTAATGGTAGACATGTAGCACAATTCAACTTAACTCTAAACACACTGTAGTAAAATGTGCCGCAGTTTATTTGCCCCCACTATAGCTTTGCACTGGTTTTGGTTGTTCTAAGGTAGCAATAGATTTTCAAAAGCTTAACATCTGATAGCTTAACACAGAACATTATCACAGTCAAGTTATCCTTTGCTACATTTGTATGTGATCACTAATAATTAGAGATGAGCGAACGTGTTCGTCCGAACTTGATATCCGTGCGGATATTAGGGTGTTCGGGATGTTCGTTATTCGTAACGAACACCATGCGGTGTTCGGGTTACTTTCACTTCCTTCCCTGAGACGTTAGCGCGCTTTTCTGGCCAATTGAAAGACAGGGAAGGCATTACAACTTCCCCCTGCGTCGTTCAAGCCCTATACCACCCCCCTGCAGTGAGTGGCTGGGGAGATCAGGTGTCCGCCGAATATAAAAGTCGGCCCCTCCCACGGCTCGCCACAGATGCCGTGTGAGTTAGATGAGGGACAGTGCTGCTGGTACCGGAGCTGCTGTAGGGAAAGAATTGGTAGTTAGTGTAGGCTTCAAGACCCCCAAAGGTCCTTATTAGGGCCACTGATAGCTGTGTGTTGGCTGCTGTTAGCAGTGGCAATTTTTTTTTCTTCTCAAAATCGGCTCTGCAGAGCGTTGCACCCGGCATTAGGGACAGAAGTGTTGCATAGGCAGGGAGAGTGTTAGGAGTGAGTGTAGCCTTCAAGAACCTCAACGGTCCTTTCTAGGGCCATATTTAACCGTGTGCAGTACTGTGCTGCCTGCTGTTAGCTGTGCTGCATATTTTTTTTCTTCTCAAAATCGCCTCTGCAGAGCATTGCACCCTCCATTGATACTACAGGGAAAGAATTGTGTAGGCAGGGCCACAACACAGTTATTATTCATTGAATATACGCAGTGCGGCCTTTTGCTTGTAAAACAAGTGAAAAAAATTCTATTTGACCTGCCTCTGTCCGTCCTAAGGGCTGTGGACACGTGTCGGCTGCGTGTGCAACGTTTAAAAATCAGACGCACCCAGCTACGTTTTACTGCTGGCTTCGCCATTTGCTTTCCTTAATTGGGAAAAAAATACCAGCTCTGCCAGAGTTATAATAACTCTGCTACCCTCACATTCTGTGCCACATTAGCAGGGCCACAGCACAGTTATTAAACTTCTCATGTTCATTGAATATACGCAGTGCTGCCTTTTGGTGGAAAAAAACTGAAAAAAAATCTATTTGTCCTGCCTCTGTCCGTCCTAAGGGCTGTGTGTACGTGTCGGCTGCGTGTGCAACGTTTAAAAATCAGACGCACCCAGCTACGTTTTACTGCTGGCTTCGCCATTTGCTTTCCTTAATTGGGAAAAAAATACCAGCTCTGCCAGAGTTATAATAACTCTGCTACCCTCACATTCTGTGCCACATTAGCAGGGCCACAGCACAGTTATTAAACTTCTCATGTTCATTGAATATACGCAGTGCTGCCTTTTGGTGGAAAAAAACTGAAAAAAAATCTATTTGTCCTGCCTCTGTCCGTCCTAAGGGCTGTGTGTACGTGTCGGCTGCGTGTGCAACGTTTAAAAATCAGACGCACCCAGCTACGTTTTACTGCTGGCTTCGCCATTTGCTTTCCTTAATTGGGAAAAAAATACCTGCTCTGCCAGAGTTATAATAACTCTGCTACCCTCACGTTCTGTGACACATTAGCAGGGCCACAGCACAGTTATTAAACTTAGATTATTCATTCACTAGAGGCAGTGGGGCCTTTCGTTTTCAAAAAAGGGAAAAAATTATATTTGGCCTGCAGTCTTGCGCCAATTTATTTCCTGCCTGTGAAATCAAATCACTGGTAATACAGCATGCTGAGGGGTAGGGGTAGGCCTAGAGGACGTGGATGCGGCCGAGGACGCGGAGGGCCAAGTCAGGGTGTGGGCACAGGCCGAGCTCCTGATCCAGGTGTATCGCAGCCGACTGCTGCGCGATTAGGAGAGAGGCACGTTTCTGGCGTCCCCACATTCATCGCCCAATTAATGGGTCCACGCGGGAGACGGTTATTAGAAAATGAGCAGTGTGAGCAGGTCCTGTCCTGGATGGCAGAAAGTGCTTAGAGCAACCTATCGTCAACCCGCAGTTCTGCGCCGTCCACTGCTGCAAATCCGAATCCTCTGTCTGCTGCTCCTCCTTCCTCCCAGCCTCCTCACTCCACTACAATGACACCTGCTCAGGAGCGGGAACACTCCCAGGAACTGTTCTCGGGCCCCTGCTTAGATTGGGCAGCAGCGGTTCCTCTCCCACCAGAGGAGTTTATCGTCACTGATGCCCAACCATTCGAAAGTTCCCAGGGTCCGGGGGATGAGGCTGGGGACTTCCGCCAACTGTCTCAAGACCTTTCAGTGGGTGAGGAGGACGATGACGATGAGACACAGTTGTCTTGCAGTGAGGTAGTAGTAAGGGCAGTAAGTCCAAGGGAGCAGCGCACAGAGGATTCGGAGGAAGAGCAGCAGGACGATGAGGTGACTGACCCCACCTGGTGTGCAACGCTTACTCAGGAGGACAGGTCTTCAGAGGGGGAGTCAAGGGCATCAGCAGGGCAGGTTGCAAGAGGCAGTGCGGTGGCCAGGGGTAGAGGCAGGGCCAGACCGAATAATCCACCAACTGTTTCCCAAAGCGCCCCCTCGCGCCATGCCACCCTGCAGAGGCCGAGGTGCTCTAAGGTCTGGCAGTTTTTCACAGAGACGCCTGACGACCGACGAACAGTGGTGTGCAACCTTTGTCGCGCAAAGCTCAGCCGGGGAGCCAACACCAACAGCCTCACCACCACCACCATGCGCAGACATATGATGGCCAAGCACCCCACAAGGTGGGACGAAGGCCGTTCAACGCCTCCGGTTTGCACCCCTGGCTCTCCCCCTGTGCCCCAACCTGCCACTGAGATGCAACCCCCCTCTCAGGACACAAGCACTACCGCCTCATGGCCTGCACCCACACCCTCATCTCCGCTGTCCTCGGCCCCATCCAGCAGTGTAGTTCAGCGCACCGTCCAGCCGTCGCTTGCGCAACTGTTGGAGCGCAAGCGCAAGTACGCCGCCACGCACCCGCACGCTCAAACGTTAACCGTCCGCATAGCAAAATTCATCAGCCTTGAGATGCTGCCGTATAGGGTTGTGGAAACGGAGTTCTTCAAAAGTATCATGGAGGCGGCGGCCCCGCGCTACTCAGTTCCCAGTCGCCACTACTTCGTCCCAGCCCTGCACGACCACGTCTCCCGCAACATTGTACGCGCCCTCACCAACGCGGTTACTGCCACGGTCCACTTAACAACGGACACGTGGACAAGCACAGGCGGGCAGGGCCACTACATCTCCCTGACGGCACATTGGGTGAATTTAGTGGAGGCTGGGACAGAGTCAGAGCCTGGGACCGCTCACGTCCTACCCACCCCCAGAATTGCGGGCCCCAGCTCGGTGGTGGTATCTGCGGAGGTGTATGCTTCCTCCACTAAAGCACCCTCCTCCTCCTCCTCTGTCTCGCAATCAAGATGTGTTAGCAGCAGCATGTCGCCAGCAGTCGGTGTCGCGCGGTGTGGCAGCACAGCGGTGGGCAAGCGTCAGCAGGCCGTGCTGAAACTACTCAGCTTAGGCGATAAGAGGCACACGGCCCACGAACTGCTGCAGGGTCTGACAGAGCAGACCGACCGCTGGCTTGCGCCGCTGAGCCTCCAACCGGGCATGGTCGTGTGTGACAACGGCCGTAACCTGGTGGCGGCTCTGCAGCTCGGCAGCCTCACGCACGTGCCATGCCTGGCCCACGTCTTTAATTTGGTGGTTCAGCGCTTTCTGAAAAGCTACCCACGCCTGTCAGACCTGCTCGTAAAGGCGCGCCGGCTCTGCGCACATTTCCGCAAGTCCCACACGGACGCTGCCACCCTGCGCACCCTGCAACATCACTTTAAGCTGCCAGTGCACCGACTGCTGTGCGACGTGCCCACACGGTGGAACTCTACGCTCCACATGTTGGCCAGGCTCTATGAACAGCGTAGAGCTATAGTCGAATACCAACTCCAACATGGGCGGCGCAGTGGGAGTCAGCCTCCTCAATTCCTTTCAGAAGAGTGGGCCTGGTTGGCAGACATCTGCCATGTCCTTGGTAATTTTGAGGAGTCTACCCAGGTGGTGAGCGGCGATGCTACAATCATTAGTGTCACCATTCCTCTGCTATGCATCTTGAGAAATTCCCTGCAAACCATAAAGGCAGCTGCTTTGCGCTCGGAAACGGGGGCGGTGGAAGACAGTATGCCGCTGGATAGTCAGGGCACCCTCCTGTCTATTTCTCAACGCGTACAGGAGGAGGAGGAGGAGCATGAGGAGGATGAGGAGGAGGGGGAAGAGACAGCTTGGCCCGCTGCTGACGGTACACCGGCTGATTGCCTGTCATCCTTTCAGCGTGTATGGCCGGAGGAGGAGGAGGAGGAGGATCCTGGCAGTGATCTTCCTAGTGAAGACAGCCATGTGTTGCGTACAGGTACCCTGGCACACATGGCTGACTTCATGTTAGGATGCCTTTCTCGTGACCCTCGCGTTGCACGCATTCTGGCCATGACGGATTACTGGGTGTACACACTGCTCGACCCACGCTATAAGGAGAACCTGCCCACTCTCATTCCCGAAGAGGAAAGGGGTTCGAGAGTGTTGCTATACCACAGGACCCTTGCGGACAAGCTGATGGTAAAATTCCCAGCCGACAGCGCTAGTGGCAGAAGGCGCAGTACCGAGGGCAAGGTAGCAGGGGAGGTGCGGAGATCGAGCAGCATGTACATCCCAGGCAGTGCAACAGTCTTTAAGGGCCTGGCCAGCTTTATGGCTCCCCACCAAGACTGTGTCACCGCTCCCCAGTCAAGGCTGAGTCGGCGGGAGCACTGTAAAAGGATAGTGAGGGAGTACGTAGCCGATCGCACGACCATCCTCGGTGACGCCTCTGCCCCCTACAACTACTGGGTGTCGAAGCTGGACACGTGGCCTGAACTAGCGCTGTATGCCCTGGAGGTGCTTGCTTGTCCTGCGGCTAGCGTCTTGTCGGAGAGGGTGTTTAGTGCGGCTGGGGGAATCATCACAGATAAGCGTAGCCGCTTGTCAACCGACAGTGCCGACAGGCTTACACTCATCAAGATGAACAAAGCCTGGATTTCCCCAGACTTCTGTTCTCCACCAGCGGACAGCAGCGATACGTAAGCAATACGTAGGCTGCACCCGCGGATGGAAGCTACGTTCTCTCTCACCATCCAAAACGGGGACATTTCTGCTTCATCAATCTGTGTCTAATATTCCTCCTCCTCCTCTTGCTCCTCCTCCTGAAACCTCACGTAATCACGCTGAACGGGCAATTTTTCTTAGGGCCACAAGGCTCACTCAAATAATTTTTCTGAACAATTTTTATAAGTTTCAATGCGCTTAAAAGCGTTGGAACTTTAACTTGAACCAATTTTTCGTTACACTGGGCTGCCTCCAGGCCTAGTTACCACTTAAGCCACATTAACCAAAGCGATTCACCTGCCATCTTGGTTGGGCATGGCCAATTTTTACTGAGGTACATTAGTACTGTTGGTACACCAATTTTTTGGGGCCCTCACCTACAGTGTAATCATAGCAATTTGTATGTTCTTCGCCTGCACTCATGGTACAGAAAGGTGTGTGGGGTTGGCCTACACTTTAGCTACATAAATGTAACTTGGGCCTTGGCTATACTAAGGCTACTGAAATGGAACTAAGACTGCGCTCCCACTATACTGCTGCTTCAGAATTGTTACTGGGGCCTGTCTTGAGTGCTACTATTGCTGACATGGAACGAAGACTGCGCTCCCGCTATACTGCTGCTTCGGAATTGTTACTGGGGCCTGTCTTGAGTGCTACTATTGCTGACATGGAACGAAGACTGCGCTCCTCCTATAATGCTGCTACTGATATGTTAGTGGGGCCTGTCCTAATGCTACGGCTGAAATGTTACGAATTCTGGGCTCTGCCTATACCGCTGCTAATGGTATGTCTCTGGGGTGTGGAAACAGAGGCTTCCCAAAGACATGATGGCGGCGAGGCCATTTCCCACCAACGCGGTTACTGTTAAGGTGCATATAACCACGGACACGTGGAGAGGACACGTAGTGCCTCAAAAACATCCCCCTCCTCCTCCAACAGGGAAAACATTCTTGGCAAATGCCTTTGCATTGGTTCGTCTGGTGGCAGTCCAAGAATTTCACCTTTACCGACACAACAAGAGAGCCCCCACACCATCCCCCCGCCACGGCCCACTTAATCCTGGCCGCATTCCGAAAACCAACAAAATACAACCGTGCTACTAGGTCCGCAGTCACCACCACATTACCACCAACGCGGTTACTGTTAAGGTACATATTACCAGTCTGACTGGGGCATGCAGACACCTTGACAGAATGAATATGCCCACGTGTGCAGCTCCTGATGGCGGTGGCACAGGATTATATTTCTCATTGCTTCTGTACAGCATTGTGGGCTATTGCCCCGCCCCTTTTAAAGAGGGTCGCTGCCTAGCCGTGCCAACCCTCTGCAGTGTGTGCCTGCGGTTCCTCCTCATGGCAGACGCACTTCTAAATAGACATGAGGGTGGTGTGGCATGAGGGCAGCTGAAGGCTGCGCAGGGACACTTTGGTGTGCGCTGTGGGGGGGAGGGGGGGCGGTTGGTCAGCATGTAACCCAGGAGAAGTGGCAGCGGAGTGTCATCCAGGCAGTGATTGTGCTTTGTTGTAGCTAGTGTGGTGCTTAGCAAAGGTATGCCATGCTAATGAGGGCTTTTCAGAAGTAAAAGTTGTTGGGAGGGGGGGGGGCCCACTCTTGCCGGTATTGTGGCTTAATAGTGGGACCTGGGAACTTGAGATGCAGCCCAACATGTAGCCCCTCGCCTGCCCTATCCGTTTCTGTGTCATTCCCATCACTTTCTTGAATTGCCCAGATTTTCACACATGAAAACCTTAGCGAGCATCGGCGAAATACAAAAATGGTCTGGTCGCCCATTGACTTCAATGGGGTTCGTTATTCGAAACGAACCCTCGAACATCGCGGGAAGTTCGTTTCGAATAACGAACACCCGAACATTTTGGTGTTCGCTCATCTCTACTAATAATTATTTTTACGGCTTCACTAAATACCTGAAAGCCAGCTGAGCCTAATAGTATCAGGATCCAATCAGAAACCACTAAATGAATTATCTGGCCGTTTAACAGATGGCATTTCAAATAACTTTGCAACAACTCCAAGTCCCGGGGGGAATTCAGATGCTTCAGCTGCCATAACAGGTTCTGCAGCCACTTCCAAGTCTGGAGGAGTATCAGGAATAAGTGGCTCTCAGAGTCCTGGTATGGTTACAGGATCTACAAATGGTGGTTCCATCAGTGGTTCAGATGAAAGCCCGAAGACCACAGCAGGTACAGGGAGCCCTTCTGTATCTGGAGTTACCATCCCAACTACTAAAAATGGTGATTCTACATTTTCTCATATTCCATTATATATGATCATTACTGATTATTGCTATGGCCCCGCTAAGAGGCTAAAAACAGGCTAACAGAAGCTGGGTACAACCATTCTCCAGGGTTCTCCTGTGTCAATGCCTGTATGGGTACTAGAGAAGGTTCACCCATGGATGCTGCCTGGTTGTGGGCATCGATAAGGGCATCATTATGATTGAAGCTATTGTGTGGTGCCATAAGCTTGGGGATCCTTTTTGGATGACCGTTATGCACAATGGTTTGGCCAGATTATAATGTATGAGAGAAACTATGGCTAAAATGAATGTGTGGACTAGGTGACTGATACTTACTGAATGGGGATGGGGATAATTTCAGGACAGTCACTAGTTGGGGAGCAGTTATCATGGTGGCAGGAATTGAAAGGGTTATCCAGATTCTGATCAATTATTTTCAGACAGTAACAAAGTAGATTAAAAACATTGACTAATGCCCATTGTTAGCCACATCTGCAGTGTTACCCCTCAATGAACCTTCAAGAGCTGGAAGTGAGATGTCAATCAGTGTCCACAGATGGAGAGAGCAGGCTGCAGTGCATCTACTGTATGGAATCGTTTAAAGGGGTTTTCCAGCTATAAACTATAGGTGGCCTATCCAAAGCATAGGCCATCAAAAGGAGACCAGCGGGGGTCCACAGCCCAGGATCCTCACCAATTGGCTATTCAAGAGGCCAGTGCGTTTCTGCCCTGAGCTGGTTTCTAAATTGAAATAAATGGGCAGTAATATCAAACCTAACCACTGCAGTGGAAACGGTGCCTTCTGCTTCTGTCAGAAATCATGACAACACTGGCCCAGTGAACAGCTGAACAATGAGGCTTTTGGGCCATTATAGATTATTAATGACCTATCCTAAGGATAGGTCATCAGTAGTTTACAACTGGACAACCACTTTATTCACCCATCTTGTCTCAAGCCACATAAATCTAGACTAAAGCTGTTAATACATTTTAGATAGCTTCAGACAGCAATTCCTCCCAACTTCCATTATACACATGCAATTTGGGTTTGGGTAAGCATGCATGATTTCTCAATGGGAAGAGAGGAGTAATTCTTAGCTATACATTTCTGGTGGCGACTTATCTTTCCTGAGAACAAAAGGATCAGATATTTCAACATGCCCAAGTCTCCCTTTTCCAATATCTGTCATCATGGGACAGTCAGAACACCCTCGTTCAAATTGGATGGTTGGCCAGTCCTACCAATATCAGTGGATCCAGCCGACATTCGTCTAATGTGCCTTCTCACCTTCATGTTGGGATTTCCTGAAGCATTGTTGTCTGTTCCTCAGTGTTTCATTGTTTTTTTCCGGACCCCCTCTGTGTCCCTACATTCTACATGTACACTGCTTATTGTGGTCCTCAGTCCTAATAACTAACACTTGTTTTGGGTCCTGATATTTCCTATATGAACTTCTGGTACTGACTACTGGTAGTGTCTCATGGTTCTGACTCTACCTCTAAACTTAGTTCTATTCCGTATTGGTATTGTACTTTCTCTATGATACGGACTTCACATCTCATCATTTGGACTCCTGGATTTGTTTCTCCTGGCTACATCTATTAGATCGTAATTTGGTTCTACCCCGGTTTCATCTGATCCTGATTCATCTCCTAGTTGTGACTCCTAACTTCTGATCCTGGTTTGGCTCCTGCTCCTGACTATTACTCCAGTTCTCCTGCTCCAGCTCTGCTCACATTTGCCACCATTCAGAGACGACTCTGAGGCCCGTGACTTGGGAATCCTCTTACAGGAAAAGATATAATGTGAAGACCAAAGGATTCCTTAGACTCTGGATCTTAGTTTATTCTGGTCATGGTTAATCTCATCATGGTAGAGGGTCTAAGGTGTTCTAATCAGTCACAATGGCGATAACTAACCCAAATCTTCTGACGGCATAACCAAACGACTGCAGGCTTTTCCATAGAGGAATATAGAAGGAGATTTCTTGGAACTAACAAGATAAAATAGTACCATCAACACAAAGCTCTATGAGCGCTGCAACAGATTCTGACTGCGAGCCTGAGTACCTTCTTCTCCTGTAATGCGGGTGACTGCAGTGGCTCGCCGTCGGTCATGCGCAGTACAGTTTTTTTTTCTTTTAATATTTGTATTTCCTGCGCTGCCACTTAGAGATGACACAGGTACCCACGGGCAATATTCAATGTTAATTGCGTATGGAATGTGGGTCAAACAGCCTCCATTGACTTCAATGGAGAGCCATTCACAGCAAAATAGAGTATGCTGTGATTTTTGCTGCGGATCCCCTGCACGGACGCCGATCGTAGATACTGCATTTCGAATCCGCCAGTGTGACCCCAGATACAATGTAACATTACATCCGTCTACCCAAAAAACATTAAAGAGGCTTACAGCATCAGGATATAAGAACATCAGCATGGGAAACAGAAACCTGGGCCTTCTTAGTCTGTAATACAAAATTCCAGTCACTTGTTATTTCATTAAGTAATTAGTCTTTTCTGTTACAAGTAATTTACTTTCCTGAGATGATTCCACAGGTAGAGGGCAAACCCAGCTTGGAACCACTGAATCTACGAAGGATAACGCAAATGTTCCCACTACAAAAGTGACAGATGGAGGTTCAGTAACTGGGGACAAATCCAAAACTACATCATCATCAACAACAACCACAACAACAGCAACAGGCGGAGCTGAAGCCGGTAACACCATTATATTATAACTGTAAAAGACCAAGATATGATCTATAAAACTAAAAATATTTTTATAGTATTACATCCTGTGCCTTTGTTGCATCAGGTTAACTCACTATTCTGCTGGTGGAGTCACTGTGTACATACATTACTTATCCTGTACTGCTCCTGTGTTATATCCTGTATTATACTCCAGAGCTACACTCACTATTCTGCTGGTGGGGTCACTGTGTACATACATTACTTATCCTGTACTGCTCCTGAGTTACATCCTGTATTATACCCCAGAGCTGCACTCACTATTCTGCTGGTGCAGTCACTGTGTACATACATTACTTATCCTGTACTGATCCTGAGTTACATCCTGTATTATACTCCAGAGCTGCACTCACTATTCTGTTGGTGGAGTCACTGTGTACATACATTACTTATCCTGTACTGATCCTGAGTTACATCCTTTATTATACTCCAGAGCTGCACTCACTATTCTGCTGGTGGAGTCACTGTGTACATACATTACTTATCCTGTACTGCTCCTGAGTTACATCCTGTATTATACTGCAGAGCTGCACTCACTATTCTGCTGGTAGAGTCACTGTGTACATACATTCCTCACCCTGTACTGAGTTACATCCTGTACGATCACATACAATATCACAGAGTAAATCTGTTGTATCTGTGAATTTTTATGCAGATTTTGGTGTGGATTTTCACTCTTTGTGTCGTAGTGAATGAATCCCATGATGCATTTCTGCAGCACACGGAGCGTTCTGTGGATTTGGAAGAATTGCAGCATGACTCTCTTCTGCTGTGGATTTCTTTAAACCTCATTCACAAACCTTGTACATTGCTGTAGTATTTTGGCTCACGTTCTGAAACTGTAATTCTGCAGCAATGCCACTGTATGTGAACGCTCCCTTGTACTCCAGAGCTGCACTCTCTTGTCTGCTGATTGTTATTGTAAAAAGTCAATGACATCGTCAACGAACCCCTACCAGCTTAGCTGAACTCCTATAATACTGGGGCAGTTCGTTTTTCCCCCAATCAGCTGATTGTGCAGTTCATGGAGTAAAGATGGTACTTCCCAGAATATAATGCTCTGTGCAGACACTGAACAAGCAGGGAATGCTGGGAGATTTCTGCTCTTAAGTAAAATTCTGGATACTGTGATGTTGTATGTTAAAGTCCTGAGCAAAGCAAAAACTAACCTAGGAATGTTTCCCCATTTCCCTCCTTTAGCAGAGTCTGAAGGAACCAGCTTGTTCCCTGTGTATGGCCGGGTGATACTTGGATTATTAGCGGTGCCCTGTGCTCTGTGTTTATTAATACCCTGTTTGGTAAGTAATCAATTACTAATAGGTTAGCCATCTGCAATGCAGCAGACATATACACACCCGATGTCTTATACTGTACTGTATATTACATTAGATTATAACTTTTGCCCATTGAGCCGACTGGGAAAATATAACAATCTACATTTATATGGATTCCATCATTATACCCGGATCTGCACCCTCCAACAAACGCATGGCGTTCCAGTATGCACTGGGAGTCTGCAAAATGTGCATTTTTGGCCATTGTTAGGGCCAGCGCTCAACAAATCCCGGCAGCCCGGTTGCTAATATTGTATAGAAATGTATTGATAGAGAAAATCTTGTTGGAGTGTTTTATACTGATACCAGATAACTGAGAAAGTCTAAGTGGCTCCCCAACTGCACCGTATTTTGGCCTGTCTGGCTTGGGGCAATAACTTATTATTGGTGTACAGTGATACCTTGGGTTAAGAGTGCCTCAACTTACAAGCTTTTTGATCTGAGAGCAGGCTCTCTCCCGAATTTTTGCTTTGCCTTAAGAGCAAAAACTTGGGTTACAAGCCTTGCTCTCAATGGGGCCGCCGCATTAAAAGCAATGGCCTGCCGACAACCCTTGCAGTGATTTTCGGGGAAGGGCTTTAAATATAAGCCTTTCCCTGAAATTATCCCTAGCTGCAGTAAAAAAATTAATAAAATATATACTCACCTGTATGCCGGGGCTCAGGCGTGTCTAGCCGCCATTTGTTCTCCCTGCATTTTTAATCCCCACCTGCTGAAAAGCTTCAGAGCAGTGCAGGGAGAACAAGCGGCGGCTAAACGTGCCTGAGCCCCGGCAGACAGGTGTGTATATATTTTATTAATTTTCTTACTGCAGCTAGGGATAATTTCAGGGAAGGGCTTATATTTAAAGCCCTTCCCCAAAAGTTACTGCAGGGATGTCGGTGTACTATTGCTTTCAATGGGGCAACACCATCCCCATTGAAATCAGTGTAGCGCCTCATGATCCGGAATGGATTAATGGGTTTTCCATTCATTTCGGTGGGAAAACTGGTTTGGGATTAAGAGCTCCATCACGGAATGAATTAACTCTTAACCCAAGGCACCGCTGTATTTACAAAATTTACTGTTCTGATTTCTTCATATATCTTTATAGTGGTTAGAACTCCTTTTTCTTACACGGAGCTCCAAAGCAAGTTACCTGATAAAATTCTGGTTGTCTGTAGCCACCAGTAGGGGGAGCTCCCTGCACACAGATTTATACAGCCACCACTAGAAGGCAATCACTGTATATAGATGATACAACCACCACTAGAGGGAGCTACCTACATACAGATATACATAACTACCACTAGGGGGAAGCTCCCTGTGTATGGGATATATACAGCCACCATTACAGACTGCTACCTACATGGGTAACTCTCTACATACAGGTTATATAGCCATCACTAGGAGGAGTGCACTACAGACTGATTATTCAGCCACCATTAGGCCGCCTGCACACGGGCATATTTACATTGCTGAATCCGGGGCAGGTGTCTATAGCACGCTATGGAAAACCACTTTTTCCTGCACACAAGCGGAAATCGCAATTTTCTGCTCATGGAGGAAAAATCGCAGCATGCTCTATTTTTGTGCGGTGTCCGCACGGAAGGCTTCTATTGAAGTAATTGGAAGCTGTCCAAAGCGCGGCTCTTCAGAGCCATCCAGACCATACACAGCACAGGGAAAGAAGAGAAATGACCGGTATGTGGGTCCACCGGCGGGCACAGGGTTAGATTCCGGTGCGGGATCATACATCCAGAATCTGACCTGTCTGTGTGCAGCCGGCCTTAGGGGGAGCTCCCTGTATACAGATGATAAGCCAACACCCAAGGATCCACCGACATACAGATCTGTAACAGACACCATCAGGGGGAGATTTAAGCATACAGATTTAGGGCTCCTGCACACGGGCGGATATTTGCTGCGGAATCTGCGGTCCATCCACACAGCGAATCTGCAGCAAATACTGCTGCTTACTCTGTATGGAGATCCGAAGCCTCCTATCCACGAGCGGAAATCACTGCTGCATTTTCATGCAGACTCTGGGCGGATGGCTTCCCTTGAAGTCAATGGAAGTCGTCTAACTTGCAGCCCATCCGCAGTTAACATGCAGGATGGGTCATGGATTCTGCGCCATCGACTAGCGACAGCAGGGGGAAAAAAAATAAAAAATATCTGTACTACACATGCACGACGGCGAGCCACGGGGTCCATCTGCAGTAGAGAAAACACGGCTGAATGACAGGTACGCACGGACGCCGCTGCTGCCAGAGCCGTATTTCGCCGTGTGCAGGAGGCCTTATGCAGCTCCACTGAACGGTCATCTTCTGTCCCCGTCTAAACTAAGATATGTTTTACATCAGAGATGGCTGACAAGTTTTGCTCTTTTGCAGATATGGGCCGCTAATCGGTTTGGCTTTTCTTTTGGAGGTTTCTGAGGCGACTATATTGGTGAGTATGTCCGGGCGTCCCGCAATCTGTAGGGCACATTCTCACAGTTCCATGTAATGAGGGGGTCTTAAAGGGCTTTGGTCAAGATTGTAACAATAACTCATTCTCCACAGGAAAAAAAATGGCACTTTTCACCTCTACTGTGCATCAGCTTGTGGGGTTCACAGCCCAAAGTATCGCCCATACTGGAGTAGTTCCCTGCGCAGCGGTAGAGCATCCAGTATCCCCGTGTCTCCCCACTTGTCTCCTCTCTGTGTGTCTCTTGCTGTGAAATTGTGTATTAGCGCCAATCACACTGTAGAGGTCCCACATGTCCATATAGTCACCGTATCCACTCAGTCGAGCCTCGGCGCCAATATGCTTCGTGCCACTCAAACTGCCAATGAGGGATTGGCACACGATTCTTTTTTATGCAACTTGGCACCTCCACACCTCATTATATATATATACATGCAGACATATACACACTCGAAGGGGAGTCAAAAATGATCCCTGCTCTGCCGCTCTGGCCGTAAAACTTATTTTAATCAACTTTCACAAAAGACATTATTTTTCACATAATCTCTGCTTTTTGATACACTTTGTTCATCTTTCATATTCCCGGATTAAAGAAATGTTTTAATCTGAGCTGCGAGCCACGGATGCATCGCTGTCTTCGGCGTTATTAGTTTTGCAAGAAGACAACAACCTTGGACTGCCGTCCTCCGTGTTTAAGTTGAATTTTAGGCTTCGGCTCTTCAGTGTTCCGGCTCCTGTCCACAACCGTGTATTACGTGTGCGGTGTACAGCCACATGATCTGCTGTGAGTGGAGTCAGTGAAAGTCAATAGACGCGTGTAGACACTGCGTATCGTTATGCATGAGAAATAGATTGCAGCATGCTCTATTTCTCTGCGTACCACACGGCGTCAGCCCTATACATAATAATAATAATAAACTTTATTTGTATAGCGCCAACATATTCCGCAGCGCCTACATAGACAGGGGGGAATACAGAAAGACAAAATACAAACATTACAGAACCAGGGATACATATAGTAATCAGTTGATGGAAACAATAGGGGTGAGGGTCCTGCTCCAACGAGCTTACATACTACAAGTAATGGGGTGATACAGAAGGTAAAGGGCTGGCGATGTGCACGGTATGGCGAGGTGGAGAGTGAGGGATGCTATACACATAGACAATGGTCAGACCTTTAGCCGTGTGATGGCAGAAACAGTATGACTGCAGGAGCGGTTTATGATGGCTAGCAGGGATTGCAGTCAGTAGGTCAGGGAGCATGTTATCAGGCGGAGTACAGAGGGGTTTGTTTAGGGAATGCGGTATGCCTCCCTGAAGAGGTGCGTTTTTAGAGCACGCCTGAAGTTCTGTGAGTCCTGGATTGCTCGGGTAGCCTTTGGTAGTGCGTTCCAGAGGACCGGTGCTGCTCTGGAGAAGTCTTGGAGGCGGGAATGAGAAGTTCGAATGAAAGGGGCACTCAGTCTGGTTTCATCAGCAGAGCGGAGAGCCCGGGCTGGTTGATGGATTGAGATGAGGGAGGCGATATAGGGTGGCGCTGCGCTGTGGAGGGCTTTGTGGATGAAGGTAGCGAGTTTGAATTGAATTCTGTATTTAACGGGCAGCCAGTGCAGTGACCGGCACAGGGCAGAGGCGTCCGAGTAGCTGCTGGACAGGAAGATGAGCCTGGCTGCCGCATTCAGGATGGATTGGAGGGGGTAGAGTCTGGTGCAGGGGAGGCCGATCAGCAACGAGTTGCAGTAATCGAGCCGGGAGTGGATGAGGGCAACAATAAGCGTTTTTAACGTCTCCACAGTGAGAAAAGAGCGGATTCTTGCGATGTTCTTGAGGTGCAGCTGACATGTTCGGGCTAGAGATTGGATGTAGGGGGCAAAAGAGAGATCAGAGTCAAATATGACCCCAAGGCAGCGGGCGTGTTGTCTAGGAGTTATGGTGGCGCCACACACTGAGATGGAGATGTCAGGATGAGGTCGGTTAGTGAAGGGTGGAAATACCAGTAAGTCAGTTTTAGAGAGGTTTAGTTTTAGGTAGAGAGAGAACATGGTGTTAGAGACAGCGGACAGACAGTTAGTGATGTTTTGGAGGAAGGGTGCAGAGATGTCACGGGCAGAGGTGTATAGCTGGGTGTCATCAGCGTACAGGTGGTATTGGAGGCCAAAACTCCTGATGGTTTGTCCAATAGGGGCTGTGTAGATAGAGAAGAGAAGGGGGTCAAGGACCGAGCCCTCGGGGACCCCAACAGCAAGGGGAAGAGGAGGGGAGGTAGAGCCAGCAAAGGAGACACTGAAAGAGCGGTCAGATAGGTAAGAGGAGAACCAGGAGAGGGCAGTGTCCTTTAGGCCAATGGAGCGTAGCATACTGAGGAGGAGTTTGTGGTCAACAGTGTCAAACGCTGCAGAAAGGTCGAGGAGGATCAGTAGGGAGTAATCGCCCCTCGATTTGGCTGTCAGTAGGTCATTGGATACCCTAGTAAGGGCAGTTTCTGTCGAGTGTTGAGGTCGGAAGCCAGACTGTAGGGGGTCTAGGAGAGAGTTCTCTGATAAATAGCTTACAAGGCGGGAGTAAACCAGGCGTTCTAGTAGCTTGGAGATGAAGGGGAGGTTTGAGATGGGTCGGTAGTTGGCAGCATCGGTCGCGTCCAGAGTCGGTTTCTTTAGCAGTGGGGATATGATGGCGTGTTTGAAAGAAGAGGGAAAGATGCCAGAGGTCAGAGAGAGGTATACATTGATATAGGCGGCATATGAAACAAAGCGGGGAAGTTAAAAAAAAAAGAAAAAGTCACACTGCGCTTGTTCGTGTGCGTGTGATACGCGGGTATATGTAGTGTTCTCACAGCTATATGCGGTCTCTGCCGGCAGAGCCATTGTTTACAGATATTGGTAAAACGCTGCAGGAAGACCCGTAGTGTTTTAGCGATCCCTTCGTGGAGAGGAGGCCTAATGAGCACTGTTGATTGTTGAACCTTTCTCCGGATAATATTCCAATAGTGGTCCTTGATAATCCCAGGGTCCGGCTCCTTCTTCATGGCTGACACTTGTGGGACCTTCCTTCAATGTCTCCATTCATACACACTGCTTCCTGACTAAATACTTCCTCCATACTGGGTAAGAAGTCTTCAATAGATATCGGCACCAGACACACCAGACCACAAAAAACAACTCACTGCATGCTGCTCTTGTATTATGCAAGTCACACAGATTAACAGATAGAACATGTTCAAACCTGCACCGCAGCGGCCCACAACGGGAAGCGCTGATAAGACTGTGCGGCCAACAGAAGTTTTAATATAACTAGAATGCAGATAATTTTTGAATCACCCTCGTATTTACACCGGGGCGCCCCTATGATGAGGCGCCTCTGAACGTGCTGCCTCATACTCGAATTACCCGTGTGCTGGTATAAAGGGAAGTATTGTGTTAATTGCAAACAGAGTTCCTGACTATTTCATAGCCAAAGAAGGTGTTATTATGTGGGCTCTGTAGGGTACTATTATTTGTGCATTTTTTGGCAGTATTACATGGGCTCTGTCGGGTACTATTATTTGTTCATTGTATGGCAGTATTAGGTGGGCTCTGTAGGGTACTATTATTTGTGCATTGTATGGCAGTATTACGTGGGCTCTGCAGGGTACTATTATTTGTTCATTGTATGGCAGTATTAGGTGGGCTCTGTAGGGTACTATTATTTGTTCATTGTATGGCAGTATTAGGTGGGCTCTGTAGGGTACTATTATTTGTTCATTGTATGGCAGTATTACGTGGTCTCTGTAGGGTACTATTATTTGTACATTGTATGGCAGTATTTTGTGGGCTCTGTAGGGTACTATTATTTGTGCATTGTATGGCAGTATTACATGGGTTCTGTAGGGTACTATTATTTGTACATTGTATGTCAGTATTACGTGGGCTCTATAGGGTACTATTATTTGTAGATTGTATTGAAATATTACGTGGGCTCTGTAGGGTACTATTATTTGTACATTGTATGGCAGTATTACGTGGGCTCTGTAGGGTACTATTATTTGTACATTTTATGGCAGTATTACGTGGGCTCTATAGGGTACTATTATTTGTAGATTGTATTGAAATATTACGTGGGCTCTGTAGGGTACTATTATTTGTACATTGTATGGCAGTATTACATGGGCTCTGTAGGGTACTATTATCTGTACATTGTAGGGCAGTATTACATGGGCCCTGTAGGGTACTATTATTTGTACATTGTATGGCAGTATTACATGGGCTCTGTAGGGTACTATTATTTGTGCATTGTATGCCAGTATTACGTGGGCCCTGTAGGGTGCTGTATTATTTGGTGGTATTGTTTGGGCTTTGTATTGTCATATTGTGTCGTATTATTTGAGCACTGTAAGGCAATATTACTTGGCCTATTTATGGTACTATTAGGGTACTGTACAGTGGTATTTGCACACTATATGGTTACATTGTTTGATCTTTGTGTAGTGGTGCTATTTGATCTCTTTATAAACTTTGTGTGATGGTATTATTTGATCTCTTTATGAGGTTGCTATTTAGGCACTGTGAAATGCTGTCATTTAAGTACTCTATGATGGTATTATTTACACACTCTATCGTGGTATTGTATGGACTTTTTGTGTTGGTATGTTTTTGGCTCATTATGGTATAGTAATTTCGGCACTGTGCGGTTTTATATGGGTACTGTATGGTAGTATTATTTGCATGCTGTATTGTGGTATTTGTGTACTGTGCAGTGGTATTATTTGCACGCTGTATTGTGATATTGTTTGAGCTTTGTGTGCTTATATTATTTAGGCTGTTTGTGGTATTGTTTTTCAGACCCTGTAAAGTAAATTTACTTGGGCCTTTTATGGTATTATTTGGGTACAGTATATGGTGGTATTATGTGGTATTCGTATTTTGGCACTGTACAGCGGTATTACTTTAGCACTGTATGATGGTATACTTTGCACACTCTATAGTGGTATTCTTTGGACTCCTAAAACCAATATAATTGTTTTGCAGAGTCTTCTGGTCTCTTCCTATTGAAGCCACATTTCTCAATCCCATTCAGGATCTTGAGCAAGAGCCTGGAATACAAAGTATCAGCTTAATCCACCATCAAAGGAGCAACCACATAACCCGCAAAAAGGACTCCATGCAATACAATCAAGGGAAGCAGTCAAACAAATATAAGACTGATGACTCCTCTATATGAGACCAGTGATAAATGAGACTGAAAAACTGTAGAAGGGAAATTCAGAAATCAATATTTTCGATGAATGCATCTTTTCCAATTGACAGTTTAAAGAAAATAATCTTTCCTACCCTGGGTGGAGCTTATTGTCCCAAGACTGTGTATCTACCAACCGACATCTGAAGCATATTAGTTGACTGGAGATAACAGCCACAAGTTGCTACAATGTAGAAACCAAACTGTGACAGTGACAACAAACACAAACCCAGCTGCAGAGCGCAGAGACTCTGTCGGATGTTTCACCTTTGACCAGAAACTTTCTTTAAGGTGGTGAGAAGTCCAGAGGAGTACACAATCCGTCATATACTGGGCCCCAGCCGCCGCCGCGCCTTTCTGACCTGAAGAATGAAGATCATTATTTTTGTACTCTAGTTGATTTAGCGCTGATTTCACAGAATCACAGTGTTATTAATTTATACAAATTTTATATCTCGTTGTACAATGTATCAATTGTGTTATTATTTGTAATTTAATAAAATGTAACATATCTTATTTTCACACAAACAGGTAAGACCGAAAGATTATTGACAATAAATAAAATAAAGCGAAAAGCAGAATGACTGCAGACAATAAACGATCATGTTCTTTAATTGTTGTCTGTTCTGTATTACTGGGAATATATATATATTTGGGGGAGGTATATTACTATCATCAACAAGCAGTTTTTATCTTACCATTACTGAGGGCGCGCGGGCTGGATCACAAGCATTTATTTAGTGTTTCTTTTGTTTGGGGAGGCAATCTCCAAATGATGACCGGAGGAGATAGTACAGCCTCACATTACTGGTATCGGGATGGGGGAACCACTACCTATTATTTGTAAGATCCCAAACATCATCATTCGTCATTTACCAGTCCTTTCATGTAAAAGGTAACCATTCAGTCATTCGCAGACCATCTCCAGACTCACAGATAGACCAACAATCGGCTGAATGAGCTACGAAAAAATGGCAAAAAATGTAAGCGATTATTATCTGTGTGTGTAAACGGACATTGAAAGCAAACGGCTCAGTCATCGGTCGCTCATTGATATAATGAATTGCTCCATGTAAAAGGACTCTTGTTCTAAATTTTGACTTTTCTATAATCACGCCTGTGGATTATCATGTGATTGGATTCACATAATATTACACTCTTTCTTATCATAATAGGGGCTCTGAGAACTTCTCTCAGGCTCCATTGTACTCACATATCTGTATTGCGTACTTTCTGTGTTCTCCACTGGCCAATGCATATATTCTGAACAGTGTTGAACAAATTTAGAGCCATAGATCAGCAACTGCTTCTTCTTCATTAGTACTGTTGCCTTGCGTTGCTGTGTTCCAATCTGATCCAGCAGATAGTCTCCTAGGTCAGATTTGAACCTATAACCACAGCACTGCATGGCAACAGTGCTTATCACTAAGTCATTGTGCTTCTTCTTTCTACTCCTCCTTCATCTTCTGGAGGAGGAGAAGGATAAGAAGAGGATGAATTTTAGTGGGTTCTGTGAAGACTAACCGCCCAAGGTTCGGTTTCACACCAAAATGAACTTTTAGCAAGGTTTGACTCGACGCAGGGTTCGACTGTTTTGGTTCGCTCAACACTAGTCCTGAATTTGGAGATCCAACTTTAGCATCTGTTTGGCAAGCCAAAGCCAGAAGGGATATCGGTCTGAGGACAGTGACACCCAGAGGCACCAACCATCAGACATGAAGTCAGGGCAGGTATGACCCAGATTTTACAGTTGTCCCTGCCTGGTCTACACTGCTCTCGACTCCATACCTACTCCTTCCGTAAGTCCTCTCAGTAATTGTTGTGAACACTTTTTCTGTGTTTCTAAAAAGTGGCTGCTAATATATGCCAAAACTGTCTCATCTGATGGAGGCTCAGGCTTTCACTCAGAAGCACAGGAGTTCAGGAAATCAAAGAGTTCCATAAAACTGCCAAGAAACGTAACACCTTCAGATGTGTGTCTGCCTGTCCGTCTGCATCAGGCCCAGACGTACAAACTCTGCTAGAGGGTGAATTGGATTCCATATCTGAATCCTTAGACTCTGGTCTTCCAGACAACTACTACTAACTTGGTAAGGGCAAGGCACATGCAATAAGGTTGAAGAAATTAAGGCAAAGCAATCTATTATTTCCTTTAAAACTCCTTGAATTTTTCCTGAGAATCCTCTAGTAGCAGAATTTATGTGCGTGGATTGGGCCAAAGTGGACAAAGAACCATTTCTGTTTCTTCCTATTTGAGCCAGGGCACTTATTTAGCCCTCAACTTCACAAGGTACTGGAATTTGAGTAAAGACAAAAAGGATAGCCTTTCCTCAGGCTCTCGAGAAACAACGGTTTAGACCATTTTGCAGATAATTTGTCATGCTGTAGGAGTAAGCCCTTTCCTAGGAACCTCAAGTTCCTCAGTTTATGATGCCACTTTTCCAGACACCCAAGGAGGTGACAGGATAGCCAGATTCTCCTCCATTTGGCAAGATATAATGGCAGACACCTACCTGTTTTTCTTCTGTAGCTTAGCGAGGTTACTCCTTCGAACAGTGTTCCTCACCTCCAGTCCTCAAGGCACGCTAACAGGTCATGTATTTAGGATCTCCTATAGGAAGAACACTTGTAGCATTGACTGAGGCACTGACAATAGTTAAGTAACCTGTGCAATACTTCAAACAAGTTCTTCTGGGTCAGAGTGTTCTTATTCAGAAAGACAACCTAGTATTAGTGTTCTACACAAACAGGGGCGACTTGGTCCACCCAGCTTTTCAAGGAGTGTACTCATGGTGGGTAGAAAATTGCATACAGGAAATAAGAATAGTTCATATCAAGGGTTCAGTAAACACCAAGGCAGATTGGCTCAGTAGGAACCTCCTAAGCTCAGCAGAAAGGGGTCTTCTCCCAGAAGTCTTCAAGTCTTCTTCAACGAGAGAAAACTGACAAATACTGCTCTCTGTTTGCAGCCTTTCGTATAATTTTTTTCTGCCTGCAGTTTGCGTTACATTACCGCTGTCAGCCTCAAACTGTACGCCAATAATTCCATAATTATTTACACCGGTCTGTGTCTGCCGTCAACTTAACGCACAGCGTACAGCCACAGCCACTGATAGAGGGAAAGTCATATACACGCTATATAGCCTGTATTCTTTTTCAAAAAAATTTTAAAAAAAGATCCTTTGTTACCTCTGACCGTCTAAAATTTACAGGGTGTCTGGTGGGAGTTGTAGTGCATCACTGTTGCACAGCTAGGCCTGTTTGCAGCCTTCCATATTCTTTGTTTCTGCCTGGAATTAGCGTTACAATACCGCTGTCAGCGTGAAAGTGTACGCAAATAATTCCATAATTATTTACACCGCTCTGTGTCTGCTCTATTCAGAATCCACCATGCTGAGGGTTAGGGGTAAGGCTCGAGGACATGGACGCGGGCGAGGACGCGGAGCTCCAAGTGAGGGTGTGGGCACAGGCTGAGTTCCTGGTCCAGGTGAATCGCAGCCGGCTGCTGCGGGATTAGGAGAGGCGCAAGTTTCTGGGGTCCCCAGCTTCATATCACAATTTATGGGTCCACGTGGTAGACCTTTATTACAAACAGAGCAGTGTGAGTGGGTCCTGTCGTGGATGGCAGAAAATGCATCCAGCAATGTATCGACCACCCAGTCTTCTACGCCGTCCACTGCTGCAACTCTGAATCCTCTCGCTGCTGCTCCTCCTTCCCCCCAGCCTCCTCACTCTATGAAAATGACACATTCTGATGAGCAGGCAGACTCCCGGGAACTTTTCTTGGGTCCCTGCCTTGATTGGGAAAAAATGGTTCCTCTCTCACCTGAGGAGTTTGTCGTGACTGATGCCCAACCTTTGGAAAGTTCCCGGGGTCCGAGTGATGAGGCTGGGGACTTACGGCAACTGCCTCAAGAGCTTTCAGTGGGCGCAGAGGATGATGATGATGAGACACGGTTGTCTATCAGTGAGGTAGTAGTAAGGGCAGTAAGTCCGAGGGAGGAGCGCACAGAGGATTCGGAGAAAGAGCCGTTCGACGATGAGGTGACTGACCCCACCTGGTTTGCTAAGCCAACTGAGGACAGGTCTTCAGAGGGGGAGGCAAGTGGAGCAGCAGGACAGGTTGGAAGAGGCAGTGGGGTAGCCAGGGGTAGAGGCAGGGCCAGAGTGAAGAATCCCCCAACTGTTTCCAAAAGCACCCCCTCACGCCAAGCCACCGTGCAGAGGCCTACGTGTTCAAAGGTGTGGATGTTTTTCAGTGAGAGCGTGGACGACCGACGAACAGTGGTGTGCAACCTGTGTCGCGCCAAGATCAGCCGGGGAGCCACCACTACCAGCCTCACCACCACCAGCATGCGCAGGCATATGATAGCCAAGCACCCCACAAGGTGGGACGAAGGCCATTCACCGCCTCTGGGTCACACAACTGCCTCTCCCCCTGTGTCCCAATCTGCCACTCAGATCCAACCCCCCTCTCAGGACAAAGGCACGAGCGCCTCCCGGCCTGCACCCACACCCTCACCTCCGCTGTCCTCGACCCCATCCAACAATGTCTCTCAGCGCAGTGTCCAGCTGTCTCTAGCGCTAGCATTGAAGCTAAAGCTCAATACGCCACCACGCACCCGCACGCTCAAGCTTTAAATGTACACATTGCCGTCCCTGCCCTACACCAGCACGTCTCCCGCAACATCAATCGTGCCCTCACCAACGCAGTTACCGGGAAGGTCCACTTAACCACGGACACGTGGACAAGTACTGGCAGGCAGGGCCACGATATCTCCCTGATGGCACATTGGATGAATTTGGTGGAGGCTGGGACCAAGTCAGAGCCTGGGACCGCACACGTCCTACCCACACCCAGAATAGCGAGTCCTTCCTCGGTTCTGGTATCTGCAGCGGTCTACGCCACCTCCTCTAAACCTTCCCCCTCCTCCTACGCAACCTCTACCTCTCAATTAAGAAATCTGAGCAGTACGTCGCCAGCAGTCGGAGTGGCGTGGCACGGCAGCACAGCGGTGGGCAAGCGTCAGCAGGCCGTGCTGATACTCCACAGCCTAGGTGACAAGAGGTACACGGCCCCCGAACTGTTGCAGGGTCTGACAGAGCAGACCGACCTCTGGCTGTCGCCGCTGAGCCTCCAACCGGGCATGGTCGTGTGTGACAACGGCCGTAACCTGGTGGCGGCTCTGCAGCCTCAGACACGAGCCATGCCTGGCCCACGTCTTCAATTTAGTGGTTCAGCGGTTTCTGAAAAACTAGCCACACTTGTCAGACCTCCTCGGCAAGGTACGCTGGGTCTGCGCACATTTCCGCAAGTCCACCATGGACGCTGCCACCCTGCGGACCCTGCAACATCAGTTTAATCTGCCAGAGCACCGACTGCTGTGCGACGTGCCCACACGGTGGAATTCTACGCTGCACATGTTGGCCAGGCTGTATGAGCAGCGTAGAGAAATAGTAGAATACCAACTCCAACATGGGCGGCGTACTGGGAGTCAGCCTCCTCAATTCTTTACCGAGGAGTGGGCCTGGATGGCAGATATCTGCCAGGTCCTTGGAAACTTTGAGGAGTCTACCCAGATGGTGAGCGGCGATGCTGTAATCATTAGCGTCACCATTCCTCTGCTATGTCTGCTGAGAAGTTCACTGCAAAGCATAAAGGCTGATGCTTTGCGGTCAGAACAGGAGACGGGGGAAGAGAGTATGTCGCTTGATAATCAGAGCACCCTCATGTCTATATCTCAGCGCGTTTTGGAGAAGAAGGAGGGGGAGGAGCAGGAGGAGGAGGGGGAAGAGACAGCTGGGCCAACTGCAGTGGGTACCCATGCTGCTTGCCTCTCATCTGTTCAGTGTGTATGGGCTGTGGAGGAGGATCCTGAAAGTGATCTTCCTAGTGAGGACAGCGATGTGTTGCATACTGGTACCCTGGCACACATGGCTGACTTCATGTTAGGATGCCTTTCTCGTGACCCTCGCGTTAGATGCATTCTGGCCACTACGGATTACTGGGTGTACACCCTTCTCGACCCACGGTATAAGGAGAAACTTTCGACTCTCATTCCCGAAGAGGAAAGGGGTTTGAGAGTGATGCAATACCACAGGGCCCTAGTGGACAAACTGATGGTAAACTTCCTATCTGACAGTGCTAGTGGCAGAAGGCGCAGTTCTGAGGGCCAAGTAGCAGGGGAGGCAAGGAGATCAGGCAGCATGTTCAGTGCAGGCAGGGGAACACTCTCCAAGGCCTTTGCCAGCTTTATGGCTCCCCAGCAAGACTGTGTCACCACTCCCCAGTCAAGGCTGAGTCGGAGGGAGAACTGTAAAAAGATGGTGAGGGAGTACGTAGCTGATCGTACCACTGTCCTCTGTGATGCCTCTGCTCCATACAAGTACTGGGTGTCAAAGCTGGACACGTGGCACGAACTTGCGCTGTATGCCCTGGAGGTGCTTGCTTGCCCTGCCGCTAGCATCTTGTCAGAGAGGGTGTTTGGTGCAGCTGGGGGAATAATCACGGATAAGCGTACCCGCCTGTCAACTGCCAGTGCCGACATGCTTACACTCATAAAGATGAACAAAGTCTGGATTTCCCCAGACTTCTCTTTTCCACCAGTGGAGAGCAGCGGAACCTAAAGATTCTTTTCGCTGCAACGGCGGATACAAGCATTCTTCTCTATCACCGGAAAAAAAGGGACATTTACCTTTGTCAATCTGTGTATGATATTAGTCCTCCTCCTGAAACATCATGTCATGACACTGAACTGCCAATTTTTCTGCTGCCCTCATCTAACTATTTTTAAACAATTTTTCTACGTTTCTAACTAAAGCATTGAAACTTTTACATGAACCAAATTTTTTTAACAGGGCTGCCTTGAGGCTCTGTAACAAATTAAGCGACAGCGAGCTAAAATATTAATGGGTTTCACCTGCCCTCTCGGTTGAGCAATTTTTGCAGGGGTACATTTGTACTGTTGGTACACTAATTTTTCGGGCCCTCGCCCATACTGTAATCCAAGTAATTTTTCTGGCCTTCGCCTACACTCATGGTACACCAATGTGTCAGGGGTTGGCCTACACTCTTGCTAAAGAAATGTAACTCGGGTCTGCCTGCCTATACTTCTGCCACAGTAATGTTACAGGGGTCTACCTATACTTCTGCAACAAAAATGTTACTACGGTCTGCCTATACTTCTGCTACTGAAATGTTACTGGGGTTTGCATATACATCTGCCACGTAAATGTTACGGGGGTCTGCCTATACTTCTGCAACATAAATGTTACAAGGTTCTGCGTATACTTCTGCTACAAAAATATTACAGCTGTCTGCCCATGTGCTGTCTGGCACAAAGACACTGACTGACTTGGGTAGGGGCAGAATGCAGATGGCTTTCCCCTTGCGGTGTCGATTGAGCTATCCGACACCTAGACAGAATGAATACTGTTTGGGCACATAGATCCCTCATAGCTATGTAACTCATGCCCACGTTTGCAGCTCCTGTCAGAGGTTGGCACTTTATTGGAATGAAGATCGAACATCAATTTCTCATTGATTCTCAACTGCATTGTGGGCTATCGCCCCCCCCCCCTTTAAAGAGGCCCTGCCAACCCTCTGCAGTGTGTGCCTCTGGTTCCTCCTCATCACAGACGCTTATCAATAGACATGAGGGTGTTGTGGCTATGCTGCGAGCGTGTGGCATGAGGGCAGCTGAAGGCTGCGCAGGGACACTTTTGTGTGCGCTGTGGACGCAGGGTTGTGCGGGGGGGTTGGGCAGCATGTAACCCAGGAGAAGAGGCAGGGGTTTGTCCCGCAGGCAGTGCTTGTGCTTGGTTGGAGGTAGTGTGGTGCTTAGCTAAGGTATGCCTTGCCAATGAGGGTTTGTCCGAAGTAAAAATTGTTGGGGGGGGGGCACCCGGGAGATACTTTATTCAAAAGCGAAGCCATACATATCATTAGGGATTCAGCTGTGATGCCCTCTCCAGATGTTATAGATACAGATCAGAATCTATTATTTTACAAGTTATTTTGGAGTCTCCAACCCGTTAAGAGCCCAATCTCTAAAATCTATAGAGCCCTGATGCAGAACGAACACCAACCCTCTTTTATCCCCCGTTGGGAGTCTGAATTAAATACCACCTTTACCACAGATGAGGACATCATATGTAGGTCACTCATCCTCCTCCTCCTCCAGGTTCCAAGAATTAAATGACAAAATAGTCTCCAGGTGGTATAAACCCCAGCCCTACTCAAGAAAATAGACCCAGACTATTCCCCTCTGTGCTGGAGATGCTCAGATGGTATCGGTTCATACACTCATATCTGGTTTTCATGCCCGCTCCTACGACCGTTCTGGGAAGAGATCCAGAGGACACTTGGTCTTATTTTCAAAACTAACATCACCCTTACACCTGAGACCATCCTCCTAAATATGGATGTTCCAGGCCTCCTAATTAAGTCCAAGTCCTTTCTTCCATTTCTCATATATCTAAGAAATGGAAGATCTTAATTCCCAGATACTGGAGAGACGGCGCAGCCACCTCCATCCTGGAATGGTATAAGAAGATGGACACTATCTGCTCCTGTGAGAGGGTCAGAGCTAGATGAGAAGGAGATTTTGAGAAGTTCAAACCTTTGGAACGCCTGGAGACTCTGGTCCACCCCCACAAGTTGTTGATGCCCCCTCATCATTGAGTTTCTCTTATTTCCTCAGTTGATTGCTCTACATTAATGCTTATTCTTTGCAATTTTATATTCCTTTATCTGACGTTTAGCGGATAAGCGTACCCGCCTGTCAACTGCCAGTGCCGACATGCTTACACTCATAAAGATGAACAAAGTCTGGATTTCCCCAGACTTCTCTTTTCCACCAGTGGAGAGCAGCGGAACCTAAAGATTCTTTTCGCTGCAACGGCGGATACAAGCATTCTTCTCTATCACCGGAAAAAAAGGGACATTTACCTTTGTCAATCTGTGTATGATATTAGTCCTCCTCCTGAAACATCATGTCATGACACTGAACTGCCAATTTTTCTGCTGCCCTCATCTAACTATTTTTAAACAATTTTTCTACGTTTCTAACTAAAGCATTGAAACTTTTACATGAACCAATTTTTTTTAACAGGGCTGCCTCGAGGCTCTGTAACAAATTAAGCGACAGCAAGCTAAAATATTAATGGGTTTCACCTGCCCTCTCGGTTGAGCAATTTTTGCAGGGGTACATTTGTACTGTTGGTACACTAATTTTTCGGGCCCTCGCCCATACTGTAATCCAAGTAATTTTTCTGGCCTTCGCCTACACTCATGGTACACCAATGTGTCAGGGGTTGGCCTACACTCTTGCTAAAGAAATGTAACTCGGGTCTGCCTGCCTATACTTCTGCCACAGTAATGTTACAGGGGTCTACCTATACTTCTGCAACAAAAATGTTACTACGGTCTGCCTATACTTCTGCTACTGAAATGTTACTGGGGTTTGCATATACATCTGCCACGTAAATGTTACGGGGGTCTGCCTATACTTCTGCAACATAAATGTTACAAGGTTCTGCGTATACTTCTGCTACAAAAATATTACAGCTGTCTGCCCATGTGCTGTCTGGCACAAAGACACTGACTGACTTGGGTAGGGGCAGAATGCAGATGGCTTTCCCCTTGCGGTGTCGATTGAGCTATCCGACACCTAGACAGAATGAATACTGTTTGGGCACATAGATCCCTCATAGCTATGTAACTCATGCCCACGTTTGCAGCTCCTGTCAGAGGTTGGCACTTTATTGGAATGAAGATCGAACATCAATTTCTCATTGATTCTCAACTGCATTGTGGGCTATCGCCCCCCCCCCCTTTAAAGAGGCCCTGCCAACCCTCTGCAGTGTGTGCCTCTGGTTCCTCCTCATCACAGACGCTTATCAATAGACATGAGGGTGTTGTGGCTATGCTGCGAGCGTGTGGCATGAGGGCAGCTGAAGGCTGCGCAGGGACACTTTTGTGTGCGCTGTGGACGCAGGGTTGTGCGGGGGGGTTGGGCAGCATGTAACCCAGGAGAAGAGGCAGGGGTTTGTCCCGCAGGCAGTGCTTGTGCTTGGTTGGAGGTAGTGTGGTGCTTAGCTAAGGTATGCCTTGCCAATGAGGGTTTGTCCGAAGTAAAAATTGTTGGGGGGGGGGGCACCCGGGAGATACTTTATTCAAAAGCGAAGCCATACATATCATTAGGGATTCAGCTGTGATGCCCTCTCCAGATGTTATAGATACAGATCAGAATCTATTATTTTACAAGTTATTTTGGAGTCTCCAACCCGTTAAGAGCCCAATCTCTAAAATCTATAGAGCCCTGATGCAGAACGAACACCAACCCTCTTTTATCCCCCGTTGGGAGTCTGAATTAAATACCACCTTTACCACAGATGAGGACATCATATGTAGGTCACTCATCCTCCTCCTCCTCCAGGTTCCAAGAATTAAATGACAAAATAGTCTCCAGGTGGTATAAACCCCAGCCCTACTCAAGAAAATAGACCCAGACTATTCCCCTCTGTGCTGGAGATGCTCAGATGGTATCGGTTCATACACTCATATCTGGTTTTCATGCCCGCTCCTACGACCGTTCTGGGAAGAGATCCAGAGGACACTTGGTCTTATTTTCAAAACTAACATCACCCTTACACCTGAGACCATCCTCCTAAATATGGATGTTCCAGGCCTCCTAATTAAGTCCAAGTCCTTTCTTCCATTTCTCATATATCTAAGAAATGGAAGATCTTAATTCCCAGATACTGGAGAGACGGCGCAGCCACCTCCATCCTGGAATGGTATAAGAAGATGGACACTATCTGCTCCTGTGAGAGGGTCAGAGCTAGATGAGAAGGAGATTTTGAGAAGTTCAAACCTTTGGAACGCCTGGAGACTCTGGTCCACCCCCACAAGTTGTTGATGCCCCCTCATCATTGAGTTTCTCTTATTTCCTCAGTTGATTGCTCTACATTAATGCTTATTCTTTGCAATTTTATATTCCTTTATCTGACGTTTAGCGGATAAGCGTACCCGCCTGTCAACTGCCAGTGCCGACATGCTTACACTCATAAAGATGAACAAAGTCTGGATTTCCCCAGACTTCTCTTTTCCACCAGTGGAGAGCAGCGGAACCTAAAGATTCTTTTCGCTGCAACGGCGGATACAAGCATTCTTCTCTATCACCGGAAAAAAAGGGACATTTACCTTTGTCAATCTGTGTATGATATTAGTCCTCCTCCTGAAACATCATGTCATGACACTGAACTGCCAATTTTTCTGCTGCCCTCATCTAACTATTTTTAAACAATTTTTCTACGTTTCTAACTAAAGCATTGAAACTTTTACATGAACCAATTTTTTTTAACAGGGCTGCCTCGAGGCTCTGTAACAAATTAAGCGACAGCAAGCTAAAATATTAATGGGTTTCACCTGCCCTCTCGGTTGAGCAATTTTTGCAGGGGTACATTTGTACTGTTGGTACACTAATTTTTCGGGCCCTCGCCCATACTGTAATCCAAGTAATTTTTCTGGCCTTCGCCTACACTCATGGTACACCAATGTGTCAGGGGTTGGCCTACACTCTTGCTAAAGAAATGTAACTCGGGTCTGCCTGCCTATACTTCTGCCACAGTAATGTTACAGGGGTCTACCTATACTTCTGCAACAAAAATGTTACTACGGTCTGCCTATACTTCTGCTACTGAAATGTTACTGGGGTTTGCATATACATCTGCCACGTAAATGTTACGGGGGTCTGCCTATACTTCTGCAACATAAATGTTACAAGGTTCTGCGTATACTTCTGCTACAAAAATATTACAGCTGTCTGCCCATGTGCTGTCTGGCACAAAGACACTGACTGACTTGGGTAGGGGGCAGAATGCAGATGGCTTTCCCCTTGCGGTGTCGATTGAGCTATCCGACACCTAGACAGAATGAATACTGTTTGGGCACATAGATCCCTCATAGCTATGTAACTCATGCCCACGTTTGCAGCTCCTGACAGAGGTTGGCACTTTATTGGAATGAAGATCGAACATCAATTTCTCATTGATTCTCAACTGCATTGTGGGCTATCGCCCCCCCCCCCCCCCCTTTTAAAGAGGCCCTGCCAACCCTCTGCAGTGTGTGCCTCTGGTTCCTCCTCATCACAGACACACTTATCAATAGACATGAGGGTGTTGTGGCTATGCTGCGAGCGTGTGGCATGAGGGCAGCTGAAGGCTGCGCAGGGACACTTTTGTGTGCGCTGTGGACGCAGGGTTGTGCGGGGGGGGGGGGGGGGGTTGGGCAGCATGTAACCCAGGAGAAGAGGCAGGGGTTTATCCCGCAGGCAGTGCTTGTGCTTGGTTAGAGGTAGTGTGGTGCTTAGCTAAGGTATGCCTTGCCAATGAGGGTTTGTCCGAAGTAAAAGTTGTTGGGGTGGGGGGGGGGGCACCCGGGAGATACTTTATTCAAAAGCGAAGCCATACATATCATTAGGGATTCAGCTGTGATGCCCTCTCCAGATGTTATAGATACAGATCAGAATCTATTATTTTACAAGTTATTTTGGAGTCTCCAACCCGTTAAGAGCCCAATCTCTAAAATCTATAGAGCCCTGATGCAGAACGAACACCAACCCTCTTTTATCCCCCGTTGGGAGTCTGAATTAAATACCACCTTTACCACAGATGAGGACATCATATGTAGGTCACTCATCCTCCTCCTCCTCCAGGTTCCAAGAATTAAATGACAAAATAGTCTCCAGGTGGTATAAACCCCAGCCCTACTCAAGAAAATAGACCCAGACTATTCCCCTCTGTGCTGGAGATGCTCAGATGGTATCGGTTCATACACTCATATCTGGTTTTCATGCCCGCTCCTACGACCGTTCTGGGAAGAGATCCAGAGGACACTTGGTCTTATTTTCAAAACTAACATCACCCTTACACCTGAGACCATCCTCCTAAATATGGATGTTCCAGGCCTCCTAATTAAGTCCAAGTCCTTTCTTCCATTTCTCATATATCTAAGAAATGGAAGATCTTAATTCCCAGATACTGGAGAGACGGCGCAGCCACCTCCATCCTGGAATGGTATAAGAAGATGGACACTATCTGCTCCTGTGAGAGGGTCAGAGCTAGATGAGAAGGAGATTTTGAGAAGTTCAAACCTTTGGAACGCCTGGAGACTCTGGTCCACCCCCACAAGTTGTTGATGCCCCCTCATCATTGAGTTTCTCTTATTTCCTCAGTTGATTGCTCTACATTAATGCTTATTCTTTGCAATTTTATATTCCTTTATCTGACGTTTTTCATTGCATTTCCCACAGAGCTGCCATTGTTCCTGTTATGTAAGAGATTGATTGTCTTACAATGTGATTACTCACCGATTTTATTTCACGTTTGTTGTAACCCTCCCTTTTCTATCATAATTGAAAAATAAAGAATATATACAAAAAAATAAAAATAAAACGGCTGCTCCTTTCGATTTGGGCATATGAACATAAAATTAGGGCCACAATGGGAATGTTTCTGAACACAGAACAACCAGGGGGAACCATTTTGGGGTTTAAATCCTCACTTTCATGTGAACTATAGAAAATGCACCTCTAAAATGACATGTTTGCAAAAATTCCATTAACTCCTGAAAAAAAACTGTGGGGTCAAAATACTCCTGACCCCCTCAGTGAGTACATAAAATGGGGTCATTTGTGGGGGGATCTATCATTCTGACACCCATGAGCCTTTGCAATCTTGGCTCGGTGCAGGAAAACAAAATATTCCTCAAAATGTTGATAATATTAAATTTGTACGTCTCCTAAATGGTTTAAAAAAATAAAGTTTTTCAAATGTGCGTCCAGAATAAAGTAAATAGATGAAAATATTAGAGTTGAGCGAATGAACTCTGCCGAACTTGATGCTCGTTTGAGTATTAGCGTACTCGATGGTGCTCGTTACTCGAACGAGCATCACACCGTGTTCGACCCCGCCCCTGTTTTTGGCTCCTCCCCGCTGTGACGTACCTGTTTTGGCCCCTCCCCGCCGCGACGTAGCGTGCGCGTAAATGGCAAATTGAGAGAACACATGAACCAAGAAGAAAAAAAAACTCGGGACCCGGCCTCCCACATACAAAAATGCTCCAGTCTCCCATTGTAGTCAATGGGGTTCGTTACTCGAGTAGAGCTCTCGAATTTTATGAACAGCTCGACTTGAATAACGCGGACCCGAGCATTTGGGTGCTTGCTCATCTCTAGAAAATATATATCTTATCAAAAATTTGTACAGTATGTTCGCACATAATTGACATATTACAGTTGAAAATGAGGAAAACAATGACCTTTTTATTTTCTAAATTTTTTCCAATTTTGGCGCTTTTAATAAATACACACAAATTCTATCGGTCTGTTTTTACTACTTGAATGAAGCACAATATGTAGTGAAAAAACAATGTTAGAACCACTGCAAAATAGAGATGAGCGAGCACACTCGGATAAGTCAGTTACTCGAGCAAGCCTCGCTCTTCTCGAGTAACTGCATTCTTGTCCGAGCGTGCTCAGGGGTGCGGCGGGGGATAGCAGGGAGTAGCGGGGGCAGAGAGTGGGAAAGATCTCTCTCTCTCCCCTCTGCTACCCCCTGCTGCCCCAACGAGCACGCTCGGACAGAGAATGCAGTTACTCGAGAAAAGCGAGGCTCGCTCGAGTAACTGACTTATCCAAATGTGTGCTCGCTCATCTTTACTGCAAAACCTTTACGGAGTCATTCCATGTTAAAGTCACACGTCAGATTTCCAAAATTTGGCTTGGCCATTAAGGCGCAAACAGACTGGATTAAAAATCAGATATTGTTCAGCTGACAGCTGATGGTGTCACCTACTTACCTTCCCTTTCTGAAGGAAGGTGGCTGGAACCTAAAGTAGCCATACACATTTGAATATCGGCAGCTAAACCCACTGATTTTGGCAACTTTACCCAACTGTTGGCCCATGTAAAAGGGCCATAAATGAGATAGTTGAACTTCGTCTGATGGCTGGTAAACTCTTCCTATGGTGCTATTTCATCATCACCATAGGAGGTCATGAGTAAGTTCTGTTACCTCAAATGTGATATAGACCTGGTATTAAAGGGGTTTTCCAGGATATTGAAAAAAACTTTAAAAGGGCTTAAAATGAAAATAAATTGAACATTCATAGCAGCTCCCCCACAAGCGCTGCTGTCCCCCTGCCCACCACACAGAACCTGGAAGAAGCGGCGGGCAAGAACGTGCCGTTCATTATGCATGTGACCGCTCAGCCACTCACCGGCTTCAGCAGTGCTTCTTCTGAAGTGCAGGACACTCCATAGCTGCACACCGACATTGATTATTACCCGATGACATGTTTTCTTCTCCTTGTAGCATCTTCACAATGACTATCTCCCACATATACGGTCGCAGACAAAGGTTTGGAGACGGACACATATCTTGGTTTTCACAAAGTTTGCTGCTTCAGTGTTTTTACAGTGGATATAAGAAGTCTGCGCACCCCTGTTAGAATGCCAGGCTTTTGTGATGTTAGAAAAATCTGACAAAGATGAGTTATTTCATATTTCCGTTATCTGTGCGATTCCATTGAAAAACAAACTGAAATATTTTAAGGTGGAAAAATAACAATAAAAATAAAACTATACATTTGCACCCCCTAAAACTAATACTTAGTTGATGCCCCCTTTGGCTTTATGACAGCATATGACAGTGGTGATTTGTCTTTCTGCTTTGGGCCTTGTTCTGCTGAAAAGTGAAATTTGTCTGAAGGTTTTGGTCCAAAATAGTCTGATATTTGGAAATGTTCCTTATTCCCTCCTCCTTGACTAAAGCCCCAGTTCCTGTATCAGAACAGCCCCCCACATAACGCTGCCCCCACCATCCTCACTGCGGGTTGGGGGTCTTCTGCTGATGGCAGTGTTGGCTTTGTGCCAAACATACCTTCTGGACTTCTGGCCAACACGTTCCCCCTTGATCCCATCAGACATAACATGTTCTCCACTGACTTCTGTCAGACTTGATAGCGGGTCCAGTAAAACATAGCCGGGCTTGGATGTTTTACTTTGTTAGAAAAGGCTTCCATCTTGTCCCCTCCCCCACAGCCCAGGCATATGAAGAATATGGGAGATGGTTGGCACATGCTCTACATAACCAGTACTGCCAGAAATTCCTTCAGCTCCTTTAATGTTTCTGTTGGCCTCTTGGCATTCTTCCAGACCAATGTGCCAAATGTAATCCCATGGTACATGTGTTAGGGTTGTGCTGCTGGGATTTGTTGTACTACATGGGTTTCCTGCAGCACAGCTCCACAAGGTGTGGATTGCTCCAGCCAGCCAATCCCCCAGGTCTGCTGGTCATATATACCAGCTCCTCTGCTAGAGGCTGCTAGTCTTTGTTTGTTCAGTGTGTTTAGGTGTGAACAGTGTCATGTTCCTGCATATCTGTGCATGTTTCTATGCGTGTGGTGTGAACTGTGTCTTGGATCGTTTATCATCTAGAATGAGGTGGGTCCCTAGGTTTCAGCACAGGGTCATCGCCCCGTATGCAGGCAGATTTCCTGGGGGTAGTTTTCTTGTTAGAGTAGGGGCCCGCGAGACTATGAAGACCCTTGAAGTGAACTCGCGGGCTTAAGTATCTTGGCCAAAATCCGAACTAATACCTCATACATTTTATAATCATTCCGTCTGGCTATGTGTGCAGGTGAGTGTTTTGAGCGTTCGTCAGTCGTTGATTTATGTCTGTTTCTTTGTTATGTTCATGAGTATTGAGTTCAGTTCGCAGTTCTGCAGTTCCGTCTGAGTTTGCTTGTTGGCGAGTATGAAGTCAGATTTGCAGTTCTGCAGTTCAGTATGTAATGTCTCGGACATGTTGTGGCCCCCTTCTCCTGACTGACACCTTCCAACAATCAGACCCCTATGACAGGCTGTAAGATCTTTATGGACCAATTAAGAAAATGTCAGGAAAATCCTCCTAGAAGAGACAAACTTTATATGGGGACCCAGAATCCCTGTAAGTAACGGCAGCGGAGTGCAGACTACTAGTTATCAGGAGGTTAGATGGGATTGGCTAATGCTGAACACAACCGCATCCCCAAATATAAGAGGGTGTGAACACTTATGCAACCATATGATTTAGTTTTTCCAGCCTAAACGACTTCAGTTTGTTTTTCAATGGAATCGCACAGATATAACGGGTCACACAGATATAACGGGTCACACAGATATAACGGGTCACACGGAGGGGAAATAAATCGGAGATGATTCATCTTTAATATGACAAAAACATGGCATTCCATCAGGGGTGTGTAGACTTTTTATACCCACTGTACAGTAGTGACTCCTGGTGCTATCCAGGACCTGTTTCATGAATTGACCAAATTCAGATGGCAAATAGCCCATTCCCTGTGGCAACCAAGTCCAAGCATACTGCTGCCTTTCAAAAGTGAATGCAAACCGATATTAAGAGTCTGGATGCAAAGATGCGCCAAAGAAAGCATTCACGAAACCTAGTACACGGAACCAGGAGACATCTGTTGGAATCTCTCCAACGGTAGTCTGAGAATTCACGACACACGGGGCATCTTCTTGAATGATTTTATTTACTGCACAAAGATCACGGACCAACAGATCTGGTCGGGTTTCCATGTTTAGCCACTATATAAAGAGGTATATACACTGGGGACTGTCTGGGCAGCAGGATCCTCTGATTCACAAAAGCCTTGATTGGGTCCCTTACACCAATAATCTGTTTCACACTAAGGGGACTCTAGGAACCCGGGGTAGTTTAGATCCTGGTCTGAGCATCATGACCACAGGGTGCTGCCTGCTTTATTAGACCCACTGGTCCTCCCTTTCTTGGGCAGACATCTTGGGAGACATCTTGCTCTGGAGGATAAGAGACTGCCATCAGAAGGATCAGACTTTCCAAGGTGTTACGGTCTTCAGGTCTTTCCAAGCACAATAGGTCTTTCCTTTTGTTCTGAAGATTAGCTTTAAACGGGTTAAGCCAAGATTGCAAGTGTAGGGGAGAACTTGCTGGTTTGTGGGGGTCTCACTGCTGATAACCCTGCTGATCTGCAGAATGGGACTCCTGTTTTCCATTCTGCCAGTCACTGTGGGGTCACTTCTTCCCCCACACTAATGTCAGCATGAGGGGGGCACCGGCTGAGCAAGCGCGGCCAGCACTCCATTCATTTCATTGGAGCTGACAGACATCCCCAGGCAGGTGCCGCTCAGGTATCTCCGCAGCCCCATTGAAACTGAATGGAACACTAGTGGTGTAACAAGTACATGGAAACAAACGCAGGTTAGTGACCAATAGAGATCAATGGGTTATTAACATCACGTAGTACACATATAACATGTGCTGACAATACTCCTGTGTGAGTGAGCCCTAACACTTCACTTTGCTAAGATCCATCCTGTTGCCTAAAACCACTCAAATTTGTAAAGTTTCCAGCAGCACACACTTGATCCCAACAAAAAGTGGGGGGGCGGATTTTTAAATCACGGTCATATGCATAGCCACATACGACGTTATTAGAGATGAGCGAACGTACTTGCTAAGGCAAACTACTCGAGCGAGTAGTGCCTTATGCGAGTACCTGCCTGCTTATCTCAAAAGATTCGGGTGCCGTTGGGGGAGAGCGGTGAGTTGCGGGAGTGAGCAGGAGGGAGCGGGGGGAGAGACTAAGGCCTCATGTCCACTAGAAAAATACATTATGAACCATCAACACCAAGGATTACTCAGAAATATAATAAAGTGTGGCAGCATAAATGGTGCAGAAACACCATACATCCGGAGCATGGACCTACTGCTCTGTTTCATCAGATAGTGGCTTGAAAAAGACCGACATGGTCGAAACGTTGCCTTCACATCTAACTATGAAACAATAAATGCTATTTTAATATAAAGACAGTTTCTGCACCATTTATGCTGCCACGCTTTATTATATTTCTGTTGCCTAAAACCAGAAGATAATAATAGTTAATTAGACCTCGTTATAGAGGTCTTAAATATGCTGGCACAATGTCAATTCATTGAAGGTTACATTTATGGTATATCAATACTGGATCAAAGCTAAAAAATCCATCTGCTTCCCTCCACACCATCATAGAGTTATATGATAAAATGTTATTTTCCTGCAGCCACCACTAGGTGGAGCTCACTGCACAGAGATGTATCCAGTCACTACTAGATGGTGCTCACTACATACAGTTGTATACAGCCACCATTAGGGAGCGCTCACTACATACAGATATATACAGCCACCGCAAGAGAGAGCTCATTACATGCATATATATATACAGCCACCACTAGGGGGAGCTCAATACACACAAAGATAGATAGATAGATAGATAGATAGATAGATAGATAGATAGATAGATAGATAGATAGATAGATAGATAGATAGATAGATAGATAGATAGGAGATAGATAGATGTTTTTTTACTTTTTTTACTTCTTTACATGTTTGGCTTTTACGGTAGGGCAGTATGAAATGAGCATATGCGTAAACGGTTCAGAGGAGTTCTTGCCACGGCTTTGTGCAGTTTTTCACGCACTTCCTTGAATATTGCATGCACATTTGCATGCCCTATAGACTTTTATGAGTCCCTTAGGTGCACAAATACGCAAAAAGATACAGCAGGTACTATTTTCCTGCGTGCCACCTAAATGCGCACAAAAAAATTGTTTATGAGAACGAACCCATTGACATATTGTGTGCACTAATTCTGAGCACACAATGGGCAGCGCAATTGTGTCTACTTGAAACCGCCCTCGGTTTGGTTTCAGCTTTGATCCTCATATTGCCCGCAGTGGTGCCGGCCGTCTAACCTGATGTACAAGTTGCCGCGCCGCCCGGGTTCTCCCCCACATCTTAATCCATATTACAGGATCGGATCTTCTGTGTGGACGATTTAGCGATACTGCATATTCTAAGCTCATTATTTATATAGCACTTTATTCTAAGTCTAATTAATACGAACGACGAAAATATATTTATTTTCTTGGAATTATTGTAATGAGGAGGCTGAACATTGATCTAATCAGTGGTAATTAATGCACGATGGCAAGAAGTCAGATCCAACAGGTCGACATACAGAAGCTGGGAGCTGCCGCTGGTTTCTGGCCAGCGGGATGAAGATCATTCTGTTATGTCTTCACCCTATACTATAGTTGATCCAGCCCTGATATCACACAGTCAAACTGTTATTACATGGTTCTCTGCTTATATACGCACTTTTTAAAATATAGAGCCAAATGACTTAAAACAATAAAACAAAAGGTACTTACCTGTCCCCAGCGACCCAGCGGGGGCTGCAATCCTGTGATTCTCACTCACCGGGTCTGTTAACAGCGGACGTCAGGTTACCACTGCCTGCCAATCACAGGCCAGAGTGTCACTGCCTGTTCTCCTGGCATCAGCGCTCACATCCTGAGCACCATGATGCCAGGGGTATACAACGATGGCTCTACAGCCTCTAATTGGCCCAGCATCACTGAGGGTCCTTTCACATGGAATGACGTGTCGGGCGCAGATGTCCGACAGGTCATTCCAGCAATAATCGTTCCCAGTCATAACCTCCCTCCTGCACAGTATATAGTAAGTTCCGGGGAGGGGACTGGGAAAAGCTATCCTTGAGATTATTGCAGAGAGACTGGAGATGTGAAGGCTGGAGTACAAAATAATGTGGGCCATGGGGATTGCAGAATGCAGGGAAAACTCCCCATGTATTTCAGGGAGGAGGTAGGGGGAAGGTTTGAATGTGAAAAAACTCCTGGGGGAGTTCTGAATGTGATTATACTGCGAGGGGGGCCCTGAATGTGATTGTACTGTGGGGGGGCCCTGAATGTGATTGTACTGCGGGGGGCACTCTGAATGTGATTATACCGAGAGGGGGCTCTGAATGTACTTATAGTGCGAGGGGTGCTCTGAATATAATTATACGGCGAAGGGAGCTCTGAATGTGATTATACCGAGAGGGGGGGGGGGGGGGGGGCTCTGAATGTGCTTAGAGTGCGAGGGGCGCTCTGAATGTGACTATACTGCGAGGGGTGCTCTGAATGTGATTATACGGTGAAGGGGGCTCTGAATGAGATTATACTGCGAGGGGGCTCTGTATGTGATTATATTGCGAGGCGGGCTCTGAATGTGATTATACCGAGAGGGGGGCTCTGAATGTGCTTATAGTGCGAGGGGCGCTCTGAATGTGACTATACTGCGAGGGGCGCTCTAAATTTGATTATACTGCGAGGGGGCCTCTGAATGTGATAATACTGCGAGAGGGCTCTGAATGTGATTATACTGCGAGGGGGGCTCTGGATGTACTTATACTGCGAGGGGGTGCTCTGAATGTGATTATACGGCGAGGGGGGCTCTGAATGAGATTATACTGCGAGGGGGCTCTGTATGTGATTATATTGCGAGGGGGGCTCTGAATGTGATTATACCGAGAGGGGGGCTCTGAATGTGCTTATAGTGCGAGGGGGGCTCTGAATGTAATTATACTGCGAGGGGGGCTCTGAATGTGATTATACCGCGAGGGGGGCACTGAATGTGATTATATTGCGAGGGGGGCTCTGAATGTGATTATACTGCGAGGGGGCTCTGAATGTGATTGTACTGCGAGGGGGGGTTCTGAATGTGATTATACTGTGAGGGGCGCTCTGAATGTGATTATATTGCGAGGGGGGCTCTGAATGTGATTATACTGCGAGGGGGCTCTGATTGTGATTATACTGCGAGGGGGGCTCTGAATGTGATTATACTGCGAGGGGGGCTCTGTATGTGATTATATTGCGAGGGGGGCTCTGAATGTGATTATACCGAGAGGGGGGCTCTGAATGTGCTTATAGTGCGAGGGGCGCTCTGAATGTGACTATATTGCGAGGGGCGCTCTGAATGTGATTGTACTGCGAGGGGGGCTCTGCATGTGATTATATTGCGAGGGGGGCTCTGAATGTGATTACACCGAGAGGGGAGCTCTGAATGTGCTCGTATGCTGTGAGCTGCTTAAGAAAACAGCAGGTGACTGGGGACAGGAGGTAGGAGAGTGGGAGGGAAAGTAGGTGAGCGAGCCAAGGGGGGGCGGAGCTTAGGACAGGATGTGGAAAGGAGGGAGCGGAAGAAGGGAAGCAGAAGAAGAAGACACGAGGAGAAGAGGTGATCTGTGAACGGAGAAGACGGCAGTGAAAGAAGATAAAGAAAGATTAGAAGCAGAGCAGCTGAACGAGAGCGGGGAAGAGTCCAGGTGAAGAGACAAGCAGCACAGCAGAAGTCAAGCGGTTGCAGAATCGGACGTGCAGCGGTGAAGAAGAAAGAAAGGCGATCGGAGGGCTGTGAGTTAGCAAAAGAGCGAGAAGTCCCAAGACAGATGGAAGATTTGCAGAGGATGATCCGGGAGGCTATCGACCGCGATGGAGCCGGGTGGCTGGAGGAACTCCTAGGCAGCTGCAGGTCGGGATCGGAATCCGGAAGGCGGGGGGAGCCAGCAGTTCAGGAGCCGGCAGCAGGAGAAAAAGCAGCGCAAGAGGGGGATGCCGGGCGAGGACGCCCGAAGAGAAGGAAGAACCCTCCCGCGAGGCTCAGCCCGAGCCCCGCGGCAAAGAGGAGCGGCCGGAGGAGCAGCCGAGGCGGCGAGAAGACAGCGGGGACAGTTCGCGCCAACCAGAAAAAGGCGCCAAAGTCAAATCGCGCGGCGGGAGGAGCGCCCGTCGCCGACCAGCGGTCACTGCCGAGTGGCAGTCCGCTGGGAGCGGGATTACAAACGGCGGCATCGTCGGGGTGCCCCGGCCCGAGGGACCAGCGCGTGGCAGGGCGCACGGCAGTGGAGCATAACTCGGGACAGAGTCAGCAAGGAAGGAGAGCGGCGCGCGGCGGCGCCCCGCAGGAGCGCAGGAGAAGACAAGATGGCGGCGCGAGCGTTCAGCAGGCGCAGGTAGGACAGACAGGGACGGGTATGAGAGGTGCAAGGGAACGAGGGGGGGGAGGCAACGAGGTAGCAGGCCACAGCAGGATCAGAGTAGAGGGGAGGGGGAGGGAGAGTTATAGCACGTCTTCTAGTGTAGTTAGCAGCGCGGATAGCAGGAGAGGTAGCAGGCAGGGTAGCGGGGGCAGGGGTTGTGAAACGGATGGTAGCGCTAGTTTGTTTTCGGACAGCCCACCACAGGGCCCTACGCCTGGGGGCTACACAGATATCCCACCCTCACAAGGCTACGGCAGACAACTCTCGCGGCATCAAGTTGCGGCCACTGCGTTCCCACGCGGTGCCGCGGCGTGCAGTCGTGACAGTTACGGCGCGCTTAGTAACCCTCCCCCACAGCAGCAGCATGATGGCGCACGCTCAACGTCGCAGAGGTTCTGCTACGTTAACCCACGTTTCGTGGAGGCTCTCTCTTCAGGTGGAGGAGAGTCATCATATAGCTACGTTAGTCGCGCTAGCAAGAACAGGCAAGGCCAGGGCGCTAAGCGGAGGCAGAGGGAGAGAGCTAGAAGGGAGAGGTATCAGCGCAGGCGCGATAGCGAGCAGGCCAGGCTAGCTGCGGAGGCCAGCGGCATCAGGGCAAGAACAGGTAGAGAGACCGTAGGCGAAGGGTTCCGCGGTCCTGAGCAGCGGCACCAGACGGGAACTTACCGCCAGGCGGACATCTTGCCAGAGACTCAGAACACCAGGGATTGCATACGCCACAGGAGGCGGGATGTTACGCAGGAGCGGCCGGAGCTGGGCCACCTTGGTACAACACAGGAAACGAGGGCTCGCAGGGCTCCGCACGTGAATTCGCGGCAATCAGCAGCCCTCGGGGGCAGAAGCCCAGGAGGAAGCCCGGCAAGGTCCACCCCCTTGGCGACGCCGGAGGACAGGCATGCCGGTGAGTCCAACTACTTAAATGCTTGGAATAATGTGTTGGATCCCGCCAGGGTGGCGGAGAAATGTGATTTAGTCACGGTATTGAGATCGCTGTTGAGCAGAGTGGATAATAAGGATGGTGTGTCAGAGTCCTGTGGTTCCCCAGGGGGCGCGGGCCCGCCGGTGGGGCAGGAAGGTGGTAGCTCAACAGCCGGTGGTGATGTGGACCCTATGGAGGGTTTGAGATATGCGGACTCGCTGTTTTGTGGTGTCGCCCCTTTGGGGGTCGGTTTGTCCGATGATGTGGTGGAAAAAATACGGAAAGGTATATACGTGGATATATGGTCCTTGCTGTCGGCGGACCACGTGATGGTTGACAAGGAAAGGGTTACGGAGCGTGGTGCGGACAGGAAGCCGAAAGTGGCTAAAACGTTCGCCAACTGGTTACAGGCTTATACAGTGTTGGCGTACGTAGTATGCCAACAACAGCCTAAAAAAGGCCCTGAGATGTTGGTGTACCTAAACACAATTTTTAGTGCATATAAGCTACATGGCGGCGCTGCGTGGTGGCGTTACGACGAGGATTTTCGTCGGAGGATTTCGGGCATTAATCACATAAGTTGGGCGTCAAAAGCGACGGATGTCTGGATACAACTCATCCTAGCACAGCGCCCGCAAAAAATGACATTTCAGGGAGGAGCCGTGGGGGGCGGGCAACAGCCTCCTGTGGCCTCCTCAAGACCCAATGGCACTTGTTGGCTCTACAATGAGGGCCATTGCAGGTTCTATGCCACCTGCAAGTTCAGACACGAGTGTTCTGTCTGTGGGGGTCAACACGCGGCGGTGCGATGCTTTAGGAAGCAAAGAGCAGCAGGCGCCGGAGCTGGCGCCAGCGGAGCTCCGAACACCGGTGAAAAGCCAGTACCTCTCCCTGTGGCTAGACAAATATCACAGGAAGGAGGAAGCAAGAATCCTTAGACAGGGTTTTGCAGAAGGCTTCGGTATACCGTTTACGTTTCAGCCCGCGTCCACGTGGTGTCCGAACCTAAAATCAGCGACGGATAATTTAGAACTAGTCAAGAAAAAATTACTGAAAGAAGTAGCAGCGGGCCGCATGGCAGGCCCCTTTGCTGAACCGCCTTTCCCCAATTTGCGGGTCTCCCCATTGGGGCTTGTCCCCAAGAAGGAGCCCGGAAAATTTCGTTTGATACATCACTTATCATTCCCAAAAGGGGAGTCGGTAAATGATGGGATATCGAAGGAGGAAGCGTCGGTAGTTTATGCTTCTTTTGACCAAGCAGTAGCGCTGGTAAGAAAAGCGGGAAGGCGGGCGCAATTAGCAAAAGCTGATATCGAATCCGCCTTCCGCCTCCTCCCGATACATCCAGATTGTTTCCATTTACTCGGATGCAAAGTGGACAATCAATTTTTCTTTGACATGTGTTTGCCGATGGGCTGCTCAATTTCATGTTACTACTTCGAGCTGTTCAGCTCCTTCCTGGAGTGGATGCTTAAGTATGAAACGGGCATCTCATCGGTGACGCATTACCTTGATGATTTTTTATTCATAGGTACGGAAACATCCGGCGTGTGCTCCTTGTTGTTAAACACGTTCCGAAAATTGATGTCGCGCGCGGGGGTCCCATTGTCTGAAGAGAAGACAATGGGCCCAGTCAACAGATTGATTTTTCTGGGGATCGAGATTGATACCGAGGAAATGGTTTTCAGGTTACCACTGGAAAAAATCGCGCGGCTTCGGCAGACGGTAAACGAGATTGCGAGCTGTAAGAAGGCCACGTTACGCCAAGTGCAGGTCTTATTGGGTTTATTAAACTTTGCTTGCAAAGTGATTCCCATGGGCCGCGTTTTTTCCAGGCGTCTTTCCCTTGCGACGGTAGGCATAAAAGAGCCACATCACTTCATAAGGATCTCGCAAGGAATCAAAAGGGATCTCCATATTTGGAGAGTTTTCCTGGAATCCTTTAACGGGCAAGTGGTGTGCCCTAAGGAGGAGTGGTGGGGCCCCGACCTCTGCTTGTTTGCGGATGCAGCAGGATCGGTGGGTTTCGGGGTGATTTTCCGGAACCACTGGTGCAGGGAACCCTGGCCAGTATCCTGGCTGGAAAAAAGTTGGAACAGAAACATTACGCTCTTGGAGTTTTTTCCGCTGGTGGTAGCGTTGGAATTATGGGGCGAAGAGCTCCAGGATCATAAGTTGTGTTTTTGGTCCGACAATGCGGCGGTGGTGGAGATAATTAACAGGCAGTCCGCGGCTTCCCTGCCGGTACTGGTACTTTTGAGACACGTGGTTTTGAGGTGTTTGCAGCGGAACATATATCTACGCGCAAAGCATGTACCGGGTTACAAGAACATGGCAGCTGACGCACTCTCTCGTTCGCAGATGGAGCGTTTCAGGGAGCGGCATCCACAGGCGGACGCCGAGGGCGTACGCTGCCCGCCTTTCTTGTGGAAGCTGGCCGAGCAGAGTTGCTGAAGCTAGTTGAGACATCCGTAGCGGCGGGAACGTGGAAGCAGTACAATGCGGTTTGGCAGAAGTGGGTGAATTGTGCGGGGGGCCGCATGGTACAGGGTGAAAGGGCGCGCGCGGTGACGCTGGACATGTTAGCGGCGTTGCGAAAAAGCAAGGCGTCAGTCGACGTGGTCAAGAAACATCTTGCTGGTGTTGCCTTTTTATTAAAACTCCACAGCTTGGTAGACGTTACAAAGGAATTCGTTTTCCGGCAGATTGTCCGGGGATGGAAAAAAGAAAAGGCCCAGGTGGACACCCGCCGTCCAATAACTTACCCAGTTTTGTGTAGGTTATTGGAGGTGTTGGAAGGCATTTGCACGGACTCGGCGGAAGCGTTACTATTCAGATCTGCATTTTTGCTGGCGTTTTTTGCAGCCTTGAGAATAGGCGAGCTCGTGCCCGCCAGTAGATTCAAGGCGGGAGGGCTACACGACAACGACGTGATGATAGTAGAAGGGGCGCTACGAGTACGGATAAGAAAGTCGAAAACGGACGTGTACGGCAGAGGTGAGTGGGTATCCATCAGCCCGCTGGGCGCTCGTTGGTGCCCAGTCGCGACAGTAACACGTTATATGGCGACCAGGCCTTCGGGCGATCGGTTTTTGGTCCACGCGTCGGGTTTTCCCCTCACACGTTTTCAGGTTTCGGCTGTCTTGCGCAGGTCTCTACGGGCAGCAGGTTTCGACGCGTCTGATTTCGGTACGCACTCGTTTAGAATTGGCGCAGCCACATCGGCCGATGCGGGCGGTATGAGCGAAGAAGGGTTAAAGAGACTGGGGAGGTGGAAGTCTCAGGCGTATAAGTCCTACGTTAGGCCGGATCTAATGGTTGGGAACGTTCATGGTTAGTCGTGTTAGCGTTTTTTTTTAAAAAATAATTTTTTGTTTGTGCTCAAGAAGAGATCGTTGCCCTTGGAACTGTTTTTTGTTTTCTCAGTTATGGAGCCATGGAAGGTGCACATCGTGGGCCACTCATATATATATTGGGCCCAGAAGAGGGCGGCGGTACGGCCAATGGGATTGGACTTGGGCCTTACCGGAACGTCCGTAACCTGGCACGGCGTCCGGGGGCTAAAATGGCCGGACATGCTAAGACTCGTAGCGGACATTGGGAGGCGTAACCCCGGGAGAGTGGTTTTGGTCGTCCACGCGGGGGGTAACGACCTCGGCAGTTTGAAGACCAGGGACCTTCTGGTCTTAATGAAGCAGGACATTTTGCGTTTCCAGGAATGTTTCCACATGGTGACTATTGTTTGGTCGGACATCGTAGCCCGCAGGCATTGGAGAGGAGCAAAGAACATGGAGGCGATAGAGAAAAGCAGGAGATTTATCAACATGAAAATGTCTCAGTTTGTGCATTCCCTTGGGGGGGTGGCCGTGCGGCATTGGGAATTGGAGGATCAGGAAAAAGGTGCATTGAGGGAGGACGGCGTCCACCTCAATGAGCTAGGCTTAGACACGTTTCTATCAGGGATACAGGACGGAGTGGAAGTTGCACTGGCCAAGGTCGGTGGGGTGGGACGGAATGAGCCGAAGTAATTCGCCACATCCCGTGTGGCCCGGAAGTAGTCCATGCTGGGTTAGGGTTAGAGAGGAAGGTTCGCAAGCCCAAGGACCGGGGCTTACGAACGTCCTTGGCAGACGGTTTATGGACGGTAATATACCAGCTTTGCAGCATGGATAGGGTTTTTCAGAAAAAGTTATGAACATTAATGTTATTTACAAGTTATTCAATAAAGCTGTGGCCTACCCCACGTTTTACAGCAAGAAGTGGTAGATGGTTATTTTTGTAATTAGGTAAGCGAGCGGTTTAAGTAAGTTATTGTCCCCAGTCTCGTATGCTGTGAGCTGCTTAAGAAAACAGCAGGTGACTGGGGACAGGAGGTAGGAGAGTGGGAGGGAAAGTAGGTGAGCGAGCCAAGGGGGGGCGGAGCTTAGGACAGGATGTGGAAAGGAGGGAGCGGAAGAAGGGAAGCAGAAGAAGAAGACACGAGGAGAAGAGGTGATCTGTGAACGGAGAAGACGCCTGCCCGCCCGCCCGGTAAGTAGGGTAGAGAGGTGGAGGGTGCAGAGTAGGTAGTTAGTTAGGAAGTCGTCACAGCTAGTGGTTGGCCCGGAAGTAGTCCATGCTGGGTTAGGGTTAGAGAGGAAGGTTCGCAAGCCCAAGGACCGGGGCTTACGAACGTCCTTGGCAGACGGTTTATGGACGGTAATATACCAGCTTTGCAGCATGGATAGGGTTTTTCAGAAAAAGTTATGAACATTAATGTTATTTACAAGTTATTCAATAAAGCTGTGGCCTACCCCACGTTTTACAGCAAGAAGTGGTAGATGGTTATTTTTGTAATTAGGTAAGCGAGCGGTTTAAGTAAGTTATTGTCCCCAGTCTTATAGTGCGAGGGGGGCTCTGAATGTAATTATACTGCGAGAGGCGCTCTGAATGTGATTGTACTGCGAGGGGGGGCTCTGAATGTGATTATACTGTGAGGGGGGCAATGAATGTGATTATACCGCGAGGGTGGCTCTGAATATGATTATACTGCGAGGGGCACTGTGAATGTGATTATACTGCGAGGGGGGTTCTGAATGTGATTATAAAGCGAGGGGGCTCTGAATGTGATTGAACTGCGAGGGGGGGTTCTGAATCTGATTATACTGTGAGAGGCGCTCTGAATGTGATTATACTGCGAGGGGGGCTCTGAATGTAATTATACTGCGAGGGGGGCTCTGAATGTGATTATACTGCGAGGGGGCGCTCTGTTTGTTATTATACTGCGAGGGGCGCTCTGAATGTGATTATATTGCGAGGGGCCATTTGAATGTGATTATACTGCGAGGGGCACTTTGAATGTGATTATACTGCGAGGGGCACTTTGAATCTGATTATACTGCGAGGGGGGCTCTGAATGTGATTGTACTGCGAGGGGGGCTCTGAATGTGATTGTACTGCGAGGGGGGCTCTGAATGTACTTATACTGCGAGGGGCTCTGAATGTGATTATGCTGCGAGGGGGCGCTCTGATTGTAATTTTACTGCGAGGGGCGCTCTGAATCTGATTATACATGCGAGGGGTTCTCTGATTGTCATTATACTGCGAGGGGCGCTCTCAATGTGATTATACTGCGAGGGGCGCTCTGAATGTGATTATACTGCGAGGGGCTCTGAATGTGATTATACTGCGAGGGGGCGCTCTGATTGTAATTTTACTGCGAGGGGCGCTCTGAATGTGATTATACTGCGAGGGTGACTCTGATTGTGCTTATAGTGCGAGGGGCGCTCTGATTGTGACTATACTGCGAGGGGCGCTCTAAATGTGATTATACTGCGAGGGGGGCTCTGAATGTGATTGTACTGCGAGGGGCTCTCTGAATGTGATTATACTGCGAGGGGGGCTCTGAATGTGATTATACTGCGAAGGGGACTCTGATTGTGCTTATAGTGCGAGGGGCGCTCTGAATGTGAATATACTGCGAGGGGCGCTCTGAATTTGATTATACTCTGAGGGGGGGGGGGCTCTGAATGTGATTATACTGCGAGGGGGACAATGAATCTACCTATACTGTGAGAGGCGCTCTGAATGTGATTATACTGCGAGGGGGGGCTCTGAATATGCTTACAGTGCGAGAGGCGCTCTGAATTTGATTATACTGCGAGGGGGTGCTCTGAATGTGATTATACTGCGAGGGGGACTCTGATTGTGCTTATAGTGCGAGGGGTACTTTGAATGTGACTATACTGCGAGGGGCGCTCTAAATTTGATTATACTCCGAGGGGGTGCTCTGAATTTGATTATACAGCGAGGGGGGCTCTAAATGGGATTATACTGTGAGGGGTGCTCTGAATGTGATTATACTGCAAGGGGGGCACGGAATGTGATAATATTGCGAGGTTGGCTCTGAATGTGATTATGCTGCTAGCGGAGGGGGGCACTGAGTGAGATTTTACTGCGAGGGGCGCTCTGAATGTGATTATACTGCGAGGGGGGGTTCTGAATGTGATTATGCTGCGAGGGGCGCTCTGAATGGGATTATACTGCGAGGGGTGCTCTGACTGTGATTGTACTGCGAGGGGCGCTCTGAATGTGCTTATACTGCGAGGGGCGCTCTGAATGTGAACTTAGTGCGAGGGGCGCTCTGAATGTGATTATACTGCAAGGGGCTCTCTGATTGTGATTATACTGCGAGGAGCGCTCTGAATGTGACTATACTGCGAGGGGGGCTTTGAATATGATTGTACTGCGAGGGGCGCTCTGAATGTATTTATACTGCGAGGGGGGCTCTGAATGTGATTATAATGTGAGAGGCGCTCTGAATGTGATTATACTGCGAGGGGCGCTCTGAATGTGATTTTACTGCGAGGGGCGCTCTGAATGTGATTATACTGCGAGAGGCGCTCTGAGTGTGCTTATACTGCGAGGGGGGTTCTGAATGTGATTATACTGCGAGGGGGGCCCTGAATGTGATTGTACTGCGAGGGGTGCTCTGATTGTGCTTATAGTGCGAGGGGCTCTCTGAATGTGAATATACGGCAAAGGGGCTCTCTGAATGTGCTTATACTGCGAGGGGGCCTCTGAATGGGATTATAGTGCGAGGGGGCCTCTTAATGGGATTATAGTGCGAGGGGGCCTCTGAATGGGATAATAGTGCGAGGGGCGCTTTGAATGTGATTATACTGCGAAGGGGCTCTGAATGTGACTATACTGTGAGGGGGACTCTGATTGTGCTTATAGTGCGAGGGGCGCTCTGAATGTGACTATACTGCGAGGGGCGCTCTGAATGTGATTATACTGCGAAGGGGCTCTGAATGTGATTGTACTGCGAGGGGCGCTCTGAATGTGATTATACTGCGAGGGGCGCTCTAAATGTGATTATACTGCAAGGGGGCGCTCTGATTGTGATTATACTGCGAGGGGTGCTCTGAATGTGATTATATTGCGAGGGGCCATCTGAATGTGATTATACTGCGAGGGGCGCTCTGATAGTGCTTATAGTGTGAGGGGCGCTCTGAATGTGATTATACTGCTGGGAGGGCCTCTGAATGGGATTATAGTGCGAGGGGGCCTCTTAATGGGATTATAGTGCGAGGGGGCCTCTTAATGGGATTATAGTGCGAGGGGGCCTCTGAATGGGATTATAGTGCGAGGGGCGCTCTGAATGTTATTATACTGCGAGGGGCACTCTGAATTTGATTATACTGCGAGGGGCGCTCTGAATTTGATTATACTGCGAGGGGGTGCTCTGAATGTGATTATACTGCGAGGGGGCTCTGGATGTGATTATACTGCGAGGGGGGGCTCTGAATGTGATTATACTACTAGGGGCCCTCTGGATGTGCTTATACTGCGAAGGGGTGCTCTGAATGTGATTATGCTGCGAGAGGCGCTCTGAATGTGAATATGCTGCGAGAGGTGCTCTGAATGTGAATATACTGCGAGAGGGGCTCTGAATGTGCTTATACTGCGAGGGGGCTCTTAATGTGATTATACTGCGAGGGGGGCTCTGAATGTGATTATACTGCGAGGGGGGCTCTGAATGTGATTATACTGCGAGGGGGACTCTGAATGTGCTTATAGTGCGAGGGGCGCTCTGAATGTGACTATACTGCGAGGGGCGCTCTGAATGTAATTATACTGCGAGGGGGCGATCTGATTGTGATTATACTGCGTGGGGCGCTCTGAATATGATTATACTGCGAGGGGGGGCTCTGAATGTATTTATACTGAGAGGGGGTGCTCTGAATGTGATTATACTGCGAGGGGCGCTCTGAATTGGATTCTACTGCGAGGGGTGCTCTGACTATGATTGTACTGCGAGGGGCGCTCTGAATGTGCTTATACTGCGAGGGGCGCTCTGAATGTGAACTTAGTGCGAGGGGCGCTCTGAATGTGATTATACTGCAAGGGGCTCTCTGATTGTGATTATACTGCGAGGGGCGCTCTGAATGTGATTATGCTGCGAAGGGGGCTTTGAATATGATTTTACTGCGAGGGGCGCTCTGAATGTATTTATACTGCGAGGGGGGCTCTGAATGTGATTATACTGTGAGAGGCGCTCTGAATGTGATTATACTGCGAGGGGCGCTCTGAATGTGATTTTACTGCGAGGGCCGCTCTGAATGTGATTATACTGCGAGGGGCGCTCTAAGTGTGCTTATACTGCGAGGGGGGTTCTGAATGTGATTATACTGCGAGGGGGGCCCTGAATGTGATTGTACTGCGAGGGGTGCTCTGATTGTGCTTATAGTGCGAGGGGCTCTCTGAATGTGACTATACTGCAAGGGGCTCTCTGAATGTGCTTATACTGCGAGGGGGCCTCTGAATGTGATTATACTGCGAGAGGTGCTCTGAATGTGATTATACTGCGAGGGGCTCTCTGAATGTGCTTATACTGCGAGGGGGCTCTGAATGTGCTTATACTGCGAGGGGGGCTCTGAATGTGATTATACTGCGAGGGGGGCTCTGAATGGGATTATAGTGCGAGGGGGCCTCTTAATGGGATTATAGTGCGAGGGGGCCTCTGAATGGGATAATAGTGCGAGGGGCGCTCTGAATGTGATTATACTGTGAGGGGGGCTCTGAATGTGATTATACTGTGAGGGGGACTCTGATTGTGCTTATAGTGCGAGGGGCGCTCTGAATGTGACTATACTGCGAGTGGCGCTCTGAATGTGATTATACTGCGAGGGGGGCTCTGAAGGGGATTATAGTGCGAGGGGGCCTCTTAATGGGATTATAGTGCGAGGGGGCCTCTGAATGGGATAATAGTGCGAGGGGCGCTCTGAATGTGATTATACTGCGAGGGGGGCTCTGAATGTGATTATACTGCGAGGGGCGCTCTGAATGTGATTATACTGCAAGGGGGCGCTCTGATTGTGCTTATACTGCGAGGGGCGCTCTGAATGTGACTATACTGCGAGGGGCGCTCTGAATGTGATTATACTGCGAAGGGGCTCTGAATGTAATTGGACTGCGAGGGGCGCTCTGAATGTGATTATACTGCGAGGGGCGCTCTAAATGTGATTATACTGCAAGGGGGCGCTCTGATTGTGATTATACTGCGAGGGGCGCTCTGAATGTGATTATATTGCGAGGGGCCATCTGAATGTGATTATACTGCGAGGGGCGCTCTGATAGTGCTTATAGTGTGAGGGGCGCTCTGAATGTGATTATACTGCTGGGGGGGCTCTGAATGTGATTTTACTGCGGGGGGGGCTCTGAATGTGATTTTACTGCGAGGGGGGCTCTGAATGTGCTTATACTGCGAGGGGGGCTCTGAATGTGATTATACTGCGAGGGGGGCTCTGAATGTGATTTTAGTGCGAGGAGCGCTCTGAGTGTGATTATACTGCGAGGGTAGCTCTGAGTGTGATTATACTGCAAGGAGCGCTCTGAATGTAAATTTACTGCGAGGGGGTTCTGGGTGTGATTATACTGCGAGAGGGGCTCTGAATGTGCTTATACTGCGAGGGGGTGCTCTGAATGTGCTTATACTGCGAGGGGGGCTTTGAATGTGATTATACTGCGAGGGGGGGCTCTGAATGTGATTATACTGCGAGGAGCGCTCTAAATGTGATTATACTGCGTGGGGGCGCTCTGATTGTGATTATACTGCGTGGGGCGCTCTGAATGTGATTATATTGCGAGGGGCCATCTGAATGTGATTATACTGCGAGGGGCGCTCTAATAGTGCTTATAGTGCGAGGGGTGCTCTGAATATGATTATCCTGCTGGGGGGGGGGGCTCTGAATGTGATTTTACTGCGATGGGGGCTCTGAATGTATTTACACTGCGAGGGGGTGCTCTGAATGTGATTATACTGCGAGGGGGTGCTCTGAATGTGATTTTACTGCGAGGGGCGCTCTGAATGTAATTATACTGCGAGGGGCGCTCTGAATGTAATTATACTGTGAGGGGCGCTCTGAATGTAATTATATTGCGAGGGGGTGCTCTGAGTGTGATTATACTGCGAGGGGGCTCTGGGTGTGATTATACTGCGAGAGGGGCTCTGAATGTGCTTATACTGCAAAGGGGGGCTCTGAATGTGATTATACTGCGAGGGGGGCTCTGAATGTGATTATACTGCGAGGGGGGCTCTGAATGTTATTATACTGCGAGGGGGACTCTGATTGTGCTTATAGTGCGAGGGGCGCTCTGAATGTGACTATACTGCGAGGGGCGCTCTGAATGTGATTATACTGCGAAGGGGGCTCTGAATGTGATTGTACTGCGAGGGGCGCTCTGAATGTGATTATACTGCCAGGGGCGCTCTAAATGTGATTATACTGCGAGGGGGCGCTCTGATTGTGATTATACTGAGAGGAACGCTCTGAATGTGATTATATTGCGAGGGGCCATCTGAATGTGATTATACTGCGAGGGGTGCTCTGATAGTGCTTATAGTGTGAGGGGCGCTCTGAATGTGATTATACTGCTGGGGGGGCTCTGAATGTGATTTTACTGCGAGGGGGGGCTCTGAATGTATTCATACTGCGAGGGGGTGCTCTGGATGTGATTATACTGCGAGGGGCGCTCTGAATGTGCTTATACTGCGAGGGGCGCTCTGAATGTGATTATACTGCGAGGGGCGCTCTGAATGTAATTATACTGCGAGGGGCGCGCTGAATGTAATTATACTGCGAGGGGCGCTCTGAATGGGATTTTACTGCGAGGGGCACTCTGAATGTGATTATACTGCGAGGGGGGTTCTGAATGTGATTATACTGTGAGGGGGGCCATGAATGTGATTATATTGTGCGAGGGGGGTATACAGGCAGGTGGGAACTATTAGAGGTTGATCCAGGGAACAGTCTGATTGCATTAGGGAGTCGGGAAGGAATTTTTTTCCCCAAAAGGGATTGTTTGCTTTCTTCTCTTGGATTTTTTTGCCTTCCTCTGGATCGACAAAACAGGAGGCTAAACAGGCTGGACTAGATGGACATTGTCTTCATTCAGCCTTACGAACTATGTTACTATGAATGTGATTATACTGCAAGTGGGGAGGGCCCTGAATGTGATTGTACTGCGAGGGGGGCTCTGAATGTGATTGTACTGCGAGGGGGGGCTCTGAATGTGATTATACTACGAGGGGGGTTCTGAATGTGATTATACTGTGAGGGCTGATCTGAATGTGCTTACACTGCGAGAGGCGCTCTGAATGTGATTATACTACGAGGGGGCTCTGAATGTGATTATACTACGAGGGGGCCTCTGAATGTGATTATACTGTGAGAGGTGCTCTGAATGTGATTATACTACGAGGGGGGCCCCTAAATATGCTTATACTGCGAGGGAAGGTTCTGAATGTGATTGTACTGCGAGGGAGTCCCTAAATATGCTTATACTGTGGAGGGGGGCCCTAAATATGCTTATACTGCGAGGGGCGCTATGAATGTGATTGTACAGCGAGGGGCGCTCTGAATGTGAATTTAGTGAGAGGGGCGCTCTGAATGTGATTATACTGCGAGGGGCGATTTGAATGTGATTATACTGCGAGGGGGCGCTCTGATTGTGATTATACTGCGAGGAGGGCTCTGAATGTGATTATACTGTGAGAGGGGCTCTGGATGTGATTATACTCCTGGGAGGGTCCTGAATGTGATTATACTGCGAGGGGGGCTCTAAATGTTATTATACTGCGAGGGGGCTCTAAATGGGATTATGCTGCTGGGGGAGGGGTTCTGAATGTGATTGTACTGCGATTTGGGGCTCTGAATGTGATTATACTGCGAGGGTAGCCCTGAATGTGCTTATACTGCGAGAGGGGGCCCTGAATGTGCTTATACTGTGAGGGGGGCTCTGAATGTGCTTATACTGTGAGGGGGGCTCTGAATGTGATTGTACTGCGAGGGGGGTTCTGAATGTGCTTATACTGCGAGGGGTACTCTGAATGTGATTATACTGCGAGAGGGGTTCTGCATGTGATTATACTGCGAAAGCACTCTGAATGTGATTATACTACAAAGGGGGGTTTATAATGTGATTATACTGCGAGGGGCGCTCTGAGTGTTATTATACTGCTAGGGGGGCTCTGAATGTGATTGTACTGCGAGGGGTGCTTTGAATGTGCTTGTACTGCGAGGGGTGCTTTGAATGTGCTTATACTGCGAGGGGTGCTCTGAATGTGCTTATACAGCGAGGGGTGCTCTGAATGTAATTGTACTGCGAGGGGCGCTCTGAATGTGATTATACTGCGAGAGGGGTTCTGCATGTGATTATACTGTGAGGGGCGCTCTGAATGTGATTATGCTGCGAGGGGGGTTCTGAATGTGATTATACTGCGGGGGGGGGGGGGGGAGGGTTCTGAATGTGATTATACTGCAGGGGGGGGGGTTCTGAATGTGATTATACTGCGAAGGCGGGGTTCTGAATGTGATTATACTGTGAGAGGGGTTCTGCATGTGATTATACTGTGAGGGGCGCTCTGAATGTGATTATGCTGCAAGAGTGGTTCTGCATGTGATTATACTGCGAGGGGGGCCTGAATGTGATTATACTGCTAAGGGCGGGCTCTAAATGTGATTATGCTGCTGGGGGGGCTCTGAATGTGATTATACTGCAAGGGGGGTGTCTGAATGTGATTATACTGCTAAGGGCGGGCTCTGAATGTGATTATACTGCGAGGGGCGCACTGAATGTGGTTATACTGCGAGGGGGGCTCTGAATGTGATTATACTGCGAGGGGCGCACTGAATGTGGTTATACTGCGAGGGGCGCTCTGAAAAGGATTATACTGCAGTGGGGCGCTCTGAATGCGATTATACTGCTGGGGGGCCTCTGAATTTCATTATACTACGAGTGGGGACTCCGAATGTTATTATACTGCGTGGGGGGCGCTATTAATGTGATTATACTGCGACAGGTTGCTCTGAATGTGCTTATACAGTGTGGGGGGCTCTGAATGTGATTAAACTGCTAGGGGGGGTTCTGAATGTGATTATACTGCGGGGGGGGGGGGGGGGGGGTTCTGAATGTGATTAAACTGCGTGGGGGGGTTCTGAATGTGTTTATACTGCGAGGGGGGGTTCTGAATGTGTTTATACTGCGAGGGGGGTTCTGAATGTGATTATACTGCGAGGGGGGTTCTGAATGTGATTATACTGTGAGGGGGGCTCTGAATGTGATTATACTGCGAGGAAGGTTCTGTATGTGATTAAACTGTGAGGGGCATTCTGAATGTGATTATACTGCTAGGGGGGTTCGGAATGTGCCTACAGTGCGAGGGGGGCTCTGAATGTGATTATACCGCTGGGGGGGGGGGCTCTGAATGTGATTATACTGCGAGGGGGGTTCTGAATGTGATTATACTGTGAGGGGGCTCTGAATGTGATTATACTGTGAGGGGGGCTCTGAATGTGATTATACTGCGATGGGGGGCTCTGAATGTGATTATACTGCAATGGGGGGCTCTGAATGTGATTATACTGCGAGCGGGTGCTCTGAATGTAATTGTACTGCGAGGGGCGCTCTGAATGTGATTATACTGCGAGAGGGGTTCTGCATGTGATTATACTGTGAGGGGTGCTCTGAATGTGATTATGCTGCAAGAGTGGTTCTGCATGTGATTATACTGCAAGGGGGGCCTGAATGTGATTATACTGCTAAGGGCGGGCTCTAAATGTGATTATGCTGCTGGGGGGGCTCTGAATGTGATTATACTGCAAGGGGGGTGTCTGAATGTGATTATACTGCTAAGGGCGGGCTCTGAATGTGATTATACTGCGAGGGGCGCACTGAATGTGGTTATACTGCGAGGGGGGCTCTGAATGTGATTATACTGCGAGGGGCGCACTGAATGTGGTTATACTGCGAGGGGCGCTCTGAAAAGGATTATACTGCAGTGGGGCGCTCTGAATGCGATTATACTGCTGGGGGGCCTCTGAATTTCATTATACTACGAGTGGGGACTCCGAATGCTATTATACTGCGTGGGGGGCGCTATTAATGTGATTATACTACGACAGGTTGCTCTGAATGTGCTTATACAGTGTGGGGGGCTCTGAATGTGATTAAACTGCGAGGGGGGGTTCTGAATGTGATTATACTGCGGGGGGGGGGGGGGGGTTCTGAATGTGATTATACTGCGAGGGGGGGTTCTGAATGTGTTTATACTGCGAGGGGGGGTTCTGAATGTGTTTATACTGCGAGGGGGGTTCTGAATGTGATTATACTGCGAGGGGGGTTCTGAATGTGATTATACTGTGAGGGGGGCTCTGAATGTGATTATACTGCGAGGAAGGTTCTGTATGTGATTATACTGTGAGGTGCATTCTGAATGTGATTATACTGCGAGGGGGGTTCGGAATGTGCCTATAGTGCGAGGGGGGCTCTGAATGTGATTATACCGCTGGGGGGGGGGGGCTCTGAATGTGATTATACTGTGAGGGGGGTTCTGAATGTGATAATACTGTGAGGGGGCTCTGAATGTGATTATACTGTGAGGGGGGCTCTGAATGTGATTATACTGCGATGGGGGGCTCTGAATGTGATTATACTGCGATGGGGGGCTCTGAATGTGATTATACTGCAATGGGGGGCTCTGAATGTGATTATACTGCGAGCGGGTGCTCTGAATGTGATTATACTGCGATGGGGGGCTCTGAATGTGATTATACTGCGAGGGGGTTTCTGAATGTGCCTATAGTGCGAGGGGGGCTCTGAATGTGATTATACCGCTGGGGGGGGGGGGGGCTCTGAATGCTATTATACTTTGAGGGGGGTTCTGAATGTGATTATACTGTGAGGGGGCTCTGAATGTGATTATACTGCGAGGGGGGCTCTGAATGTGATTATACTGCGAGGGGGGCTCTGAATGTGATTATACTGCGATGGGGGGCTCTGAATGTGATTATACTGCGAGCGGGTGCTCTGAATGTCATTGTACTGCGAGGGGCGCTCTGAATGTGATTATGCTGCAAGAGTGGTTCTGCATGTGATTATACTGCGAGGGGGGCCTGAATGTGATTATACTGCTAATGGCGGGCTCTAAATGTGATTATGCTGCTGGGGGGGCTCTGAATGTGATTATACTGCAAGGGGGGTGTCTGAATGTGATTATACTGCTAAGGGCGGGCTCTGAATGTGATTATACTGCGAGGGGCGCACTGAATGTGGTTATACTGCGAGGGGGGCTCTGAATGTGATTATACTGCGAGGGGCGCTCTGAAAAGGATTATACTGCAATGGGGCGCTCTGAATGCGATTATACTGCTGGGGGGCCTCTGAATTTCATTATACTACGAGTGGGGACTCCAAATGTTATTATACTGCGTGGGGGGCGCTATTAATGTGATTATACTGCGACAGGTTGCTCTGAATGTGCTTATACAGTGTGGGGGGCTCTGAATGTGATTAAACTGCGAGGGGGGGTTCTGAATGTGATTATACTGCGGGGGGGGGGAGGGTTCTGAATGTGATTATACTGCGGGGGGGGGGGGTTCTGAATGTGATTATACTGCGAAGGCGGGGTTCTGAATGTGATTATACTGTGAGAGGGGTTCTGCATGTGATTATACTGTGAGGGGCGCTCTGAATGTGATTATGCTGCAAGAGTGGTTCTGCATGTGATTATACTGCGAGGGGGGCCTGAATGTGATTATACTGCTAAGGGCGGGCTCTAAATGTGATTATGCTGCTGGGGGGGCTCTGAATGTGATTATACTGCAAGGGGGGTGTCTGAATGTGATTATACTGCTAAGGGCGGGCTCTGAATGTGATTATACTGCGAGGGGCGCACTGAATGTGGTTATACTGCGAGGGGGGCTCTGAATGTGATTATACTGCGAGGGGCGCACTGAATGTGGTTATACTGCGAGGGGCGCTCTGAAAAGGATTATACTGCAATGGGGCGCTCTGAATGCGATTATACTGCTGGGGGGCCTCTGAATTTCATTATACTACGAGTGGGGACTCCGAATGTTATTATACTGCGTGGGGGGCGCTATTAATGTGATTATACTGCGACAGGTTGCTCTGAATGTGCTTATACAGTGTGGGGGGCTCTGAATGTGATTAAACTGCTAGGGGGGGTTCTGAATGTGATTATACTGCGGGGGGGGGGGGGTTCTGAATGTGATTAAACTGCGTGGGGGGGTTCTGAATGTGTTTATACTGCGAGGGGGGTTCTGAATGTGATTATACTGCGAGGGGGGTTCTGAATGTGATTATACTGTGAGGGGGGCTCTGAATGTGATTATACTGCGAGGAAGGTTCTGTATGTGATTAAACTGTGAGGGGCATTCTGAATGTGATTATACTGCTAGGGGGGTTCGGAATGTGCCTACAGTGCGAGGGGGGCTCTGAATGTGATTATACCGCTGGGGGGGGGGGGGCTCTGAATGTGATTATACTGCGAGGGGGGTTCTGAATGTGATTATACTGTGAGGGGGCTCTGAATGTGATTATACTGTGAGGGGGGCTCTGAATGTGATTATACTGCGATGGGGGGCTCTGAATGTGATTATACTGCAATGGGGGGCTCTGAATGTGATTATACTGCGAGCGGGTGCTCTGAATGTGATTATACTGCGATGGGGGGCTCTGAATGTGATTATACTGCGAGGGGGTTTCTGAATGTGCCTATAGTGCGAGGGGGGCTCTGAATGTGATTATACCGCTGGGGGGGGGCTCTGAATGCTATTATACTGTGAGGGGGGTTCTGAATGTGATTATACTGTGAGGGGGCTCTGAATGTGATTATACTGCGAGGGGGGCTCTGAATGTGATTATACTGCGAGGGGTCTCTGAATGTGATTATACTGCGATGGGGGGCTCTGAATGTGATTATACTGCGAGCGGGTGCTCTGAATGTCATTGTACTGCGAGGGGCGCTCTGAATGTGATTATGCTGCAAGAGTGGTTCTGCATGTGATTATACTGCGAGGGGGGCCTGAATGTGATTATACTGCTAATGGCGGGCTCTAAATGTGATTATGCTGCTGGGGGGGCTCTGAATGTGATTATACTGCAAGGGGGGTGTCTGAATGTGATTATACTGCTAAGGGCGGGCTCTGAATGTGATTATACTGCGAGGGGCGCACTGAATGTGGTTATACTGCGAGGGGGGCTCTGAATGTGATTATACTGCGAGGGGCGCTCTGAAAAGGATTATACTGCAATGGGGCGCTCTGAATGCGATTATACTGCTGGGGGGCCTCTGAATTTCATTATACTACGAGTGGGGACTCCGAATGTTATTATACTGCGTGGGGGGCGCTATTAATGTGATTATACTGCGACAGGTTACTCTGAATGTGCTTATACAGTGTGGGGGGCTCTGAATGTGATTAAACTGCGAGGGGGGGTTCTGAATGTGATTATACTGCGGGGGGGGGGGGGGGTTCTGAATGTGATTATACTGCGGGGGGGGGGGTTCTGAATGTGATTATACTGCGAGGGGGGCCTGAATGTGATTATACTGCTAAGGGCGGGCTCTAAATGTGATTATGCTGCTGGGGGGGCTCTGAATGTGATTATACTGCAAGGGGGGTGTCTGAATGTGATTATACTGCTAAGGGCGGGCTCTGAATGTGATTATACTGCGAGGGGCGCACTGAATGTGGTTATACTGCGAGGGGGGCTCTGAATGTGATTATACTGCGAGGGGCGCACTGAATGTGGTTATACTGCGAGGGGCGCTCTGAAAAGGATTATACTGCAGTGGGGCGCTCTGAATGCGATTATACTGCTGGGGGGCCTCTGAATTTCATTATACTACGAGTGGGGACTCCGAATGTTATTATACTGCGTGGGGGGCGCTATTAATGTGATTATACTGCGACAGGTTGCTCTGAATGTGCTTATACAGTGTGGGGGGCTCTGAATGTGATTAAACTGCTAGGGGGGGTTCTGAATGTGATTATACTGCGGGGGGGGGGGGGGTTCTGAATGTGATTATACTGCGAGGGGGGGTTCTGAATGTGTTTATACTGCGAGGGGGGGTTCTGAATGTGTTTATACTGCGAGGGGGGTTCTGAATGTGATTATACTGCGAGGGGGGTTCTGAATGTGATTATACTGTGAGGGGGGCTCTGAATGTGATTATACTGCGAGGAAGGTTCTGTATGTGATTAAACTGTGAGGGGCATTCTGAATGTGATTATACTGCTAGGGGGGTTCGGAATGTGCCTGCAGTGCGAGGGGGGCTCTGAATGTGATTATACCGCTGGGGGGGGGGGGCTCTGAATGTGATTATACTGCGATGGGGGGCTCTGAATGTGATTATACTGCAATGGGGGGCTCTGAATGTGATTATACTGCGAGCGGGTGCTCTGAATGTGATTATACTGCGATGGGGGGCTCTGAATGTGATTATACTGCGAGGGGGTTTCTGAATGTGCCTATAGTGCGAGGGGGGCTCTGAATGTGATTATACCGCTGGGGGGGGGGGCTCTGAATGCTATTATACTGTGAGGGGGGTTCTGAATGTGATTATACTGTGAGGGGGCTCTGAATGTGATTATACTGCGAGGGGGGCTCTGAATGTGATTATACTGCGAGGGGGGCTCTGAATGTGATTATACTGCGATGGGGGGCTCTGAATGTGATTATACTGCGAGCGGGTGCTCTGAATGTCATTGTACTGCGAGGGGCGCTCTGAATGTGATTATGCTGCAAGAGTGGTTCTGCATGTGATTATACTGCGAGGGGGGCCTGAATGTGATTATACTGCTAATGGCGGGCTCTAAATGTGATTATGCTGCTGGGGGGGCTCTGAATGTGATTATACTGCAAGGGGGGTGTCTGAATGTGATTATACTGCTAAGGGCGGGCTCTGAATGTGATTATACTGCGAGGGGCGCACTGAATGTGGTTATACTGCGAGGGGGGCTCTGAATGTGATTATACTGCGAGGGGCGCTCTGAAAAGGATTATACTGCAATGGGGCGCTCTGAATGCGATTATACTGCTGGGGGGCCTCTGAATTTCATTATACTACGAGTGGGGACTCCGAATGTTATTATACTGCGTGGGGGGCTCTATTAATGTGATTATACTGCGACAGGTTACTCTGAATGTGCTTATACAGTGTGGGGGGCTCTGAATGTGATTAAACTGCGAGGGGGGGTTCTGAATGTGATTATACTGCGAGGGGGGGTTCTGAATGTGTTTATACTGCGAGGGGGGGTTCTGAATGTGTTTATACTGCGAGGGGGGGTTGTGAATGTGATTATACTGCGAGGGGGGTTCTGAATGTGATTATACCGCTGGGGGGGGCTCTGAATGATATTATACTGTGAGGGGGGCTCTGAATGTGATTATACTGTGAGGGGGGTTCTGAATGTGATTATACTGTGAGGGGGGTTCTGAATGTGATTATACTGTGAGGGGGGCTCTGAATGTGATTATACTGTGAGGGGGACTCTGAATGTGATTATACTGTGAGGGGGGCTCTGAATGTGATTATACTGCGATGGGGGGCTCTGAATGTGATTATACTGCGATGGGGGGCTCTGAATGTGATTATACTGCGATGGGGGGCTCTGAATGTGATTATACTGCGATGGGGGGCTCTGAATGTGATTATACTGTGAGGGGGGCTCTGAATGTGATTATACTGCGATGGGGGGCTGTGAATGTGATTATACTGCGATGGGGGGCTCTGATTGTGATTATACTGCGAGGGGGGTTCTGAATGTGCCTATAGTGCGAGGGGGGCTCTGAATGTGATTATACCGCTGGGGGGGGGGGGGGCTCTGAATGTTATTATACTGTGAGGGGGGTTCTGAATGTGATTATACTGTGAGGGGGCTCTGAATGTGATTATACTGTGAGGGGGGCTCTGAATGTGATTATACTGCGATGGGGGGCTCTGAATGTGATTATACTGCGAGCGGGTGCTCTGAATGTCATTGTACTGCGAGGGGCACTCTGAATGTGATTATACTGCGAGGAGCGCTCTGAATGTGATTATACTGCGAGGGGCGCCTTGAATGTGATTATACTGCGTGGGGGGCGCTGAATGTGCTTATACAGCGAGGGGCGCTCTGAATGTGGTTATACTGCGAGGGGGTTCTGGACGTGATTATACTGCGAGAGAGGCTCTGAATGTGATTATACCGTGAGGGGTGGGGCTCTGAATGTGATTATACCATGAGGGGGGGCTCTGAATGTGATTATACTGCGAGGGGGGCTCTGAATGTGATCATACTGCAAGGCGCGCTCTGCATGTGATTATACTGCGAGGGGTGCACAGAATGTTGTTATACTGCGAGGGGGCTCTGAATGTGATTATACTGCGAGGGGGGACTCTGAATGTGATTATACTACAAGGGGCGCTCTGAATATGATTATACTGCAGGGGGGCTCTGAATGTGGTTATACTACGAGGGGGGCTCTGAATGTGGTTATATTGCGTGGGGGTTCTGAATGTGATTATACTGCGAGGGGGGTCTGAATGTGATTATACTGCGAGTGCGTGCTCTGAATGTGATTGTACTGCGAGGGGCGCTCTGAATGTGATTGTACTGCGAGAGGGGTTCTGAATGTGATTATACGGCAAAGTGGGGCTCTGAATGTGATTATACTGCAAAGAGGGGCTCTGAATGTAATTATACTGCTGAGGGGCTCAGAATGTGATTATACTGCGAGGGGGGTTCTGAAGTTATGCAGTGTTTACCTGAAATATTGAAAGTCGCACCTCTCCTAACCTCATTATATTTGTCACCTTTATAGTCATCCTAATTTCTGTTTGTTGTTGCATACAGTGTATTCCGACCCTGATGACTGCCTGGTCCACCTGTCCCACTACGCCGTCCAACAAAAAGCCCACTGTCAGCGCAACCGTCGTCATCATGGATCCAGAATGTGATGATGTCGAACCATCCTATACCCGCATGACAGCAATAGCTCCAGTGTACAACACAATGCGAGTCTAGGGTCAGCGGTGGGGAATTGGGGTGGGACGGAGCAGGGCGAGTTTAGTGAAACAGATAGTTTCAAGGGGGGTCTGTGGTGGAAGTCCAGTATTTCTATATTTTGGATCGGTGGGCTTTGGCAGTAGACAGTTGTCAATTTAACATTCTGTATACATATTTCTGTCTTGCTACAAATATAATGTCTTGCTACAAGTTATGCAATAGGTACTTCCGCTTATATGAAATATCTGTTTTATAAACTCTGCTGGATGGGATTTAGCACGCAACCAAGATATAAATATATCTGTTTGTCCGGTTGCATGGGTGATTAAAGGAACTAGGAAGTAGACAATGAACCGAATCTGAGACAAGCTTCCGCTTTCAAGTTACCGCGAAAATTTCCCCAGCGACTTTACTGGAAACGTATGCAAATAACATGGGAGGTTTGTGCAATTTATAGTTCATGATGTAACATCCAATCATATCGAAGGAACCCCACGTGGCTCCAAGACAACCCACTCATTTCATCCACCACCTGATGGCCAATCACAGATGACCGGAGGATGGAAGAATTGCAAGATGCTTATCCAATAATTAAACAATACGTTGTATGCATGTAATCTTTGACCTGCCCAGATGGGCGGATTTGTTAAACTCTTAAAATAGGCTACACGCCGATCATTAAAGTTAGAATTGAGGAAGCTATGCATGCTGAACCTCGTGTCAGTGTGAAAAACTTCTTATGCGCATTATCAATTCAGAATTAATATGGAGGGCTGTAAACATTCCAAATTGAGTAAGCCGTGATTCCGCAAAGGAATTCTACGACAGTGGCACCCCAGATGGGACTGTGATCGACAGGTTCCATAGAATTCGGACAGAAGACACGGACATATGCGACCTTGGACTTGGTGGGCCCAAAATATCATCAGAACACGGTGAGATAAATTAATTATCTATACCTGTGTGGCTAAGTTCAGGCTCGCCTATGTGCCGTGCCAGGCCGAATGATTTGGACCCGATCGACAGGTACTTCTTTAAGTCTCGATCACATGATAAGAACCTGTCATAAGATATAAAGGAATGTTTACATGCCTGTCGTTTTGAGAGTACTGGTCGGTTGGCAAGGTCAGTGAATTGCTTTAAGGGAGAGGAAGTCCCCGCAGGGGCCCCCTGCTCGGGTCAGGTTTGGAGTCTAAAACCTTAGAGTCAGGGGGGCCTGATGGAGTAGTTTGACTAGGTGGTCCTGCTCTGGTCAGGTTTGGAGTCTAAAGCCTTAGAGACAGGAAACGGTCAAACGTCTGGACAGGCAACGCTGCTCCGTTAGAGTCTGGTAATAGACCTAGGAGGGGGGCCTGCCAGACAGTATCCCGAGGGGCAGTTTAGACTAAGCCAGCCGTACTGGCGCTCTGTCTATTTGTCTGTTTGTCTGTGGTATGAGAATACCACACATGTCTTGCCCAAATTGCAAAAAAGGATTGTTATTGACGAAAAGTACCCTCGGATGGGTCAGAATAATTCCTACCCTGCCCACCGCTGTGGTTACGGTCCACTGTTTGAGGATGGTGGTCCACAAATATTTGTTTATGGTTTAAATGTCCACGAGTAGATCCCTCCGTCTGAGGGTAGATTGATAAACTGTGTAGCGACAGAAATGCTAGAGACTCTAGGGCGGGGCATATTATGTCCGGCGTCTGAGGAGACTTTTATAATCATGTTGTTATATAGGAATAGTTTGTTTGTCTGTCATATAGAAGTAGTATCAGTCCTGCTCAACTGTGCCCGTAATTGTTTAGAGGAAAAAAAAAAAAAAAGCTGCAAACTTCATTTAAAAAGAGGAAGTGGAACTCTTAATAGAAGCGGAGCAATTCTTGTGCTGTAACATTTGTTAGTTATTTAACTAATATTGGATGTTGAAACTACTAGTATGTCTTGTTATGGAATCTAATCTTTGTCATACGCCCGTCATAAATGTAAAAAGTTGTATGCCACTCACATCCTGAGGGGGCTCTTAAGAATACAGACTGCGTAGCCCCACCATGCCCACAAGAAAATACATCTATGTTTGCCAAGTCCCCAACAGCGTACATGTTAGCAGACCCCAATTCAATTGTAACCACATACAATGTTAGGTGGTCACCGCTGTGACAGTAGTTACAACATGATATATGTGATTTATGCATTAGACGTTAGAATTTCTCTAAGTGTCAGAAAAGAGGAAGTGAAGGTGGGCTGCAATGGCGTCTGTATTAATATACAAAGATACCAGCTTAGTGAATAGAGAGAATTGCAGTACATTACCAATCAGATGGAGATGCCCGGCATCTAAGACTGCATCTGCCCGGTCGCCGGAAGTCTGACAAAAACTGTTGTAAAAGTAGCCACATTCTCCTCTCGCTAGGCTGTCACGGGAGGGAGAGATTCTAAAAAGAGGAAGTTACTTGCCCTGTAGTCCCAGCACAAGTAACGTATATTCACAGACAATATAAAATAAATAAATAAACTACAGGGAGAAAGAGAGACGGTAGAGAAGCCAAGGAATAGGAAACAAGCAGGTAACGATAAGGCCAGGTATCCACAGGAGGAACGGGGCAGATTGACCCGTAATTTGTAAAATGTAAATTGTGTGATGCATAAGACTTTATCTTTATTGGGTTGTGATGTGTACCCAAGGACTGCCAAACATTGAATGAGGGAATAAGGAAGTAAGTGATTAGCCACACTCAGAGGGGTGGAGCTAGATGATGCAAGAACACGTCTCTTATCCAAGGAGGGGGTAAGAATCATAGATAGCCAGAAGAAAAAGTTTTTTTGTTTTCCCTCCTGTCTCAAACTCAGCTTTCCACGGTTCCTGACAAATTATGGGACACCTACAAGACAGGCATAGGGAAATTGAATGTATCGACCATGATAATATATACGAGACCCAGATACACACCCCTGGGTCAAACAGTATCCCAATAGATAATAAAAAAAAAAAAAAAAAAAAAAAAAAAGGGGGTGAAGGGTCAGCCACACATGTTAGGTGCTGTGTGCTGATGCTTTGAAAAAAAACTGCCAACCGGCCACAATTTCACTGTTAATTTCTCTTGCAGAAGGCTGTAAGGCCTGGAGGCCTCCAAAGACTAACCAAGTTCTGCAGGCCATACCTGTACATACACCATTGCCAAATTCCGCACCTTTCTGGACCTTGTTTCATACTGCCGGCCATATGACAGTATTGATACAAAAGCACGGAGGACAACCACAGCCATGAGGGTGGATCCAGTGACTTGAGGAGCTCCCTCATCTGCTTTTGCGGTGGCAGCAGTACAGGCAATGGTTGACAAATCTTCTAAGTTGGTATTGGACTACCCCCTAGTGGTCCACACGCCAAATGACACCCAGAACATACTCATGCAAGTGCAACCCAAGCACTTAGCTCTGGCCTATTAGATCCGACTACAATGTGCTCTTTCCATGCCTCCCCCAATATTGCTCTGAGCTTCCCAATGTTGTAATACCTTGGATCCGGCTACTCTTCTTTTAATCAGGTATTCCTGGGGGGAGGGGAGGCATAGGTGATTTGAGTATGGCAGATCAGCTATTTTTTAAATAGCATTATTGTAGTGATGTACACACTGTTAATGATGCATATTTTGAGTTTTCTTTTGTAGATGGTATCAGGGTGAGGATTGATGATTCCGAACCAGATATGCAGAGGTCACACAACAAGATGTCCTAAACGCAGAAGCTCTGCCTCCGCATGTCTCAGGGCAAGAAGCGGAACCGGAGGCCCTCACTGAGGCGTGTGGAGTGGTAGAAGGTAAGTCGGCAACTTTTTACACTGACTCCTGGAATGCATTTGGCATAGCTCATGATTATGGCCCAATATGGAAGGCCAGACAGCTTGTTATCTCAGTAGGACAGCCAATTAAGAATGGTGCAGCGGTGCAGAGTCTCATGGAAACCCTACTACCACTACCTGGCAATGGAGAATCCACACCGATTTCTACAACGGAGAAGCGAGAGATGACACCCTCGCCGACAACACAGCAAAGGCAGCGGCCCTCAAGCCGTGGAAGAAAGAAGAATAGATACTGACAGCATGAGTCAGTGATAAAACCTTTGGACTTTGATAAAACCTTTGGACTTTGATAAAACCTTTGGACTTTGATAAGACTTTGGACTTTGATAAGACTTTGGACTTTGATATGTCAAGGACTTTACAGTTACAAGTCAACGAGGAAAGAAAGCAGATGGGCTAAAATACGGGAGCGACAGCACAGGACGGCGTATGGCGAACAATCAACAGAACTTGCCTACAGAGGTCCCTGTTCCCCATGATGGCCCAGCTGGTACCCAGAATCAAAAGCAGCGATGACGGCGACACTGAACAAGAATGGGTGACACCTGGGTTCTCTGTAGCTGCTGCATCATTTGTCCAGTTAGCATGATCTTTGCCATATGCGAGTCCGGACAGAAGTAAGGTGGCCATATAACACTTGCCTTGACCACTCTACCCATTTCAGAGATTGCCAATTTGACCACATTCAGCTCACACCTGTTGGGGAGTATGAACATGTGCTTGTTGTTGCTCGAGTCTTTTTCAGGTTGGAGGCCCACCCGGATACTAAGGTAAATGAGCAGATAACCACACAGAAATTCATGAATGAGGTAATCTGCAGATATGGGGTACCAGAAGTAATTGAGTCAAACAAAGGTACACACTTCACAGGTGAAATAATGCAACACATCATGTCTGTTTTGGGTATATTTCAGGCTTTTCACACACCCTACCATCCACGGAGTAGGGGGAAAGTAGATACGAAAGGCAATAGAGAAAATGGGTAAATTTTGAATTGAGTGTCTTTCATTAGTTTTTCTTTTTCTTAGGAGGATACATGCCACAGTAGCTGAATTTGGGGAATGATTTTCTTGTTAATTTTGTCATAGGCCTCTCCAAGGAATTGTTAGTAATGCATTCTGCAGTCTCTGCTTTTCCCCAGGTCCTACAGATGAGTGTCACAATCTAAAACCAGGTGACAGGGTCTATGTGGAAAAGTTTAAGAGAGAAACCCTGTTTGAATGTCCCTACCAGATGTTGTTCACCACCCCAACTGCAGTCAAGCTCAAAGGAAAACCCACTTGGATCCACACTTCGCACTGAAAAAACTAATGATCCTTACATGCTATAATGTGGTACAATTCCTCTAACACACACCTTTGACTACTGTACACTAGCTCCCTGTTTCAGAACAAATTAATACAATCAAATGTGCAATATGAAGCCTACACTGAGGGTGAGAATCTAACACTGCATCGTGCTAAGAGAGACGTTGACGCTCCAGGTGGTAACTTTGATCCACATGTACACATAGATGTAATAGGAGTGCCAAGGGGGGAGCGAGATTAATTTAATTCTAGAGATCAGGTTAAAGCAGGTTTTGATTCCTCATTTGCTTTTGTCACTGTTAATAATAATGTAGATTGGATGAATTATATCTATTGCAATCAGCAGAGGTTTGTAAACTACACCAGAGATGCTTTGCAAGGGTTAGCTAACCAGTTAGGGCCCACTGCATCCATGGCGTTCCAAAATAGAGTGGCCGTGGATATGATTTTCGCAGGAAGAGGTGGGGTATGTAATTTCCTGTACGTGTATTCTCCCTTTAATGTGACCAATGTTTCCCTTGTTTGAAAAAGATGAAGAGCCAGTTCCGATAATGCCAACCAGGTACGTTACCAGAAGAATGGAGAAATGTACCAGTACTGCGCCTGCCTCAGTCTCATAAGATGGACTGTCAGTGGACTTCCCATTTGCCTAGGGAAAGTGCAGAAGACCTTAGGTTCCGGCGAGGGCACACCCTGTGGGGTGTTAACTCGTACAGATAGAGGATATGGATGCCCGGAAATAAACCCAGGGAATCCATGGCCTCCTTCTGAGGTGAGGTAGGGATCCCTCCTCTTTTAGGAGTAGGGACTTACGGGCAGTGGGAAAACCCTGACGCAAGGGTGAGGCGAACTGGACGTGTTCACCATTAGGACTATCTCCAGGAGGGACATTGGTGTGGGTGAAGATTAAGGAGTCCCACGCCGTGCGTACCTGTGCACGCTATTAGTATTGTAACATTATGCTAGAGCGAGAAGAGAGGCTCCTGGTGATAGTTTTGATCTACACGTATACATTGACATCATAGGATAGCCAAGGGGGGTACCTGACAAGTTTTAAAAAATTAGAGACCAAGTTAAAACTAGATTCGAGTCCATTTGCCCGATCATTAGGGTAAATAAATGTTGACTGGATTAATTATGTTTATTATAATTAACAGCGGTTTATAAATTATACTAGAGACGCCTTATAGGGACTAGTCGACCAATAGGACCCACCTCGACTATGACTTTTCAAAATAGAATGGCACTAGGTACGATTTTAGCCAAAAAAGGGAGTGCCTGTAAGACAATAGGGGAGACTTGCACCTACATTCCAGACAACACGTGACCCACAGGTAAAGACGCAGTTGCCATTAAGAAGCTGACCGCACTAACTAAAAAGAGCTAACCTTAGTCTGGTTTCCTCAGTAAGGTACCTAACAGGAGAAGGGAAAAATATATAAAAAAATAAGTTTTGGAACATTGTGTATTTAGAACACTGTGATAGGTTTTTGCTAAGATTTTGCTTTATTTTATCTGCAGTGCACTCTGCTTATGTCCACGCAACATGCCGGTGTTACAACGCCCCTGGTCCTGTTACCTTGCCGCCTCTGGAAAAGGGAAGTGGGAATAATCAGCTTGTAGCTCTTTCCTTCCAGACTAATATATATGATAATGCACTTACTAATAAGACAGGGGTTCAGTCATGTTGATCAGTTATTAGATAGTCCTGATTTTGCACTCTTGTTGATGAATCGAGGTAACGTCAAGAAGGCGGGGTTCTATACAAGTTATGCAGTGTTTACCTGAAATAGTGAAAGTCACACCTCTCCTAACCTCATTATATTTGTCACCTTTATAGTCATCCTAATTTCTGTTTGTTGTTGCATACAGTGTATTCCGACCCTGATGACTGCCTGATCCACCTGTCCCACTACGACGTCCAACAAAAAGCCCACTGTCAGCGCAACCGTCGTCATCATGGATCCAGAATGTGATGATGTCGAACCATCCTATACCCGCATGACAGCAATAGCTCCAGTGTACAACACAATGCGAGTCTAGGGTCAGCGGTGGGGAATTGGGGTGGGACGGAGCAGGGCGAGTTTAGTGAAACAGATAGTTTCAAGGGGGGTCTGTGGTGGAAGTCCAGTATTTCTATATTTTGGATCGGTGGGCTTTGGCAGTAGACAGTTGTCAATTTAACATTCTGTATACATATTTCTGTCTTGCTACAAATATAATGTCTTGCTACAAGTTATGCAATAGGTACTTCCGCTTATATGAAATATCTGTTTTATAAACTCTGCTGGATGGGATTTAGCACGCAACCAAGATATAAATATATCTGTTTGTCCGGTTGCATGGGTGATTAAAGGAACTAGGAAGTAGACAATGAACCGAATCTGAGACAAGCTTCCGCTTTCAAGTTACCGCGAAAATTTCCCCAGCGACTTTACTGGAAACGTATGCAAATAACATGGGAGGTTTGTGCAATTTATAGTTCATGATGTAACATCCAATCATATCGAAGGAACCCCACGTGGCTCCAAGACAACCCACTCATTTCATCCACCACCTGATGGCCAATCACAGATGACCGGAGGATGGAAGAATTGCAAGATGCTTATCCAATAATTAAACAATACGTTGTATGCATGTAATCTTTGACCTGCCCAGATGGGCGGATTTGTTAAACTCTTAAAATAGGCTACACGCCGATCATTAAAAATAGAATTGAGGAAGCTATGCATGCTGAACCTCGTGTCAGTGTGAAAAACTTCTTATGCGCATTATCAATTCAGAATTAATATGGAGGGCTGTAAACATTCCAAATTGAGTAAGCCGTGATTCCGCAAAGGAATTCTACGACATGTGATTATACTGTGAGGGGCATTCTGAATGTGCTTTTTCTGCGAGGGGGGCTCTGAATGTGATTATACTGCGATGGGGGGCACTGAATGTGATTATACTGCGAGGGGGGCTCTGAATGTGATTATACTGCAAAGGGGGGCTCTGAATGTGATTATACTGCGAGGGGGCTCTGAATGTGCTTGTACTGCAAGGGGGTTTCTAAATGTGATTATACTGCGAGGGGGGCTCTAAATGTGATTATGCTGCTGGGGGGGGGTTCTGAATGTGCTTATACTGCGAGCGGGGGGCCCTGAATGTGATTGTACTGCGAGGGGGGGGGGCTCTCAATGTGCTTATACTGCGAGGGGGGGCTCTCAATGTGCTTATACTGCGAGGGGGGGCTCTGAATGTGATTATACTGTGAGGGGCGCACTGAATGTGTTTATACTGCGAGAGGGGCTCTGAATGTAATTATACTGCAAGGGGGGGTTCTGAATGTAATTATACCGCGAGAGGGGCTCTGAATGTGATTATACTGCGTGGGGGGCTCTGAATGTGCTTGTACTGCCAGGGGGGTTCTGAATGTGATTATACCGCAAGGGGGGCTCTATATGTGATTATGCTGCTGGGGAGGTTCTGAATGTGCTTATACTGCGAGGGGGGGCTCTGAATGTGATTATACTGTGAGGGGCGCACTGAATGTGTTTATACTGCGAGAGGGGCTCTGAATGTAATTATACTGCAAGGGGGGGTTCTGAATGTAATTATACCGCGAGAGGGGCTCTGAATGTGATTGTACTGCGAGGGGGGGCTCTCAATGTGCTTATACTGCGTGGGGGGCTCTGAATGTGATTATACTGCGTGAGGGGGCCCTGAATGTGCTTAAACAGCGAGCGGCTCTCTGAATGTGATTATACTGCTAGGGGTCTCTGAATGTGATTATACTGCGAGGGGGGGTTCTGAATGTAATTATACCGCGAGAGGGGCTCTGAATGTGATTATACTGCGAGGGGGGTTCTGAATGTGCTTATACTGCGAGGGGGGTTCTGAATGTGCTTATACTGCGAGGGGGGCTCTGAATGTGCTTATACTGCGAGGGGGGCTCTGAATGTGATTATACTGCGTTGGGGGGCTCTGAATGTGATTATACAGTGAGGGGGGGTTCTGAATCTGATTATATTGCAAAGGGGGGCTCTGAATGTGATTATACTGCGAGGGGCGCTCTGAATGTGATTATACTGCGAGGGGGCTTTGAATGTGATTATACTGCGAGGGCGGCTCTGAATGTGATTGTACTGCGAGGGGGGCTCTGAATGTGATTGTGCTGCGAGGGGCGATCTGAATGGGATTGTACTGCGAGGGGCGCTCTGAATGTGATTATACTGCATGGGGGGCCCTGAATGTGCTTATACAGCGAGGGGCGCTCTGAATGTGATTATACTGCGAAGGGGGGTCTGAATGTTATTATACTGCTAGGGCGGGCTCTGAATGTGATTGTACAGCGAGGGGTGAGCTGAATGTGATTATACTGCTAAGGGCGGGCTCTGAATGTGATTATACTGCGAGGGGCTCACTGAATGTGATTATACTGCGAGAAGCGATCTGAATGTGATTATACTGCGAGGTGGGGCTCTGAATGTGATTATCCTGCGAGGGGGGCTCTGAATGTGATTATACTGCTAGGGCGGGCTCCAAATGTGATTACCGTATATACTCTAGTATTAGCCGACCCGAGTATAAGCCGAGACAATAAGTTTCACCACAAAAAACTGGGAAAACTTATTGACTCGAGTATAAGCCGAGCTATACTCGGGTGTATACTAGGTTAAAAAAACCTCTATTCTCACCTCCCAGCCAGCATCTGTGCCTCTTCGACAAGCTGCTTGAATTCTCCCCGCTGTCATCACCCGCCGTCCTCTCTGCTTGGCTCTGTCAGTGCTGTGTAACTAAGTGCTGTGATTGGATTGAGCACCAGGCAATTACAGCTAGCACTCGATCCAATCACAGTACTTACTTACACAGCACTGACGGCAGGGGATTTGAAAGCCGAGCAGGGAGATGACTGCAGGGAGAATTCTAAAGCAGCTTGATTGTCTGTGAATGATCGAGCACCTGCTGTAATTCGCTGACACTCGATACAATCACAGTGCTGACGGCGGGGGATGACAGAACCGAGCAAAGAGGACAGCGGGGGATAATAGCGGAGAGAATTCTAGCAGCCTGCCGCACGGCCGCCGGAGACACAGACGCCGGCTTCGATGCGAGTATGGAGGGTATTTTTAAGCCTTCCCTGACTCGAGTATAAGCCGAGGGGGGCTTTTTCAGCACAAACAATTTTGCTGAAAAACTAGGCTTATACTCGAGTATATACAGTATACTGCGGGGGGGGGGGATCTCTCTATATATGATTATACTGCAAGGGGGGGGGGGCTCTGAATGTGCGTATACTGTGAGGGGGATTCTGAATGTGATTATACTGCGATGGGGGGCTTTGAATGTGATTATTCTGCGAGGTGGGGTTCTGAATGTGATTATACTGCGAGGAGCACTCTGAATGTCATTATACTGCGAGGGGGAGTTCTAAATGTGATCATACTGCAAAGGGGGGGCTCTGAATGTGATTATACTGCGAGGGGCGCTCTGAATGTGATTATACTGCGAGGGGGGCTCTGAATGTGCTTATACTGCGAGGGGGGCTCTGAATGTCATTGTACTGCTGGGGGGGTTCTGAATGTGATTATACTGCAAAGGGGGTGCTCTGAATATGATTATACTGTGAGGGGGCTCTGGATGTGCTTAAACTGCGAGGGGCGTTCTGAATGTGATTATACTGCAAGGGGGGCTCTGAATGTGCTTATACTGCGAGGGGGCTCTGAATGTGATTATACTGCGAGGGGGGCTCTGAATGTGATTATACTGCAAGGGGGGCTCTGAATGTGATTATACTGCGAGGGGGTCTCTGAATGTGATTATACTGCGAGGGGCGCTCTAAATGTGATTATGCTGCGAGGGGGGTTCTGAATGTGATTATACTGCGAGGGGGGTTCTGAATGTGATTATACTGTGAGAGGCACTCTGAATGTGATTATACTGGAGGGGGGCTCTGAATGTGATTATACTGCGATGGGAGGTCTGAATGTAATTATACTGAGATGGGGGGCTCTGAATGTGATTATACTGCGGGGGGCGCTCTGAATATGATCATACTACGAGGGGGCGTTCTGAATGTGATTATACTGGAAAGGGGGGCTCTGAATGTGATTATACTGCGATGGGGGGCACTGAATGTGATTATACTGCGAGGGGGGCTCTGAATGTGATTATACTGCAAAGGGGGGCTCTGAATGTGATTATACTGCGAGGGGGCTCTGAATGTGCTTGTACTGCAAGGGGGTTTCTAAATGTGATTATACTGCGAGGGGGGCTCTAAATGTGATTATGCTGCTGGGGGGGGGGTTCTGAATGTGCTTATACTGCGAGCGGGGGGCCCTGAATGTGATTGTACTGCGAGGGGGGGGGGCTCTCAATGTGCTTATACTGCGAGGGGGGGCTCTCAATGTGCTTATACTGCGAGGGGGGGCTCTGAATGTGATTATACTGTGAGGGGCGCACTGAATGTGTTTATACTGCGAGAGGGGCTCTGAATGTAATTATACTGCAAGGGGGGGTTCTGAATGTAATTATACCGCGAGAGGGGCTCTGAATGTGATTATACTGCGTGGGGGGCTCTGAATGTGCTTGTACTGCCAGGGGGGTTCTGAATGTGATTATACCGCAAGGGGGGCTCTATATGTGATTATGCTGCTGGGGAGGTTCTGAATGTGCTTATACTGCGAGGGGGGGCTCTGAATGTGATTATACTGTGAGGGGCGCACTGAATGTGTTTATACTGCGAGAGGGGCTCTGAATGTAATTATACTGCAAGGGGGGGTTCTGAATGTAATTATACCGCGAGAGGGGCTCTGAATGTGATTGTACTGCGAGGGGGGGCTCTCAATGTGCTTATACTGCGTGGGGGGCTCTGAATGTGATTATACTGCGTGAGGGGGCCCTGAATGTGCTTAAACAGCGAGCGGCTCTCTGAATGTGATTATACTGCTAGGGGTCTCTGAATGTGATTATACTGCGAGGGGGGGTTCTGAATGTAATTATACCGCGAGAGGGGCTCTGAATGTGATTATACTGCGAGGGGGGTTCTGAATGTGCTTATACTGCGAGGGGGGTTCTGAATGTGCTTATACTGCGAGGGGGGCTCTGAATGTGCTTATACTGCGAGGGGGGCTCTGAATGTGATTATACTGCGTTGGGGGGCTCTGAATGTGATTATACAGTGAGGGGGGGTTCTGAATCTGATTATATTGCAAAGGGGGGCTCTGAATGTGATTATACTGCGAGGGGCGCTCTGAATGTGATTATACTGCGATGGGGCTTTGAATGTGATTATACTGCGAGGGCGGCTCTGAATGTGATTGTACTGCGAGGGGGGCTCTGAATGTGATTGTGCTGCGAGGGGCGATCTGAATGGGATTGTACTGCGAGGGGCGCTCTGAATGTGATTATACTGCATGGGGGGCCCTGAATGTGCTTATACAGCGAGGGGTGCTCTGAATGTGATTATACTGCGAAGGGGGGTCTGAATGTTATTATACTGCTAGGGCGGGCTCTGAATGTGATTGTACAGCGAGGGGTGAGCTGAATGTGATTATACTGCTAAGGGCGGGCTCTGAATGTGATTATACTGCGAGGGGCTCACTGAATGTGATTATACTGCGAGAAGCGATCTGAATGTGATTATACTGCGAGGTGGGGCTCTGAATGTGATTATCCTGCGAGGGGGGCTCTGAATGTGATTATACTGCTAGGGCGGGCTCCAAATGTGATTACCGTATATACTCTAGTATTAGCCGACCCGAGTATAAGCCGAGACAATAAGTTTCACCACAAAAAACTGGGAAAACTTATTGACTCGAGTATAAGCCGAGCTATACTCGGGTGTATACTAGGTTAAAAAAACCTCTATTCTCACCTCCCAGCCAGCATCTGTGCCTCTTCGACAAGCTGCTTGAATTCTCCCCGCTGTCATCACCCGCCGTCCTCTCTGCTTGGCTCTGTCAGTGCTGTGTAACTAAGTGCTGTGATTGGATTGAGCACCAGGCAATTACAGCTAGCACTCGATCCAATCACAGTACTTACTTACACAGCACTGACGGCAGGGGATTTGAAAGCCGAGCAGGGAGATGACTGCAGGGAGAATTCTAAAGCAGCTTGATTGTCTGTGAATGATCGAGCACCTGCTGTAATTCGCTGACACTCGATACAATCACAGTGCTGACGGCGGGGGATGACAGAACCGAGCAAAGAGGACAGCGGGGGATAATAGCGGAGAGAATTCTAGCAGCCTGCCGCACGGCCGCCGGAGACACAGACGCCGGCTTCGATGCGAGTATGGAGGGTATTTTTAAGCCTTCCCTGACTCGAGTATAAGCCGAGGGGGGCTTTTTCAGCACAAACAATTTTGCTGAAAAACTAGGCTTATACTCGAGTATATACAGTATACTGCGGGGGGGGGGGGATCTCTCTATATATGATTATACTGCAAGGGGGGGGGGCTCTGAATGTGCGTATACTGTGAGGGGGATTCTGAATGTGATTATACTGCGATGGGGGGCTTTGAATGTGATTATTCTGCGAGGTGGGGTTCTGAATGTGATTATACTGCGAGGAGCACTCTGAATGTCATTATACTGCGAGGGGGAGTTCTAAATGTGATCATACTGCAAAGGGGGGGCTCTGAATGTGATTATACTGCGAGGGGCGCTCTGAATGTGATTATACTGCGAGGGGGGCTCTGAATGTGCTTATACTGCGAGGGGGGCTCTGAATGTCATTGTACTGCTGGGGGGGTTCTGAATGTGATTATACTGCAAAGGGGGTGCTCTGAATATGATTATACTGTGAGGGGGCTCTGGATGTGCTTAAACTGCGAGGGGCGTTCTGAATGTGATTATACTGCAAGGGGGGCTCTGAATGTGCTTATACTGCGAGGGGGCTCTGAATGTGATTATACTGCGAGGGGGGCTCTGAATGTGATTATACTGCAAGGGGGGCTCTGAATGTGATTATACTGCGAGGGGGTCTCTGAATGTGATTATACTGCGAGGGGCGCTCTAAATGTGATTATGCTGCGAGGGGGGTTCTGAATGTGATTATACTGCGAGGGGGGTTCTGAATGTGATTATACTGTGAGAGGCACTCTGAATGTGATTATACTGGAGGGGGGCTCTGAATGTGATTATACTGCGATGGGAGGTCTGAATGTAATTATACTGAGATGGGGGGCTCTGAATGTGATTATACTGCGGGGGGCGCTCTGAATATGATCATACTACGAGGGGGCGTTCTGAATGTGATTATACTGGAAAGGGGGGCTCTGAATGTGATTATACTGCGAGGGGGGTTCCGAATGTGATTATACTGTGAGGGGGGCTCTGAATGTGATTATACTGTTGGGGGGGCTCTGAATGTGATTATACTGCGTGGGGCGCTCTGAATGTGATTGTACTGCGAGGGGCGCTCTGAATGTGATTATACTGCGAGGGGGTTTTGAATGTGATTATACTGCGAGGGGGGGCTCTGAATGTGATTATACTGCGTGGGGGCACTCTGAATATGATTATACTGCAAGGGGCGGTTCTGAATGTGATTTTACTGCAAAGGGGGGCTCTGAATGTGATTATACTCCGAGGGGGTGCTCTGAATCTCCTTATACTGCGAAGGGGAGTTCTAAATGTGATCATACTGCAAAGGGGGGGGGCTCTGAATGTGATTATACTGCGAGGGGGGCTTTGAATGTGATTATTCTGCGAGGTGGGGTTCTGAATGTGATTATACTGCGAGGGGCACTCTGAATGTGATTATACTGCGAGGGGGAGTTCTAAATGTGATCATACTGCAAAGGGGGGGGGGGCTCTGAATGTGATTATACTGCGAGGGGCGCTCTGAATGTGATTATACTGCGAGGGGGGCTCTGAATGTGCTTATACTGCGAGGGGGCTCTGAATGTCATTGTACTGCTGGGGGGGTTCTGAATGTGATTATACTGCTAAAGGGGTGCTCTGAATATGATTATACTGCGAGGGGGCTCTGAATGTGCTTAAACTGCGAGGGGCGTTCTGAATGTGATTATACTGCGAGGGGGGCTCTGAATGTGCTTATACTGCGAGGGGGACTCTGAATGTCATTGTACTGCTGGGGGGGTTCTGAATGTGATTATACTGCAAAGGGGGTGCTCTGAATATGATTATACTGCGAGGGGGCTCTGAATGTGCTTAAACTGCGAGAGGCGTTCTGAATGTGATTATACTGCGAGGGGGGCTCTGAATGTGATTATACTGCGAGGGGGGCTCTGAATGTGATTATACTGCGAGGGGGGCTCTGAATGTGATTATACTGCAAGGGGGGCTCTGAATGTGATTATACTGCGAGGGGGGCTCTGAATGTGATTATACTGCGAGGGGGCTCTGAATGTGATTATACTGCGAGAGGCACTCTGAATGTGATTATACTGGAGGGGGGCTCTGAATGTGATTATACTGCGAGGGGGGGGGTCTGAATGTAATTATACTGAGATGGGGGGCTCTGAATGTGATTATACTGCGAGGGGCGCTATGAATATGATCATACTGCGAGGGGGCGTTCTGAATGCGATTATACTGGAAAGGGGGGCTCTGAATGTGATTATACTGCGGGGGGGGCTCTGAATGTGATTATACTGCGAGGGGGGTTCTGAATGTGATTATACTGCGAGGGGGGTTCTGAATGTGATTATACTGCGAGGGGGGCTCTGAATGTGATTATACTGTTGGGGGGGCTCTGAATGTGATTATACTGCGTGGGGCGCTCTGAATGGGATTGTACTGCGTGGGGCGCTCTGAATGTGATTATACTGCGAGGGGGTTGTGAATGTGATTTTACTGCGAGGGGGGGCTCTGAATGTGATTATACTGCGTGGGGGCACTCTGAATATGATTATACTGCGAGGAGCGGTTCTGAATGTGATTTTACTGCAAAGGGGGGCTCTGAATGTGATTATACTCTGAGGGGGCGCTCTGAATGTCCTTATACTGCGAGGGGGAGTTCTAAATGTGATCATACTGCAAAGGGGGGGCTCTGAATGTGATTATACTGCGAGGGGGGCTTTGAATGTGATTATTCTGCGAGGTGGGGTTCTGAATGTGATTATACTGCGAGGGGCACTCTGAATGTGCTTATACTGCGAGGGGGGCTCTGAATGTGCTTATACTGCGAGGGGGGCTCTGAATGTGCTTATACTGCGAGGGGGGCTCTGAATGTCATTGTACTGCTGGGGGGGTTTTGAATGTGATTATACTGCAAAGGGGGTGCTCTGAATATGATTATACTGCGAGGGGGGCTCTGAATGTGAATATACTGCGAGGGGGGTTCTAAATGTGATTATACTACAAGGGGGGTTCTGAATGTGATTATACTGCGAGGGGGGGCTCTGAATGTGCTTATACTGCGAGGGGGCTCTGAATGTGATTATACTGCGAGGGGGATCTGAATGTGATTATACTGCGAGGCGGGCTCTGAATGTGATTATACTGCAAGGGGGGCTCTGAATGTGATTATACTGCGAGGGGGGCTCTGAATGTGATTATACTGCGAGGGGGGTTCTGAATGTGATTATACTGCGAGGGGGGTTCTGAATGTGATTATACTGCGAGAGGCACTCTGAATGTGATTATACTGGAGGGGGGCTCTGAATGTGATTATACTGCAAGGGGGCTCTGAATGTGATTATACTGCGAGGGGGTCTCTGAATGTGATTATACTGCGAGGGGGGCTCTGAATGTGATTATACTGCGAGGGGGGTTCTGAATGTGATTATACTGCGAGAGGCACTCTGAATGTGATTATACTGGAGGGGGTTGTGAATGTGATTATACTGCGAGGGGGGCTCTGAATGTAATTATACTGCGAGGGGCGCTCTGAATATGATCATACTGCGAGTGGGCGTTCTGAATGTGATTATACTGGAAAGGGGGGCTCTGAATGTGATTATACTGCGGGGGGGGGGCTCTGAATGTGATTATACTGCGAGGGGGGTTCTGAATGTGATTATACTGCGAGGGGGGCTCTGAATGTGATTATACTGTTGGGGGTGGCTCTGAATGTGATTATACTGCGTGGGGTGCTCTGAATGTGATTGTACTGCGAGGGGCGCTCTGAATGTGATTATACTGCGAGGGGGTTGTGAATGTGATTATACTGCGAGGGGGGCTCTGAATGTGATTATACTGCGTGGGGCGGTTCTGAATGTGATTTTACTGCAAAGGGGGGTTCTGAATGTGATTATACTCCGAGGGGGCACTCTGAATGTCCTTATACTGCGAGGTGGGTTCTGAATGTGATTATACTGCGAGGGGGGGGGCTCTGAATATGATTATACTGCTGGGGGGGCTCTGAATGTGATTATACTGCGGAGGGGGGCTCTGAATTTCATTATACTGCGTGGGGGTGCTCTGAATGTGATTATACTGCGAGAGGGTGCTCTGAATGTGATTATACTGCGAGGGGCGCTCTGAATGTGATTATACTGCGAGGGGCGCTCTGAATGTGATTATACTGCGAGGGGCGGTTCTGAATGTGATTTTACTGCAAAGGGGGGCTCTGAATGTGATTGTACTCCGAGGGGGCGCTCTGAATGTCCTTATACTGCGAGGGGGAGTTCTAAATGTGATCATACTGCAAAGGGGGGGCTCTGAATGTGATTATACTGCGAGGGGGGCTTTGAATGTGATTATTCTGCGAGGTGGGGTTCTGAATGTGATTATACTGCGAGGGGCACTCTGAATGTGCTTATACTGCGAGGGGGGCTCTGAATGTGCTTATACTGCGAGGGGGGCTCTGAATGTGCTTATACTGCGAGGGGGGCTCTGAATGTCATTGTACTGCTGGGGGGGTTTTGAATGTGATTATACTGCAAAGGGGGTGCTCTGAATATGATTATACTGCGAGGGGGGCTCTGAATGTGAATATACTGCGAGGGGGGTTCTAAATGTGATTATACTACAAGGGGGGTTCTGAATGTGATTATACTGCGAGGGGGGGCTCTGAATGTGATTATACTGCGAGGGGGCTCTGAATGTGATTATACTGCGAGGCGGGCTCTGAATGTGATTATACTGCAAGGGGGGCTCTGAATGTGATTATACTGCGAGGGGGGCTCTGAATGTGATTATACTGCGAGGGGGGTTCTGAATGTGATTATACTGCGAGGGGGGTTCTGAATGTGATTATACTGCGAGAGGCACTCTGAATGTGATTATACTGGAGGGGGGCTCTGAATGTGATTATACTGCAAGGGGGCTCTGAATGTGATTATACTGCGAGGGGGTCTCTGAATGTGATTATACTGCGAGGGGGGCTCTGAATGTGATTATACTGCGAGGGGGGTTCTGAATGTGATTATACTGCGAGAGGCACTCTGAATGTGATTATACTGGAGGGGGGCTCTGAATGTGATTATACTGCGAGGGGGGGTCTGAATGTAATTATACTGAGATGGGGGGCTCTGAATGTGATTATACTGCGAGGGGCGCTCTGAATATGATCATACTGCGAGTGGGCGTTCTGAATGTGATTATACTGGAAAGGGGGGCTCTGAATGTGATTATACTGCGGGGGGGGGGGGCTCTGAATGTGATTATACTGCGAGGAGGGTTCTGAATGTGATTATACTGCGAGGGGGGCTCTGAATGTGATTATACTGTTGGGGGTGGCTCTGAATGTGATTATACTGCGTGGGGTGCTCTGAATGTGATTGTACTGCGAGGGGCGCTCTGAATGTGATTATACTGCGAGGGGGTTGTGAATGTGATTATACTGCGAGGGGGGCTCTGAATGTGATTATACTGCGTGGGGCGGTTCTGAATGTGATTTTACTGCAAAGGGGGGTTCTGAATGTGATTATACTCCGAGGGGGCACTCTGAATGTCCTTATACTGCGAGGCGGGTTCTGAATGTGATTATACTGCGAGGGGGGGGGCTCTGAATATGATTATACTGCTGGGGGGGCTCTGAATGTGATTATACTGCGGAGGGGGGCTCTGAATTTCATTATACGGCGTGGGGGTGCTCTGAATGTGATTATACTGCGAGAGGGTGCTCTGAATGTGATTATACTGCGAGGGGCGCTCTGAATGTGATTATACTGCGAGGGGCGCTCTGAATGTGATTATACTGCGAGGGGCGGTTCTGAATGTGATTTTACTGCAAAGGGGGGCTCTGAATGTGATTGTACTCCGAGGGGGCGCTCTGAATGTCCTTATACTGCGAGGGGGAGTTCTAAATGTGATCATACTGCAAAGGGGGGGCTCTGAATGTGATTATACTGCGAGGGGGGCTTTGAATGTGATTATTCTGCGAGGTGGGGTTCTGAATGTGATTATACTGCGAGGGGCACTCTGAATGTGCTTATACTGCGAGGGGGGCTCTGAATGTGCTTATACTGCGAGGGGGGCTCTGAATGTGCTTATACTGCGAGGGGGGCTCTGAATGTCATTGTACTGCTGGGGGGGTTTTGAATGTGATTATACTGCAAAGGGGGTGCTCTGAATATGATTATACTGCGAGGGGGGCTCTGAATGTGAATATACTGCGAGGGGGGTTCTAAATGTGATTATACTACAAGGGGGGTTCTGAATGTGATTATACTGCGAGGGGGGGCTCTGAATGTGCTTATACTGCGAGGGGGCTCTGAATGTGATTATACTGCGAGGGGGGGCTCTGAATGTGCTTATACTGCGAGGGGGCTCTGAATGTGATTATACTGCGAGGGGGCTCTGAATGTGATTATACTGCGAGGCGGGCTCTGAATGTGATTATACTGCAAGGGGGGCTCTGAATGTGATTATACTGCGAGGGGGGCTCTGAATGTGATTATACTGCGAGGGGGGTTCTGAATGTGATTATACTGCAAGGGGGGTTCTGAATGTGATTATACTGCGAGAGGCACTCTGAATGTGATTATACTGGAGGGGGGCTCTGAATGTGATTATACTGCAAGGGGGCTCTGAATGTGATTATACTGCGAGGGGGTCTCTGAATGTGATTATACTGCGAGGGGGGCTCTGAATGTGATTATACTGCGAGGGGGGTTCTGAATGTGATTATACTGCGAGAGGCACTCTGAATGTGATTATACTGGAGGGGGGCTCTGAATGTGATTATACTGCGAGGGGGGGTCTGAATGTAATTATACTGAGATGGGGGGCTCTGAATGTGATTATACTGCGAGGGGCGCTCTGAATATGATCATACTGCGAGTGGGCGTTCTGAATGTGATTATACTGGAAAGGGGGGCTCTGAATGTGATTATACTGCGGGGGGGGGGGGGGGCTCTGAATGTGATTATACTGCGAGGGGGGTTCTGAATGTGATTATACTGCGAGGGGGGCTCTGAATGTGATTATACTGTTGGGGGTGGCTCTGAATGTGATTATACTGCGTGGGGTGCTCTGAATGTGATTGTACTGCGAGGGGCGCTCTGAATGTGATTATACTGCGAGGGGGTTGTGAATGTGATTATACTGCGAGGGGGGCTCTGAATGTGATTATACTGCGTGGGGCGGTTCTGAACGTGATTTTACTGCAAAGGGGGGTTCTGAATGTGATTATACTCCGAGGGGGCACTCTGAATGTCCTTATACTGCGAGGCGGGTTCTGAATGTGATTATACTGCGAGGGGGGGGGGCTCTGAATATGATTATACTGCTGGGGGGGCTCTGAATGTGATTATACTGCGGAGGGGGGCTCTGAATTTCATTATACTGCGTGGGGGTGCTCTGAATGTGATTATACTGCGAGAGGGTGCTCTGAATGTGATTATACTGCGAGGGGCGCTCTGAATGTGATTATACTGCGAGGGGCGCTCTGAATGTGATTATACTGCGAGGGGCGGTTCTGAATGTGATTTTACTGCAAAGGGGGGCTCTGAATGTGATTGTACTCCGAGGGGGCGCTCTGAATGTCCTTATACTGCGAGGGGGAGTTCTAAATGTGATCATACTGCAAAGGGGGGGCTCTGAATGTGATTATACTGCGAGGTGGGGTTCTGAATGTGATTATACTGCGAGGGGCACTCTGAATGTGCTTATACTGCGAGGGGGGCTCTGAATGTGCTTATACTGCGAGGGGGGCTCTGAATGTGCTTATACTGCGAGGGGGGCTCTGAATGTCATTGTACTGCTGGGGGGGTTTTGAATGTGATTATACTGCAAAGGGGGTGCTCTGAATATGATTATACTGCGAGGGGGGCTCTGAATGTGAATATACTGCGAGGGGGGTTCTAAATGTGATTATACTACAAGGGGGGTTCTGAATGTGATTATACTGCGAGGGGGGGCTCTGAATGTGCTTATACTGCGAGGGGGCTCTGAATGTGATTATACTGCGAGGGGGCTCTGAATGTGATTATACTGCGAGGCGGGCTCTGAATGTGATTATACTGCAAGGGGGGCTCTGAATGTGATTATACTGCGAGGGGGGCTCTGAATGTGATTATACTGCGAGGGGGGTTCTGAATGTGATTATACTGCGAGGGGGGTTCTGAATGTGATTATACTGCGAGAGGCACTCTGAATGTGATTATACTGGAGGGGGGCTCTGAATGTGATTATACTGCAAGGGGGCTCTGAATGTGATTATACTGCGAGGGGGTCTCTGAATGTGATTATACTGCGAGGGGGGCTCTGAATGTGATTATACTGCGAGGGGGGTTCTGAATGTGATTATACTGCGAGAGGCACTCTGAATGTGATTATACTGGAGGGGGGCTCTGAATGTGATTATACTGCGAGGGGGGGTCTGAATGTAATTATACTGAGATGGGGGGCTCTGAATGTGATTATACTGCGAGGGGCGCTCTGAATATGATCATACTGCGAGTGGGCGTTCTGAATGTGATTATACTGGAAAGGGGGGCTCTGAATGTGATTATACTGCGGGGGGGGGGGGGGGCTCTGAATGTGATTATACTGCGAGGGGGGTTCTGAATGTGATTATACTGCGAGGGGGGCTCTGAATGTGATTATACTGTTGGGGGTGGCTCTGAATGTGATTATACTGCGTGGGGTGCTCTGAATGTGATTGTACTGCGAGGGGCGCTCTGAATGTGATTATACTGCGAGGGGGTTGTGAATGTGATTATACTGCGAGGGGGGCTCTGAATGTGATTATACTGCGTGGGGCGGTTCTGAATGTGATTTTACTGCAAAGGGGGGTTCTGAATGTGATTATACTCCGAGGGGGCACTCTGAATGTCCTTATACTGCGAGGCGGGTTCTGAATGTGATTATACTGCGAGGGGGGGGCTCTGAATATGATTATACTGCTGGGGGGGCTCTGAATGTGATTATACTGCGGAGGGGGGCTCTGAATTTCATTATACTGCGTGGGGGTGCTCTGAATGTGATTATACTGCGAGAGGGTGCTCTGAATGTGATTATACTGCGAGGGGCGCTCTGAATGTGATTATACTGCGATGGGCGCTCTGAATGTGATTATACTGCGAGGGGGCGGGCTCTGAAAGTTATTATACTGCCAGGAGGGCTCTATATGTTATTATACTGCGAGTGGGGGCTCTGAATGTGTTTATACTGCGAGGGGGGCGCTCTGAATGTGCTTATACTGTGAGGTGGGTTCTGAATGGTATTATACTGCGAGGGGCGCTCTGAATGTGTAAAGTAGGTTGTAACAGTGCGTATATTATATACTTGGTTGCCTCACTCCAGAAGTGTAGAAGATTATACTGGGATGAGAGCAGTGCTATGGATGATCTGCTTAGGAAGTTATATAATAACTTGTCTGCCAGATCTGTCTTATAACATTAAACGGGGTTTTCTGCCGTCTTTTGCATTGATGACCTGTTCTATAATATGAGATATTGGTTGATATTTTGGCCAGTAAATTGTTTGTACTGTTAGTGTATGAACTCTCAAGACATGAGAGCTCTTGATGCAGGTTGCACGCTCGCGTATGTTGGCCAAAAGATCAAGTAATATCTTGCATTTTTTTTGTGCATTTAGCCCCATGCAGTGTGAAAAGTCTGCATGCAGTTCTTTTTTCCTGCAACACAGTTTTTGAAATCTGCTCCGTATGACCTACTTCGTGGATTTCCATAGCATTCAATTGACTGCTAAAATGGCACAGATTCTTATGCGCATTTCAGTGTGGAATTGGTGCCACTAATATACCTCGTAATGGGGCCTTGGGCAGGTTTTTCCTCCAGTCACCACCCCTTATGGGTTTATTAATCAGTTCAAAGCTAAAAACATTTAAAGCTGTTTAGATTTCCATTGTCAGTTTCAATGAAGGGTTTGGCAGCATCAGAGGTGCCGCTCAGCTTGCTTTCAATGTATGACAAGTGTTCAGCTATTCAGATTTTTTGCTCTGAGCAGTTGTCAGAAATCATTTTAAATATAATTGTCATGGCTGCTTTGTGCGTGCAATCACTGCAAACCAAAATATAAACTCTCGGGCAACATTCACACCACACTGGCAGGAACCTCCTGCAGTGCAAAGAAAAAAACAAGAAGGGAAACTTTTCCTAAGGGGAGCTAGATGGTGACAACCCCTACCTACTAGTGGATGATCCGCCCTGATAAGGTCGCATCCACCCTAGTGCCTGTGCCACTCACTAACCCTGATAAATGACAAAGCAAAACCTCAAAGAATAAATCTCAGTATTGAATCTCTGAACTTCTCTGAAGAGATGTCCTCACTGCACAGTAGAAGGAGACCGCACTGAAATGAACCCAGGCCAGAAGGGAACTGGAAACCCTCCCTAATTGCCCCCGCGTGTACACCAACAGCTGATACACCCATCAGAGGTAATGAAGACCAAATGCACAGTCCAGCTCAAACTGACACAGCAATGATCTAGTGTATATTTATTAAAGGTATCCTGTCTCCCTTACCAAACCCTTCCAACCATGTTTTCACTGCGTAAAGGGGTTGTCTATAAACTATTGATGACTTATCCTCAGGATAGGTTATCAATATCAGATCAGTAGTGGTCTGTTACCCAGGATCCCTGCCAATGTGCTTCTTGCAGAAATTAGCGCATCTACCCAGAGGAAGGCTGATTGGTGGAGGTCCCAGGTGACAGACCCTAGTCTATCTGCTATTGATAACCTATCCCGAGTATAGGCCATCAATAATTTACAAATGACAACCCCTTCCCGATGCAGACCCTTTTTTTGTCATTTTCATTTCTCCAGCTCCACTTTAAAAAAATCACAACCTTTTTAATTTTCCACCGAGATAACTGTAAGAGGGCTTGTTCTTCATGGGACCAGTTGTATCTTTCAATTGGTACCATTTAACATACCATACACTGCATTGGAAAACTCTTATAAAATTTCTGTGCAATGAAATACATAGTAACATAGTATGTCAGGCTTAATGAAGACACTGACCATCTAGTTAACCTCGCCCTTGTTGATCCAGAGGAAGGCAAAAAAAAACAGTGAGGAAAAAAATTATCTCCTATGGCAGCCAGAGTAATCCCTGGATCAACATTGGAGATCAACAACCTCGCTGGTCACCTAATGTCTATATCCTGTAATATCATAGAGCTCTAGAAAGGCATCTAGTCCCTCTTAAACTCCTCTATGGATTCTGCCATCACCGCGTCCTCAGGCAGAGAGTTCCACAGTCATATTGCTCTTGAATTGAAAAAAATAACACAACTTAACCTTTTTTTTTGGGGGGGGGGGGGGGGTTCTGGTGTTCATAGTTTAGTAAAGATGACATTACCTTTATTCTGTGGGTCAGTACCTTTAGGGAGATACCAAATTTTTATACTTTTCCAATGTTGTGCTACTTAAAAAAAATAAAACCTATTTAAGGGTTTACTCACAGGAACGATTTTAAACTGAAAATAAATCAGACAGAAATCAGACAAAAATGAAGCATATTATTGTAAATGGAGTATTCACACGGGGGATTTTTGAATAAAACGAACAGTCTGAGGAAAAGAAATTGCAGCATGTCCTATTGTGTCGTAATTTTCAGACAAAAGTCTTCTGGACCCCCCAGAGTCCACTGTTGGCCATGTTATTGGGGGATAGAAGCCATCCTGTGAGTGCAGTGCCGCCACATTCAGGGCGACCTTGTAAACTGACAGAACGTGGTCAACGAAGCCTTGTAGGAGCTGTGAAGACATCATGCACATTGTCTGCCCTCACTCTGGAGGTCTCACCGGACATTGGACAAACATTAGCACCAGAACCCTCCATAGGGCACGACATGTGAAGGGTTATCATGGACGAGCGGCTGCACTCAACATCACAGCAGTGAATGCACAGAGGGCGCCTGTGATGGGGCTTGAAGCAATGGACTGTAAGTGAGTGGAAGCAAGTGTTGTGGACAGATGAATTATAGTACATCATCTTCCGGTCAGAGGGTGGCGCTTTGGTGTGGCGGTGGCCTGGAGAGCAGTTTCTACATGACTGCATCGTCCCAACAGTGAAGTTCGGAGGAGGTTCTGTTATGGTGGGGGGAGGTCTCTGCTGGGAAGGACTGGTCCCATTGGTTATAGTGAAGTTCCCCCTCTCCGCCAATGGGTACGGAGACATCCCCGACAATGTGGCCTCACCTCCCCTGTGGTAATACTCTGGTACAGCTCCGTGTCTCCACCAACATGACGACCACCATGTCATAAGGCACGCAGTGTGGAGGAGCAGAACGTCTGCAGACTTTATTGGCCGCTCAAAGTCCGGAACTCAATCCCATGGAGAATGCTGAATTATAATGACGTATTCGTGCACACCCAGCACACCTATCATCCCCCACATCACTATCCGAAGCTCTCCTCGAGGAAATCTCTCCACACATATATGGGAATTTGGTGGAAAGCGGCCGTGGAGGGTGACTGCAGTCATTGAAGCCAAAGGCGGCCAACACCGGATTGAGAATTGTGAATAAAATCAAATTTCATCACCTTCTGTGTGTCTAGTACTTCAGTCAACATAGTGTATAAGGGGCATCGGACCCTGTATATTGGATCAAGGTTCCATCTGCGGATAAACCAACTAGATCCCCAAATAAAACAGAATAAGTGTTTGCTCTCACCACATCCAGCCTACTGGACGCCAGGAATCTCTCCAGATGTATAAGCCAAACGTATGACCCACTATCTGCTATAGCAAATACTACATGCAGTCCATGCTAAGCTTTGCTGTGATTCATGTACTCACCCCGACCTCTGACGTTCCTTACATATTGCACATGGAGATTAAAAAGCAGAGGCAAGGCGCAGCCCTATTTAGCATTGCAAAAAACACAAATGAATCGGCTTTTATCTCATTAGGTAAGATGCCAGCAGATGCCGACAGAAAGTGAGATATTCATTCCTATCCACAATTACACGTCCGCCCTGCTGGAAAGTCAGAGGAACCCAGGTATGCCTTTTGTTCTAGATAAAAAACAAAGGCGGAACAAGGCAAAAGAAGGCAAAACAAGGCAAAACAAGGCAGGCAATGAACCCCAGTTTTTAGATTTTCTCAATTTTTTAAAGCAATAACTTTTTTTTATATTCCGGTTGACGCGGCCGGATGAGGGTTTGTTTGTTGTGTGGTGAGCTGTAGTTTTTATTGGCACCTTCTTTAGGTACATATAATGTAATGCATAGCTTTTATTAATTTTTTTGGAGTGTAGGGAAATTAAAAACAACATTTCTACCATTGTTTTTTGGGGGGTTTATCTTACAGCATTAATCATGCAGCATGAATGACATGACATTTTTTTCCGCGTGTCGGTACTATTACGACAATACTAAAAGTATATTTTTTTAGGTTTTTCCACTTTTGCAGAATTGAGCCCCCTTTTTTTTCTTTTACATCTTTGCTTTGAAAGTCCTATAACATTTTTATTTCCCATGGACAGAGCTCTGTGAGGGCTTATTTTTTGCGTGATGTGCTGCAGTTTTTATTGGTACCATATTAGGGCTCAGTCACATGGGCACCGATCCGCCCGTGATAATGCACGATAAGACGGCCACACTGCAGGTGCGGATGACTCTCCGCACTGGCTGGCAGAAAGAACACATGGCCGGCAATGGAGCTGGTCATGCAGAGAGTTGTCCACACGCGGTGCGGCCGTCTTATCGTGACTAAGCCCTTAGGGTACATATAGCTTTGTTTTAATCAGTTTTAGCGCGCCTTCACACTGGCAAGAAAATCGGGTGATTTTCTTGCGCTGCAAGAGAAAGTGAAAACGCATGATTATGAAACCAATGAATTTCAATGGTTTCATTCTCATTTGAGGTATTTTTGCTCCTGCGATGCTACGAGAAAAAAAAATTATAGCATGCCGATTCTTTTTGTGGTATCGCCCACTGTTTCCAACAGGACCGGCTGCAGCAGCGCCTACCCCATTGATGGGAGAAGATCGCGATCCCCTGCCGCAGCTGTCACAGCTGCGGCAGGGGATTCCTTAAAGGGGTTGTCCCGCGCCGAAACGGGTTTTTTTTTTTTTCAACCCCCCCCCCCGTTCGGCGCGAGACAACCCCGATGCAGGGAGGTAAAGAAAGCTCACCGGAGCGCTTACCTTAATCCCCGCGCTCCGGTGACTTCTCTACTCACCGCTGAAGATGGCCTCTTCCTCCGTGGACCGCAGCTCTTCTGTGCGGTCCACTGCCGATTCCAGCCTCCTGATTGGCTGGAATCGGCACGTGACGGGGCGGAGCTACACGGAGCTACACGGAGCCCCATAGAAGACTGCAGAAGACCCGGACTGCGCAAGCGCGGCTAATTTGGCCATCGGAGGGCGAAAATTAGTCGGCACCATGGAGACGAGGACGCCAGCAACGGAGCAGGTAAGTATAAAACTTTTTATAACTTCTGCATGGCTCATAATTAATGCACAATGTACATTACAAAGTGCATTATTATGGCCATGCAGAAGTGTATAGACCCACTTGCTGCCTCGGGACAACCCCTTTAAGCTTCACAGGGATGCAAGGCTGTCACATTCAGGTATTTAACCTTGTTCTCAATGGGGCTGGTGGCAGCAGTGCCGGCCCCATTGAAAACATAGAGAGAACATCGCGATCTCCTGACACGGATTCCTTCATCCCCATGTGGAATCCCCACATCACTGAACACTGTGACAGCAGCGTCAGGAGATTACTTCATCCCCGCAGCGAGTCCCCTCATCACTGAACACTGTGATAGCAGTGGAAAGGTGTTCAGTGATGAGGGGACTTCCCGCTGGAATGAAGGAATCCCCTAGAAGATCACAATGTTCTCCAATTGCTTTCAATGGGGCCGATGCTGCTGCTGCCCCATTAAAAGCAATGGCAATAAGGGATACCCCGCAGTGATGCAAGGCTATATTCACATGAAAACACCTGGAATCCAGGGGTCTTTAGAATGTTTGTGAGAGCAATATTGGGCCATGAATCATAACCCGATATCATTCTCACCATTGTGCAGGAAACCTTAGGGCTCCCACCCACTAGCGTTTTTTTACTGCGAAATTCGCAGCGGTTTTTTTTTTCTGCAGGGGTCTTTGGGCTATGGGAGTTGTAAAGCTAAAATCGCGATTGCGCAAAATCGCGATTTCGCGGTAAATCGCGATTTTGCGCGATCGCGATTTTAGCTTTACAAGTCCCATAGACCCCCTGTAGAAAAAAAAAACGTGCGAATTTCGCAGTGAAAAAAAACGCTAGTGGGTGGGAGCCCTTATAGTGTTTTTTGGGGAAATGAACAAAAATAGCATTTTGGCAGTTTTTTCTTTTTTTTTATTTGCTCTGCTGAATGAAAAGTGTGTTCAATTTACTGTACGGGTTGCTAGGGATGTCTTCATACAAAAGCGGTTTTTAAATATTTTTTAACAGAATAGGGTAAAAGGCGCGAAAAAATGTTCTGTTTTTTTTTCAGTTTAAAAAAAAACTAAAAAACATTTTATGTCCCTGTAAGGGAGTTGAATCTGCAATTCTGTGATCACTCTGCATTGCAAAACCAGCATATTATCGTTCTCTTTGTGAACCCTTTACATGCCACAATCAACATTGATCAGAAGGGGTTAACTGTGGGGATCGGTGTTCTCACCGATTTCTGCTGTTGCAGTGGGAGGCTGGCTGTCAGTCACAGCCGGCTCCTGCTGCAGACGTGGAGGGCTACATTCTGAGTCCGTGCCAACCATCGTATGTAATTACTATACATGTTCTTTTGCGGGAAGTGTTTCCCAGCCAGGATGTACATTTACATCCTGGGGCGGGAAGGGGTTAATATACCTAACATACACCCCTGACAGGCTTGGACACAACTCACATCAGACACCACACAGACACCCGCCCGTGCCCTATCCACTACCTGGGCAGCCCGCACATTGATGTGCCTTTACATATCGACATTGATCATGCAGTAAGTTGTTTTTCTGCGGACCCCATGAATACCCGGCACTGAACACACTTACTGCTTACATTTCCATCTCATTGTTTTCCAGACAAACACACAAGGCTTTAATAAAAACAATAAATATACAAATAAATATATGGCTTTATCCTGAATACAGCAATAGTGGAAATAATCTCCTTAAGAATACGACAATTAAGGAATCGATTAGGCTCATAAGAATAAACCAAAGAGGCAGAACTCGTTTAACCCTTTCGGGACCAGAGTATCCAAATTATAAATCCAAAAAGTTTCTTTTTGATGCAATGTCTTTTTTCCAGCAGCTTCATCACTGCCTGCAGTTTCCTCCAAAGTCTTATGTCCCATTTCAAAAAGTGTCTTGGTTTCTCTTTCACCATAAAACTTACCACCATCATGGTGATAAGTGAGGTGAGGTAGTGTAGTGACCCAGAGCACCATCCTGGTCCCCTCCATAAATGTCATACATGTTCTGTGTCATGTCAATGCACTGTGCAAACCTGTCTTGTCATTTTCTGCATGTGTATTGCACAGCTGTAGCATCTAAAGGGTTAACTCTCATAGAATCCTTGCCTGTCAGCTCTGTCTGCTGAATGTGTCTATTCTCTTGTGTCATGTGGTACAAGTGAGGGTATAAATGTGAGTGTCTGACAGCGGGAAAGGAGTTTCATCTTCAGTAGGAGAGAGTGCTAACACAGAGCTGCATGGAAGCACCTTCAGCTTCCATGTAGGTAAAGATGGAGGAAGACGAGCGACATCCCGTAGCATTTGGATTGTGGATTTGAGGAGTGAGTCCCAGCAGTAGAGAGAGAGAGCAAATCCCGACTTCCTAAAGACAGGTACCCATGCACAAAACAGACGTTTTCCCTGTGCAGCCATCCGGCACGTCCGGCATTAGGATCACCACACAGAGGCACTTGATTGTGACACCCACACGTATACTGTGCAGGGTGTATCTAGGCTAAGCCCTCTCCTTGAGTACTTGCCTGCCAGAGTGTTTTTGGAGTGACCCCCTATTCCTCTTCCTCCTCCGGGGTTCTCCAAATCTAGGACCGGTGACATATGGATAATATGGACTATAGGGCCGTACTCATCCTGTGTATCCTCCCTACCTCTGAGCTATAGCCTGTCAGTATGTAAAGTGAATTGTACCCGTAATACCTGTTGTTCGAGTTCTTTCTAAGTAAATTTTATACCGGGCCTTAACAGTTCCTAAGGACCCGAGGAACCATACACAAGTCTGTGTTTATTACCCTGCTGCATAGAATAACGGTATGTGCGAACGGTGGTGTCACGAGTGATATCTACTACAACCCCTCTCATTCTCTTTATTGGCACTCCCTGCCAAAGGAGTGTGGAAGCTTGGCTGGCAATCTACACTGGCTTTGGCTGCGTGTCATCCCTATCGGAACAGAGCATGGTAAGGGCCACTGTGACACGTCAGCACTTCACGCTAACCAGGCGCCCAGGGTCACCCCTCTGGAGTGTTGCAGCAGATTCTCATTAGATTCTCCTCAGTATATACACATAGAGGTGAGGTAGATTCTCCTCAGTATATACACATAGAGGTCAGTTATATTCTCCTCAGTATATACACATAGAGGTGAGGTAGATTCTCCCCAGTATATTCACATAGAGGGGAGTTAGATTCTCCTCAGTATATACACATAGAGGTGAGGTAGATTCTCCTCAGTATATACACATAGAGGTGAGGTACATTCTCCTCAGTATATACACATAGAGGTGAGGTAGATTCTCCTCAGTATATACATATAGAGGGGAGGTAGATTCTCCTTAGTATATACACATAGAGGGGAGGTAGATTCTCCTCAGTATATACACATAGAGGTGAGGTAGATTCTCCTCAGTATATACACATAGAGGTGAGGTAGATTCTCCTCAGTATATACACATAGAGGTGAGGTAGTTTCTCCTCAGTATATACACATAGAGGTGAGGTAGATTCTCCTTAGTATATACACATAGAGGGGAGGTAGATTCTCCTCAGTATATACACACAGAGGGGAGGTAGATTCCCCTCAGTATATACACATAGAGGTGAGGTAGATTCTCCTTAGTATATACACATAGAGGTGAGGTAGATTCTCCTCAGTATATACACATAGAGGTGAGGTAGATTCTCCTCAGTATATACACATAGAGGTGAGGTAGATTCTCCTCAGTATATACACATAGAGGTGAGGTAGATTCTCCTCAGTATATACATATAGAGGGGAGGTAGATTCTCCTTAGTATATACACATAGAGGGGAGGTAGATTCTCCTCAGTATATACACATAGAGGTGAGGTAGATTCTCCTCAGTATATACACATAGAGGTGAGGTAGATTCTCCTCAGTATATACACATAGAGGTGAGGTAGATTCTCCTCAGTATATACACATAGAGGTGAGGTAGATTCTCCTTAGTATATACACATAGAGGGGAGGTAGATTCTCCTCAGTATATACACACAGAGGGGAGGTAGATTCCCCTCAGTATATACACATAGAGGTGAGGCAGATTCTCCTCAGTATATACACATAGAGGTGAGGTAGATTCTCCTCAGTATATACACACAGAGGGGAGGTAGATTCCCCTCAGTATATACACATAGAGGTGAGGTAGATTCTCCTCAGTATATATAGGATGGTCCTTATTTTCCAACTATTTAAAAATGTAGCTCCCACCCCCCTATCTCATTCCAATTAAGGGAAAAACAATGTATGCAAAATTTTAGCTCAGACAGACACCTGTGAGGCGACCGTCATCGACCATGGAGTTTGGAAATTTTCACCCAGAAACCTATGTTTTCTGTTAAAAAATATTTTTAGTTATCGTATTGATAATTATTTGTAAGCACTAAGAAAGGGAATTAATGCGAGTTTTCTAATTTAATTAGCATTGCTAAGTTAAGCCGGTGCTACTATTGATTTAACATACAGTTATGTTATGCGTGAATTAGGTTATGTAATGTTATGCTGGGTGGATGGCCGAGGCAATTCATACATTCAGGATATACCTGTTACAAGATCCATTTCAGATATCTCAAAGTGAAAAGAACTCTTTAAGAAGAATATGTATTCCTCTTGCTCTAGTCTATGTTGTGGGCTGCATTCCCACGAACGTATATTGGCTCGGTTTTCACGCTGAGCCGATATACGTCGTCCTCATGTGCAGGGGGGTGAGGATGGAAGAGCCAGGAGCAGGAACTGAGCTCCCGCCCCCTCTCTGCCTCCTCTCCACCCCCTCTCCGCCCTTCTGCACTATTTGCAATGAAAGGAGGTGGGGGCGGGGCTAAGTTCCACAACTTAGCCCCGCCCCATCCCGCCTCTCCCCATTGCAAATAGTGCAGAGGGGCGGAGAGGAGGCAGAGAAGGGGCGGAAGCTCAGTTCCTGCTCCTGGCTCTTCCATCCTCCCCCCCCCCCTGCAGATGAGGACGACGTATATCGGCTCGGCGTGAAAACCGAGCCGATATACGTTCGTGGGAATGCAGCCTGAGCCTGGTTTATGTCAACAGAAACAACTAAAGCACTTAATCATGACCTCCTATTCATGCGTCAGCTGATAAACTATCAGGATATTGATCCAGAAATCTGGTATTTAGTTCTCGAAACTGCGGCTCTATCCTTATATGATCACAACGTTCCAGCAGCGGTTAAGGCAAAAACGACTTAAGTTATGCTGGAAGCAGACAAATATGAAGAAGAGGAAGAAGAAGAAAATAAACTGAAGAGGTACGTTCTGCACCAAAAGGATTTTTCTTCCTTTACAAACATCGAGTTTTCGTCTTTTGGAACTCCTGGTGCGAAATCTTTGTTTGCGAAATTTTCTATCTGCACCGATTTGCTCAAGAAAGACCCTTCAACAACATGAAAGGATGATCCTGGTTACAAAAGTGGATTTGAAAAACTTGAGAAGACAGTTGTTGTGAATCATGTTGCAGAAAGATGTCAAACTCATTCAGGATTACAAAAACATTCTCACAAGAGATGAGGCCGAGAAACAAGTTGTTATACAGATTGCTGCCGGAGATCGAAAAAAATACCCAACTGCTACGGAATCCTCTCTTGGGATAAAATAATGTTCATTAGGTCACATGATGTTTTAATTCTTGAGAAATGATTCTTGTAAATAAAAATGCTTTTCTCCAATAGAAATTGTGTGCATTATAAAAAAAAGACTGATGGTTTTAAAAATTTTTCATGTTATTTCAGGAACTTTTTGGAATTACCTTTAAGAAAATTTGATCCAGTATGTTTTTAAAGAATTGCTGGGGCTGCAAAAAGAAAATGGTTGAGATAGGGAAACGTATATAGCTACATAGAGGTGAGGTAGATTCTCCTCAGTATATACACATAGAGGTGAGGTAGATTCTCCTCAGTATATACACATAGAGGTGAGGTAGATTCTCCTCAGTATATACACATAGAGAAGAGGTAGATTCTCCTCAGTATATACACATAGAGAAGAGGTAGATTCTCCTCAGTATATATACATACAGGTGAGGTAGATTCTCCTCAGTATATATACATACAGGTGAGGTAGATTCTCCTCAGTATACACACATAGAGGTGAGGTAGATTCTCCTCAGTATACACACATAGAGGTGAGGGAGATTCTCCTCAGTATTTACACATAGAGTTGGGGTAGATTCTCCTCAGTATATACACATAGAGAAGAGGTAGATTCTCCTCAGTATATACACATAGAGAAGAGGTAGATTCTCCTCAGTATATACACATAGAGGTGAGGTAGATTCTCCTCAGTATATACACACAGAAGTGAGGTAGATTCTCCTCAGTATATACACATAGAGGTGGGGTAGATTCTCCTCAGTATATACACATAGAGAAGAGGTAGATTCTCCTCAGTATATACACATAGAGAAGAGGTAGATTCTCCTCAGTATATACACATAGAGGTGAGGTAGATTCTCCTCAGTATATACACATAGAGGTGAGGTAGATTCTCCTCAGTATACACACATAGAGGTTAGGTAGATTCTCCTCAATATATACACATAGAGGTGAGGTAGATTCTCCTCAGTATATATACATACAAGTGAGGTAGATTCTCCTCAGTATACACACATAGAGGTGAGGTAGATTCTCCTCAGTATACACACATAGAGAAGAGGTAGAGTCTCCTCAGTATATACACATAGAGAAGAGGTAGATTCTCCTCAGTATATACACATAGAGGTGGGGTAGATTCTCCTCAGTTTATACACATAGGGAAGAGGTAGATTCTCCTCAGTATATACACATAGAGGTGGGGTAGATTCTCCTCAGTATATACACATAGAGAAGAGGTAGATTCTCCTCAGTATATACACATAGAGGTGAGGTAGATTCCCCTCAGTATACACACATAGAGGTGAGGTAGATTCTCCTCAGTATTTACGCATAGAGTTGGGGTAGATTCTCCTCAGTATATACACATAGAGAAGAGGTAGAGTCTCCTCAGTATATACACATAGAGAAGAGGTAGATTCTCCTCAGTATATACACATAGAGGTGGGGTAGATTCTCCTCAGTTTATACACATAGGGAAGAGGTAGATTCTCCTCAGTATATACACATAGAGGTGGGGTAGATTCTCCTCAGTATATACACATAGAGAAGAGGTAGATTCTCCTCAGTATATACACATAGAGGTGAGGTAGATTCCCCTCAGTATACACACATAGAGGTGAGGTAGATTCTCCTCAGTATATACACACAGAAGTGAGGTAGATTCTCCTCAGTATATACACATAGATGTGAGGTAGATTCTCCTCAGTGTATACACATAGCAGGGAGGTAGATTCTCCTCAGTATATACACATAGCAGGGAGGTAGATTCTCGTCAGTATATACACAGAGAGGTGAGGTAGATTCTCCTCAGTATATACACATAGATGTGAGGTAGATTCTCCTCGGTATATACACATAGATGTGAGTTAGATGCTCCTCAGTATATACACATAGCAGGGAGGTAGATTCTCCTCAGTATATACACATAGAGGTGAGGTAGATTCTCCTCAGTGTATACACATAGAGGTGAAGTAGATTCTCCTCAGTATATACACATAGAGGTGAGGTAGATTCTCCTCAGTATATACACATAGCAGGGAGGTAGATTCTCCTCAGTATATACACATAGCAGGGAGGTAGATTCTCCTCAGTATATACACATGGAGCTGGGGTAGATTCTCCTCAGTATATACACATGAAGGTGGGGTAGATTCTCCTCAGTATACACACATAAAGGTGAGGTAGATTCGCCTCAGTATATACACACAGAGGTGAGGTAGATTCTCCTCAGTATATACACATAGAGAAGAGGTAGATTCTCCTCAGTATACACACATAGAGGTGGGGTAGATTCTCCTCAGTATATACACATAGAGGTGGGGTAGATTCTCCTCAATATATACACATAGAGAAGAGGTAGATTCTCATCAGAATATACACATAGGGAAGAGGTAGATTCTCCTCAGTATATACTCATAGAGGTGAGGTAGATTCTCCTCAGTATATACACATAGAGGTGAGGTAGATTCTCCTCAGTATATACACACAGAAGTGAGGTAGATTCTCCTCAGTATATACACACACAGAGGTGAGGTAGATTCTCCTCAGTATATACACATAGAGAAGAGGTAGATTCTCCTCCGTATATACACATAGAGAAGAGGTAGATTCTCCTCAGTATATACTCATAGAGGTGAGGTAGATTCTCCTCAGTATATACACATAGAGGTGAGGTAGATTCTCCTCAGTATATACACACAGAAGTGAGGTAGATTCTCCTCAGTATATACACACACAGAGGTGAGGTAGATTCTCCTCAGTATATACACATAGAGGTGAGGTAGATTCTCCTCTGTATATACACATAGAGGTGAGGTAGATTCTCCTCAGTATATACACATAGAGGTGAGGTAGATTCTGCTCAGTATATACACATAGAGGTGAGGTAGATTCTCCTCAGTATATACACATAGAGGGGAAGTATATTCTCCTCAGTATATACACATAGCAGGGAGGTAGATTCTTCTCAGTATATACACATAGCAGGGAGGTAGATTCTCCTCAGTATTTACACATAGATATGAGGTAGATTCTCCTCGGTATATACACATAGAGGTGAGGTAGATTCTCCTCAGTATTTACACATAGATATGAGGTAGATTCTCCTCGGTATATACACATAGATGTGAGGTAGATTCTCCTCAGTATATACACATAGAGGTGAGGTAGATTCTCCTCAGTATATACACATAGAGGTGAAGTATATTCTCCTCAGTATATATACATAGCAGGGAGGTAGATTCTCCTCAGTATTTACACATAGATGTGAGGTAGATTCTCTTTGGTATATACACATAGATGTGAGGTAGATTCTCCTCAGTATATACACATAGAGGTGAAGTATATTCTCCTCAGTATATACACACAGAGGTGAGGTAGATTCTCCTCAGTATTTACACATAGATGTGAGGTAGATTCTCCTCGGTATATACACATAGAGGTGAGGTAGATTCTCCTCAGTATATACACATAGAGGTGAGGTAGATTCTCCTCAGTATATACACATAGAGGTGTGGTAGATTCTCCCTAGTATATACACACAGAGGTGAGGTAGATTCTCCCCAGTATATACACACAGAGGTGAGGTAGATTCTCCTCAGTATATACACACAGAGGTGAGGTAGATTCTCCTCAGTATATACACATAGAGGGGAGGTAGATTCTCCTCAGTATATACACATAGAGGAGAGGTAGATTCTCCTCAGTATATACACATAGAGGAGAGGTAGATTCTCCTCAGTATATACACATAGAGGTGAGGTCGATTCTCCTCAGTATATACACATAGAGGTCAGGTGGATTCTCCTCAGTATATACACATAGAGGTGAGGTAGATTCTCCTCAGTATATACACATAGAGGTGAGGTAGATTCTCTTCAGTATATACACATAGAGGTGAGGTAGATTCTCCTCATTATATACACACATAGAGGGGAGGTAGATTCCCCTCAGTATATACACATAGAGGTGAGGTAGATTCTCCTCAGTATATACACATAGAGGTCAGGTGGATTCTCCTCAGTATATACACAGAGAGGTGAGGTAGAATGTGTTCTTCTTGCGGTGTAGTAATGATAAGCCATATATTTGGATTTCATTATCTTCTGTCAAATCTTGATGTAGTAACAGGGTGTGCGAGGGAGGGGACTAATGAGGGAATTACTTTCTTTTACATGGCTGAGACATAAACACGTTGGGAGAAAATAACAGCAATCAAAACTGTTTCAGAAGTTTTTAGGGCGCGCCCAATTTTTGTCATCTCTGGCAACTTTTTAACGTTAAGGAAAAATAAACCATTGATAGATATTTGCATTTTGTTTGTGGAGGTTTTTGCGCACGTATAAGCCTGGCTGTCCACGGGCGTTGCGAAGTCCCGCGGCACATCTCCGCCGCGGGAGCCGCCGCCTGGGAGCAGCAGCCGCCGAACCTCCGCCGGTCAGCCCTATCTGATAGATAGGCTGGCCGCAGAGAATCGGGGCAACTCGCAGCATGCTGTGAATTGCCCGCCGCGAGTGCAGAATCGCAATGACTCTCCGCTCGTGGACAGGGGCTGACGCTTTCCATAGCAATGCTATGGAAAGCGTCGGCCAGCGTAATCTGCCGGCGGGTTACCGCAGGTGAATACACACCTGTGGACAGGGGGCCTAACTGTAAAACATGACAAAGCTATTGATTACGTACATTACATAGGGGGTCCCTTTCTTTTGCACTTAGAATTGAATAATCAAGTTGTGACCCCTGTACTTATCATATTTAGGACCTTAAGAATACTCCTGCCAAATTTGAGTAAAAATTAAGTCTTTTTAAATTCTCTAGTTTTGGGACATTGGGACATTTAAATTCTGCTATTCTGCTGTCAGAATTGACGGCAGTGTTTAAAGGGTTAACAGCCATGATTGGTGTGAATGCTGATTGTGGTTGTCAGCTCTGTATGGAGCCAGAATTGGCTCCTGATATTGCCCTGTATAGACCCTGCAGATCCAGGATGTAACTATATGCCATGGGGTGTAAAGGGGTTAAAGAACTTTGCAAAAACCCTAATCAACCCATAGAAGTGAATGGATCAGTGGTTGGACACGCACACTGCCAATCCATTCCTATGGGACATTCCTGAGGCGTGGTGCTGGGAATTGCTGGAAGTCTCAGGGGTTGGACCCCAATGATCAGCCATTTATCATATATTCTGTGGATAGGATACAAATGTCTATGGTGGTAAAACCCCTTTAAGAAATGTTGCATTGAAGTAGACAGCAGCATAACTAAGGTAGCTGCAAGTATCAGCATGTCCACCATCATGACAGCTGCGGTCCAGAAACTTTAGGTTTTCATTTAATTTAGACAGAAGACCATTCAAGGATTTTTTTGCAGTAAATAAGAGGAAAAAGAGGGAGGACGGGTCAGGGTGGGCAGAGTCTGGAGGGCATGAGGGGTGCTAGTCATCGGCTGGGGAGTATCAGGACCGGGATGGAAACATTTATTAAATGCAGTTTTGTTGGCCAATTAACAAATGCAAATGAGGTTCTAAAGAAATAAAAATGGATTTAGTGAATGCTGTTTATATGAGATGTCAGTAACACAATGGCCTTCATTATACAGCTCCCGCATCCACCTGTCATGCCTCACATTCTTCTCTATTACTCATATAACCCATTAAAATAAGCAATTACCCAAAATAAGAGATCAGCCTTCCAGGAAAGAGATTGTGCTGCCCTTACCTGCTGGCATATGTCACCACCTGGTCCAACCCCCTTTAAAAGAGTCCCTGCCATCTTTAATGTCTGTCACTGGGCTGTGCCCGAATAGAGAGGATTGACCTGGGAGAGTCAAAGAGAGACGAGCAGGTAAGTGGCCACAGCAGATTCATTCATTGGAAAACTTTATGTTTTGGGTTTTTTGTCATCACAGACATTTTTAGCATATCTATAGAATATATCATAATTGTCTGCTAGATGCAAATCCTGCCTTCGGGACTCACATCTATATCAAGAACACAAGTCCTTAACCCCCGCCCTGCCTGGTGACTGTGGTAGATAGCGGCCACCTCAAGTGGAGAATCAATGTAGAAGTCGTTGTGTATGCGCACTGCTCTCTCCAGTCCCTTCTACTGGAGTTACAGGAAATAACCATTCAGCCCCATTGTTACAGGTCTCAGTTGTATCTTTTGGACTTGCCATAAATGCCTGTGATGGGTAATAAGTAGAGATGAGCGAGCACCAAAATGCTCGGGTGCTCGTTACTCGGGACGAACTTTTCGCGATGCTCGAGGGTTCGTTTCGAGTAACGAACCCCATTGAAGTCAATGGGCGACCCGAGCATTTTTGTATTTCGCCGATGCTCGCTAAGGTTTCCTTGTGTGAAAATCTGGGCAATTCAAGAAAGTGATGGGAACGACACAGCAACGGATAGCGCAGGCGAGGGGCTACATGTTGGGCTGCATCTCAAGTTCACAGGTCCCACTATTAAGCCACAATAGCGGCAAGAGTGCCCCCCCCCTCCCAACAACTTTTACTTCTGAAAAGCCCTCATTAGCATGGCATACCTTTGCTAAGCACCACACTACCTCCAACAAAGCACAATCACTGCCTGCATGACACTCCGCTGCCACTTCTCCTGGGTTACATGCTGCCCAACCGCCTCCCCTCCCCCCCACAGCGAACACCAAAGTGTCCCTGCGCAGCCTTCAGCTGCCCTCATGCCACACCACCCTCATGTCTATTTAGAAGTGCGTCTGCCATGAGGAGGAACCGCAGGCACACACTGCAGAGGGTTGGCACGGCTAGGCAGCGACCCTCTTTAAAAGGGGCGGGGCGATAGCCCACAATGCTGTACAGAAGCAATGAGAAATAGAATCCTGTGCCACCGCCATCAGGAGCTGCACACGTGGGCATAGCAATGGGGAACCTATGTGCCACACACTATTCATTCTGTCAAGGTGTCTCTGCATGCCCCAGTCAGACCGGGCTTTTTAATTCATAGACACAGGCAGGTACAACTCCCTATTGTGAAGTCCCTGTCGACCGACAGCATGGGTGGCTCCCTGGAACCCACCGGCGATACACAAAAATATCCCATTTCATTGCCCAACACAGCTGAGGTAGTAATGTCGTGCTTAATGCAGGTGGGCTTCGGCCCACACTGCATGCCCCAGTCAGACTGGGGTTCTTTACAAGTGGAAACAGATGCATTTATAATTCCCTGTGGACCCACAGCATGGGTGGGTGCCAGGAAGCCACCGGCGGTACATAGAAATATCCCATTGCATTGCCCAACACAGCTGAGGTAGTAATGTCGTGCTTAATGCAGGTGGGCTTCGGCCCACACTGCATGCCCCAGTCAGACTGGGGTTCTTTACAAGTGGACACATGTAGGTTAAACTCCGTGTGCACCTACAGCATGGGTGGCTCCCTGGAACCCACCGGCGATACACAAAAATATCCCATTGCATTGCCCAACACAGCTGAGGTAGTAATGTCGTGCTTAATGCAGGTGGGCTTCGGCCCACACTGCATGCCCCAGTCAGACTGGGGTTCTTTACAAGTGGACACATGCAGTTACAACTCCGTGTGGACCCACAGCATGGGTGGGTGCCAGGAAGCCACCGGCGGTACATAAATATATCCCATTGCATTGCCCATCACAGCTGAGGTAATGTCATGTTTAATGCAAGTGGCCTTCGGCCCACACTGCATGCCCCAGTCAGACTGGGGCTCTTTAGAAGTGGACACATGTAGTTACAACTCCGTGTGGACCCACGGCATGGGTGGCTCCCTGGAACCCACCGGCGGTACATAAATATATCCCATTGCAGTGCCCAACACAGCTGATGTAACGTCAGCTGTAATGCAGGTGGGCAAAAAATTAATTGGATTACACTGTAGGCGAGGGCCCACAAAAATTGGTGTACCAACAGTACTAATGTACCTCAGAAAAATTGCCCATGCCCAACCAAGAGGGCAGGTGAAACCCATTAATGGCTTTGGTTAATGTGGCTTAATTTGTAACTAGGCCTGGAGGCAGCCCAGTTTAACGAAAAATTGGTTTAAGTTAAAGTTTCAACGCTTTTAAGAGCATTGAAACGTATAAAAATTGTTTAGAAAAATTATATGAGTGAGCCTTGTGGCCCTAAGAAAAATTGCCCGTTCGGCGTGATTACGTGAGGTTTCAGGAGGAGGAGCAGGAGGAGGAGGATGAATAGAATACACAGATAGATGAAGCAGAAATGTCCCCGTTTTGGATGGTGAGAGAGAACGATGCTTCCATCCGCGGGTGCAGCCTACGTATTGCTTAGGTACCGCTGCTGTCCGCTGGTGGAGAAGAGAAGTCTGGGGAAATCCAGGCTTTGTTCATCTTGATGAGTGTAAGCCTGTCGGCACTGTCGGTTGACAGGTGGGTACGCTTATCCGTGATGATTCCCCCAGCCACACTAAACACACTCTCTGACAAGACGCTAGCCGCAGGACAAGCAAGCACCTCCAGGGCATACAGCGCGAGTTCAGGCCACGTGTCCAGCTTCGACACCCAGTAGTTGTAGGGGGCAGAGGCGTCACGGAGGACGGTCGTGCGATCAGCTACGTACTCCCTCACCATCCTTTTACAGTGCTCCCGCCGACTCAGCCGTGACTGGGGAGCGGTGACACAGTCTTGCTGGGGAGCCATAAAGCTGGCAAAAGCCTTGGAGAATGTTCCCCTGCCTGCGCTGTACATGCTGCATGATCTCTGCGCCTCCCCTGCTACCTGGCCCTCGGAAATGCGCCTTCTGCCACTAGCGCTGTCGGATGGGAAGTTTACCATCAGTTTGTCCACCAGCGCCCTGTGGTATTGCATCATTCTCGAACCCCTTTCCTCTTCGGGAATGAGAGTGCAAAGGCTCTCCTTATACCGTGGGTCGAGCAGTGTGTACACCCAGTAATCCGTAGTGGCCAGAATGCGTGTAACGCGAGGGTCACGAGAAAGGCATCCTAACATGAAGTCAGCCATGTGTGCCAGGGTACCTGTACGCAACACATGGCTGTCTTCACTAGGAAGATCACTTTCAGGATCCTCCTCCTCCTCCTCTTCCTCCTCCTCAGCCCATACACGCTGAAAGGATGACAGGCAAGCAGCATGGGTACCGTCAGCAGTGGGCCAAGCTGTCTCTTCCCCCTCCTCCTCATCATGCTCCTCCTCCTCCTCCTGAACGCGCTGAGATATAGACAGGAGGGTGCTCTGACTATCCAGCGACATACTGTCTTCCCCCGGCTCTGTTTCCGAGCGCAAAGCGTCTGCCTTTATGCTTTGCAGGGAACTTCTCAAGATGCATAGCAGAGGAATGGTGACGCTAATGATTGCAGCATCGCCGCTCACCACCTGGGTAGACTCCTCAAATTTTCCAAGGACCTGGCAGATGGCTGCCAACCAGGGCCACTCTTCTGTAAATAATTGAGGAGGCTGACTCACACTGCGCCGCGCAAGTTGGAGTTGGTATTCCACTATAGCTCTACGCTGCTCATAGAGTCTGGCCAACATGTGGAGCGTAGAGTTCCACTGTGTGGGCACGTCGCACAGCAGTCGGTGCACTGGCAGATTAAACCGATGTTGCAGTGTCCGCAGGGTGGCAGCGTGCGTGTGGGATTTGCGGAAATGTGCGCAGAGCTGGCGCACCTTTCCGAGCAGGTATGACAAGTGGGGGTAGCTTTTCAGAAAGCGCTGAACCACCAAATTAAACACATGGGCCAGGCATGGCACGTGCGTGAGGCTGCCGAGCTGCAGAGCCGCCACAAGCTTACGGCCGTTGTCACACACGACCATGCCCGGTTGGAGGCTCAGCGGCGCAAGCCAGCGGTCGGTCTGCTCTGTCAGACCCTGCAGCAGTTCGTGGGCCGTGTGCCTCTTCTCTCCTAAGCTGAGTAGTTTCAGCACGGCCTGCTGACGCTTGCCCACCGCTGTGCTGCCACGCCGCGTTACACCGACTGCTGGCGACGTGCTGCTGACACATCTTGATTGCGAGACAGAGGTTGCGTTGGAGGAGGAGGAGGAGGAAGGGGCTTTAGTGGAGGAAGCATACACCGCCGCAGATACCACCACCGAGCTGTGGCCCGCAATTCTGGGGGTGGGTAGGACGTGAGCGGTCCCAGGCTCTGACTCTGTCCCAGCCTCCACTAAATTCACCCAATGTGCCGTCAGGGAGATATAGTGGCCCTGCCCGCCTGTGCTTGTCCACGTGTCTGTTGTTAAGTGGACCTTGGCAGTAACCGCGTTGGTGAGGGCGCGTACAATGTTGCGGGAGACGTGGTCGTGCAGGGCTGGGACGGCACATCGGGAAAAGTAGTGGCGACTGGGAACTGAGTAGCGCGGGGTCACCGCCGCCATCATGCTTTTGAAAGCCTCCGTTTCCACAAGCCTATACGGCAGCATCTCTAGGCTGATCAATTTTGCAATGTGCACGTTTAACGCTTGAGCGTGCGGGTGCGTGGCGTCGTACTTGCGCTTGCGCTCAAACTGTGGCGCTAGCGACGTCTGGACGCTACGCTGAGAGACATTGCTGGATGGGGCCGAGGACAGCGGAGGTGAGGGTGTGGGTGCAGGCCAGGAGACGGTAGTGCCTGTGTCCTGAGAGGGGGGTTGGATCTCAGTGGCAGGTTGGGGCACAGGTGGAGAGGCAGTGGTGCAAACCGGAGGCGGTGAACGGGCATCGTCCCACCTTGTGGGGTGCTTGGCCATCATATGCCTGCGCATGCTGTTGGTGGTGCCTCCCCAGCTGATCTTGGCGCGACAAAGGTTGCACACCACTGTTCGTCGGTCGTCAGGCGTCTCTGTGAAAAACTGCCACACCGTAGAGCACCTTGACCTGTGCAGGGTGGCATGGCGCGAGGGGGCGCTTTGGGAAACAGTTGGTGGATTATTCGGTCTGGCCCTGCCTCTACCCCTGGCCACCACACTGGCTCGGCCTGTGCCCACACCCTGACTTGGGCCTCCGCGTCCTCGCCCACGTCCACGTCCTATAGGCCTACCCCTACCCCTCAGCATGGTGTATTACCAGTGATTTGATTTCCCAGGCAGGAAAGAAAGTGGCGCAAGCCTGCAGCCAAAATACAATTTTTTCCCTTGTTTTTCAAAGGACAAGCCACACTGCGTGTATTCAATGAATACTACTAAGTTTAATAACTGTGTTGTGGCCCTGCAAATGTGTCAGAGAACTGCAGTGATGCAAAGTTATTGGCTCCAGCAGATCAGGGATTTCCCATGCAGGAAAAAAATTGGCGCAAGCCTGCAGTAAAACGTAGCTGGCTGCGTCTGATTTTTTTTAACGTTCTGCACGCAGCACACACGTACCCAGAGCCCTGAGGACTGTCAGAGGCAGGCGAAATACAATTTTTTCCCTTGTTTTTCAAAGGACAAGCCACACTGCGTGTATTCAATGAATACTACTAAGTTTAATAACTGTGTTGTGGCCCTGCAAATGTGTCAGAGAACTGCAGTGATGCAAAGTTATTGGTTCCAGCAGATCAGGGATTTCCCATGCAGGAAAAAAATTGGCGCAAGCCTGCAGTAAAACGTAGCTGGCTGCGTCTGATTTTTTTTAACGTTCTGCACGCAGCACACACGTACCCAGAGCCCTGAGGACTGTCAGAGGCAGGCGAAATACAATTTTTTCCCTTGTTTTTCAAAGGACAAGCCACACTGCGTCTATTCAATGAATAATGTATGTCTTCTGGCCCTGCCTACACAATGAATACTACTAAGTTTAATAACTGTGTTGTGGCCCTGCAAATGTGTCAGAGAACTGCAGTGATGCAAAGTTATTGGCTCCAGCAGATCAGGGATTTCCCATGCAGGAAAAAAATTGGCGCAAGCCTGCAGTAAAACGTAGCTGGCTGCGTCTGATTTTTTTTAACGTTCTGCACGCAGCACACACGTACCCAGAGCCCTGAGGACTGTCAGAGGCAGGCGAAATAGAATTTTTTCCCTTGTTTTTCAAAGGACAAGCCACACTGCATCTATTCAATGAATAATGTATGTCTTCTGGCCCTGCCTACACAATTCTATCCCTGTAGTATTAATGCTGGGTGCAATGGTCTGCACAGCCGGTTTTGAGAAAAAAAAAATATATGCAACACTGCTAACAGCAGCCTGGACAGTACTGCACACGGATAGATGTGGCCCTAGAAAGGACCGTTGGGGTTCTTGAAGCCTACACTCACTGCTAACACTCTCCCTGCCTAACCACCACTTCTGTCCCTATTGCAGGGCGCAATGCTCTACAGATCCAATTTTGAAAAAAAAAATAAAAAATACAGTGCTAACACAGTACTGCACACTATTAGATGTGGCCCTGAGAAGGACCGTTGGGGTTCTTGAAGCCTACACTAACTCCTAACGCTCTCCCTACAGCAGCTCCAGCACGATACCACTGTCCCTCAGCTAACTCACAAGGCATCTGAGGCGAGCCGCGGGAGGGGCCGACTTTTATACTCGGGTGACATCTGATCGCCCCAGCCACTCACAGCAGGGGGGTGGTATAGGGCTTGAACGTCACAGGGGGAAGTTGTAATGCCTTCCCTGTCTTTCAATTGGCCAGAAAAGCGCGTTAACGTCTCAGAGAGGAAACTGAAAGTAACCGGAACACCGCGTGGTACTCGTTACGAGTAACGAGCATCCCGAACACCCTAATACTCGAACGAGTATCAAGCTCGGACGAGTACGTTCGCTCATCTCTAGTTGGCACCATTGTTATGTTCTCACTATTGTCTGGTACATCTGACTATGTAGCATTCAATCTGCTTGTATTATAATCATCATTGGTTACATGATTGTGACAGCATGGGATATATTTTGCATAGACAAGGGAACGCCCAATGATAGAACATGTCATGATTTTTTTCCTGCACAGCGATGTGATTCTGGAAATCTCCGCCGTAGCGTGACAGTTTGAAAAAGGCAGTTTGAAAAAATATTGTTGCTTCTCCCTGATAGAGAACTGTTGAGAAATCCATTGCTGTGAATTTCCTTACAACCTAACGAGTCTCCGAAACGCATTTACAACCGGTGCGTGTTGTGAAATGCAGAGATATCGCGCGGGAAAACAACCCATCGTTTTAATAGATGCATTTACATGTGCGATTATCGCTCATCTGATTGAATACATTGGAATACAACGCTTCAGATGGTCGGGATTTTTGGCCAATTTTTTTTGACACGACTAAATAGTCGCATATATACAGTCGTAGGAATAAGGCCTTAGGGCTTATTCACATGAGCGTATATCGGCCGCTGTTTTCACGGCTGTCTGATATACGCTACCATCTGATGCGTTGGATTCCAATGCATCAGATCACACAGGCTCATTCCTGGGCGTTTTTTATACCGGGCAGGAAAGATAATCCTGGAACAATCTTCCTGGCTGGACTATGGCCACTGCCATAGACTCCTATGGGAGCCAATGACAGCGGCCGGAGAAAGGAGGTGGGAGGGAGTTTAGCAGCTGCTAAACTCTCTTCTCCTCTACCCCCCTTGCCACCTTTTGCAATGGGAGGGTGTGGCAAGGGGTGGGGAGGGGCGGAGCTTAACACACTAGCGCCCGCCCCTTCCCACCTCCTCCCCTTGCAGAGAGCTGGCGAGGGGAAGGGAAGGGAAGACAGCTTAGCAGCACTAAGCTGTCCCCTCCCCCCCCCCTTGCCCAACGGCATATACGCTGAGCATGTGCATCAGATAATAACGTATATCGGCTGGCTGTGAGAACACTGGCCAATATACACTTGACTGAGTCCGAGTTAGAAAAATCGCAGCATTTTCTATTTTTGGGCTATATTGCCCGTTATTTTTATGATAGCAAGAAAAAAAAAAATCGCATTGCACTTCTATGCCATGTGATGTGTATGCGAGTGTGATGCAATCTTTACCACTGTAAGTTTTGGAACAGAATGTAATTATTGATGTTACTTTATTTTTCTCCGGGTGGCAATCGCAGGTTTACAAGTGCAATTTTTCTCCGACTGATATTGCACTCACCCGTGTAAATACAGCCCTAGTTAGGGTTTATTTAGACGACCGTATATCGGCTCGGTTTTCACGCCGAGCCGATATACGGTGTCCTTGTCTGAGGGGGGGGGGGGGAGGATGGAAGAGCCAGGAGCAGGAACTGAGCTCCCGCCCCTTCTCCACGCTTCGCCACTATTGGCAATGGGAGGGGCAGGAAGGGGGCAGAGCTAAGTGGTGATACTTAGCCCCGCCCCTGTCTCGCATACTTCTATTGCAGATAGTGGCAAGGGACGGAGAGGGGGCGGGAGCTCAGTTCCTGCTTCTGGCTCTTCCATCCCCCCCCCTGCAGACAAGGACACCGTATATCGGCTCGGCGTGGAAACCGAGCCGATATACGGTCGTCTAAATAAGCCCTAAGGGTGTAATGTAAATAATAAGCAGTAGAAACAGTTTTTGTAACTCCTGCCAAGATGGCTGCCTGTGTACTTGATGAATCTTCATGCATTTTCACCACTTGTATAAGCTGTAATAAAGTATTATATACATTTTTATTTTATTTTATGTAAGGGTTTTTGACAATAAAATAGAAAAATTTACAAAAATACACATTGTAGAAGGTTGTCAGGAAGTATAGACCTTTTTGGATCTCACTTTATGGAGAGAAAGTTTCAAGAAAAAAGACTGCTTGAGAAAGGCGTGTATCTCGCCGAAACGCGTTGCATAGATTCCGCAAGTATTGTTTTATTATTATATGAGGCTGAGACCTCTGTCTCTTTTATTTGTATAAATAAAAAGTCTTATTTGTCTCCACCTACATTGGCTACTGAGACATGTATTATTGATCTTTTATACAAAGTAGCGCAGGTCTGCAGTCTTTTTTCTTGAAACTTTCTTTTGATCTTATCCGATCCTTTTGATGAGGAACGGAGTTTTGCTGTGACCTGCAGCTCTCTAGTAAGTTGGATTTTACTATTTTATTCGTTTGTGGGATATCTTGGACAAAGTAATCGCTACGAGCACACCAGGATGTTGGGTGCAGGCATAATCACCTTAGGGTGATATGCCTGGCACCAGGTGAGTTACCACACGACTAGATTGTGGTCTACATATAAAGTGTTTGGCGCTCTCCGTGACTTTTATATTTCTTTGTCTACTTTATGGAGAGAGGAGTTCCTACTAATGTACACTATTAAGAAAGTTGTGAACTCTGTCCTTAGGGTTGGTGTTCTTACTTTGTTATCACTGTAGAACTCTTGATAAAAACATTCTACTCCTAGGGGATTCCTACTACCGTTCTTACATCAAAGAACTTTGGTTTAGGAGTGAGTAAAAGCCCCCTTTTTACATATGTTGGCCCTGATTGGTTGAATGTTTTGGTTGCCTGTAGATACCAAGCATTTTGAGTGGACTGAAATTATTTTGATATCACTACTGCAAAAGTATAAAAGTAACAGATATTGCTGTGGGTGCTGCCTTCAGGGGAACCTGACCAGGGAAGTCAACAGAAGAGTCTGGGGTGAAGACAGAGGGCTTTGCAGAAGACAAAGGGGTCTGGAAAAGACAGAGAAGTCTGGTGGAGGAGTCAAAGGGGTTTAGAGGAGACAGAGGAGTCTGAAGGAGACAGAAGAGTCCAAAGGAGGGCAGAGTAATCTGGAGGAGAATAGAGGTCTGGAAGAAAACAAAGAAGTCTGGAGGGGAAAGAGGAGTCTTGAGGAGACAGAAGACTCATGAGAAGGACAAAAGAAGTATGGAGGGGGAAAGAGAAGTCTGGAGGAGGATAGAGGGAACTGGGGGAAACGGAAGGGTCTACAAAGGACAGAGAAGTCTGGAGGGGACAAAAGAACCTGGAAGAGACAGAGGAGTCTGAAAGAGACAGGAGTATAGAGGCTACAGAGAAGTCTAGAGGAGACAGAAGAGGCTGAAGGCAACATGGTAGCCCAGAGAGGAAAGAGGAGTCTCAAGGAGACAGAGGAGATGGAGGAGACAGCAATGTGGAGGCAACAGAGTATCTATAGGAGAGAAAGGAGTGTGGAGGCGACATGGGAGTGTGAAAGAGACCTTAAGGTGCTTTAACATGGAATGATTACACTGGATGACAGGGAAAAAAAATTGTCTTCTACTTGGGGTATTTCCTGTCTGATATACTAATGTGTAGAGTCCAAATCTGTACTTGGATTTTGCCCCGGATGTTGGGTTCTGAAGTTATACACTGTGTCATTGGATATTTATACAGATGCAAGAAACTGATTGTATGTTTGTTATCGCTGTACATAACTATATTGTGCTACAAAAACTGCTTCAGATTAACAAACGTGTAAAGAAGAAGTTCACTTGAGTTTTTACACAATGCACAGACACTGTTCAGAAGTGCTTCAGGCCTCCCTCACACAGCTAAATGCTGTACAACGCACCCATTCATTTCAATGGGGCTGCTCACACAAGGCTTTGACAGTGTTGCATGTTTTAATCTTTGGGCGTTTTCAGCCATGCGTCGCCGATTGAAATGAAGGGATAGCAGTTTCAGCACTGCTGAAAACGCAGCAAAACTTGGTGCTGCATTTTTGGCAGCGTTAACCGCACACCGATTTTTCGAAGGGAGGGCTTGCAATATAAGCCCTACCCCGAAAATCAGTCCTAGCTACACTAGATTGAAAAAAAAAAAAAGCAATACTCACCTAGCAGCTGCTGTCCGGGTCCCAGACGCTGATCTCTGCTGCTGCTGCAGGCTTCCCCTGCACTGGCAGATCTGTTGCTGTAAGTGAGGTTTGAGAACCCCGCCTCCAGCAATAAATTGCTGTGCTTGGTTCTCGTCGCCGGCTTGATGCCCAATCACAGCCATTCATTGACTTTCTCTGCCAATCAGAGCCAGCAAGCTCTGATTGGCTGAGACAGTCGATGAATGGCTGTGATTGGGCATTGAGCCAGCGCCGATAACGAATCACAGCAATCTATTGCTAGAGGTGGGGTTCTCAAACCTCACTTACAGTAATAGATCTGCCAGTGCAGAAAAAGCCAGGAGCAGCGGCAGAGATCAGCGTCTGGGACCCGGACGACAGCTGCTAGGGGCGTGTTTATTTATTTATTTCTTCAGCATCCTTGGCAAACGCCTGTGTGAGGGAGGCCTTAGGCACTTGCTTTTGTGCTTGTGAGTGTCTGTCGTTGACTGCTGCAGAAGGCAGCAGTAGTCACCATCAGGTTGGGGTTGAAGCGGCCTTGATGTCTGTTTTCCATGGTGGCAATATCCTGGTGGAATCTTTCCTCCTGTTCATCACACGTCACCTAAAAATTCAAATGTAAGAAATGAATTTTGAGTGACATTCAGCAACTGAGTTGCTGATTTGCTTCTAACATGTTGCTTACAAGTTCAAGGCTTATTCACACGAGCGTATATTGGCCGGCTGTTTCTGATGCACAAGCTCGGCGTATATGTCGTTGGGCGGGGAGAGACAGCTTAGTGCTGCTAAACTGTCTTCCTCTTTCCTCCCCCTTGCTGATTCTCTGCAAGGGGAGGAGCGGGATGGGGCGGGAGCGAGTGTGCTGAGCTCCCGCCCCTCTCTACCCTTTGCCTCTGTTTGCAATGGGAGGGGTGGCCAGGTGTTGTCTGTGATTGGCTGAGTGCTGTGACCAATCACAGGCAGTACTCAGCTGTCATTCAATGAATGGCTGAGAGCTGCCCGTGATTGGCTAAGTGCTCAGCCAATCAGATACAGCCCTTTCAGCAGGCGGGGATTTTAAATCCCCGCCTGCTGAAAGAGCTTAAGAGCAGTGCAGGAAGAAGAGAGGCTGGATGCGCCTGAGTCCTGACAGCTGAGGAGAAGTGAGTATAATTTTTTTTATTTTTAACACATTCTAAGGCTGATTTTTCAGGGAAGGGCTTATATTTAAAGCCCTTCCCCAAAAATCCCTGCAGGGCTTGCCAGCAGCCCATTGCTTTCAATGGGACTGCAGAAGTGCCATTGAAAGCAATGGGAGAACATTGCGATCCTCTGCCAGGGGATTCTTTACTCCCCGTGGGGAGTCCTCTTGGCACTGATCACTGTGACAGTGCTGTCACAGCGTTCAATGACAAGGGGTCTCCCCGAGGGGGAATATTGATGCGCACCATGGACCTATAGTGCACGCATGTCCTATGTTTTGCAGGTAGGTGCGTTTGCACGCCTGTAAAACACGGACATGTGAACACACCATAGGGAACCAATGGCTCTAATAGGAGCGTGTTTTTGTGCGCACAACTGTACGCACATTAACACGCTTGTGTGAAGCCACCCTTAGTCCTGCATATATTTGGAGTCCCAATATACGTTCCTTTTATGCTCATTTTACCTTTATGTAATTTTAATAAATCACTCTGTCACAACACTATTTAATGTATCTTAGCCTCATGCCCACGGCAGGGTCAGATTCCGCCGGCAGAATATCGCAGCAGAATCAGCTCTGGTGCCTCCCAGAGACTCTATACTCACCTCTCTGGATCTACTGTGAGTGTCTCGTCTGGTGAGCCGATGCTGGGCGGTGACACGATTCCCCACGATACTTCTGCTGTGAGCACATTGGAAGTATCGCGGGATAGATGGCTTTCTTTGACTGCAATGGAAGCCGTCTGTGTGTTTTTCAGCACAAAATAGAACATGCTGCATGGGCAGGGGGGAATTGATTACCACAGCATGTCTATGGACGGTTACTGCTGTGGAATTCGCGGCGGTTGTCTGGCCGCAATTTCCGCAGCGATAGTCCGTCCATGGGCATTGGGCCGTAAGTGATTTCTATTTGAATATTAATCCTTTATCAGCCTCACACAGTGATATTTTTACTGTACCGTCCACTTTTGCATAACCAAATATGACACTGTTCGCCATTTTTTTGTTTATCTATTTTTTTATACATAGAATTGTTTCATTTATGTTATATTTGACACAACATGCCGGTTTACTTACCTATTTATATGTATTCACCTATTTATTTTGGTTATATTTATTTATTGTAATTTAATTGTAATTTATCTGGTTTTATTCAATTTTTATTCTTTTTCTGTTCTTGCATTTGCAACATATCTATATATATAAAGACGAAAGCCCTGACTGACTGACTGACTGACTCGCCAATAATTCTCCAACTTCCCGATGTCGTAGAAACATAAAGTTTGGCACAAGCATAGATTATGTCATAAATAGAAAAAGCTAATGAGTCCCAACTCGATTATTCAATTTAAGCGCAAAAGAATTAGCATCAAAATTTGACATACAAAATCTAATTCTCTCACTTCCCGATGTCATAGAAATTTGAAATTTGGCACAAGCATTGATTATGTCATAAATAGGAAAAGATAATGGGTCCCAACTCGATTATTTAATTCTAGCGCAAAAGAACTAGCATCCAAATTTTACATACGGAATCTACTTCTCCAACCTCCCAATGTCATAGAAACATGAAATTTGGCACAAGTATTAATTATGTTATATATAGGAAAAGTTAATGGGTCCCAACTCGATTATTTAATTCTAAGCGCAAAAGAATTAGCGTCCAAATTTTACATATGTAATCTAATTCTCTCACTTCCCAATGTCATACAAACATGAAATTTGCCATGAGCATTGATTATGTCATAAATAGGAAAAATTAATGGGTCCCAACTCGATTATTTAATTCTAAGCGCAAAAGAATTAGTGTCGAAATTTTACGTACATAATCTAATTCTCTCACTTCCCGGTGTCATAGAAACTTGAAATTTGGCACGGGCATTGATTATGTCATAAATAGGAAAAGCTAATGGGTCCTAACTTGATTATTCAATTCTAAGTGCAAAATAATTAGCATCCTAATTTTATGTACGAATCTATTTCTCTTACTTCCTGATGTAATTTTATATAAAGGAAACGTCGCATGGTTGCTTCCACATGGTGTTTCCTGGGTAATGCAAAGAACCATGCAACATGGTGAACATATTTTTTTCCTTGGTATTGGACTTCATAAGATTTTTAGTGTGAACACCAGATAAACACCAGTACCAAATTAACTCGGGCGAAGTCAGGTATATCAGCTAGTCTATTATATGATGCTGCTGCCCCTACGACTTCGTATATCCTTTATGTATTAGTCCCACCCAGCTTGACTGAAGAAGGGGTTCTCCCCAAAACGTGTATCCTATGTTGTTTTTTTAATATACTTAATGAAAGAGAAGTTGGATTACACATCCTATCATCCCACCATCTTTTCTTTCTATTGCTCTTCACACTGAAGTGATGAGAGGCGTTTTAGAGACAAAACAAAACCACTGATTTCAGTAGTGTCACTTTAATTAACTCTTTTACTGGCCGTTAATAGTACATCCCAGAGAGGATAAGACACGCCCTATCTTTGCCGCAAGTAGTGAATACTTCATATGGGAAAGATAGAGCGGCACTTGTCTTCCCACTGCTTTTTTTCCGTCTCCTGCGCTCTGTTGCGGAGTATGAAAAGATGGCGAAGGGGAAAAAATCTTCCCCCTTCATGCGCAACTACACTCCGTGCCGGTGAGGGTCATTGTGCATATGCTTCCAAAATGAAAGATAGCCAGCAGCACTCCAATCATTATTACACAGCAAGGAAGGAATGCAGCTATGGTGCCGAGTCCACAGCAACCGCTGACCCCCGGTAGAGATGAGCGAACATACTCGGTTCGGGTGTTTTTGGACCCGAACACCGCTTTTTCCGAGTAACTGACTACTCGGACAAAAAGATTCGGGGGGCGCCGTGGGGCGGCGTGGTGGAGCAGGGGGCAGGGCGCCCCCCGAATCTTTTCAGTTACTCGGAAAAAGCGGTGCTCGGGTCCAAAAACACCCGAACCGAGTACGTTCGCTCATCTCCAACCCCCGGTCATTAGTAATAGATCCAATAGCATATAATGGTGCGGCACTCAGGGACTCATTGCAGATCCAAGTTGTTTGAAATAATCCAAGACGTTTATTTCCCTCCACAATGTACAGAAACATGCGATGTTTCGACCTAAACGCGGTCTTGACATGCTACTGGATCTATTGTGCATATGCTCGTCTGAAGCCATCCCTACTATATCACAGTGCTTGCATGGCCTCTTTATTTGCACAATATAACATTTTCGGGATCCCTGTATTCATTGCTACAATATGGTCTCTGCACTGTAGCAGCTTGTAGCAGTTAGAGCATAGCGGTAGTAATCTGCATTACAAGCGCATCATCCGTTCATACAAATCACTTGCAAATCGCATGGCATGTCATTTCAGTTTGTTTTTTAATGCTCACATATAAAATAATGGGCGATTCTTTAAGAAGAATTCCACAAAAACAGGACGTGCAGCAAATAATCCAACTCAGTCCGAGAGAAAAATCGCTTTTGTGAATGAACCCATTTAAATGAATGGTTTCTTTTCCAGTGTCTATCTCGGAACTGGACAGAACTCACCCAGAAAAACTGCCCATGTGAATATACTCTAAGGCTGGAGTCTTGCGGCTGAGATTCTTGCACGAGATTTGTGTGTTGTGAGACGCACTAATCCGAACCCTATTCTTTTGAAAGGGGTCATACACATGAGAATTTTTTTTCTGCATCGTAGCATGTCCTATCTTTGAGCGTGCCCTCACATCGCCCATTGTTGTCAATGGGGCGGGCGCAGCATCGCACCACATGCTAGGTGCATTCGAGTGTGATGCGAGGTTTCTCCATTAGCCGTGCTGGAGGATCGCTGCTCCCCCGAAATGATGCAAGATGTTTTGGATACAAAAATGCCTTGCATCTGCGGCAAAATCACATGTTGCATGTTTCACGGCCCAATATTGCACTCGCCTAAGCTCAAGGCATGGCATCGCATGCGGTACAATGCTTTGCCAGCCCCATTGACAACAATGGGCGATACGAGGGCACACCCAAAGATATGGGGTCCAAATTTGTTTGTTTCACAATGCACAAATCTCCAGCGAGAATCTCGACCGTGTGAAACCGGCCTAAATATGTCTCTCATGGGCTTTTCATTTCCATACACAGACATTAGCTGACAGGTGTGAGGGAGATGAGCGGGCACTGGCGTAACTATAGGGGATGCGGTTGCACCCGGGTCCAGGAGCCTTGAGCTACGCCCCTGTGAGCGGGTATTCACCGGCTGATTGAGAACGGCTTTTACATCTGCTTATTACAGAGAGAGAATAGGAACTTGAAGGATTATCTGGGCCTTTCATCTAACCGCCTATGGCAGCATGTAATTAGACGTCACACCTCAATACAAAGCAATGAATTGACTCCATGTAGAGTGATTACAATATTGAGCAACTAGTAAAAATCATTTGCCACCAGCGCTCTGTGCCACCCACTAATTGTGTCCCTGGTCTTATGTGTTAGAGGAACCAACGGCTATTGCAGTGTTGGGGTCCAGGTTCCATTTATAAGTTTGCAACCCTTATAGCTATGTCTCCAATAACCTGTTTATATTACAGCATAATTCCACCCGAAGCCTGAAAGTGGGGATGGAAGTGCAGATGAGTGCAGTGTCCTTGCCCCCCAGCGAGAACCACTGTTATAAGCGCTACTGCTGTGGCACCAGCAATAATGTTGGCAGATTAGTTTACAATTAAAAATTAACACTTTATTACTGGAATGAAAAGTATAAGAATACAAAACTACATGTTTCAACCCTGGAATGGGGTCTTCATCGGGCAACATTATTGCTGGTGCCGTAGGAGTAGCGCCCATGACAGTGATTCTTTTTGTGTCTCCATATGGTGGCTGGTTTGAGCCCTGGACAAGGATCTCCACTGACATTGTGAGGGCTTGCAACTCCTTCCCATGTTTGGCATATTTCACCTTGAAGTGGTTCTATACTGTTGAGGTGAGAGCAATGACTGTGGCGTGCTGTCAGTTTCTTCAGTTGGTTTTGGATTTACTATGCCAGATAAGCATCCCCTTATCTTCCTCTCCATTTCTTGTTTTTTTCCCAAGCTCTTATTGTGCCGCCTATGTCACACTAATAGGGACCAGGAAGCTGAGATATAGGGAGCTGTTTGATGAGTTTGTAGAGCTGCCATAGGGCTCCTTCACACAAGTGTTGTTTTAATGCAGGTAGGTGTAGGTGCATCAAAAAATCATCAAAAAGAACCAATGGCTTCCTATGGATTCTTCTAGATGAACGATTAAAAAAATAGATATTTTTACGCCAATATTTCACTCCATCAAAAAAAAGGACTTGTCCTATCTTTTGACAGGAAAACGCCAGAGACTCCATAGACTTCTACGGGAGTCTATAGGAACTGGTCGGCAAAGGGAGGTGAGGGAGCATAGCAGCAGTGAGCGCTGCTAAACAATGACAGGTGTCTCTGGTGAGGCATTTCATGTCATTGAAGGCTCCTCCATATTGGCGAGGCCGTCATTCACAGCTCGATATCGAATGTAAAAGCCCCATGGATGTGAAGCACTTTTGTGTGAAAACAGCCTTGCTTCACTGCGGGGATGAAGGGGATATCATCCTCATTGTGAAGGAGTCCTTACATTGTTCTGGAAGCCCAGGGATTTCAGGGCTGCAGCGTCGCTGCGCTGCAAGATGTCGCAACCAGCCGTGTAAAATTGAGAAAATCCTTGTTCACGCGATTTTTAGTTCCGATCGCCACAATTATTTTAGCGCAGTTACCGGAGCGTTAAAATCGTGTCCGTGTGAAGGAGGCCTCAGGGTGACAGAATGATTGTCCTTTTGAAAAAATCATTCAAATGGGCGAAAGTGAATGATAATCGTTTGGTCTAAACGCCAGCCAAGGACCGAATGACAAGCGAGAATCGTTCACTTTTTGCTCGTTGTTCATTTTATGTTGGCAAAAAAATCATCCTTTGCTAGTTCAATCATCGTGCAGTTTAACCAGCGTCACTCAGTCCCTCTCACTGATACAGCGAGTGTCAAACACTGAGCGATACCGAACAATGCTAAACAGGCTGAACGAGAGCCAACGAGTTAGCGCTGACATCACTCACTCCTTCAAACACGAATAGTCTTGTCTAAAAGAACCCTTACTTACCCCTTTATGATCCTATGAAGTGGAAAGAAGCAAAGATTAAATATCAGCAGGGTGAAGGAGTGATAGATTCCTCAGCCCGCAGAGCCACAAGGTTCTTCCATGTCATAGGCAATTCCAAGGATAGCCTAATCAGCTCTGCAGAGTCAGTACTTCCTATCTCAGTTTCTTGGACCTCTGCGAGGGGTATATGGAGGGGTAACCAGAGTCCCCCCTGAATGTTTAGGCTCTCCATGCTGTATTAGTAGAATTGCCTGATGTTTAACCTGTTAGCGAAAAGTCAGAAATCGCTTTGATTCAAGAGGGGCTGCTTATCTTATTAAAAGGGCGTGTACGAAGAAGACGTCTAGAGCTCATGTCAGGTAGATGCAAGTGATTCACCGCCTGAATGCCTCTGATATTTCCATATTCAAAGATGAAGGCTAAGACATGTCACTTTGGGAGGATGACTTCCTGCATGTCTTCATGGCTCCTTCTCATATTATGTAAGGCATTTATCATTCCCTGACATCCGCTGGTTGTAATGAAGCAACAATCATCTTAATCTGCACCCAGAGGCATACAGAAACCCAGGGGACCTTTCACACAGGACAGAATTATGTCGCAGGACGCAGCCAAAGCTGCAGAATTCCACACCAAAATCCGCAGGTCTGGCCCCTTCACATGGGCACATGTGCCATTACGCTCACCGCTATGGAGCGTAGTTGCGCATAAACCGGGTTTACCTATTTTCCTTCAGACTATTCAAACTCCGCGCCACTGCACATGAGTTTAAATAAAAAGTGGGAAGATAGGTCCTGCCCTGTCTTTCTCATACGTAGGAGGAAGATAAGGCAAGTCTTTTCTTCTCTTGAACGTAGTATTAACGCCAAAGAATCCCACTAGTGAGAACAAGAACATTGAAATTAATGGTTTCATTTATCCCCGCTATTTCACGGCCGCATAATAGGACAAAATAATGCCCATATGTCTAAGGGCTCTTTCACAGAGCGTATATTGGCCACCGTTTTCACGGCCGGCCGATATACGCTTCGATCTGATGCATTGGATTGTAATGCATCAGATCACATGGCAGTATTCCCGCAACGTAAAAGCGCCTGGCCGGGACAATATAGTGCCGGGTGCTTTTACATCGGGCCCAAAAGATAGTCCTGGAATATGTCAGCCTCTGCATGGGCTCCTCTGGGAGTCAATGACAGTGGCCAGAGAAGGGAGGTGGGACTGCTAAACTCCCTCACTCCTCCTCCCTCACTCACTCTCTCCTCCACTACGGCTGATTGCAATGGGAGGGGGCAAGATTGGACGGAGCTAACCACCGCCCCAACCCACCTCCTCCTAATGCTGTCTGCGGATTAGGGGTAGGAGCTTAGCTCCTGCCCCCTTCCGCACCTTGTCCGCAGCCAGCAATGGGAGGAGGCGGGACAGGGTGACGCTTAGTTCCACCCCTGTCCCACTCTCTCCCATTGCAATGAGCCGGAGGGGTGGAAAGAGTAGATGAGCCAGCGAGCTAGGAGGGAAGGGGAACGGCATGGCGGCCGGGGTCCATGCCATCTGAACGAGCGAATAAACATTAGATTTGTGCGCCCGTTCATGAGTTTTAACTCGTCACATCGTAGTGTATATCGGCCGGATGTAAAACGGTGGCCGATATACGCTTGTGTGAAAGAGCCCTAAGTCCTCTAGCTGTGGATTTTGATGCGGTATTGCAGGCAGGTTTTAAGCCATTATCAATTCTGTATAAAATCCGGATATAGCCTGAGTAAAGCCTGGTTTAGACACAATGATTATCGCTCAAAAGATGTCTTTTGAGTGATAATCGTTGCGTGCCTTTAAGCGCAAAGTGATTGCTCAAACGTTGAGCGATCACCTTGCGCTCTGAGCGGGGGATGCAGAAGACAAGCAGGGCTGCTTGTCTTCTGCATCCAGCTGTTATCTGCTTGGAGCGCCCGGCTATTATACGGCCGAGCGCTCCGAGCGGGGGATGAAGAAAGCAGCTGGACAGCTGTGTTCTTCCTACCCTGTCTGTCTTCAGGGAGCGGGATTCAGCTGAAACAATAGTATCAGCTGTATCCCGCTGTGAATCCCTGATAAGACTCATTGCTGTCTTTCAACACGCTAAAAGATCAGTGATCAGCGATTCCTTAACGAAAACTGCACGACGGCAGCGCGGTTAGACACAACGATTATTGCTCAAAAGACGGCTTTGAGCGATTTCTGAGCAATAATCGTTGTGTCTAAATGGGCCTTATGGGTCATCAGTGGTTTATTGCTGGAAAAGACCTTTAGTATCAGAGAAATGGATTTCCAACCCCTGTGAAATAGCTGCTTACCATAAAATGAATCCAGTCTGTCAACGAGCTCAGGAACTCACAGGTTTACAAAGTAATAAAAGTCTATTTCCCCTTAGAACCTTTTCAGCTTCGGTTCTCATTTCTCCGACCATCCGGGATGTCTGATCATTCAGCAACTGTCTAATCTTAATTATTCTGAATTAGAAATTCTACTAATAGTCCATTTAATGCATGAATCTTTCCTCGTGTGTTCTGCATAAAGTGTAATAGAGGACATGTCTTTTTCCCCACAGTGTGACTGGGACGCCAGCGCCGGCTTCAGGATGGGCAGATGCATCTCCCCGAGGCTGTGGCTGTACCTTATGCTTCTGGCAGGTAAGGAACAGATATGGAGCGAGTCTATGCTAATTAATATGGAAATATTTCTTGGTATGTGGAAATGAAAATGCATTTTCATATCAAAGGCAGAGCAGGTATAAAAATGGATATTTATTCTAAAGGGATTACCCTGCCTTTGATTGTAATTTGGCAGCAATACATGAAGCTTTGACAGTGAGGAAATGAATGACAGCAAAGACATATCAGAAGTATTATTGTGAAAACTAATTAATTAAAAGTTCTAAATATAAATATATATAAAGGATTTTTAATTAGTTCTCACAATAACTCCTCTGATATGTCATTTTATATATATAACATTTATTTTATATCATTTATTTTATATTATTTATTTATTTCCTGCATATAACGTTAAATCACTGTGTACATTGCTTACATTACTTATCCTGTACTGCTCCTGAGTTACATCCTGCATTATACTTCAGAGCTGCACTCACTATTCTGCTGGTGGAGTCACTGTATACATACATTACTTATCCTGTACTGCTCCTGAGTTACATCCTGCATTATACTTCAGAGCTGCACTCACTATTCTGCTGGTGGAGTCACTGTGTACATACATTACTTATCCTGTACTGCTCCTGAGTTACATCCTGCACTATACTTCAGAGCTGCACTCACTATTCTGCTGGTGGAGTCACTGTGTACATACATTACTTATCCTGTACTGATCTCGAGTTGTATCCTGTATTATGCTCCAGAGCTGCAATCACTATTCTGCTGGTGGAGTCATTGTGTACATACATTACTTATCCTGTACTGATCCTGAGTTACATCCTGCATTATACTTCAGAGCTGCACTCACTATTCTGCTGATGGAGTCACTGTGTACATACATTACTTATCTGTACTGACCCTGAGTTACATCCTGCACTATACTTCAGAGCTGCACTCACTATTCTGCTGGTGGAGTCACTGTGTACATACATTACTTATCCTGTACTGATCTCGAGTTGTATCCTGTATTATGCTCCAGAGCTGCAATCACTATTCTGCTGGTGGAGTCATTGTGTACATACATTACTTATCCTGTACTGATCCTGAGTTACATCCTGCATTATACTTCAGAGCTGCACTCACTATTCTGCTGATGGAGTCACTGTGTACATACATTACTTATCTGTACTGACCCTGAGTTACATCCTGCATTATACTTCAGAGCTGCACTCACTATTCTGCTGATGGAGACACTGTTTACATATGTCACATCACTTATCTTGTACTAATCCTAAATTCAAACTAGTACTATAATCTAGAGCTGCAGTCACTATTCTGCACTGATCCGTATGTTGATCCTTTTCATAGCTTTAGGAATAAAAACTGCTGAATCAACATCAACCCCCAAATCTGCTACAGCAACAACGGCTTCACCCACCACTACAAATTACAAAAAAACAGAATCCTCTTTAATTTTAGAAGAATCAACCACCAAATCATCATCGGCTGCACAAATCGTTATTACTACAAGTTTACAGACAAATACTACAACTAGTGGAAACTTATCACAAAGAACTACTGAATTATCAACTAAAGCGGAACAGAAAATTAATACAACACAATTAACTGTTACATCTTCAGCATCACCTACAGCAGCAGACACAACATTTACAACAAATATACGAGCAGATCCTATAACTAGTGAAGACATATCACATACAACGACTGCACCACCAGCTACAGCTGTACGCTCAGCTTTTACAACAAATACACAAGCAATGACTAGTGGAAACGTAATACATACCACAATAGCTGAATCATCTCCACCCACAAAATCTGCTACATCAATCTCAACAACTGCAATACCCACTACTACAGCACTACAAACCGCTACAAAGAGTAGAGTCAATGCTTTCACTACTGCGACAACATCTTCAGTAGAACTGACAACCACCAAATCAACAGCAACTGCTGTAGCACAAACAACTTTTACATCGCTTACACAGGCAACCACCACAAATAGTGGAAATGTGCTATCCACACCAACCACAGAAAACAATGTGGCAATATCAAAAACTACAACACCCACAACGACAGCATCGCAAACAGCTCTAATAACACAAGGAAATTCATTAACTAAAGTGCCCAGATTTTTTGAAGCATCAGCAACCACCGAATCATCACTACATACAGCAGCAGAAACAGTTACAACAAGAGTAAATACTTTATTTAATACAACCACATCATCAAGACAGCTAACAACCAAAAGTTCAACACCAACTATAGCAGCTAAAACAGATATTACAAAGCTAAATCCTTCAACTATTGCAGCTACTCTTTCAGAAGCGCCACAAACTACTAAATCATCACCAACTACAGCAGCACAAGCAGCTATTACAAGTATAGAAGCAACCACTACAACCAGTGGGAAAGTATCACAGACAACAGTTTCTGAATCAACACTAACCACAAAATTTGCTACAGTAAGCTCAAGAACTGCATCGACCCCAAGCACAGCGGCCAAAACAGATATTACAAGAATGGTACATTTTTCAACTCTTGCAGCCACAGAACTAGAAACACCATCATCCACTAAATTATCAACAAATAAAGCAACTGAAAGAGCTGTTAAGACGATACAAGCAGATACAACAACAAGTGAATACAAATCACCAACAACGGCTGCTGAATCGACAAAATCTGCTACCGTAATCTCAGCAACAGCATCACCCACAACCACAGCGGCAGAAACAACTACTACAATAAGAGTACATTCTACTGCTGCTCCAGTAACTACAGGAATACTGACAACTACTGCTGCTCCTATAAATACAGGAAAACTGACAACTACAGCTGCTCCAGTAACTACAGGAACACTGACAACTACTGCTGCTCCTATAAATACAGGAATACTGACAACTACTGCTGCTCCTATAAATACAGGAATACTGACAACTACTGCTGCTCCTATAAATACAGGAAAACTGACAACTACAGCTGCTCCAGTAACTACAGGTACACTGACAACTACTGCGGCTCCCATAACTACAGGAAAACTGACAACTACTGCTGCTCCAATAACTACAGGAACACTGACAACTACCGCTGCTCCCATAAGTACAGAAACACTGACAACTACTGCTGCTCCCATAACTACAGGAACACTGACAACTACTGCTGCTCCCATAAGTACAGAAACACTGACAACTACTGCTGCTCCCATAACTACAGGAACACTGACAACTACTGCTGCTCCCATAACTACAGGAATACTGACAACTACTGCTGCTCCCACAACTACAGAAACACTGACAACTACTGCTGCTCCAATAACTACAGGAACACTGACAACTACTGCTGCTCCAGTAACTACAGAAACACTGACAACTACTGCTGCTCCCATAACTACAGAAACACTGACAACTACTGCTGCTCCTATAACTACAGGAACACTGACAACTACTGCTGCTCCTATAACTACAGGAACACTGACAACTACTGCTGCTCCTATAACTACAGGAACACTGACAACTACTGCTGCTCCTATAACTACAGGAACACTGACAACTACTGCTGCTACCATAACTACAGAAATACTGACAACTACTGCTGCTCCCACAACTACAGGAACACTGACAACAAATGCTGCTCCAGTGACTACAGGAACACTGACAACTACTGCTGCTCCCATAACTATGGGAACACTGACAACTACTGCTGCTCCCATAACTACAGGAACACTGACACCTACTGCTGCTCCTATAAATACAGGAACACTGACAACTACTGCTGCTCCCATAACTATGGGAACACTGACAACTACTGCTGCTCCAATAACCACAGGAACACTGACAACTACTGCTGCTCCTATAAATACAGGAACACTGACAACTACTGCTGCTCCAGTAACTACAGAAACATTGACAACTACTGCTGCTCCCATAAGTACAGGAACACTGACAACTACTGCTGCTCCCATAACTACAGAAACACTGACAACTACTGCTGCTCCAGTAACTACAGGAACACTGACAACTACTGCTGCTCACATAACTACAGGAACACTGACAACTACTGCTGCTACCATAACTACAGAAACACTGACAACTACTGCTGCTCCAGTAACTACAGGAACACTGACAACTACTGCTGCTACCATAACTACAGAAACACTGACAACTACTGCTGCTTCCATAACTGCAGGAACACCGACAACTACTGCTGCTCCAGTAACCACAGGAACACTGACAACTACTGCTGCTCCAGTAACTACAGCAACACTGACAACTACTGCTGCTCCAGTAACTACAGGAACACTGACAACTACTGCTGCTCCCATAACTACAGGAACACTGACAACTACTGCTGCTCCCACAACTACAGGTACATCGGCAACTACTGCTGCTTCAGTAACTACGGGAACACTAACAACTACTGCTGCTGCCACAACTACAGCTACACTGACAACTACTGCTGCTTCAGTAACTACAGGAACACTGACAACTACTGCTGCTCCAGTAATAACAGGAACACTGACAACTGCTGCTTCTCCAGTAACTACAAAAACACTGACAACTCCTGCTGCTGCCACAACTACAGGAACATCGACAACTGCTGCTGCTCCCACAACAACAAAATCACTGACAACTACTACTGCTCTCACAACTGCAGGAACACTGACAACTGCTGCTGCTCCCACAACTACAGGGACACTGACAACTACTGCTGCTCCCCAAAATACTGGAACACTGACAACTACTGCTGCTGCCACAACTACAGGAACACTGACAACTACTGCTGCTCCAGTGTCTACAGGAACACTGACAACTTCTGCTGCTCCAATAATTACAGGAACACTGACAACTACTGCTGCTCCCATAACTACAGGCACACTGACAACTATTGCTGCTCCAGTAACTACAGAAACACTGACAAATACTGCTGCTCCAGTAACTACAGGAACACTGACAACTACTGCTGCTCCCCCAAATACAGGAGCACTGACAACTACTGCTGCTTCCACAACTACAGAAACACTGACAACTACTGCTGCTCCCACAGCTACAGAAACACTGACAACTACTGCTGCTCCCATAACCACAGAAACACTGACAATTACTGCTGCTCCAGTAACTAAAGGAAAACTGACAACTACTGCTGCTCCGGTAACTACAGGAACACTGACAACTACTTCTGCTCGCATAACCACAGGAACACTGACAACTACTGCTGCTCCCACAAATACAGGGACGCTGACAACTTCTGCTGCTCCCATAACTACAGGAACACTGACAACTACTGCTGCTCCAGTAACTACAGGAACATTGACAACTACTGCTGCTCCCACATCTACAGTGACACTGACAACTGCTGCTTCTCCAGTAACTACAAAAACACTGACAACTACCGCTGCTGCCACAACTACAGGAACACTGACAACTACTGCTGCTTCAGTAACTACGGGAACACTAACAACTACTGCTGCTCCCACAACTACAGGAACACTGACAACTACCGCTGCTGCCATAACTACAGGAACACCGACAACTGCTGCTGCTCCCACAACAATACAAACACTGACAATAACTGCTGCTCCCACAACAACAAAATCACTGACAACTACTGCTGCTCTCACAACTGCAGGAACACTGACAACTACTGCTGCTCCCCCAACTACAGAAACACTGACAACTACTGCGGCTCCCACAGCTACAGGGACACTGACAACTACTGCTGCTCCCACAACTACAGAAACACTGACAACTACTGCTGCTCCCACAACTACAAGAACACTGACAACTACTGCTTCTCCCATTACTACAGGAACAGTGACAACTACTGCTGCTCCAATAACTACAGGAACACTGACAACTACTGCTGCTCCCACAACTACAGGAACACTGACAACTACTGCTGCTCCCACAACTACAGGAACACTGACAACTACTGCTGCTCCCCCAAATACAGGAACACTGACAACTACTGCTGCTCCCCCAAATACAGGAACACTGACAACTACTGCTGCTTCCACAACTACAGAAACACTGACAACTACTGCTGCTCCCATAACTAAAGGAACACTGACAACTACTGCTGCTCCTCCAGTAACTACAGGCACACTGACAACTACTGCTGCTCCAGTAACTACAGGAACACTGACAACTACTGCTGCTCCCACAACTACAGGAACACTGACAACTACTGCTGCTCCCCCAAATACGGGAACACTGACAACTACTGCTGCGTCCACAACTACAGAAACACTGACAACTGCTGCTTCTCCAGTAACAACAAAAACACTGACAACTACCGCTGCTGCCACAACTACAGCTACACTGACAACTACTGCTGCTTCAGTAACTACGGGAACACTAACAACTACTGCTGCTGCCACAACTACAGCTACACTGACAACTACTGCTGCTTCAGTAACTACAGGAACACTGACAACTACTGCTGCTCCAGTAACTACAGGAACACTGACAACTGCTGCTTCTCCAGTAACTACAAAAACACTGACAACTACTGCTGCTGCCACAACTACAGGAACATCGACAACTGCTGCTGCTCCCACAACAACAAAATCACTGACAACTACTGCTGCTCTCACAACTGCAGGAACACTGACAACTGCTGCTGCTCCCACAACTACAGGGACACTGACAACTACTGCTGCTCCCCCAAATACTGGAACACTGACAACTACTGCTGCTGCCACAACTACGAAAACACTGACAACTACTGCGGCTCCCACAACTACAGGAACACTGACCACTACTGCTGCTGCCATTACTACAGGAACACTGACAACTACTGCTGCTCCAGTGTCTACAGGAACACTGACAACTTCTGCTGCTCCAATGATTACAGGAACACTGACAACTACTGCTGCTCCCATAACTACAGGCACACTGACAACTATTGCTGCTCCAGTAACTACAGAAACACTGACAACTACTGCTGCTCCAGTAACTACAGGAACACTGACAACTACTGCTGCTCCCCCTAATACAGGAGCACTGACAACTACTGCTGCTTCCACAACTACAGAAACACTGACAACTACTGCTGCTCCCACAACTACAGAAACACTGACAACTACTGCTGCTCCCATAGCTACAGGAACACTGAGAACTACTACTACTCCAGTAACTACAGGGACACTGACAACTACTGCTGCTCCAATAACTACTGGAACACTGACAACTACTGCTGCTCCCATAACTACAGGAACACTGACAACTACAGCGGCTCCCATAACTACAGGAACACTATCAACTACTGCTGCTCCAGTAACTACAGGAACACTGACAACTACTGCTGCTTCCACAACTATAGGAACACTGACAACTACTGGTACTCCAGTAACTACAGGAACACTGACAACAACTGCTGCTCCAGTAACTACAGGAACACTGACAACTACTGCTGCTCCAGTAACTACAGGAACACTGACAACTACTGCTGCTCCAGTAACTACAGGAACACTAACAGCTACTGTTGCTCCAATAACTACAGGAACACTGACAACTACTGCTGCTCCCACAACTACAGGAAAACTGACAACTACTGCTGCTCCAGTAACTACAGAAAAACTGATAACTACTGCTGCTCCCATAACTAAAGGAAAACTGACAACTACTGCTGCTCCAGTAACTACAGGAATACTGGCAACTACTGCTAGTCCCGAAACTACAGGAACACTGACAACTACTGCTGCTCCCATAACTAAAGGAACACTGACAACTACTGCTGCTCCAGTAACTAGAGGAATACTGACAACTACTGCTGCTCCCGAAACTACAGGAACACTGACAACTACTGCTGCTCCAGTAACTACAGGAACACTGACAACTACTGCTGCTCCCATTACTACAGGAACACTGACAACTACTGCTGCTCCAGTAACTACAGGAACACTGACAACTACTGCTGCTCCAGTAACTACAGGAACACTGACAACTGCTGCTTCTCCAGTAACTACAAAAACACTGACAACTACTGCTGCTGCCACAACTACAGGAACATCGACAACTGCTGCTGCTCCCACAACAACAAAATCACTGACAACTACTGCTGCTCTCACAACTGCAGGAACACTGACAACTGCTGCTGCTCCCACAACTACAGGGACACTGACAACTACTGCTGCTCCCCCAAATACTGGAACACTGACAACTACTGCTGCTGCCGCAACTACGAAAACACTGACAACTACTGCGGCTCCCACAACTACAGGAACACTGACCACTACTGCTGCTCCCATTACTACAGGAACACTGACAACTACTGCTGCTCCAGTGTCTACAGGAACACTGACAACTTCTGCTGCTCCAATAATTACAGGAACACTGACAACTACTGCTGCTCCCATAACTACAGGCACACTGACAACTATTGCTGCTCCAGTAACTACAGGAACACTGACAACTACTGCTGCTCCCCCAAATACAGGAGCACAGACAACTACTGCTGCTTCCACAACTACAGAAACACTGACAACTACTGCTTCTCCCATTACTACAGGAACACTGAAAACTACTGCTGCTCCAATAGCTACAGTAACACTGACAACTACTGCTGCTCCCACAACTACTGAAACACTGACAACTACTGCTGCTCCCATAGCTACAGGAACACTGACAACTACTACTACTCCAGTAACTACAGGGACACTGACAACTACTGCTGCTCCAATAACTACAGGAACACTGACAACTACTGCTGCTTCCACAACTATAGGAACACTGACAACTACTGGTACTCCAGTAACTACAGGAACACTGACAACTACTGCTGCTCCAGTAACTACAGGAACACTAAAAGCTACTGTTGCTCCAGTAACTACAGGAACACTAACAACTACTGCTGCTCCAATAACTACAGGAACACTGACAACTACTGCTGCTCCAGTAACTACAGGAACACTGACAACTACTGCTGCTCCCACAACTACAGGAAAACTGACAACTACTGCTGCTCCAGTAACTACAGAAAAACTGATAACTACTGCTGCTCCCATAACTAAAAGAACACTGACAACTACTGCTGCACCAGTAACTACAGGAATACTGGCAACTACTGCTAGTCCCGAAACTACAGGAACACTGACAACTACTGCTGCTCCCATAACTAAAGGAACACTGACAACTACTGCTGCTCCAGTAACTAGAGGAATACTGACAACTACTGCTGCTCCCGAAACTACAGGAACACTGACAACTACTGCTGCTCCAGTAACTACAGGAACACTGTTAACTACTGCTGCTCCCATTACTACAGGAACACTGACAACTACTGCTGCTCCAGTAACTACAGGAACACTGACAACTACTGCTGCTCCCATAACTACAGGAACACTGACAACAACTGCTGCTCCCATAATTACAGGAGCACTGACAACTATTGCTGCTCCAGTAACTACAGGAACACTGACAACTACTGTTGCTCCAATAACTACAGGAACACTGACAACTACTGCTGCTCCCATAACTACAGAAACACTGACAACTACTGATGCTCCAATAACTACAGGAACACTGACAACTACTGCTGCTCCAGTAACCACAGGAACACTGACAACTACTGCTGCTCCAGTAACTACAGGAACACTGACAACTACTGCTGTTCCCATAACTACAGAAGCACTGACAACTACTGCTGCTCCCATAACTACAGGAACACTGACAACTACTGCTGCTCCAGTAACTAATGGAACACTGACAACTACTGCTGCTCCCATAACTACAGGAACACTGACAACTACTGATGCTCCATTAACTACAGGAACACTGACAACTACTGCTGCTCCCACAACTACAGGAACACTGACAACTACTGCTGCTCCCATAATTACAGGAACACTGACAACTACTGCTGCTCCAGTAACTACAGGAACACTGACAACTACTGCTGCTCCCATAACTACAGGAACACAGACAACTACTGCTGCTCCCATAACTACAGGAACACTGGCAACTACTGCTGCTCCAGTAACCACAGGAACACTGACAACTACTGCTGCTCCCACAACTACAGGAACACTGACAACTACAGCTGCTCCAGTAACTACAGAGACACTGACAACTACTACTGCTCCAGTAACTACAGGAACACTGACAACTACTGCTGTTCCGACAACTACAGAAACACTGACAACTACTGCTGCTCCCACAACTACAGGAACACTGACAACTACAGCTGCTCCAGTAACTACAGGAACACTGACAACTACTGCTGCTCCCACAACTACAGGAACACTGACAACTCCTGTTGCTCCCATAAATATGGGAAAACTGACAACTACTGCTGCTCCAGTAACTACAGGAACACTGACAACTACTGCTGCTCCAATAATTACAGGAACACTGACAACTACTGCTGCTCCCATAACTAAAGGAACACTGACAACTACTGCTGCTCCCATAACTACAGGCACACTGACAACTACTGCTGCTCCCATAACTAAAGGAACACTGACAACTACTGCTGCTCCTCCAGTAACTACAGGCACACTGACAACTACTGCTGCTCCAGTAACTACAGGAACACTGACAACTACTGCTGCTCCCACAACTACAGGAACACTGACAACTACTGCTGCTCCCCCAAATACAGGAACACTGACAACTACTGCTGCTTCCACAACTACAGAAACACTGACAACTACTGCTGCTCCCACAACTACAGAAACACTGACAACTACTGCTGCTCCCATAGCTACAGGGACACTGACAACTACTGCTGCTCCCCCAAATACTGGAACACTGACAACTACTGCTGCTGCCACAACTACGAAAACACTGACAACTACTGCGGCTCCCACAACTACAGGAACACTGACCACTACTGCTGCTGCCATTACTACAGGAACACTGACAACTACTGCTGCTCCAGTGTCTACAGGAACACTGACAACTTCTGCTGCTCCAATGATTACAGGAACACTGACAACTACTGCTGCTCCCATAACTACAGGCACACTGACAACTATTGCTGCTCCAGTAACTACAGAAACACTGACAACTACTGCTGCTCCAGTAACTACAGGAACGCTGACAACTACTGCTGCTCCCCCTAATACAGGAGCACTGACAACTACTGCTGCTTCCACAACTACAGAAACACTGACAACTACTGCTGCTCCCACAACTACAGAAACACTGACAACTACTGCTGCTCCCATAGCTACAGGAACACTGAGAACTACTACTACTCCAGTAACTACAGGGACACTGACAACTACTGCTGCTCCAATAACTACTGGAACACTGACAACTACTGCTGCTCCCATAACTACAGGAACACTGACAACTACAGCGGCTCCCATAACTACAGGAACACTATCAACTACTGCTGCTCCAGTAACTACAGGAACACTGACAACTACTGCTGCTTCCACAACTATAGGAACACTGACAACTACTGGTACTCCAGTAACTACAGGAACACTGACAACTACTGCTGCTCCAGTAACTACAGGAACACTGACAACTACTGCTGCTCCAGTAACTACAGGAACACTGACAACTACTGCTGCTCCAGTAACTACAGGAACACTGACAACTACTGCTGCTCCCACAACTACAGGAAAACTGACAACTACTGCTGCTCCAGTAACTACAGAAAAACTGATAACTACTGCTGCTCCCATAACTAAAGGAACACTGACAACTACTGCTGCTCCAGTAACTACAGGAATACTGGCAACTACTGCTAGTCCCGAAACTACAGGAACACTGACAACTACTGCTGCTCCCATAACTAAAGGAACACTGACAACTACTGCTGCTCCAGTAACTAGAGGAATACTGACAACTACTGCTGCTCCCGAAACTACAGGAACACTGACAACTACTGCTGCTCCAGTAACTACAGGAACACTGACAACTACTGTTGCTCCCATTACTACAGGAACACTGACAACTACTGCTGCTCCAGTAACTACAGGAACACTGACAACTACTGCTGCTCCAGCAACTACAGGAACACTGACAACTGCTGCTTCTCCAGTAACTACAAAAACACTGACAACTACTGCTGCTGCCACAACTACAGGAACATCGACAACTGCTGCTGCTCCCACAACAACAAAATCACTGACAACTACTGCTGCTCTCACAACTGCAGGAACACTGACAACTGCTGCTGCTCCCACAACTACAGGGACACTGACAACTACTGCTGCTCCCCCAAATACTGGAACACTGACAACTACTGCTGCTGCCGCAACTACGAAAACACTGACAACTACTGCGGCTCCCACAACTACAGGAACACTGACCACTACTGCTGCTCCCATTACTACAGGAACACTGACAACTACTGCGGCTCCAGTGTCTACAGGAACACTGACAACTTCTGCTGCTCCAATAATTACAGGAACACTGACAACTACTGCTGCTCCCATAACTACAGGCACACTGACAACTATTGCTGCTCCAGTAACTACAGGAACACTGACAACTACTGCTGCTCCCCCAAATACAGGAGCACAGACAACTACTGCTGCTTCCACAACTACAGAAACACTGACAACTACTGCTTCTCCCATTACTACAGGAACACTGAAAACTACTGCTGCTCCAATAGCTACAGTAACACTGACAACTACTGCTGCTCCCACAACTACAGAAACACTGACAACTACTGCTGCTCCCATAGCTACAGGAACACTGACAACTACTACTACTCCAGTAACTACAGGGACACTGACAACTACTGCTGCTCCAATAACTACAGGAACACTGACAACTACTGCTGCTTCCACAACTATAGGAACACTGACAACTACTGGTACTCCAGTAACTACAGGAACACTGACAACTACTGCTGCTCCAGTAACTACAGGAACACTAAAAGCTACTGTTGCTCCAGTAACTACAGGAACACTAACAACTACTGCTGCTCCAATAACTACAGGAACACTGACAACTACTGCTGCTCCAGTAACTACAGGAACACTGACAACTACTGCTGCTCCCACAACTACAGGAAAACTGACAACTACTGCTGCTCCAGTAACTACAGAAAAACTGATAACTACTGCTGCTCCCATAACTAAAGGAACACTGACAACTACTGCTGCTCCAGTAACTACAGGAATACTGGCAACTACTGCTAGTCCCGAAACTACAGGAACACTGACAACTACTGCTGCTCCCATAACTACAGGAACACTGACAACTACTGCTGCTCCAGTAACTAATGGAACACTGACAACTACTGCTGCTCCCATAACTACAGGAACACTGACAACTACTGATGCTCCATTAACTACAGGAACACTGACAACTACTGCTGCTCCCACAACTACAGGAACACTGACAACTACTGCTGCTCCCATAATTACAGGAACACTGACAACTACTGCTGCTCCAGTAACTACAGGAACACTGACAACTACTGCTGCTCCCATAACTACAGGAACACAGACAACTACTGCTGCTCCCATAACTACAGGAACACTGGCAACTACTGCTGCTCCAGTAACCACAGGAACACTGACAACTACTGCTGCTCCCACAACTACAGGAACACTGACAACTACAGCTGCTCCAGTAACTACAGAGACACTGACAACTACTACTGCTCCAGTAACTACAGGAACACTGACAACTACTGCTGTTCCGACAACTACAGAAACACTGACAACTACTGCTGCTCCCACAACTACAGGAACACTGACAACTACAGCTGCTCCAGTAACTACAGGAACACTGACAACTACTGCTGCTCCCACAACTACAGGAACACTGACAACTCCTGTTGCTCCCATAAATATGGGAAAACTGACAACTACTGCTGCTCCAGTAACTACAGGAACACTGACAACTACTGCTGCTCCAATAATTACAGGAACACTGACAACTACTGCTGCTCCCATAACTAAAGGAACACTGACAACTACTGCTGCTCCCATAACTACAGGCACACTGACAACTACTGCTGCTCCCATAACTAAAGGAACACTGACAACTACTGCTGCTCCTCCAGTAACTACAGGCACACTGACAACTATTGCTGCTCCAGTAACTACAGAAACACTGACAACTACTGCTGCTCCAGTAACTACAGGAACGCTGACAACTACTGCTGCTCCCCCTAATACAGGAGCACTGACAACTACTGCTGCGTCCACAACTACAGAAACACTGACAACTGCTGCTTCTCCAGTAACAACAAAAACACTGACAACTACCGCCTCTGCCACAACTACAGCTACACTGACAACTACTGCTGCTTCAGTAACTACGGGAACACTAACAACTACTGCTGCTGCCACAACTACAGCTACACTGACAACTACTGCTGCTTCAGTAACTACAGGAACACTGACAACTACTGCTGCTCCAGTAATAACAGGAACACTGACAACTGCTGCTTCTCCAGTAACTACAAAAACACTGACAACTACTGCTGCTGCCACAACTACAGGAACATCGACAACTGCTGCTGCTCCCACACCAACAAAATCACTGACAACTACTGCTGCTCTCACAACTGCAGGAACACTGACAACTGCTGCTGCTCCCACAACTACAGGGACACTGACAACTACTGCTGCTCCCCAAAATACTGGAACACTGACAACTACTGCTGCTGCCACAACTACGAAAACACTGACAACTACTGCGGCTCCCACAACTACAGGAACACTGACCACTACTGCTGCTCCCATTACTATAGGAACACTGACAACTACTGCTGCTCCAGTGTCTACAGGAACACTGACAACTTCTGCTGCTCCAATAATTACAGGAACACTGACAACTACTGCTGCTCCCAAAACTACAGGCACACTGACAACTATTGCTGCTCCAGTAACTACAGAAACACTGACAAATACTGCTGCTCCAGTAACTACAGGAACACTGACAACTACTGCTGCTCCCCCAAATACAGGAGCACTGACAACTACTGCTGCTTCCACAACTACAGAAACACTGACAACTACTGCTGCTCCCATAGCTACAGGAACACTGACAACTACTGCTGCTCCCACAACTACAGAAACACTGAAAACTACTGCTGCTCCCATAGCTACAGGAACACTAACAACTACTACTACTCCAGTAACTACAAGGAGACTGACAACTACTGCTGCTCCAATAACTACTGGAAAACTGACAACTACTGCTGCTCCCATAACTACAGGAACACTGACAACTACAGCGGCTCCCATAACCACAGAAACACTGACAATTACTGCTGCTCCAGTAACTAAAGGAAAAATGACAACTACTGCTGCTCCATTAACTACAGGAACACTGACAACTACTTCTGCTCGCATAACCACAGGAACACTGACAACTACTGCTGCTCCCACAAATACAGAGACGCTGACAACTTCTGCTGCTCCCATAACTACAGGAACACTGACAACTACTGCTGCTCCAGTAACTACAGGAACATTGACAACTACTGCTGCTCCCACATCTACAGTGACACTGACAACTGCTGCTTCTCCAGTAACTACAAAAACACTGACAACTACCGCTGCTGCCACAATTACAGGAACACTGACAACTACTGCTGCTTCAGTAACTACGGGAACACTAACAACTACTGCTGCTTCCACAACTACAGGAACACTGACAACTACCGCTGCTGCCATAACTACAGGAACACCGACAACTGCTGCTGCTCCCACAACAATACAAACACTGACAATAACTGCTGCTCCCACAACAACAAAATCACTGACAACTACTGCTGCTCTCACAACTGCAGGAAAACTGACAACTACTGCTGCTCCCCCAACTACAGAAACACTGACAACTACTGCTGCTCCCACAGCTACAGGGACACTGACAACTACTGCTGCTCCCACAACTACAGAAACACTGACAACTACTGCTGCTCCCACAACTACAAGAACACTGACAACTACTGCTTCTCCCATTACTACAGGAACAGTGACAACTACTGCTGCTCCAATAACTACAGGAACACTGACAACTACTGCTGCTCCCACAACTACAGGAACACTGACAACTACTGCTGCTCCCACAACTACAGGAACACTGACAACTACTGCTGCTCCCCCAAATACAGGAACACTGACAACTACTGCTGCTCCTCCAAATACAGGAACACTGACAACTACTGCTGCTTCCACAACTACAGAAACACTGACAACTACTGCTGCTCCCATAACTAAAGGAACACTGACAACTACTGCTGCTCCTCCAGTAACTACAGGCACACTGACAACTACTGCTGCTCCAGTAACTACAGGAACACTGACAACTACTGCTGCTCCCACAACTACAGGAACACTGACAACTACTGCTGCTCCCCCAAATACAGGAACACTGACAACTACTGCTGCTCCAGTGTCTACAGGAACACTGACAACTTCTGCTGCTCCAATAATTACAGGAACACTGACAACTACTGCTGCTCCCATAACTACAGGCACACTGACAACTATTGCTGCTCCAGTAACTACAGAAACACTGACAACTACTGCTGCTCCAGTAACTACAGGAACACTGACAACTACTGCTGCTCCCCCAAATACAGGAGCACTGACAACTACTGCTGCTTCCACAACTACAGAAACACTGACAACTACTGCTTCTCCCATTACTACAGGAACACTGAAAACTACTGCTGCTCCAATAGCTACAGGAACACTGACAACTACTGCTGCTCCCACAACTACAGAAACACTGACAACTACTGCTGCTCCCATAGCTACAGGAACACTGACAACTACTACTACTCCAGTAACTACAGGGACACTGACAACTACTGCTGCTCCAATAACTACTGGAACACTGACAACTACTGCTGCTCCCATAACTACAGGAACACTGACAACTACATCGGCTCCCATAACTACAGGAACACTGACAACTACTGCTGCTCCCACAGCTACAGGAACACTGACAACTACTGCTGCTCCCATAACCAAAGAAACACTGACAATTACTGCTGCTCCAGTAACTAAAGGAAAACTGACAACTACTGCTGCTCCGGTAACTACAGGAACACTGACAACTACTTCTGCTCGCATAACCACAGGAACACTGACAACTACTGCTGCTCCCACAAATACAGGGACGCTGACAACTTCTGCTGCTTCCATAACTACAGGAACACTGACAACTACTGCTGCTCCAGTAACTACAGGAACATTGACAACTACTGCTGCTCCCACATCTACAGTGACACTGACAACTGCTGCTTCTCCAGTAACTACAAAAACACTGATAACTACCGCTGCTGCCACAACTACAGGAACACTGACAACTACTGCTGCTTCAGTAACTACGGGAACACTAACAACTACTGCTGCTCCCACAACTACAGGAACACTGACAACTACCGCTGCTGCCATAACTACAGGAACACCGACAACTGCTGCTGCTCCCACAACAATACAAACACTGACAATAACTGCTGCTCCCACAACAACAAAATCACTGACAACTACTGCTGCTCTCACAACTGCAGGAACACTGACAACTACTGCTGTTCCCCCAACTACAGAAACACTGACAACTACTGCGGCTCCCACAGCTACAGGGACGCTGACAACTACTGCTGCTCCCACAACTACAGAAACACTGACAACTACTGCTGCTCCCACAACTACAAGAACACTGACAACTACTGCTTCTCCCATTACTACAGGAACAGTGACAACTACTGCTGCTCCAATAACTACAGGAACACTGACAACTACTGCTGCTCCCACTACTACAGGAACACTGACAACTACTGCTGCTCCCACAACTACAGGAAAACTGACAACTACTGCTGCTCCCCCAAATACAGGAACACTGACAAATACTGCTGCTCCCCCAAATACAGGAACACTGACAACTACTGCTGCTTCCACAACTACAGAAACACTGACAACTACTGCTGCTCCCATAACTAAAGGAACACTGACAACTACTGCTGCTCCTCCAGTAACTACAGGCACACTGACAACTACTGCTGCTCCAGTAACTACAGGAACACTGACAACTACTGCTGCTCCCACAACTACAGGAACACTGACAACTACTGCTTCTCCCCCAAATACAGGAACACTGACAACTACTGCTGCTCCAATAACTACAGGAACACTGACAACTACCGCTGCTCCAATAACTACAGGAACACTGACAACTACTGCTGCTCCCCCAAATACAGGAACACTGACAACTACTGCTGCTTCCACAACTATAGAAACACTGACAACTACTGCTTCTCCCATTACTACACGAACACTGAAAACTACTGCTGCTCCAATAGCTACAGGAACACTGACAACTACTGCTGCTCCCACAACTACAGAAACACTGACAACTACTGCTGCTCCCATAGCTACAGGAACACTGACAACTACTACTACTCCAGTAACTACAGGGACACTGACAACTACTGCTGCTCCCATAACTACAGGAACACTGACAACTACTGCTGCTCCCACAACTACAAGAACACTGACAACTACTGCTTCTCCCATTACTACAGGAACAGTGACAACTACTGCTGCTCCAATAACTACAGGAACACTGACAACTACTGCTGCTCCCACTACTACAGGAACACTGACAACTACTGCTGCTCCCACAACTACAGGAAAACTGACAACTACTGCTGCTCCCCCAAATACAGGAACACTGACAAATACTGCTGCTCCCCCAAATACAGGAACACTGACAACTACTGCTGCTTCCACAACTACAGAAACACTGACAACTACTGCTGCTCCCATAACTAAAGGAACACTGACAACTACTGCTGCTCCTCCAGTAACTACAGGCACACTGACAACTACTGCTGCTCCAGTAACTACAGGAACACTGACAACTACTGCTGCTCCCACAACTACAGGAACACTGACAACTACTGCTTCTCCCCCAAATACAGGAACACTGACAACTACTGCTGCTCCAATAACTACAGGAACACTGACAACTACCGCTGCTCCAATAACTACAGGAACACTGACAACTACTGCTGCTCCCCCAAATACAGGAACACTGACAACTACTGCTGCTCCCACAACTACAGGAACACTGACAACTACTGCTGCTCCCCCAAATACAGGAACACTGACAACTACTGCTGCTCCCACAACTACAGAAACACTGACAACTGCTGCTTCTCCAGTAACAACTAAAACACTGACAACTACCGCTGCTGCCGCAACTACAGCTACACTGACAACTACTGCTGCTTCAGTAACTACGGGAACACTAACAACTACTGCTGCTGCCACAACTACAGCTACACTGACAACTACTGCTGCTTCAGTAACTACAGGAACACTGACAACTACTGCTGCTCCAGTAACTACAGGAACACTGACAACTGCTGCTTCTCCAGTAACTACAAAAACACTGACAACTACTGCTGCTGCCACAACTACAGGAACATCGACAACTGCTGCTGCTCCCACAACAACAAAATCACTGACAACTACTGCTGCTCTCACAACTGCAGGAACACTGACAACTGCTGCTGTTCCCACAACTACAGGGACACTGACAACTACTGCTGCTCCCCCAAATACTGGAACACTGACAACTACTGCTGCTGCCACAACTACGAAAACACTGACAACTACTGCGGCTCCCACAACTACAGGAACACTGACCACTACTGCTGCTCCCATGACTACAGGAACACTGACAACTACTGCTGCTCCAGTGTCTACAGGAACACTGACAACTTCTCCTGCTCCAATAATTACAGGAACACTGACAACTACTGCTGTTCCCATAACTACAGGCACACTGACAACTATTGCTGCTCCAGTAACTACAGAAACACTGACAACTACTGCTGCTCCAGTAACTACAGGAACACTGACAACTACTGCTGCTCCCCCAAACACAGGAGCACTGACAACTACTGCTGCTTCCACAACTATAGAAACACTGACAACTACTGCTTCTCCCATTACTACACGAACACTGAAAACTACTGCTGCTCCAATAGCTACAGGAACACTGACAACTACTGCTGCTCCCACAACTACAGAAACACTGACAACTACTGCTGCTCCCATAGCTACAGGAACACTGACAACTACTACTACTCCAGTAACTACAGGGACACTGACAACTACTGCTACTCCAATAACTACTGGAACACTGACAACTACTGCTGCTCCCATAACTACAGGAACACTGACAACTACAGCGGCACCCATAACTACTGGAACACTGACAACTACTGCTGCTCCCATAACCACAGAAACACTGACAATTACTGCTGCTCCAGAAACTAAAGGAAAACTGACAACTACTGCTGCTCCGGTAACTACAGGAACACTGACATCTACTGCTGCTCCCATAACCACAGAAACACTAACAACTACTGCTGCTCCCATAACTTCAGGAAAACTGACAACTACTGCTGCTCCCATAAAAACAGAAACACTGAAAATTACTGCTGCTGCAGTAACTAAAGGAACACTGACAACTACCGCTGCTCCCAAAACTACAGGAACCCTGACAACTTCTCCTGCTCCAGTTACTACAGCTACACTGACAACTACTGCTGCTCCCACAACTACAGAAACACTGACAACTACTGCTGCTCCCATAACCACAGAAACACTAACAACTACTGCTTCTCCCATTACTACAGGAACACTGACAACTACTGCTGCTCCCACAACTACAGCAACACTGAAAACTACTGCTTCTCCCACAATTACAGAAACACTGACAACTACCGCTACTGCCACAACTACAGGAACACCGACAACTACCGCTGCTCCCTCAACAACAGAATTACTGACAACTACTGCTGCTCCCACAACTACAGGAAGAATGACAACTACTGCTGCTCCCACAACTACAGGGACATTGACAACTACTGCTGCTCCCACAATTACGGAAACACTGACAACTACTGCTGCTCCCACAACTACAGGAACACTGACAACTACTGCTGCTCCCACAGCTACAGGAACACTGACAACTACTGCTGCTCCCATAACCACAGAAACACTAACAACTACTGCTTCTCCCATTACTACAGGAACACTGACAACTACTGCTGCTCCCACAACTACAGAAACACTGACAACTACTGCTGCTCCCACAACTACAGCAACACTGAAAACTACTGCTTCTCCCACAATTACAGAAACACTGACAACTACCGCTACTGCCACAACTACAGGAACACTGACAACTACCGCTGCTCCCTCAACAACAGAATTACTGACAACTACTGCTGCTCCCACAACTACAGGAAGAATGACAACTACTGCTGCTCCCACAACTACAGGGACACAGACAACTACTGCTGCTCCCACAACTACAGGAACACTGACAACTACTGCTGCTCCCACAACTACTGGGACACTAACAATTACTGCTGCTCCCACAACTACGGAAACGCTGAAAACTACTGCTGCTCCCACAACTACAGGAACACTGACAACTACTGCTGCTCCCACAACTACGGATACACTGACAACTACTGCTGCTCCCACAACTACAGGAACACTGACAACTACTGCTACCCCCACAACTACAGAAACACTGACAACTACTGCTGCTCCCATAACTACAGGAACACAGACAACTACTGCTGCTCCCACAACTACAGAAACACTGACAACTACTGCTGCTCCCATAACTACAGGAACACAGACAACTACTGCTGCTCCCACAACTACAGGAACAATTACAACTACTGCTGCTCCCACAACTACAGGGACACTGACAACTACTGCTGCTCCCACAACTACAGGAACACTGACAACTACTGCTGCTCCCACAACTACAGGAACACCGACAACTACTGCTGCTCCCATAACTACAGGAACACTGACAACTACTGCTGCTCCCGTAACTACAGGAACACTGACAACTACTGCTGCTCCAGTAATTACAGGAACACTGACAACTACTGCTGCTCCAGTAACTACAGGAACACTGACAACTACTGCTGCTCCTGCAACTACAGGAACACTGAAAACAACTGCTGCTCCCACAACTACAGGAACACTGACAACTACTGCTGCTCCCACAATTACAGGGACACTGACAACTGCTGCTTCTCCAGTAACTACAGAAACACTGACAACTACTGCTGCTTCCACAACTACAGGGACACTGACAACTACTGCTGCTCCCACAACTACAGGAAGAATGACAACTACTGCTGCTCCCACTACTACAGGAACACTGACAACTACTGCTGCTCCAAAAACTACAGGAACACTGACAACTACTGCTGCTCCTATAAATACAGGAACACTGACAACTGCTGCTGCTCCCACAACTACAGGGACACTGACAACTACTGCTGCCCCCATAACTACAGGGACACTGACAACTACTGCTGCTCCCACAACTACAGGGACACTGACAATTACTGCTGCTCCCACAACTACAGGAACAATGACAACTCCTGCTGCTCCCACCACTACAGGGACACTGACAACTACTGCTGCTCCCACAACTACGGAAACACTGACAACTACTGCTGCTCCCACAACTACAGGAACACTGACAACTACTGCTGCTCCCACAACTACAGGAACACCGACAACTACTGCTGCTCCCATAACTACAGGAACACTGGCAACTACTGCTGCTCCCATAACTACAGGAACACTGACAACTACTGCTGCTCCAGTAATTACAGGAACACTGACAACTACTGCTGCTCCAGTAACTACAGGAACACTGACAACTACTGCTGCTCCCACAACTACAGGAACACTGACAACTACTGCTGCTCCCACAACTACAGGGACACTGACAATTACTGCTGCTCCCACAACTACAGGAACAATGACAACTACTGCTGCTCCCACAACTACAGGGACACTGACAACTACTGCTGCTCCCACAACTACGGAAACAATGACAACTACTGCTGCTCCCACAACTACGGAAACACTGACAACTACTGCTGCTCCCACAACTACAGGGACACTGACAATTACTGCTGCTCCCACAACTACAGGGACACTGACAATTACTGCTGCTCCCACAACTACAGGAACAATGACAACTACTGCTGCTCCCACAACTACAGGGACACTGACAACTACTGCTGCTCCCACAACTACGGAAACACTGACAATTACTGCTGCTCCCACAACTACAGGAACACTGACAACTACTGCTGCTCCCACAACTACGGAAACACTGACAACTACTGCTGCTCCCACAACTACAGGGACATTGACAACTACTGCTGCTCTCACAACTACAGGAAGATTGACAACTACTGCTTCTCCCACGACTACTGGGACGCTGACGACTACTGCTGCTCCCACAACTACAGAAACACTGACAACTACTGCTGCTCCCACAACTACAGGGACACTGACAACTACTGCTGCTCTCACAACTACAGGAAGATTGACAACTACTGCTTCTCCAACAACTACTGGGACTCTGACGACTACTGCTGCTCCCATAACTACAGGAACACTGCCAACTACTGCTGCTCCCATAACTAAAGAAACACTGACAACTACTTCTGCTCCAATAACTACAGAAACACTGACAACTACTGCTGCTCCCACAACTACAGGAACACTGACAACTACTGCTGCTCCCACAAATACAGGAACACTGACAACTACTGCTGCCCCCACAACTACAGAAACACTGACAGCTACTGCTGCTCCCACAACTACAGGAACACTGACAACTACTGCTGCTCCTACAAATATAGGAACACTGACAACTACTGCTGCTTCCATAACTACACGAACACTGACAACTACTGCTGCCCCCACAACTACAGGAACACTGACAGCTACTGCTGCTCCCACAACTACAGGAACACTGACAACTACTGCTGCTCCTACAACTATAGGAACACTGACAACTACTGCTGCTTCCATAACTACACGAACACTGACAACTACTGCTGCTCCAATAACTACAGAAACATTGACAACTACTGCTGCTCTCACAACTACAGGAAGATTGACAACTACTGCTTCTCCCACAACTACTGGGACGCCTACGACTACTGCTGCTCCCACTACTACAGAAACACTGCCAACTACTGCTGCTCCCATAACTACAGGAACACTGCCAACTACTGCTGCTCCCATAACTAAAGAAACACTGACAACTACTTCTGCTCCAATAACTACAGAAACACTGACAACTACTGCTGCTCCCACAACTACAGGAACACTGACAACTACTGCTGCTCCCACAAATACAGGAACACTGACAACTACTGCTGCTTCCACAACTACAGGAACACTGACAACTACTGCTGCACCCACAACTATAGGAACACTGACAGCTACTGCTGCTCCTACAACTACAGGAACACTGACAACTACTGCTGCTCCTACAACTATAGGAACACTGTCAACTACTGCTGCTCCAATAACTACAGAAACATTGACAACTACTGCTGCTCCCACAACTACAGGAACACTGACAACTACTGCCGCTTCAGTAACTACAGGAACACTGACAACTACTGCTGCTCCAGTAACTACAGGAACACTGACAACCACTGGTGCTTTTATAACTACAGGAACACTGACAACTACTGCTGCTCCCACAACTACAGGAACACTGACAACTACTGCTGCTCCCACATCTACAGGAACACTGACAACTACTGCTGCTCCAACAACTACAGGAACACTGACAACTACTGCTGCTGCAATAACTACAGAAACACTGACAACTACTGCTGCTCCCACAACTACAGCAACACTGACAACTACTGCTGCTCCCATAACCACAGGAACACTGACAACTACTGCTGCTCCCGTAACGACCGGAACACTGACAACTACTGCTGCTCCCATAACTACAGAAACTCCGACAACTATTACTGCTTCCAGAACTACAGGAACACTGACAACTACTGCTGCTCCCACAACTACAGGAACACCGACAACTACTGCTGCTCCCATAACTACAGGAACACTGACAACTACTGCTGCTCCTATAACTACAGGAACACTGACAACTACTGCTGCTGCAGTAACTACAGGAACACTAATAACTACTGCTGCTCCAGTAACTACAGGAACACTAATAACTACTGCTGCTCGAATAACTACAGAAACATTGACAACTACTGCTGCTCCCACAACTACAGGAACACTGACAACTACTGCTTCTCCCACAACTACAGGAACACCGACAACTACTGCTGCTCCCGTAACTAAAGAAACACTGACAACTACTGCTGCTCCAGTAACTACAGAAACACTGACAACTACTGCTGCTCCCACAACTACAGGAACACCGACAACTACTGCTGCTCCTATAACTACAGGAACACTGACAACTACTGCTGCTCCTATAACTACAGGAACACTGACAACTACTGCTGCTCCCATAACTACAGAAACACTGACAACTACTACAGCTCCCATAACTACAGGAACACTGACAACTACTGCTGCTCCAGTAACTACAGAAACACTGACAACTACTGCTGCTCCAATAACTACAGGAACATTGACAACTACTGCTGCTCCCATAACTACAGGAACACTGACAACTACTGCTGCTCCAGTAACTACAGAAACACTGACAACTACTGCTGCTCTCACAACTACAGGAACACTGACAACTACTGCTGATCCCATAACTACAGGAACACTGACAACTACTGCTGCTCCAGTAACTACAGAAACACTGACAACTACTGCTGCTCCTATAACTACAGGAACACTGACAACTACTGCTGCTCTCACAACTACAGGAACAACCCCTGTTAGGTTTATTATGAGATTTCGTAATAATTATGATGAAAGACTTAACAATCCGAGGGATCCTTATTTCATTGATGTGAAGAACAAGACTGAAGCGTTGGTGAGTCTGCGGTTGTAATTATGTCATCTTATTAGTATATAGGTCCTTTTTTCTCAGTGTAGTGATGTTGTACAATCAGTATACAGAGAGGTATACATGGTGTCTACAGGAATGCCTGTCCAGGGGAAGAGAGCTCCTTAAGGAAGTAATGCACTCAGTGACATCATGCCAGTGTCTCCACAGTAAGGGACGCACACAGGATGCCGCACAGCGACAATGTTTTATCGGGAACCTGGAGAAAACGCACGATCTGCCGCACGTTAACTACACAAGAGGTTAAATCCTCACATGCGTCGGTCCGCATGAGCCTAGACATCTCTCATGAAATCAGTGTCTGCAGCTCGTGTGTTTCTTCCCGTTCCCCCCTATTGTCAGGTTTCTCTGTAGCTTTTATTTTCCTGCTGACACGGCCGTATGAGGACTTGTTTGGTGAGACAAGTTGTGCTCTTAATGACATCATTCTTGGTTACACATAACGCATCATGTACCTTTTCTAGCAATTTAATTGTGAAATACGGAGCGAGGGTCAGCCTCTGGATCCCATAGCAAATACCGCCCATCGCATGCTATGCAGAAGTGATTATTCATGCACATGAGCGAAAACAAACTGTTTGCTCCATTTTTGAATGGATTACGTGTGGACATCGCGGAAAGATCTCAGATGCTGCGTCATCGCGAGGCGAAGACGCGGTAAAATCAGGAATTTCAAAGAAAAACATGTACTGTGCATGTCCGACGGCAAACCATGCGGACCATTCGCAGTACAGATGAAGATCCAAGAAAGCTGCTGCCGCTAGGGCTTAATTCCGCTGCGGAATCCGGCTCTGCTGTGTGTATGCGGCCTGTAGAGGTGCACTACAGAGAATGGCCTGTAGAGGGGAAAAGAGAGGCATCTCTGGTGCCTGAGAAAAGGGAAAACGCCCACAGGTGTGGTCAGGAAGTTGGATATAAGGGTGCATTCCTGCTACAGCCAGGGAGATGTTGGCTGAGAGAGCCAGAGAGACAGCTCAGTGTAGCTGGAAGGGCTGTTAGCCCCAGGGTCTAGTGCAGACCAGGAGAGGTGGGAGGTTGACAGGGGTGACCACCCTAACCTCAACACCCAGGTGGGGTGTGCATATGGACTTTGTGTTCCGTCTGAACAGCCTGAGGAGAGGCATACAGCCTGACAGCCGGAGATGGGAGTACCATCTGTGTGGGCCTGAGCACCCTGCGTGGTGCACCTTGTGGGATTATAAGGACTTTGTGTTGCTTTTTTACTTGGAGTGTGCCGTGCCAAATAAAGACTGAAGTTGAGTTTCCGCACGATTAAAGTCCAGTGTGTCGTCGCCGCCCTCCCCTGGAGGACAAACTATTACGGGCCATATACAGTCTTTTTATGTTTTGATGTTTTATAGACACTGAATACACTTTCTTTTAAAGATTTGTTTTTGTGTTGCCGCATTCCAAGAGCCAATCACTTTTTTCCTCTGTCCCCGAAGCTCTATGGGAGCTCATTCTCTGCAGGATGAACTCCAGTCTTCATTCTTCTCAAATGGAAAAATAGATACAATTTTGATCACTTTTTCTTCATTTTTTTCCAGAGGCAAGACAAGAAAATTTGCAATTCTGGCAACATTTTTTTTTCCAATGTTCACTGTGATCTAAATATGTTACATTGTTTCTGCGGGTCAGGATGATTACCACAATAACAAATTTATATCGTTTGTTTTTAATATCTTGCTGCTTCTTGATACTTTTTCTAAACAGATTTTGTGTCGTTGTATTGAAAGCCTTCTAACGTTGTTTCTTTTCCATCAATTGTGCGGTTTCAGGTTGTTTTGTTTTGCGGGACCATTTGTACTTTCTATTGTTACCATATGGTGATCCATATGACTTTTTGATCACTTTGTATTCCATTTTTTGTGAAGCAAGATATACAAAATTAGCAATTTTTGCCATGCTTTTTAATAATTTTTTTCTCACGGCGTGAAGGTTAAATAATGTAGTAACTTTTTCACCAGCTTTGTGATTTTTTGCAAAACGAGGGATTTTGACTTTTTATTTTTATTTTTTTATATATTTTTTTCACTTTTTATACGCAATGTGTTTTCTTGTCCTATTGAAAACAATAGACGATGCGTTCTCAAAGATGGGACATGCCAAGATTTTTTCCCCCACTGCTGCGGCACCCTGGCTGCTAATCACTTTCTTGGTGACCTGTCATGTTGAAAGTGGAACAAAAGGCTGTCCCACTTAAGGACCTTGGGAACAGTGGGAAACAGGATCCCAAAGTGCGACTGCCCCATCAAGACGTCTGGTCACCTTATTATAGTAGTACTAGTAAAGAATGGTGTGTGTGTCCACAGGAAGGGCTCTGAGTGACCCCTCTGGCTTACGTACTATAGGTTCGCCACTACTGGTCTATGAGGTTCCGCCAGAGGCTGTCTCATGGGGCACCATAGATGTCAGACCTGTAAGCCATCTTCATCTCTGGGTGCCATAGCAACCTATAGGGACCCCTTGATCACATCACTGGGGTCCATTAAATGACAGTAGGAAGAGTCCCCTCTTGTTGCCTTTTTACATGCCATGGTTGCATTGACCGTAGCATGTATAGGGTTAAACAGTGGGGATCAAAAGATTCTCCAGCTTCTTTGAATAGACACCGGGCTGTCATCAGACATCCGGACCCCCGTCCCTACTAACACAGGAGACGTATGCTGATATTGTGATGCAGTTCAGTGAAAAGGCGCTACGTCAAAATAAAGCCCATTAATGACCGCTTAAAAAAAGTGTCACTTTGGGGTTAAACCGATTCCCTTCAGTTATTCTTGTGCTGGAACAATCAGCATCACACACATCCACCCTGGAAAGGCCTCTTCTGCCCCTGGATAGGTATTTCTGTGGACGCCTTATACATCACTAAGGGCTTCTATGGGTTATTGGAGAAACTAACATATCTGGAGTTGGTGTCTAACAGTCCTTATCGTATCGTATGGTCTCACTGATATCTTGTGTTATGTCCCTCATGTAGTTACTCCCGATGATAAAGAAGACTTACTCTTCCTGTAAGTCAGCGAAAATAACTAAATTCTGGTAAGTATTGTGTATGGTGATGGTTATAGATAACTAATATAAAGCCGGTCCCACGACAGCGACTACAATCTATATACGAGGCAAGTCACATCATTATGGCCACCCGGTAATATCCAGGGTAACAACCACGTGCCGCATGGACAGCAGCTAGATGGGTTGGGAGTGACTCAGTAAGGTGCTGGTAGGTGGTCTCGGGTATTGGGTGCCATGCTGACAACCGTGTATCCCACAGTTACTGGGGGGCGTGTGGCAGAGAATCCATAGAGCAAACACAATGATTGAGATCCCACAAATGCTCAGTTGGGTTCAACGCTGGGGAATCCGGGGGAAGGGAAGTACTTCGAGGTCTCGGTCGTGCTCTTCCAACTGCTGGCAGACATTTCTAGCAATGTAAGTAGTCGCGTTGTCTTGCTGGAAAATCCCATCTGCCCGGGGATCACAAACAGCACGTAAGGGTGTAAGTGATCTGTAAGGGTGGATTCATAACCAGATTGGTTCAGAGTGTCTTCTTCGTGGAAGAGCGGCCCAGAGAGCGCCCCGATGATATTCCCGTACCGCTGCTGCCACCATCTTGTGTTCTTCCAGCAGGAGTTGCAGGATGTTTGCCCTTTAATTTTTTTAACCCGTCGCGCCAACGTCCATCCGTTCAATGAATCCGGAAATGTGACTGATCAGAGAGGGGAACCTCTACCAATAAGTGGTTGTCTGATTCCTGTTAGCGTAGGTGCAGTGACCATCCGTCTGCTGCGGACCCCCAAACACAGGAGGGTTCGCTGAACCGTTGTATTAGACACATCCGGCAGCCCCCTGGTTCACTATCATGAGCTGCTCCACTGTAGCTCATCAGTCGGCCCTCACGGAGCTTCATAGCGATGACCACCTCTCACATCAGTGGCACGCTGCGCTCCGCAGCCTCCATGTTGGTCATTCCCAATGGTGCTATTTGTCCGCTCACGATACACTTTCACCAGAGCAGCACGCGAACAGTCCACAAACTGCGCTGTCTGAGAAATACCGCCAGCCTCGGCCCGGAAGACGATAATCATCCCTTCTTGCAGCTGTAATAAATCGCCCCTCTTACCCCTGACTACAACGAGTCTTATATGAGAGCAGACGGCCTATCACACACATTGTGGGCTCCGAGCCGCCGATGTCGAGAGCAGGAGGTGGTCAGAATAACGGGACTCCACGCTGTATAAATCTTAATACTCAGGAAAATCATTCAGTGGCATTAGTTATAATGGTTATAATGCCGAGATGTCGGCCATATCTAATACACAAAATACTCGGGGAAACCACTGTGGAGCCGCCTTCGCTGTCTCGTTCTCTCTGCCTGCGCAGCCCGGCGCTCCGCTTCGCTACTATATATCTGAGGATATACCATGAGATCAGAGGACGTAAGATTGCAATTTAATGAACTAAGATTTTGCCACTTCATGAAACGGTCATCGTTTTGCGCCATTTATGTGGATGAAGATTATGTGACGTTTGCTGTAGATGCTATGGTGATGATGAGTGAGTGTGAGGCGCAGCGTGATGAGCTACATAACATACGCATGAAACCGCACCTCACCAAGCCAAGATGTACACACTGTATATCTGATAGCACATGAAATAGGGGGAGAACCTGGAGAACGAGGAAACAAATACAGACGTAGCCAAAAGTCTTGAGATTGACACAAATTTCGCTTCTCACAAAGTTTGCGTCTCCAGTGTTTTTGGATCTTTTTGGCCCCCCTCACATGTCCTCGCAGGACTGCATTTTATGTGTATTTTTGCGCAGTAAAAATGCAAAGAAGCTTATGATGTCACAACCTGTTGTTCTCCTCCCGGTGGTATAGCAACCTGTGTAAAAAACGCAGTAAAATGCAGTATTATGCTTCCAATTGTGTATTTACTACTTTTTTATGCACCACATTCATTTCAATAAACAATTTATCATGAAATACGCGCTGAAACACCGAATATAGGACCCGCGGTGTGTGCTTTTGTGCGCGTAAAATATGTGGCGCAAAAATACTAGTATGAGAGGCCGTGCTGACGTACGTGCAGGTTAAGGCCTCTTTCAGATGAGCATGCTTTGTTTAAAACCGCGCATCTATTAGAACCATCGCTTTCCTATGATATGTTCACATGTCCGTGTTTTACAGGTGATAAGATAAGACATGCGTGTTTTATAGGGCCGTCGGGAGTCCCCTCACCACTGAACACTGACAGCACTGTTACAGTGTTCACTAATGATGGCACTCCCCACGGGGAGTAAAGAATCCCCTGCTACAGCTGTGGCAAAGGAACGGGATGTTCTCCCATTGCTTTTAACAGGGCCACCGCTGCTGCCAGCGGCCTCATTGAAAGCAATGGGGGGCTGTCAACCAGTACAGTGTTTTTGTTACGGTATACTACCGTTGATACGCCAGCCCGGGTGCCCTAGATCTCACTCACAACCCCTGTCCCTGCCTGCTTGCCTCCACTCCTGGATAACCCCAGGCAGGCAACTGGGCGGGGGTCCCTACTCTCACTAGGGACCGAGAAGGGACACTGGCATACCTCATGGAAGGGTAGAGTACAGACAGAAAAGGCAGATGAAAAGCAAAGTATAGCAGACAAGCTGACAGAGGAAGGAGACCAACAAAGGCAGACTAGCTAGCACACTGAGGGAAACTAATAACTGGCAGTGAGTGCAAGTCCTGTCAGACCTTTAAACAAAAGCCTCCGCCCAGGGGCGGAGAGAGAGAGAGACAGCCCACTCTCAACAGATCATAATGAAAGGGATCTTGTGTATGGCAGCTGCACTCACAGGTGCGTGAGCGTGCCACCAGAACCACGCCGGCCAGGCACCCGTGCAGCCGGACAACAAGCCGGGGGGATGCACACCAACCCCGGGACCCCACAACCGCCGCATGGTAACAGTTTTTTGAGGAAGGTCTTGAAATATAAGCCCTTCCCTGAAAATCATCCCTAGCTGGTGTAAAAAAAAAATTAAAATATATACTCACCTTGCCGCCACTGTCAGGGGCTCAGGTGCATCTAGCTGCTTTGTCTCCCTGCACTGCTCTCAAGCACTTTCAACAGCCAGGGATTTAAAATCCCTGCCTGCTGAAAGGGCTGTGTTTGATTGGCTGAGCGCTCAGCCAATTAGATACAGCCCTTTCAGCAGGCAGGGATTTTGAATCCTTGCCTGCTGAAAGAGCTTTATAGTAGTGCAGGGGGACCAAGTGGATAGACACACCAGAACCCCAATAGTGGCGGAGAGGTGAGTATATATATTCTTTATTCCAGCTAGGAATGATTTTCAGGGAAGGGCATATAGCTAAAGCCCTTCCCCGAAAAATCACTGCGGGGGGCGCCTGCAGCCCCATTGAAAGTGATTGGCACAGAGCTTCATTCACATGTTTTTCTGCACATCTGTGCTACACAGATGCGTGCAAAACATTGCTCATGTAAACGAGGCCTTAGTTTGAGGACGTCATCAGAGAAATAACTTTCCCCCAGTCCTCTGCAGACAAATCCCCATACTTCCCACATAATATCAGTCAGTCACTGGTGGTTCCTCTGGAGAGAAGTGGCTTCTCTGTTGCCCTTCTTGACGCCAGGCCGGCCACCAAAAGCCTTCATCTCACTGAGTGCAGCCAGATTTGAGCAAGTTCTGCAATCGTGTTGAACCCATCCCGTAGCTGAATCCTCTTTAGGAGACGCTCCTGGCACTTGCTGGACTTTCTTGGATGCCCTTAAGTCTCCTTCATAACATTTGAATCTTTCTCCTTGAAGTGGGGTTTTTGTGATTAAGTTAATTTTCATGGCAAGGAATGACTTTGTAAGTTATGGCAATTCATCTGATCGCTCTTCATACCAATCTGCCTCATTGCCTCTATAAAAGCTGAAGCAACAAACTTGCTAAAAAACAAAAAATTGTGTCAGATTTAAAACGTTTGGCCACGACTGTAGAACCCGAGGGCCCGTTTATAGGATCCTTCTATCGTTAGACAGGTGGTAAGTTCTACTGATAACGACCTCTTCTCGGATTTAGTAACTATCAGCTCACACTTTGGGTTCTGCTGATCTTCTAGCAGAGAATACATGGGAATGTGAATATTTGTAGACTATCAGACATGAGTTCTCAGTGACGACTGTTGTGTTTCCCAACCTCAGGAGAGGCTCAACGATAGCTGAAAGTGAAGCCGATTTCCCAAATTCCTCAGTGGCGCCTACTAGTGAGGAACTGGAGGAAAACATTGAAAAGTCAATAAGGCAAGACGGAGGAATGTTGGGAGAATTTGAGGTGTTTCCTCTCAACACGACAACTGCAGGTGAGACGTCCGGGTGAAGTATTTCCAGCGCTACAAGGTCTGACATAAAGTTATATTATTTATGTCTTTTTTCACTGACTTTTTCAGTTTTTTTTTATTTTATTAGTGGGTAAAAAGTTATTAATATTTTTTTATTTACAGTTATTTATTTTTTATTCCATTGTTTTTTATTGAAAGATTGTTACAACATTCGTTTGAAAGCATTTTCAGTGCAACATTGAATCTATTATTTCCTACTGCCGAGGCTTCTCATATGAACAGTGTTCACTTATTAGATTGCTGACCTGTCTCATGGTAGGGATATTGGGTGATCTCCATCCTCCAGTTATCAATACCTTTACAGTGATAAGGTTGTGGGCCGTGAGAATTCTAGCTTTCCTTGGAATTTGATCCATTCCCAGGAATATCACTGCTGATTGGGGATTTAGTGGGGTATTTATCCCTGTTACTCTATATATTAGTCTGACCGCTTCTTCCCACAACGGTGTAAACTTCTTGCATTCCCAGAAAATGTGTAATAGGAAGTCAGGTATGTCACAACCTCTCCAACAAGTCCCACTAGGTCTGGGGAAAAGTCTGGCCGGTCTATTGGGAGGATACCAGCTTGTCACCAATAGATTGACACAAGACGAGCCTCTTTTGGCTTGTAGGAAGGCTTTTCACCATTGGGTCGGGGTGAATTTCTGCTTCAGGGTGGATTCACACAAGCATGTTTATGTGCGTACAGTTGTGCCCACAAAAACACGCTCCTTTCAGAACCATTGGTTCCCTATGGTGTGTTCATATGTCCGTGTTTTACAGGCGTGCAAACACATGTACCTGCAAAGCATAGGACATGCGTGCACTGTAGGTCTGTGGTGCGTGTCCATATTCCCCAGCGTGGAGACCGCATGTCACTGAACACTGTGACAGCACTGTCACAGTGATCAGTGCCAAGTGATAGTAAGGAATCCCCCGCCATAGCTGTCACAGCTGTGGCAAAGGATCGCAATGTTCTACCATTGCTTACAATGGGACCGACACTTCTGCAGTCTTATTGAAAGCAATGGGCTGCTGGCAAGCCCTGCAGGTATTTTCAAGGAAAGGCTTTAAATATAAGCCCTTCCCTGAAAATCATTCCTAGAATGTGTTAAAACTAAAAAAAAAATGATAGTCAGTCACCTCTCCTCAGCTGCCGGGGCTCAGGCGGGTCTAGATTGTCTTCTCCCTGCACTGCTCTGAAGCTCTTTCAGCAGGTGGGGATTTAAAATCGAAAGCGCTATATCTGATTGGCTGAGCACTTAGCCATCACAGGCAGCTCTAAGCCATTCATTGAATGACAGCTGAGTGCTGCCTGTTATTGGTCACAGCACTCAGCTAATCACAGGCAGCACCTGGCCATTCATAGAATTAAATGAATGGCCAAACAATGACAAGGGGACTCACCATGGGGAATATTTACAAGGCAGCAGCGTAGAAGTGAGTATATATATATCAAAGGCAATGGGCACAGACCTGCATTCTTGTGTGTTTGTGCACGTACGTGGGTGCACACCTTTGTATGCACCTATGTACGGCACACGCACATGCTTGTGTGAAGCCACCTTAAGGTCCCTTTCCCAAATTAATATTTGGGCTTTTTTGTATTTCTTTTTCTCCTTCTCGTTTCCTCCAATATGTAGATCATAAATAATTTTCAGGGGTGTTTTGTAGAAAAGGGATTAAGTACATATGTGTACAAAGCGGTTGGCAGTGAGGTTGCAAAAGAAATGTGTCTATTGATGAAGCTTTTTATCCTAAGATATTGGAATATGTCTGATCTTGGGATATCATATTCATTTCTCAGGTCTTCAAAGCTTTTAATTTTTATTTTACATACACTATATATATATAAATAAATGGGTGAAAGCCCTCCCTAACTCACTGACTGACTGACTGACTCACTACTAATTATCTAACTTCCCGATGTTGTACAAACATAAATTTTGGTGCTGGCATTCTTTAGCTTCTAAGTGAGGAGAATGGAAGGGGTGGTACATTCTGCAGAGGGACATCAGTACATGCAGCCTGAGGAGAATCTAACGCTCCTCTATGTGTCTACATATTTTATTCATCGGTTCCTCTAAAGTAACCACGACTTCATAACATTTTCCATGCAAACAACACGTAAACACCTGTATAAAAATTAACTTGGGCAAAGCCGGGAATTACTTGTATCAGCTAGTTATATATATGGTGAAAGCCCTCACTGACTGACTGACTGACTGACTTGCGACTAATTTTCTAATTTTTCGATGTCCTACAAATATGAAATTTGGCAGGAGCATTCCTTAGGTCCTAAATAGAAAAAATAATGGGGTTACAAATTAATTATTAAATGCCAAGTTCATGTCAGGATGGGCTGCTATCGGGGTCGCCGTGCCCGCACAGTGGACGCTGTTGCCCCTGCTGCGAGTGCGCGGTGCAGGGGGACTCCTATGCTGGTCATCACTCCTGGCCGCTCGGCTCCTACACGGCGCAGTGGTGCTAGGAGCATGGTGGCTGCTGCCCGGCGCCGTGTTCCTGTTGCCATGGCAGCCTGCTGCATCCCCACTGACCTAGTCTGGTCTGCTAGTGCTGAGGGAAGTTCTCCCAGCACTCTCTGATTATCCTGCTGCTGTCAGGTGCTCTGCCCCAATCAGCTGCTGGGGCAGGAGCTCTGACAGCATTTAAACCCCTCAATTGCTTCCTGACACTGCGAGTGTTTGTATAGGTTTCCTTGCACTCACCAGCGTTACCTTGTATTCCTGTTTTCTAGTGTATTGACCTCGGCTTTCCCCCTGACCTGACTTCATCTCCTCCTTCTGTACTGCGCTTCTCCGGACTGACTTTTTGTACTTGACCTTGGCTTGCTCCTGGACTGGTTTGCGGTTTTCCCCTTGTGCTGCGCTCTGGTTGTCTGTTTGTCCATTTGTTTTCTGTTTCCAGGGATTGTGGCTTTCCCCAGAATTCCCCTAGCCAGTGTAGGGACCGTTGCCCAGTTGCCCGCCTAGGGTTAGCCAGGAGTGGAGGCAAAAGTAAGTGAACCCCTATGTAAATGTAACTAACAACACACATCTGAACCTCACAAACATGAAATTTGCCACATCCATTCTTTGCCTCCTAAATATGAAAAGTAAAGGGGTTGCAACTTCAATAAGCAGTTCACAGCATGAAAATATCTGCGATACATGAGATAGTTCTTTTCTCTTAAGACCTAGGGAAATTATTTGTATACTGAGAAGAATCTACCTCACATCTACATGTTGTGGCAAGTGGGGGTTACTTTCCCAAAATCTCTCTCTTACTTTCCCTTGCCCAGGGATGGCAACACCACAATGACATCCAGAGACATCCAGTAAAGTCCAAATGCCGGTTCCTTCAGCCTTTATTTCAGCATAGCAAACGTGTTCAGCTTACACACAGTGCACACAGCAATGCATACCACTTCTTTCAGCGGACCTTCCAGGAAGATGACTTCGCCCCAACAGGCGATGAGCAAAGGGACGACTACCCAGTGTTCGCTCTGCACTTCTGGGTCCCTCACAGGCCAGCACTAAGTCTAAGTAGACCCCGGGGCCCCACAGGCCTTAATGGACCTAAGCTTCACAGGCTTCAAGGACCCTTAGCTTGTGAGGGGGGAGAAATTTGACCTGTGTAGCCGCACCCTTATAGGTGCAGGTTAACTAAACCAAAGTTTGCAGCTGTGCTCATAGGCCCCCTACAGGCCACTCTTGCTACTGTATTGTCACAGTGTATATACTGAGGACAATCTAACACTCCTCTATGTGTATATACTAAAAAGAATCTAAGTCACCTCTTTGTGCATTTCCTTAGTAGAAGAAAGCGCCAATGGACTACAGGCATGGAGCCTTTAAGGCTAAGAAGGGGCTGCAACCTCCAGTCTGGGGGTAAATTTGAATAAAAAGAGATGTTACCTTTAAGGGTAAAACTTGTGGAGAGTGGGAGGGGTGGCACATTCTGCAGAGGGACATCAGTACATGCAGTCTGAGGAGAATCTAATGCTCTGCTATGTGTAAACATATTTTATTCCTCGGTTCTTTTAAAGTAACCACAACTTCATAAAATTTTTTGTGCGAACAACACGTAAACACCTGTATCAAATTACCTCGGGTGAAGACGGGTATATCAGCTAGTCCTTAATATATCTAATCTCTCTCTTTTTCCAGGTCACAATTTTTAAGTCGCTAACCATAACCGCCAGACTTTCAATTGGTAGAGGAACCTCTATTCTTGGGAGGGATTCTTTAGTCTGTTTTAGTACTGGAAGCTAAGCTATAATTAAAGCTTTTAAGGTTGGGCGTTCTGGTGGAGAGAGCGTGGGGGCCCCAAGCATACGTCAACAGCACTGCTTTTAACACCTACGTCCACCATGACGTCATATAAGACCTCTGGGGATCATTCACACGGTCTGCAATTTCAAGCTTTTCCACTGTAGCTGGGGCATCCACAGGAGCTCAAGTTACAGGGAAAAACATCCCCCTGTAGTTACAGTAGTCATTAACAGAGCTGATCAGGGTCTGATAACACCCTGCAGCTCTGCTATGGTAGGGAACACTTGGTGGTTAGCTGATCACCGAGTCAAATGGCAGAAGTATCCCTTCCACTTTCTTGTTTCACTGTAGTGAGCTCATTAAGCACCATCTAGCCTGGAATAAAAGAAGGCAGAAACAAGCAAAAACTGCTTCTGCCTTCTCCTCCAGGTCTTCAGCTACGACTAATGGCCCATTTACAGGGACGACTGTTGGCTAAACATTCTGCATGAGCGAGTGACTTCACCGCTAGTTGTTGGCGCTCCTGCAGAGCATTTAGACAGGCAGACCACTGCTAAATATCGCTCACTTCTCGCTAACTTCTCACTCAGCCTTAACATCCTATGTGAAACTCTGAGCGGGAAGCGCTTAGACTCAGCAAGAAGTGAGCGAAGCAGCAACGATCTCTATGCTGGTTGAAAGTGAGCGACAAATAAAAAGTACATAAATGGTAAACGATGGCTTAGTATTGTGACGTAATGATTATTGCACATTGTAATTCGTTTGAACTAATTTTGCGCGATAATCGTCCCGTGTAAACGGCCATAAACAGCGGAGCGTCCGATCTGCTCCTGTTACATTTCAGGAGCTTTAAAACTCTTGCTATCGGGTGGTATTAAAGCCCAGGACCAAGCATAAATGTATCACACTTGGTTCTTAAGGGGTTAAATATTCTGTTTTGTGAGTCATAAACAAGTAATATAACATTCAACCACCAGACAACACCTTGACTCTAAATATATAACTTATGGGCTAAGAATTATTGCTCCATCGCTTAACCATTGATGCCCCAACTTCAGGATAGCCAATCAGCTGCTCTCCACACAACTGCTGGAGTTGGACAGGAATCCAAAGGGAGCTGCGCCTGCATGACCCCCCCCCCCCCCCCCCCGTCTGCAGGCGGCCATATTCACACCAGCGTTTTTATGCTTTTATTTTGCAGCACTAAAACAGCAGCCGAAAACCGCGATCATGTGACTCATTGGATTGCGATGCATTGATTCACAGGGGCGATTTTCAGGCACATCAAAAAAAAATTGCACCAGCAAATCTGTAGCCTACTTTTTTCACGCTGAGTCAATAGAAAGGTCTTCAGCTATCATGTAACGGCTCCAATAGACTCCTATGGGACCCGAAAACAAGTGTGTGTGTGTGTGTGTGTGTGTGTGTGGGGGGGGGGGTTAACCTGCGTTGGGCACTCAGAGAAAAAAGACAGCGGCTCTATATAAGCAATAGCAGTCATTAGGAGGCTTACTGCTGACCAAACGAAAAGCTCATAGAAGGGAACATTACAGGAGACCGGGCAGAACGATATTACTGTGAAAGCAACAATAAAATCACTCAAAATAAGCAAAATTTATCCATCTTGTTTTATTTTACAGCTTTAACAACATCAGTTACAAGATCTAGTACTGCCGTTACCACGACTACGGAGACACTAACAACTACTGCTGCTCCCACAACTATGGAGAAACTGACAACTACTGCTGCTCCCACGACTATGGAGAAACTGACAACTACTGCTGCTCCCATGACTATGGAGACACTGACAACTACTGCTGCTCCCATAACTACAGGAACACTGACAACTACTGCTGCTCCAGTAACTACAGAAACACAGACAACTACTGCTGCTCCAGTAACTACAGAAACACTGACAACTACTGCTGCTCCTGCAACTACAGGAACACTGACAACTACTGCTGCTCCAGTAACTACAGAAACACAGACAACTACTGCTGCTCCAGTAACTACAGGAACACTGACAACTACTGCTGCTCCCACAACTACGAAGACACTGACAACTACTGCTGCTCCCAAAACTACAAGAACATTGACAACTACTGCTGCTCCCACAACTATGGAAACGCTGACAACTACTGCTGCTCCCATAACTACCTGGAGACTGACAACTACTGCTGCTCCAGTAACTACAGAAACACTGACAACTACTGCTGCTCCCATAACTACAGAAACACTGACAACTACTGCTGCTCCCATAACTACGAAGACACTGACAACTACTCCTGCTCCCACAACTACGAAGACACTGACAACTACTGCTGCTCCAATAACTACTGCAACACTGACAACTACTGCTGCTCCCATAACTACAGGAACACTGACAACTACTGCTGCTCCCACAACTATGGAAACACTGACAACTACTGCTGCTCCCATAACTACAGGGACACTGACAACTACTGCTGCCCCAATAACTACAGGAAGACTGACAACTACTGCTGCTCCTATAACTACAGGTACACTGACAACTTCTGCTGTTCCCATAACTACAGGAACACTGACAACTACTGCTACTCCCATAACTACAGGAACACTGACAACTACTGCTGCTCCAATAACTACAGAAACACTGACAACTACTGCTGATCCTAGAAGTACAGCAACACTGACAACTACTGCTGCTCCTATAACTACAGAAACACTGAAAACTACTGCTGCTCCCATAGCTACCGGAACACTGACAACTACTGCTGCTCCAATAACTACAGGAACACTGACAACTACTGCTGCTCCAATAACTACAGGAACACTGACAACTACTACTGCTCCCAGAAGTACAGCAACACTGACAACTACTGCTGCTCCTATAACTACAGAAACACTGAAAACTACTGCTGCTCCCGTAACTACAGAAACACTGACAACTACTGCTACTCCCGTAACTACAGGAACACTGACAACTACTGCTGCTCCAGTAACTACAGGAAAACCGACAACTACTGCTGTTCCAGTAACTACAGAAACACTGACAACTACTGCTGCTCCAGTAACTACAAAAACACTGACAACTACTGCTGATCCCAGAACTACAGGAACACTGACAACTACTGCTGCTCCCACAACTACAGGAACACTGACAACTACTGCAGCTTCCATAACTACAGGAACACTGACAACTACTGCTGCTCCAATAACTACAGAAACACTGACAACTACTGCTGCTCCAGTAACTACACAGACGCTGACAACTACTGCTGCTCCCATAACTACAGAAACACTGACAACTACTGCTGCTCCTATAACTACAGGAACACTGACAACTACTGCTGCTCCAGTATCTACAGGAACACTGACAACTACTGCTGCTCCTATTTCTACAGGAACACTGACAACTTCTGCTGCTCCCATAAATACAGGAACACTGACAACTACTGCTGCTCCCATAACTACAGGAACACTGACAACTACTGCTGCTCCCATAACTACAGGAACACTGACAACTACTGCTGCTCCCATAAGTACAGGAACACTGACAACTACTGCAGCTCCCATAACTACAGGAACACTGACAACTACTGCTGCTCCCATAACTACAGGAACACTGACAGCTACTGCTGCTCCAGTAACGACAGGAACATTGACAACTACTGCTGCTCCTATAACTACAGGAACACTGACAACTACTGCAGCTCCAGTAACTACAGGAACACTGACAACTACTGCAACTCCAGTAACTACTGAGACACTGACAACTACTGCTGCTCCCATAACTACAGGAACACTGACAACTACTGCTGCTCCAGTAACTACAGGAACACTGACAACTACTGCTGCTCCTACAACTACAGAAACACTGACAACTACTGCTGCTCCAATAACTACAGAAACACTAACACCTACTGCTGCTCCAATAACTACAGAAACACTGACAGCTACTGCTGCTCCCATAACTACAGGAACACTGACAACTACTGCTACTCCAATAACTACAGGAACACTGACAACTACTGCTGCTCCCACAACTACAGAAACACTGACAACTACTGCTGCTCCCACAACTACAGAAACACTGACAACTACTGCTGCTCCCACAACTACAGAAACACCGACAACTACTGCTGCTCCAGTAACTACAGGAACACAGACAACTACTGCTGCTCCAATAACAACAGGAACACGGACAACTACTGCTGCTCCAGTAACTACAGGAACACTGACAACTACTGCTTCTCCAATAACTACAGAAACACTGACAGCTACTGCTGCTCCAGTAAGTACAGGAACACTGACAACTACTGCTGCTCCCATAACTACAAGAACACTGACAACTACTGTTGCTCTCACAACTACAGAAACACTGACAACTACTGCTGCTCCTGTAACTACAGAAACACTGACAACTACTGCTGCTCCTGTAACTACAGGAACACTTACAACTACTGCTGCTCCTATAACAACAGGAACACTGACAACTACTGCTGCTCCTATAACTACAGGAACACTGACAACTACTGCAGCTCCCACAACTACAGGAACACTGACAACTACTGCTGCTCCCACAACTACAGAAACACTGACAACTACTGCTGCTCCCGTAACTACAGAAACACTAACAACTACTGCTGCTCCCGTAACTACAGGAACACCGACATCTACTGCTGCTCCCGTAACTACAGAAACACTGACAACTACTGCTGCACCCACGACTACAGGAACACCGACAACTACTGCTGTTCCAGTAACTACAGGAACACTGACAACTACTGCTGCTCCAGTAACTACAGGAACACTGACAACTACTGCTGCTCCAGTAACTACAGGAACACTGACAACTACTGCTGCCGCCATAAATACAGGAACACTGACAACTACTGCTGCTCCCACAACTACAGGAACACCGACAACTACTGCTGCTCCAGTAACTACAGGAACACTTACAACTACTGCTGCTCCTATAACTACAGAAACACTGACAACTACTGCAGCTCCCACAACTACAGGAACACTGACAACTACTGCTGCTCCCACAACTACAGAAACACTGACAACTACTGCTGCTCCCGTAACTACAGGAACACTGACAACTACTGCTGCTCTAGTAACTACAGGAACACTGACAACTACTACTGCTCCAGTAACTACAGAAACACTGACAACTACTGCTGCTCCAGTAACTACAGAAACACTGACAACTACTGCTGCTCCAGTAACTAGAGGAACGCTGACAACTACTGCTGCTCCAGTAACTACAGGAACACTGACAACTACTGCTTCTCCTATAACTACAGGAACACTGACAACTACTGCTGCTCCTATAACTACAGGAACACTGACAACTACTGCTACTCCTATAACTACAGAAACACTGACAACTACTGCTGCTCCAATAACTACAGGAACACTGACAACTACTGCTGCTCCCACAACTACAAGAACACTGACAACTACTGCTGCTCCCGCAACTACAGAAACACTGACAACTACTGCTGCTCCAGTAACTACAGGAACACTGACAACTACTGCTGCTCCTATAACTACAGGAACACTGACAACTACTGCTGCTCCTGTAACTACAGAAACATTGACAACTACTGCTGCTCCAGTAAGTACAGGAACACTGACAACTACTGCTGCTCCCATAACTACAGGAACACTGACAACTACTGCTGCTCCTGTAACTACAGGAACACTTACAACTACTGCTGCTCCTGTAACTACAGGAACACTGACAACTACTGTAGCTCCCACAACTACAGGAACACTGACAACTACTGCTGCTCCCACAACTACAGAAACACCTCCAACTACTGCTGCTCTAGTAACTACAGAGACACTGTCAACTACTGCTGCTCCCGTAACTACAGAAACACTGACAACTACTACTGCTCCCACAACTACAGGAACACCGACAACTACTGCTGCTCCAGTAACTACAGGAACACTGACAACTACTGCTGCTCCCATAACTACAAGAACACTGACAACTACTGCTGCTCTCACAACTACAGAAACACTGACAACTACTGCTGCTCCTGTAACTACAGAAACACTGACAACTACTGCTGCTCCCACAACTACAGGAACACCGACAACTACTGCTGCTCCCACAACTACAGAAACACTGACAACTACTGCTGCTCCCGTATCTACAGAAACACTGACAACTACTGCTGCTCCCGTAACTACAGGAACACCGACATCTACTGCTGCTCCCGTAACTACAGAAACACTGACAACTACTGCTGCACCCATGACTACAGGAACACCGGCAACTACTGCTGCTCCAGTAACTACAGGAACACTGACAACTACTGCTGCTCTAGTAACTACAGAAGCACTGACAACTACTGCTGCTCCTACAACTACAGGAATACTGACAACTACTGCTGCTCCAGTAACTACAGGAACACTGACAACTACTGCTGCTCCTATAACTACAGGAACACTGACAACTACTGCTACTCCTATAACTACAGAAACACTGACAACTACTGCTGCTCCAATAACTACAGGAACACTGACAACTACTGCTGCTCCCACAACTACAAGAACACTGAAAACTACTGCTGCTCCCGCAACTACAGAAACACTGATAACTACTGCTGCTCCTGTAACTACAGAAACATTGACAACTACTGCTCCCACAACTACAGGAACACCGACAACTACTGCTGCTCCCACAACTACAGAAACACTGACAACTACTGCTGCTCCAAAAACTACAAGAACACTGACAACTACTGCTGCTCCAGTAACTGCTGGAACACTGACAACTACTGCTGCTCTCATAACTACAGGAACACTGACAACTACTGCTGCTCCAGTAACTACAGGAACACTGACAACTACTGCTGCTCCCACAACTACGGAATTACAGACAACTACTGCTGCTCCAGTAACTACAGGAACAGTGACAACTACTGCTGCTCCAGTAACTACAGGAACAGTGACAACTACTGCTGCTCCAGTAACTACAGGAACACTGACAACTACTGCTGCTCCAATAGGTACAGGAACACTGACAACTACTGCAGCTCCAGTAACTACAGGAACACTGACAACTACTGCTGCTCCCGTAACTGCAGGCACACTGACAACTACTGCTGCTGCCGCAACTACAGGAACACTGAGAATTACTGCTGCTCCCACAACTACAGGAACACCGACAACTACTGCTGCTACCATAACTACAGGAACACTGACAACTACTGCTGCTCCCACAACTATAGAAACACTGACAACTACTGCTGCTCCAACAACTACAGAAACACTGACAACTACTGCAGCTCCCATAACTACAGGAACACTGACAACTACTGCTGCTCCCACAACTACAGAAACACTGACAACTACTGCTGCTCCCATAACGACAGGAACACTGACAACTACTGCTGCTCCCACAACTACAGAAACACTGACAACTACTGCTGCTCCCATAACTACAGGAACACTGACAACTACTGCAGCTCCCATAACTACAGGAACACTGACAACTACTGCTGCTCCAGTAACTACAGAAGCACTGACAACTACTGCTGCTCCAGTAACTACAGAAACACTGACAACTACTGCTGCTCCTATAACTACAGAAACACTGACAACTACTGCTGCTCCTATAACTACAGAAACACTGACAACTACTGCTGCTCCTATAACTACAGAAACACTGACAACTACTGCTCCTGTAACTACAAGAACACCGACAACTACTGCTGCTCCCATAACTACACGGACACTGACAACTACTGCTGCTCCCACAACTACGGAATTACAGACAACTACTGCTGCTCCTGTAACTACAGGAACACTGACAACTACTGCTGCTCCAGTAACTACAGGAACACTGACAACTACTGCTGCTCCAGTAACTACAGGAACACTGACAACTACTGCTGCTCCCACAACTACGGAATTACAGACAACTACTGCTGCTCCAGTAACTACAGGAACAGTGACAACTACTGCTGCTCCCACAACTACGGAATTACAGACAACTACTGCTGCTCCAGTAACTACAGGAACACTGACAACTACTGCTGCTCCAGTAACTACAGGAACACTGACAACTACTGCTGCTCCAATAGCTACAGGAACACTGACAACTACTGCAGCTCCAGTAACTACAGGAACACTGACAACTACTGCTGCTCCCATAACTGCAGGCACACTGACCACTACTGCTGCTGCCACAACTACAGAAACACTGAGAACTACTGCTGCTCCCACAACTACAGGAACACCGACAACTACTGCTGCTCCTGTAACTACAGAAACACTGACAACTACTGCTGCTCCTGTAACTACAGGAACACTTACAACTACTGCTGCTCCTATAACAACAGGAACACTGACAACTACTGCTGCTCCTATAACTACAGGAACACTGACAACTACTGCTGCTCCTATAACTACAGGAACACTGACAACTACTGCTGCTCCTATAACTACAGGAACACTGACAACTACTGCAGCTCCCACAACTACAGGAACACTGACAACTACTGCTGCTCCCACAACTACAGAAACACTGACAACTACTGCTGCTCCCGTAACTACAGAAACACTGACAACTACTGCTGCTCCCGTAACTACAGGAACACCGACATCTACTGCTGCTCCCGTAACTACAGAAACACTGACAACTACTGCTGCACCAACGACTACAGGAACACCGACAACTACTGCTGTTCCAGTAACTACGGGAACACTGACAACTACTGCTGCTCCAGTAACTACAGGAACACTGACAACTACTGCTGCTCCTATTACTACAGGAATACTGACAACTACTGCTGCTCCCATAACTACAGGAACACTGACAACTACTGCTGCTCTCACAACTACAGAAACACTGACAACTACTGCTGCTCCTGCAACTACAGAAACACTAACAACTACTGCTGCTCCTATAACAACAGGAATACAGACAACTACTGCTGCTCCTAAAACTACAGGAACACTGACAACTACTGCTGCTCCCATAACTACAGGAACACTGACAACTACTGCTGCTCCTATAACTACAGGAGCACTGACAACTACTGCAGCTCCCACAACTACAGGAACACTGACAACTACTGCTGCTCCCGTAACTACAGGAACACCGACATCTACTGCTGCTCCCGTAACTACAGAAACACTGACAACTACTGCTGCACCCACGACTACAGGAACACTGACAACTACTGCTGCTCCAGTAACTACAGGAACACTGACAACTACTGCTGCTCCAGTAACTACAGGAACACTGACAACTACTGCTGCTCCCATAAATACAAGAACACTGACAACTACTGCTGCTCTCACAACTACAGAAACAATGACAACTACTGCTGCTCTCACAACTACAGAAACAATGACAACTACTGCTGCTCCTGTAACTACAGAAACACTGACAACTACTGCTGCTCCCACAACTACAGGAACACCGACAACTACTGCTGCTCCCACAACTACAGAAACACTGACAACTACTGCTGCTCCCGTAACTACAGAAACACTGACAACTACTGCTGCTCCCACAACTACAGGAACACCGACAACTACTGCTGCTCCAGTAACTACAGGAACACTTACAACTACTGCTGCTCCTATAACTACAGGAACACTGACAACTACTGCTGCTCCTATAACTATAGGAACACTGACAACTACTGCTGCTCCTATAACTACAGGAACACTGACAACTACTGCAGCTCCCACAACTACAGGAACACTGACAACTACTGCTGCTCCCACAACTACAGAAACACTGACAACTACTGCTGCTCCAGTAACTACAGGAACACCGACATCTACTGCTGCTCCCGTAACTACAGAAACACTGACAACTACTGCTGCACCCACGACTACAGGAACACCGACATCTACTGCTGCTCCAGTAACTACAGGAACACTGACAGCTACTGCTGCTCCCATAACTACAAGAACACTGACAACTACTGCTGCTCTCACAACTACAGAAACACTGACAACTACTGCTGCTCCTGTAACTACAGAAACACTGACAACTACTGCTGCTCCCACAACTACAGGAACACCGACAACTACTGCTGCTCCCACAACTACAGAAACACTGACAACTACTGCTGCTCCCGTAACTACAGAAACACTGACAACTACTGCTGCTCCCGTAACTACAGGAACACCGACATCTACTGCTGCTCCAGTAACTACAGAAACACTGACAACTACTGCTGCTCCACTAACTACAGAAACACTGACAACTACTGCTCCAGTAACTACAGGAACACTGACAACTACTGCTGCTCCAGTAATTACAGGAACACTGACAGCTACTGCTGCTCCAGTAACTACAGGAACACCGACAACTACTGCTGCTCCAGTAACTACAGGAACACTGACAAATACTGCTGCTCTAGTAACTACAGGAACACTGACAACTACTGCTGCTCCTACAACTACAGGAATACTGACAACTACTGCTGCTCCAGTAACTACAGGAACACTAACAACTACTGCTGCTCCTATAACTACAGGTATACTGACAACTACTGCTGCTCCTGTAACTACAGGAACAGTGACAACTACTGCTACTCCCACAACTACAGAAACACTGACAACTTTTGCTGCTCCAGTAGCTACAGGAACACTGACAACTACTGCTGCTCCAGTTACTACAGAGACACTGACAACTTTTTCTGTTCCCATAACTACAGGAACACTGACAACTACTGCTGCTCCAATAACTACAGGAACATTGACAGCTACTGCTGGTCCCACAGCTACAGGAACACTGACAACTACTGCTGCTCCCACAACTACAGGAACACTGACAACTACTGCTGCTCCCACAACTACAGGAACACTGACAACTACTGCTGCTCCCACAACTACAGAAACACTGACAACTACTGCTGCTCCAGTAACTACAAAAACACTGACAACTACTGCTGCTCCAGTAAGTACAGGAACACTGACAACTACTGCTGCTCCAATAGCTACAGGAACACTGACAACTACTGCAGCTCCAGTAACTACAGGAACACTGACAACTACTGCTGCTCCCATAACTGCAGGCACAGTGACAACTACTGCTGCTGCCGCAACTACAGGAACACTGAGAACTACTGCTGCTCCCACAACTACAGGAACACCGACAACTACTGCTGCTACCATAACTACAGGAACACTGACAACTACTGCTGCTCTAGTAACTACAGAGACACTGTCAACTACTGCTGTTTCCATAACTACAGGAAGACTGACAACTACTGCAGCTCCAGTAACTACAGGAACACTGACAACTACCGCTGCTCCAGTAACTACAGGAACACTGACAACTACTGCTGCTCCAGTAACTACAGGAACACTGACAACTACTGCTGCTCCCACAACTACAGAAACACTGACAACTACTGCTGCTCGCACAACTACAGGAACACTGACAACTACTGCTGCTCGCACAACTAGAGGAACAGTGACAACTACTACTGCTCCCAAGAGTACAGTAATACTGACAACTACTGCTGCTCCAACAACTACAGAAACACTGACAACTACTGCTGCTCCTGTAACTACTGAAACACTGACAACTACTGCTGCTCCAATAGCTACAGGAACACTGACAACTACTGCTGCTCCAATAACTGCAGGAACACTGACAACTACTGCTGCTCCCACAACTACAGGAACACTGACAACTACTGCTGCTCCAGTTACTACAGGAACACTGACAACTACTGCTGCTCCAGTAACTACAGAATCACTGACAACTACTGCTGCTCCAATAGCTACAGGAACACTGACAACTACTGCTGCTCCAGTAACTACAGGAACACTGACAACTACTGCTGCTCCCATAACTACACGGACACTGACAACTACTGCTGCTCCCATAACTACGGAAACACTGACAACTACTGTTGCTCCCATAAATACAGGAACCGTGACAACTACTGCTGCTCCCTTAACTACAGGAACACTGACAACTACTGCTGCTCCAGTAACTACAGGAACACTGTTAACTGCTGCTGCTCCAGCAACTACAGAGACACTGACAACTACTGCTGGTCCCATAAATACAGGAACACTGACAACTACTGCTGCTCCAGTAACTACAAGAACACTGACAACTACTGCTGCTCCAGTAACTACAGGAACACTGACAACTACTGCTGCTCCAGTAACTACAGGAACACTGACAACTACTGCTGCTCCAGTAACTACAGGAACACTGACAACTACTGCTGCTCCAGTAACTACAGGAACACAGACAGCTACTGCTGGTCCCACAACTACAGGAACACTGACAACTACTGCTCCTCCCACAACTACAGGAACACTGACAACTACTGCTGCTCCATTAACTACAGAGACACTGACAACTACTGCTGGTCCCATATCTACAGGAACACTGAGAACTACTGCTGCTCCAGTAACTACAGGAACACTGACAACTACTGCTGCTTCAGTAACTACAGGAACACTGACATCTACTGCTGCTCCCACAACTGCAGGAACACTGACAACCACTGCTGCTCCAGTAACTACAGGAACACTGACGACTACTGCTGCTCCCACAACTACAGGAACACTGACAACTACTGCTGCTCCAGTAACTACAGGAACACTGACAACTACTGCTGCTCCAGTAACTACAGGAACACTGACAACTACTGCTGCTCCAGTAACTACAGAAACACTGACAACTACTGCTGCTCCACTAACTACAGAAACACTGACAACTACTGCTCCAGTAACTACAGGAACACTGACAACTACTGCTGCTCCAGTAATTACAGGAACACTGACAGCTACTGCTGCTCCAGTAACTACAGGAACACCGACAACTACTGCTGCTCCAGTAACTACAGGAACACTGACAACTACTGCTGCACCCACGACTACAGGAACACCGACATCTACTGCTGCTCCAGTAACTACAGGAACACTGACAGCTACTGCTGCTCCCATAACTACAAGAACACTGACAACTACTGCTGCTCTCACAACTACAGAAACACTGACAACTACTGCTGCTCCTGTAACTACAGAAACACTGACAACTACTGCTGCTCCCACAACTACAGGAACACCGACAACTACTGCTGCTCCCACAACTACAGAAACACTGACAACTACTGCTGCTCCCGTAACTACAGAAACACTGACAACTACTGCTGCTCCCGTAACTACAGGAACACCGACATCTACTGCTGCTCCAGTAACTACAGAAACACTGACAACTACTGCTGCTCCACTAACTACAGAAACACTGACAACTACTGCTCCAGTAACTACAGGAACACTGACAACTACTGCTGCTCCAGTAATTACAGGAACACTGACAGCTACTGCTGCTCCAGTAACTACAGGAACACCGACAACTACTGCTGCTCCAGTAACTACAGGAACACTGACAAATACTGCTGCTCTAGTAACTACAGGAACACTGACAACTACTGCTGCTCCTACAACTACAGGAATACTGACAACTACTGCTGCTCCAGTAACTACAGGAACACTAACAACTACTGCTGCTCCTATAACTACAGGTATACTGACAACTACTGCTGCTCCTGTAACTACAGGAACAGTGACAACTACTGCTACTCCCACAACTACAGAAACACTGACAACTTTTGCTGCTCCAGTAGCTACAGGAACACTGACAACTACTGCTGCTCCAGTTACTACAGAGACACTGACAACTTTTTCTGTTCCCATAACTACAGGAACACTGACAACTACTGCTGCTCCAATAACTACAGGAACATTGACAGCTACTGCTGGTCCCACAGCTACAGGAACACTGACAACTACTGCTGCTCCCACAACTACAGGAACACTGACAACTACTGCTGCTCCCACAACTACAGGAACACTGACAACTACTGCTGCTCCCACAACTACAGAAACACTGACAACTACTGCTGCTCCAGTAACTACAAAAACACTGACAACTACTGCTGCTCCAGTAAGTACAGGAACACTGACAACTACTGCTGCTCCAATAGCTACAGGAACACTGACAACTACTGCAGCTCCAGTAACTACAGGAACACTGACAACTACTGCTGCTCCCATAACTGCAGGCACAGTGACAACTACTGCTGCTGCCGCAACTACAGGAACACTGAGAACTACTGCTGCTCCCACAACTACAGGAACACCGACAACTACTGCTGCTACCATAACTACAGGAACACTGACAACTACTGCTGCTCTAGTAACTACAGAGACACTGTCAACTACTGCTGTTTCCATAACTACAGGAAGACTGACAACTACTGCAGCTCCAGTAACTACAGGAACACTGACAACTACCGCTGCTCCAGTAACTACAGGAACACTGACAACTACTGCTGCTCCAGTAACTACAGGAACACTGACAACTACTGCTGCTCCCACAACTACAGAAACACTGACAACTACTGCTGCTCGCACAACTACAGGAACACTGACAACTACTGCTGCTCGCACAACTAGAGGAACAGTGACAACTACTACTGCTCCCAAGAGTACAGTAATACTGACAACTACTGCTGCTCCAACAACTACAGAAACACTGACAACTACTGCTGCTCCTGTAACTACTGAAACACTGACAACTACTGCTGCTCCAATAGCTACAGGAACACTGACAACTACTGCTGCTCCAATAACTGCAGGAACACTGACAACTACTGCTGCTCCCACAACTACAGGAACACTGACAACTACTGCTGCTCCAGTTACTACAGGAACACTGACAACTACTGCTGCTCCAGTAACTACAGAATCACTGACAACTACTGCTGCTCCAATAGCTACAGGAACACTGACAACTACTGCTGCTCCAGTAACTACAGGAACACTGACAACTACTGCTGCTCCCATAACTACACGGACACTGACAACTACTGCTGCTCCCATAACTACGGAAACACTGACAACTACTGTTGCTCCCATAAATACAGGAACCGTGACAACTACTGCTGCTCCCTTAACTACAGGAACACTGACAACTACTGCTGCTCCAGTAACTACAGGAACACTGTTAACTGCTGCTGCTCCAGCAACTACAGAGACACTGACAACTACTGCTGGTCCCATAAATACAGGAACACTGACAACTACTGCTGCTCCAGTAACTACAAGAACACTGACAACTACTGCTGCTCCAGTAACTACAGGAACACTGACAACTACTGCTGCTCCAGTAACTACAGGAACACTGACAACTACTGCTGCTCCAGTAACTACAGGAACACAGACAGCTACTGCTGGTCCCACAACTACAGGAACACTGACAACTACTGCTCCTCCCACAACTACAGGAACACTGACAACTACTGCTGCTCCATTAACTACAGAGACACTGACAACTACTGCTGGTCCCATATCTACAGGAACACTGAGAACTACTGCTGCTCCAGTAACTACAGGAACACTGACAACTACTGCTGCTTCAGTAACTACAGGAACACTGACATCTACTGCTGCTCCCACAACTGCAGGAACACTGACAACCACTGCTGCTCCAGTAACTACAGGAACACTGACGACTACTGCTGCTCCCACAACTACAGGAACACTGACAACTACTGCTGCTCCAGTAACTACAGGAACACTGACAACTACTGCTGCTCCAGTAACTACAGGAACACTGACAACTACTGCTGCTCCAGTAACTACAGGAACACTGACAACTACTGCTGCTCCAGTAACTACAGGAACACTGACAACTACTGCTGCTCCAGTAACTACAGGAACACTGACAACTACTGCTGCTCCAATAACTACAGGAACACTGACAGCTACTGCTGGTCCCACAACTACAGGAACACTGACAACTACTGCTGCTCCAGTAACTACAGGAACACTGACAACTACTGCTGCTACCACAACTACAGAAACACTGACAACTACTGCTGCTCCCACAACTACAGAAACACTGACAACTACTGCTGCTCCCGTAACTACAGGAACACTGACAACTACTGCTGCTCCCACAACTACAGAAACACTGACAACTACTGCTGCTCCTGTAACTACAGGAACACTGACAACTAGTGCTGCTCCAGTAACTACAGAAACACTGACAACTACTGCTGCTCCTGTAACTACAGGAACACTGACAACTACTGCTGCTCCAGTAACTACAGAAGCACTGACAACTACTGCTGCTCCAGTAACTACAGAAACACTGACAACTACTGCTGCTCCTATAACTACAGAAACACTGACAACTACTGCTGCTCCAGTAACTACAAGAACACTGACAACTACTGCTGCTCCTATAACTACAGAAAGACTGACAACTACTGCTGCTCCAGTAACTACAAGAACACTGACAACTACTGCTGCTCCCATAACTACACGGACACTGACAACTACTGCTGCTCCCACAACTACAGGAACACTGACATCTACTGCTGCTCCCACAACTGCAGGAACACTGACAACTACTGCTGCTCCAGTAACTACAGGAACATTGACGACTACTGCTGCTCCCACAACTACAGGAACACTGACAACTACTGCTGCTCCAGTAACTACAGGAACACTGACAACTACTGCTGCTCCAGTAACTACAGGAACACTGACAACTACTGCTGCTCCAGTAACTACAGGAACACTGACAACTACTGTTGCTCCAATAACTACAGGAACACTGACAGCTACTGCTGGTCCCACAACTACAGGAACCCTGACAACTACTGCTGCTCCAGTAACTACAGGAACACTGACAACTACTGCTGCTCCCACAACTACAGAAACACTGACAACTACTGCTGCTCCCGTAACTACAGGAACACTGACAACTACTACTGCTCCAGTAACTACAGAAACACTGACAACTACTGCTGCTCCTGTAACTACAGGAACACTGACAACTACTGCTGCTCCAGTAACTACAGAAGCACTGACAACTACTGCTGCTCCAGTAACTACAGAAACACTGACAACTACTGCTGCTCCTATAACTACAGAAACACTGACAACTACTGCTGCTCCAGTAAATACAAGAACACTGACAACTACTGCTGCTCCTATAACTACAGAAACACTGACAACTACTGCTGCTCCAGTAACTACAAGAACACTGACAACATCTGCTGCTCCAATAACTACAGGAACAGTGACAACTACTACTGCTCCAGTAACTACAGGAACACTGACAACTACTGCTACTCCCACAACTACAGAAACACTGACAACTACTGCTTCTCCAGTAACTACAGAAACACTGACAACTATTGCTGCTCCAGTAGCTACAGGAACACTGGCAACTACTGCTGCTCCAGTAACTACAGAGACACTGACAACTTTTGCTGTTCCCTTAACTACAGGAAGACTGACAACTACTGCTGCTCCCATAACTACAGGAACACTGACAACTACTGCTGCTCCCACAACTACAGGAAGACTGAAAACTACTGCTGCTCCAACAACTACAGGAAGACTGACAACTACTGCTGCTCCCATAACTACAGAAAGACTGAAAACTACTGCTGCTCCCACAACTACAGGAACACTGACAACTACTGCTGCTCTAGTAACTACAGAGACACTGTCAACTACTGCTGCTCCAGTAACTACAGAAACACTGACAACTACTGGTGCTCCCATAACTACAGGAACACTGACAACTACTGCTGCTCTAGTAACTACAGAGACACTGTCAACTACTGCTGTTTCCATAACTACAGGAAGACTGACAACTACTGCAGCTCCAGTAACTACAGGAACACTGACAACTACTGCTGCTCCAGTAACTACAGGAACACTGACAACTACTGCTGCTCCAATAACTACAGGAACACTGACAACTACTGCTGCTCCCACAACTACAGGAACACTGACAACTACTGCTGCTCTAGTAACTACAGAGACACTGTCAACTACTGCTGCTCCAGTAACTACAGAAACACTGACAACTACTGGTGCTCCCATAACTACAGGAACACTGACAACTACTGCTGCTCCCGTAACTACAGGAACACTGACAACTACTGCTGCTCCCACAACAACAGAAACACTGACAACTACTGCTGCTCCTGTAACTACAGGAACACTGACAACTAGTGCTGCTCCAGTAACTACAGAAACACTGACAACTACTGCTGCTCCTGTAACTATAGGAACACTGACAACTACTGCTGCTCCAGTAACTACAGAAGCACTGACAACTACTGCTGCTCCAGTAACTACAGAAACACTGACAACTACTGCTGCTCCTATAACTACAGAAACACTGACAACTACTGCTGCTCCAGTAACTACAAGAACACTGACAACTACTGCTGCTCCTATAACTACAGAAAGACTGACAACTACTGCTGCTCCAGTAACTACAAGAACACTGACAACTACTGCTGCTCCCATAACTACACGGACACTGACAACTACTGCTGCTCCCACAACTACAGGAACACTGACATCTACTGCTGCTCCCACAACTGCAGGAACACTGACAACTACTGCTGCTCCAGTAACTACAGGAACATTGACGACTACTGCTGCTCCCACAACTACAGGAACACTGACAACTACTGCTGCTCCAGTAACTACAGGAACACTGACAACTACTGCTGCTCCAGTAACTACAGGAACACTGACAACTACTGCTGCTCCAGTAACTACAGGAACACTGACAACTACTGTTGCTCCAATAACTACAGGAACACTGACAGCTACTGCTGGTCCCACAACTACAGGAACCCTGACAACTACTGCTGCTCCAGTAACTACAGGAACACTGACAACTACTGCTGCTCCCACAACTACAGAAACACTGACAACTACTGCTGCTCCCGTAACTACAGGAACACTGACAACTACTACTGCTCCAGTAACTACAGAAACACTGACAACTACTGCTGCTCCTGTAACTACAGGAACACTGACAACTACTGCTGCTCCAGTAACTACAGAAGCACTGACAACTACTGCTGCTCCAGTAACTACAGAAACACTGACAACTACTGCTGCTCCTATAACTACAGAAACACTGACAACTACTGCTGCTCCAGTAAATACAAGAACACTGACAACTACTGCTGCTCCTATAACTACAGAAACACTGACAACTACTGCTGCTCCAGTAACTACAAGAACACTGACAACATCTGCTGCTCCAATAACTACAGGAACAGTGACAACTACTACTGCTCCAGTAACTACAGGAACACTGACAACTACTGCTACTCCCACAACTACAGAAACACTGACAACTACTGCTTCTCCAGTAACTACAGAAACACTGACAACTATTGCTGCTCCAGTAGCTACAGGAACACTGGCAACTACTGCTGCTCCAGTAACTACAGAGACACTGACAACTTTTGCTGTTCCCTTAACTACAGGAAGACTGACAACTACTGCTGCTCCCATAACTACAGGAACACTGACAACTACTGCTGCTCCCACAACTACAGGAAGACTGAAAACTACTGCTGCTCCAACAACTACAGGAAGACTGACAACTACTGCTGCTCCCATAACTACAGGAACACTGACAACTACTGCTGCTCCTATAACTACAGGAACACTGACAACTACTGCTGCTCCCATAACTACAGGAACACTGACAACTACTGCTGCTCTAGTAACTACAGAGACACTGTCAACTACTGCTGCTCCAGTAACTACAGAAACACTGACAACTACTGGTGCTCCCATAACTACAGGAACACTGACAACTACTGCTGCTCTAGTAACTACAGAGACACTGTCAACTACTGCTGCTCCAGTAACTACAGAAACACTGACAACTACTGGTGCTCCCATAACTACAGGAACACTGACAACTACTGCTGCTCTAGTAACTACAGAGACACTGTCAACTACTGCTGTTTCCATAACTACAGGAAGACTGACAACTACTGCAGCTCCAGTAACTACAGGAACACTGACAACTACTGCTGCTCCAGTAACTACAGGAACACTGACAACTACTGCTGCTCCAATAACTACAGGAACACTGACAACTACTGCTGCTCCCACAACTACAGGAACACTGACAACTACTGCTGCTCTAGTAACTACAGAGACACTGTCAACTACTGCTGCTCCAGTAACTACAGAAACACTGACAACTACTGCTGCTCTAGTAACTACAGAGACACTGTCAACTACTGCTGCTCCAGTAACTACAGAAACACTGACAACTACTGGTGCTCCCATAACTACAGGAACACTGACAACTGCTGCTGCTCTAGTAACTACAGAGACACTGTCAACTACTGCTGTTTCCATAACTACAGGAAGACTGACAACTACTGCTGCTCCCATAACTACAGGAACACTGACAACTACTGCAGCTCCAGTAACTACAGGAACACTGACAACTACTGCTGCTCCAGTTACTACAGGAACACTGACAACTACTGCTGCTCCAATAACTACAGGAACACTGACAACATCTGCTGCTCCAATAACTACAGGAACACTGACAACTACTGCTGCTCCTATAACTACAGGAACACTGACAACTACTGCTGCTCCAGTAACTACAGAAACACTGACAACTACTGCTGCTCCAACAACTACGGAGACGCTGACAACCACTGCTGCTCCAGTAACTACAGAGACACTGACAACTACTGCTGCTCCAGTAACTACAGGAACACTGACAACTACTGCTGCTCCCGTAACTACAGGAACACTGACAACTACTGCTGCTCCCACAACTACAGAAACACTGACAACTACTGCTGCTCCTGTAACTACAGGAACACTGACAACTAGTGCTGCTCCAGTAACTACAGAAACACTGACAACTACTGCTGCTCCAGTAACTACAGGAACACTGACAACTACTGCTGCTCCCGTAACTACAGGAACACTGACAACTACTGCTGCTCCCACAACTACAGAAACACTGACAACTACTGCTGCTCCTGTAACTACAGGAACACTGACAACTAGTGCTGCTCCAGTAACTACAGAAACACTGACAACTACTGCTGCTCCAGTAACTACAAGAACACTGACAACTACTGCTGCTCCTATAACTACAGAAACACTGACAACTACTGCAGCTCCAGTAACTACAAGAACACTGACAACTACTGCTGCTCCCATAACTACACGGACACTGACAACTACTGCTGCTCCCACAACTACGGAATTACAGACCACTACTGCTGGTCCCATAAATACAGGAACAGTGACAACTACTACTGCTCCAGTAACTACAGGAACACTGACAACTACTGCTACTCCCACAACTACAGAAACACTGACAACTACTGCTTCTCCAGTAACTACAGAAACACTGACAACTATTGCTGCTCCAGTAGCTACAGGAACACTGACAACTACTGCTGCTCCAGTAACTACAGAGACACTGACAACTTTTGCTGTTCCCTTAACTACAGGAAGACTGACAACTACTGCTGCTCCCATAACTACAGGAACACTGACAACTACTGCTGCTCCCACAACTACAGGAAGACTGAAAACTACTGCTGCTCCCACAGCTACAGGAACACTGACAACTACTGCTGCTCTAGTAACTACAGAGACACTGTCAACTACTGCTGCTCCAGTAACTACAGAAACACTGACAACTACTGGTGCTCCCATAACTACAGGAACACTGACAACATCTGCTGCTCCAATAACTACAGGAACACTGACAACTACTGCTGCTCCCACAACTACAGGAACACTGACAACTACTGCTGCTCTAGTAACTACAGAGACACTGTCAACTACTGCTGCTCTAGTAACTACAGAGACACTGTCAACTACTGCTGTTTCCATAACTACAGGAAGACTGACAACTACTGCAGCTCCAGTAACTACAGGAACACTGACAACTACTGCTGCTCCCATAACTACAGGAACACTGACAACTACTGCTGCTCTAGTAACTACAGAGACACTGTCAACTACTGCTGCTCCAGTAACTACAGAAACACTGACAACTACTGGTGCTCCCATAACTACAGGAACACTGACAACATCTGCTGCTCCAATAACTACAGGAACACTGACAACTACTGCTGCTCCCACAACTACAGGAACACTGACAACTACTGCTGCTCTAGTAACTACAGAGACACTGTCAACTACTGCTGCTCTAGTAACTACAGAGACACTGTCAACTACTGCTGTTTCCATAACTACAGGAAGACTGACAACTACTGCAGCTCCAGTAACTACAGGAACACTGACAACTACTGCTGCTCCAGTAACTACAGGAACACTGACAACTACTGCTGCTCCAATAACTACAGGAACACTGACAACATCTGCTGCTCCAATAACTACAGGAACACTGACAACTACTGCTGCTCCCACAACTACAGGAACACTGACAACTACTGCTGCTCTAGTAACTACAGAGACACTGTCAACTACTGCTGCTCCAGTAACTACAGAAACACTGACAACTACTGGTGCTCTAGTAACTACAGAGACACTGTCAACTACTGCTGATTCCATAACTACAGGAAGACTAACAACTACTGCTGCTCCCATAACTACAGGAACACTGACAACTACTGCAGCTCCAGTAACTACAGGAACACTGACAACTACTGCTGCTCCAGTAACTACAGGAACACTGACAACTACTGCTGCTCCAATAACTACAGGAACACTGACAACATCTGCTGCTCCAATAACTACAGGAACACTGACAACTACTGCTGCTCCTATAACTACAGAAACACTGACAACTACTGCTGCTCCAGTAACTACAGAAACACTGACAACTACTGCTGCTCCAACAACTACGGAGACGCTGACAACCACTGCTGCTCCAGTAACTACAGAGACACTGACAACTACTGCTGCTCCAGTAACTACAGAAACACTGACAACTACTGCTGCTCCAACAACTACGGAGACGCTGACAACCACTGCTGCTCCAGTAACTACAGAGACGCTGACAACCACTGCTGCTCCAGTAACTACAGAGTCACCATCTGTTACTAACGTCCCCTTCAGGTTTACCATTTGGAATATGCCTTATGATGAGAGACTTTCACAGCCAAATAATGAATATTACTTTACCTTCAAAAATCAGGTCCAGGCCATTGTGAGTATACAGTTGTAGTGATATCACCTGACTATTAGATATAAGTACATATCACCCCTTTTGGGGGTTTGGGTACTGTAACCTATACATATTATACAGGTACATAACATTATATACGGGGGTTGGTCTGCGGGGTGTGATGTCACTGATATCCTGTTATGTTCCTCCTGCAGGCCCTCCCGGTGATCAGGAGGAGTTACCCCTTCTGTCTACTTGTGATAACAATCTCATTCAGGTAAGTGTTGTTTATAGTGACGATTATATATAATAGTATATGAAACAGGAGCGGAACCTGGAGGACGAGGAGCTGAATAGACACGCAGGAGCTGATTGTAGGATCCTCCATTCATAAAACAGGCAACAAGTTCTACTGATAGTGACTTTTGTTTCGCTCTCAGTAATTGTGTGATCTTCAACAATTATGGCGTCCTTCTAAGCCAAATCATCAGACAAAAATGCCGTTTTGAAGCCGCCGGTCTGAGATTTCCCTGAAGTTGGGTCAGACAATAAAGGGTATAAAGTAACTTTCAGATGTAACATTTTGGCCGGCTGTGATACAAGAGATTCCTACAGCAAGGCTACAAAGATGAGACACAAAGGTGACATTTCTGCTCACCAGGTCAACAAAAAAGGGTCTTAACTAGAGATGAGCGAACGTACTCGTCCGAGCTTGATACTCATTCGAGTATTAGCGTGTTCGAGATGCTCGTTACTCGAGGCGAGTACCACGCGATGTTCGAGTTACTTTCACTTTCATCTCTGAGACGTTAGCGCGCTTTTCTGGCCAATTGAAAGACAGGGAAGGCATTACAACTTCCCCCTGCATCGTTCAAGCCCTATACCACCCCCCTGCTGTGAGTGGCTGGGGAGATCAGGTGTCACCCAAGTATAAAAATCGGCCCCTCCCGCGGCTCGCCTCAGATGCGTTGTGACATAGCTGTGGGACAGTGCTGTTGGTGCCGGAGCTGCTGTAGGGAGAGTGTTAGGAGTTAGTGTAGGCTTCAAGAACCCCAACGTTCCTTCTTAGGGCCACATCTAACAGTGTGCAGTAGTGTGGAGGCTGCTTTTAGCAGTGTTGCACTTTTTTTTTTTTTTTGGTATATCGGCCGTGCAGAGCATTGCGCCCTGCAGTAATACTCCAGGGAGAGAATTGTGTAGGCAGGGCCAGAAGACATATATTATAGCTTGAATATACGCAGTGGTCCTTTGGAAAAAAATCTTGAAAAAAATCTATTTGGCCTGCCTGTCACTGTGCTCAGTGTTCTGGGTCTGTGTCTGCTGGGGGTAGTAGTTCTCCAAATAAATACGCAGCCAGCTAAGTGTTACAGCAAGCTTGCGCCAAATTATTTCCTGGCTCTGAAATCACCGGTCTGTTGCAGTTAATAACAGTGCAACACTGCAGTTCCGTCACACAGTCTAGGGAGAGAATTGTGTAGGCAGAGCCAGAAGACATATATTATAGCTTGAATATACGCAGTGGTCCTTTGGAAAAAAATCTTGAAAAAAATTCTATTTGGCCTGCCTGTCACTCTGCTCAGTGTTCTGGGTCTGTGTCTGCTGGGTGTAGTAGTTCTACAGATAAATACGCAGCCAGCTAAGTGTTACAGCAGGCTTGCGGCAAATTATTTCCTGGCGTTCCGTAAGCGAACTCAGCCTCCAACCACAGGCCAATAAGCGGCACATTTAATTACAGTGTTGTGTTTCTGCATTCCTGGTAATACAGCATGCTGAGGGGTAGGGGTAGGCCTAGAGGACGTGGGCGCGGCCGAGGACGCCCTAGTCCGGGTGTGGGCACAGGGCGATCTCCTGATCCAGGTGTATCGCAGCCGACTGCTGCGAGATTAGGAGAGAGGCACGTTTCTGGCGTCCCCACATTCATAGCACATTTAATGGGTCCACGCGGTAGACCTTTATTAGAAAATGAGCAGTGTGAGCAGGTCCTGTCGTGGATGGCAGAAAGTGCTTCCAGCAACCTATCGTCCACCCAGAGTTCTGCGCCGTCCACTGCTGCAACTCAGAATCCTCTGGCTGCTGCTCCTCCTTCCTCCCAGCCTCCTCACTCCATGAAAATGAGACATTCTGAGGAGCGGGCAGACTCCCAGGAACTGTTCTCGGGCCCCTGCTCAGATTGGGCAGCTGTGGTTCCTCTCCCACCAGAGGAGTTTATCGTGACTGATGCCCAACCATTGCAAAGTTCCCGGGGTCCGGGGGATGAGGCTGGGGACTTCCGGCAACTGTCTCAAGACCTTTCAGTGGGTGAGGAGGCCGATGATGATGAGACACAGTTGTCTATCAGTGAGGTAGTAGTAAGGGCATTAAGTCCGAGGGAGGAGCGCACAGAGGATTCTGAGGAAGAGCAGCAGGACAATGAGGTGACTGACCCCACCTGGTTTGCTACGCCTACTGAGGACAGGTCTTCAGAGGGGGAGGCAAGGGCAGCAGCAGGGCAGGTTGGAAGAGGCAGTGCGGTGGCCAGGGGTAGAGGCAGGGCCAGACCGAATAATCCACCAACTGTTTCCCAAAGCGCCCCCTCGCGCCATGCCACCCTGCAGAGGCCGAGGAGCTCAAAGGTCTGTCAGTTTTTCACTGAGAGTGCAGACGACCGACGAACAGTGGTGTGCGACCTTTGTCGCGCCAAGATCAGCCGGGGAGCCACCACCACCAGCCTCACCACCACCAGCATGCGCAGACATGATGGCCAAGCACCCCACAAGGTGGGACGAAGGCCGTTCACCGCCTCCGGTTTGCACCGCTGCCTCTCCCCCTGTGCCCCAACCTGCCACTGAGATCCAACCCCGCTCTGAGGACACAGGCACTACCGTCTCCTGGCCTGCACCCACACCCTCACCTCCGCTGTCCTCGGCCCCATCCAGCAATGTCTGTCAGCGCAGCGTCCAGCCGTCGCTAGCGCAAGTGTTGGAGCGCAAGCGCAAGTACGCCGCCACGCACCCGCACGCTCAAGCGTTAAACGTGCACGTAGCCAAATTTATCAGCCTGGAGATGCTGCCGTATAGGGTTGTGGAAACGGAGTCCTTCAAAAGTATGATGGCGGCGGCGGCCCCGCGCTACTCAGTTCCCAGTCGCCACTACTTTTCCCGATGTGCCGTCCCAGCCCTGCACGACCACGTCTCCTGCAACATTGTACGCGCCCTCACCAACGCGGTTACTGCCAACGGACACGTGGACAAGCACAGGCGGGCAGGGCCACTATATCTCCCTGACGGCACATTGGGGAATTTAGTGGAGGCTGGGACAGAGTCAGAGCCTGGGACCGCTCACGTCCTACCCACCCGCAGAATTGCGGGCCACAGCTCGGTGGTGGTATCTGCGGCGGTGTATGCTTCCTCCACTAAAGCACCTTCCTCCTCCTCCTCCTCCTCCAACGCAACCTCTGTCTCGCAATCAAGATGTGTCAGCAGCAGCAGCACGTCGCCATCAGTCGGTGTCGCTCGTCGTGGCAGCACAGCGGTGGGCAAGCGTCAGCAGGCCGTGCTGAAACTACTCAGCTTAGGAGATAAGAGGCACACGGCCCACGAATTGCTGCAGGGTCTGACAGAGCAGACCGACCGCTGGCTTGCGCCGCTGAGCCTCCAACCGGGCATGGTCGTGTGTGACAACGGCCGTAACCTGGTGGTGGCTCTGCAGCTCGGCAGCCTCACGCACGTGCCATGCCTGGCCCACGTCTTTAATTTGGTGGTTCAGCGCTTTCTGAAAAGCTACCCACACTTGTCAGACCTGCTCGGAAAGGTGCGCCGGCTCTGCGCACATTTCCGCAAGTCCCACATGGACGCTGCCACCCTGCGCACCCTGCAACATCGGTTTAATCTGCCAGTGCACCGACTGCTGTGCGACGTGCCCACACGGTGGAACTCTACGCTCCACATGTTGGCCAGGCTCTATGAGCAGCGTAGAGCTATAGTGGAATACCAACTCCAACATGGGCGGCGCAGTGGGAGTCAGCCTCCTCAATTATTTTCAGAAGAGTGGGCCTGGTTGGCAGACATCTGCCAGGTCCTTCGAAACTTTGAGGAGTCTACCCAGGTGGTGAGCGGCGATGCTACAATCATTAGCGTCACCATTCCTCTGCTATGCCTCTTGAGAAGTTCCCTGCAAAGCATAAAGGCAGACGCTTTGCACTCGGAAACAGAGCCGGGGGAAGACAGTATGTCGCTGGATAGTCAGAGCACCCTCCTGTCTATATCTCAGCGCGGTGAGGAGGAGGAGGAAGATGAGGAGGAGGGGGAAGACACAGCTTGGCCCACTGGTGAGGGTACACATGCTGCTGGCCTGTCATCCTTTCAGCGTGTATGGCCTGAGGAGGAGGAGGAGGAGGAGGATCCTGAAAGTGATCTTCCTAGTGAGGACAGCCATGTGTTGCGTACAGGTACCCTGGCACACATGGCTGACTTCATGTTAGGATGCCTTTCTCGTGACCCTCGCGTTACACGCATTCTGGCCACTACGGATTACTGGGTGTACACACTGCTCGACCCACGGTATAAGGAGAACCTTTCCACTCTCATACCTGAAGAGGAAAGGGGTTCGAGAGTGTTGCTATACCACAGGACCCTGGCGGACAAACTGATGGTAAAATTCCCATCCGACAGCGCTAGTGGCCGAAGCCGCAGTTCCGAGGGCCAGGTAGCAGGGAAGGCGCGGAGATCAGGCAGCATGTACAGCACAGGCAGGCCAACACTCTTTAAGGCCCTTGACAGCTATATGGCTCCCCAGCAAGACTGTGTCACCGCTCCCCAGTCACGGCTGAGTCGGCGGGAGCACTGCAAAAGGATGGTGAGGGAGTACGTAGCCGATCGCACGACCGTCCTCCGTGACGCCTCTGCCCCCTACAACTACTGGGTGTCGAAGCTGGACACGTGGCCTGAACTCGCGCTGTATGCCCTGGAGGTGCTTGCTTGTCCTGCGGCTAGCGTCTTGTCAGAGAGGGTGTTTAGTGCAGCTGGGGGAATCATCACGGATAAGCGTACCCGCCTGTCAACCGACAGTACCGACAGGCTTACACTCATCAAGATGAACAAAGCCTGGATTTCCCCAGACTTCTCTTCTCCACCAGCGGACAGCAGCGATACCTAAGCAATACGTAGGCTGCACCCGCGGATGGAAGCATCGTTCTGTATCCCCATCAAAAACGGGGACCTTTTCGCTTCATCAATCTGTGTATAATATTCCTCCTCCTCCTCCTGCTCCTCCTCCTGAAACCTCACGTAATCACGCCGAACGGGCAATTTTTCTTAGGCCCACAAGGCTCACTCATATAATTTTTCTAAACAATTTTTATACGTTTCAATTCTCATTAAAACGTTGAAACTTTCACCTCCACCAATTTTTATTTTAACTGGGCTGCCTCCTGGTCTAGTTACCAATTAAGCCACATTAACCAAAGCGATTAATGGGTTTCACCTGCCCTCTTGGTTGGCCATGGGCAATTTTTCTGAGGTACATTAGTACTGTTGATACAGCAATTTTTGTGGCCCTCGCCTACAGTGTAATCAAATTAATTTTTAGCCCACCTGCATTACAGCTGACGTTACATCAGCTGTGCTGGGCACTGCAATGGGATATATTTATGTACCGCCGGTGCGTTCCAGGGAGCCACCCATGCTGTGGGTCCACAGGGAGTTGTAAATGCATCTGTGTCCACTTCTAAAGAACCCCAGTCTGACTGGGGCATGCAGTGTGGGCCGAAGTCCACCTGCATTTCATCTGACGTTAGCTCTGCTGTCCAGGGCACTGCAATGGGATACATTTATGTACAGCGGGTGGGTTCCAGGGAGCCACCCATGCTGTGGGTGCACACGGAATTCCCATTGCGGAGTTGTACCTGCCCGTGACTATTTATAAAAAAACGCGGTCTGACTGGGGCATGCAGACACCTTGACAGAAGGAATAGTGTGTGGCACATAGGTTCCCCATTGCTATGCCCACGTGTGCAGCTCCAGATGGAGGTGGCACAGGATTGGATTTCTAATTGCTTCTGTACAGCATTGTGGACTACCGCCCCGCCCCTTGTAAAGAGGGTCACTGCCTTGCCGTGCCAACCCTCTGCAGTGTGTGCCTGCGGTTCCTCTGGTAGACGCACTTATAAATAGACATGAGTGTGGCGTAACATGAGGGCAGCTGAAGGCTGCGCAGGGACAGTTTGGTGTGCGCTGTGGACAATGGGTCGTGCGGGGAGGGGGGGGGGGGTTGGTCTGCATGTAACCCAGGAGAAGTGGCAGCGGAGTGTCATGCAGGCAGTGATTGTGCTGGAGGTAGTGTGGTGCTTAGCTAAGGTATGCATTGCTAATGAGGGCTTTTCAGAAGTAAAAGTTGTTGGGGGGGGGGCCCACTCTTGCCGCTATTGTGGCTTAATAGTGGGACCTGGGAACTTGAGATGCAGCCCAACATGTAGCCCCTCGCCTGCCCTATCCGTTTCTGTGTCGTTCCCATCACTTTCTTGAATTGCCCCGATTTTCACAAATGAAAACCTTAGCGAGCATCGACTATATACAAAAATGCTCGGGTCGCCCATTGACTTCAATGGGGTTCGTTACTCAAAACGAACCCTCGAGCATCGCGAAAAGTTCGTCTCGAGTAACGAGCACCCGAGCATTTTGGTGCTCGCTCATCTCTCTTAACGTTTCTTCTAATTATAGTAGAACTTTCATCTTGGGCTCGGAAGCCTACGGAGCACACAATTAATAAGAAGTATATTTTATAATAAAATATTACATTCTTCCCTTCAAGGTCACATAATGTAAAGTTTGACATTGAATATCTTAAAAAGTGTAATTTCATTTTTTTGGAATAAAGTATATAAAAAAGGTAAATCCCAGCTCTCCCTGGCCAAATTTAATTTTGGCATGCCTCTGGGAACAGGATTCAAAAAATATCAAAGGTATTGTTGTACCTTGACGCCACCGGAATTGTTGGGTGTAGCCAAGTGTTACAACACCACCATAACCTGATTGGCTGGAATCAGCCCTCCACCGCTGTGATTTTGTGCAGGGCTCCTGAGACTGCTGTCAGACAGCTGTGGTGAGTAATCCTGCTGCAGCGACGGCGCTTCTCGTCGCCTCCTCCTCGTATCGCTTCAGTCATGTCTGGCATCTGCAGCAGCGGTGGCTGCGGTGGCGGGGGTTCACACTCCAGGGAAGACTACACACTTTGCTGCAGCATTGGTGCTTCTCGTTGCCTCCTCCTTGTATTGCCTTAGCCAGTAAGGCTGCGGCAGCAACTTGGGCGACGGGGTCCACACTCCAAGGGAGACTACACATGGGAGGCTACGTCCTATCGGCAGCGCCAGCTGCTGTGGGGGAGGGGGTTCAGCACCGGTGGCTAAGGAGCGTGGAAGAAGTTTGTGGTGGGATGCAGGGTTAGGGTTAGTTTAACCCCTTAGTGACCAAGCCTTGTTTGCGCCTTAATGACCAGGCCAAATCTTGGAAATCTGACATGTGTCAGTTTAGCATAGAATGACTCCGTAAATGATTTGCATATCCCAGTGATTCGGACATTGTTTTTTCGCCACATGTTGTCCTTCATTTAGGTGGTGAAAATAGTCCAATATAATTTGTGTATATTTATTAAAAGCGCCAAAATTGGGAACATTTTGAAAAAATTATCGTTTTTTCACATTTTTAATTGTAATATATCAAATATGTACAAACATACGGTACAAACCTTTGCTAAGATATAGATTTCCATCTGTTTACTGTATTCTTTTATGTTTTTTTTAACCATTTAGGAGACGTACAGATGTAACATTACTTTTCAGCATTTTGAGGGACATTTTGCATTCCTACAGCAAGCCAAGATTGCAAAGGCTCATGGGTGTCAGAATGATTGAGACCCCCACAAATGACCCCATTTTATAAACTACACCCCTTAATGTATTCACTGAGGGGTGTCAGGAGTATTCTGACCCCACAGATTTTTTTCAGGAATTAATTTAATTTAGAGGAGAAAAAGTAAAATTTCATATTTTTGCAAATATGTCATTTTAAAGACATATTTTTTTCCTATAGTTTACATGAAAATAAGGATTTACACCCCAAAATGGATCCCCCTGTTTGTCCCGTGTTCAGAAATATACCCATTGTGGCCCTAATATTATATCTGAGTCCACAACGGGGCCCAAAATGAAAGGAGTAGTCAGTGTCCTTTTAGGCCCCATTGCACACTTGTAGGGTTCTTGAATGCCCAAAACAATAGAAAACCCCCACAAATGACCCCATTTTGAAAACTAGACCCCTTTATGAATTCATCTAGGGGTGTACTGCGTATTTTGACATCATAGTTTTTGAATAAATTCAAGCAAAGCAAAAGGAAAAAATTGTGATTTTCATTTTTTTGGCAATTCTGTCATTTTAAAAACAGCTTTTTTTGTACAGCACACATGTGAAGGAAGAATTGGACCCCAAAATAGATCCCCCTGTTTGTGCTGTTTTCAGAAATATACCGATTGTGGCCCTAATCTTATGTCTGGATGCACAACAGGGCCCAAAATGAAAGGAGCAGTCGGTAGCTTTTAGAACATAAATTTTTTGCCCCATTGCCCACTTCTAGAGCCCTTGAGCGGCCAAAACTATAGAGAACCCCACAGATGACCCCATTTTGAAAACTAGACTCCTTAACGCGTTCATCTAGGGGTGTACTGCGTATTTTAACCCTACAATTTTTAAATAGATCTAAGCAAAGCAGTAAGAAAAAAATTACGATTTTCATTTTTTGGGCAATTGTTTCAATTTAAAAACTGTTTTTTTTGTCCAGCACAAATATAAATGAAGACATTCACCCCAAAATGGATCCCCCTGTTTGTCCGGTGTTCAGAAACATACCCATTGTGGCCCCAATCTACTTACAGGACACATGGCTAGGCCCATAATGGAGGGAACACCCGTTGGATTGCAGGCCACAACTGAACAAATTCCAGGCCCCGTTGCCCACTTATAGAGCCATTGAGCGGCCAAAACGATAAGGAACCCCCTCAAATGACCCCGTTTTGAAAACTAGACCCCTTAACGAATTCATCTAGGGGTGTACTGTGTATTTTGACCCTACAGAATTTGAATGAATCTAAGCAAAGCAGAAGGAAAAAATTATGATTTAAAACTTTTTGCCAATTTTGTCAATTTAAAAACATTTTTTTTGTACAGTGTACATAGGAATGAAGACGTTTACCCCAAAATAGATCCCCCTGTTTGTCCTGTGTTCAGAAATATACCCATTGTGGCCCTAATCTACTTACAGGACCCATAGCTAGGCCTATAATGGAGGGAACACCGTTAAATTGCTGGGCACAACTGAATAAATTCCGGGCCCCATTGCTCACTTCTACGAAAAAAAATTGACTCCCTAAAAATATTTCCCCCTCCCCACACACTCCGCGCCCTTTTCAGCGTTCACTAAATCTTAGATAAAAGTAATAATGTGAATTATTAATGTGGTATTTCCGAAGACAGGGGTAATTACGGTGGCTGGTTGGGATGGGTACATGGGGCAATAAAACCGTCTATCCCCCCTCCTCTCATGCTTTTTTGTGGGGTATTTTTTGACCTTAGTGGCAGGAATGGGGTATAAAAAGTGGCGCTCTGTGAGTCTTCGTATGTTTGCTGGGGTGCGGCGGTCTCATGCAGAAGGCGCTCAACAAGCTCCTCCTGGACTGCAGGAAGGCGAGCGTTCCCGGGGCTTCTTGTAAATTGCGTATTACAGGTAGCGGTCTGAATAACGCCGGGCTCACACGGCCGTATTGGTTATCCGCTTGGGGTGGCCCGCAATGGATCCCAGCTGTGAGCCCGGCCGTGGCCCTGTGTACAGCCGCGTAATGTACTGCGCATAACTGCCTACTGACACAGGCATTTTTCTTTGCATTTCCCACACCGGTGCTTAGCGATGACGCGGGTACCCGCAGCCCGTATACAACGTAGTTGCGTATGGGCTGCTGGTATATCCACGACCATGGAGCACAATAGGCTCTATGCTGCGGATATCCGCAGTAATATAGAACCTGCTGCGTTCTCTTTTCTGTGAGTGGATTACGCAATTCCGACCTGCTAAGGTGAGCGGAATTGTGTAATCCAATGCGATTGATCTGCGTATTACTGCGGATCAGACGCATGCGGAATCTGTAATTCCTATCTGGTCATGTGAGACCGACCTATGTTAGATCGCTACTTTTTTATCACGTGACCGGGGACCGCTCAACGAGGCCACCCGTCACTGCTCCAGGCTCTCTGTGACCGACGGTCGCCGAGAGCAAGGAGATTTAAACTTTCCTGGGCTCCCCGACTCCTGTGCATGAGTCCGGCATTTTGCCGGCGGTCGCATGTGCAGAATCCGGGAAGGTTCACGGAGGAGGATCGCGTCGGGGTTCAAATACGGAGGCCTCCAGTAAAAAGTTTCCTCTCCTCTCACCAATCGCATTGGTGAGGGGAGATGAGACTTCAATTTTTAAAAAACTTTTACGTGACCGCCATTATCACCAGGAACCGCTCTCCCCACCCCACCCCCCGTGAAATCTTCAGGCTCTTGGCTCAGTTTTGTAGCCAGGAGCAGGCAGAATTTAAATTATCCGGGCAATCCACAGCTATTGTGCATGCGTTCGCCATTTTGGCGAAGGGCGTGTGCACAGAAGTTGGGGTAAGGTCCGCGGATAAATCCGGGGGCCTTATGTACATACTTTCATCCTCTCGCACAGATATGATCCGTGAGGAGAGATGAAACGTAAGCTTTTTAAACTTTTTTTTAACTTTTTAAAACTTTTTTAAATGTTTTTTTTTTTTTTTTAACTTTCTTACACTTTTTTTTTACTTTAAATGATCACTGTTATCCATTGGATAACAGTGATCATGTCCCCAGTGAAATCTCTCTGCTCCTGTGCAGGGGATTTCAGGTCCCAGAACACCGGGACATCACGGAGGACCTGAGGATCCGATCCATGAGGGGAGGTGAAACTTGTACTTTTTAAAAACTTTTTAAAACTTTTTCGTGATCTGGATAGCGGTGATCACGGGCCTGGGGACCGCTCACCATGGTCCCCGGTAACATCTCCTGGCTCCCAGCTACCTTCAGGAGCCGGGAGCCAGAGGATTTAGAATTTGTCGGGGCTCCAAACCTTCTGCGCATGCGCGTGACGTAATTTGTCTGGCGCGCATGCGCAGAAGAGTGGGGACAGGTCCCGGGGTACCCCCCTCACCGCAGAACACCTCAGAGAAGATGGGTGAGTAATTTCAGCTGCCCTTATGCATACCGATCCATCAGGGCAGCTGAATCTTTAACTTTTTAAAACTTTTTTTTCACTTAATTGTGATCGGCGCTATCCATTGGATAGGGCCAATCGCATTGCTGGGTGGAACTGCCCACAGCCCAGGATGACAGCTCCATGCTGTCGGCTACCTGCGGGCACCGACAGCATGGAGCTGTCACGTCCAGAGCCCACGTGGCTTTATTCCCGGCAGGACACGTTTTTACGTCCTCAGGGAATAAAGCCCACTTGGGCAGGATGTAAAAACACTGTGGGCTGGTCATAACTCTCCATCACAGCACTAACTCCTTCCACGCTCAGGTAATCAGGAGCTTTGCAGCCAATCAGGCACAAGGGGCATCAGCCACTGTCACATAGTCTAACAGTTGACTACACCCAACACTTCCAGTGGCGTCAAGATACAACAGCATCGCTGTCCACTTCCTGCAGAAATCAGTTCAATGCACAAGCATGCTGGCCTGGAAAAATGCTGATCATTGGAAGTTCTGGGCAAGGACTGGCCATCAACAGTTTACAACTGGCCAACCCCTTTAAGGAAGCTGCTGCCAATGTTGTGATTCGTGATCAAATTATTTATGATTAGTTTAGTAAAGTAATTAAAAAGGATTATTTACATATATATTTACTACATTCTACATTTTATAATGTGAACACAACATTGTAGACAGATTGAACATTCCAAGAGAACCAGTTCTCACTGAGGAGAATCCACGTACTGCACTAAAAACCGCATTTAACTCCGTATCAGCTGCGGATTAGGGCTCAGGACTCTGAGGTGAGAGAAGCGGGGTCACCGGCTCAAACCAAGTCAACATCTGCACCCACAGGATATTAGACAAGGCGTCTGATGCAGATTTTGCAGGGGATTTTTCTACTGCAGAAAATCTACACACTTGCGCTACATGTGAACGTACCCTAAAGGACTCCTGGTCCCTCCGTCGGATGCAGTTCATCTCAGTCCCTGTTCCTTCCATCTGATCAGGGGGTTGAACGCCTGAGTCCAGTTTGGTTGTGCCACCCATCCGATGAGGGTCGGATGCCTGAGTCATGTTCCGTCCATTCCTTCTGTCCAATGGTGGTTCGGACATTGAAGGCCTGCAGTCCTGTCTGGTACGTTATCCCATCTGCGGTGTGTTTGTCGTCTATGCAGACGTCTGTGTGCTGCTAACCTGTGGGGCTTATCCACATCTGTCTAGTTTGTCAGCCTTTCCATCTTCTATACTCTATCTCTGTTCTCCGTCTAGGGACAGACTAGGTCCTTAGGTACGAGATGTGGGGCTGCTCTTATCAGGGCAATCGCCTAGCTTTTGGGCAGGATCAGACACATCAAAGTTGGTTAGGGATAACTTTTCCTCTTTGTATACAGGTGTTAGTAAGTAGGTGTAGTCCATCTTGGACCTTAATATGTCCAGTGCCATGACCCCTTCGTGGTTCTGTTCATACAAGTCAGGTGGTGAATAAGCCTTGTATGAACGTAACAAGTGTTCTCCATCAGCAGCAAAATGAGTCCAAGATGAAAGTTCTACTAGAATTAGAGGCATAAAGTTATGATTTTTTTTGTTGACCCGCTGAGCGTAAATCTCACATTTTTTCTCAAGTTTGCAGCCCTACAGCATGAATACCGTGTAGTACCGAGGGATAACATTTCACATCTGTAAATTACTTAGTGCCCTCTACCATCCTACACAATTTCATGGAAGTCTGAGATGGCCTGGTTGGAACTGTTATGATTTGGCATGGCATGGTTCTGTATTACTCAGACTAGAGCTGAGCGAGCACGCTCGTTTAAGGCTGCTGCTCGAGCGAGTAGCAGTCTTATCGAGTAACTCTGTACTTGCCCGAGCAGCATGCGGGGGGGGGGGGGGGCGGGGGGAGAGTGCATGCTGCTCGGGCGAGTACACAGTTACTCGATAAGACTGCTACTTGCTCGAGCAGCAGCCTTAAACGAGCGTGCTCGCTCATCTCTAGCTCAGACGCATGAGTAATTGTTGGGAAGATAAAACTTTCAGAGAGTCAACAAAAGTCCTCAGTGACAACGATTGTTTTCTTACTCTCCTTTAGGAGGGGCTCGGTGAAGACTGAAAATGTAGCCGTGTTCCCAAATAACTCATCGGTGCCTGCTATTGAGGATCTACAGACCAAATTTGACAAAACAGTAAGAGAAGAGGGAGGGTCGTTCGAAGGCTTGGAGTTGCTTCCTATCAGCACCACAACTGCAGGTGAGACATTAGGATTTCTCTGTTCGAGCGCTTTGAGGTCTGATGTAAAGTTATTAGCGTGTAAGCATCAGGTGACGGACAGGGGGTGCAATAAAGTGTGTCTTTACTAAGAGATACTTAGCAACAGCTACAGGGGTACAAATGGCAGTGCCATTTAGGATATATATATTATATATATTGTAGCAAGGGGGGTACTCTTGCCTCGGGATCGCTGACCTCTCATACCAGAAATGGCGCCCCACATGGGTAAGCACGGCTCAGGACTAGCGTATCTCTTTGTCTGGCTCCTGCCAGCATTTATTCCACAGCACAGCATATCACATCACGTCAATAAGCACCCCAACTTTGGTGGGAGTCCAGGGGCGTCCCCTGTTGGACTCTTGCCTTTTCAGGCCACCAGCCTGCAACATCTTCCTGTGCTGCGCTGGTCCTGTCTCAGGTGTTGAGGTTAGGGGCATCACCCTGTCAACCTCTGGCCTTCTTGGTCTGCACCAGACCCTGGGCTAGCAGCCCTCCCAGCAACACTGAGCTGTCTCTCTCCCTCTTGTCTTTGGCAGGAACCGGCTTTTATCTGGTTCCTGCTCCACCCCTTGGGTAACCCTCGCACCAGGAGTCCTGTCTCTGGCCCTCTACGGGTCCCCCTGTGCACTGCTCCACTATACCCCCCTTTGATATAGGCCGTAGGCCGCATCACCTTTTCTTCTTGGCCCTCCGGGTCAAAGCTCTAGGCTCGGGGGTCTCTTTCTAGTTTTCCTTCTCTGACAAGTTCTGTCTTCTTGTCTTCACTTGGCTCATCACAACCATGCCGATCTCTGTCAGACCGTGCTCTCACAGCTTGCAAGTTGACTTCCAAGTGCAACTTGGTATCCTCTGTGGCTTGTAACTTATCGTCAGGTTTCTCTACCTGAACCTTCAATTCTTCTACTTGCTGTTCCAAGGCTTTAGAAGACTTTTCTAGTTCATGTACCGTCTTTTCACCATCATCCTTGGAGCTAACCAAGTCCTCCATTTCCGTGTGGAACGGCTTGGGGTCTCTCGCCCTAACTGGCACTTTCAGAAGCCCAAAGTCCACATTAAATACTTCACATCGTACATCACTCATCTGTTCCACTGTTGCAGGTGCCATTTCTTCAGTCTGCCCTTCAGTAGCGGCATGTGCACTTATTTCCATCTGTGGGCCTTCTACCACAGAGACACTTCCATTCATTTGCACAACTTCCTTATCCAGGACAGGAGTAATTTCTGAGGCCTTTTCCCCAGTCTCTGCTACCTTTGTGGCCTTCTCTGCTTCAGCAGTTTCACCTTCTGCCTTCTCTTTGGTGACTTGAACTTCAGAGGATTGCTCACCTCCCATCTGTGGCTCAGCTCTCACTTTCTCAATACCTTTCACAATTTTTATCTCTTTTTTAGAATTCAACAGGGTCTTCTTTTTTTTCCACTTCTCTGAACTGGGCCCTAGACCTCTCAAGTCTATGAACCTTCTTTTCAGCCATATGACCCTTTGACTCCCAGAGCTTCACCTTTGCACTTAACTTCTTAGCGGACCTTTGCAATACCACTTTTTCTTCTGACACCACCTTCAGGGTGCGCGTCAAGGTTAGCGCTTCGGTTTCTTTCTTAATCTTCTCCAACAAGGTCTCCATTCCTTCTACCGGTTGGAACACACCTTTTAGCTTTTCCCATCTCAGGGTTCTCTTCTCAGCATCTGTCTTAGCGCTAATCCAGTCTTGTATTCCAGTGCGCACCCGCTTGTTACGCCTTTCTTTTGCAACTTTAGGGAACACCGACTTCCCCTCAGTTAGCCACTGTTCACACATCTTTTGTTTCTTATATATATATATATATATATATATATATATATACATACACACATATATATATATGTATATATATATATATATATATATATATATACAGTGGAAGATTAGCAGTACCTGAATGTCATCCACTTGTGGTAAGGCAAATTCTCTGTATCACTAATCATATACACCAGATGGTTTGGGGGAACCTTTCCTTTCTCCCTTTCTGTGGTGCTGGTTAGTGGTGGGTTCCCCACGATCAGGCTGTCTCACTTTCTGCTGTACTAGTTTGCGGCTGTTTGCAGCGACTCTTGGCACTGGCAGCCTATATGCTGCTGACACCGCTCTGGTGCTGCTGACTGCAATGTGCCGAGGATGCTTGCAGGTTGGATCACGCTATTCCTATAGGTGAACAGTCCTTTGGCTCTATAGCTGCATGTATTCGCCCAGAGTTATCTTGATCCATGTCACTTACTGGATTAATGCCGGTGTCAGATGCTTTTGAAGCAAAGTTCTCTGACTGCGCTATTCTATATAGGGGCCTCATACCGTCTACTGCGTGATTATTTTGTTATTCTGTCAAACTTCTTTGCATCGTTTGCCTTATCAGGGTTAATGACATAAATGTTTGGCCTCCTGTAATTATATGGTTCGCATTATATCAGGGTGCACACAGATAGTTTCATCCTTAGGCCTCATTCACACAAGTTTGGTTTTAGCGCAGTACAGGTGTGCAAAAAAAATTACATCTACACTATGCTAAAAATTACATGAACGGGCATCTGCTGGATATGGGCGGAGCTAAAGAGAGGGGGCGTAGCTATAGGGCTTCTCACAGGGATTCCCCATAGCAAAGATAGAGGGGGTGAGGTTAGAGGGTGGATCCCTCTATCCCCACCCTCTCCTCCCACGCTCTCGGGGAAAGCCTGGTAATCCTCGCCCCCCCTAACTCTCCCCACTGTAGGGAAATCCCTTGGGGAGAGAGGTGGAGGGAGTCCCCTACTGTGCCCCCGCTACTGGGGAATTGCCCAGCAGAAGGGCTGGATGAATCCCCAGCTGCTTACAGTGAAACACTTAAAGCATGCTACCCAGAAGCACATTTTAAATTACTGCTGTAAATTCATGTTAGTCCCCGCGGAGTTGAGGGGAAGCCCGGAGGGTCGAGTTCATCTTCCTGGATTTTCCCCTAATTCCTGGTGGGAGTAACAGAAGTTTACAGTGGGACATCTAACATGTACTTCTGGGCAGCACGTTTTAAATGTCTCGGTGTAAACAGATGGGAATTCCTTCCGTTTGCAGAAATCCTCCTAATGAGATTTGTAATCCCGTTTTCCTGTGCAGGAGTTTCCATAGGCTCCTGCTCCCATAGTAGTCTATGGAAACTCCTGCACAATGCACACTACATCTTTTATCGCACCACGAACCTTAGATGCGAGCTTTGCAGACGCATGTCCTAGCTTTGATTGGTGCGAGAATTTAGTGCGTCTAAAATTCCTTCATGTGAATGCTTCTATAGGAAATCATTGGTTTTTCTAGAAGCGCTCTTCTCACGTACCTGTAACGCGCTAAAACAGCGCTCGCGTGAACAAGGCCTTATTAGGACAGGTATCCTGCGCGAGAGCTCCTGCTCATGAGCGTATGCGTATATACGTTCACAGGTGGATGACATGTTTGCATTCTGAATGGCGCACGATCACATGCTTTTGAGTCCCCTCCCCCCCATGTGTGTTACTGCACTTTTTTGCGCTGCCGGCCTTTTGACATCGACACAAGATACTCCTATGCCATTTTTGAACCATCTGAGCTGCCTAAATAGTCCGCAATGCTATTAATCAACACAGCAATATTGAGCAGCTAAGTGCACAATTTCGTGCGGACGGGGTGCGATAGACTCCTATGGTGCCTCAATTGCGCAAATGCACACAAAAATAAAGCATGTCGCGTTTTTTTGTTCCCCAACGGAAATGCGAGGGAAAAACCGCTGACTGTGAAGGAACCCATTGAAATGAATGTCTTCCATAAGTTTCTTTCATGACTACCGGGTTTCCTATTTCTATTGTGGCTTCTATGGTAGTCGCTTAGTCAGCTGGTGAATCTCGTCTATTAGCCTGGAGTAGCATAAAAGAGGTATAGAATTTAACACTAAACAGTACGGCTATACATAGGGTGTACAGAGGAAAGAGCCACCAAGTGAAGGAAGGATATAGGAGTGGCACTGTGGAAGTCTCAGGCCGGTCTCCCACACAGCTTAGACTCCACAGCAGGATCCGACCCTGTCTCCGGCCGGTGTCCACGCGTACCTTTCAATTCCTGTATTGCGGATGATTGTGGCCAGCCACCGTCGGACATGCGGAGTACAGAATTATGTTAAGAATGTTACTTTTTCCCGCGCCATCGCTAGGTGAGGACGTGGGTACACGAGACCTACCCACAATGCCAATTGCAGATGGGCCGCGGATTGAAGGACTTCCATCAACTTCAATGGAAGCCGTCCGCGCGGAATTCACACAAGATTAGAACATACTGCGATTTTATTTCTGCAAGCTGAAATCACCGTCGCTGTTTGCCCGTGTGAGCAGCGGGCGAATGTCTATTCTTGTAATGGATGCGAAATGCCATGGATCGTCCAGACGGGTGACGATCGCATGTGAGACCGGCCTTAAAAGAGCAGAATCAGTTCCGTACAAGTGAATGCCATAATGATTTATATATTTATGCTGTTCGGATATGTTCAATGCATTGTGGCTTCATTATAGATACCGATGGTTCAAAATGCATTTTTATATTAGGATACATTATCTATAGTTTATTTTTTTCTCCATTATTTAGAAACTACATGAATTTTATATATTTTTTAGCTTTTAACCTCTTATAAATAAATTTACAAACTAAATTACATATGTTCCTAATTAATTCTAAATTCATTGACATTTTATACTTTTATAAACTTGTTTTAATATCCGAATATTAATGAATAATCAGCGATGTTTTACCATTACAGAAATAATAACAACTACTACTTCAATACCTACAGGAACACTGACAACTACTGCTGCTCCCATAACTAGAGGAACACTGACAACTACTGCTGCTCCCACAACTAGAGGAACACTGACAACTACTGCTGCTCCAATAACTACAGAGACACTGACAACTACTGCTGCTCCAGTAACTACAGGAACACTGACAACTACTGCTGCTCCTACAACTACAGGAACACTGACAACTACTGCTGCTTCAATAACTACAGGAACACTGACAACTACTGCTGCTCCAGTAACTACAGGAACACTGACAACTACTGCTGCTCCAGTAACTACAGGAACACTGACAACTACTGCTGCTCCAGTAACTACAGGAACACTGACAACTACTGCTGCTCCAGTAACTACAGGAACACTGACAACTACTGCTGCTCCTATAACTACAGGAACACTGACAAGTACTGCTGCTCCTACAACTACAGGAACACTGACAACTACTGCTGCTTCAATAACTACAGGAACACTGACAACTACTGCTGCTCCCATAACTACAGAAACACTGACAACTACTGCTGCTCCAGTAACTACAGGGACACTGACAACTACTGCTGCTCCAATAACTACAGGAACACTGACAACTACTGCTGCTCCAATAACGACAGGGACACTGACAACTACTGCTGCTCCCATAACTACAAGAGCACTGACAACTACTGCTGCTCCCATAACTACAGAAACACTGACAACTCCTGCTGGTCCTATAACAGAAACACTGACAACTCCTGCTGCTCCAGTAACTACAGGAACACTGACAACTACCGCTGCTCCAGTAACTACAGGAACACTGACAACTACTGCTGCTCCCATAACTACAGAAACACTGACAACTCCTGCTGGTCCTATAACTACAGAAACACTGACAACTCCTGCTGCTCCAGTAACTACAGAAAAACTCCCAACTCCTGCTGCTCCAATAACTACAGGAACACTGACAACTACTGCTGCTCCAGTAACTACAGGAACAATGACAACTACTGCTGCTCCCATAACTACAGGAACAATGACAACTACTGCTGCTCCCATAACTACAGGAACACTGACAACTACTGCTGCTCCAATAACGACAGGAACACTGACAACTACTGCTGCTCCCATAACTAGAGGAACACTGACAACTACTGCTGCTCCAATAACTACTAGAACACTGACAACTACTGCTGCTTCAATAACTACAGGAACACTGACAACTACTGCTGCTCCCATAACTACAGAAACACTGAAAACTACTGCTGCTCCAGTAACTACAGGGACACTGACAACTACTGCTGCTCCAATAACTACAGGAACACTGACAACTACTGCTGCTCCAATAACGACAGGAACACTGACAACTACTGCTGCTCCCATAACTACAGGAACACTGACAACTACTGCTGCTCCTATAACTACAGGAACACTGACAACTACTGCAGCTCCCACAACTACAGGAACACTGACAACTACTGCTGCTCCCATAACTACAGGAACACTGACAACTACTGCTGCTCCAGTAACTACAGGAACACTGACAACTACTGCTGCTCCCGTAACTACAGGAACACTGACAACTACTGCTGCTCCCACAACTACAGGAACACTGACAACTACTGCTGCTCCCACAACTACAGGAACACTGACAACTACTGCCGCTCCCATAACTACAGAAACACTGACAACTACTGCTGCTCCAGTAACTACAGGAACACTGACAACTACTGCTGCTCCAGTAACTACAGGAACACTGACAACTACTGCTGCTCCAACAACTACAGGAACACTGACAACTACTGCTGCTCCAGTAACTACAGAAATACTCACAACTACTGCTGCTCCCATAACTAGAGGAACACTGACAACTACTGCTGCTCCTATAACTAGAGGAACACTGACAACTACTGCTGCTCCCACAACTAGAGGAACACTGACAACTACTGCTTCTCCAATAACTACAGAGACACTGACAACTACTGCTGCTCCTACAACTACAGGAACACTGACAACTACTGCTGCTTCAATAACTACAGGAACACTGACAACTACTGCTGCTCCCATAACTACAGAAACACTGACAACTACTGCTGCTCCAGTAACTACAGGGACACTGACAACTACTGCTGCTCCCATAACTACAGGAGCACTGACAACTACTGCTGCTCCCATAACTACAGGAGCACTGACAACTACTGCTGCTCCAATAACTACAGGAACACTGACAACTACTGCTGCTCCCATAACTACAGAAACACTGACAACTACTGCTGCTCCCATAACTACAGAAACACTGACAACTACTGCTGCTCCAGTAACTACAGGGACACTGACAACTACTGCTGCTCCAATAACTACAGGAACACTGACAACTACTGCTGCTCCAATAACGACAGGGACACTGACAACTACTGCTGCTCCCATAACTACAGGAACACTGACAACTACTGCTGCTCCCACAACTACAGGAACACTGACAACTACTGCCGCTCCCATAACTACAGAAACACTGACAACTACTGCTGCTCCAGTAACTACAGGAACACTGACAACTACTGCTGCTCCAGTAACTACAGGAACACTGACAACTACTGCTGCTCCTATAACTGCAGGAACACTGACAACTACTGCTGCTCCAACAACTACAGGAACACTGACAACTACTGCTGCTCCAGTAACTACAGAAATACTCACAACTACTGCTGCTCCTATAACTACAGGAACACTGACAACTACTGCTGCTCCTATAACTACAGGAGGACTGACAACTACTGCTGCTCCCATAACTACAGGAACACTGACAACTACTGCTGCTCCCATAACTACAGAAACACTGCCAACTACTGCTGCTCCCATAACTACAGGAGCACTGACAACTACTGCTGCTCCCATAACTACAGGAGCACTGACAACTACTGCTGCTCCCATAACTACAGGAACACTGACAACTACTGCTGCTCCCATAACTACAGAAACACCGACAACTACTGCTGCTCCCATAACTACAGAAACACTGACAACTCCTGCTGGTCCTATAACTACAGAAACACTGACAACTCCTGCTGCTCCAGTAACTACAGGAACACTGACAACTACCGCTGCTCCACTAACTACAGAAATACTCACAACTCCTGCTGCTCCAATAACTACAGGAACACTGACAACTACTGCTGCTCCAGTAACTACAGGAACAATGACAACTACTGCTGCTCCCAGAACTACAGGTACAGTCACAACTCCTGCTGCTCGAATAACTACAGAAACACTGACAACTACTGTAGCTCAAATATCTACAGGAACACCGACAACTACTGCTGCTCCCATAACTACAGGCACACTGACAACTACTGCTGCTCCAGTAAGTACAGGAACACTGACAACTACTGCTGCTCCCAGAACTACAGGTACACTCACAGCTCCTGCTGCTCCAATAACTACAGAAACACTGACAACTACTGTAGCTCAAATATCTACAGGAACACCGACAACTACTGCTGCTCCCATAACTACAGGCACACTGACAACTACTGCTGCTCCAATAACTACAGAAACACTGACAACTACTGCTTCAGTAACTACAGGAACACTTACAACTACTGCTGCTCCCATAGCTACAGGAACACTGACAACTACTGCTGCTCCAGTAACTACAGAAATACTGACAACTACTGCTGCTCCCAGAACTACAGGTACACTCACAAGTCCTGCTGCTCCAACAACTACAGAAACACTGACAACTACTGTAGCTCAAATATCTACAGGAACACTGAAAACTACTGCTGCTCCAGTAACTACAGGAACACTGACAACTACTGCTGCTCCAATAACTACAGGAACACTGACAACTACTGCTGCTCCTACAACTACAGGAACACTGACAACTACTGCTGCTCCAATAACTACAGAAACAGTGACAACTACTGCTGCTCCAGTAACTACAGGAACACTGACAACTACTGCTGCTCCATTAACTACAGAAATACTGACAACTACTGCTGCTCCAGTAACTACAGGAACACTGACAACTACTGCTGCTCCAGTAACTACAGAAACAGTGACAACTACTGCTGCTCCCATAACTACAGGAACACTGACAACTACTGCTGCTCCAGTAACTACAGGAACACTGACAACTACTGCTGCTGCAGTAACTACAGGAACAATGACAACTACTGCTGCTCCAGTAACTACAGAAACAGTGACAACTACTGCTGTTCCATTAACTACAGGAACACTGACAACTACTGCTGCTCCAGTAACTACAGAAATACTGACAACTACTGCTGCTCCAGTAACTACAGGAACACTGACAACTACTGCTGCTCCAGTAACTACAGAAACAGTGACAACTACTGCTGCTCCCATAACTACAGGAACACTGACAACTACTGCTGCTCCAGTAACTACAGGAACACTGACAACTGCTGCTGCTCCAGTTACTACAGAAATACTGACAACTACTGCTGCTCCTATAACTACAGGAACACTGACAACTACTGCTGCTCCAATAAATACAGGAACACTGACAACTAATGCTACTCCCAGAACTACAGGTACACTCACAACTCCTGCTGCTCCAATAACTACAGAAAAACTGACAACTACTACTGCTCCCATAACTACAGGAGCGCTGACAACTACCGCTGCTCCCAGAACTGCAGGAAGACCGACAACTACTGCTGCTCCAGTAACTACAGGAACACTGACAACTACTGCTGCTCCAATAACTGCAGAAACACTGACAACTACTGCTGCTTCTAGAACTACAGGAACACTGACAACTACTGCTGCTCTCAGAACTACAGGAACACTGACAACTAGTGCTGCTCCAGTAACTACAGAAACACTGACAACTACTGCTCCAATAACTACAGGAACACTGACAACTACTGCTGCTCCTAAAACTACAGGAACACTGACAACTACTGCTGCTCCAGTAACTACAGGAACACTGACAACTACTGCTGCTCCCACAATCACAGAAACACTGACAACTTCTGCTGCTCCCATAACTACAGGAACACTGACAACTACTGCTGCTCCTATAACTACAGGAACACTGACAACTACTGCTGCTCCCACAACTACAGGAACACTGACAACTACTGCTGCTCCAGTAACTACAGGAACACTGACAACTACTGCTGCTTCAGTAACTACAAAAACACTGACAACTACTGCTGCTCCAGGAACTACGCGAACACTGACAATTACTGCTGCTCCCATAGCTACAGGAACACTGAGAATTACTGCTGCTCCCATAACCACAGAAACACTGACAACTACTGCAGCTCCCATAACTACAGGAACACTGACAACTACTGCTGCTCCAGTAACCACAGGAACACTGACAACTACTGCTGCTCCCATAACTACAGGAACACTGACAACTACTGCTGCTCCAATAACTACGCGAACACTGACAACTGCTGTTGCTCCAGTAACTACAGGAACACTGACAACTACTACTGCTCCCATAACTACAGGAACACTGACAACTACTGCTGTTCCTATAACTACAGGGACACTGACAACTACTGCTGCTCCAACAACTACAGAAACACTGACAACTACTGCTGCTCCAATAACTACGCGAACACTGACAACTACTGCTGCTCCCAGAACTACAAGAACACTGACAACTACTGCAGCTCCCAAACCTACACGAACACTGACAACTACTGCTGCTCCAGTACCTACAGCAACACTGACAACTACTGCTGCCCCAATAACTACAGGAACACTGACAACTACTGCTGCTCCAGTAACTACAGGAACACTGACAACTACTGCTGCTCCCAGAACTACAAGAACACTGACCACTTCTCCTGCTCCCATAACTACAGAAACACTGACAACTACTGCTGCTCCTATAACTACCGGGACACTGACAACTACTGCTGCTCCCACAACTACAGAAACACTGACAACTACTGCTGCTCCAATAACTATGCGAACACTGAAAACTACTGCTGCTCCAGTAATTACGCGAACACTGACAACTACTGCTGTTCCAGTAACCACACGAACACTGACAACTACTGTTGTTCCCATAACTACAGGAACGCTAACTACTACTGCTTCTCCAGTAACAACACGAACACTGACAACTACTGCTGCTCCCAGAACTACAAGAACACTGACAACTACTGCAGCTCCCAAACCTACACGAACACTGACAACTACTGCTGCTTCAGTACCTACAGCAACACTGACAACTACTGCTGCCCCAATAACTACAGGAACACTGACAACTACTGCTGCTCCAGTAACTACAGGAACACTGACAACTACTGCTGCTCCCAGAACTACAAGAACACTGACAACTACTGCTGCTCCTATAACTACAGGAACACTGACAACTACTGCTGCTCCCATAACTACAGAAACACTGACAACTACTGCTGCTCCTATAACTACAGGAATACTGACAACTACTGCTGCTCCAGTAACCACACGAACACTGACAACTACTGCTGCTCCCATAACTACAGGGACACTGACAACTACTGCTGCTACCACAACTACAGAAACACTGACAACTACTGCTGCTCCAATAACTACGCGAACACTGACAACTGCTGCTGCTCCAGTAACTACAGGAACACTGACAACTACTGCTGCTCCCACAACTACAGGAACACTGACAACTACTGCTGCTCCCACAACTACAGAAACACTGACAACTACTGCTGCTCCAATAACTACGCGAACACTGACAACTGCTGCTGCTCCAGTAACTACAGGAACACTGACAACTACTGCTGCTCCCACAACTACAGGAACACTGACAACTACTGCTGCTCCAGTAACCACACGGACACTGACAACTACTGATGCTCCAGTAACTACAGGAACACTGACAACTACTGCTGTTCCCATAACTACAGGACCGCTAACTACTACTGCTTCTCCAGTAACAACACGAACACTGACAACTGCTGCTGCTCCAGTAACTACAAGAACACTGACAACTACTGCTGCTCCCACAACTACAGGAACACTGACAACTACTGCTGCTCCAATAACTACGCGAACACTGACAACTACTGCTGCTCCAGTAACTGCAGGAACACTGACAACTACTGCTGTTCCCATAACTACAGGAACGCTAACTACTACTGCTTCTCCAGTAACAACACGAACACTGACAACTACTGCTGCTCCCAGAACTACAAGAACACTGACAACTACTGCAGCTCCCAAACCTACACGAACACTGACAACTACTGCTGCTCCAGTACCTACAGCAACACTGACAACTACTGCTGCTCCAATAACTACAGGAACACTGACAACTATTGCTGCTCCAGTAACTACAGAGACACTGACAACTATTGCTGCTCTAATAACTACAGAAACACTGACAACTACTGCTGCTCCCACAACTTCAGGAACACTGACAACTACTGCTGCTCCTATAACTACAAGAACACTGACAACAACTGCTGCTCCTATAACTACAGGAACACTGACAACTACTGCTGCTCCAGTAACTACAGAAACACTGACAACTACCGCTGCTCCAGTAACTACAGAGACACTGACAACTACTGCTGCTACAATAACTACAGAAACACTGACAACTACTGCTGCTCCTATAACTACAAGAACACTGACAACAACTGCTGCTCCTATAACTACAGGAACACTGACAACTACCGCTGCTCCAGTAACTACAGAAACACTGACAACTCCTGTTGCTGCAGTAACTACAGAAACACTGACAACTACTGTTGCTCCAGTAACTACAGAGACACTGACAACTACTGCTGCTCCCATAACTACAGGAATACTGACAACTACTGCTGCTCCAGTAACTACAGGAACACTGACAACTACTGCTGCTCCCATAACTACAGGAATACTGACATCTACAGCTGCTCCAGTAACTACAGGAATACTGACAACTACTGCTGCTCCAGTAACTACAGGAACACTGACAACTACTGCTGCTCCCATAACTACAGGAACACTGACAGCTACTGCTGCTTCCACAACTACAAGAACGCTGACAACTACTGCTGCTCCCATAACTACAGAAACACTGACAACTACTGCTGCTCCAGTAACTACAGGAACACTGACAACTACTGCTGCTCCAATAACTACAGTAACACTGACAACTACTGCTGGTCCTATAACTACAGGAACACTGACAACTACTGCTGCTCCTATAACTACAAGAACACTGACAACAACTGCTGCTCCTATAACTACAGGAACACTGACAACTACCGCTGCTCCAGTAACTACAGAAACACTGACAACTACTGCTGCTCCAGTAACTACAGAAACACTGACAACTACTGCTGCTACAATAACTACTGGAACACTGACAACTACTGCTCCTCCAATAACTATAGAAACACTGACAACTACTGCTGCTCCAGTAACTACAGGAACACTGACATCTACAGCTGCTCCAGTAACTACAAGAATACAGACAACTACTGCTGCTCCAGTAACTACAGAAACACTGACAACTACTGCTGCTCCAGTAACTACAGGAACACTGACGACTACTGCTGCTCCAATAACTACAGGAACACTGACAACTACTGCTGCTCCAGAGACTACAGGAACACTGACAACTACTGCTGCTCCAGTAACTACAGAAACACTGACAACTACTGCTGCTCCCATAACTACAGAAACACTGACAACTACTGCTGCTCCAGTAACTACAGGAACACAGACAACTACTGCTGTTCCCATAACTACAGAGACACTGACAACTACTGCTGTTCCCATAACTACAGAAACACTGACAACTACTGCTGTTCCCATAACTACAGAAACACTGACAACTACTGCTGCTCCAATAACCACAGAAACACTGATAACTACCGCTGCTCCAGTAACTACGGGAACACTGACAACTACTGTTGCTCCCATAACTTCAGGAATACTGACAACTACTGCTGCTCCCGTAACTACAGGAACACTGACAGCTTCTGCTGGTCCGATAACTACAGGAACACTGACAACTACTGCTTCTCCAATAACTACAGGAACACCGACAACTACTGCTGCTCCAATAACTACAGGAACACTGACAACTACTGCTGCTCCAATAACTACAGGAACACTGACAACTACTACTGCTCCAGTAACTACAGGAACACTGACAACTACTGCTGCTCCAGTAACTACAGGAACACTGACAACTACTGCTGCTCCAATAACTACAGGAACACTCACAACCACTGCTGCTCTAATAACTACAGGAACACTGACAACTACTGCTGCTCCAGTAACTACAGAGACACTGACAACTACTGCTGCTCCTATAACTACAGGAACACTGACAACTACTGCTGCTCCAATAACTACAGGAACACTGAAAACTACTGCTGCTCCAGTAACTACAGGAACACTGACAACTACTGCTGCTCCAGTAACTACAGGAACACAGACAACTACTGCTGCTCCAGTAACTACAGGAACACTGACAACTACTGCTGCTCCAGTAACTACAGGAACACAGACAACTACTGCTGCTCCAGTAACTACAGGAACACAGACAACTACTGCTGCTCCAGTAACTACAGGAACACAGACAACTACTGCTGCTCCAGTAACTACAGGGACACTGACAACTACTGCTGCTCCCATAACTACCCAAACACTGACAACAACTGCTGCTCCAGTAACTACAGAAACGCTGACAACTCCTGTTGCTCCAGTAACTACAGAAACACTGACAACTACTGCTGCTCCAATAACTACTGGAACACTGACAACTACTGCTCCTCCAGTAACTATAGAAACACTGACAACTACTGCTGCTCCCATAACTACAGAGTCACTGGCAACTACTGTTGCTCCAGTAACTACAGAGACACTGACAACTTCTGCTGCTCCAATAACTACAGAAACACTGACAACTACTGCTGCTCCCATAAGTACACAAACACTGACAACTACTGCTGCTCCATTAACTACAGAGACACTGACAACTATTGCTGCTTCTATAACTACAGAAACACTGACAACTACTGCTGCTCCAGTAACTACAGAAACACTGACAACTACTGCTTCTCCAGTAACTACAGGAACACTGACAACTACTGTTGCTCCCATTACTACAGAGACAGTGACAACTACTGCTGTTCCCATAACTACAGGAACACTGACAACTACTGCTGCTCCAGTAACTACAGAAACACTAGCAACTACTGCCGCTCCAGTAACTACAGGAACACTGACAACTACTGCTGCTCCCATAACTACAGGAAGACTGACAACTACTGCTGCTCCCAGAACTACAGGAAGACTGCCAACTACTGCTGCTCCAGTAACTACAGGAACACTGACAACTACTGCTGCTCCTATAACTGCAGGAACACTGACAACTACTGCTGTTCCCATAACTACAGGAAGACTGCCAACTACTGCTGCTCCAGTAACTACAGAGACACTGACAACTACTGCTGCTCCAGTAACTACAGGAACACTGACAACTACTGCTGCTCCAACAACTATGGAGACGCTGACAACCACTGCTGCTCCAGTAACTACAGAGTCACCATCTGTTACTAACGTCCCCTTCATGTTTACCATTTGGAATATGCCTTATGATGAGAGACTTTCACAGCCAAATAATGAATATTACTTTACCTTCAAAAATCAGGTCCAGGCCATTGTGAGTATACAGTTGTAGTGATATCACCTGACTATTAGATATAAGTACATATCACCCCTTTTGGGGGTTTGGGTACTGTAAGCTATACATATTATACAGGTACATAACATTATATACGGGGGTTGGTCTGCGGGGTGTGATGTCACTGATATCCTGTTATGTTCCTCCTGCAGGCCCTCCCGGTGATCAGGAGGAGTTACCCCTTCTGTCTACTTGTGATAACAATCTCATTCAGGTAAGTGTTGTTTATAGTGACGATTATATATAATAGTATATGAAACAGGAGCGGAACCTGGAGGACGAGGAGCTGAATAGACACGCAGGAGCTGATTGTAGGATCCTCCATTCATAAAACAGGCAACAAGTTCTACTGATAGTGACTTTTGTTTCGCTCTCAGTAATTGTGTGATCTTCAACAATTATGGCGTCCTTCTAAGCCAAATCATCAGACAAAAATGCCGTTTTGAAGCCGCCGGTCTGAGATTTCCATGAAGTTGGGTCAGACAATAAAGGGTATAAAGTAACTTTCAGATGTAACATTTTGGCCGGCTGTGATACAAGAGATTCCTACAGCAAGGCTGCAAAGATGAGACACAAAGGTGACATTTCTGCTCACCAGGTCAACAAAAAAGGGTCTTAAGGTTTCTTCTAATTATAGTAGAACTTTCATCTTGGGCTCGTTTTGAAGCCTACGGAGCACACAATTAATAAGAAGTATATTTTATAATAAAATATTACATTCTTCCCTTCAAGGTCACATAGTGTAAAGTTTGACACTGAATATCTTAAAAAATGCAATTCCATTTTTTTGGAATAAAGTATATAAAAAAGGTAAATCTCAGCTCTCCCTGGCCAAATTTAATTTTGGCATGCCTCTGGGAACAGGATTCAAAAAATATCAAAGGTATTGTTGTACCTTGACGCCACTGGAATTGTTGGGTGTAGCCAAGTGTTACAACACCACCATAACCTGATTGGCTGGAATCAGCCCTCCACCGCTGTGATTTTGTGCAGGGCTCCTGAGACTGCTGTCAGACAGCTGCGGTGAGTAATCCTGCTGCAGTGACGGCGCTTCTCGTCGCCTCTTCGTATTGTTTCAGTCATGTCTGGTATGTGCAGCAGCGGTGGCGGGGGTTCACACTCCAGGGAAGACTACACACTTTGCTGCAGCGTTCGTGCTTCTCGTTGCCTCCTCCTCGTATTGCCTTAGCCAGTAAGGTTGCGGCAGCAACTTGGGTGGCGGGGGTCCACACTCCAAGGGAGACTACACTGGGAGGCTACATCCTATCGGCAGCGCCAGCTGCTGTGGGGGAGGAGGTTCAGCACCGGTGGCTAAGGAGCGTGGAAGAAGTTTGTGGTGGGATGCAGGGTTAGGGTTAGTTTAATCCCTTAGTGACCAAGCCTGTTTGCACCTTAATGACCAGGCCAAATCTTGGAAATCTGACATGTGTCAGTTTAACATAGAATGACCCCGTAAAGGTTCTGCATATCCCATTGATTCGGACATTGTTTTTTCGCCACATGTTGTCCCTCATTTAGGTGGTGAAAACAGACCGTTAAAATTTGTGTATATTCATTAAAAGTGCCAAAATTGGGAACATTTTGAAAAAATTATCGTTTTTCACATTTTTAATTGTAATATATCAAATATGTACAAACATACGGTACAAACCTTTGCTAAGATATAGATTTCCATCTGTTTACTGTATTCTTTTATGTTTTTTTTAACCATTTAGGAGACGTACAGATGTAACATTACTTTTCAGCATTTTGAGGGACATTTTGTATTCCTACAGCAAGCCAAGATTGCAAAGGCTCATGGGTGTCAGAATGATTGAGACCCCCACAAATGACCCCATTTTATAAACTACACCCCTTAATGTATTCACTGAGGGGGTCAGGAGTATTTTGACCCTACCTTTTTTTTTTAGGAATTAATTCAATTTAGAGGAGAAAAAGTAAAATTCCATATTTTTGCAAATATGTCATTTTAAATACATATTATTTTCCTATAGTTTACATGAAAATGAGGATTTACACCCCAAAATGGATCCCCCTGTTTGTCCTGTGTTCAGAAACCTACCCACTGTGGCCATAATCTTGTGTCTGGATGCACAACGGGGCCCATGGCAAAACCTATAATGGAGGGAACACCTGTTGGATTTCAGGGCACAACTGAATAAATTCCGGGCCCCATTGCCCATTTGTACGGAAAAAAAAATTGACTCCCTAAAAATATTCCTCCCCGATCCCTTTTTGGCATTCCCTAAATCTTAGATAAAAGTAATAATGTGATTTCTGTGGTATTTCTGAAGACAGGGGTAATTACGGAGGCTGCTTGGGATGGGTACATGGGCCCCCTCTTCCCATGCTTTTCGGGTGGTATTTCTTGACCTCAGTGGCGGGTATGGGGTGTAAAAAGTGGCGCTCTGTGGGTCTTCGTAAGCTCGCTGGGGTGCGGCGGTCTCACACAGAAGGCGCTCAACAAGCTGTTCCTGGAACTGCAGGGAGGCGACCGTTCCCGGGGCTTCTTGTAAATTGCGTATTACAGGTAGCGGTCTGAATAACGCCGGGCTCATGCAGCCGTAGGCGGAATCCGCTTGCGGAGGTCCACAGCGGATCCCAGCTGTGAGCCCAGCTGTGACCTGCGTACGGCCGTGTAATGTACTGTGCATCACTGCCTACTCACACAGGCGTTCATGCGCAGTACACCTTTTTTTTGTTTGTATTTCCCGCACCGTCACTTAGCGATGACACGGGTACCCGCAGCTCGTATATAATGTAGTTGCGTATGGGCTGCGGGTATATCCGCGACCATGGAGCACAATGGGTTCTTTTCTGCGAGTGGATTACGCAATTCTGACCCACTAATGTGAGCGGAATTGTGTAATCCAATGTGATTGATCTGCGTATTACCGCGGATCAGACGCATGTGGAATCTGTAATTCCTATCCGGTCATGTGAGACCGACCTATGTTAGATCGCTACTTTTTTATTACGTGACCGGGGACCGCTCACCGAGGCCACCTGTCACTGCTCCAGGCTCTCGGCGACCGTTGGTCGCTGGGAGCAAGGAGATTTTAAATTTCCTGGGCTTCCCGACTCCTGTGCATCAGTCCGGCATTTTGCCGGCGCTCGCATGTGCAGAATCCGGGAAGGTTCACGAAGGAGGATCGCGTCGGCGTTCAAATACGGAGGCCTGTGGTAAAAAGTTTCATCTCCTCTCACCAATCGCATCGGTGAGGGGAGATGAAACTTCAATTTTATTAAACTTTTACGTGATAGCCATTATCCATTGGATAACGGCGAACACGTCACCAGGAACCCCGTGAAATCTCCAGGCTCTTGGCTCAGTTTTGTAGCCAGGAGCAGGGAGAATTTAAATTATCCTGGCAATCTACAGCTATTGCGCATGCGTCCGCCATTTTGGCGAAGGGCGTGTGCGCAGAGGTTGGGGTAAGGTCCGCGGATAAATCCGTGGGCCTTATGTAAGTACTTTCATCCTCCCTCACAGATATGATCCGTGAGGGGAGATGAAACGTCAGCTTTTTAAACTTTAAAACTTTCTTTAACTTTTTTTTTTAAACCTTTTTACACTTTTTTTTTAACTTTAAATGATCACTGTTATCCATTGGATCCTGTCCCCGGTGAAATCTCTCTGCTTAGGCTACACATGGTAGCCAGGAGCAGAGAGATTTTGAATTTCCCAGGGCCTAAGCCCCTCTGTGCACGCGCCCGATGAATGACGTCGGACGTCCATGTGCAGAAGGGGACTTCAGGTCCCAGACCACCAGGATATCGCGGAAGACCTGAGGATCCGATCCATGAGGAGAGGTGAAACTTGTACTTTTTAAAAACTTTTTAAAACATTTTCGTGATCGCCGCTATCCATTAGATAGCGGAGATCACGGGCCTGGGGACCGCTCACGGCGGTCCCCGGTAACATCTCCTGGTTACCTTCAGGAGGCAGAGGATTTTGAATTTGCCGGGGCTCCCCACATTCTGTGCATGTGCGTGACATCATTCGTCTGGCGCGCATGCGCAGAAGAGCGGGGGCGGGTCACGGAGGACCGCCCTCACCCCAGAACACCTCAGGGAATAAAGCCCACTTGGGCAGGACGTAAAAACACTATGGGCTGGTCACTAAGGGGTTAACAGTTAGGCTTAACTACTCCTAACCGTAACTCTCCATCCCAGCACTAGCTCCTTCCACTCCCAGGCAACCAGGAGCTTTGCAGCCAATCAGGCACGAGGGGCGTCAGCCATTGTCAAACACTCTAATAGTTGACTACACCGAACACCACCAGTGGCGTCAAGATACAACAGTATTGCTGTCCACTTCCTGTAGAAATCAACTCAGTGCACAAGCATGCTGGCCTGGAAAAAAGCTGCTTGTTGGAGGTTCTGGGCAAGGACTGGCCATTAGAGATGAGCGAGCACCAAAATGCTCGAGTGCTCGTTACTCGAGTCGAACTTTCAGTGATGCTCGAGAGTTCGTTTCGAGTAACGAACCCCATTGAAGTCAATGGGCGACCCGAGCATTTTTGTATTTCGCCGATGCTCGCTAAGGTTTTCATTTATGAAAATCTGGGAAATTCAAGAAAGTGATGGGAACGACACAGAAACGGATAGGGCAGGCGAGGAGCTACATGTTGGGCTGCATCTCAAGTTCCCAGGTCCCACTATTAAGCCACAATAGTGGCAAGAGTGAGACCCCCCCCCCCCCCCGCACTGTCAGCATAAAGATCGTTCTCCTCTGCCAGAAGAACGATGTTAGCCCATTGAATTCAATAGAGCCGGCAATACAGCCGGCTCCATTGAAAGCAATGGGCTGCCGGCAATCGCGGGATGAATTGTCGGGAAGGGCTTAAATATATAAGCCCTTCCCTGCAATTCATCCAGAAATGTGTAAAAAAAAAATATATATATATACTCACCTGGTCCCGGCAGACGGAGTTCAGCGCGGCCCGCGGCAGTCCTCCTGAACGGCTCTGAACATCTGAACAGCTGTGAGTAGTATTCAGCAGCCGGGGATTTAAAATCCCCGGCTGCTGAATGAGTTGCCTCTGATTGGTCACAGCCTGACCAATCAGAGGCAGCTCTCACTCACACCCATTCATGAATTCATGAATGGGTGAGTGAGTGCTGCCTCTGATTGGCTCAGCGCAGGGCCAATCAGGGGCAGCTCTCAGCTGTCATTCAGCTGAGAGCTGCCCCTGAGCCAATCAGAGGCAGCACTCACTCACCCATTCATGAATTCATGAATGGGTGTGAGTGAGAGCTGCCTCTGATTGGTCAGGCTGTGACCAATCAGAGGCAGCTCATTCAGCAGGCAGGGATTTTAAATCCCCGGCTGCTGAATACTACTCACAGCTGTTCAGAGCAGTTCAGGAGGACTGCCGCCGGCCCCGATGAACTCCGTCTGCCGGGATCAGGTAAGTATATATATTTTTTTATTTTTACACATTTCTGGATGAATTGCAGGGAAGGGCTTATATATTTTAGCCCTTCCCGACAATTCATCCCGCGATCGCCGGCAGCCCATTGCTTTCAATGGTCAGTGCTCGTTTAATCGAGACGAGTATCGCGTGGTGCTCGTCTCGAGTAACGAGCATCTCGAGCACCCTAATACTCGAACGAGCATCAAGCTCGGACGAGTATGCTCGCTCATCTCTACTGGCCATCAATAGTTTACAAGTGGCCAACCCCTTTAAGGAAGCTGCTGCCAATGTTGTGATTCGTGATCAAATTATTTATGATTAGTTTAGTAAAGTAATTAAAAAGGATTATTTAGATATATATTTACTACATTCTACATTTTATAATGTGAACACAACATTGTAGACAAATTGAACATTCCAAGAGAACCAGTTCTCACTGAGGAGAATCCACGTACTGCAACTGGGCAATCCGGCGCACTAAAAACCGCATTTAACTCCGTATCAGCTGCGGATTAGGGCTCAGTACTCTGAGGTAAGAGAAGCGGTGTCGCCGGCTCAAACCAAGTCAACATCTGCACCCACAGGATATTAGACAAGGCGTCTGATGCAGATTTTGCAGCCGATGTTTCTACTGCAGAAAATCTACACACTTGCGCTACATGTGAACGTACCCTAAAGGACTCCTGGTCCCTTCGTCGGATGCAGTTCATCTCAGTCCCTGTTCCTTCCATCTGATCAGGGGGTTGAACGCCTGAGTCCAGTTTGGTTGTGCCACCCATCCGATGAGGGTCGGATGCCTGAGTCATGTTCCATCCATTCCTTCTGTCCAATGGTGGTTCGGACATTGAAGGCCTGCAGTCCTGTCTGGTACGTTAGCCCATCTGCGGTGCGTTTGTCGTCTATGCAGACGTCTGTGTGCTGCTAACCTGTGGGGCTTATCCACATCTGTCTAGTCTGTCAGCCTTTCCATCTTCTATACTCTATCTCTGTTCTCCGTCTAGGGACAGACTAGGTCCTTAGGTACGAGACGTTGGGCTGCCCTTATCAGGGCAATCGCCTAGCTTTTGGGCAGGATCAGATACATCAAAGTTGGTTTGTATACAGGTGTTGGTAAGTAGGTGTAGTCCATCTTGGACCTTAATATGTCCAGTGCCATGACCCCTTCATGGTTCTGTTCATACAAGTCAGGTGGTGAATAAGCCTTGTATGAACGTAACAAGTGTTCTGCATCAGCTACAAAATGAGTCCAAGATGAAAGTCCTACTAGAATTAGAAGCACAAAGTTATGATTTTTTTTGTTGACCCGCTGAGCGTAAATCTCACATTTTTTCTCAAGTTTGCAGCCCTACAGCATGAATACCGTGTAGTACCGAGGGATAACATTTCACATCTGTAAATTACTTAGTGCCCTCTACCATCCTACCAAATTTCATGGAAGTCTGAGATGGCCTGGTTGGAACTGTTATGATTTGGCATGGCATGGTTCTGTATTACTCAGACTAGAGATGAGCGAGCACACTCGTTTAAGGCTGCTGCTCGAGCGAGTAGCAGTCTTATCGAGTAACACTATACTTGCCCGAGCAGCATGCGGGGGGGGGGGGGGGCATGCTGCTCGGGCAAGCATGCAGCATGCAGCAGCCTTAAACGAGCGTGCTCGCTCATCTCTAGCTCAGACGCATGAATAATTGTTGGGAAGATAAAACTTTCAGAGAGTCAATAAAAGTCCTCAGTGACAACGATTGTTTTCTTACTCTCCTTTAGGAGGGGCTCGGTGAAGACTGAAAATTTAGCCGTGTTCCCAAATAACTCATCGGTGCCTGCTATTGAGGATCTACAGACCAAATTTGACAACACAGTAAGAGAAGAGGGAGGGTCGTTCGAAGGCTTGGAGTTGCTTCCTATCAGCACCACAACTGCAGGTGAGACATTAGGATTTCTCTGTTCGAGCGCTTTGAGGTCTGATGTAAAGTTATTAGCGTGTAAACATCAGGTGACGGACAGGGGGTGCAATAAAGTGTGTCTTTACTAAGAGATACTCAGCAACAGCTACAGGGGTACAAATGGCAGTGCCATTTAGGATATATATATTATATATATTGTAGCAAGGGGGGTACTCTTGCCTCGGGATCGCTGACCTCTCATACCAGAAATGGCGCCCCACATGGGTAAGCACGGCCCTGGACTAGCGTATCTCTTTGTCTGGCTCCTGCCAGCATTTATTCCACAGCACAGCATATCACATCACGTCAATAAGCACCCCTGTTGGACTCTTGCCTTTTCAGGCCACCAGCCTGCAAGATCTTCCTGTGCTGCGCTGGTCCTCTCTCAGGTGTTGAGATTAGGGGCGTCACCCTGTCAACCTCTGGCCTTCTTGGTCTGCACCAGACCCTGGGCTAGCAGCCCTCCCAACTCCACGGAGCTGTCTCTCTCCCTCTTGTCTTTGGCAGGAACCGACTTTTATCTGATTCCTGCTCCACCCCTTAGTTAACCCACGCACCAGGAGTCCTGTCTCTGGCCCTCTACAGGCCCCTCTGTGCACTGCACCGCTACTATATATATATATATATGTACAGTGGAAGATTAGCAGTCCCTGAATGTCATCCACTTGTGGTAAGGCAAATTCTCTGTATCACTAATCATATACACCAGATGGTTTGGGGGAACCTTTCCTTTCTCCCTTTCTGTGGTGCTGGTTAGTGGTGGGTTCCCCACGATCAGGCTGTCTCACTTTCTGCTGTACTAGTTTGCGGCTGTTTGCAGCGACTCTTGGCACTGGCAGCCTATATGCTGCTGACACCGCTCTGGTGCTGCTGACTGCAATGTGCCGAGGATGCTTGCAGGTTGGATCACGCTATTCCTATAGGTGAACAGTCCTTTGGCTCTATAGCTGCATGTATTCGCCCAGAGTTATCTTGATCCATGTCACTTACTGGATTAATGCCGGTGTCAGATGCTTTTGAAGCAAAGTTCTCTGACTGCGCTATTCTATATAGGGGCCTCATACCGTCTACTGCGTGATTATTTTGTTATTCTGTCAAACTTCTTTGCAGCGTTTGCCTTATCAGGGTTAATGACATAAATGTTTGGCCTCCTGTAATTATATGGTTCGCATTATATCAGGGTGCACACAGATAGTTTCATCCTTAGGCCTCATTCACACAAGTTTGGTTTTAGCGCAGTACAGGTGTGCAAAAAAAATTACATCTACACTATGCTAAAAATTACATGAACGGGCATCTGCTGGATATGGGCGGAGCTAAAGAGAGGGGACGTAGCTATAGGGCTTCTCACAGGGATTCCCCATAGCAAAGATAGAGGGGGTGAGGTTAGAGGGTGGATCCCTCTATCCCCACCCTCTCTTCCCACGCTCTCGGGGAAAGCCTGGTAATCCTCGCCCCCCCTAACTCTCCCCACTGTAGGGAAATCCCTTGGGGAGAGAGGTGGAGGGAGTCCCCTACTGTGCCCCCGCTACTGGGGAATTGCCCAGCAGAAGGGCTGGATGAATCCCCAGCTGCTTACAGTGAAACACTTAAAGCATGCTACCCAGAAGCACATTTTAAATTACTGCTGTAAATTCATGTTAGTCCCCGCGGAGTTGAGGGGAAGCCCGGAGGGTCGAGTTCATCTTCCTGGATTTTCCCCTAATTCCTGGGGGGAGTAACAGAAGTTTACAGTGGGACATCTAACATGTACTTCTGGGCAGCACGTTTTAAATGTCTCGGTGTAAACAGATGGGAATTCCTTCCGTTGGCAGAAATCCTCCTAATGAGATTTGTAATCCCATTTTCCTGTGCAGGAGTTTCCATAGGCTCCCGCTCCCATAGTAGTCTATGGAAACTCCTGCACAATGCACACCACATCTTTTATCGCACCACGAACCTTAGATGCGAGCTTTGCAGACGCATGTCCTAGCTTTGTTTGGTGCGAGAATTTAGTGCGTCTAAAATTCCTTCATGTGAATGCTTCTATAGGAAATCATTGGTTTTTCTAGAAGCGCTCTTCTCACGTACCTGTAACGCGCTAAAACAGCGCTCGCGTGAACAAGGCCTTATTAGGACAGGTATCCTGCGCGAGAGCTCCTGCTCATGAGCGTATGCGTATATACGTTCACAGGTGGATGACATGTTTGCATTCTGAATGGCGCACGATCACATGCTTTTGAGTCCCCTCCCCCCCATGTGTGTTACTGCACTTTTTTGCGCTGCCGGCCTTTTGACATCGACACAAGATACTCCTATGCCATTTTTGAACTATCTGAGCTGCCTAAATAGTCCGCAATGCTATTAATCAACACAGCAATATTGAGCAGCTAAGTGCACAATTTCGTGCGGACGGGGTGCGATAGACTCCTATGGTGCCTCAATTGCGCAAATGCACACAAAAATAAAGCATGTCGCGTTTTTTTGTTCCCCAACGGAAATGCGAGGGAAAAACCGCTGACTGTGAAGGAACCCATTGAAATGAATGTCTTCCATAAGTTTCTTTCATGACTACCGGGTTTCCTATTTCTATTGTGGCTTCTATGGTAGTCGCTTAGTCAGCTGGTGAATCTCGTCTATTAGCCTGGAGTAGCATAAAAGATGTATAGAATTTAACACTAAACAGTACGGCTATACATAGGGTGTACAGAGGAAAGAGCCACCAAGTGAAGGAAGGATATAGGAGTGGCACTGTGGAAGTCTCAGGCCGGTCTCCCACACAGCTTGGACTCCACAGCAGGATCTGACCCGGTCTCCGGCCGGTGTCCACACGTACCTTTCAATTCCTGTATTGCGGATGATTGTGGCCAGCCACCGTCGGACATGCGGAGTACAGAATTATATTAATAATGTTACTTTTTCCCGGGCCATCGCTAGGTGAGGACGTGGGTACACGAGACCTACCCACAATGCCAATTGCAGATGGGCCGCGGATTGAAGGACTTCCATCAACTTCAATGGAAGCCGTCCGCGCGGAATTCACACAAGATTAGAACATACTGCGATTTTATTTCTGCAAGCTGAAATCACCGTCGCTCTTTGTCCGTGTGAGCAGCGGGCGAATGTCTATTCTTGTAATGGATGCGAAATGCCATGGATCGTCCAGACGGGTGACGATCGCATGTGAGACCGGCCTTAAAAGAGCAGAATCAGTTCCGTACAAGTGAATGCCATAATGATTTATATATTTATGCTGTTCGGATATGTTCAATGCATTGTGGCTTCATTATAGATACCGATGGTTCAAAATGCATTTTTATATTTGGATACATTATCTATAGTTTATTTTTTTCTCCATTATTTACAAAACTACATGGATTTTATATATTTTTTAGCTTTTAACCTCTTATAAATAAATTTACAAACTAAATTACATATGTTCCTAATTAATTCTAAATTCATTGACATTTTATACTTTTATAAACTTGTTTTAATATCCGAATATTAATGAATAATCAGCGATGTTTTACCATTACAGAAATAATAACAACTACTACTTCAATACCTACAGGAACACTGACAACTACTGCTGCTCCCATAACTAGAGGAACACTGACAACTACTGCTGCTTCAATAACTACAGGAACACTGACAACTACTGCTGCTCCCATAACTAGAGGAACACTGACAACTACTGCTGCTTCAATAACTACAGGAACACTGACAACTACTGCTGCTTCAATACCTACAGGAACACTGACAACTACTGCTGCTCCCATAACTAGAGGAACACTGACAACTACTGCTGCTCCTATAACTAGAGGACCACTGACAACTACTGCTGCTCCCACAACTAGAGGAACACTGACAACTACTGCTGCTCCCATAATTACAGGAACACTGACAACTACTGCTGCTCCAATAACTACAGAGACACTGACAACTACTGCTGCTCCTACAACTACAGGAACACTGACAACTACTGCTGCTTCAATAACTACAGGAACACTGACAACTACTGCTGCTCCCATAACTACAGAAACACTGACAACTACTGCTGCTCCAGTAACTACAGGGACACTGACAACTACTGCTGCTCCAATAACTACAGGAACACTGACAACTACTGCTGCTCCAATAACGACAGGGACACTGACAACTACTGCTGCTCCCATAACTACAAGAGCACTGACAACTACTGCTGCTCCCATAACTACAGGACCACTGACAACTACTGCTGCTCCCATAACTACAGGAACACTGACAACTACTGCTGCTCCCATAACTACAGGAGCACTGACAACTACTGCTGCTCCAATAACTACAGGAACACTGACAACTACTGCTGCTCCCATAACTACAGGAGCACTGACAACTACTGCTGCTCCCATAACTACAGAAACACTGACAACTCCTGCTGGTCCTATAACTACAGAAACACTGACAACTCCTGCTGCTCCAGTAACTACAGGAACACTGACAACTACCGCTGCTCCAGTAACTACAGAAATACTCCCAACTCCTGCTGCTCCAATAACTACAGGAACAATGACAACTACTGCTGCTCCCATAACTACAGGAACAATGACAACTACTGCTGCTCCCATAACTACAGGAACACTGACAACTACTGCTGCTCCCATAACTACAGGAACACTGACAACTACTGCTGCTCCAATAACGACAGGAACACTGACAACTACTGCCGCTCCCATAACTAGAGGAACACTGACAACTACTGCTGCTCCAATAACTACTAGAACACTGACAACTACTGCTGCTTCAATAACTACAGGAACACTGACAACTACTGCTGCTCCAATAACTACTAGAACACTGACAACTACTGCTGCTTCAATAACTACAGGAACACTGACAACTACTGCTGCTCCCATAACTACAGAAACACTGACAACTACTGCTGCTCCTATAACTGCAGGAACACTGACAACAACTGCTGCTCCTATAACTACAGGAACACTGACAACAACTGCTGCTCCAGTAACTACAGAAACGCTGACAACTCCTGTTGCTCCAGTAACTACAGAAACACTGACAACTACTGCTGCTCCAATAACTACTGGAACACTGACAACTACTGCTCCTCCAGTAACTATAGAAACACTGACAACTACTGCTGCTCCCATAACTACAGAGTCACTGGCAACTACTGTTGCTCCAGTAACTACAGAGACACTGACAACTACTGCTGCTCCAATAACTACAGAAACACTGACAACTACTGCTGCTCCCATAAGTACACAAACACTGACAACTACTGCTGCTCCATTAACTACAGAAACACTGACAACTACTGCTGCTCCATTAACTACAGAGACACTGACAACTATTGCTGCTTCTATAACTACAGAAACACTGACAACTACTGCTGCTCCAGTAACTACAGAAACACTGACAACTACTGCTTCTCCAGTAACTACAGGAACACTGACAACTACTGTTGCTCCCATAACTACAGAGACAGTGACAACTACTGCTGTTCCCATAACTGCAGGAACACTGACAACTACTGCTGCTCCAGTAACTACAGAAACACTGACAACTACTGCTGCTCCCATAACTACAGGAAGACTGACAACTACTGCTGCTCCCAGAACTACAGGAAGACTGCCAACTACTGCTGCTCCAGTAACTACAGGAACACTGACAACTACTGCTGTTCCCATAACTACAGGAAGACTGCCAACTACTGCTGCTCCAGTAACTACAGAGACACTGACAACTACTGCTGTTTCCATAACTACAGGAACACTGACAACTGCTGCTGCTCCAGTAACTACAGGAACACTGACAACTACTGCTGCTCCAACAACTATGGAGACGCTGACAACTACTGCTGCTCCAGTAACTACAGGAACACTGACAACTACTGCTGCTCCCATAACTACAGAAACACTGACAACTACTGCTGCTCCAGTAACTACAGGGACACTGACAACTACTGCTGCTCCAGTAACTACAGAAACACTGAAAACTACTGCTGCTCCAGTAACTACAGGAACACTGACAACTACTGCTGCTCCTATAACTACAGGAACACTGACAACAACTGCTGCTCCAGTAACTACAGAAACGCTGACAACTCCTGTTGCTCCAGTAACTACAGAAACACTGACAACTACTGCTGCTCCAATAACTACTGGAACACTGACAACTACTGCTCCTCCAGTAACTATAGAAACACTGACAACTACTGCTGCTCCCATAACTACAGAGTCACTGGCAACTACTGTTGCTCCAGTAACTACAGAGACACTGACAACTACTGCTGCTCCAATAACTACAGAAACACTGACAACTACTGCTGCTCCCATAAGTACACAAACACTGACAACTACTGCTGCTCCATTAACTACAGAAACACTGACAACTACTGCTGCTCCATTAACTACAGAGACACTGACAACTATTGCTGCTTCTATAACTACAGAAACACTGACAACTACTGCTGCTCCAGTAACTACAGAAACACTGACAACTACTGCTTCTCCAGTAACTACAGGAACACTGACAACTACTGCTGCTCCCAGAACTACAGGAAGACTGCCAACTACTGCTGCTCCAGTAACTACAGGAACACTGACAACTACTGCTGTTCCCATAACTACAGGAAGACTGCCAACTACTGCTGCTCCAGTAACTACAGAGACACTGACAACTACTGCTGTTTCCATAACTACAGGAACACTGACAACTGCTGCTGCTCCAGTAACTACAGGAACACTGACAACTACTGCTGCTCCAACAACTATGGAGACGCTGACAACCACTGCTGCTCCAGTAACTACAGAGTCACCATCTGTTACTAACGTCCCCTTCAGGTTTACCATTTGGAATATGCCTTATGATGAGAGACTTTCACAGCCAAATAATGAATATTACTTTACCTTCAAAAATCAGGTCCAGGCCATTGTGAGTATACAGTTGTAGTGATATCACCTGACTATTAGATATAAGTACATATCACCCCTTTTGGGGGTTTGGGTACTGTAAGCTATACATATTATACAGGTACATTACATTATATACGGGGGTTGGACTGTCCTGCGGGGTGTGATGTCACTGATATCCTGTTATGTTCCTCCTGCAGGCCCTCCTGGTGATCAGGAGGAGTTACCCCTTCTGTCTACTTGTGATAACAATCTCATTCAGGTAAGTGTTGTTTATAGTGACGATTATATATAATAGTATATGAAACAGGAGCGGAACCTGGAGGACGAGGAGCTGAATAGACACGCAGGAGCTGATTGTAGGATCCTCCATTCATAAAACAGGCAACAAGTTCTACTGATAGTGACTTTTGTTTCGCTCTCAGTAATTGTGTGATCTTCAACAATTATGGCGTCCTTCTAAGCCAAATCATCAGACAAAAATGCCGTTTTGAAGCCGCCGGTCTGAGATTTCCATGAAGTTGGGTCAGACAATAAAGGGTATAAAGTAACTTTCAGATGTAACATTTTGGCCGGCTGTGATACAAGAGATTCCTACAGCAAGGCTACAAAGATGAGACACAAAGGTGACATTTCTGCTCACCAGGTCAACAAAAAAGGGTCTTAAGGTTTCTTCTAATTATAGTAGAACTTTCATCTTGGGCTCGTTTTGAAGCCTACGGAGCACACAATTAATAAGAAGTATATTTTATAATAAAATATTACATTCTTCCCTTCAAGGTCACATAATGTAAAGTTTGACACTGAATATCTTAAAAAATGCAATTCCATTTTTTTGGAATAAAGTATATAAAAAAGGTAAATCTCAGCTCTCCCTGGCCAAATTTAATTTTGGCATGCCTCTGGGAACAGGATTCAAAAAATATCAAAGGTATTGTTGTACCTTGACGCCACCGGAATTGTTGGGTGTAGCCAAGTGTTACAACACCACCATAACCTGATTGGCTGGAATCAGCCCTCCACCGCTGTGATTTTGTGCAGGGCTCCTGAGACTGCTGTCAGACAGCTGCGGTGAGTAATCCTGCTGCAGTGACGGCGCTTCTCGTCGCCTCTTCGTATTGTTTCAGTCATGTCTGGTATGTGCAGCAGCGGTGGCGGGGGTTCACACTCCAGGGAAGACTACACACTTTGCTGCAGCGTTCGTGCTTCTCCTTGCCTCCTCCTCGTATTGCCTTAGCCAGTAAGGTTGCGGCAGCAACTTGGGTGGCGGGGGTCCACACTCCAAGGGAGACTACACTGGGAGGCTACATCCTATCGGCAGCGCCAGCTGCTGTGGGGGAGGAGGTTCAGCACCGGTGGCTAAGGAGCGTGGAAGAAGTTTGTGGTGGGATGCAGGGTTAGGGTTAGTTTAATCCCTTAGTAACCAAGCCTGTTTGCACCTTAATGACCAGGCCAAATCTTGGAAATCTGACATGTGTCAGTTTAACATAGAATGACCCCGTAAAGGTTCTGCATATCCCATTGATTCGGACATTGTTTTTTCGCCACATGTTGTCCCTCATTTAGGTGGTGAAAACAGACCGTTAAAATTTGTGTATATTCATTAAAAGTGCCAAAATTGGGAACATTTTGAAAAAATTATCGTTTTTCACATTTTTAATTGTAATATATCAAATATGTACAAACATACGGTACAAACCTTTGCTAAGATATAGATTTCCATCTGTTTACTGTATTCTTTTATGTTTTTTTAACCATTTAGGAGACGTACAGATGTAGCATTACTTTTCAGCATTTTGAGGGACATTTTGTATTCCTACAGCAAGCCAAGATTGCAAAGGCTCATGGGTGTCAGAATGATTGAGACCCCCACAAATGACCCCATTTTATAAACTACACCCCTTAATGTATTCACTGAGGGGGTCAGGAGTATTTTGGCCCTACCTTTTTTTTTTAGGAATTAATTCAATTTAGAGGAGAAAAAGTAAAATTTCATATTTTTGCAAATATGTCATTTTAAATACATATTATTTTCCTATAGTTTACATGAAAATGAGGATTTACACCCCAAAATGGATCCCCCTGTTTGTCCTGTGTTCAGAAACATACCCATTGTGGCCATAATCTTGTGTCTGGATGCACAACGGGGCCCATGGCAAAACCTATAATGGAGGGAACACCTGTTGGATTTCAGGGCACAACTGAATAAATTCCGGGCCCCATTGCCCATTTGTACGGAAAAAAAAATTGACTCCCTAAAAATATTCCTCCCCGATCCCTTTTTGGCATTCCCTAAATCTTAGATAAAAGTAATAATGTGATTTCTGTGGTATTTCTGAAGACAGGGGTAATTACGGAGGCTGCTTGGGATGGGTACATGGGCCCCCTCTTCCCATGCTTTTTGGGTGGTATTTCTTGACCTCAGTGGCGGGTATGGGGTGTAAAAAGTGGCGCTCTGTGGATCTTCGTAAGCTCGCTGGGGTGCGGCGGTCTCACACAGAAGGCGCTCAACAAGCTGTTCCTGGAACTGCAGGGAGGCGACCGTTCCCAGGGCTTCTTGTAAATTGCGTATTACAGGTAGCGGTCTGAATAACGCCGGGCTCATGCAGCCGTAGGCGGAATCCGCTTGCGGAGGTCCACAGCGGATCCCAGCTGTGAGCCCAGCTGTGACCTGCGTACGGCCGTGTAATGTACTGTGCATCACTGCCTACTCACACAGGCGTTCACGCGCAGTACACCTTTTTTTTGTTTGTATTTCCCGCACCGTCACTTAGCGATGACACGGGTACCCGCAGCTCGTATATAATGTAGTTGCGTATGGGCTGCGGGTATATCCACGACCATGGAGCACAATGGGCTCTTTTCTGCGAGTGGATTACGCAATTCTGACCCACTAATGTGAGCGGAATTGTGTAATCCAATGTGATTGATCTGCGTATTACCGCGGATCAGACGCATGTGGAATCTGTAATTCCTATCCGGTCATGTGAGACCGACCTATGTTAGATCGCTACTTTTTTATTACGTGACCGGGGACCGCTCACCGAGGCCACCTGTCACTGCTCCAGGCTCTCGGCGACCGTTGGTCGCTGGGAGCAAGGAGATTTTAAATTTCCTGGGCTTCCCGACTCCTGTGCATCAGTCCGGCATTTTGCCGGCGCTCGCATGTGCAGAATCCGGGAAGGTTCACGAAGGAGGATCGCGTCGGCGTTCAAATACGGAGGCCTGTGGTAAAAAGTTTCATCTCCTCTCACCAATCGCATCGGTGAGGGGAGATGAAACTTCAATTTTATTAAACTTTTACGTGATAGCCATTATCCATTGGATAACGGCGAACACGTCACCAGGAACCCCGTGAAATCTCCAGGCTCTTGGCTCAGTTTTGTAGCCAGGAGCAGGGAGAATTTAAATTATCCTGGCAATCTACAGCTATTGCGCATGCGTCCGCCATTTTGGCGAAGGGCGTGTGCGCAGAGGTTGGGGTAAGGTCCGCGGATAAATCCGTGGGCCTTATGTAAGTACTTTCATCCTCCCTCACAGATATGATCCGTGAGGGGAGATGAAACGTCAGCTTTTTAAACTTTAAAACTTTCTTTAACTTTTTTTTTTAAACCTTTTTACACTTTTTTTTTAACTTTAAATGATCACTGTTATCCATTGGATCCTGTCCCCGGTGAAATCTCTCTGCTTAGGCTACACATGGTAGCCAGGAGCAGAGAGATTTTGAATTTCCCAGGGCCTGAGCCCCTCTGTGCACGCGCCCGATGAATGACGTCGGACGTTCATGTGCAGAAGGGGACTTCAGGTCCCAGACCACCAGGATATCGCGGAAGACCTGAGGATCCGATCCATGAGGAGAGGTGAAACTTGTACTTTTTAAAAACTTTTTAAAACATTTTCGTGATCGCCGCTATCCATTAGATAGCGGAGATCACGGGCCTGGGGACCGCTCACGGCGGTCCCCGGTAACATCTCCTGGTTACCTTCAGGAGGCAGAGGATTTTGAATTTGCCGGGGCTCCCCACATTCTGTGCATGTGCGTGACATCATTCGTCTGGCGCGCATGCGCAGAAGAGCGGGGGCGGGTCACGGAGGACCGCCCTCACCCCAGAACACCTCAGGGAATAAAGCCCACTTGGGCAGGACGTAAAAACACTATGGGCTGGTCACTAAGGGGTTAACAGTTAGGCTTAACTACTCCTAACCGTAACTCTCCATCCCAGCACTAACTCCTTCCACTCCCAGGCAACCAGGAGCTTTGCAGCCAATCAGGCACGAGGGGCGTCAGCCATTGTCAAACACTCTAATAGTTGACTACACCGAACACCACCAGTGGCGTCAAGATACAACAGTATTGCTGTCCACTTCCTGTAGAAATCAACTCAGTGCACAAGCATGCTGGCCTGGAAAAAAGCTGCTTGTTGGAGGTTCTGGGCAAGGACTGGCCATTAGAGATGAGCGAGCACCAAAATGCTCGAGTGCTCGTTACTCGAGTCGAACTTTCAGTGATGCTCGAGAGTTCGTTTCGAGTAACGAACCCCATTGAAGTCAATGGGCGACTCGAGCATTTTTGTATTTCGCCGATGCTCGCTAAGGTTTTCATTTATGAAAATCTGGGAAATTCAAGAAAGTGATGGGAACGACACAGAAACGGATAGGGCAGGCGAGGAGCTACATGTTGGGCTGCATCTCAAGTTCCCAGGTCCCACTATTAAGCCACAATAGTGGCAAGAGTGAGACCCCCCCCCCCCCCGCACTGTCAGCATAAAGATCGTTCTCCTCTGCCACAGCTGTAACAGCTGTGGCAGAGAAGAACGATGTTAGCCCATTGAATTCAATAGAGCCGGCAATACAGCCGGCTCCATTGAAAGCAATGGGCTGCCGGCAATCGCGGGATGAATTGTCGGGAAGGGCTTAAATATATAAGCCCTTCCCTGCAATTCATCCAGAAATGTGTAAAAAAATATATATATATATATACTCACCTGGTCCCGGCAGACGGAGTTCAGCGCGGCCCGCGGCAGTCCTCCTGAACGGCTCTGAACATCTGAACAGCTGTGAGTAGTATTCAGCAGCCGGGGATTTAAAATCCCCGGCTGCTGAATGAGTTGCCTCTGATTGGTCACAGCCTGACCAATCAGAGGCAGCTCTCACTCACACCCATTCATGAATTCATGAATGGGTGAGTGAGTGCTGCCTCTGATTGGCTCAGCGCAGGGCCAATCAGGGGCAGCTCTCAGCTGTCATTCAGCTGAGAGCTGCCCCTGAGCCAATCAGAGGCAGCACTCACTCACCCATTCATGAATTCATGAATGGGTGTGAGTGAGAGCTGCCTCTGATTGGTCAGGCTGTGACCAATCAGAGGCAGCTCATTCAGCAGGCAGGGATTTTAAATCCCCGGCTGCTGAATACTACTCACAGCTGTTCAGAGCAGTTCAGGAGGACTGCCGCCGGCCCCGATGAACTCCGTCTGCCGGGATCAGGTAAGTATATATTTTTTTTTATTTTTACACATTTCTGGATGAATTGCAGGGAAGGGCTTATATATTTTAGCCCTTCCCGACAATTCATCCCGCGATCGCCGGCAGCCCATTGCTTTCAATGGTCAGTGCTCGTTTAATCGAGACGAGTATCGCGTGGTGCTCGTCTCGAGTAACGAGCATCTCGAGCACCCTAATACTCGAACGAGCATCAAGCTCGGACGAGTATGCTCGCTCATCTCTACTGGCCATCAATAGTTTACAAGTGGCCAACCCCTTTAAGGAAGCTGCTGCCAATGTTGTGATTCGTGATCAAATTATTTATGATTAGTTTAGTAAAGTAATTAAAAAGGATTATTTAGATATATATTTACTACATTCTACATTTTATAATGTGAACACAACATTGTAGACAAATTGAACATTCCAAGAGAACCAGTTCTCACTGAGGAGAATCCACGTACTGCAACTGGGCAATCCGGCGCACTAAAAACCGCATTTAACTCCGTATCAGCTGCGGATTAGGGCTCAGTACTCTGAGGTAAGAGAAGCGGTGTCGCCGGGTCAAACCAAGTCAACATCTGCACCCACAGGATATTAGACAAGGCGTCTGATGCAGATTTTGCAGCCGATGTTTCTACTGCAGAAAATCTACACACTTGCGCTACATGTGAACGTACCCTAAAGGACTCCTGGTCCCTTCGTCGGATGCAGTTCATCTCAGTCCCTGTTCCTTCCATCTGATCAGGGGGTTGAACGCCTGAGTCCAGTTTGGTTGTGCCACCCATCCGATGAGGGTCGGATGCCTGAGTCATGTTCCATCCATTCCTTCTGTCCAATGGTGGTTCGGACATTGAAGGCCTGCAGTCCTGTCTGGTACGTTAGCCCATCTGCGGTGCGTTTGTCGTCTATGCAGACGTCTGTGTGCTGCTAACCTGTGGGGCTTATCCACATCTGTCTAGTCTGTCAGCCTTTCCATCTTCTATACTCTATCTCTGTTCTCCGTCTAGGGACAGACTAGGTCCTTAGGTACGAGACGTTGGGCTGCCCTTATCAGGGCAATCGCCTAGCTTTTGGGCAGGATCAGACACATCAAAGTTGGTTTGTATACAGGTGTTGGTAAGTAGGTGTAGTCCATCTTGGACCTTAATATGTCCAGTGCCATGACCCCTTCATGGTTCTGTTCATACAAGTCAGGTGGTGAATAAGCCTTGTATGAACGTAACAAGTGTTCTGCATCAGCTACAAAATGAGTCCAAGATGAAAGTCCTACTAGAATTAGAAGCACAAAGTTATGATTTTTTTTGTTGACCCGCTGAGCGTAAATCTCACATTTTTTCTCAAGTTTGCAGCCCTACAGCATGAATACTGTGTAGTACCGAGGGATAACATTTCACATCTGTAAATTACTTAGTGCCCTCTACCATCCTACCAAATTTCATGGAAGTCTGAGATGGCCTGGTTGGAACTGTTATGATTTGGCATGGCATGGTTCTGTATTACTCAGACTAGAGATGAGCGAGCACACTCGTTTAAGGCTGCTGCTCGAGCGAGTAGCAGTCTTATCGAGTAACACTATATTTGCCCGAGCAGCATGCGGGGGGGGGGGGAGCGGGGGGGGGCATGCTGCTCGGGCAAGACGCATGAATAATTGTTGGGAAGATAAAACTTTCAGAGAGTCAATAAAAGTCCTCAGTGACAACGATTGTTTTCTTACTCTCCTTTAGGAGGGGCTCGGTGAAGACTGAAAATGTAGCCGTGTTCCCAAATAACTCATCGGTGCCTGCTATTGAGGATCTACAGACCAAATTTGACAACACAGTAAGAGAAGAGGGAGGGTCGTTCGAAGGCTTGGAGTTGCTTCCTATCAGCACCACAACTGCAGGTGAGACATTAGGATTTCTCTGTTCGAGCGCTTTGAGGTCTGATGTAAAGTTATTAGCGTGTAAACATCAGGTGACGGACAGGGGGTGCAATAAAGTGTGTCTTTACTAAGAGATACTCAGCAACAGCTACAGGGGTACAAATGGCAGTGCCATTTAGGATATATATATTATATATATTGTAGCAAGGGGGTTACTCTTGCCTCGGGATCGCTGACCTCTCATACCAGAAATGGCGCCCCACATGGGTAAGCACGGCCCTGGACTAGCGTATCTCTTTGTCTGGCTCCTGCCAGCATTTATTCCACAGCACAGCATATCACATCACGTCAATAAGCACCCCTGTTGGACTCTTGCCTTTTCAGGCCACCAGCCTGCAAGATCTTCCTGTGCTGCGCTGGTCCTCTCTCAGGTGTTGAGGTTAGGGGCGTCACCCTGTCAACCTCTGGCCTTCTTGGTCTGCACCAGACCCTGGGCTAGCAGCCCTCCCAACTCCACGGAGCTGTCTCTCTCCCTCTTGTCTTTGGCAGGAACCGACTTTTATCTGGTTCCTGCTCCACCCCTTAGTTTACCCACGCACCAGGAGTCCTGTCTCTGGCCCTCTACAGGCCCCTCTGTGCACTGCACCGCTACTATATATATATATATGTACAGTGGAAGATTAGCAGTCCCTGAATGTCATCCACTTGTGGTAAGGCTAATTCTCTGTATCACTAATCATATACACCAGATGGTTTGGGGGAACCTTTCCTTTCTCCCTTTCTGTGGTGCTGGTTAGTGGTGGGTTCCCCACGATCAGGCTGTCTCACTTTCTGCTGTACTAGTTTGCGGCTGTTTGCAGCGACTCTTGGCACTGGCAGCCTATATGCTGCTGACACCGCTCTGGTGCTGCTGACTGCAATGTGCCGAGGATGCTTGCAGGTCGGATCACGCTATTCCTATAGGTGAACAGTCCTTTGGCTCTATAGCTGCATGTATTCACCCAGAGTTATCTTGAGCCATGTCACTTATTGGATTAATGCCGGTGTCAGATGCTTTTGAAGCAAAGTTCTCTGACTGCGCTATTCTATATAGGGGCCTCATACCGTCTACTGCGTGATTATTTTGTTATTCTGTCAAACTTCTTTGCATCGTTTGCCTTATCAGGGTTAATGACATAAATGTTTGGCCTCCTGTAATTATATGGTTCGCATTATATCAGGGTGCACACAGATAGTTTCATCCTTAGGCCTCATTCACACAAGTTTGGTTTTAGCGCAGTACAGGTGTGCAAAAAAAATTACATCTACACTATGCTAAAAATTACATGAACGTGCATCTGCTGGATATGGGCGGAGCTAAAGAGAGGGGGCGTAGCTATAGGGCTTCTCACAGGGATTCCCCATAGCAAAGATAGAGGGGGTGGGGTTAGAGGGTAGATCCCTCTATCCCCACCCTCTCCTCCCACGCTCTCGGGGAAAGCCTGGTAATCCTCACCCCCCCCTAACTCTCCCCACTGTAGGGAAATCCCTTGGCGAGAGAGGTGGAGGGAGTCCCCTACTGTGCCCCCGTTACTGGGGAATTGCCCAGCAGAAGGGCTGGATGAATCCCCAGCTGCTTACAGTGAAACACTTAAAGCATGCTACCCAGAAGCACATTTTAAATTACTGCTGTAAATTCATGTTAGTCCCCGCGGAGTTGAGGGGAAGCCCGGAGGGTCGAGTTCATCTTCCTGGATTTTCCCCTAATTCCTGGGGGGAGTAACAGAAGTTTACAGTGGGACATCTAACATGTACTTCTGGGCAGCACGTTTTAAATGTCTCGGTGTAAACAGATGGGAATTCCTTCCGTTGGCAGAAATCCTCCTAATGAGATTTGTAATCCCATTTTCCTGTGCAGGAGTTTCCATAGGCTCCTGCTCCCATAGTAGTCTATGGAAACTCCTGCACAATGCACACCACATCTTTTATCGCACCACGAACCTTAGATGCGAGCTTTGCAGACACATGTCCTAGCTTTGTTTGGTGCGAGAATTTAGTGCGTCTAAAATTCCTTCATGTGAACGCTTCTATAGGAAATCATTGGTTTTTCTAGAAGCGCTCTTCTCACGTACCTGTAACGCGCTAAAACAGCGCTCGCGTGAACAAGGCCTTATTAGGACAGGTATCCTGCGCGAGAGCTCCTGCTCATGAGCGTATGCGTATATACGTTCACAGGTGGATGACATGTTTGCATTCTGAATGGCGCACGATCACATGCTTTTGAGTCCCCTCCCCCCCATGTGTGTTACTGCACTTTTTTGCGCTGCCGGCCTTTTGACATCGACACAAGATACTCCTATGCCATTTTTGAACCATCTGAGCTGCCTAAATAGTCTGCAATGCTATTAATCAACACAGCAATATTGAGCAGCTAAGTGCACAATTTCGTGCGGACGGGGTGCGATAGACTCCTATGGTGCCTCAATTGCGCAAATGCACACAAAAATAAAGCATGTCGCGTTTTTTTGTTCCCCAACGGAAATGCGAGGGAAAAACCGCTGACTGTGAAGGAACCCATTGATATTAATGCCTTCCATAAGTTTCTTTCATGACTACTGGGTTTCCTATTTCTATTGTGGCTTCTATGGTAGTCGCTTAGTCAGCTGGTGAATCTCGTCTATTAGCCTGGAGAAGCATAAAAGATGTATAGAATTTAACACTAAACAGTACGGCTATACATAGGGTGTACAGAGGAAAGAGCCACCAAGTGAAGGAAGGATATAGGAGTGGCACTGTGGAAGTCTCAGGCCGGTCTCCCACACAGCTTGGACTCCACAGCAGGATCTGACCCGGTCTCCGGCCGGTGTCCACACGTACCTTTCAATTCCTGTATTGCGGATGATTGTGGCCAGCCACCGTCGGACATGCGGAGTACAGAATTATATTAATAATGTTACTTTTTCCCGGGCCATCGCTAGGTGAGGACGTGGGTACACGAGACCTACCCACGATGTCGATTGCAGATGGGCCGCGGATTGAAGGACTTCCATCAACTTCAATGGAAGCCGTCCGCGCGGAATTCACACAAGATTAGAACATACTGCGATTTTATTTCTGCAAGCTGAAATCACCGTCGCTCTTTGCCCGTGTGAGCAGCGGGCGAATGTTCTATTCTTGTAATGGATGCGAAATGCCATGGATCGTCCAGACGGGTGACGATCGCATGTGAGACCGGCCTTAAAAGAGCAGAATCAGTCCCGTACAAGTGAATGCCATAATGATTTATATATTTATGCTGTTCGGATATGTTCAATGCATTGTGGCTTCATTATAGATACCGATGGTTCAAAATGCATTTTTATATTAGGATACATTATCTATAGTTTATTTTTTTCTCCATTATTTAGAAAACTACATGAATTTTATATATTTTTTCACTTGTTATAAATGGATTTACAAACTAAATTACATATTTTTCCAATTAATTCTAAATTCATTTCCATTTTATACTTCTATAAACTTCTTTTAATATCCGTATATTAATGAATAATCAACGATGTTTTACCATTACTGAAACAATAACAACTATTACTTCCATAACTACAGGAACACTGACAACTACTGCTACTCCAGTAACTACAGAAACACTGATAACTACCGCTGCTCCAGTAACTACAGAAACACTGATAACTACCGCTGCTCCAGTAACTACGGGAACACTGACAACTACTGCTGCTCCAATAACTACAGGAACACTGACAACTACTGCTACTCCAGTAACTACAGAAACACTGATAACTACCGCTGCTCCAGTAACTACGGGAACACTGACAACTACTGCTGCTCCTATAACTACAGGAACACTGACAACTACTGCTGCTCCAATAACTACAGGAACACTGACAACTACTGCTACTCCAGTAACTACAGAAACACTGATAACTACCGCTGCTCCAGTAACTACGGGAACACTGACAACTACTGCTGCTCCTATAACGACAGGAACACTGACAACTACTGCTACTCCAGTAACTACAGAAACACTGACAACTACTGCTGCTCCCATAACTACAGGAACACTGACAACTACTGCTACTCCAGTAACTACAGCAACACTGACAACTACTGCTGCTCCAGTAACTACAGGAACACTGACAACTACTGCTGCTCCCATAACTACAGAAACACTGACAATTACTGCTGCTCCTATAACTACAGAAACACTGACAACTACTGATGCTCCAGTAACTACAGGAACACTGACAACTACTGCTGCTCCCACAACTACAGAAACCCTGACAACTACTGCTGCTCCCATAACTACAGGAACACTGACAACTACTGCTGCTCCAATAACTACAGGAACACTGACAACTACTACTGCTCCTATAACTACAGGAACACTGACAACTACTGCTGCTCCAGTAACCACAGAAACACTGACAACTACTGCTGCTCCAATAACTACAGGAACACTGAACACTACTGCTGCTCCAGTAAATACAGGAACACTGACAACTACTGCTGCTGTCATAACTACAGGAACACTGACAACTACTACTGCTCCTATAACTACAGGAACACTGACAACTCCTGCTGCTCCAGTAACTACAGGAACACTGACAACTCCTGCTGCTCCAGTAACTACAGGAACACTGACAACTACTGCTGCTCTAATAACTACAGGAACACTGACAACTACTGCTGCTCCCATAACTACAGAAACACTGACAACTACTGCTGCTCCAGTAACTACAGAAACACTGACAACTACTGCTGCTCCCATAACTACAGAAACACTGACAACTATTGCTGCTCCAGTAACTACAGAAACATTGACAACTACTACTGCTCCTATAACTACAGCAACACTGACAACTACTGCTGCTCCAATAACTACAGGAACACTGACAGCTACTGCTGCTCCCACAACTACAGGAACACTGACAACTACTGCTGCTCCTATAACTACAGGAACACTGACAACTACTGCTGCTCCCATAACTACAGAAACACTGACAACTACTGCTGCTCCAATAACTACAGGAACACTGACAACTACTGCTGCTCCCACAACTACAGGAACACTGACAACTACTGCTGCTCCCACAACTACAGGAACACTGACAACTACTGCTGCTCCTATAACTACAGGAACACTGACAACTACTGCTGCTCCAATAACTACAGGAACACTGACAGCTACTGCTGCTCCCGTAAATACAGTAACACTGACAACTACTGCTGCTCCTGTAACTACAGAAACACTGACAACTACTACTGCTCCTACAACTAGAGGAACACTAACAACTACTGCTGTTCCCATAACTACAGGAACACTAACAACTACTGCTGCTCCCATAACTAGAGGAACACTGACAACTACTGCTGCTCCAGTAACTACAGGAACACTGACAACTACTGCTGCTCCTATAACTACAGGAACACTGACAACTACTGCTGCTCCCATAACTACAGGAACACTGACAACTACTGCTGCTCCCACAACTACAGAAACACTAACAACTACTGCTGCTCCCACAACTACAGGAACACTGACAACTACTGCTGCTCCAGTAACTACAGGAACACCGACAACTACTGCTGCTCCCATAACTACAAGAACAATGACAACTACTGCTGCTCCCATAAATACAGGAACACTGACAACTACTGCTGCTCCCATAACTACAGAAACACTGACAACTACTGCTGCTCCAGAAACTACAGGAACACTGACAACTACTGCTGCTCCCATAACTACAGAAACACTGACAACAACTGCTGCTCCCATAACTACAGGAACACTGACAACTACTGCTGCTCCCATAACTACAGAAACACTGACAACTACTGCTGCTCCAGAAACTACAGGAACACTGACAACTGCTGCTGCTCCCACAACTACAGGAACACTGACAACTACTGCTGCTCCAATAACTACAGGAACACTGACAACTACTGCTGCTCCAGTAACTACAGCAACCCTGACAGCTACTGCTGCTCCCATAACTACAGGGACACTGACAACTACTGCTGCTCCCACAACTACAGGAACACTGACAACTACTGCTGCTCCCACAACTACAGAAACACTGACAACTACTGCTGCTCCAGAAACTACAGGAACACTGACAGCTACTGCTGCTCCCGTAACTACAGAAACACTGACAACTTCTGCTCCTGCCATAACTACAGGAACACTGACAACTACTGCTGCTCCTACAACTAGAGGAACACTAACAACTACTGCTGTTCCCATAACTACAGGAACACTGACAACTACTGCTGCTCCAGTAACTACAGGAACACTGACAACTACTGCTGCTCCAGTAACTACAGGAACACTGACAACTACTGCTGCTCCTATAACTACAGGAACACTGACAACTACTGCTGCTCCTATAACTACAGGAACACTGACAACTACTGCTGCTCCTATAACTACAGGAACACTGACAACTACTGCTGCTCCTATAACTACAGGAACACTGACAACTACTGCTACTCCAGTAACTACAGAAACACTGACAACTACTGCTGCTCCAGTAACTACAGGAACACTGACAACTACTGCTGTTCCTATAACTACAGGAACACTGACAACTACTGCTGCTCCCACAACTACAGAAACACTGACAACTACTGCTGCTCCCATAACTACAGGAACACTGACAACTACTGCTGCTCCCATAACTACAGGAACACTGACAACTACTGCTGCTCCCATAACTACAGGAACACTGACAACTACTGCTGCTCCCATAACTACAGGAACACTGACAACTACTGCTGCTCCCATAACTACAGGAACACTGACAACTACTGCTGCTCCCATAACTACAGGAACACTGACAACTACTGCTACTCCAGTAACTACAGAAACACTGACAATTACTGCTGCTCCTATAACTACAGAAACACTGACAACTACTGATGCTCCAGTGACTACAGGAACACTGACAACTACTGCTGCTCCCACAACTACAGAAACACTGACAACTACTGCTGCTCCCATAACTACAGGAACACTGACAACTACTGCTGCTCCCATAACTACAGAAACACTGACAACTACTGCTGCTCCTATAACTACAGAAACACCGACAACTACTGCTGCTCCCATAACTACAGGAACACTGACAACTACTGCTGCTCCAATAACTACAGGAACACTGACAACTACTACTGCTCCTATAACTACAGGAACACTGACAACTACTGCTGCTCCAGTAACCACAGAAACACTGACAACTACTGCTGCTCCAGTAAATACAGGAACACTGACAACTACTGCTGCTCCAATAACTACAGGAACACTGACAACTACTGCTGCTCCAATAACTACAGGAACACTGAACACTACTGCTGCTCCAGTAAATACAGGAACACTGACAACTACTGCTGCTGCCATAACTACAGGAACACTGACAACTACTGCTGCTCCAATAACCACAGGAACACTGACAACTACTACTGCTCCAATAACTACAGGAACACTGACAACTACTGCTGCTCCAATAACTACAGGAACACTGAACACTACTGCTGCTCCAGTAAATACAGGAACACTGACAACTACTGCTGCTGCCATAACTACAGGAACACTGACAACTACTGCTGCTCCAATAACCACAGGAACACTGACAACTACTGCTACTCCAGTAACTACAGAAACACTGACAACTACTGCTGCTCCAGTAACTACAGGAACACTGACAACTACTGCTGTTCCTATAACTACAGGAACACTGACAACTACTGCTGCTCCCACAACTACAGAAACACTGACAACTACTGCTGCTCCCATAACTACAGGAACACTGACAACTACTGCTGCTCCCATAACTACAGGAACACTGACAACTACTGCTGCTCCCATAACTACAGGAACACTGACAACTACTGCTGCTCCCATAACTACAGGAACACTGACAACTACTGCTGCTCCCATAACTACAGGAACACTGACAACTACTGCTGCTCCCATAACTACAGGAACACTGACAACTACTGCTACTCCAGTAACTACAGAAACACTGACAATTACTGCTGCTCCTATAACTACAGAAACACTGACAACTACTGATGCTCCAGTGACTACAGGAACACTGACAACTACTGCTGCTCCCACAACTACAGAAACACTGACAACTACTGCTGCTCCCATAACTACAGGAACACTGACAACTACTGCTGCTCCCATAACTACAGAAACACTGACAACTACTGCTGCTCCTATAACTACAGAAACACCGACAACTACTGCTGCTCCCATAACTACAGGAACACTGACAACTACTGCTGCTCCAATAACTACAGGAACACTGACAACTACTACTGCTCCTATAACTACAGGAACACTGACAACTACTGCTGCTCCAGTAACCACAGAAACACTGACAACTACTGCTGCTCCAGTAAATACAGGAACACTGACAACTACTGCTGCTCCAATAACTACAGGAACACTGACAACTACTGCTGCTCCAATAACTACAGGAACACTGAACACTACTGCTGCTCCAGTAAATACAGGAACACTGACAACTACTGCTGCTGCCATAACTACAGGAACACTGACAACTACTGCTGCTCCAATAACCACAGGAACACTGACAACTACTACTGCTCCTATAACTACAGGAACACTGACAACTCCTGCTGCTCCAGTAACTACAGGAGCACTGACAACTACTGCTGCTCCTATAACTACAGGAACACTGACAACTACTGCTGCTCCTATAACTACAGGAACACTGACAACTACTGCTGCTCCTATAACTACAGGAACACTGACAACTACTGCTACTCCAGTAACTACAGAAACACTGACAACTACTGCTGCTCCCATAACTACAGGAACACTGACAACTACTGCTGCTCCCATAACTACAGGAACACTGACAACTACTGCTGCTCCCATAACTACAGGAACACTGACAACTACTGCTGCTCCCATAACTACAGGAACACTGACAACTACTGCTACTCCAGTAACTACAGAAACACTGACAATTACTGCTGCTCCTATAACTGCAGAAACACTGACAACTACTGATGCTCCAGTAACTACAGGAACACTGACAACTACTGCTGCTCCCACAACTACAGAAACACTGACAACTACTGCTGCTCCCATAACTACAGGAACACTGACAACTACTGCTGCTCCCATAACTACAGAAACACTGACAACTACTGCTGCTCCTATAACTACAGAAACACCGACAACTACTGCTGCTCCCATAACTACAGGAACACTGACAACTACTGCTGCTCCAATAACTACAGGAACACTGACAACTACTACTGCTCCTATAACTACAGGAACACTGACAACTACTGCTGCTCCAGTAACCACAGAAACACTGACAACTACTGCTGCTCCAGTAAATACAGGAACACTGACAACTACTGCTGCTCCAATAACTACAGGAACACTGACAACTACTGCTGCTCCAATAACTACAGGAACACTGAACACTACTGCTGCTCCAGTAAATACAGGAACACTGACAACTACTGCTGCTGCCATAACTACAGGAACACTGACAACTACTGCTGCTCCAATAACCACAGGAACACTGACAACTACTACTGCTCCTATAACTACAGGAACACTGACAACTCCTGCTGCTCCAGTAACTACAGGAACACTGACAACTCCTGCTGCTCCAGTAACTACAGGAACACTGACAACTACTGCTGCTCCAATAACTACAGGAACACTGACAACTACTGCTGCTCCCATAACTACAGAAACACTGACAACTACTGCTGCTCCCATAACTACAGAAACACTGACAACTACTGCTGCTCCAGTAACTACAGCAACACTGACAACTACTGCTGCTCCAGTAACTACAGAAACACTGACAGCTACTGCTGCTCCCATAACTACAGGAACACTGACAACTACTGCTGCTCCAGTAACTACAGGAACACTGACAACTACTGCTGCTCCAGCAACTACAGAAACACTGACAACTACTGCTGCTCCAGTAACTACAGCAACCTTGACAGCTACTGCTGCTCCCACAACTGCAGGAACACTGACAACTACTGCTGCTCCTATAACTACAGGAACACTGACAACTACTGCTGCTCCCATAACTACAGAAACACTGACAACTACTGCTGCTCCAGTAACTACAGGAACACTGACAACTACTGCTGCTCCCACAACTACAGGAACACTGACAAATACTGCTGCTCCACTAACTACAGGAACACTGACAACTACTGCTGCTCCCACAACTACGGAGACACTGACAACTACTGCTGCTCCCATAACTACAGGAACACTGACAACTACTGCTGCTCCCACAACTACAGGAACACTGACAACTACTGCTGCTCCCACAACTACAGGAACACTGACAACTACTGCTGCTCCCACAACTACAGAAACACTGACAACTACTGCTGCTCCAGAAACTACAGGAACACTGACAGCTACTGCTGCTCCCGTAACTACAGTAACACTGACAACTACTGCTGCTCCTGTAACTACAGAAACACTGACAACTACTGCTGCTCCTACAACTAGAGGAACACTAACAACTACTGCTGCTACCATAACTACAGGAACACTGACAACTACTGCTGCTCCAGAAACTACAGGAACACTGACAACTACTGCTGCTCCTATAACTACAGGAACACTGACAACTACTGCTGCTCCCATAACTACAGGAACACTGACAACTACTACTGCTCCTATAACTACAGGAACACTGACAACTACTGCTGCTCCAGTAACTACAGGAACACTGACAACTACTGCTGCTCCAATAACTACAAGAACAATGACAACTACTGCTGCTCCCATAAATACAGGAACACTGACAACTACTGCTGCTCCCATAACTATAGAAACACTGACAACTACTGCTGCTCCAGAAACTACAGGAACACTGACAAAAACTGCTGCTCCAGTAACTACAGCAACCCTTACAGCTACTGCTGCTCCCACAACTACTGGAACACTGACAACTACTGCTGCTCCATTAACTACAGGAACACTGACAACTACTGCTGCTCCAGTAACTACAGCAACCCTGACAGCTACTGCTGCTCCCATAACTACAGGGACACTGACAACTACTGCTGCTCCCACAACTACAGGAACACTGACAACTACTGCTGCTCTCACAACTACAGAAACACTGACAACTTCTGCTGCTCCAGAAACTACAGGAACACTGACAGCTACTGCTGCTCCCGTAACTACAGAAACACTGACAACTTCTGCTCCTGCCATAACTACAGGAACACTGACAACTACTGCTGCTCCTACAACTAGAGGAACACTAACAACTACTGCTGTTCCCATAACTACAGGAACACTGACAACTACTGCTGCTCCCACAACTACAGAAACACTGACAACTACTGCTGCTCCAGTAACTACAGGAACACTGACAACTACTGCTGTTCCTATAACTACAGTAACACTGACAACTACTGCTGCTCCAGTAACTACAGGAACACTGACAACTACTGCTGTTCCTATAACTACAGTAACACTGACAACTACTGCTGCTCCAGTAACTACAGGAACACTGACAACTACTACTGCTCCTATAACTACAGCAACACTGACAACTACTGCTGCTCCAGTAACTACAGGAACACTGACAGCTACTGCTGCTCCAGTAACTACAGCAACCTTGACAGCTACTGCTGCTCCCACAACTACAGGAACACTGACAACTACTGCTGCTCCCATAACTACAGAAACACTGACAACTACTGCTGCTCCAGTAACTACAGGAACACTGACAACTACTGCTGCTCCAGAAACTACTGGAACACTGACAGCTACTGCTGCTCCTGTAACTACAGAAACACTGACAACTACTGCTGCTCCTACAACTAGAGGAACACTAACAACTACTGCTGTTCCCATAACTACAGGAACACTAACAACTACTGCTGCTCCCATAACTAGAGGAACACTGACAACTACTGCTGCTCCAGTAACTACAGGAACACTGACAACTGCTGCTGCTCCTATAACTACAGGAACACTGACAACTGCTGCTGCTCCCATAACTACAGGAACACTGACAACTACTGCTGCTCCCACAACTACAGAAACACTGACAACTACTGCTGCTCCCACAACTACAGAAACACTGACAACTACTGCTGCTCCAGTAACTACAGGAAAACTGACACCTACTGCTGCTCCAGTAACTACAGGAACACTGACAACTACTGCTGCTCCAATAACTACTGGAACACCGACAACTACTGCTGCTCCTATAACTACAGGAACACTGACAACTACTGCTGCTTCCATAAATACAGGAACACTGACAACTACTGCTGCTCCCATAACTACAGAAACACTGACAACTACTGCTGCTCCAGAAACTACAGCAACCCTGACAGCTACTGCTGCTCCCACAACTACAGGAACACTGACAACTACTGCTGCTCCAATAATTACAGGAACACTGACAACTACTGCTGCTCCCATAACTACAGGGACACTGACAACTACTGCTGCTCCCACAACTACAGAAACACTGACAACTACTGCTGCTCCCACAACTACAGAAACACTGACAACTACTGCTGCTCCAGAAACTATAGGAACACTGACAACTACTGCTGCTCCTACAACTAGAGGAACACTGACAACTACTGCTGTTCCCATAACTACAGGAACACTGACAACTACTGCTGCTCCCACAACTACAGAAACACTGACAACTACTGCTGCTCCAGTAACTACAGGAACACTGACAACTACTGCTGCTCCCGTAACTACAGAAACACTGACAACTACTGCTGCTCCTACAACTAGAGGAACACTGACAACTACTGCTGTTCCCATAACTACAGGAACACTGACAACTACTGCTGCTCCCACAACTACAGAAACACTGACAACTACTGCTGCTCCAGTAACTACAGGAACACTGACAACTACTGCTGCTCCAGTAACTACAGAAACACTGACAACTACTGCCGCTGCAATAAATACAGGAACACTGACAACTACTGCTGCTCCAGTAACTACAGGAACACTGACAACTACTGCTGTTCCCACAACTACAGGAACACTGACAACTACTGCCGCTGCAATAAATACAGGAACACTGACAACTACTGCTGCTCCAATAACTACAGGAACACTGACAACTACTGCTGCTCCAATAACTACAGGAACACTGACAACTACTGCTACTCCAATAACTACAGGAACACGGACAACTACTGCTGCTCCAGTAACTACAGAAACACTGACAACTTCTGCTGCTCCCATAACTACAGGAACACTGACAACTACTGCTGCTCCTGCAACTAGAGGAACACTGACAACTACTGCTGTTCCCATAACTACAGGAACACTGACAACTACTGCTGCTCCCACAACTACAGAAGCACTGACAACTACTGCTGCTCCAGTAACTACAGGAACACTGACAACTACTGCTGCTCCAATAACTACAGAAACACTGACAACTACTGCTGCTCCAGTAACTACAGGAATATTGACAACTACTGCTGCTCCAGTAACTACAGGAACACTGACAACTACTGCTGCTCCAGTAACTACAGGAACACTGACAACTACTGCTGCTCCCATAACTACAGGAACACTGACAACTACTGCTGCTCCAGTAACTACAGGAACACTGACAACTACTGCTGCTCCCACAACTACAGAAACACTGACAACTACTGCTGCTCCCACAACTACAGAAACACTGACAACTACTGCTGCTCCAGTAACTACAGAAACACTGACAACTACTGCTGCTCCCATAACTACAGAAACACTGACAACTACTGCTGCTCCCACAACTACAGAAACACTGACAACTACTGCTGTTCCAGTAACTACAGGAACACTGACAACTACTGCTGCTCCCATAACTACAGAAACACTGACAACTACTGCTGCTCCCACAACTACAGAAACACTGACAACTACTGCTGCTCCAGTAACTACAGAAACTCTGACAACTACTGCTGCTCCAGTAACTACAGGAACACTGACAACTACTGCTGCTCCCATAACTACAGGAACACCCACAACTACTGCTGCTCCAGCAACTACAGGAACACTGACAACTACTGCTGCTCCCAAAACTACAGGAACACTGACAACTACTGCTGCTCCAGTAACTACAGAATCACTGACAACTACTGCTGCTCCCATAACTACAGGAACACTGACAACTACTGCTGCTCCCACAACTACGGAGACATTGACAACTACTGCTGCTCCAGTAACTACAGGAACACTGACAACTACTGCTGCTCCCAAAACTACAGGAACACTGACAACTACTGCTGCACCCACAACAACAGGCACACTGACAACTACAGGAACACCGTCAGTCATGTATGTAGCGTTTAACTTCACGATTCTGAACTCACTGTACAGTGAGCGTCTTTCACGTCCCGAAGATCCCGATTATGTTTCGCTGAAGAACAAGATTGAAGAATTGGTGAGTCTGCAGTCTGCAGGATATCAGGCCTCACTTATCAAAACTCTTTAATCCTTTCCAATCCAATTTGTATTCTGGTTTTCCTAGGGGGCTTACTCTTTTTCTGTTGTTATACAACAGCGCAATCTGCTGGCTAGAGCCAGTACTGCATGAGGTGATACATTGGATAGGCTCCGACAGCAGAGAGGCTGTTAATATACAGTAAGAGAACCCCGATGGACGTCTTCCAACATCGGAGCTGTACAGCCTTAAATCATAATGTCTTTAGGCGTCAGACAGTGGATTAGAAAGGGTTAAGGGTTTGTTCAGATTGGGTGGAAATGCTGTGGAGTTTCTAGAACAGAACATTCCACTGCAAGCTCCGCAGTATTTCCACATCAGCCCATCAGTCCTTCTTGTGGGTTTGGGTAATGTAAGCTATATATATTATACAGACACATTACATTATATACGGGGGTTGGTCTGTCCTGCGGGGTGTGATGTCACTGATCTCCTGTTATGTTCCTCCTGCAGGCCCTCCGGGTGATCAGGAGGAGTTACCCCTTCTGTCTACTTGTGATAACAATCTCATTCAGGTAAGTGTTGTTTATAGTGATGATTATATATAATAGTGCATGAAATATGGGAAGAACCTGGAGGACGAGGATCCCGACAGGAGCTGCTTACATGGAATCTTACGCTTTATTAAAACCTTCCCAAACTCTTATAAATAACCGACACAGACGCCAATATTGGATAAATAAGGCCGCGGTGTTTATTAACGGGGTTACAAACATTTGGGGAGAAATGTAACCAATAATAACCATAACACTTCCTGTAAACTCTGTCTTACAGACACGAGTTTACCCCCACCAAACTCTCCCCAAGTTTACCTGCCCCCCCCCCCCCCACCTTATGCGGGTGACAATCCCCCACCAGGCCATGGCATCCACTAATGACATGGCCCCCCCCAACACCCGCAGCCTCCTCAATCATCTACACAAATCCATATTAATAATATCCAACACAATCTCTGACAAGTATACTATAACACTCCTATGGAAGCCTGGAACAATACCCTCCATATCAGCATGTCTAAAAAGAAAACATCCCCCACTGGCATGAGCTCTACCACCGGGTTAACCCTTCCCCGAATTCTCACGCTATATACAGACCTCGGCAATGACCGTAATAATTGAGGGACAATATCTGAAAATACTATCACTGTATCTGGAACCTTGTTCTAATGCTCCACATCTCCCTTACAATGTCCCATGACATCAATATGTTCTCTTCTATGTCATTTAACGCTAAGTGTAAAATTAAAACATCTGGACAGGGCCCTCGTGACCCTCTATGCCCACGTGACTCTCTAAGCCCATGTGACCCTCTATGCCCACGTGACTCTCCAAGCCCACGTGACACTCTATTCCCCTGTGACTCCCTAAGCCCACGTGACCCTCTATGCCCACGTGACTCTCCAAGCCCACGTGACTCTCCAAGCCCACGTGACCCTCTATGCCCACGTGACTCTCTATGCCCACGTGACTCTCTTTGCCCATGTGACTCTCTATGCCCACGTGACTCTCTTTGCCCATGTGACTCTCTTTGCCCATGTGACTCTCTTTGCCCACGTGACTCTCTAAGCTCACGTGACTCTCTAAGCCCACGTGACCCTCTATGCCCACGTGACTCTCTATGCCCGCGTGACTCTCCATACAACAGTTCAGCCATTAATCCCCTCCCCCTCATACATCTATTACCGTACCAAAATTTTCAGACTGTGATCTGTACAATCCCACATTTTCGGAATAACAGCGCTCTGCTGCCGTTCTCCAAGCCCGGTACACAAAGGAGGGTCCAACAAACCACACAATACTTTTCTTAATTCTTAAAATGAAAAAAAGAATCATTACACCATATTATTCAGGCGCCTGTACAACTTAAACCGAGATGATCCCCATCTGTCTACTTGTTCTTCAATAAAACCCCACCTGTAAACAGTTTTAAGCCCCATTATACATTAAAAGCGAGATAATGACTGTCCATCATCCCCGTTTCCCCGAAAACAAGACAGGGTCTTCTACTAATTTTTGCTCTACATGATCTTACTTTTGCCCTGTATAGCTGCCTGGACACTATTTACATTGACTTTTTTTTATTATTAACTGCAACTAGGGCTTATTTTTGGAATAGGGCTTAAAGTTCAAGCATCCTCAAAAATCCTGCTAGGGCTTATTTCCGGGGTAGGTTTTATCTCAAGGGAAACAGGGTACATGGATCAACAAAGAAACTGGTGCTTGCGGGCACAGACACATAAACGCCTGCAAATTCCTAACCAGGCATATATTCTCATGAGAATGAGCAAACAAGCGAATCCGCAGCCCTTTACCCATTATGTCTCTAATTATTATAAAGCTCCCATGGTTTGACATCCTTAAGGCCCCAAAGTCACATCTAAACAGCTGTACCTCATATGCTGATCTTCAGGCAATACTTTTACCAACTTCCCTAGTAAGCTCAATGTGATAGCAGAGCGTTGATCAGCGGCATCAGCTACCGCCTTACAGCCTCTGATCAATCGCTCTACCTGAAAAACAATTAATAGGTACCAGATTATACCATCTCTGAAAGAAAGCCATCCCGACAATACCTTCCATACTGAGCTATATGAGCCGCATCCTAAATGTTGGGCTCTTCTTCCCTGAATTGCTGCATCAGCAAACAAGACTATAAGATAGCAGCTGCATTAATCTCACACCGACCATCTCTGACATCAATAAGAGGTTATATGTTAGACATAATCTGACTAGCACACGAACTAACTCCTGCCGACGGGCTCTTACCAACAATCACTCCATAACCATTACCCACTGATGTCAGCACCAGAGATGAGAGAGTATACTCGCTAAGGCACATCACTCGAGCCAGTAGTGCCTTAGCCGAGTATCTCCCCGCTCGTCTCTAAAGATTCTGGGGCCGGCGCCGGTGACAGCTGAGTTGCGGCAGGGAGCAGGGGGGGGAGAGGGAGATCTCCCCTCCGTCCGTCCCCCCCCCCCCCTCTCCCGCCGCTCCCCGCCGGCCCCCGAATCTTATGGAGTAATGTGCCTTAGCGAGTATACTCGCTCATCTCTAGTCAGCGCCTAATGATAACTCCTCCGCTTCCACAAGCTCCCATCACTAAGCTGACTGACCATTAAAGTCACAGATACCAACCATGCCACTCGATCCTGCTTTAGCTCCCTTGACATCTGTGCATGTGATGTATGGGACTTCCAACCGCACATCACCACACATAACCTATGGAAATACCTGCGACCAATAATAATCACCAAACAGGACCGACCTGCTAACCACTGCAACTCCCTCCATGTGATCTGCCTTCATACATAATGTCTGACTAATTAACCCCATAAACTACACACCCCTGACATTGGCAATTAGAACAACCATCGCAATGCTATCAACTGAATACCTAAAAACTCCAACCGAGTACAGGACCATACCATTTTTCCAATTCGCCAGCGGCACCCCAAAATCCTCCATCCTGACCACATGCCCTCTGAAACTTGTGCACCCCTCATTATCCTGATGCCCCATAAACAACAATCATCTAAGTAGTGTATTACACCAACATCAGGGGATTCCTTCCTCCCACCTACTCTAACAATGAGGACAGTCCTAAATAATAGTAGGATGCCTTAGATCCCATCGGTAACGCCAAACCGGAAACCAAAGGATTAACACCCCAACCAATAAGAAGTTATCCCAATACTGCATCACATGACCGCAGTGCCATAATAAAGCCAATGTAGTCACATGATGATTATCTTACTGCCAGCAGCTCAGGAGCCTCAGCATTCAGAGACCACTGCTTGGGGTAAGATAGATGATAAATCACTGAGAGGAGATAGACTCCGTCTGTGGCATCACCCTTAAAGGGGACAACCTCAAAGGGGGGTATCAAAATGACCGGCAACTCTGCCCTCATCTGTGTGCTTAGCAATTTAACTACCTCAGGATCATAAACAACTGAAATTAACTTATTAACCCCTTCCAGCTGAGTCCCTTTAACTCATGCACATATACGCCGTACTGGGAGCCTTCTTTAATGAGCCGGGCCTACTTCCAATATGGTGGCCTCACTGGAGTCTTGCCCTATTGTGGGAAATTTTCTATTTCCTGGATGCAAGGAATTTGAACCGATTTCTGCCTAAAACCACCATAAATGGATGAGAGCGGCCCAATATGAGCCCTCATGTCAGTACCCACAGCTCTCCATTACCTCGATCCCAAAAATGTAACCACACATCCAGGTAGTGAGGCGCCCCAAACATGTCTAACAACCACCTAACTAGTTACACCGAAGTAGTGAGGCGCCCCAAACATGTCTAACAACCACCTAACTAGTTACACTGAGGTAGTGAGGTGCCCCAAGGATGTCTAACAACCACCTAACTAGTTACACTGAGGTAGTGAGGCACCCCAAGGATGTCAAACAACCACCTAACTAGTTACACTGAGGTAGTGAGGCGCCCCAAGGATGTGTGACAGCCACCTAACTAGTTACACTGCGGTAGGGAGGCGCCCGAAGGATGTCTAACAACCACCATAAATGGATGAGAGCGGCCCAATATGAGCCCTCATGTCAGTACCCACACCTCTCCATTACCTCGATCCCAAAAATGTAACCACACATCCAGGTAGTGAGGCGCCCCAAACATGTCTAACAACCACCTAACTAGTTACACCGAAGTAGTGAGGCGCCCCAAACATGTCTAACAACCACCTAACTAGTTACACTTTGGTAGTGAGGCACCCCAAGGATGTCAAACAACCACCTAACTAGTTACACTGAGGTAGTGAGGCGCCCCAAAGATGTCTAACAACCACCTAACTAGTTACACTGAGGTAGTGAGGCGCCCCAAGGATGTGTGACAGCCACCTAACTAGTTACACTGCGGTAGGGAGGCGCCCGAAGGATGTCTAACAACCACCTAACTAGTTACACCGAGGTAGTGAGGCGCCCCAAGGATGTCTAACAACTACCTAACTAGTTACACCGAGGTAGTGAGGCGCCCCAAGGATGTCTAACAACCAACTAACTAGTTACACCGAGGCAGTGAGGTGCCCCAAGGATGTGTGACAACCACCTAGCTAGTTACACCGAGGTAGTAAGGTGCCCCAAGGATGTCTAACAACCACCTAACTAGTTACACCGAGGTAGTGAGGCGCCCCAAGGATGTCTAACAACCACCTAACTAGTTACACTGAGGTAGTGAGGCGCCCCAAGGATGTGTGACAGCCACCTAACTAGTTACACTGCGGTAGGGAGGCGCCCGAAGGATGTCTAACAACCACCTAACTAGTTACACCGAGGTAGTGAGGCGCCCCAAGGATGTCTAACAACCACCTAACTAGTTACACCGAGGTAGTGAGGCGCCCCAAGGATGTCTAACAACCAACTAACTAGTTACACCGAGGTAGTGAGGTGCCCCAAGGATGTCTAACAACCAACTAACTAGTTACACTGAGGCAGTGAGGTGCCCCAAGGATGTGTGACAACCACCTAGCTAGTTACACCGAGGTAGTAAGGTGCCCCAAGGATGTCTAACAACCACCTAACTAGTTACACCGAGGTAGTGAGGCGCCCCAAGGATGTCTAACAACCAACTAACTAGTTAAACCGAGGAAACACCAACATCACGGTAACCATCATTAACCATCTCTGTTCCTCCGGTCATCATTGGATTCTGATTCTTTATATGAAATTAACAGTTATAAAATAGCAAGTAATTATAAACCAAAACTGATTAACAGCAGCAGCCGCTTCAACCACAGACTGCATACAGTGGTTACCTCAGAGCGGACAGTCTGCATACAGTGGTTACCTCAGAGCGGACAGTCTGCATACAGTGGTTACCTCACAGCTGACTGTCTGCATACAGTGGTTACCTCACAGCTGACAGTCTGCATACAGTGGTTACCTCACAGCTGACTGTCTGCATACAGTAGTTACCTCACAGCTGACAGTCTGCATACAGTGGTTACCTCACAGCTGACAGTCTGCATACAGTGGTTACCCCACAGCTGACAGTCTGCATACAGTGGTTACCTCACAGCTGACAGTCTGCATACAGTGGTTACCTCACAGCTGACTGTCTGCATACAGTGGTTACCTCACAGCTGACAGTCTGCATACAGGGGTTACCTCACAGCTGACAGTCTGCATACAGTAGTTACCTCACAGCTGACAGTCTGCATACAGTGGTTACCTCACAGCTGACAGTCTACATACAGTAGTTACCTCACAGCTGACAGTCTACATACAGTGGTTACCTCACAGCTGACAGTCTGCATGCAGTGGTTACCTCAGAGCTGACAGTCTGCATACAGTGGTTACCTCACAGCTGACAGTCTACATACAGTGGTTATCTCAGAGCTGACAGTCTACATACAGTAGTTACCTCACAGCTGACAGTCTACATACAGTGGTTACCTCACAGCTGACAGTCTACATACAGTGGTTACCTCACAGCTGACAGTCTGCATACAGTGGTTACCTCACAGCTGACAGTCTGCATACAGTAGTTACCTCACAGCTGACAGTCTGCATACAGTGGTTACCTCACAGCTGACAGTCTACATACAGTAGTTACCTCACAGCTGACAGTCTACATACAGTGGTTACCTCACAGCTGACAGTCTGCATGCAGTGGTTACCTCAGAGCTGACAGTCTGCATACAGTGGTTACCTCACAGCTGACAGTCTACATACAGTGGTTACCTCACAGCTGACAGTCTACATACAGTGGTTACCTCACAGCTGACAGTCTGCATACAGTAGTTACCTCACAGCTGACAGTCTGCATACAGTGGTTACCTCACAGCTGACAGTCTACATACAGTAGTTACCTCACAGCTGACAGTCTACATACAGTGGTTACCTCACAGCTGACAGTCTGCATGCAGTGGTTACCTCAGAGCTGACAGTCTGCATACAGTGGTTACCTCACAGCTGACAGTCTACATACAGTGGTTATCTCAGAGCTGACAGTCTGCATACAGCAGTTACCTCACAGCTGACAGTCTGCATACAGTAATTACCTCACAGCTGACAGTCTGCATACAGTGGTTACCTCACAGCTGACAGTCTGCATACAATGGTTACCTCAGAGCCGATAGTCTGCATACAGTGGTTACCTCAGAGCTGACAGTCTCCATACAGTGGTTACCTCAGAGCTGACAGTCTGCATACAGTAGTTACCTCACAGCTGACAGTCTGCATACAGTGGTTACCGCACGGCTGACAGTCTGCATACAGTGGTTACCTCACAGCTGACAGTCTGCATACAGCGGTTACCTCACAGCTGACAGTCTGCATACAGCGGTTACCTCACAGCTGACAGTCTGCATACAGCGGTTACCTCACAGCTGACAGACTGCATACAGCGGTTACCTCACAGCTGACAGTCTGCATACAGTAATTACCTCACAGCTGACAGTCTGCATACAGTGGTTACCTCACAGCTGACAGTCTGCATACAGTGGTTACCTCACAGCTGACAGTCTGCATACAGGGGTTACCTCACAGCTGACAGTCTGCATACAGTTGTTACCTCACAGCTGACAGTCTGCATACAGTGGTTACCTCAGAGCTGACAGTCTGCATACAGTGGTTACCTCACAGCTGACAGTCTGCATACAGTGGTTACCTCAGAGCTGACAGTCTGCATACAGTGGTTACCTCACAGCTGACAGTCTCCAGACAGTAGTTACCTCACAGCTGACAGTCTGCATACAGTGGTTACCTCACAGCTGACAGACTGCATACAGTATTTACCTCAGAGCTGACAGTCTGCATACAGTGGTTACCTCAGAGCTGACAGTCTGCATACAGTGGTTACGTCACAGCTGACAGACTGCATACAGTGGTTACCTCAGAGCTGACAGTCTGCATGCAGTGGTTACCTCACAGCTGACAGTCTGCATACAGTGGTTACCTCACAGCTGACTGTCTGCATACAGTGGTTACCTCAGAGCTGACAGTCTGCATACAGTGGTTACCTCACAGCTGACAGTCTACATACAGTAGTTACCTCACAGCTGACAGTCTGCATACAGTAGTTACCTCAGAGCTGACAGTCTGCATACAGTAGTTACCTCACAGCTGACAGTCTACATACAGTAGTTACCTCACAGCTGACAGTCTACATACAGTAGTTACCTCACAGCTGACAGTCTGCATACAGTAGTTACCTCAGAGCTGACAGTCTGCATACAGTGGTTACCTCACAGCTGACAGACTGCATACAGTGGTTACCTCACAGCTGACAGTCTGCATACAGTGGTTACCTCACAGCTGACAGTCTACATACAGTAGTTACATCATAGCTGACAGTCTACATACAGTGGTTACCTCACAGCTGACAGTCTGCATACAGTGGTTACCTCACAGCTGACAGACTGCATACAGTGGTAACCTCACAGCTGACAGTCTACATACAGTAGTTACCTCACAGCTGACAGTCTGCATACAGTGGTTACCTCACAGCTGACAGTCTACATACAGTAGTTACCTCACAGCTGACAGTCTGCATACAGTGGTTACCTCACAGCTGACAGTCTACATACAGTAGTTACCTCACAGCTGACAGTCTGCATACAGTGGTTACCTCACAGCTGACAGACTACATACAGTGGTTACCTCACAGCTGACTGCCTGCATACAGTGGTTACCTCAGAGCTGACTGCCTGCATACAGTGGTTACCTCACAGCTGACAGTCTACATACAGTAGTTACATCATAGCTGACAGTCTACATACAGTGGTTACCTCACAGCTGACAGTCTGCATACAGTGGTTACCTCACAGCTGACAGACTGCATACAGTGGTAACCTCACAGCTGACAGTCTACATACAGTAGTTACCTCACAGCTGACAGTCTGCATACAGTGGTTACCTCACAGCTGACAGTCTACATACAGTAGTTACCTCACAGCTGACAGTCTGCATACAGTGGTTACCTCACAGCTGACAGTCTACATACAGTAGTTACCTCACAGCTGACAGTCTGCATACAGTGGTTACCTCACAGCTGACAGACTACATACAGTGGTTACCTCACAGCTGACTGCCTGCATACAGTGGTTACCTCAGAGCTGACAGTCTACATACAGTAGTTACCTCAGAGCTGACAGTCTGCATACAGTGGTTACCTCACAGCTGACAGTCTGCATACAGTAGTTACCTCAGAGCTGACAGACTGCATACAGTGGTTACCTCACAGCTGACAGTCTGCATACAGTGGTTACCTCACAGCTGACAGTCTGCATATAGCGGTTACCTCACAGCTCCCACATCCCAAGAGGCTCCATAAAAGGTGACATATCCATCATGTACATAAAGCTCCCAGATACCAGGAGGCTCCATAGAGAGTGACATATCATCCACCCATCATGTTCATAAAGCTCCCAGATCCCATGAGGCTTTCCCTCCTAAGTATCCCTCAAGCCTTACAGGATCCTCCAATCACCACACAAGCGGCACCTTCTACTGTTAATGAACTTTTCTGATCTTCAAATATTATATTCTGCCGCTATTAAGTAATCTGGGAAGTTTGATGAATCATAAATGAGTCCAATGTTGTTTCTTTCCCACAGCGAAGGCTCAGTGAAAGTTCAAAATGCCGCTGCGTTCCCAAATAGCTCAGTGGCGCCTTCTAGTGATCAACTGCAGAGTGCATTTCTAGGGACGGTCAGAGAAGACGGAGGGATGATGGGAGACTTGCAGTTGTTTGCTTTCAACACCACGACGGCAGGTGAGACATGAGGATTCATCGGCTCCAGAGCTACAAGGTCTAATATGAAGGGAGCAGCGAACGCCAGAACGTTAGCGGTTTATTTATGGTTTAGTATGTCTTATTTTGTGTATTAGCGCAGACTCCCATGAGCGTAATGTAATCGCGTATTATGTGCGAGATGCACATGCGCATAATATGCTGTGAATGGCTCCAATGAAAGTACATTGATCTCCATTGATCCGTTTGCGTATTTACATTGCGCATAGGCGTTTATAAAAGAAAGCCGCATGTTCTATGTTACTGCGCTTTACGCCCGATGGAGCCCTATTGTCCTCTATGGTCACGTAAAAAAGCTGTACATACGCAATTACGCTGCGTCGCAGAGTAACAGAGCGGGTAATTAAAAATATACAGGAAGACTGTGAATGACAATGTGCGGAGGAATTCCTTTCCATATGGCAACCGTTGCAGCAAAAGGCCGGTCCACGCAGCGGTAAATGGGGGCTATTTTCAGTTTCAATCTGTAGGTTAGGTTCACACGGGGCGTATTCCCGCCGGAAATCCCGCAGTTTGGCCGCAGCAAAAACCGCGAGACTTCCGCCGGGAGAACCGCCGCAGAAAAACCCGCGGCGGCTTTGAAGTGGCCTAGCCGCTTGCTCTTCCGCTGCGGCCAGCGCTCCCATAGAGGAGAGCGCGGCGGAAATAAAAGATAAATAAACATGCTGCATATTCTGAAACCGCGGCTGCGGCCGCCGCAGCCGCGGTTCCGGCCTGAGTTACCACAGCGGATTGGCCGACCCGAGATTCCCGAGATTAGCGGCCGCAGGCGGATTTACCGCGGCGAAATTCCGCGCAGGATTTCCGCGGCAAATCCGCCCTGTGTGAACCCAGCCTTATAGTTATCGCAGCCTGTGTTTTTAAGTTGGTGTATTATTTGTATATTATGATGTATTTATTTATTTTCCCATTTTCATTCATTATGGGCTCATGCAGACGGCCGGGTCGGATCCAGCTGCGACAATTCCTGCAGTGGGATGGAAGTCGTGCCCCTGTAGTGACCCGCGGCTCACCTTCTCCGGCCTCTCCTCCGATCTGCTATGGGCCCGCTGCCGCCCGACCAGCACATGCGCAGAGTGGAGCCAGCGAGACAGAAGTGACGTTCCTGTGCGGGCCTCTATGAGACTCACACAGATATAGGGCAGGCCGCGATTTGTTTGCCACGTGAGTTTTCACGCGGACAAATCGTGGCCATCTGCATAGGATTGCATAAACTCATGCAATCCTATGGCAGCGGGCACGGGCGGAAATTCTGCGGGAAATCCCGCCGCGGAATTTCTGCCCATGTGCATTTGGCCTTAAAGAGATTGTCCGATAAAACAGGTCTGTCTAAACAGAGTTCCTTCTGGCCACAAATAGCTGATACTCACCTCTGCCCGCTAGTCGCCCGTCGGCAGCTCTGGGTCATCGTGCTGATATAAGGTTTATAAGCTGCAGTCAGTCTGTGCCGTTCCCCAGGGCTCTAGAGTCAGGGTCTTATTGGGGTGGACTTAGAGTCAGTAGAAACACCGACTTATATATGTGTCTGTGTGTACATATGAGTATATATATATATATATATATATATATATATATATATATATATATATATATATAGTAGGAGAGTTTAGAGATGTCCTATTACTAAATACAGAGTTTACAATTTAGTAAAGTTTCCTGTTCTGCAATTCTATTCCAGAAAGTATATTTAATGTTCCATCTAATAAAGCCGGACACTCTCATCATAATGCTGAGGAAAAGCCCGATGTTACAATTTTATTATAGTAAATTTATCACCTAAAAAACACGAGTCGTATAAGAAGGAATCGTAGTTTGGGCAAACTGAGAGTCAGAGGTTTGTCCTACAGACTCCACTGCCCAGACTGTCCCATAAACGGGCTGCTGAAGCCAATCATACAGCTCAGTGCCCTGTTGTCACTGGGATTCCTCTGGTACAAAATCATATATCAGACGATCCCTTAAAGACTTTACACGTTACTCATCATTACGTGGGTAAGATTTCATGTTAATATTCTGTATTTGCAGAACCACTGACAACTACGGGAACTCTGACAACAACTGCTGCTCCAATAACTACAGGAACACTGACAACTACTGCTGCTCCCATAACTACAGGAACACTGACAACTACTGCTGCTCCCACAACTACAGGAACACTGACAACTACTGCTGCTCCCATAACTACAGGAACACTGACAACTACTGCTGCTCCAATAACTACAGGAACACTGACAACTACTGCTGCTCCAGTAACTACAGGAACACTGACAACTACTGCTGCTCCCATAACTACAGGAACACTGACAACTACTGCTGCTCCAGTAACTACTGGAACACTGACAACTACTGCTGCTCCAGTAACTACTGGAACACTGAAAACTACTGCTGCTCCAGTAACTACAGGAACACTGACAATTACTGCTGCTCCAATAACTACAGGAACACTGACACCTACTGCTGCTCCAATAACTACAGGAACACTGACAACTACGGCAGCTCCAATAAATACAGGAACACTGACAACTACTGCTGCTCCCATAACTACAGGAAGACTGACAACTACTGCTGCTCCCATAACTACTGGAACACTAACAACTACTGCTACACCCATAACTACAGGAACACTGACAACTACTGCTGCTCCCACAACTACAGGAACACTGACAACTACTGCTGCTCCCATAACTACAGGAACACTGACAACTACTGCTGCTCCCATAACTACAGGAACACTGACAACTACTGCTGCTCCAATAACTACAGGAACACTGACAACTACTGCTGCTCCAGTAACTACAGGAACACTGACAACTACTACATCTCCAATAGCTACAGGAACACTGACAACTACTGCTGTTCCAATAACTACAGTAACACTAACGACTACTGCTGCTCCCATAACTACAGGAACACTGACAACTACTGCTGCTCCCATAACTACAGGAACACTGACAACTACTGCTTCTCCCATAACTACAGAAACACTGACAACTACTGCTGCTCCAATAACTACAGTAACACTGACAACTACTGCTGCTCCCATAACTACAGGAACACTGACAACTACTGCTGCTCCCATAACTACAGGAACACTGACAACTACTGCTTCTCCCATAACTACAGAAACACTGACAACTACTGCTGCTCCAATAACTACAGTAACACTGACAACTACTGCTTCTCCAATAACTACAGTAACACTGACAACTACTGCTGCTCCCATAACTACAGGAACACTGACAACTACTGCTGCTCCCATAACTACAGGAACACTGACAACTACTGCTTCTCCCATAACTACAGGAACACTGACAACTACTGCTTCTCCCATAACTACAGAAACACTGACAACTGCTGCTGCACCTATAACTACAGGAACACTGACAACTACTGCTGCTCCCATAACTACAGGAACACTGACAACTACTGCTGCACCCATAACTACAGAAACACTGACAACTGCTGCTGCACCTATAACTACAGGAACACTGACAACTACTGCTGCTCCCACAAATACAGGAACACTGACAACTACTGCTGCTCCCATAACTACAGGAACACTGACAACTACTGCTGCTCCCATAACTACAGGAACACTGACAACTACTGCTGCTCCCACAACTACAGGAACACTGACAACTACTGCTGCTCCCATAACTACAGGAACACTGACAACTACTGCTGCTCCCACAACTACAGGAACACTGACAACTACTGCTGCTCCAGTAACTACAGAAACACTGACAACTACTACTGCTCCCATAACTACAAGAACACTGACAACTACAGCTGCTCCCACAACTACAGGAACACTCAAGACTACTGCTGTTCCAATAACTACAGTAACACTGACACCTACTGCTGCTCCCATAACTACAGGAACACTGACACCTACTGCTGCTCCCATAACTACAGGAACACTGACAACTACTGCTGCTCCCACAACTACAGGAACACTGACACCTACTGCTGCTCCCATAACTACAGGAACACTGACACCTACTGCTGCTCCCATAACTACAGGAACACTGACAACTACTGCTGCTCCCATAACTACAGGAACACTGACAACTACTGCTGCTCCCACAACTACAGGAACACTGACAACTACTGCTGCTCCCATAACTACAAGAACACTGACAACTACTGCTGCTTCCACAACTACAGGAACACTGACAACTACTGCTGCTCCCATAACTACAGGAACACTGACAACTACTGCTGCTCCCATAACTACAGGAACACTGACAACTACTGCTGCTCCCATAACTACAGGAACACTGACACCTACTGCTGCTCCCATAACTACAAGAACACTGACAACTACTGCTGCTTCCACAACTACAGGAACACTGACAACTACTGCTGCTCCAATAACTACAGGAACACTGACAACTACTGCTGCACCAGTAACTACAGGAACACTGACAACTACTGCTGCTCCCATAACTACAGGAACACTAACAACTTCTGCTGTTCCAATAACTACAGGAACACTAACAACTACTGCTGCACCAGTAACTACAGGAACACTGACAACTACTGCTGCTCCAATAACTACAGGAACACTGACAACTACTGCTGCTCCCACAACTAGAGGAACACTGACATCTACTGCTGCTCCAGTAACTACAGGAACACTGACAACTACTGCTGCTCCCACAACTACAGGAACACTGACAACTACTGCTGCTCCCATAACTATGGGAGCACTGACAACTACTGCTGCTCCCATAACTACAGGAACATTGACAACTACTGCTGCTCCGATAACTATAAGAACACTGACAACTACTGCTGCTCCCATAACTACAGGAACACTGACAACTACTGCTGCTCCCACAACTACAGGGACACTGACAACTACTGCTACACCCACAACTACAGACACAGTGACAACTACTGCTGCTCTAGCAACTACAGGAACACTGACAACTACTGCTGCTTCAACAACTACAGAAAGACTGACAACTACTGCTGCTCCAATAACTACAGGAACACTGACAACTACTGCTGCTCCCATAACTACAGGAACACTGACAACTACTGCTGCTCCCATAACTACAGAAACACTGACAACTACTGCTGCTCCTATAACTACAGGAACACTGACAACTACTGCTGCTCCCACAACTATAGAAACACTGACAACTACTGCCGCTTCAATAAATACAGGAACACTGAAAACTACTGCTGCTCCCATAACTACAGGAACACTGACAACTACTGCTGCTCCCGTAACTACAGGAACACTGACAACTACTGCTGCTCCCACAACTACAGAAACACTGACAACTACTGCTGCTCCCACAACTACAGGAACACTGACAACTACTGCTGCTCCCATAACTACAGGAACACTGACAACTACTGCTACTCCCACAACTACAGGAATACTGACAACTACTGCTGCTCCCATAACTACAGGAACACTGACAACTACTGCTGCTCCCACAACTACAGAAATACTGACAACTACTGCTGCTCCCATAACTACAGGAACACTGACAACTACTGCTGCTCCAATAACTACAGGAACACTGACAACTACTGCTGCTCCAGTAACTACAGGAACACTGACAACTACTGCTACTCCCATAACTACAGGAACACTGACAACTACTGCTACTCCCATAACTACAGGAACACTGACAACTACTGCTGCTCCCATAACTACAGAAACACTGACAACTACTACTGTTCCCTTAGCTACCGCAACACTGACAACTACTGCGGCTCCAATAGCTACAGGAACACTAACAACTACTACTGCTCCCATAACTATAGAAACACTGACAACTACTGCTGCTTCAGTAACTACAGTAACACTGATAACTACTGCTGTTCCAGTAACTACAGAAACACTGACAACTACTGCTGCTCCTATAACTACAGGGACACTGATAACAACTGCTGCTCCAGTAACTACAGAAACACTGACAACTACTGCTGCTCCAGTAACTACAGAAACACTGACAACTACTTCTGCTCCCATAACTACAGGGACACTGACAACTACTGCTGCTCCAGTAACTACAGAAACACTGACAACTACTCCTGCTTCCATAACTACAGAAACACTGACAACTACTTCTGCTCCCATAACTACAGAAACACTGATAACTACTGCTGCTCCAGTAACTACTGAAACACTGACAACTACTGCTGCTCCCACAACTACAGAAACACTGACAACTACTACATCTCCAGTAGCTACAGGAACACTGACAACTACTGCTGCTCCTATAACTACAGGAACACTGACAACTACTACATCTCCAGTAACTACAGGAACACTGACAACTACTGCAGCTCCCATAACTACAGGAACACTGACAGCTACTGCTGCTCCCATAACTACAGAAATACTGGCAACTACTGCTGCTCCAGTGACTACAGGAACACTGACAACTACAGCAGCTCCTATAACTACAGGAACACTGACAACTGCTGCTTCCATAACTACAGAAACACTGACAACTAATGCTGCTACCATAATTACAGGAACACTGACAACTACTGCTATTCCAATAGCTCAAGGAACACTGACAACTACTGCTGCTCCCATAACTATAGAAACACTGACAACTACTGCTGCTACCATAATTACAGGAACACTGACAACTACTGCTGTTCCCATAACTACAGGAACACTGACAACTACTGCTGCCCTCATAACTACAGAAACACTGACAACTACTGCTGCTCCAACAACTACAGGAACCCCGACAACTACTGCTGCTCCCATAACTACAGGAACCCCGACAACTACTGCTGCTCCCATAACTACAGGAACCCCGACAACCACTGCTGCTCCCATAACTACAGGAACACTGACAACTACTGCTGCTCCCATAAGTACAGGAATACTGACAACTACTGCCGCTCCAGTGACTACAGGAACACTGACAACTACTGCTGCTCCTATAACTACAGGAACACTGACAACTACTGCTTCTCCCATAACTACAGGAACACTGACAACTACTGCGTCTCCCATAACTACAGAAACCCCGACAACCACTGCTGCTCCCATAACTACAGGAACACTGACAACTACTGCTGCTCCCATAACTACAGGAACCCCGACAACCACTGCTGCTCCCATAACTACAGGAACACTGACAACTACTGCTGCTCCCATAAGTACAGGAATACTGACAACTACTGCCGCTCCGGTGACTACAGGAACACTGACAACTACTGCTGCTCCTATAACTACAGGAACACTGACAACTACTGCTGCTCCCATAACTACAGGAACACTAACAACTACTGCGTCTCCCATATCTACAGAAACCCCGACAACCACTGCTGCTCCCATAACTACAGGAACACTGACAACTACTGCTGCTCCCATAACTACAGGAACCCCGACAACCACTGCTGCTCCCATAACTACAGGAACACTGACAACTACTGCTGCTCCCATAAGTACAGGAATACTGACAACTACTGCCGCTCCAGTGACTACAGGAACACTGACAACTACTGCTGCTCCTATAACTACAGGAACACTGACAACTACTGCTGCTCCCATAACTACAGGAACACTGACAACTACTGCGTCTCCCATAACTACAGAAACCCCGACAACCACTGCTGCTCCCATAACTACAGGAACACTGACAACTACTGCTGCTCCTATAACTACAGGAACACTGACAACTACTGCTGCTCCCATAACTACAGGAACCCCGACAACCACTGCTGCTCCCATAACTACAGTAACCCCGACAACTACTGCTGCAGGTGAGATATCAAGCTGAATACTTTCCAGCTCTCAACGGTCTCATAAAAACGGAGTGAACGCCATTATTAGGCCTCCCTCACATGGGCGACACGGCTGGTCCGTGCGATATTGTTGCGTCTTCTGACAGCAATACAAGTAGCGCTGAAAAAAATATATATACATTACCTCTCCCGCGCTGTCAGCCCGGCCGCATCTTCTCTCAGGGTCGCGGCACTGATCATCTTCTTCTCTTCTGGCCAGGGATTTAAAAATCTTCGCCTCCTGGAAGCGCTGGCTGCGATTGGTTGACGCTTAGCCAATTATAGCCAGTGCTCGATGAATGGCTGTGATTGAACCAATGATTCAACTGTGATTAATCAGTGCCGGGGACCCAGGGAGAAGCTGCGGCCGGGCTGACAGTGTGTCTATGGTGATGTATGTGTATTTTCTTTTTTCCTGCAGTTAGGGCTTAGATTATAGGTTTGACAGTAGCATTTGCTATTTGTGCAATGCGATGCAACAGAGAGGAAGGCTCCATAGGGAAGCATGGGCTACAAAACCTCACGAGTTGCGGGCATATCGCCGGATGCGTGAGGTTTTTGTGTCGTTTTGTAGCATGCTACAAAACATCGCATGTGTGAAGGAACCCATAGGAAAGCATGGGCTTGGGCTTCTTACACATGTGATTTGCAACATTGTAGCAATGGTACAAAATCGTGCGACTTTGTTGCCTGTGTGAAGGAGGCCCTTGGTATATATTTCTGTTATTAGAAATATATTTTAGTTATTAGAGTTTGGGACACATTTAGTATTCAAACTATGATGGTCATCTGGCACAATCTTTACCAGAATGCTGCCCTAAACGCTTCACACCGCAGTTACTAAGTTGCACATTTAGGCTGGATTCAGACGAACATATATCGGCTGAGTTTTCACACCCAGCCGATATACGTTGTCTCTCTCTCTCTGCAGGGGTGGAGCCTGGAAGAGCCAGGAGCAGTGCTCTGAGCTCCCGCCCCCTCTCTGCCTCCTCTCTGCACCTCTGCAGTATTTGCAATGTGGAGAGGCAGGGCGGGCCTAAGTGGCTAGAATTAGCCCCACCCCCATCCTGCCTCTCCCCATTGCAAATAGTGCAGAGGGGCGGAGAGCAGCCCCGCCCCATCCTGCCTCCTTTCATTGCAAATAGTGCATAGGGGCGGGGAGGGGGTGGAGAGGAGGCAGAGAGGGGGCGGGAGCTCAGTTCCTGCTCCTGGCTCTTCCATCCTCACCCCCCCACCCCCACCCCACCCCCCCGCAGATGAGGAGGACGTATATCGGCTCGGGGTGAAAACCAAGCCGATATATGTTCGTCAATCTTAGTTTGCTCTGTTTATTAGACAATGTTATTAAAGGCGCCCTTGTAGTTTGTTGGGCTTCATTACGGACATTCTCAGGTTTTTGCCATGTTGTTTTACTTTCTTTTTGTGTGTGACTGTTTTGTTTTTTTCGCAGATTCATTTTTTTTATGCATTTAACTGATTTTTTAGCATTTTTCTATATTTTATGTTTAGAATGTCTTCATTAATTTATTGGTTTTACTGACTTTGCTTACTTTGAGTCTATTGTGCTATTACAGAAATCACAGACTGGCAGAAAGGAATTAATCTAATTGTACAAATTCCTTCTGATATAAAGAGGATAAAGTACCAAACTAGAAGTGTTGTCATGGTATCCACGCCCCTCACCCGCTGCCCATATTATTGTTACATCGTCTCTGCTCACATCTGCATTCCGCTTACATTCTTCTATTCTTTCATAAGGACTAGAGATGAGCGAGTATACTCGCTAAAGGCAATTGCTCGAGCATGCATTGCCTTTAGCGAGTACCTGCCCGCTCGAGACGAAAGGTTCGGGTGCCAGCGCGGGGAAGCGGTGAGTAGCGGCAGTCAGCAGGAGGGAGCGGGGGGGAGAGAGAGATCTCCCCTCCGTTCCGCCTCGCTCTCCCCCGCAGCTCCCTGCCCGCCCCGGCACCCGAACCTTTTGTCTTGAGCGGGCAGGTACTCGCTAAGGGCAATGCTCGCTCAAGCAATTGCCTTTAGCGAGTATACTCGCTCATCTCTAATAAGGACAGAAAAATAGAAACAAACTTTTAACCCCTTAGTGACGCTTTCACAGCGTTAATCATGCAGCATAAATGACCTGATACATTTGTTCTGCAGGCTAGTGAGAATACGACAAATACCAAGATTATTTTCTTTTAGGTTTTTCCACTTTTGCACAGTAAAAACCCTTTTTCTGGAATTTTTTTTTTACAATGTTGCATTCAAAGTCCCATAACTGTTTAATTTTCTCATGTATGGAGCTCTGCGGGGGCTTCTTTTCTACAATGATTACCATTTTGGGATAAATATGGCTTTTTTATCACTTTAAGGGCTTATTCAGACAACCGTATATCGGCTGGGTTTTCACGCCGAGCCGATATACGGTGTCCTCTTCTGCAGGGGGGGGGGGAGGATGGAAGAGCCAGGAGCAGGAACTGAGCTCCCGCCCCCTCTCCACCCCTTGCCATTATTTGCAATGGAAGAGGCGGAGCTAAGTCCAGGAGCTTAGCTCCACCCCCTTCCCACACCTCCCATTGTAAATAGTGGCAATGGGTGGGAGCTCAGTTCCTGCTCCTGGCTCTTCCATACTCCCACCCCCCCTGCAGACAAGGACACCGGTGATCATTGCAACTCCCAGCAAGCTAACCTTTATCACCCTTGTTATGTGTGGGCAGCCCCCTACAATCAGCATTATGTATCATTCTGCATATGTTCTTCAGTAGTTACCATTCGCTCAACTTTACCACAATATTTCTCCTCTTGTGCAGAAGTGGTGATCCCCGTGTTCGGCAGAGTGCTGATCGGTCTGATGGTGACAGCGGTGGTCCTTCTTCCCATAGGGCTCTGCTTGGTGCGTATCTGGTTACCCTCTCACAGAAGTGCAGTAAATGAAGCCATAATGTACAATGAATGTCTCATAACATCTAATGCATTTTAAAACCAGGTACAAATGTGTTGCTGCATAGGACAATGCTGGCTAAGTTTCCCTCCATCCCTCTTCGCCCTAACATTACATAATATAATGATATAGTTTATTATATGATTCTTGTATTAGAATCATATAATAGAATTCTGCCTGCAGCCGGCACTAGGGGGAGCTCACTGCATAGGGAATATTACAGCTCCTCCATAATATTCAGTAATAAACCAGTCTGCAGTGAGCTCCCCCTAGTGGTAATAGAAAATTATTCTATTTGAGTCATTTTTTGTCATATACACTGAATGACCACTTTATTAGAGCCCCCATCTAGTAGCGTTGGACTCCTTTGGCCTTCAGAACTCCAGCAATTCCCTGTGACGTAGATTCCACTCGGTGATGAAATGCTTCTGCAGGAATATCGGCCCCTGCAGACAGGAAACTACTTGTAGTTGCTGCAGATTAGATGGTGGTACTGACATGTTCTGACCAGCTGACAGGAAGGGGGTCAGCGATTCATGCTGCTCGCGCCAAATTATGACCTCCCATCAGCAGGGTACATTACGGCTGGTCTAGCACTGATGGTCCTTGGAAGTCGCTCAGATCACTAGATTCTTCCATCTAATGTAGATTCACACTGACACTGATCCACAGAAAACTTGTCACGGGAGTTTATGCTGCGTTCTGGGGTCATGGGGAGAATTACCATACAGAGAAGCGCCAATCGTAGAGGGGCGGAGGTCAATAATAAAGGGTCTAGGAGCTCTAATAATGCAGCATTATCACCACTGTCCTATCAGAATGCTTCTGATCGGTATTTTGTCCTTTCCCTCCATCTTCCAGATTTTGCAGATTGGCCTACTTAATAGTATGGGGAATATCGGTGGAGACTTAAACGTGTGAAGAAGTGACAGATCGGCTGGAGGAACGGTGAGTGAAAGGTTAGCAGGAAGCCAATGAGAAGGAAACCATCAGGAGGGTGCAGCCTCTGACTGGCGGTCATGTGTTCTTTTTTTTAAAGGGGCCATACAGTCTTATATAAATAAAACTTAAAGGGGTTGTCCAGATTTAGAAAAACACAGCTGCTCTCTTCCCACAACAGCGCCACACCTGTCCATGGGCAGCATATGGTACTGCAGCTCAGCTCCATTAAAGTGAATAGGTCTGAGGCACAAATTATACACAACATGTAGACAAGTGTGGCCTGGTTCTCGGAAGAAATCAGTCATGTCTAATCCTGAACAACTCCTTTAGGGACCTTTCACATGGCACAGAATAGGCCTCACGACGCACTGCGAGCCGTGGTGAATTCTGCGCTATAGTCCACAGGCTCCCTGCAGATTTTCATGCGGAATTGAAAATTACTTAAAACCTGCCTGCAATTCTGTAGCAAAATCCACTTTTGGTGTGCGATTCCGCAGCTGTAGCTTTGGCTGCGTCCTGCGATGTAATTCCGTCCCATGTGAAAGGTCCCTTAGGGTGCTTTCACATGGGTGGCATTAGCATGCAGAACACAGCGCGTGAATTCTGCAAAACAATCCGCATTGACACCCGTGAGTTTTAGGGCTGACTTCCCACTTTGGATCTGCTGCAGGATGTCCCCTGCGGACATTCTGCAGTAAGTCTGCCCCGTGTGGACCCAGCCACGGGGCGCCATCACAGGCGCAGAATTATTCCACCAGGATGCAGAGACATTTGCAGTCCTGTAGATAGTTCCACCCCACACTCTGTACGGACGGCTACCGTGCGGATTTTGATGCAGAATTGAACATGGCTTAAATCTGCCTGCAGTCCTGCACCAAAATCATCATTTAGTCACGAGGATTTTGGTGTGGATTTCTGCAGCAATAAATCCCACCGTGTCCTGGTGGAATAACTCCGCCGGCGTGAAAACATCCTTAAAGGGATTAAACCACAAGTCATCCCCTATCTGCGGTCGCATTGAAAACAAATGCAGCATTAGTGTGCCTGCACGACCAGCACTCCATTCAGTCTCCTCCTCACTCTGCGGAGTGCAGTAACCCCACAGTGAGGAGAACGGGGGACACAGGACCCCCGTTCTAAAGATTGGCAGGGGGCTCAGCAGTGAGACTACCACCGATGAGCAAGTCATCCCGATCCTGTGGACATCCTCTGGAGAGGGGAAGACTTGTAATTGTAGTGCAATAGAGATGAGCGAGCACCAAAATGCTCGGGTGCTCGTTACTCGGGACGAAATTTTCACGATGCTCGAGGGTTCGTTTCGAATAACGAACCCCATTGAAGTCAATGGGCGACCCGAGCATTTTTGTATATCGCCAATGCTCGCTAAGGTTTCCATTTGTGAAAATCTGGGCAATTCAAGAAAGTGATGGGAACGACACAGCAACGGATAGGGCAGGCGAGGGGCTACATGTTGGGCTGCATCTCAAATTCCCAGGTCCCACTATTAAGCCACAATAGCGGCAAGAGAGGGCCCCCCCCCCCCCAACAATTTTTACTTCTGAAAAGCCCTCATTAGCAATGCATACCTTAGCTAAGCACCACACTACCTCCAACAAAGCACAATCACTGCCTGCATGACACTCCGCTGCCACTTCTCCTGGGTTACATGCTGCCCAACCCCCCCCCCCCCCCCCCATGACCCAGTGTCCACAGCGCACACCAAAGTGTCCCTGCGCAGCCTTCAGCTGCCCTCATGCCACACCACCCTCATGTCTATTTATAAGTGCGTATGCCATGAGGAGGAACCGCAGGCACACACTGCAGAGGGTTGGCACGGCTAGGCAGCAACCCTCTTTAAAAGGGGCAGGACGATAGTCCACAATGCTGTACAGAAGCAATGAGAAATATAATCCTGTGCCATCGCCATCAGGAGCTGCACACGTGGGCATAGCAATGGGGAACCTATGTGCCACACGCTATTCATTCTGTCAAGGTGTCTGCATGCCCCAGTCAGACCGCGTTTTTTTATAAATAGTCACAGGCAGGTACAACTCCGCAATGGGAATTCCGTGTGCACCCACAGCATGGGTGGCTCCCTGGAACCCACCAGCTGTACATAAATGTATCCCATTGCAGTGCCCTGGACAGCAGAGCTAACGTCAGATTAAATGCAGGTGGGCTTGGGCCCACACTGCATGCCCCAGTCAGACTGAGGTTCTTTAGAAGTGGACACATACAGTTACAACTCTGTGTGGACCGACAGCATGGGTGGCTCCCTGGAACCCACCGGCAGTACATAAATATATCCCATTGCAGTGCCCAGCACAGCTGAGGTAATGTCAGGTTTACTGCAGGTGGGCTAAAAATTACTAGGATTACACTGTAGGCGAGGGCCCCAAAAAATTGGTGTACCAACAGTACTAATGTACCTCAGAAAAATTGCCCATGCCCAACCAAGAGGGCAGGTGAAACCCATTAATCGCTTTGGTTAATGTGGCTTAATTTGTAACTAGGCCTGTAGGCGGCCCAGTTAAAATAAAAATTGGTTCAGGTGAAAGTTTCAACGCTTTAATGAGCATGGAAACGTATAAAAATTGTTTACAAGAGTTATATGACTGAGCCTTGTGGGCCTAAGAAAAATTGCCCGTTCGGCATGATTACGTGAGGTTTCAGGAGGAGGAGCAGGAGGAGGAGGATGAATATAATACACAGATTGATGAAGCTAAAAGGTCCCTGTTTTTGATGGTGATAGAGAACGATGCTTCCATCCGCGGGTGCAGCCTACGTATTGCTTAGGTATCGCTGCTGTCCGCTGGTGGAGAAGAGAAGTCTGGGGAAATCCAGGCTTTGTTCATCTTGATGAGTGTAAGCCTGTCGGCACTGTCGGTTGACAGGTGGGTACGATTATCCATGATGATTCCCCCAGCCGCACTAAACACCCTCTCTGACAAGACGCTAGCCGCAGGACAAGCAAGCACCTCCAGGGCATACAGCGTGAGTTCAGGCCACATGTCCAGCTTCGACACCCAGTAGTTGTAGGGGGCAGAGGCGTCACCGAGGACGGTCGTGCGATCGGCTACGTACTCCTTCACCATCCTTTTACAGTGCTCCCGCCGACTCAGCCTTGACTGGGGAGCGGTGACACAGTCTTGCTGGGGAGCCACAAAGCTGGCAAAGGCCTTGGAGAGTGTTCCCCTGCCTGCGCTGTACATGCTGCCTGATCTCCGCGCCTCCCCTGCTACCCGGCCCTCGGAACTGTGCCTTCTGCCACTAGTGCTGTCGGATGGGAATGTTACCATCAGTTTGTCCGCCAGGGTCCTGTGGTATAGCATCACTCTTGAACCCCTTTCCTCTTCGCGTATGAGAGTGGAAAGCTTCTCCTTATACCGTGGGTCGAGCAGTGTGTACACCCAGTAATCCGTAGTGGCAAGAATGCGTGTAACGCGAGGGTCACGAGAAAGACATCCTAACATGAAGTCAGCCATGTGTGCCAGGGTACCTGTACGCAACACATGGCTGTCCTCACTAGGAAGATCACTTTCAGGATCCTCCTCCGCCTCCTCAGGCCATACACACTGAAAGGATGACAGGCAAGCAGCATGGGTACCCTCAGCAGTGGGCCAAGCTGTCTCTTCCCCCTCCTCCTCATGCTCCTCCCCCTCCTCCTCCTCCTCCTCCTCAACACGCTGAGATATAGACATGAGGGTGCTCTGACTATCCAGCAACATACTGTCTTCACCCGCCTCCGTTTCCGAGCGCAAAGCGTCTGCCTTTATGCTTTGCAGGGAACTTCTCAAGAGGCATAGCAGAGGAATGGTGACGCTAATGATTGCAGCATCCCCGCTCACCATCTGGGTAGACTCCTCAAAGTTTCCAAGGACCTGGCAGATGTCTGCCAACCAGGCCCACTCTTCTGTAAAGAATTGAGGAGGTTGACTCCCACTACGCTACCCATGTTGGAGTTGGTATTCCACTATAGCTCTACGCTGCTCATAGAGTCTGGCCAACATGTGGAGCGTAGAGTTCCACCATGTGGGCACGTTGCACAGCAGTCGGTGCACTGGCAGATTAAACCGATGTTGTAGGGTCCGCAGGGTGGCAGCGTCTGTCTTGGACTTGCGGAAATGTGCGCTGAGCCGGCGCACCTTTCCGAGCAGGTCTGACAAGTGTGGGTAGCTTTTCAGAAAGCGCTGAACCACCAAATTAAAGACATGGGCCAGGCATGGCACGTGCGTGAGGCTGCCGAGCTGCAGAGCCGCCACCAGGTTACGGCCGTTGTCACACACGACCATGCCCGGTTGGAGGCTCAGCGGCGAAAGCCAGCGGTCGGTCTGCTCTGTCAGACCCTGCAGCAGTTCGTGGGCCGTGTGCCTCTTCTCTCCTAAGCTGAATAGTTTCAGCACGGCCTGCTGACGCTTGCCCACCGCTGTGCTGCCACGCCGCGCGACACCGACTGCTGGCGACGTGCTTGATTGCGAGACAGAGGTTGCGTTGGAGGAGGAGGAGGAGGAGGAGGGTGGTTTAGTGGAGGAAGCATACACCGCCGCAGATACCAGCACCGACCTGGGGCCCGCAATTCTGGGGGTGGGTAGGATGTGAGCGGTCCCAGGCTCTGACTCGGTCCCAGCCTCCACTAAATTCACCCAATGTGCCGTCAGGGAGATATAGTGGCCCTGCCCGCCTGTGCTTGTCCACGTGTCCGTTGTTAAGTGGACCTTGGCAGTAACCGCGTTGGTGAGGGCGCGTACAATGTTGCGGGAGATGTGGTCGTGCAGGGCTGGGACGGCACATCGGGAAAAGTAGTGGCGACTGGGAACCAAGTAGCGCGGGGCCGCCGCCGCCATCATGCTTTTGAAAGCCTCCGTTTCCACAAGCCTATACGGCAGCATCTCCAGGCTGATCAATTTGGCTATGTGCACGTTTAACGCTTGAGCGTGCGGGTGCGTGGCGGCGTACTTGCGCTTGTGCTCAAACACTTGCGCTAGCGACGGCTGGACGGTGCGCTGAGAGACATTGGTGGATGGGGCCGAGGACAGCGGAGGTGAGGGTGTGGGTGCATGCCAGGAGACGGTAGTGCTTGTGTCCTTAGAGGGGGGTTGGATCTCAGTGGCAGGTTGGGGCACAGGGGGAGAGGCAGTGGTGCAAACCGGAGGCGGTGAACGGCCTTCGTCCCACCTTGTGGGGTGCTTGGCCATCATATGCCTGCGCATGCTGGTGGTATTACGAGTAGAGCAGAAACAGAACGCTGTAATTAAATGTGCCGCTTATTGGCCTGTGGTTGGAGGCTGACTTTGCTTACGGAACGCACAGCAGAGCCAGGAAATAATTTTGCGCAAGCCTGCTGTAACACTTAGCTGGCTGCGTATGAATTTGGACAACTACCCCCAGCACAGACGCAGTACACTGAGGACGGTCACAGGCAGCCCAAATAGAATGTTTTTTCCCAAATCTTTTTGGAAAAGCCCACGGCCTATATAGACAGTATATCTCTTTCACCTTTTTCACTGTCCCTGCCTCACCACTACTAGCCCTGGACTATGTAAAATTACTGCAGACTGTTTCCCTCTGGACAGGATGACAGCGGTGATGTAACGGCCAACGCAGAGCCAGGAAAGAATTTTGCGCAAGCCTGCTGTAACACTTAGCTGGCTGCGTATTAATTAGGACAACTACCCCCAGCAGAGATGCAGTACACTGAGGACGGTCACAGGCAGCCCAAATAGATTTTTTTTTCCCCAAATTGTTTTGGAAAAGCCCACTGCCTATATAGACAGTATATCTCTTTCACTGTCCCTGCCTCACCACTACTGGCCCTGGACTATGTAAAATTACTGCAGACTGTTGCACTGTGGACAGGATGACAGCGGTGATGTAACGGCCAACGCGGAGCCAGGAAAGAATTTTGCGCAAGCCTGCTGTAACACTTAGCTGGCTGCGTATTAATTAGGACAACTACCCCCAGCAGAGACGCAGTACACTGCGGACGGTCACAGGCAGCCCAAATAGATTTTTTTTCCCCCAAATTGTTTTGGAAAAGACCACTGCCTATATAGACTGTATATGTCTTCTGTCCCTGCCTCACCACTACTGGCCCTAGACTATGTAAAATTACTGCAGACTGAGGACGCAATGCTCTGCACGGCCGATATACAAAAAAAAATGTGCAACACTGCAAAAAGCAGCCTCAACAGTACTGCACACGGTCAGATGTGGCCCTAAGAAGGACCGTTGGGGTTCTTGAAGCCTAAAATCACTCCTAACACTCTCCCTATAGCAGCTCCAGCATCAGCAGCACTTTCCCTGATCTCTGTCAGAATGCATCTGTGGCGAGCCGCGGGAGGGGCCGATTTATATACTCGGGTGACACCTGATCTCGCCAGCCACTCACTGCAGGGGGGTGGTATAGGGCTTGAACGTCGCAGGGGGAAGTTGTAATGCCTTCCCTGTCTTTCTATTGGCCAGAAAAGTGCGCTAACGTCTCAGAGATGAAAGTGAAAGTAACTCGAACATCGTGTGGTGCTCGTTTCGAATAACGAGCATCCCGAACACGCTAATACTCGAACGAGTATCAAGCTCGGACGAGTACGTTCGCTCATCTCTATAGTGCAACCCCTCTAAAGTCATCATGTGGAGAGGGAATAAATATCTGATTTGTGGATGGTCAATATGCCGGGACCCTCACGGTCATGAGAACGGGGTCCTGTGTACTCCAGAATAAATGGAGCAGTGGTCAAACATGCACCCTACTGCTCCTTTCCTTTCGATAGCCGAGTTCAAATGCCCAGCTACTATATCTCAGGCAGCTCCATTGAAGTGAATTGAGCATCAGTGAGCATGCTTGGCCGCTGTTCACACAGGGGGGCATGGGATTTTTGATCTGTAAGGTTCCCAGCAGTCAGACTCCCACTGGTCAGATCGTTATCCCCCATCTTGTCACACGCCGCCCCTTCCTTGCTTTACCATTCACTGTAATGAGTGTGTGATATCATTGGTATTCTGTTTTCACTGGTTGTTACTCTTTTGGGTTTTAGTTTTAACTTTGCTCCTCCTATTGTCCGCAGTGGAGCCGACCGTGTGATTTGACGTACAAGCTGCCGCGGCGCCCGGGCTCCTCTCTCACATCGATCGCTATGTGCAGGATTCATCAGCACAACATATTCCTCTCTCCATACTTATATAGCACTTTATTCTATGTCTAATTAATACCAATGACTGTAAAATATATTTATTTTCTTGCAAATTTTTCAATAAAGAAATTTAAAAATTAAAGAAGTTCTCTTAATGAAAAGGCTGAAAGTTGACCGAATCAAATAAGATACACGAATGTTACAGCAACCAGGGATACTCCAAAGGGTGAAGAACAGAAGCCCAAATATAGTAGGTCTGGTTCACGTCTGCATTAGAGCTTTCTGTCTCCCGGTTCCAAATTTGGAGCAGAAAAACTAAATTAAAATGAAATTAAAACGCTTCCATTTTTTCCCCATTGAAATCATCGTGAGCCGTGCCTGCAGTTACAAGCGCCGGCCACTACATGGAGGGCGGCGTGGAGACTTCCGCTGCTTCTGCTCGACCTCTGTGTATTGCAATGCTGACAGCATGCACCCGCTCAGCTGATCGGTCGGGGTCCCAAGCAACAGACCCCAGCTGATCCCCTATTGATGACCTAGCCTGAGGACCAGTGAGTATCCCGAGGAGAAGTTATCAGTAGTATATTCCACGGAAAACCCCTTTAAGAATCCTATAAAGTATTTGGCTGGTAACAGAGGAGTAGGAGTAAGCCTTGTGTTTATTTTAAGCTGGGCCAGCGAATGGATAGGGTTTTGTTGTAATGACAAACCCCTTTACGTGACGCGAAATTGTGGCCTTCCAATGCCGCCTTATGACTGTCCGAGCTGCCAACAGGAAATGTTTAAATATCATTTTGTTTGTTTGGAGAGCGGGCCAGGGACAATAGAGAGGAGTCCAATCAAAGGCGTCACAAGACGTGTGTGACCAGCGAGATGGTGATGGAGGTCACTTCGCAGGATCGCCATCTTCTCTCCACTTAGATCGGTGGCTGCACTTCATAAACGCACATCCAAGCCAGAGATGGTGGTAAAACTTAGGAAGTCCATTTATTATGGCAGCAGAAACAGCAAAGGTAACAATCTCCGACATGGATATGGTATGGAATCCACGTTAACAAGTGACATGTCATTTGCTTTTTCAGCACGCAGATTTGAAATGTGTGGGAAACCCCAGGACCATATTCACTATGGCACTTATTTCCATTAAAATTAATGGAATGCAAATCTGCAGCAGAATTCATATGGATTCCATTTCAAAAATCTGCAGCAAAATTCTGCCCTGTGAACATCCCCTTACTGCCAGGCTCTCACACATCACAGCTAATGGCTTGAGAGATTAGTTTAAGGTCAAGGAACTCTTCTAACAAGTAGGACTTGTCTAAGTGGAGAAGCCCTTAAAACCATAAACCTCCAATCTGGCCTCCAATCTCTTCCAATTTGCTACACAATTGGTTAATTTGAATTGAAATTGCAAGCGAACCCACGATGGCTCCAATTCGATCTTTGCGAAAGAATGTTTGGATTACTCAACATGCAACAAATCGTATCCCATCAAAAGGCTGACTGCAGTGACTTCTGGCCTCCGTTGTTTCTTCTCCCTTTGTGGACAGATGAACTTTTTAATCCTCTGCTTTTTGCTGGGTGGAAAATGGCACTGGAAGGAAGTGAGTCAATGTTACAGCAGGAGGCTTCTGGCTGACGAGATTCTTCTGACCACCAGATCGCCGGGAGAGCTTCTATCTTTCTGCAAGTTCCTATCTACTTTCCAGGTATCTTCGTCAGTAGTAGGATGTTCTGCATCAGGGTTGCTACAAGAATCTACATAGTTTGCTTTTCCAGCACTGCAAGATGGCAACTCACTCCTGGAGGAGCAGGTGACAGGATGTTGGAACTTTTTGAAGTCAAGAACACACAACATGTTTGGTCTTTAGGGATGGTTATTCTCAGCAAAATCAAGCCAAGAAGTCGCTCTAGTTACATTAGCACTCAATGCGGAAAAAAAAAAACAGTCACAGCAAATCCATGCACTGGTGGGTATTACTCGGACCACAAGATGATTCAGCTCAGCACACAACACACGTGAAGCTCACACGTGCCGACTGTCCTCTTGCAATGGCTGGGCATGTCCATTCACTTCCATAACTTGTTCTGATGCTTTTCCATGATCTATACTTCTAGGCGAGTCATCAGAGGTGGGTGAAGCATTAGAGAGCCTGGCACACTTAGGAAAAGTTCCCATTCTGCGTGCCAACATGTCATCCCATTTGGTATCTAGGATCGGTCCACCAGCAGGAGGGGCATCTGGTAATCTACAAACTTCAGGTTTGGTAGGCCTACTTCCAGAACAATATTTACAATGGCTAACTATAACAGTACACAACTGACTGGCTCAAACATGGGAACTAGTCGGTGACTCTTGCAACAAGCAAGTGGATACTGACCCCAATCGGGAACCGCTGCTCCTAGCAGTACAGGATATCGCCCTTAACTCTCTCCCTAGACCATTTCTAGGAATGATTAGCTTGTTGTTTCCATCACCTCTGACAATTATTCTGTGGTAGTTATGGACATCATTACTACCTCAACTCCATAACAGCATCCCAAATACTGAGGCTCCCAATGGGTCGTGTTGACGACAGAAACCCGTCGAGCCGCTACGTATCTGTCTTTTGGCGCATCAGAACCACTACGTATTAGTTTTCTGGTGTATCATAAATCCGTATTGACGGATCATCTAGAAAAAAAATCAGACTGGGCCTATAAATTACTTTGGGGCCTTGGGTCTGATTTGTCCTGCGTACCAGATGAGCCATTACATATCTGAGACTTGAGTTGAAGGGCTATCCAGAAATTAAAACCACTTCCGGGCCCATCTGGGCTCAACGAGAACCTCTCCTTTAATTGTTTCATATGGCTCTGATTTGATGCATTTCAGTACCAAGTATGGAGGATTGTGGATCGTAATGTACCTCTATGAATATGCGAACACCTATGCGAATATATCCTTTGATCAGATCTATCTCTTCTTTACCAAAGCTCCTAAATGATATTCTAAATATAAGCCTTCATATAAGCCTTTATGTATGTCCACGCTTTACTATTATGTGGCGTCTCAATCTATAAGGGTCCTGTGATTTTATCTCTAATGCACATGCGTAGGGGACTTTCTCTAATGCAATATACACCGCAGCATCCCAAAACCTACGCTGTGTACAACCCAGGACGTCAACACGTCATCACAATAATCTGCGTGATCTACATCATGGGGCACGGAGTCACTGCGTCATTACGCCGACCGGCGTGACGTACGTCACTGGGATGGACCTCACTGACGGACTGTGTCGATAGGCGAGATGTCATCGCGTCATTACGCTGACCCGCGTCAGGGGGCGGTACTCCACGGACTGACCGTACCAATGAGAGGTCCCAGAGATTATCTGGTGGCGCTTTTTCTCAATAACAGCCAAAATTGAACTCTTGAAAATACGGATTCTGGACAGATAACCAGATATAATCTACTCCCTATTCAGGATTTATTTTTATATTTACACATGTATATATGTTTGTTTGTCTATAGGGCTGCTTGTTCATAGATTCTTCTAAATTTATTTAATAAAAGTTAAATTTTAAGTATGACTAATCTGTCGGTCCAACCAGTGAGCTGGCAATTCAATTGTGAAATCACTACCGGGCCTTAAAATCATTCGATAGTCCCGTTTCTGGTGTACCCCTTCCTCAAGCCTTTTTCTTCCCTTTATTCCCACATTATTCATCCCTATTTCGTTGGTCCTTAATTTTGTGGACGGGCCTATATCACATTTATGGGCGAACAGGCAGGACTGTAGTGGTCAGGGAACTGAAATATTGGGACCTCCCCCCATATCTGTTCAAAGACCACTATCCTTTTAGTTTCATTCATTCCAATAATTGGTAGCACACTAGCTGCACACTTGATTGGTAACCAATTATTGATCCAGAGACCATGCAGAGTGCCTGTCTCTGTGTAATAAATGTTTGTGTTGTCTGTTTTCAAGCCACTCCCCCTCAGTTTTTATAAATATTTATATAAAGGTTATGTTTTAACCCTTTAGTGACGGCCCCATCGGGATTCTACGTCCTGGCCGGCTGGGCTTTATTCCTAGAGGACGTAGAAATATGCATCCTCTAGGAATGACAGCCCTGCAGGCTCAGGACGTGATAGCTCCATGCTGCCGGTTACCGGAGGTAGCCGACAGCATGGAGCTGTCATCCAGGGCCGCGGGACCCCACCCCCGGTAACGCGTTAAAGTCAATGTAAAGATAAAAAAAGTGAAGATTTCAGCTCCCCTTACAGATCGGATCCGTAAGGGGAGCTGAGAGTGTTCACCCCCGGTCCTCCGTGCCATCTGGCATCTTCAGTCTTCTCCCCAGCCCTGCCGCCAGCGTCTGTGCATGCGCGCCAGACGCATTACGTCACGCGCATGCACAGAGAGCCGGGAGGCCCGGGAAATTTAAAAAACCCCTGCTCCCGGCTAGTATGAGTAGCCGAGAGCAGGGAGCTGTCACCGGGAGCCACTGTATGCAGTTTCCGGTCACATGATCGCTGCTATCCAATCATGTAAAAGTTAAAAAAAAGTTTTAAAAGTTTGTTTCATCTCCCCTCATGGTTCATATCCATGAGGTGAGATGAAATTAGGTACCTTAAGCCCTCAGATTTATCCGCGGACCTTGCCCGGCTTCTGCGCACGCATCCGTCGCCAAAATGGCAGATGCAGGCGCAAAAGCCGCAGGTTGGCGGGGTAATTTAAAATCTCCCCACACCTGGCTACTAAATGTAGCCAAGAGCCTGGAGATTTCATGGGGTGCCATGGTATGCTTTTCCCAGTCACGTGATCGCGATCACGTAAAAGTTAAAAAAAGCTCAATTTTCACCTCCCGTCACGGATCGGATCCATGAGGGGAGGTGAAATTACTTAAATAAGGCCACCGGCAATGTCCCCTGACGGGATCCTTATCCGCGAACCTTCCTCCAGTTTTGGCGCATGCGCCTGTCGCCAAAATGGCGGACGCAAGCGCAGAAGCTGGGGAGGGCAAGAGGAAATTTAAAATCTCCTTGCTCCTGGCTACTAAAGGTAGCCAAGAGCTTAGAGATGTCATGGGGGGCCGCGGTGAGCGGTCTTCGGTCATGTGATCGTATTTATCCAACGCCATTATCCAACGAAAGTTTTTCAAATGTGCGTCCAGAATAAAGTGAACAGATGGAAATATATATCTGAGCAAAAATTTATACAGCATGTTTGCACATATTTGAGATATTACAGTTGAAAATGTGAAAAACAATGACAATTTTTTCAAAATTTTCCCATTTTTGGCATTTTTAATAAATAAACAAATTCTATGGGTCTATTTTTACCACCTAAATGAAATACAACATGTGGTGAAAAAACAATGTCAGAATCACTTGGATATGCAAAACCTTTACGGAGTTATGATATGTTAAGTGACACATGTCAGATTTCCAAAATTTGGCTCAGTCACTAAGGCGCAAACAGGCTTCGTCACTAAGGGGTTAAGGAGTTTGTCAGTGATAGCAATAAAGGGCGGCCCAGCAGTCTTCGGATCTAGGCCCTAGCTGCTCCTAGGAACCACGCACCAGAACAGGACAAACAAAACATGCCACAGACAAGAACTGAAACAACAGGACAAATAGAGCCAGAATACACAGCATGCAGCAGCCAAAATGCAACCATGATAAGCTGAATATAAATACCAGGTATTAGTTGACATTTTGTACAAAACATGGAAGCTAGCAGGCCACTTCTTCGCTGCCTTGTTGCAAACTACTAAAGCAACAAGGCAGCGAAGAAGCGCTAAAATCATACAGGGAAAAAAACAAAATATGCAAAGACACGATTAAAACTGCCAAGGAGGAAGCAGAAAGACGGATCGCAAAAGAGAGCAGAAACAACCCGAAGCTATTTTTCAACTACATAAACAGCAAAAGGATTTGCAGGGAGAGCGCTGGCCCTTTAAAAAACAATGCAGGAGAAATCATTGATGATGACGAAGGGAAAGCAAATCTAATAAACAGTTTCTTCTCAAGTGTGTTCACCAAAGAAAAGGAAATGCCACACGAGATGCAGGGGAATAAAACGAACTCCTCACAAAATATCTCATACCTAACGCAGGAGGAGGTGCGGAAGCGTCTAAAGAAAACTAAGATTGATAAATCACCGGGCCCAGATGGATTACACCCAAGGATACTAAAGGAACTAAGTGACGAGATAGCTAGGCCGCTATACCTAATATTTCTAGACACTATCAAGACCGGAGTAGTACCATTGGACTGGCGCATTGCCAACGTGGTTCCAATTTACAAAAAAGGGAGCAAAAGTGAGCCTGGTAACTACAGGCCAGTAAGTCTCACTTCAGTAACGGGAAAAATTTTCGAGGGGATTCTGAGAGACGCCATCGATGAGTACCTCAAGGAGATTAAGGGAATAACTCCTCACCAGCATGGATTCATGAAGGGTCGCTCATGTCAGACAAATCTGATCAGTTTCTACGATGAAGTAAGCTCTAAGCTGGACCAGGGAGAATCTATTGATCTTGTATATCTGGACTTCTCTAAAGCCTTTGACACCGTGCCACATAATAGGCTAATATACAAAATGAGGCAGCTCGGACTGGGCAAAAACGTGTGTAAGTGGGTAAAAAATTGGCTCAACGATAGAAAGCAGAGGGTGGTAATAAATGGTTCGTACTCTGATTGGACCACAGTCGCTAGCGGGGTGCCACAGGGTTCAGTATTAGGCCCCACTCTGTTCAACATATTTATCAATGACCTGATAGAGGGGCTGCACAGCAAAATATCAATATTTGCAGATGACACAAAATTATACAATATAATTAATGCAACGGAGGACAATGTGCGGTTACAAACGGACCTGGATAAGCTGGGGGCTTGGGCAGAAAAATGGCAAATGAAGTTCAATGTTGAAAAATGTAAGACTATGCACATGGGCAGGAGGAACGGATGTCACAAATATTCACTTAATGGGGTACCACTAGGGAAAAGTGATATGGAAAAGGATCTGGGGGTATTAGTGGATAATAGACTAAACTGGAGTAACCAATGCCAGTCAGCCGCTGCAAAGGCAAATAAAGTCTTGGGGTGCATCAAAAGAGGTATAGGGGCGAAGGACGAGAACATTATCCTTCCATTATATAAGGCACTTGTCAGACCTCACATGGAATACTGCGTACAATTCTGGACACCGGTGCTCAGGAAAGATGTCACAGTGCTTGAGGGGGTTCAAAGAAGAGCGACTAAACTAATACATGGAATGACGGGACTGGAATACCCAGAGAGGCTGTCCAAATTGGGACTATTTACTCTAGAAAAAAGAAGGTTAAGAGGCGACCAAATAACCATGTATAAATACATGAGGGGACGATACAAGGATCTCTGCCATGATCTGTTTACACCCAGGACTGCGACGGTAACAAGAGGACATCCGCTACGATTAGAGGAAAGTAGGTTTCATCACCAACACAGAAGGGGGTTCTTTACTGTAAGAGCAGTTAGACTGTGGAACTCTCTACCGGAGGAAGTGGTGATGGCAAAATCCATAGAGCAGTTTAAAAGGGGACTTGATGTCTTTCTGAAGAAGGATATTACAGGATATAAATTTTAGGTTAATTGTTAATCCGGGTATATAGGCAGGTAGGAACTATTAGGGGTTGATCCAGGGAACAGTCTGATTGCCATTAGGGAGTCGGGAAGGAATTTTTTCCCCAAAAGGGCTAATTGACTTCTGGCCTTGGGGTTTTTTGCCTTCCCCTGGATCAACACAGTAGGATAGACAGGCTGGACTAGATGGACAATGTCTTCATTCGGCCTTACATACTATGTTACTATGTTACTTCACGGCTCCTGGTTATACTGCTAGTCCCTACACTAACCAGCTGTCCAGGAGAACCGGACAGAGTTCACACAGAACGCTGCAACAGGACAGGACACAGCAGGTCATACAGCAAGCTAACACAAAACTGACAGAATATAAATGTACAAACGGACATGAACCAGCAAGACACTGCAGGCTGAAAACAGGACACAGACTCTACCGGCAGACTACAACATATAATGCAACCACACCGACTCCACCGAGAACTCACATGTGCACAGATGAAACTCACAGCAAGTTCAAGTATCCTCATACAGGGGGATAGACAGTCAGGCACCGAGCTGACATAGGGAACGGTGTCAGGGATCCACCATCTGACACACAGAGCAAGACATAAGACATTTGGAGGCCGCACCTGTAAAGGGGAAGAGAAGGGAGCACTGCATGCGCTGCAGACTAGGAATACAGGTGTCCAAACCATCTTTAGGGAAGCAGAGAGACAAAGACCTACTTACAAACACAGATCTGAATGGAAACAAGGCAGATACAGCCAAACAGTACAAGACCAGCTTCGGACTGACAAGAGCTAGGTTTATATGTGCTGAAGGCTTAGGAGGATTGGCTGCTGGAGAATACCACACCCAGCTAGCTCAATCATTAACTCTTGACCACCTGTGAAGCTGTGCTGCTAGGAATCTTAGTACCATAGATCCCAGCAGCCCACGTAACACCATATCTTTAATTAATATCGATATTAAAATATACGCTAAAATTTTAACTACCAAAGTAAAAGTGTTCCTGCCCCCTGGAACAGATGACCCTGGAGGTCCCTTCCAACTCTACAATTCTATGCCCGAGCTGATCAACTCCGAGCAGGTGGGCTTCATACCGAACAGAGAAGCAAAGGATAATACCTCAAAGCTACTTAACTTGATACATTTAGCCCATCATAATAAATCTCCACTAAGGCCTCATGTCCACGGGCGGGTCGGGTTCCGCGGGCGGAAGCCAAGCTGCAGGATCCCATCCAGCCTGCAGCATAAGGACATTCCAGAAGTGAGCAGGTCGTCCAGCATGTGGGTGGGTGCGCCGGCATGTGGGTGTGCTCGCCGCCTGGCACGCTCCCCGCACATGCGCAGTGGAGATTTTTTTTTAAATCTCCTGCTTTCTGCAAACCCAAAGCACACCCGGAGTGACAGATCCGGGTGTATTGTAGATTGGACGGCTTCCATTGACTTAAATAGAAGCGTGTTTCGTGGGAAAACGTGGCATGCTGCGATTTGCTTTTGGGACCGGATGGTGCAGAAAACAAACCCGCCTGCTTTAATTAAGCTGCGGGCGCCCATGAATTGCCTAAGGGGTCTTGAAATCTGGATCATCCGCGCGGGTGCCCCACGTGGATCCCGGAATTCAAACCCACCCGTGGACATGAGCTCTTACCCTTCTCACTACAGATGCCGTAAAGGCTTTGATAGAGTTGATTGGTTATTTTTACGAATGTTCCTTCAAAAATTTGGTTTCCCGGAAACATTCATAGACAAGATTACAGCCTTGTATTCCCATTCTTCAGCTAGAATCAAAATTAATTCTGATCTTTTTTCCTACAGTCCAAATAAGAATGGAGCTAGACAGGGCCGCCCCCCATCTCCTTTACTGTTTGTCATTGACCTTTCTGGAAAAAAATCTAAAAAAAAAAAAATTAAAATTACGGGTGTGAAATGTGGCTCCAGGGAACACAAATCGGCCTCCTATGCAGATGATATGTTGTTCTTCCTTACAGATCCCAGGACCACAATCCCTCACATTCTACAGGAGTTTAAGAACTTTGGTCAGCTCTCCAACTTCAAATTAAATCTCTCAAAATCAGAATTATTAAATATAAGCACTACGCATGACCGATGGACAGAAATCTTCAAAATTTTGCCATTCAAAAACTCGAGCAAAGTTATTACATATCTAGGGGCGAAAATATCCCGGAACCTTACGGATCTTTACAATTTATACTTTGTACCCCTACTTGAGAGAACAGAGAAAGATCTGATTTCTTGGAGCTCTCTGCCGATTTCCAGGTTTGGCAGGATGAACCTTATTAAAATGGTCTGCCTGCCAAAAATACTACATGTACACTAGAGATGAGCGAGCACCAAAATGCTCGGGTGCTCGTTACTCGGAACGAACTTTTCGCGATGCTCGAGGGTTCGTTTCGAATAACGAACCCCATTGAAGTCAATGGGCGACCCGAGCATTTTTGTATTTCGCCGATGCTCGCTAAGGTTTTCATGTGTGAAAATCTGGGCAATTCAACAAAGTGATGGGAACGACACAGCAACGGATATGGCAGGCGAGGGGCTACGTGTTGGGCTGCATCTCAAGTTCACAGGTCCCACTATTAAGCCACAATAGCGGCAAGAGTGGGCCCCCCCCCCTCCCAAAAACTTTTACTTCTGAAAAGCCCTCATTAGCATGGCATACCTTTGCTAAGCACCACACTAGCTACAACAAAGCACAATCACTGCCTGGATGACACTCCGCTGCCACTTTTCCTGGGTTACATGCTGACCAACCGCCCCCCCTCCCCCCGACAGCGCACACCAAAGTGTCCCTGCGCAGCCTTCAGCTGCCCTCATGCCACACCACCCTCATGTCTATTTAGAAGTGCGTCTGCCATGAGGAGAAACCGCAGGCACACACTGCAGAGGGGTTGGCACGGCTAGGCAGCGACCCTCTTTAAAAGGGGCGGGGCGATAGCCCACAATGCTGTACAGAAGCAATGAGAAATAGAATCCTGTGCCACCACCATCAGGAGCTGCACACGTGGGCATAGCAATGGGGAACCTATGTGCCACACACTATTCATTCTGTCAAGGTGTCTGCATGCCCCAGTCAGACTGGTAATATGCACCTTAACAGTAACCGCGTTGGTGGTAATGTGGTGGTGACTGCGGACCTAGTAGCGCGGTTTTATTTTGTTGGTTTTCGGAATGTGGCCAGGATTCAGTGGGCCGTGGCGGGGGGATGGTGGGGGGGCTCTCTTGTAGTGTCGGTAAAGGTGAAATTCTTGGACTGCCACCAGACGAACCAATGCAAAGGCATTTGCCAAGAATGTTTTCCCTGTTGGAGGAGGAGGGGGATGTTTTTGAGGCACTACGTGTCCTCTCCACGTGTCCGTGGTTATATGCACCTTAACAGTAACCGCGTTGGTGGGAAATGGCCTCGCAGCCATCATGTCTTTGGGAAGCCTCTGTTTCCACACCCCAGAGACATACCATTAGCAGCGGTATAGGCAGAGCCCATAATTCGTAACATTTCAGCCGTAGCATTAGGACAGGCCCCACTAACATATCACTAGCAGCATTATAGGAGGAGCGCAGTCTTTGTTCCATGTCAGCAATAGTAGCACTCAAGACAGGCCCCAGTAACAATTCCGAAGCAGCAGTATAGTGGGAGCGCAGTCTTCGTTCCATGTCAGCAATGGTAGCACTCAAGACAGGCCCCAGTAACAATTCCGAAGCAGCAGTATAGCGGGAGCGCAGTCTTCGTTCCATGTCAGCAATAGTAGCACTCAAGACAGGCCCCAGTAACAATTCTGAAGCAGCAGTATAGTGGGAGCGCAGTCTTAGTTCCATTTCAGTAGCTGCAGTATAGCCAAGGCCCAAGTTACATTTATGTAGCTAAAGTGTAGGCCAACCCCACACACACTTCTGTACCATGAGTGCAGGCGAAGAACATACAAATTGCTATGATTACACTGTAGGTGAGGGCCCCAAAAAATTGGTGTACCAACAGTACTAATGTACCTCAGTAAAAATTGGCCATGCCCAACCAAGATGGCAGGTGAAACCCATTAATCGCTTTGGTTAATGTGGCTTAAGTGGTAACCAGGCCTGGAGGCAGCCCAGTTTAACGAAAAATTGGTTCAAGTTAAAGTTTCAACGCTTTTAAGAGGATTGAAACATATAAAAATTGTTTCAAAAAATTAGATGAGTGAGCCTTGTGGCCCTAAGAAAAATTGCCCGTTCAGCGTGATTACGTGAGGTTTCAGGAGGAGGAGCAGGAGGAGGAGGAGGAATATTAGACACAGATTAATGAAGCAGAAATGTCCCCGTTTTGGATGGTGAGAGACAACGTAGCTTCCATCCGCGGGTGCAGCCTACGTATTGCTTACGTATCGCTGCTGTCCGCTGGTGGAGAAGAGAAGTCTGGGGAAATCCAGGCTTTGTTCATCTTGATGAGTGTTAGCCTGTCGGCACTGTCGGTTGACAGGCGGGTACGCTTATCTGTGATGATTCCCCCAGCCGCACTAAACACCCTCTCCGACAAGACGCTAGCCGCAGGACAAGCAAGCACCTCCAGGGCATACAGCGCTAGTTCAGGCCACGTGTCCAGCTTCGACACCCAGTAGTTGTATGGGGCAGAGGCATCACCGAGGATGGTCGTGCGATCGGCTATGTACTCCCTCACCATCCTTTTACAGTGCTTCCGCCGACTCAGCCTTGACTGGGGAGCGGTGACACAGTCTTGCTGGGGAGCCATAAAGCTGGCCAGGCCCTTAAAGACTGTTGCACTGCCTGGGCTGTACATGCTGCTCGATCTATGCACCTCCCCTGCTACCTGGCCCTCGGAACTGCGCCTTCTGCCACTACCGCTGTCGGATGGGAATTTTACCATCAGCTTGTCCGCCAGGGTCCTGTGGTATAGCAACACTCTCGAACCCCTTTCCTCTTCGGGAATGAGAGTGGGAAGGTTCTCCTTATAGCGTGGGTCGAGCAGTGTGTACACCCAGTAATCCGTAGTGGCCAAAATGCGTTGAATGCGAGGGTCACGAGAAAGGCATCCTAACATGAAGTCAGCCATGTGTGCCAGGGTACCTGTACGCAACACATGGCTGTCCGCACTAGGAAGATCACTTTCAGGATCCTCCTCCTCCTCCTCCTCCTCCTCCTCCTCAGGCCATACACGCTGAAATGATGACAGGCAAGCAGCATGGGTACCGTCAGCAATGGGCCAAGCTGTCTCTTCCCCCTCCTCCTCATCCTCCTCATGCTGCTCCTCCTCCTCCTGAACGCGCTGAGATATAGACAGGAGGGTGCTCTGACTATCCAGTGACATACTGTCTTCCCCGGCTCGGTTTCCGAGCGCAAAGCGGCTGCCTTTATGGTTTGCAGGGAACTTCTCAAGATGCAGAGCAGAGGAATGGTGACGCTAATGATTGCAGCATCGCCGCTCACCACCTGGGTAGACTGCTCAAAGTTTCGTAGGACCTGGCAGATGTCTGCCAACCAGGCCCACTCTTCTGAAAAGAATTGAGGAGGCTGACTCCCACTGCGCCACCCATGTTGGAGTTGGTATTCCGCAATAGCTCTACGCTGCTCATAGAGCCTAGCCAACATGTGGAGCGTAGAGTTCCACCGTGTGGGCACGTCGCACAGCAGTCGGTGCACTGGCAGATTAAAGCGATGTTGCAGGGTGCGCAGGGTGGCAGCGTCCGTGTGGGACTTGCGGAAATGTGCGCAGAGCCGGCGCACCTTTACGAGCAGGTCTGACAAGCGTGGGTAGCTTTTCAGAAAGCGCTGAAACACCAAATTAAAGATGTGGGCCAGGCATGGCACGTGCGTGAGGCTGCCGAGCTGCAGAGCCGCCACCAGGTTACGCCCGTTGTCACACACGACCATGCCCGGTTGGAGGCTCAGCGGCGCAAGTCAACGGTCGGTCTGCTCTGTCAGACCCTGCAGCAGTTCGTGGGCCGTGTGCCTCTTATCTCCTAAGCTGAGTAGTTTCAGCACGGCCTGCTGACGCTTGCCCACCGCTGTGCTGCCACGCCGCGCGACACCGACTGCTGGCGACGTCCTGCTGCTGCTGACACATCTAGATTGCGAGACAGAGGTTGAGGAGGAGGAGGAGGAGGAGGGTGCTTTAGTGGAAGAAGCATACACCGCCGCAGATACCACCACCGAGCTGTGGCCCGCAATTCTGAGGGTGGGTAGGACGTGAGCGGTCCCAGGCTCTGACTCTGTCCCAGCCTCCACTAAATTCACCCAATGTGCCGTCAGGGAGATGTAGTGGCCCTGCCCGCCTGTGCTTGTCCACGTGTCCGTAGTTAAGTGGACCTTGCCACTAACCGCATTGGTGAGGGCGCGTACAATGTTGCGGGAGACGTGGTCGTGCAGGGCTGGGACGGCACATCGGGAAAAGTAGTGGCGACTGGGAACTGAGTAGCGCGGGGCCGCCGCCGCCATCATAGCTTTGAAGGACTCCGTTTCCACAACCCTATACGGCAGCATCTCAAGGCTGATAAATTTGGCTATGTGGACGGTTAACGATTGAGCGTGCGGGTGCGTGGTGGCGTACTTGCGCTTGCGTCCCAACAGTTGCGCTAGCGACGGCTGGACGGTGCGGTGCGAGACATTGCTGGATTGGGCCGAGGACAGCGGAGGTGAGGGTGTGGGTGCAGGCCATGAGACGGTCGTGCCTGTGTCCTGAGAGGGGGGTTGTATCTCAGTGGCAGGTTGGGGCACAGGGGGAGAGGCAGCGGTGCAAACCGGAGGCGGTGAACGGCCTTCGTCCCACCTTGTGGGGTGCTTGGCCATCATATGTCTACGCATGCTGGTGGTGGTCAGGCTGTTGGTGGTGGCTCCCCGGCTGATCTTGGCGCGACAAAGGTTGCACACCACTGTTCGTCGGTCGTCAGGCATCTCGGTGAAAAACTGCCAGACCTTAGAGCACCTCGGCCTCTGCAGGGTGGCATGGCGCGAGGGGGCGCTTTGGGAAACACTTGGTGGATTATTCGGTCTGGCCCTGCCTCTACCCCTGGCCACTGCACTGCCTCTTGCAACCTGCCCTGCTGCTGCCCGTGCCTCCCCCTCGGAAGACCTGTCCTGTGTAGGCGTTGCACACCAGGTGGGGTCAGTCACCTCATCGTCCTGCTGCTCTTCCTCCGAATCCTCTGTGCGCTGCTCCCTCGGACTTACTGCCCTTACTACTACCTCACTGCAAGACAACTGTGTCTCATCGTCATCGTCCTCCTCACCCACAGAAAGTTCTTGAGACAGTTGCCGGAAGTCCCCAGCCTCATCCCCCGGACCCCGGGAACTTTCCAATGGTTGGGCATCAGTGACGATAAACTCCTCTGGTGGTAGAGGAACCACTGCTGCCCAATCTGAGCAGGAGCCCGAGAAAAGTTCCTGGGAGTGTTCCCGCTCCTGAGCAAGTGTCATTGTAGTGGAGTGAGGAGGCTGGGAGGAAGGAGGAGCAGCAGACAGAGGATTCGGATTTGCAGCACTGGACAGCGCAGAACTGTGGGTGGATGATAGCTTGCTCGAAGCACTTTCTGCCATCCAGGACAGGACCTGCTCACACTGCTCATTTTCTAATAAAGGTCTCCCGCGTGGACCCATTAATTGGGCGATGAATGTGGGGACGCCAGAAACGTGCCTCTATCCTAATCGCGCAGCACTCGGCTGCGACACACCTGGATCAGGAGCTCGGCCTGTGCCCACACCCTCACTTGGCCCTCCGCGTCCTCGGCCGCGTCCACATCCTCTAGGCCTACCCCTACCCCTCAGCATGCTGTATTACCAGTGATTTGATTTCCCAGGCAGGAAATAAATTGGCGCAAGCCTGCAGGCCAAATATAATTTTTTCGCTTTTTTGCAAAGGGAGGGCCCCACTGCGGATATTCAATGAACAATACGTTTAATAACTGTGGTGTGGCCCTGAAAAAGTGTCACACAACTTTAGTGTAGCAGAGTTATTAACTCTGGCAGAGCAGGTATTTGCCAGTCAGGAAAGACAATGGCGCAAGCCTGCAGTAAACCGTAGCTGGTTGCGTTTGATTTTTGTACGTTCTCCACGCAACACACACGTACACGGAGACCTTAGGACTGACACAGGCAGGCCAAATATAATTTTTTCGCTTTTTTGCAAAGGGAAGGCCCTACTGCGTATATTCAATGAACAATAACTTTTATAACTGTGGTGTGGCCCTGAAAAAGTGTCACACAACTTTAGTGTAGCAGAGTTATTAACTCTGGCAGAGCAGGTATTTGCCAGTCAGGAAAGACAATGGCGCAAGCCTGCAGTAAACCGTAGCTGGTTGCGTTTGATTTTTGTACGTTCTCCATGCAGCACACACGTACACGGAGACCTTAGGACTGACACAGGCAGGCCAAATATAATTTTTTCGCTTTTTTGCAAAGGGAGGGCCCCACTGCAGATATTCAATGAACAATAACTGTGTTGTGGCCCTGCCTACACAATTCTGTCCCTGTAGTATCAATGGAGGGTGCAATGCTCTGCACAGACGATTTTTTGAAAAAAAAAAAATATGCAACACTGCTAACAGCAGCCAGCACAGTACTGCACACGGTTAAATTTGGCCCTAGAAAGGACCGTTGAGGTTCTTGAAGGCTACACTCACTCCTAACACTCTCCCTGCCTAAGCACCACTTCTGTCCCTAATACCGGGTGCAATGCTCTGCACTGCCGATTTTGAGGAAAAAAAAAAAAATTTCCACTGCTTACAGCAGCCTGCACACACGTAGATGTGGCCCTAAGAAGGACCGTTGGGGTTCTTGAAGCCTACACTCACTACAAACACTCTCCCTACAGCAACTCCAATAGAACAGCACTTTCCCTCACTAACTCACACGGCATCTGAGCCGAGCCGCGGGAGGGGCCGACTTTTATACTCGGGTGACATCTGATCGCCCCAGCCACTCACAGCAGGGGGGTGGTATAGGGCTTGAACGTCACAGGGGGAAGTTGTAATGCCTTCCCTGTCTTTCAATTGGCCAGAAAAGCGCGCTAACTAGAGATGAGCGAACACGTTCGGCTCCGCCCCTTTTTCGCCCGAACACCGAACTTTGCGAACACTTCAGTGTTCGGGCGAAAAAGTTCGGGGGCCGCCGTGGCAGCGCGGGGGGGTGCGGCGGGGAGTGGGGGGGAGAGGGAGAGAGAGAGGGCTCCCCCCTGTTCCCCGCTACTGCCGCCCGCGCCGCCGCGCATCTCCCCGCCCCCCGGCGGCACCCGGACACTTACGCGCGAACACTGCAGTGTTCGGCAAAGCCGGTGTCCGGGTGCGGATGTGTCCGTAACGGACACGTTCGCTCATCCCTAGCGCTAACGTCTCAGAGAGGAAACTGAAAGTAACCAGAACACCGCGTGGTACTCGTTACGAGTAACGAGCATCCTGAACACCCTAATATTCGCACGAATATCAAGCTCGGACGAGTACGTTCGCTCATCTCTAATGTACACCAAACACTTCCAATAGAGGTCCTGCAGATCTTCTTTGCCAAACTAAAACACCTTGTAGCAAGGTTTATCTGGCAGGGGAAAGGACATAGAGTTAGTCATGCAACGCTTATCAAGACAAAAGGGGTGGCGGCATAGGGCTCCCACATTTTGAACTGTATTGGATTGCGTCACACTTGAACCGTATAGTACAGTGGTCCCCAACCTTTTTGGCAACGGGGACCGGCTTCAAGCAAGACCATTTTTACAAGGCCCGGCAGGGTTGGGCGGGACATGGGCGGGGCTTTGGTTATATGGGGCGGGGTTATGAAGGGGGTTGGAGTTTAGTGCATTCTTATTTAATTATGACATTTAGAATGCCCTGGCAGTACACACATAGGGCAGTATAATTTATCCCCCCCCCACCCAGCACACACATAGGGCAGCATATAATTTATCTCCCCCCCAGTAATAGACAGCCCCCACCCCTCAGTAATTAGCAGCTCCTCCCCCTGTAATAAGTAGCCCCCACCCCCAGTAATAAGCACCCCCCAGTAATAAGCAGGTCCCTCCCCCCAGTAATAAGCAGGTCCCCCAGTAATAAGCAGCCCCCCCAGTAGTAAGTAGCCCCCCCAGTAATAACCAGCCCCCCCCTAGTAATAGGCAGCCCCCCATAATATGTAGCCCCCCCCCCCCTAATAGGCAGCCCCCCCAGGAGTAAGCAGCCCCCCTCCCAGTAATAGGCAGCCCCCTGAGTAATAGGCAGCCCCCCAACTCATATACTTACCTCCTCCCTGCTGTCAGCGTCGCTCCCTCTCTGCTTGCCCTGACGTCAGTGTGCAGCCGGGAACGCTTCTTCCCCGAGTCCTCTCCTGCGGAACTAATGAGCAGGGGACTCGGGGAAGAAAATCCTGGCTGCACAGACGTCAGTGTGTGCGCCGGGATCAGCGCGATTACCAGCGGGGAGCTGCGGCGCTTTAGTGGTCTGTGGTGTCGGCAAGCCGCGGGCCACATAGCACAAGGCAGCGGGCTGGATTCGGCCCGCGGGCCTTGTGTTTAGAGCAAAAGTTCCCTGCGGTGCCGCGGACCGGCGCTAAACACCCAACGGTCTGCTGCCCGGTGGTTGGGGGCCCCTGGTATAGTAGACCTGACCCGCCAAACAAGTCATAAACTCTGGGTGGAGCAGGAACTTCTTTCACTAAACAATGATCAGAAATTATCGCTCTGGTCCGCCCCATATAACAAAGTCAAACTGAAGGAGATCCAAAAGCCTTTCACTTAACTAACCCTACGTTTATGGCATAAATCAAACAAAAAGCATAAGCTAGTACCCCGGATCAGCAGCTGCACTCCATTCCTCACATTACTCCCTAACAAATGTAGAATGCTTAAATAGAAAATCATGAGAGACCCCCATTTACAGGCATTACAGTGGCTCATTAGGGACCACCCGGGAGATACTTTATTCAAAAGCGAAGCCATACATATCATTAGGGATTCTGTTGTGATGCCCTCTCCAGATATTATAGATACAGATCAGAATCTATTATTTTACAAGTTATTTTGGAGTCTCCAACCCGTTAAGAGCCCAATCTATAGAGCCCTGATGTAGAACGAACACAAACCCTCTTTTATCCCCCGTTGGGAGTCTGAATGAAATACCACCTTTACCACAGATGAGGACATCATATGTAGGTCACTCATCCTCCTCCTCCTCCAGGTTCCAAGAATTAAATTACAAAATGGTCTCCAGGTGGTATAAACCCCAGCCCTACTCAGCAAAATAGACCCAGACTTCTCCCCTCTGTGCTGGAGATGCTTAGATGGTATCGGTTCATACACTCATATCTGGTTTTCATGCCCGCTCCTACGACCTTTCTGGGAAGAGATCCAGAGGACACTTGGTCTTATTTTCAAAACTAACATCACCCTTACACCTGATGTGATAGACATGATGATTATTTATAAAATGTCTATCGATTTGTATAACCCAAATGTATTTTGCTGTTGTAATGACTCTAAGCTCTGTGGAGTCTAAAGGACACACACAATCTAATCATAGTATTTGCTAGCCAATGGATGGGTGATGTATTTGCTCTAAAGTACATAGAAGTTGCTCAACCAGTTTCTAAGAGTTAAAGGGCCATAGTGTTATGTGTAGATCTGTGTCCAATACTGAGTGTTTACCTAGCCCCCTTCCACTCCCATCCAGAAGCTAGTTAAACAATGACTTCAGCTACACAGAATCTTCTACAACAAAAAAATTGCTTCAGCCTAAGCACATGTTGATAAGAGTTGCCACATATACAGAACCTGCTTAAGGTTGCCTGCATAGAGGACGAAGTCCATGCTGCATCAACACTTGGAGAGGGTGGGTAGAGAGGTGGGAGATTCTGTATGATCCGACAAATGAGAATCTTATATGTTACTGATGTAATCTGTTGCACGCCCATAAAGGGCGGTTGTCATGTGTTATAATAAAAGGCTTGAGCCTCTATACATTGTAGAGACTCTCCCAGTTTTAGACCAGCATTTGTGTCTGATTCTGGTCGACGATGTGTGCACACAATACTCAATTTGGAAGCGACAAAATACCCCAAAGCCTGCTGGAGAAAACCGTAATCCAGCACACTGAGACCGTGCTCCTAAATATGGATGTTCCAGGCCTCCTAATTAAGTCCAAGTCATTTCTTCCATTTCTCATATATCTAAGAAATGGAAGATGATCTTAATTCCCGGACACTGGAGACACGGCACAGCCACCTCCATCCTGGAATGGTATAATGAGATGGACACTATCTGCTCCTGTGAGAGGATCAGAGCTAGACGAGAAGGAGACTTAGAGAAGTTCACAAATGCCTGAAGACTCCGGTCCACCCCCACAAGTTGTTGATGCCCCCTAATCATTGAGTTTCTCTTATTTCCTCAGTTGATTGCTCTACATTAATGCTTATTCTTTGCAATTTTATATTCCTTTATCTGACGTTTTTCATTGCATTTCCCACAGAGCTGCCATTGTTCCTGTTATGTACGAGATTGATTGTCTTACAATGTGATTACTCCACGTTTGTTGTAACCCCTCCCTTTTCTATCATAATCGAAAAATAAAGTATACAAAAGAAAAGGAAAATTGTAATTTTTTTACTTCTGCTTTGCTTAGAGTCTGTGGGGTCAAAATACGCCGTACACCCCTAGATGAATCACCTTCAAGCAAAATTTCTGTTCTGAAAGCCACCAGCTGCTCCTTACGGCTTGGGCATATGAACATAAAATTAGGGCCACAATGTGTATGTTTCTGAACACAGAACAATCAGGGCGAACCATTTTGGGGTTTAAATCCTCACTTTCATGTGCACTATGGAAAAAATGCGCCTTTAAAATTACATATTTGCAAAAATATCAAATTTTATTTTTTCTCCTCTAAATTCCATTAACTCCTGAAAAAAACTATGGGGTCAAAATACTCCTGACCCCCTCAGTGAGTACATAAAATGGGGTCATTTTTGGGGGTGTCTATCATTCTAACACCTAGGAGCCTTTGTAATCTTGGCTTGGTGCAGGAAAACAAAATGTTCCTCAAAATGTTGATAATCAGTGTTAAATTTGTACGTCACCTAAATGGTTAAAAAAAACACTAAAGTTTTTCAAATGTGCGTCCAGAATAAAGTAAATAGATGAAAATATATATCTTATCAAAAATTTGTACAGTATGTTCGCACATATTTGAGATATTGCAGTTGAAAATGTGAAAAAAAGACAATTTTTTTTCAACATTTTTTCCAATTTTCCCGCTTTTAATAAATTTACACAAATTCTATCAGTCTATTTTTACCACCTAAATGAAGTACAACATGTGGCGAAAAAACAATGTCAGAATCACTGGGATATACAAAACCTTTACGGAGTTATTCTGTGTTAAAGTGATACATGGCAGATTTCCAAAATTTGGCCTGGTCATTAAGGCGCAAACAGGCTGGATTAAAAATCAGATATTGTTTAGCTGACAGCTGATGGTGTCACCTACTTACATTCCCTTTCTGAAGGAAGGTGGCTGGAACCTAAAGTAGCCATACACATTTGAATATCGGCAGCTAAACCCACTGATTTTGGCAACTTTACCCAACTGTCGGCCCATGTAAAAGGGCCATAAATGAGGTAGCTGAACTTCGTCTGATGGCTGGTAAACTCTTCCTATGCTGCAATTTCATCATCACCGTAGGAGGTCATGAGTAAGTTCTGTTACCTCAAATGTGATATAGAACTTGTATTAAAGAGGTTTTCCAGGATATAGAAAAAAACTTTAAAAGGGCTTAAAACGAAAATAAATTGGACATTCACAGCAGCTCCCCCACAAGCGCTGCAGTCCCTCTGCCCACCACACAGAACCCGGAAGAAGCGGCGGGCAAGAACGTGCCGTTCATTATGCATGTGACCGCTCAGCCACTCACCGGCTTCAGCAGTGCTTCTTCTGAAGTGCAGGACACTCCATAGCTGCACACTGACATTGATTATTACCCGATGACATGTTTTCCTTTCCTTGTAGCATCTTCACAATGACTATCTCCCACATATACGGTCGCAGACAAAGGTTTGGAGACGGACACATATCTTGGTTTTCACAAAGTTTGTTTGTTTTTACAGTGGATATAAGAAGTCTACACACCCCTGTTAGAATGCCAGGCTTTTGTGATGTTAGAAAAATCTGACAAAGATGAGTTATTTCAGATTTCCGTTATCTGTGCGATTCCATTGAAAAACAAACTGAAATATTTTAAGGTGGAAAAATAAAAATAAAACTATACATTTGCACCCCCTAAAACTAATACTTTGGTGATGCCCCCTTTGGCTTTATGACGGCATTCACTCTTCTTGTGTCAGTGTCTATCAGCCTGGCTCATCCTGACTTGACAACCTTTGCCCACCTTTCCTTGCAAAAGCTCCAAATCCATCAGATTGTGAGGGCATCTGGTTGTAGCGCCCTCTTCAGGTCACCCACAGATCTTCAGTGGGGTTCACCTGAGCTGTGGCTGGGCCATTCTAAAACTGTAACCTTTCACTGGTGAAGCTGTTCTCTTGGTGATTCGTCCGTCTGCTTTGGGTCGTTGTTGTGCCAAAAGGGGAATTTCCTTTTCATCTTCAGCTTTTTAGCCGAGGCCGGAAGGTTTTGTACCAAAATAGTCTGATATTTGGAAATGTTCATAATTCCCTCCCCTTGACTAAAGCCCCAGTTCCTGCAACAGAGCAGCCCCCCATATAATGCTACCTCGCTGTGGGTTGGGGGTCTTCTGCTGATGGCAGTGTTGGCTTTGTGCCAAACATACCTTCTGGACTTCTGGCCAAGACGTTCCCCCTTGATCCCATCAGACATAACATGTTCTCCACAGACTTCTGGCAGACTTGATGGAGGGTCCAGTAAAACATAGCCGGGCTTGGATGTTTTACTTTGTTAGAAGCTTCAATCTTGTCCCCCACCCCCCCACAGCCCAGAGATATGAAGAATATGGGAGATGGTTGGCACATGCTCTATGTAACCAGTACTGCCAGAATTTCCTTCAGTTCCTTTAATGTTTCTTTCGGCCTCTTGGCATTCTCCCAAATTTTCTTCTGGTCTTTTCATCAATGTTTGAGGGACGTCTGGTTATTGGTGGTGTCACTGTTGTGCCAAATGTAATCCCATGGTACATGTGTTAGGGTTGTGCTGCTGGGATTTGTTGTACTACATGGGTTTCCAGCAGCACAGCTCCACAAGGTGTGGATTGCTCCTGCCAGCTAATCCCCCGGGTCTGCTGCTCATATATACCAGCTCCTCTGCTAGAGGCTGCTGGTCTTTCCTCTGTTTGTTCAGTGTGTTTAGCTGTGAACAGTGTCATGTTCCTGCATATCTGCGCATGTTTCTGTATGTTTGGTGTGAACTGTGTTTTGCTGTGGATCATTTAACATCTAGGATGAGGTAGGTCCCTAGGTTTCAGTGCGGGGTCATCCCTGTCAGGACGATTACCCGGTATACAGGCAGATTTCCTGGGGTTAGTTTTCTTGTTAGAGTAGGGACCCGCGAGACAATGAGGACCCTTGAAGTTAGCTTGCAGGCTTAAATATTTTGGGCAAAATACGAACTAGTACATCATACATTCTATAGTCATTCCGTCTGGCTATGTGTGCAGGTATGCAGGTGAGTGTTTTTTAGCGTTTGTCAGTCGTTGATTTATGTCTGTTTCTTTATGTTCACGAGTATTGAGTTCAGTTCGCAGTTCTGCAGTTCCGTCTGAGTTCGCCTGTCGGCAAGTCGGATTTGCAGTTCTGCAGATCGTTATGCAATGTCTCGGACAGGTCATGGGCCCCCTTCTCCTGACTGACACCTTCCAACAATCAGACCCCTATGACATGCTGTAAGATCTCTATGGATCCTCCTAGAAGAGCCGAACTTTATATGGGGAACCCAGAATCCCTGTAAGTAACGGCAGCGGAGTGCAGACTACTAGTTATCAGGAGGTTAGATGGGATTGGCTAATGCTGAACACAACCGCATCCCCAAATATAAGAGGGTGTGAACACTTATGCAACCATATGATTTAGTTTTTCCAGCCTAAACGATTTCAGTTTGTATTTCAATGGAATCCCACAGATATAAGGGGTCACACGGAGGGGAAATAAATCTGAGATGATTCATCTTTAATATGACAAAAACATGGCATTCCATCAGGGGTGTGTAGACTTTTTATACCCACTGTACAGTAGTGACTGCTGGTGCTATCCAGGACCTGTTTCATGAATTGACCAAATTCAGATGGCAAATAGCCCATTCCCTGTGACAACCAAGTCCAAGCATACTGCTGCCTTTCAAAAGTGAATGCAAACAGATATTGGGAGTTTGGATGCAAAGATGCTTAAAGAAAGCATTCACCAAACCTAGTACACGGAAACAGGAGGCATCTGGTGGAATCTCTCCAACGGTAGTGTGAGAATTCACGGCACACGGGGCATCTTCTTGAATGCTGTTATTTACTGCACAAAGATCACGGACCAACAGAACTGGTCGGGTTTCCATGTTTAGCCACTAGATAAAGACGTATATGCACTGGGGACTGTGTGGGCAGCAGGATCCTCTGATTCACAAAAGCCTTGATTGGGTCCCTTACACCAATAATCTGTTTCAAACTAAGGGGACTCTAGGAACCCGGGGTAGTTTAGCTCCTGGTCTGAGCTTCATGACCACAGGGTGCTGCCTGCTTTATTGGACCCACTGGTCCTCCCTTTCTTGGGCAGACATCTTGGGAGACATCTTGCTCTGGAGGATTACAGACTGCCATCAGAAGGATCAGACTTTCCAAGGTGTTACGGTCTTCAGGTCTTTCCAAGCACAATAGGTCATTCCTTTTGTTCTGAATATTAGCTTTAAACGGGTTGAGCCAAGATTGCAAGTGTAGGGGAGAACTTGCTGGTTTGTGGGGGTCTCACTGCTGAGACCCCTGCTGATCTGCAGAATGGGACTCCCGCATTCCTTCTGCCAGTCACTGTGGGGTCACTTCTTCCCCCACACTAATGTCAGCATGAAAGGAGCACCGGCTGAGCAAGCGCGGTCAGCACTCCATTCATTTCATTGGAGCTGACAGACATCCTCGGGCAGGTGCCGCTCAGGTATCTCCGCAGCCCCATTGAAACTGAATGGAACACTAGTGGTGTAACAAGTACATGGAAACAAACGCAGGTGAGTGACCAATAGAGATCAATGGGCTATTAACATCACGTATTACACATATAACATGTGCTGACAATACGCCTGTGTGAGTGAGCCCTAACACTTCACTTTGCTAAGATCCATCCTGTTGCCTTAGACCAAACGAATAATATGTAAATACTGCAGTTATCTGATAACAGGTTCTTCTATTGTGTAAGACCAAAATAATAGTTAATTAGACCTCGTTATAGAGGTCTTAAATATGCTGGCACAATGTCAATTAATTGAAGGTTACATTTATGGTATATCAATACTGGATCAAAGCTAAAAAATCCATCTGCTTCCCTCCACACCATCATAGAGTTATATGATAAAATATTATTTGCCTGCAGCCACCACTAGGTGGAGCTCACTGCACAGACATGTATCCAGTCACCACTAGAGGGAGCTCACAACATACAGTTGTATACAGTCAGAATTAGGGAGCGCTCATTACATACAGATACATACAGCCACCACTAGAGGGAGCTCCCTACATGCAAAGAGAAATAGACACAAGTAGAGGGAGCTCACTACATACAGATACATCACAGAAGGGGAAATAAAAAATTAAAAACAATCACAGAAAATGGCCGTTACTTACTGACTGAGAAGTGCATATAGATGCATCCTCTCACCATGCAGGTAGCTGACTACCAAATGGAGGAGCAAATAAACCGATAAAACAACCACTCACACTGCCTCTTGATAATGAGGGGGGTGGCTGCTTGGCGTATACTCCCACACTCCCACCCACGGGTGGTCAATGCATTCCTATGGGGCGCGGATCCGCGTGCGGGAAAAACGCTGCGGATTTTAATTCTTATTTTCGCCATGGACATGAGGCCTTAAAGGGGTTGTCCCGCGATAGCAAGTGGGGTTAAGCACTTCTGTATGGCCATATTAATACACTTTGTAATATACATCGTGTATTAAATATTTGCCATACAGAAGTTATACACTTACCCCCTCCGGTGCTGACGTCCCCGTCTCCATGGCGCCGACCAAAGCCGCCTTTTCCCTGGATTAGACGCGCTTGCGTTGAAGGGGCAGCTCCGGCGTGCTCGCGCTGCACAGGTCTTCTGCGCAAGCGCGTCTAATTCACGGAGAAGGCGGCTTTGGTCGGCGCCATGGAGATGGGGACGCCAGCACCGGAGGGGGTAAGTGTATAACTTCTGTATGGCCAATATTTAATGCACGATGTATATTACAAAGTGCATTAATATGGCCATACAGAAGTGTATAACCCCACTTGCTATCGCGGGACAACCCCTTTAAAGTCACAGATACCAACCATAGCACTAGATCCTGCTTTAGCTCCCTTGACATCTGTGCATGTGATGTATGGGCCTTCCAACTACACACCACCACACACAATCTGCGGGAATACCTGCAACCAATAATAATCACCAAACAGGACCGACCTGCCAACCGCTGCAACTCCCTCCATGTGATCTGCCTTCATACATAATGTCTGACTAATTAAACCCATAAACTACACACCCCTGACATTGTCAATTAGAACAACCATCACAATGCTATCAACTGAATACCTAAAAACTCCAACCGAGTACATGGCTATACCATTTTTCCAATTAGCCAGCGGCACCCCAAAATCCTCCATCCTGACCACATGCCCTCTGAAACTTGTGCCCCCCTCCTTACCCTGATGCCTCATAACCAACAATCATCTAAGTAGTGTATTATACCAACATCAGGGGATTCCTTCCTCCCACCTACTCTAACAATGAGGATAGTCCTAAATAATAGCAGGATGCCTTAGATCCCATCGGTAACGCCAAACCGGAAACCAAAGGATTAACACCCCAACCAATAAGAAGTTATCCCAATACTGGATCACATGACCTAAGTGCCATAATAAAGCCAATGTAGTCACATGATGATTATCTTACTGCCAGCAGCTCAGGAGCCTCAGCATTCAGAGACCACTGCTTGGGGTAAGATAGATGATAAATCACTGAGAGGAGATAGACTCCGTCTGTGGCATCACCCTTAAAGGGGACAACCTCAAAGGGGGGTATCAAAATGACCGGCAACTCTGCCCTCATCTGTGTGCTTAGCAATTTAACTACCTCAGGATCATAAACAACTGAAATTAACTTATTAACCCCTTCCAGCTGAGTCCCTTTAACTCATGCACATATAAGCCGTACCGGGAGCCTTCTTTAATGAAGCGGGCCTACTTCCAATATGAGAGCCTCGCTGGAGTCTTGCCCTATTGTAGGAAATTCTCTATTTCCTGGATGCAAGGAATTTGTACTGATTTCTGCCTAAAACAACCATAAATGGATGAGACCGGCCCAATATGAGCCCTCATGTCAGTACCCGCACCTCTCCATTACCTCGATCCCATAAATGTAACCACACATCCAGGTAGTGAGGCGCCCCAAGGATGTCCAACAACCACCTAACTAGTTACACCGAGGTAGTGAGGCCCCCCCTAAGGATGTCTAACAACCACCTAACTAGTTACACCGAGGTAGTGAGGCACCCCAACGATGTCTAACAACCACCTAACTAGTTACACCAAGGTAGTGAGGCGCCCCAAGGATGTGTGACAACCACATAACTAGTTACATCGTGGTAATGAGGCGCCCCAAGGATGTCCAACAACCACCTAACTAGTTACACCGAGGTAGTGAGACGCCCCAAGGATGTCTAACAACCACCTACCTAGTTACACTGAGGTAGTGAGGCGCCCCAAGGATGTCTAACAATCAGCTAGCTAGTTACACCGAGGTAGTGAGGCACCCCAAGGATGTGTGACCACCACCTAACTAGTTACACCGCGGTAGTGAGGCGCCCCAAGGATGTCTAACAACCAGCTAGCTAGTTACACCGAGGTAGTGAGGCACCCCAAGGATGTCTAACAACCACCTAACTAGTTACACCGAGGTAGTGAGGCGCCCCAAAGATGTCTAACAACCACCTAACTAGTTACCCCGAGGTAGTGAGGCGCCTCAAGGATGTCTAACAACCACCTAACTAGTTACACCGAGGTAGTGAGGCGCCTCAAGGATGTCTAACAACCACCTAACTAGTTACACCGAGGTAGTGAGGCGCCCCAAGGATGTCTAAAAACCACCTAACTAGTTACACCGAGGAAACACCAACATCCCGGTAACCATTATTAACCATCTCTGTTCCTCTGGTCATCATTGGATTCTGATTCTTTATATGAAATTAACAGTTATAAAATAGCAAGTAATTATAAACCAAAACTAATTAACAGCAGCAGCCGCTTCAACCACAGACTGCATACAGTGGTTACCTCACAGCTGACAGTCTGCATACAGTGGTTACCTCACAGCTGACAGGCTGCATACAGTGGTTACCTCAGAGCTGACAGTCTGCATACAGTGGTTACCTCAGAGCTGACAGTCTGCATACAGAGGTTACCTCACAGCTGACAGTCTTCATACAGTGGTTACCTCAGAGCTGACAGTCTGCATACAGTGGTTACCTCAAAGCTAATTGCCTGCATACAGTGGTTACCTCACAGCTGACTGCCTGCATACAGTGGTTACCTCAGAGCTGACAGTCTGCATACAGTGGTTACCTCAGAGCTGACAGTCTGCATACAGTGGTTACCTCACAGCTGACAGTCTGCATACAGTGGTTACCTCAAAGCTGACTGCCTGCATACAGTGGTTACCTCACAGCTGACTGCCTGCATACAGTGGTTACCTCAGAGCTTACAGTCTGCATACAGTGGTTACCTCAGAGCTGACAGTCTGCATACGGTGGTTACCTCACAGCTGACAGTCTGCATACAGTGGTTACCTCACAGCTGAGAGTCGGCATACAGTAGTTACCTCACAACTGACAGTCTGCATACAGTGGTTACCTCACAGCTGACAGTCTGCATACAGTGGTTACCACACAGCTGACAGTCTGCATACAGTGGTTACCTCAGAGCTGACAGTCTGCATACAGTGGTTACCTCACAGCTGACAGTCTGCATACAGTGGTTACCTCACAGCTGACAGTCTGCATACAGTGGTTACCTCAGAGCTGACAGTCTGCATACAGTGGTTACCTCACAGCTGACAGTCTGCATACAGTGGTTACCTCACAGCTGACAGTCTGCATACAGTGGTTACCTCACAGATGACAGTCTGCATACAGTGGTTACCTCACAGCTGACAGTCTGCATACAGTGGTTACCTCAGAGCTGACAGTCTGCATACAGTGGTTACCTCACAGCTGACCGTCTGCATACAGTGGTTACCTCACAGCTGACCGTCTGTATACAGTGATTACCTTACAGCTGACTCACTGCATACAGTGGTTACCTCACAGCTGACAGTCTGCATACAGTGGTTACCTCAGAGCTGACAGTCTCCTGTAGCGCTCATTTACCTCAGCTCAGACATGATACCATTAATAAAACAAAATTGTTAAGCAGACATACCTTCCCCCTCATCACCCTGACTCGCCCTTTCTTTACAGCCTAGTAAGGGTTAACACTAACACATTTAAAACTGACAAATCTCCTTTAGGGGGCGCTCACACGGTGGCCCCGATGCCCAGCACTTCGTGAGCAAAAGCCAGGAGCAGAGAGAAAGCATAATGGAAAGATTCACATGTCTTCCCTATAATGGACCCGCTCCTGGCTCCGGCTCACTAAAAACCAAACACAAAATCCACCGTGCGAGATCGCTCCCTGTTGGTACACAAGCTAAATCCTTCTATACAAAGGTGCCAGTAACCAGGGGTATCACCTGGTTACCGGGGGTCTCACCAACTTGTAGAGCTTCAGCTGTATGCTGCGCCTCCAGCAGCACAGGACTTGGCAGAGGTGCCGTCGCCATCTTGTAGAGCTTCACCTGTACCCTGCACCTGCAGGAGCACTGGACTTGGTGTTGTCATCTGGTGGGCACTGTTTCTCCTGGCATTGTCATCTGCTGGGCACTGTTCCTGCTGGTGTTGGCATCTGCTGGGCACTGTTCCCGCTGCCAGGATTCAGTCACCTCCGATCAGATAAAGGTAAAGGCAGCCTCTACGTCCGCTTCACTGGTGGTTCTCTACTGACAAGTCCTCCTCAGATACAAGCGTTCATACGATGTCCTCTGCCTGTTCTGCTCCTCCTGGCCGACGCTTCTGACAAGTCCTAAGCTGAAGCGCAGGGGATTCCAGACATCTGTGCAGCTATTCCTGACCGTCCGCTTCATCCTCGCTGATGATCAGCCGCTGCAGAAGGTCCTCCATCTTCACAGAGGATCTGAAGCTGTGACAGGAATTGTGAGGGGAGCTGACAGGAACAGGGAGCTGTCACCTGGATGCTGCATGCTGCTTTCTCTCCAGATGATGATGGCCCACATCTCTGCACCTCCATATCTCACTGCTGCTCCTCTCAGCTTGTTCCTCTGGGCCAATCACCAGCCACTGTCAGGCCACCAGATTCTGCCTGCCAACCACAGGCATTTCCCGCCATTTTTCTTCAGCCAATCAGCTGCTCCTGCCAACCAGTCCATCACTGGGCAGAACTCACTCTCTGCCATCTCATCTGACCCAGTAATGACCTTTGTAACATATCATAGTTAACCAGAAAACCTCCTCCATAGAAGGTGACATATCATCCATCCATCGTGTACATATGCTCCCCGATCCCATGAGGCTCCATAGAAGGTGACATATCATCCATCCATCATGTACATAAAGCTCCCAGATCCCATGAGGCTCCATAGAGGGTGACATATCATCCATCCATCATGTACATAAAGCTCCCAGATCCCATGAGGCTCCATAGAAGGTGACATATCATCCATCCATCATGTACAGAAAGCTCCCAGATCCCATGAGGCTCCATAGAGAGTGACATATCATCCATCCATCATGTACATAAAGCTCCCAGATCCCATGAGGCTCCATAGAAGGTGACATATCATCCATCCATCATGTACATAAAGCTCCCAGATCCCATGAGGCTCCATAGAGAGTGACATATCATCCATCCATCATGTACATAAAGCTCCCAGATCCCATGAGGCTCCATAGAGAGTGACATATCATCCATCCATCATGTACATAAAGCTCCCAGATCCCATGAGGCTCCATAGAGAGTGACATATCATCCATCCATCATGTACATAAAGCTCCCAGATCCCATGAGGCTCCATAGAGAGTGACATATCATCCATCCATCATGTGCATAAAGCTCCTAGATCCCATGAGGCTCCATAGAGAGTGACATATCATCCATCTATCATGTACATAAAGCTCCCAGATCCCATGAGGCTTCATAGAAGGTGACATATCATCCATCCATCATGTACATAAAGCTCCCAGATCCCATGAGGCTCCATAGAGAGTGACATATCATCCATCCATCATGTACATAAAGCTCCCAGATCCCATGAGGCTCCATAGAAGGTGACATATCATCCATCCATCATGTACATAAAGCTCCCAGATCCCATGAGGCTCCATAGAGAGTGACATATCATCCATCCATCATGTACATAAAGCTCCCAGATCCCATGAGGTTCCATAGAGGGGGACATATCATCCATCCATCATGTACATAAAGCTCCCAGATCCCATGAGGCTCCATAGAGGGTGACATATCATCCATCCATCATGTACATAAAGCTCCCAGATCCCATGAGGCTCCATAGAAGGTGACATATCATTCATCCATTATGTACATAAAGCTCCCAGATCCCATGAGGCTCCATAGAAGGTGACATATCATCCATCCATCATGTACATAAAGATCCCAGATCCCATGAGGCTTTCCCCCTAACTGTCCCTCAAGCCTTACATTGGTCATGAAAAAGTTAAAGTTATCTTGTTGAAAGTGGATAAATATCTGCATGGTGGTTGGGGTGGCATCCACCGCTGGACCCTCACAATTGTGAAAATGGGGTCCTGTGTACCCCATAATAAATGGAGCAGGGGTCAAGCATGAACTCTACCACTCCATTCATTTTAATGGGTCTGCCAGTGATAGCTGGCTTGGCCGCCGCTCCAGTCACTCGGTGGGACATGGGACTCCTGAACAATGGGCGTCCCAGCGGTGGGATATTTATCCCCTATCCTGTCACATGCTGCCCCTTCCTGGGACTTTACTATTCACTGTAATAAAAAAATGTTTGATATCACTCATGTTCGGTTTTTAAGTTTTTTTACTTTTTTACATGTTTGGATTTAGGGCAGCATGAAATGAGCTTATGCGTAAACGGTCTGGAGGAGTTCCTCTTGCTGCGGCTTTGTGCAGTTTTTCACACACCCGCCAAGACTTCTATGAGTCCCCGGCTGCTTTGTGCATGCAATCACTGCAAACCAAAATATAAACTCTCGGGCAACATTCACACCACACTGGCAGGAACCTCCTGCAGTGCAAAGAAAAAAAAAAACAAGAAGGGAAACTTCTGAAGATAAACTAAACTGAAAATAAATCAGACAGAAATCAGACAAAAATGAAGCCTATTATTGTAAATGGAGTATTCACACGGGGGATTTTTGAATAAAACGAATAGTCTGAAGAAAAGAAATTGCAGCATGTCCTATTGTGTTGTAATTTTCAGACAAAAGTCTTCTGGACCCTCCAGAGTCCACTGTTGGCCATGTTTTTGGGAGATGGAAGCCATCCGGTGAGTGCAGTGCCGCCACATTCAGGGCGACCTTGTAAACTGACAGAACGTGGTCAACGAAGCCTTGTAGAACATTGGACAAACATTAGCACCAGAACCCTCCATAGGGCACGACATGGGAAGGGTTATCATGGACGAGCGGCTGCACAGAGCATCACAGCAGTGAATGCCCAGAGGGCGCCTGCGATGGGGCTTGAAGCAACGGACTGTAAGTGAGTGCAAGCAAGTGTTGTGGACAGATAAATCACAGGACATCATCTTCCGATCAGAGGGCGGCACTTGGGTGTAGCGGTTGGCTGTAGAGTGGTTTCTACATGACTGCATCGTCCCAACAATGAAGTTCGGAGGAGGTTCTGTTATGGTGTGGGGTATTTCTGTTGGGAAGGACTGGTCCCATTGGTTATAGTGAAGTTCCCCCTCTACACCAATGGGTACGGAGACATCCCGGACAATGTGGCATCACCTCCCCTGTGGTAATACTCTGGTACAGCTCCGTGTCTCCACCAACATGACGAGCACCATGTCATAAGGCACGCAGTGTGGAGGAGCAGAACGTCTGCAGACTTAATTGGCCGCTCAAAGTCCGGAACTCAATCCCATGGAGAATGCTGAATTATAATGACGTATTCGTGCACACCCAGCACACCTATCATCCCCCACATCACTATCCGAAGCTCTCCTCGAGGAAATCTCTCCACATGTATATTGGAATTTGGTGGAAAGTGGCCGTGGAGGGTGACTGCAGTCATTGAAGCCAAAGGCGGCCAACACCGGATTGAGAATTGTGAATAAAATCAAATTTCATCACCTTCTGTGTGTCTAGTACTTCAGTCAACATAGTGTATAAGGGGCATCGGACCCTGTATATAGGATCAAGGTTCCATCTGCGGATAAACCAACTAGATCCCCAAATATAACAGAATAAGTGTTTGCTCACACCACATCCAGCCTACTGGACGCCAGGAATCTCTCCAGATGTATAAGCCAAACGTATGACCCACTATATGCTATAGCAAATACTACATGCAGTCCATGCTAAGCTTTGCTGTGATTCATGTACTCACCCCGACCTCTGACGTTCCTTACATATTGCACATGGAGATTAAAAAGCAGAGGCAAGGCGCAGCCCTATTTAGCATTGCAAAAAACACAAGTGAATCGGCTTTTATCTCATTAGGTAAGATGCCAGCAGATGCCGACAGAAAGTGAGATATTCATTCCTATCCACAATTACACGTCCGCCCTGCTGGAAAGTCAGATCAACCCAGGTATTCCTTTTGTTCTAGATAAAAAACAAAGGCGGAACAAGGCAAAAGAAGGCAAAACAAGCCAGAACAAGGCGGAACAAGGCAAAACAAGGCAGAACAAGGCAGAACAAGGCAGAACAAGGCAGAACAAGGCAAAACAAGGCAGAACAAGGCAAAACAAGGCAGAACAAGGCAAAACAAGGCAGAACAAGGCAGAACAAGGCAGAACAAGGCAAAACAAGCCAGAACAAGGCAGAACAAGGCAGAACAAGGCAGAACAAGGCAAAACAAGGCAGAACAAGGCAAAACAAGGCGGAACAAGGCAGAACCAGGCAGAACAAGGCAAAACAAGGCAAAACAAGGTAGAACAAAGCAAAACAAGGCTAAACAAGGCAGAACAAGGCAAAACAAGGCAGAACAAGGCAGAAAAAGGCAGAACAAAGCAGAACAAGGCTAAACAAGGCAGAACAAGGCAAAACAAGGCAGAACAAGGCAGAAAAAGGCAGAACAAGGCAGAACAAGGCAAAACAAGGCAGAACAAGGCAAAACAAGGCAGAACAAGGCAAAACAAGGCAGAACAAGGCAAAACAAGGCAGAACAAGGCAGAACAAAGCAGAACAAGGCTAAACAAGGCAGAACAAGGCAAAACAAGGCAGAACAAGGCAGAACAAGGCAAAACAAGGCAGAACAAGGCAAAACAAGGCGGAACAAGGCAGAACCAGGCAGAACAAGGCAAAACAAGGCAGAACAAGGTAGAACAAAGCAGAACAAGGCTAAACAAGGCAGAACAAGGCAAAACAAGGCAGAACAAGGCAGAAAAAGGCAAAACAAGGCAGAACAAGGCAGAACAAGGCAGACCAAGGCAAAACAAGGCAAAACAAGGCAGAACAAGGCAGAACAAAGCAGAACAAGGCTAAACAAGGCAGAACAAGGCAAAACAAGGCAGAACAAGGCAGAAAAAGGCAGAACAAAGCAGAACAAGGCAGAACAAGGCAAAACACGGCAGAACAAGGCAGAACAAGGCAGAGCAAGGCAGAACAAAGCAGAACAAGGCTAAACAAGGCAGAACAAGGCAAAACAAGGCAGAACAAGGCAGAAAAAGGCAGAACAAAGCAGAACAAGGCAGAACAAGGCAAAACACGGCAGAACAAGGCAGAACAAGGCAGAACAAGGCAGAACAAGGCAGACCAAGGCAAAACAAGGCAAAACAAGGCAAAACAAGGCAAAACAAGGCAGAACAAGGCAGAAAAAGGCAGAACAAAGCAGAACAAGGCTAAACAAGGCAGAACAAGGCAGAACAAGGCAGAACAAGGCAGAACAAGGCAAAACAAGGCAGAACAAGGCAGAAAAAGGCAAAACAAGGCAGAACAAGGCAGAACAAGGCGGAACAAGGCAGAACCAGGCAGAATCAGGCAAAACAAGGCAGAACAAGGCAGAACAAGGCAGAACCAGGCAAAACAAGGCAGAACAAGGCAGAACAAGGCAGAACAAGGCAGAACAAGGCAGAACAAGGCAAAACAAGGCGGAACAAGGCAGAACCAGGCAGAATCAGGCAAAACAAGGCAGAACAAGGCAGAACAAGGCAGAACAAGGCAGAACAAGGCAGAACCAGGCAAAACAAGGCAGAACAAGGCAAAACAAGGCAAAACAAGGCAAAACAAGGCAGAACAAGGCAGAACAAGGCGGAACAAGGCGGAACAAGGCGGAACAAGGCAGAACAAGGCAAAACACGGCAGAACCAGGCAGAATCAGGCAAAACAAGGCAGAACAAGGCGGGACCAGGCAGAACAAGGCAAAACAAGGCAGAACAAGGCAGAACAAGGCAAAACAAGGCAGAACAAGGCAGAGCAAGGCAGAACAAGGCAGAACAAGGCAGAACAAGGCAGAACAAGGCAGAACAAGGCAAAACAAGGCAGAACAGAGCAGAACAAGGCTAAACAAGGCGGAACAAGGCAGAACCAGGCAGAATCAGGCAAAACAAGGCAGAACAAGGCAGAACAAGGCAGAACCAGGCAAAACAAGGCAGAACAAGGCAGAACAAGGCAGAACAAGGCAGAACAAGGCAGAACAAGGCAAAACAAGGCGGAACAAGGCAGAACCAGGCAGAATCAGGCAAAACAAGGCAGAACAAGGCAGAACAAGGCAGAACAAGGCAGAACAAGGCAGAACCAGGCAAAACAAGGCAGAACAAGGCAAAACAAGGCAAAACAAGGCAAAACAAGGCAGAACAAGGCAGAACAAGGCGGAACAAGGCGGAACAAGGCGGAACAAGGCAGAACAAGGCAAAACACGGCAGAACCAGGCAGAATCAGGCAAAACAAGGCAGAACAAGGCGGGACCAGGCAGAACAAGGCAAAACAAGGCAGAACAAGGCAGAACAAGGCAAAACAAGGCAGAACAAGGCAGAGCAAGGCAGAACAAGGCAGAACAAGGCAGAACAAGGCAGAACAAGGCAGAACAAGGCAAAACAAGGCAGAACAGAGCAGAACAAGGCTAAACAAGGCAGAACCAGGCAGAATCAGGCAAAACAAGGCAGAACAAGGCGGGACCAGGCAGAACAAGGCAAAACAAGGCAGAACAAGGCAGAACAAGGCAAAACAAGGCAGAACAAGGCAGAGCAAGGCAGAACAAGGCAGAACAAGGCAGAACAAGGCAGAACAAGGCAGAACAAGGCAGAACAAGGCAAAACAAGGCAGAACAGAGCAGAACAAGGCTAAACAAGGCGGAACAAGGCGGAACAAGGCAGAATCAGGCAGAATCAGGCAAAACAAGGCAGAACAAGGCGGGACCAGGCAGAACAAGGCAAAACAAGGCAGAACAAGGCAGAACAAGGCAAAGCAAGGCAGAACAAGGCAGAACAAGGCAGAGCAAGGCAGAACAAGGCAGAACAAGGCAAAACAAGGCAGAACAAGGCAGAACAAGGCACAACAAGGCACAACAAGGCAGAACAAGGCACAACAAGGCAGAACAATGCAAAACAAAGCAGAACCAGGCAGAATCAGGCAAAACAAGGCAAAACAAGGCAGAACAATGCAGAACAAGGCAGAACAAGGCAAAACAAGGCAGAGCAAGGCAAAACAAGGCAGAACCAGGCAGAATCAGGCAAAACAATGCAAAACAAGGCAGAACAAGGCAGAACAAGGCAAAACAAGGCAGAGCAAGGCAAAACAAGGCAGAGCAAGGCAAAACAAGGCAGAGCAAGGCAAAACAAGGCAAAACAAGGCAGAGCAAGGCAAAACAAGGCAAAACAAGGCAGAGCAAGGCAAAACAAGGCAAAACAAGGCAGAGCAAGGCAAAACAAGGCAAAACAAGGCAGAGCAAGGCAAAACAAGGCAGAGCAAGGCAAAACAAGGCAAAACAAGGCAAAACAAGGCAAAACAAGGCAGAGCAAGGCAAAACAAGGCAGAGCAAGGCAAAACAAGGCAGAACAAGGCACAACAAGGCAGAACAAGGCAGAATCAGGCAAAACAAGGCAGAACAAGGCAGAACAAGGCAAAACAAGGCACAGCAAGGCAAAACAAGGCTAAACAAGGCAGAACAAGGCTAAACAAGGCTAAACAAGGCTAAACAAGGCAAAACAAGGCAAAACAAGGCGGAACAATGCTAAACAAGGCAAAACAAGGCAGAACAGGGCAAAACAAGGCAGAACAAGGCAAAACAAGGCAGAACCAGGCAAAACAAGGCAGAACAAGGCAGAACCAGGCAAAACAAGGCAGAACAAGGCAGAACCAGGCAAAACAAGGCAGAACAAGGCAGAACAAGGCAAAACAAGGCAGAACAAGGCTGAACAAGGCAGAACAAGGCAGAGCAAGGCAGAACAAGGCAGAACAAGGCAAAACAAGGCAGAACAAGGCAGAACAAGGCAGAACAAGGCAGAACAAGGCACAACAAGGCACAACAAGGCAGAACAAGGCAAAACAAAGCAGAACCAGGCAGAATCAGGCAAAACAAGGCAAAACAAGGCAGAACAATGCAGAACAAGGCAGAACAAGGCAAAACAAGGCAGAGCAAGGCAAAACAAGGCAGAACCAGGCAGAATCAGGCAAAACAATGCAAAACAAGGCAGAACCAGGCAAAACAAGGCAGAGCAAGGCAAAACAAGGCAGAGCAAGGCAAAACAAGGCAAAACAAGGCAGAGCAAGGCAAAACAAGGCAAAACAAGGCAGAGCAAGGCAAAACAAGGCAAAACAAGGCAAAACAAGGCAGAGCAAGGCAAAACAAGGCAAAACAAGGCAGAGCAAGGCAAAACAAGGCAAAACAAGGCAAAACAAGGCAAAACAAGGCAGAGCAAGGCAAAACAAGGCAAAACAAGGCAGAGCAAGGCAAAACAAGGCAGAACAAGGCACAACAAGGCAGAACAAGGCAGAATCAGGCAAAACAAGGCAAAAAAAAACCAGACCAAGGCAGAACAAGGCAAAACAAGGCAGAGCAAGGCAAAACAAGGCAGAACAAGGCACAACAAGGCAGAACAAGGCAGAATCAGGCAAAACAAGGCAAAACAAGGCAGAACAAGGCAAAACAAGGCTAAACAAGGCAGAACAAGGCTAAACAAGGCTAAACAAGGCTAAACAAGGCAAAACAAGGCAAAACAAGGCGGAACAAGGCTAAACAAGGCAAAACAAGGCAGAACAAGGCAAAACAAGGCAGAACCAGGCAAAACAAGGCAGAACAAGGCAGAACCAGGCAAAACAAGGCAGAACAAGGCAGAACCAGGCAAAACAAGGCAGAACAAGGCAGAACAAGGCAAAACAAGGCAGAACAAGGCTGAACAAGGCAAAACAAGGCAGAACAAGGCTGAACAAGGCAGACCAAGTCAGAACAAGGCAAAACAAGGCATAACAAGGCAAAACAAGGCAGAACCAGGCAAAACAAGGCAGAACAAGGCAGAACCAGGCAAAACAAGGCAGAACCAGGCAAAACAAGGCAGACCAAGGCAGAACAAGGCAAAACAAGGCAGAACAAGGCAGACCAAGGCAGAACAAGGCAAAACAAGGCAGAACCAGGCAAAACAAGGCAGAACAAGGCAGAACAAGGCAAAACAAGGCAGAACAAGGCTGAACAAGGCAGACCAAGTCAGAACAAGGCAAAACAAGGCATAACAAGGCAAAACAAGGCAGAACCAGGCAAAACAAGGCAGAACAAGGCAGAACCAGGCAAAACAAGGCAGAACCAGGCAAAACAAGGCAGAACAAGGCAAAACAAGGCAGAACAAGGCAGACCAAGGCAGAACAAGGCAAAACAAGGCAGAACAAGGCAAAACAAGGCAGAACAAGGCAGAACAAGGCAGAACAAGGCAAAACAAGGCAGAACAAGGCAGAACAAGGCAAAACAAGGCAGAACAAGGCAGGCACTAAACCCCAGTTTTTAGATTTTCTCAATTTTTTAAAGCAATAACTTTTTTTATATTCCGGTTGATGCGACCGGATGAGGGTTTGTTTGTTGTGTGGTGAGCTGTAGTTTTTATTGGCACCCTCTTTGGGTACATATAATGTAACGCATAACTTTTATAAATTTTTTTGGAGTGTAGGGAAATTAAAAACAACATTTCTACCACTGTTTTTTGGGGGTTTATTTTACAGCATTAATCATGCAGCATGAATGACATGACATTTTTTTTCCCGTGGGTCGGTACTATTACGACAATACTAAAAGTATATTTTTTTTAGGTTTTTCCACTTTTGCAGAATTGAACATTTTGGATTTTTTTTCTTTTGCATCTTTGCATTGAAAGTCCTATAACATTTTTATTTCCCATGGACAGAGCTCTGAGAGGGCTTATTGTTTGCGTGACGTGCTGCAGTTTTTACTGGTACTATATTAGGGCTCAGTCACACGGGCACCGATCCGCCCGTGATAATGCACAATAAGACGGCCACACTGCAGGTGCGGACGACTCTCTGCACTGGCCAGCAGAAAGAACACATGGCCGGCAATGGAGCCGGTCATGCAGAGAGTTGTCCACACGCGGTGCGGCCGTCTTATCATGCAGTAACACGGGCAAATCAGCGCCCGTGTGACTGAACCATTAGGGTACATATAGCTTTGTTTTAATCAGTTTTAGCGCGCCTTCACACTGGCAAGAAAATCGGGTGATTTTCTTGCGCTGCAAGAGGGAGTGAAAACCCATGATTATGAAACCAATGAATTTCAATGGTTTCATTCTCATTTGAGGTGTTTTTGCTCCTGCGATGCTGCGTGAAAAAAAATCATAGCATGCCGATTCTTTTTGCAATATCGCCCACTGTTTCCAATAGAGCCGGCTGCAGCAGCGCCTACCCCATTGATGGGAGAAGATTGCGATCCCCTGCCGCAGCTGTGACAGCTGCAGCAGGGGATTCCTTCAGCTTCACAGGGATGCAAGGCTGTCACATCCAGGGGTTTAACTTAACCTTGTCCGCCGGCCCCATTGAGAACATGAGAACATCACGATCTCCTGCCAGTAATTCTTTCATCCCTGAGGGGAGTCCCCTCATCACTGTGATAGCAGCGGCAAGGTGTTCAGTGATGAGGGGACTCTGGAATGAAGGAATCCCCTAGAGGATTGTTCTCTAATTGCTTTCAATGGGGCTGATGCTGCTGCTGCCCCATTAAAAGCAATGGCAATAAGGGATAGCCCGAAGTGATGCAAGGCTATATTCACATGAAAACACCTGGAATCCAGGGGTCTTTAGAATGCTTGTGAGACCAATATTGGGCCATGAATCATAACCCGATATCACTCTCACCAGTGTGCAGGAACCCTTATAGTGTTTTTTGGGGGGGAAATGAAAAAAAAAGAATTTTGTCACCGTTTCTTCTTTTTTTTTAGTATTTGCTGTGCCGAAAAAAAGTGTGTTCAATTTACTGTACAGGTTGCTAGGGATGTGTTGATACATAAGCATTTTTAAAAAAAAAATATTTTTAAAAAGGAATAGGGTAAAAGGCGCGAAAAAATTACCTTTTTTTTTACAGTTTAAAAATTTTTTAAAAAAATGTATGTCCCTGTAAGAGAGTTGAATCTGCAATTCTGTGATCACTCTGAAAATGCATTGCAAAACCACCGTATTATCGTTCCCTTTGTGAACCCTTTACATGCCACAATCAACATTGATCAGAAGGGGTTAACTGTGGGGATCGGTGTTCTCACCGATTTCTGCTGTTGCAGTGGGAGGCTGGCTGTCAGTCACAGCCGGCTCCTGCTGCAGACGTGGAGGGCTACATTCTGAGTCCGTGTCAACCATTACATGTAATTACTGTACATGTTCTTTTACGGGAAGTGTTTCCCAGCCAGGATGTACATTTACATCCTGGGGCGGGAAGGGGTTAATATACCTAACATACACCCCTGACAGGCTTGGGCACAACTCACATCAGACACCACACAGACACCCGCCCGTGCCCCATCCACTACCTGGGCAGCCCGCACATTGATGTGCCTTTACATATCGACATTGAACATGCAGTAAGTTGTTTTTCTGCGGAGCCCATGAATACCCGGCACTGAACACACTTACTGATTACTTTTTCATCTCATTGTTTTCCAGACAAACACACAAGGCTTTAATAAAAACAATAAATATACAAATAAATATATGGCTTTATCCTGAATACAGCAATAGTGGAAATAATCTCCTTAAGAATACGACAATTAAGGAATTGATTAGGCTCATAAGAATAAACCAAAGCGGCAGAACTCGTTTAACCCCTTCGGGACCAGAGAATCTAAATTATAAATCCAAAAAGTTTCTTTTTGATGCGATGTCTTTTTTCCAGCAGCTTCATCACTGCCTGCAGTTTCCTCCAAAGCCTTATGTCCCATTTCAAAAAGTGTCTTGGTTTCTCTTTCACCATAAAACTTACCACCATCATGGTGATAAGTGAGGTTAGGGTAGTGTAGTGACCCAGAGCACCATCCTGGTCCCCTCCATAAATGTCATACATGTTCTGTGTCATGTCAATGGACTGTGCAAACCTGTCTTGTCATTTTCTGTATGTGTATTGCACAGCTGTAGCATCTAAAGGGTTAACTCTCATAGAATCCTTGCCTGTCAGCTCTGTCTGCTGAATGTGTCTATTCTCTTGTGTCATGTGGTACAAGTGAGGGTATAAATGTGAGTGTCTGACAGCGGGAAAGGAGTTTCATCTTCAGTAGGAGAGAGTGCTAACACAGAGCCGCATGGAAGCACCTTCAGCTTCCATGTAGGTAAAGATGGAGGAAGAAGAGCGACATCCGTAACATTTGGAGTGTGGATGTGAGGAGTGAGTCCCAGCAGTAGAGAGAGAGAGAGCAACTCCCAACTTCCTAAAGACAGGTACCCATTCACAAAACAAACGTTTTTCCTGTACAGCCATCCGGCACGTCCGGCATTAGGATCACCACACAGAGGTACTTGATTGTGACACCCACACGTATACTGTGCAGGGTGTATCTAGGCTAAGCCGTCTCCTTGAGTAATTGTCTGCCAGAGTGTTTGTGGAGTGACCCCCTATTCCCCTTCCTCCTCCGGGTTGCTCCAAATCTAGGACAGATAGATAATGTGGACTATACGGCCGTATTCATCCTGTGTATCCTCACTACCTCTGAGCTATAGCCTGTCAGTATGTAAAGTGAATTGTACCCGTAATACCTGTTGTTCGAGTTCTTTCTTAGTATATACACATAAAGGAGAGGTAGATTCTCCTCAGTATATACACATAAAGGAGAGGTAGATTCTCCCCAGTATATACACAGAGGTGAGGTAGGTTCTCCTCAGTATATACACATAGAGGTGAGGTAGATTCTCCTCAGTATATACACACAGAGGTGAGGTAGATTCTCCTCAGTATATACACATAAAGGAGAGGTAGATTCTCCTCAGTATATACACATAGAGGTGACGTAGATTCTCCTTAGTATATACACATAGAGGTGAGGTAGATTCTCCTTAGTATATACACATAGAGGTGAGGTAGATTCTCCTCAGTATATACACATAGAGCTGAGGTAGATTCTCCTCAGTATATACACATAGCGGTGAAGTAGATTCTCCTTAGTATATACACATAGGGTTAGGTAGATTCTCCTCATAATATACACATAGAGGTGAAGTAGATTCCCCTCAGTATATACACATGGAGGTGAGGTAGATTCTCCTCAGTATATACACATAGAGGTGAGGTAGATTCTCCTCAGTATATACACATAGAGGTGAGGTAGATTCTCCTCAGTATATACACATAGAGGTGAGGTAGATTCTCCTCAGTATATACGCATGGAGGTGAGGTAGATTCTCCTCAGTATATACACATAGAGGTCAGGTAGATTCTCCTCAGTACATACACATGGAGGTGAGGTAGACTCTCCTCAGTATATACGCATGGAGGTGAGGTAGATTCTCCCCAGTATATACACATAGAGGTCAGGTAGATTCTCCTCAGTACATACACATAGAGGTTAGGTAGATTCTTCTCAGTATGTACACGTAGAGGTGAGGTAGATTCTCCTCAGTATATACACATAGAGGTGAGGTAGATTCTCCCCAGTATATACACACAGAGGTGAGGTAGATTCTCCTCAGTATACACACATAGAGGTGAGGTAGATTCCCCGCAGTATATACACAAAGAGGTGAGGTAGATTCTCCTCAGTATATATAGGGTGGTCCTTATTTTTCAACTATTTAAAAATTTAGCTCCCACCCCCCTATCTCGTTTCAATTAAGGGAAAAACAATGTATGCCAAATTTTAGCTCAGACAGACACCTGTGAGGCGACCCTCATCGACCATGGAGTTTGGAAATTTTCGCCCAGAAACTTATGTTTTCTGTTCAAAATTATTTTTTAGTTATCATATTTATAATTATTTGTAAGCACTAAGAAAGGAAATTAATGCGAAATGGAAATTTTCTTATTTAATTAGCATTGCTAAGTTAAGCCGGTGCTACAATTGATTTAACATTCAGTTGTGTTATGCGTGAATTAGGTTATGTAATGTTATGCTGGGTGGATGCATTCATACATTCAGGATATACCTGTTGCAAGATCCATTTCAGTTATCTCAAAGTGAAAAGAACTCTTTAAGGCGGCCTGCAGACTGGCAGAAATTCCGCCACTGGAAGCCTGCATAGAATTGCGTTTACAAACACAATCCTATGCAGACGGCCGCGGTTTGGCCATGCAAAATCTCGCGCGGCAAACAAACCGCGGCATGTTCTATTTCCGTGGCAGTATATACACATAGAGGTGAGGTAGATTCTCCTCAGTATATACACATAGAGGTGAGCTAGATTCCCCTCAGTATATATACACAGAGGTCAGGTAGATTGTCCTCAGTATATACACATAGAGGTTAGGTAGATTCTTCTCAGTATGTACACGTAGAGGTGAGGTAGATTCTCCTCAGTATATACACATAGAGGTGAGGTAGATTCTCCCCAGTGTATACACATAGAGGTGGGGTAGATTCTCCTCAGTATATACACATAGAGGTGAGGTAGATTCTCCCCAGTGTATACACATAGAGGTGGGGTAGATTCTCCTCAGTATATACACATAGAGGTTAGGTAGATTCTTCTCAGTATGTACACGTAGAGGTGAGGTAGATTCTCCCCAGTATATACACATAGAGGTGAGGTAGATTCTCCCCAGTATATACACATAGAGGGGAGGTAGATTCTCCCCAGTATATACACATAGAGGGGAGGTAGATTCTCCTCAGTATATACACATAGAGGTGAAGTAGATTCTCCTCAGTATATACACATAGAGGTGAGGTAGATTCTCCTCAGTATATACACATAGAGGTGAGGTAGATTCTCCCCAGTATATACACATAGAGGGGAGGTAGATTCTCCTCAGTATATACACATAGAGGGGAGGTAGATTCTCCTCAGTATAAGAATCATTTCCTGTAGGCTTTATGCTTTCTGAGAAAAAAAAACTCTCTCATATGTCAGGGATTTTCTACTCAGTATTTTATGCTTAGGAATGAATATTAAAGTTGTGACCCCTTAACTTTTCTTATTTAGGACATAAAGAATGGTTTTGCCAAATTTCAAATTTGTACGACACCGGGAAGTTAGAGAATTAAATTAGGTACATTACATAGGGGGTCATTTACTTTTGCACTTGGAATTGAATAATCAAGTTGCGACCCTTTACCTATCATGTTTAGTACCTTAAGAATGCTCCTGCCAAATTTCATGTTTGTCTGACACCGGGAAGTTAGAGAATTAGTGGTGAATCAGTCAGCCAATGTGGTCTTCCACTTGTGTATATATATATATATATATATATATATATATGAACTGCATGTGGGAAAGATTGGGCAGCACCTCTCTTCCTGCTGTATTTTTCAGACTCCTGCACTATAGCGCGGTGTTTGTGGCGAGCGCAGTTGCACATAAGGCAATGTGTTTTTGCCCTCAGGGCTCAGTCTCACGGGGATTTCTATGAGTGTATAACAGCTGTGTTTGTGATTCGCATCTATATAGACCCAATGCTTTGCAATGGGAGCAGTCACATGTGGGACTTTTTCATGCGCACAAACACATGCAGCGAAAATTATAGAACATAACAATTCGCAGAATGCATGTAACTGCGTTCTGCGCCAAATTGTCGTGTTCTGTGTATGTGCGCTCAATGAGGCCGGCGGCAACAGCGCCGACCACATTGAGAACATATACTAAAGATCGTTCTCCACTACCACAGCTGTCACAGTTGTGGCAGAGGAGAACGATGTTCTCCCATTGAATTCAATGGAGCCAGCAATACAGCCGGCTCCATTAAAAGCAATGGGCTGCTGGCAAGCGCTGTATTAATTTTCGGGAAAGGGCTTCAAATATAAGCCCTTCCCTGAAAACCATCTTAAAAAGTTTAAACAATAAAAAATCTATACTCACCTCTCTGCAGCTGCCGGGGCTCAGCCGTGTCCAGCCAGCTCTTCTCCTGAACTGCTTTCAGTAGTATTCAGCAGGCGGGGATTTAAAATCCCCGCCTGCTGAATGGGCTGCCTCTGATTGGCTGAGCACTGTGACCAATCAGAGGCAGCTCTCAGCTATTGAATGACAGCTGAGAGCTGCCTCTGATTGGTCCCAGCACTCAGCCAATCAGAGGCAACACTCACTGGCGCATTCATGAATTCATGAGTCCCGGCAGCTTCAGAGAGGTGAGTATAGATTTTTTTCAATTTTTTACACTTTTGTAGGATGGTTTTCAGGGAAGGGCTTATATTTTAAGTCCTTCCCCGAAAATTATAACAGCGCTTGCCGTCAGCCCATTGCTTTTAATGGAGCCGGCTGTGGCAGAGGATAGCGGGCAGTGCTCTTTTTGTCCGTACAAACGCCCGTGTGACCGAGCCTTTTGGGCGGATAAACGCTGCTAGCAGCGTTTTTTTCCGCAGTATGGCCCGCTTAGGTCACGCAATTTTTTTCAGCGCATCAGTTATGCGCACAAAAAAAAATCGTGTGACAAAACGCCCGTGTAGCTGAGCCCTCAGGCTGTATTTACACAAGCGAGCTTTGTGCTTTGCGAGATGTACAAACCTTGCAGGGCAATCACCCCCATTGTTTTCAATGGGTCTATTTAGATGTATGATTTTTCTCTCGCAGTGAAGCAGAGATCTCGCCCGTTCTTCCCCAGTGTAATGCGTACGCGAGTGCAATGCGAGGTCTCCCATTGAAAACAAATGGGAAGCACTTGCCGATCCTCCAACACGGCTGAAAGCCAAACCGACGGGCATCCATGGGTGCATCACATGTTCATGGCCCGATATCCAGCTTTCTTGTGAAATCTTGGATGAACCACTGGCAGAACGTGTTCTTCTTCTTGCAGTGTAATAATGGTAAGCTATTCATTTGGCTCTCATTTATCTTCTGCCGCTGTCAAATGTTTATGTAGTAACCTGGCTGTGCGGGGGAGGGGACTAATGAGGGAATTATTTTCTTCTATATGGCTGAGACGTAAACACATGGGGAGAAAATAACTGCAATCAAAACTGTTTCATAAGTTTTTAGGGAGCGCCCAATTTTTGTCATCTCTTTTTGGCGTTAGGGAAAAATAAACCATCGATAGATATTTGCATAATGTTTTTGTGCGCATGAAATTCACATCTGTAAAACATGACAAAGCTATTGATTAGGTACATTACATAGGGGGTCACTTACTTTTGCACTTAGAATTGAATAATCAAGTTGTGACCCCTTTATTTATCATATTTTGGACCTTAGGGCTTATTCACATGAGCGTATATCGGCCGGCCATGAAAATGGCCATTCGATATACACTACCATGTGATGTGTGGGGCGGCGTATATGCCGTCAGGCAGGGGGAGGCAGCCCTTCCATTCCCCTCACTGACTCTCTGCAAGAGGAGGAGGCGGAACGGGGTGGGAGCTAGTGTGCTGAGCTCTCGCCACCCTCCGTCCCTTGCCGCTGTTTACAATGGCAGGGACGGGGAGGAGCTTAGCTCTGCCCCCATCCCAGGCCTTCCATTGCAAACAGCGGCAAGGGGCGGAGAGGAGAAATAGGTGATTATACCTACCCGATAATTGGGTTTCCAGGAGTCTCCACGACAGCACCACCTGAGATAGCCTTCTCCTGGTTGGACAGGAACACACCGAGAGGTTAAAAAGCTCCCCCCTCTCCCACCTTCCTCAGTGGTTTCTAAAAAATTGCCGGGGTTGGAGCTTAACCTAAATCTTTACCTAACTGGTATTTTAACCTATATTTTTCCTAAGGGAAATTATATTTCATACATTTTTCCTAGTATTTCTTTAAATAAATATATATATATATATCCTTTTTTGGGGCGGGGGGAGGGGAATGTATGGGTGCTGTCGTGGAGACTCTTGGAAACCCGATTATCAAGTAGGTATAATCACCTATTTCCCCATTTATCTCCACGACAGCACCACCTAAGATGTACCAACTAAAATTTATCTAGGGTGGGATTGCCGCGGGGAGGACCTTGCGGCCAAAGGCCATGTCCTCGTCCTGCTGCCTCTTTACCCTATAATGCTTAACAAAAGTGTGCGGCTTCTTCCAAACTGCGGCCTTGCATATCTGCTCAACGGATGCTGAACTATGCTGGGCCCATGAAGACGCTACTGCCCTTGTGGAGTGGGCTTTAAGAACCGAAGGGACTTTTTTTCCCCAGGGCCCTATAGGATTCCTTAATGGCCAGGCGGACCCACCTGGCTATGGAGCTTTTTGCCGCCTTGTTCCCTTTGTTTTGGCCAAAGAAGTGGACGAACAGGTTGTTTTCCCGCCTCCAGTGACTTGTGGTGTCAGTGTAGCTCAGGACCGCTCTCCTGACGTCCAGGCAGTTTAGGGTTTTTTCTCCCTCGTCTTTAGGTTTATTGAAGAATGAGGGGATTACTATATTCTGAGCTCTATGGAAGGGTGACACCACCTTCAGCATAAAGGCTGGGTCTGTTTTGAACACTAACATGGTGTCGGTGATTTTAAGGAACGGGTGTTGGAAAGATAGGGCCTGTAGTTCACTAACCCATCTTGCTGAGGTAATGGCCACGAGGAAGACTGTTTTAATCGTGAGCATTTTTATTGAAAGTGCTTCGATCGGTTCAAAGGGATCTGCTGACATAGCCTTCAGAACACAATTTAGATTCCAGTCCGGAAATATATTTGTGGGCCTGGGTCGTAACCTATCTGCTGCTGTCAGGAATCTGCTAATCCACCTGCTCTCTGATAACTCGGTGTCAAATAGAGCACTAAGGGCCACGACCTGAACTCTTAGGGTGCTTGGGGAGAGGCCCATATCCAGGCCCTCCTGCAAGAAAATCAAAATCAAATCAAATCATGGTATTTGTATAGCGCCAACTTATTCCGCAGCGCTTTCAGGTAATTATTACTTATTACCCCCCACCAAGCTGGGTTCTCATTTTACCGACCTCGGAAGGATGGAAGGCTGAGTCAACCTTGAGCCGGCTACCTGATTCATGCGGGGATCGAACTTGCAACCACACGAGGCTCTAAAGAACTCCAGGATTAAGGGGATGCCCGGAAAGGAGACGGGGAATCTCTTCCCTGCCTCCATGAGATAAACCTCTTCCAGACTTTTTGATAGATAAGGTTGGTTGTTTTCTTCCTACTTGACATTAGGGTCTCGATTACTTTCTCAGAGAACCCTCTTCCTCTCAGTGTGGATTCCTCAAGATCCAGGCTGCTAGGTGGAGTTTGTCTATATTCGGGTAGCTCAGAGGTCCCTGTGTCAGTAGATCCGCCTGGGCAGGGAAGAGGACTGGGTCCTGGATGCTCAGAGCTTTTAGAAGACCGAACCAGCTCCTCCTTGGCCAGAAAGGGGGCCACCAGAATCAGTGTGCATATCTGTGATCTGAAGTATTGCAACACTCTTGGAATTAACGGTATTGGAGGAAAGGCATACACAAGGTTTTTTCCCCAATTCTGGCTTAGGGCGTCTACCACTATTGTCTGGTCCCCTGGCCTGAGGGAGAAGAAGTTCTTCACCTTGGCGTTCTCCTTGGTTGCAAACAGGGGTCCCCACCTGTCCGTCAGGATTCTGAACGCCCCCTGAGATAGAGACCATTCTCTTGGGTCTATACGTCTTCTGCTGAGGAAATCTGCCCTGTGGTTCAGCGATCCTTTTAGATGTGTTGCCGAGATTGAGAGGACTCGGCCCTCTGCCCAGCAGAAGATTTTTTGCAAGATGCTCTGTAGGGCTGGTGACCTTGTACCCCATTGGCGCCGAATGTGGGCAACCGCCGTGGTGTTGTCCGACAGGATCTTTATGTGCTGATTTTTTACTGAGTCCCCCAGGTGTTGGAGGGCCTTCCAAACTCCCTGGAGTTCTCTGTACTTTGATGATTGACCTCTTATCTCATGCGGCCAGGGACCCTGTAGAAGTTTGTCTCCCATGTGCGCCCCCCACCCCCAGGCACTTGTGTCTGTCGTGACGTTTGTGGCTGGGTTCTGTATCCAGTGGACTCCCCTTCGCAGGTTCGCTGGGGATGTCCACCAAAGCAGAGATATTTTCACTGAGTTTTTGATGCGCATCTTTGTTCCTAATGAGGACTGTCTCCTGTCCCAGGCTGAAAGGACTGCGATCTGCAGGGGTCTGGTATGCGCTTAGGCCCATGCTACCCCAGGGATGCACCTCTGGGATGTCAGGCTTCCTAGGAGGACATGGCCTCCCGGACTGTACATGACCGCCTCCACAGAAAGGTCTTGACTAGCTGAAGGATCTTCTGTATTTTTATCTCGGGAAGAAATGAGCATTGAGTCTCCGAGTCGAGCGTTATGCCCAGGAATACCTTTTCTCTGCTGGGATCTAAGCTGGATTTCTTCCAGTTTATTATCCATCCTAGGAATTGGAGCAGATCGAGCACCGTCGCCAGGTGTTCCGCTAAGAGCTCTCTGGACCCTGCTACAATCAGGATGTCATCCAGATAAGGTATTATTAGGATTGATCTTTGCCTTAGGTAGGCTGCTACCTCTGCCATGATTTTTGTAAAAATTCGAGTGCTGAGGAAATCCCGAAGGGAAGGCATCTGAACTGAAGATGACTTGTTCTTCTGCCCATGTCTAGTGTGAACCTCAGGTACTTCTGAGAATCCCTGTGGATCGGCACATGAAAGTACGCATCCTTTAGATCTATAAACGCCATATAGGCTCCCTTTGGTATCAGCTTCACTGTTTACTCCATCTTGAACTTTTGATATGTGATAAAGGCGTTCAGGGGCTTAAAGTTTATTATCATGCGTGACTTTCCGCATGGTTTCCCTATCAGGACGAGTCTGGAGTAGTGACCCCAGGTCTCTTCATTTTAAGGTACAAAGGATACTGTGTTTGAATGTAGTAGGTGCCGACGCTCTGTTGGAGTAGGCGTAGTTGTTGTACTGAGCCTCCTGTGGTAATGTATTTCCTTCTGGGGAGGGACACCAGCTCTATTTGGTATCCCTGACGTAGGACCTCTGGGATCCATGAGCCCTTGCAAAGTTCCCCAGCCTCGCCCCCACTGGGATGGTGTCAGGGTTTCTATCTTGTTGGATCCCCCTGGTGGGGGTTGAAGAGGAAATTTCTCCCTCTAGCCCCCTTGAGGTAACTCCAGCGGCCTGTCTTGCCCTTGCCCCTATATGACTCGGGCTGTTGCGCTGGGGCCCGAAAAAAGGTCTTCCCCTTCCGTTGCTTCTCCTCTGGGAACCCCTTCTTCCTGTCGGATGCCTTCTCGAGAATTTTGTCGAGATCTGGGCCGAAGAGAAACTGGCCATGGAATGGAAGCAAGCACAATTTGTTCTTTGAGGCTAAATCACCCGACCAGGACATTAGCCATAAAACTCTTCTGGCTGAATAGAACAGGGTTGTCGCCTTTCCTGAGAGCTTTACCGTCTCCGCCAACGTGTCTGCCAAAAAGGTTGTGGCCATCTTTGGGATAGGGAGAGAGTTTATAATTTGCTCCCTTGGTGTTTTGTTAGTTATATGGAGCTCCAGCTGCTCCAGCCACACTCCTAGGGTCCTGGCTACACATGTGGCTGTGACCCCCGGTCTGAATATACTAGCTGCTGACTCCCAAGATCTTCTCAGAAGGCCCTCAGCCTTCTGATCCATTGGATCCCTTAGTTTTGTGGCGTCCTCGAAGGGCAGAGTTGTTCTTTTAGCCACCTTGGCCACCGGGACATCCACTCTGGGTATTTCCTCCCAGCTTGCGCACACTTCTTCTTCAAACGGGTATCGTCTTTTAACCCCCCTAGAGGAGAAGGATCCCGCATTGGGCTTTTTCGATTCCTTCTGAAGGTATGTCTGTGTCTTTCCCCTAGTCCCCCGAAAATCTCGTCCTGTATAGTACGTGGCTCTCTGGGTTCCTCCATTTTGAGTGTAGCCCTGACTGACTTAATGAGGTCTGCTAAGTCTTCCTGATGAAATAGATATTTCTTGTAATCCTCTTCATCTGAGGACCCTTCGGGTGCTGGTTCTTCCAGCTCTGTCCCGATCAAGCTTCTTTCGGAGTCCAAATATTCTTCCGGGCTATACGCCCTTTTGTGGCGCTTAGCCCTGGATGCCCCCGCTGGTGGCGCTATTTGTGATGTCAGAGCTGACCGAACCTCCTCCTTGACCAGCTTCCTGACATATTCTAGGAATTCCCCTGATTCCTCTTTAACCAGCCTGGCTATGCATGCCTTGCATAAAGGCCTCTCGTATGTACCTGGCAGTCTCGATCTGCACTCTGCGCATTTTTGGGGTTTCATTCTGGGAGGGACAACTTTTTTATCCCCCTGGAAGACAAACAGAGTTTTTTTATGTTAAGGATGCAACATTCCAAACATTATACAGCGGATTTTGCATAAACTTTTTTACCCCACTGGCTCCTTACGGCCCCCGCTGTAGCTGAAGATTCAGCGATGGCTAGTGCTGGAGCACTCATCTGTCAACCAGTGCTGCAGACACCTTGGAGCAATACAAGCCAGCCTAATGGCAATGGCTTACTTGTTCGAGTTGATCTTCTCTCAGGTTCCTTTATAAAGCTTTTCAAATTTGGCGCCTCCGTGCCAAGTCCCGCCCCTTCTGACGCTCGTAAAAGGGACTCAGAGAGCGCCCCTGTACATAGGACCATGTACAGCCGACGGAAGAGGAGAGCTGAGGCCTCCGCTTTGCACCCCCCATGGGCCGCTGCGGGAGGAACCTGGCCCGGGGGAACCACCCCATGTGGCGTCCCGGTAGCAGCTCGTCTGGAAGGGAGGACAGGCTGACCCACTGCCCTCCGATCCGCCTGTAAGTATCTTCATGTTGGCGTCTCCACCAGCACCTCTCAGGGATCCTGCCTCCTGGCGGGACAGGAAGACACTGAGGAAGGTGGGAGAGGGGGGAGCTTTTTAACCTCTCGGTGTGTTCCTGTCGAACTAGGAGGAGGCTATCTCAGGTGGTGCTGTCGTGGAGAGAACTGGGGAAATGTCTTTGGTGGTAAAGCCCCTTTAAGAAATGTTGCATTGAAGTAGACAGTTAGCAGCATAACTAAGGTAGCTGCAAGTATCAGCATGTCCACCATCATGACAGCTGCAGTCAGAAACTTTAGGTTATCAATTAATTCAGACAGAAGACCATTCAAGGGGGGGGGGGGTTGCAGTAAATAAGAGGAAAAACAGGGAGGACGGGTCAGGGTGGGCAGAGTCTGGAGGGCATGAGGGGTGCTAGTCATCGGCTGGGGAGTATCAGGACCGGGATGGAAACATTTATTAGATGCAATTTTGTTGGCCAATTAACAAATGCAAATGAGGTTCTAAAGAAATAAAAATGGATTTAGTGAATGCTGTTTATATGAGATGTCAGTAACACAATGGCCTTCATTATACAGCTCCCGCATCCACCTGTCATGCCTCACATTCTTCTCTATTACTCATATAACCCATTAAAATAAGCAATTACCCAAAATAAGAGATCAGCCTTCCAGGAAAGAGATTGTGCTGCCCTTACCTGCTGGCATCAGTCACCACTTGGTCCAACCCCCTTTAATATAGTCCCTGCCATCTTTAATGTCTGTCACTGGTCTGTGCCCGAATAGAGAGGATTGACCTGGGAGAGTTGAAGAGAGAAGAGCAGGTAAGTGGCCACAGCAGATTCATTCATTGGAAAACTTCATGTTTTTTGTCATTTTTCCAATCACATCACACACTTTTTTTGCATATATATACAGTATGCCATAAATGTCGGCTAGATGCAGATCCTGCCTATATGGCATCTATATGAATAATAGCTTCAAGTTAGCCAATGCAAAACCTGTAACTGGGCTCCCTATATGGAGAGAAGCAGTTTGCAGCATGCTGTGAACTGCCTGCCGTGAGCGGAGAATTGCAATGTGGCGCTTGTGGACAGGGGGAAACGCTTTCCATAACAACACTATGGAAAGTTTCAGAGTTTGTGATTTGCCAGCAGGGGCCTCAAGGTAATTTATTTATTACCCCCACCAAGCTCAGTGCTCATTTTCCTGGGTAATGGGAGTAATACCTTGAGCTTGCTATCTGAACCACATGGCAATTGAACCTACAACCTTCAAGTCATAAGTGAGAGCTTAACACTCTGCACCACACAGGGCTCCCATATTGTGTAGGAACACAGCCCATTGTTTTTAATGGGTTCATATGAATGAATATATTGGAATCTAATTCTTCTGATGGTCGCGATTTTTGGGTGATTTTTGACGCGACTACATAGCTGCGTCTATATGCTTGTGGCAGTATTGTCAGATAGCAATATAGATGTTACTTGCATGAGAAAAGGACCTATTATTTTCTATGTGTTTATAAACATGAGTAAGTTTTCTTTTGGACTGAAGGCTCTTCACACGGCTGCAGGCATTTTTATTTTTTCTCGGCTGCGCCGTAAGATTGCATGCACAGCTGTTTTTCCGTGCTCACGCCAGTGTATTCTTGCCCATTCACACGGCCGGGAGTGATGGGGGTCTTTTTGCGAAAAAATACGTGCACCCTGGAAAACCCTTGCTCTGCAAAAATCCTCGGGTGCCTTCCAATGCCTATATAGAGGCACCTGTAAGCTTTTCGCAGTGTTGGACGCTGCTAAAATGCCTACCCTCCCGTTTCGTTATCCAGCACCCATAGGAGTCTATGGGAGACGCCGCTGTATGTTGGGCAAAGATTGTTCCAGAACTATCTTTTTGCCCACCGTATATGCGTCAGCTTGTATTTCGGTCGTGTATGTTCCCTTTTTCATGGTCCAACGTATTTACGCGACAAATATTTGCCCGTGTGAAATGATGCATTGGAAGCCAATGCCTCTGATGGTCGCGTATATCGGTCGGCCGTAAAAACACACTGTTTATGTGCTCGTGTGAAAGAGCCCTGAGTCTGAGATAGAAAAGTCGCAGCATTTCTATTTCCGGGCTTTATTGCCCATTATTTCCTATGGGAGTAAAAAAAATAATAATAATAATTGCATCGCACTTCTATGCCATGTGATGTGTATGCCAGTGTGATGCCATTTTTACCACTGTAAGTTTTGGAACAAATTGAGATTATTTATGTGTTTTTCTAGTAAGAAAAAAAAAATTTGCAGGTTTAGAAGTGCAATATTTCTCCGACTGATATTGTACCCACCCCTGTAAATACAGCCCTACTAAGGATGCAATGTAAATAATAAGCAGTAGATACAGTTTTTGTAACTCCTGCCAAGATGGCGGCCTGTGTATTTCATAAATCCTCATACATTTTCCTGCTGGCACCACTTCTATAAGCTGTAATAAAGTATTACATACGTTTTTATTTTAATTTATGTAAGTTTTTTTTTGACAATAACTCCTGACCAGGGAAGTCAACAGAAGGGTCTGGGGTGGAGACAGAGGGATTTGCAGAAGACCAAGGGGTCTGGAAAAGACAGAGAAGTCTGGTGGAGGAATCAAAGGGGTTTCGAGGAGACAGAGCAGTCTAGAGGAGGGCAGAGTAATTTGGAGGAGGATAGAGGTCTGGAGGAAAACAAAGAAGCCTGGAGGGGAAAGAGTGGTCTGGAGGAAACAGAGGGGTCTACAAAGGACAGAGAAGTCTGGAGGGGACAAAAGAACCTGGAAGAGGCAGAGGAATCTGAAAGAGACAGGAGTATGGAGGCTACAGAGTAGTCTAGAGGAGACAGAAGAGTCTGGAGGCAACATGGTAGCCCGGAGAGGAAAGAGGAGTCTCAAGGAGACAGAGGAGATGGAGGAGACAGCAATGTGGAGGCAACAAAGTAACTATAGGAGAGAAAGGAGTGTGGAGAAGAAAGAGGTGTCTGAATTAGGAGAAAGGAATATAGAGGAGGATAAAGGTGTCTGGAGGAGACAGAGGTATTTGCCGATCCTGGGTCACCGTCGGGCGGGGGGAGACAGTTTAGCTCTGATAAACTACCTCCCCCTTTCCACCCCCTCGCTGGCTCTCCACAAGGGGAAAAGGGCAGGAGCTAGCGTGCTAAGCTCCTGCCCCCTCTCCACTCCCTCCCGATTGCCAGCAATGGTAGGGGGCAAGACGTCCTGCCCCCTCCCATTGCAAACAGCCAGCAATGGGCGGAGAGGAGGAGGGAAGGGGGTGGGAGTTTAGCAGACATGTGAGCTGTTACAGTATTGCGGCCGGCAGATAGTTCCTGAACTATCTTTTCTGGCCGGCATAAAAACGCCCGAATGTGCACTGTATGCGCTATCTTGGCTGGCTGGGCGCTTTTACGCCATGGGAATAAGCCCATCTGAACTGATGCATTGTACACCAATGCATAAGATGGGTAGCGTATATCAACCGGGCGTGAAAGCCTGTGAAGGTTCATGTGAGTTTTTACACAATGCGCAGACACTGTTCAGAAGTTTAGGCACTTGCTTTTGTGCTTGTGAGTGTCTGTAGTTGACCGCTGCAGAAGGCAGCAGTAGTCACCATCATGTTGGGGTTGAAGCGGCCTTCATGTCTGTTTTCCATGTTAGCAATCAATGTCCTGGTGGAATCTGTCCCCATGTTCATCACTCACATCACCCAAAAAACACAGATGAGAATGTAGGAAATTAATTTTGAGCGACATTCGGCAGCCGAGTTGCTGATCCGCTGCTAACATGTTGCTTACAAGTTCAGCGTAGTTGTCAGCCCGATGGTTGCCAAGCAAGTTTTGCACAGCTAGCACAAATGCAACCCGAGCGGCGAGTTCAAGGTTGCTAAATTTGGATCTGAGTTTATCATCACGCATTAATTAGTGGATTTCAGGACCGACCAAAATTCCTGCTTTTAGTTTGGCTTCCGTTTCAGTTTTTCCAAACTTGTCCTTCAGATACTGTAAACCATTTCCAGAATGACCCATAGCCACGACAATCAGGTCCAGCTTAATGTGAAGTGGTGGAAGGGGCACTATCATTGTATCAACCAGTGATGCATGTAGCACATCGTATCCGCCAGCAGTGCGCTCAGCTCCGGACGGCCGCTGCGGCACTTTGTAACAATCACTCACAAGCAGAAGTAACTATTTTTTACTTGTTCTCATTTAAAAAATCCAGCAAATTGGCCGTGCAGAAATAGCCGTCCGCGTGATGAGCTTTTGGTTCGCACCAAATCATAGGCACAGCAAACGCCATTGCCGTCCTCTCGCCATGGAGCCGCTGTGAGGCCCGAGTAGCACACGGTGCAGCAGATGTCAGGCGCCCATCTTTTGTCTTAATCTTCAACTTTACACCCAAAATAATACTTGTAAGCAATCTTCACTCTTTGCCCGATATTGCACTTGCCCATGTGAGGGAGATGAGCGGCGTAACTAAAGGGAATGCAGGGGATGCTGTTGCACCCAGGCCCAGGAACCCTAAGCTAAGCCCCTGTGAGCGGGCATTCACCGGCTGATAGAGAACCAGGGAGCGGGATACAGCTGAAACAATAGTATCAGCTGTATCCCGCTGTGAATCCCTGACAAGGCTCATCGTCATCGTCAGCACGCTAAAAGATCAGTGATCGCGATTCCTTAAGGAAAACTGCACGACGCCAGCGCGGTTAGACATAATGATTATTGCTCAAAAGACGGCTTTGAGCGATTTCTGAGCGATAATCGTTATGTCTAAATGGGTCTTTCCAACCCCTGTGAAATAGCTGCTTACCATAAAATGAATCCAGTCTGTCGACGAGCTCAGGAACTCACAGATTTAATAATAATAATCTTTATTTATATAGCGCCAACATATTCCGCAGCGCTTACAATACACATCGAAAGGAAAGAACACATCGATTACATGAAGTAATCAATTGATGGAGACAGTAGCGGTGCGGGTCCTGCTCCAATGAGCTTACATTCTACGAATAGTGGGCTGATACAGAAGGTAAAGGGGCTGGAGATGTGCAGGGTATGGCGGGCTGGAGATGTGCGCGGTATGGCGGGGTGGAGATGTGCCCGTAATGGCGGGCTGGAGATGTGCACAGTATGGCGAGGTGGAGAGTGAGGGATGCTATACACATAGACAATGGTCAGGCCGTATAGTGGCGGAATCGGGATGACTGCAGGAGCCAGATGATTACGGCTTCCAGGAACTGCAGTCAGTAGGACAGGGATCATGTTATCAGGCGGAGTACAGAGGGGTTTGGTTTAGGGGATATGGTATGCCTCCCTGAAAAGGTGCATTTTTAGAGCACGCCTGAATTTTAGTGTCAGTGATTGCCCAGATATTTTTTGGTAGCGCGTTCCAGAGGACCGGTGCTGCTCTGGAGAAGTCTTGGAGGCGGGAATGAGAGGTTTGAATTAAAGGGGCACTCAGTCTGATTTCATTAGCAGAGCGGAGGGCGCGGGCTGGGTGGTGAATTGAGATGAGGGAGGCAATATAGGGGGGCGCTGCGCTGTGGATGGCTTTGTGGATGAGGGTAGTGGGTTTAAATTGTATTCTGTATTTGACGGGCAGCCAGTGCAGTGACCGGCACAGGGCAGAGGCGTCTGAGTAGTGGCTGGACAGGAAGATGTGCCTGGCTGCCGCATTCAGGATGGATTGGAGGGGGTAGAGTCTGGTGCGGGGGAGGCTGATCAGCAGTGAGTTGCAATAATTAAGCTGAGAGTGGATGAGGGCGACAGTGAGCATTTTTAGCGTGTCCGCGGTGAGAAAAGGGCGGATTCTTGAAATGTTCTTGAGGTGCAGCTGACATGTTCGGGCCAGAGACTGAATGTAGGGGGTGAAGGAGAGATTGGAGTCGAATATGACCCCAAGGCAGCGGGCGTGCTGGGAGTTATGGTGCCACACACTGAGATACAAAGTAATAAAAGTCTATTTCCCCTTAGAACCTTTTCAGCTTCGGTTCTCATTTCTCTGTCCATCCGGGATGTCTGATCATTCAGCAACTGTCTAATCTTATTCATTCTGAATTAGAAATTCTACTAATAGTCCATTTAATGCATGAATCTTTCCTCGTGTGTTCTGCATAAAGTGTAATAGAGGACGTCTTTTTCCCCACAGTGTGACTGGGACGCCAGCGCCGGCTTCAGGATGGGCAGACGCATCTCCCCGAGGCTGTGGCTGTACCTTATGCTTCTGGCAGGTAAGGAACAGATATGGAGCGAGTCTATGCTAATTAATATGGAAATATTTCTTGGTATGTGGAAATGAAAATGCATTTTCATATCAAAGGCATAGCAGGTATAAAAATGGATATTTATTCTAAAGGGATTAACCTGATTGTAATTTGGCAGCAATACATGAAGCTATAACAGTGAGAACATGAATGACAGCAAAGACATATCAGAAGTATTATTGTGAAAACTAATTAAAAGTTCTAAATATAAATAGAATACTAATCCTATATTTAGGATTTTAATTAGTTCTCACAATAACTCCTCTGATATGTAATTTTATATATATATATATATATATATATAAAATTTTCTGAATAAAATGTTAAATCACTGTGTACATACATTACTTATCCTGTACTGATCCTGAGTTACATCCTGTATTATACTGCAGAGCTGCACTCACTATTCTGCTGGTGGAGTCACCGTGTACATCCATTACTTATCCTGTACTGATCCTGAGTTACATCCTGTATTATACTCCAGGGCTGCACTCACTATTCTGCTGGTGGAGTCACTGTGTGCATACATTACTTTTCCTGTACTGATCCTGAGTTACATCCGGTATTATACTCCAGAGCTGCACTCACTATTCTGCTGGTGGAGTCACTGTGTATGTACATTACTTATCCTGTACTGCTCCTGAGTTACATCCTGTATTATACTCCAGAGCTGCACTCACTATTCTGCTGGTGGAGTCACTGTATACATGCATCACTTATCCTGTACTGCTCCTGAGTTACATCCTGTATTATACTCCAGAGCTGCACTCACTATTCTGCTGGTGGAGTCACTGTATACATGCATCACTTATCCTGTACTGACCCTGAGTTACATCCTGTATTATACTCCAGAGCTGCAGTCACTATTCTGCACTGATCAGTATGTTGATCCTGTTCATAGCTTTAGGAATAAAAACTGCTGAATCAACATCAACCCCCAAATCTGCTACAGCAACAACGGCTTCACCCACCACTACAAATTACAAAAAAACAGAATCCTCTTTAATTTTAGAAGAATCAACCACCAAATCATCATCAGCTGCACAAATCGTTATTACTACAAGTTTACAGACAAATACTACAACTAGTGGAAACTTATCACAAACAACGACTAAATTATCAACTAAAGCGGAACAGAAAATGAATACAACACAACTAGGTTCATTAAGGCCGGCTTCCCACGGCTGTGACGGGCTCCGCCGCGGAATTCCGCGGCGGAGCCCATCACGGCGCCCCCCAGAGACCCCAATACTTACCTCTGGACCCGGCGTCTTCCGTCCTGCATGACGCTTCGGCGCGCATGCGCAATAGAGCACGTGACGCGCCGGCCGCATCATATGACACGCCCACAGCATCACATGACGCGCCGGCCGCGTCATATGACGGCGGCTGGCAGTGGGCTAGGAAGCGGTTTCACGCTATATTCCGCTATGCTACAGCGGAAGACAGCGTGATGGATGGCTTCCATTGACTGCAATGGAAGCCGGCCACGCATACACCCGCGGCAAATAGAGCATGCCGTGGGTGAGGTCGGGTGATTTCACTGTGCGGAATTCCGTGATGGATTTCCACACTGTGAGCATTGAGCTATTAGGTTCAATAAAACCTAATAGCTGCGGGCAACGCGGCGGATTTTCGCCGCATATTACGCGGTGGAAATCCGTCCGTGGGAAGGAGCCCTGTTACATCTTCAGCATCACCTACAGCAGCAGACACAACATTTACAACAAATATACGAGCAGATCCTATAACTAGCGAAGACATATCACATACAACGACTGCACCACCAGCTACAGCTGTACGCTCAGCTTTTACAACAAATACACAAGCAATGACTAGTGGAAACGTAATACATACCACAATAGCTGAATTATCTCCACCCACAAAATCTGCTACATCAATCTCAACAACTGCAATACCCACTACTACAGCACTACAAGCCGCTACAAAGAGTAGAGTCAATGCTTTCACTACTGCAACAACATCTTCAGTAGAACTGACAACCACCAAATCAACAGCAACTGCTGTAGCACAAACAACTTTTACATCACTTACACAGGCAACCACCACAAATAGTGGAAATATGCTATCCACACCAGCCACAGAAAACAATGTGGCAATATCAAAAACTACAACACCCACAACGACAGCATCGCAAACAGCTCTAATAACACAAGGAAATTCATTAACTAAAGTGCCCAGATTTTTTGAAGCATCAGCAACAACCAAATCATCACTACATACAGCAGCAGAAACAGTTACTACAACAAGAGTAAATACTTTATTTAATACAACCACATCATCAAGACAGCTAACAACCAAAAGTTCAACACCAACTAGAGATGAGCAAACGTACTCGGTTCGGGTGTTTTTGGACCCGAGCTCCGCTTTTACTGAGTAACTGACTACTCGGACGCCCCCCGAATCTTTTCGTCCGAGTAGTCAGTTACTTGGAAAAAGCGGTGCTCGGGTCCAAAAACACCCGAACCGAGTACGTTCGCTCATCTCTAACACCAACTATAGCAGCTAAAACAGATATTACAAAGCTAAATCCTTCAACTATTGCAGCTACTCTTTCAGAAGCGCCACAAACTACTAAATCATCACCAACTACAGCAGCACAAGCAGCTATTACAAGTATAGAAGCAACCACTACAACCAGTGGGAAAGTATCACAGACAACAGTTTCTGAATCAACACTAACCACAAAATTTGCTACAGTAAGCTCAAGAACTGCATTGACCCCAAGCACAGCGGCCAAAACAGATATTACAAGAATGGTACATTTTTCAACTCTTGCAGCCACAGAACTAGAAACACCATCATCCACTAAATTATCAACAAATAAAGCAACTGAAACAGCTGTTAAGACGATACAAGCAGATACAGCAACAAGTGAATACAAATCCCCAACAACAGCTGCTGAATCCACACAATCTGCTACCGTAATCTCAGCAACAGCATCACCCACAACCACAGCGGCAGAAACAACTGCTACAATAAGAGTAAATACTTCAAGTCCTCCAGCCACATCTTTAGAAATACCAACAGCCACTAAATCATCACTAAATAAAGCAGCAGAAACTGCTGTTACAAGTATACACACAAGCACAACAACTAGTGAAAACACATCACCAACAACAGCTGCAGAATCAACATCAACCACACAATCTGTTACAGCCAGCTCAGCAGCCTCTTCATCTGAAACCATGGCAGCACAAACAGATCTTAGAAGTAGACAAGCAAATATAAACAGTGAAAATGCATCACAGACAACAGCAGCTGAATTATCACCGACCACAAAATATGCTACAGCAGTCACAACATCAGCAACTGTATCACCCACAACCACAGCAGCAGAAACAACTGCTACAGAAAGAGGAAATTCTTCACATTCTGCTCCCATAACTACAGAAACCCTGACAACTACTGCTGCTTCCATAACTACAGGAACACTGACAACTACTGCTGCTCCCACAACTACAGGAACACTGACAACTACTGCTGCTTCCATAACTACAGGAACACTGACAACTACTGCTGCTTCCATAACTACAGGAACACTGACAACTACTGCTGCTCCCACAACTACAGGAACACTGACAACTACTGCTGCTTCCATAACTACAGGAACACTGACAACTACTGCTGCTCCCACAACTACAGGAACACTGACAACTACTGCTGCTCCAGTAACTACAGGAACACTGACAACTACTGGTGCTCCTATAACTACAGGAACACTGACCACTACTGCTGCTCCCATAACTACAGGAATACTGACACCTACTGCTGCTCCAGTAACTACAGGAACACTGACAACTACTGCTGCTCCACTAACTACAGAAACACTGACAACTACTACTCCTCCAGTAACTACAGGAACACTGAAAACTGATGCAGCTCCTATAACTACAGGGACACTGACAACTACTGCTGCTCCAGTAACTACAGGAACACTGACAACTACTGCTGCTGCAATAACTACAGAAACGCTGACAACTACTGCTGCTCCCACAACTACAGAAACACTGACAACTACTGCTGCTCCCACAACTACAGGTACACTGACAACTACTGCTGTTCCCATAACTACAGAGACACTGACAACTACTGCTGTTCCCACAACTACAGAAACACTGACAACTACTGCTGCTCCTATAAATACAAAAACACTGACAACTACTGCTGATCCCATAACTACAGAAACACTGATAACCACTGTAGCTCCCATAACTACAGGAACACTGACAACTACTGCTGCTCCAATAACTACAGGAACACTGACAACTACTGCTGCTCCAATAACTACAGGAACACTGACAACTACTGCTGCTCCTATAACTACAGGAACACTGACAACTACTGCTGCTCCAATAACTACAGGAACACTGACAACTACTGCTGCTCCCATAGCTACAGAAACACTGACAACTACTGCTGCTCCCATAACTACAGGAACACTGACAACTACTGCTGCTCCAGTAAGTACAGGAACACTGACAACTACTGCTGCTCCAATAACTACAGAAACACTGACAACTACTGCTGCTCCAGTGACTACAGGAACACTGACAACTACTGCTGCTCCCATAACTACAGAAACACTGACAACTACTGCTGCTCCCACAACTACAGGAACACTGACAACTACTGCTGCTCCAATAACTACAGGAACACTGACAACTACTGCTGCTCCAGTAACTACAGAAACACTGACAACTACTGCTGCTCCAGTAACTACAGGAACACTGACAACTACTGCTGCTCCCATAACTACAGGAACACTGACAACTACTGCTGATCCCATAACTACAGGAACATTGACAACCTCTGCTGCTCCCATAACTACAGGAACACTGACAACTACTGCTGCTCCAGTAACTACAGGAACACTGACAACTACTGCTGCTTAGAGATGAGCGAGCACCAAAAAGTCGAACTTTCAGGGGATGCTCGAGAGCTTTGAGTAACAAACCCCATTGAAGTCAATAGGCGACTCGAGCATTTTTGTATATGACCAATGCTCTGCTTTGATTTTCAATTGTGAAAATCTGGAAAACATAAGAAAGTCATGGAAATGCCACAGAAACGGATAGGGCAGGGTAGGGGCAGCATGCAGGGCTGTATCTCAGGTTCCCAGGTCCCAGTATTAAGCCACAATAGCGGCAAGAGTGCCCCCCCCTAACAGTTTTTACTTTGGACAAACCCTCATTAGCAAGGCACACCTTAGCTAAGCACCACACTACCTCCAACCAAGCACAATCACTGCCTGCTGGACACACCGCTGCCTCTTCTCCAGGGTTACATGCTGCCCAACCCCCCCGCACGACCCAGCGTCCACAGCGCACACAAAAGTGTCCCTTCGCAGCCTTCAGCTGCCCTCATGCCACACGCTGGCCTCATAGCCACACCACCCTCATGTCTATTTATAAGTGCCTCTGCCATGAGGAGCAACCGGAGGCACGCACTGCAGAGGGTTGGCAGGGCCAGGTAGTGACCCTCTTTAAAAGGGGCGGGGCGATAGCCCACAATGCAGTTGAGAATCAATGAGAAATTGACGTTTGATCTTCATTCCAATAAAGTGCCAACCTCCGTCAGGAGCTGCAAATGTGGGCATGAGTTACATAGTTATGGGGAATCTATGTGCCCACACAGTATTTATTCTGTCTAGGTGTCGGATAGCTCAATCGACACCGCAAGGGGAAAGCCATCTGCACTCTGCCCCCTACCCAAGTCAGTCAGTGTCTTTGTGCCAGACAGGTCAAACACCGCAATGGGAAGTCTGTGTGCACCAACAGCATAGGTGGGTCCTAGGCAACCCAAGACATGAACAATAAAGAAATCAGAGTGGCCAAACATGGCAGACTTAGACTGCGCCGAGGACATAGGCCTCGGCCAACAGCTTCAGCAATCGTAGGCATGAAGCGGACTTCGATGCTAGTACACCTGTGAAGGTCTCATTAAATCAGTTACGTTTTCTTTCACCGCTCCAATGACTGGATTAGCAGGAAAAAGTTCCACAGGCCCAACCTGGCGCAGTTGCAGTACCCCCGGGACATAGGCCTCAGCCCACACCCTCAGCAAACGCGGGCATGAAGCAGACTTCGATGCTAGTTCATCTGCGACGGGCTCAGTAAATCAGTTACGTTTTCTTTGACCGCTCCAATGACTGGATTAGCCAGGCAAAAGTTCAACAGGCCCAACCTGGCGCAGTTGCAGTTCCCCTGGGACATAGGCCTCGGCCAACAGCTTCAGCAATCGCGGGCATGAAGCGGACTTTGATGCTAGCACAGCATTGAATGTCTCATTAATGCAGTAACGCTCCTCTTCTTTGGCCCAAACCAGTGTATCAGATAACTGTGGTAACACGAGAGAAAGTACATGATGCCCAGTGCTGATCCCCTGATCCCAAGCAGGAGGAGGAGGTGGCCTTACAAGGCCAAGAAACCATGACCAGGACCCACTGTAGCCTGTGTGGGAAGTATGTGAGCAGGCCTTTGGTACAGCTTGGTTCCAGCAAACACACTGTGGTACCCAAGGTGCCGCGAGTTACATAGCAATGGGCAATCCGGGTCCCCTCACACTATTCATTCTGTGTTGGTGTCAGATAGCTCAATCGACACCGCAAGGGGAAAGCCATCTGCACTCTGCACCCTACCCAAGTCAGTGAGTGACTTTGTGCCAGACAGGTAAAACACCGCTATGGGAAGTCTTTGTGCACCCACAGCATAGGCGAGCAGAAGGAACCAAAAGAAAGTAATAAACATGAAGAAATTACAGTGCCCAAAGATGGCAGACTTTCACTCCACCGAGGACATAGGCCACTGCACACACCCTAGGCAAACGCGTGAATAGAGCGGACTCCGATGCTAGTACAGCTGTGAATGTCTCATTAAAGGGGTTGTCCCGCGCCGAAACGGGTTTGTTTTTTTTTCAACACCCCCCCCCCCCCCGTTCGGCGCGAGACAACCCCGATGCAGGGACGTAAAAAAAAAAACGCTCAGCGCTTACCTTAATCCCCGCGCTCCGGTGACTTCTATACTTACCGGCTGAAGATGGCCGCCGGGATCCTCTTCCTCCGTGGACCGCAGCTCTTCTGTGCGGTCCATTGCCGATTCCAGCCTCCTGATTGGCTGGAATCGGCACGTGACGGGGCGGAGCTACACGGAGCTACATGGAGCCCCATTGAAGAAAGCAGAAGACCCGGACTGCGCAAGCGCGTCTAATTTGGCCATTCGACCATTTTAGACGGCGAAAATTAGGCGGGCTCCATGGAGACGAGGACGCCAGCAGCGGAGCAGGTAAGTAAAAAACTTTTTAGAACTTCTGTATGGCTCATAATTAATGCACAATGTACATTACAAAGTGCATTATTATGGCCATACAGAAGTGTATAGACCCACTTGCTGCCGCGGGAGAACCCCTTTAAGGCAGTAACGCTCCTCTTCAGTGGCCAAACGAGTTTCACAGATAACTGTGGTAACACGAGAGAAAATACATATTGGCCTCGGCCAACAATTCATGCCCTAGTCAGTAAGTGTTTTTGGGCCAGATAGGTAAAACACCGCGTTGGGAAGTCTGTGTGCACCCATAGTATAAACAGACCCCTGTAACATTCCAGTAGAAAAGGTATAAGCAGACCCCAGTAACATTTCGGTTGCAGTAGTATAGGCAGACCCTAGTACCATTTCTTTAGTAGAAGTATAGGCAGACCCCTGTAACATTTACGTGGCAGAAGTATAGGCAGACCCCTGTAACATTTAGGTGGCAGCAGTATAGGCAGACCCCTGTAACATTTATGGAGCAGCAGTATAGGCAGACCCCTGTAACATTTAAGCGGCAGCAGTATAGGCAGACCCCAGTAACATTCTTGTAGCAGAAGTATAGGCAGATCCCTGTAACATTTATGTGGTAGAAGTATAGGCAGACCCCTGTAACATTTATGGAGCAGCAGTATAGGCAGACCCCTGTAACATTTACGTGGCAGAAGTATAGGCAGCCCCCTGTAACATTTAAGTGGCAGAAGTATAGGCAGACCCCAGTAACATTCTTGTAACAGAAGTATAGGCAGATCCCTGTAACATTTAAGTGGCAGCAGTATAGGCAGAGCCCAGTATTTGTAACATTTCTGTAGCAGCAGTATAGGCAGACTCCAGTAACATTCTTGTAGCAGAAGTATAGGCAGACCCCAGTAACATTCTTGTAGCAGCAGTATAGGCAGACCCCTGTAACTTTTATGTGGCAGCAGTATAGGCAGACCCCAGTAACATTTACGTGGCAGAAGTATAGGCAGACCCCAGTAACAATCTTGTAGCAGAAGTATAGGCAGGCAGACCCCAGTAAAATTTCTGTAGTAATAGTATAGGCCAACCTCTGATACATTGGGGTATCATGATCGTAGGCAAAGGCCGGAAAAATTAGTTGGATAAGAGAGTAGGCGTCGGCCCGAAAAATAAGTGTACCTCTGAAAAATTTATCACCGAGAGGGCAGGTGAAACCCATAAATATTTTTTGAAAGCTACAGCTCACTGTTGCTTAATTTATAACAGAGCCTGGAGGCAGCCCTGTTGAAAAAAATGGTTCATGTTAAAGTATCAATACTTTTGAAACATTGAAAAATTGTAAAAACATTGCTTGATGAGCCTTTTGGGCCGCAGAAAAATTGGCCGTTCAGCGCGATAACATGTTGTTTCTGGAGGAGGAGTAGCAGGAGGAGGACTAATGTCAGAGACAGATTGACAAAGATAAATGCCCCGTTTTCCCGGTGATAGAGAGGAGTGTTTTTATCTGCGGTTGCAGCGAAAATAATCTTTAGGTTCCGCTGCTCTCTGCCGGTGGAGAAGAGAAGTGGCAAGCCAGCACCTCCAGGGCATACAGCGCAAGTTCGTGTCTCGTGTCCAGTAGAGATGAGCGAACGTACTCGTCCGAGCTTGAATCTCGGGCGAATATTAGGGTGTTCGGGATGCTCGTTACTCTTAACGAGCACCACGCGGTGTTCGGGTTACTTTCACTTTCATCTCTGAGACGTTAGCGCGCTTTTCTGGCCAATTGAAAGACAGGGAAGGCATTACAACTTCCCCCTGTGACGTTCAAGCCCTATACCACCCCCCTGCTGTGAGTGGCTGGGGAGATCAGATGTCACCCGAGTATAAAAGTCGGCCCCTCCCGCGGCTCGCCTCAGATGCCTTGTGAGTTAGCTGAGGGAAAGTGCTGCTGGTGCCGGAGCTGCTGTAGGGAGAGTGTTAGGAGTGAGTGTAGGCTTCAAGAACCCCAACGGTCCTTTCTAGGGCCACATCTATCCGTGTGCAGTAGTGTGGAGGCTGCTGTTAGCAGTGTTGCCCTTTTTTTTTTTTTTCAAAATCGGCTGTGCAGAGCATTGCGCCCTGCAGTAATACAACAGGGACAGAAGTGGTGGTTAGGCAGGGAGAGTGTTAGGAGTGAGTGTAGGCTTCAAGAACCCCAACGGTCCTTCTTAGGGCCACTCTATCCGTGTGCAGTAGTGTGGAGGCTGCTGTTAGCAGTGTTGCCCATTTTTTTTTTTTCAAAATCGGCTGTGCAGAGCATTGCGCCCTGCAGTAATACTACAGGGACAGAACTGTGTAGGCAGGGCCAGAAGACATATTTTATTGATTGAATATAGTCAGTGGGCCTTTTCTTTAAAAAAAAAAGGGAAACATTCTATTTGGCCTGCCTCTGACAGTCCTCAGCGTTCTGGGTACGTGTGTGGTGGGTGGAGAACGTAAAGAAATCATACGCAGCCAGCTACGTTTAACAGCAGGCTTGCGCCAATTTATTTCCTGCCTGGGAAATCAAATCACTGGTAATACAGCATGCTGAGGGGTAGGGGTAGGCCTAGAAGACGTGGACGCGGCCGAGGACACGGAGGGCCAAGTGAGGGTGTGGGCACAGGCCGAACTCCTGATCCAGGTGTATCGCAGCCGACTGCTGCGCGATTACGAGAGAGGCACGTTTCTGGCGTCCCCACATTCATCGCACAATTAATGGGTCCACGCGGGAGACCTTTATTAGAAAATGAGCAGTGTGAGCAGGTCCTCTCATGGATGGCAGAAAGTGCTTCGAGCAACCTATCGTCCACCCACAGTTCTGCGCCGTCCACTGCTGCAAATCCGAATCCTCTGTCTGCTGCTCCTCCTTCCTCCCAGCCTCCTCACTCCATGAAAATGAGACATTCTGAGGAGCGGGAAGACTCCCAGGAACTGTTCTCCGGCCCCTGCTCAGATTGGGCAGCAGTGGTTCCTCTCCCACCAGAGGAGTTTATCGTCACTGATGCCCAACCATTGGAAAGTTCCCGGGGTCCGGGGGATGAGGCTGGGGACTTCCGGCAACTGTCTCAAGACCTTTCAGTGGGTGAGGAGGACGATGACGATGAGACACAGTTGTCTATCGGTGAGGTAGTAGTAACGGCAGTAAGTCCGAGGGAGGAGCGCACAGAGGATTCTGAGGAAGAGCAGCAGGACGATGAGGTGACTGACCCCACCTGGTTTGCAACGCCTACTCAGGACAGGTCTTCAGAGGGGGAGGCAAGGGCAGCAGCAGGGCAGGTTGCAAGAGGCAGTGCGGTGGCCAGGGGTAGAGGCAGGGCCAGACCGAATAATCCACCAACTGTTTCCCAAAGCGCACCCTCGTGCCATGCCACCTTGCAGAGGCCAAGGTGCTCTAAGGTCTGGCAGTTTATCACAGAGACGCCTGACGACCGCCGAACAGTGGTGTGCAACCTTTGTCGCGCCAAGATCAGCCGGGGAGCCAACACCAACAGCCTCACCACCACCAGCATGCGCAGACATATGATGGCCAAGCACCCCACAAGGTGGGACGAAGGCCGTTCACCGCCTCCGGTTTGCACCGCTGCCTCTCCCCCTGTGCCCCAACCTGCCACTGAGATCCAACCCCCCTCTGAGGACACAGGCACTACCGTCTCCTGGCCTGCACCCACAACCTCACCTCCGCTGTCCTCGGCCCAATCCAGCAATGTCTCGCACCGCACCGTCCAGCCGTCGCTAGCGCAAGTGTTTGAGCTCAAGCGCAAGTACGCCGCCACGCACCCGCACGCTCAAGCGTTAACCGTCCACATAGCCAAATTTATCAGCCTTGAGATGCTGCCGTATAGGGTTGTGGAAACGGAGTCCTTCAAAAGTATGATGGCGGCGGCGGCCCCGCGCTACTCAGTTCCCAGTCGCCACTACTTTTCCCGATGTGCCGTCCCAGCCCTGCACGACCACGTCTCCCGCAACATTGTACGCGCCCTCACCAACGCGGTTACTGCCAAGGTCCACTTAACAACGGACACGTGGACAAGCACAGGCGGGCAGGGCCACTACATCTCCCTGACGGCACATTGGGTGAATTTAGTGGAGGCTGGGACAGAGTCAGAGCCTGGGACCGCTCACGTCCTACCCACCCCCAGAATTGCGGGCCCCAGCTCGGTGGTGGTATCTGCGGCGGTGTATGCTTCCTCCACTAAAGCACCCTCCTCCTCCTCCTCCAACGCAACCTCTGTCTCGCAATCAAGATGTGTCAGCAGCAGCAGCGCGTCGCCAGCAGTCGGTGTCGCGCGTCGTGGCAGCACAGCGGTGGGCAAGCGTCAGCAGGCCGTGCTGAAACTACTCAGCTTAGGAGATAAGAGGCACACGGCCCACGAACTGCTGCAGGGTCTGACAGAGCAGACCGACCGCTGGCTTGCGCCGCTGAGCCTCCAACCGGGCATGGTCGTGTGTGACAACGGCCGTAACCTGGTGGCGGCTCTGCAGCTCGGCAGCCTCACGCACGTGCCATGCCTGGCCCACGTCTTTAATTTGGTGATTCAGCGCTTTCTGAAAAGCTACCCACGCTTGTCAGACCTGCTCGGAAAGGTGCGCCGGCTCTGCGCACATTACCGCAAGTCCCACACGGACGCTGCCACCCTGTGCACCCTGCAACATCGGTTTAATCTGCCAGTGCACCGACTGCTGTGCGACGTGCCCACACGGTGGAACTCTACGCTCCACATGTTGGCCAGGCTCTATGAGCAGCGTAGAGCTATAGTGGAATACCAACTCCAACATGGGCGGCGCAGTGGGAGTCAGCCTCCTCAATTATTTTCAGAAGAGTGGGCCTGGTTGGCAGACATCTGCCAGGTCCTTCGAAACTTTGAGCAGTCTACCCAGGTGGTGAGCGGCGATGCTGCAATCATTAGCGTCACCATTCCTCTGCTATGCATCTTGAGAAGTTCCCTGCAAAGCATAAAGGCAGACGCTTTGCGCTCGGAAATAGAGCCGGGGGAAGACAGTATGTCGCTGGATAGTCAGAGCACCCTCCTGTCTATATCTCAGCGCGTTCAGGAGGAGGAGGAGGAGCATGAGGAGGATGAGGAGGAGGGGGAAGAGACAGCTTGGCCCACTGCTGACGGTACCCACGCTGCTTGCCTGTCATCCTTTCAGCGTGTATGGCCTGAGGAGGAGGAGGAGGAGGAGGAAAGTGATCTTCCTAGTGAAGACAGCCATGTGTTGCGTACAGGTACCCTGGCACACATGGCTGACTTCATGTTAGGATGCCTTTCTCGTGACCCTCGCGTTGCACGCATTCTGGCCACTACGGATTACTGGGTGTACACACTGCTCGACCCACGGTATAAGGAGAACCTTTCCACTCTCATTCCCGAAGAGGAAAGGGGTTCGAGAGTGTTGCTATACCACAGGACCCTAGCAGACAAGCTGATGGTAAAATTCCCATCCGACAGCGCTAGTGGCAGAAGGCGCAGTTCCGAGGGCCAGGTAGCAGGGGAGGTGCGGAGATCGAGCAGCATGTACAGCACAGGCAGTACAACAGTCTTTAAGGCCCTGGACAGCTTTATGGCTCCCCAGCAAGACTATGTCACCGCTCCCCAGTCAAGGCTGAGTCGGCGGGAGCACTGTAAAAGGATGGTGAGGGAGTACGTAGCCGATCGCACGACCGTCCTCCCTGACGCCTCTGCCACCTACAACTACTGGGTGTCGAAGCTGGACACGTGGCCTGAACTCGCGCTGTATGCCCTGGAGGTGCTTGCTTGTCCTGCGGCTAGCGTCTTGTCAGAGAGGGTGTTTAGTGCGGCTGGGGGAATCATCACAGATAAGCGTAGCCGCTTGTCAACCGACAGTGCCGACAGGCTAACACTCATCAAGATGAACAAAGCCTGGATTTCCCCAGACTTCTCTTCTCCACCAGCGGACAGCAGCGATACGTAAGCAATACGTAGGCTGCACCCGCGGATGGAAGCATCGTTCTCTCTCACCATCCAAAACGGGGACATTTCTGCTTCATCAATCTGTGTATAATATTCCTCCTCCTCCTCCTCCTGCTCCTCCTCCTGAAACCTCACGTAATCACGCCGAATGGGCAATTTTTCTTAGGGCCACAAGGCTCACTCATATAATTTTTCTTAAAAATTTTTATACGTTTCAATGCTCTTAAAAGCGTTGAAACTTTAACTTGAACCAATTTTTCGTTAAACTGGGCTGCCTCCAGGCCTAGTTACCACTTAAGCCACATTAACCAAAGCGATTAATGGGTTTCAACTGCCATCTTGGTTGGGCATGGCCAATTTTTTCTGAGGTACATTAGTACTGTTGGTACACCAATTTTTTTGGGCCCTCACCTACAGTGTAATCATAGTAATTTCTATGTTCTTCGCCTGCACTCATGGTACAGAAAGGTGTGTGTGGTTGGCCTACACTTTAGCTACATAAATGTAACTGGGGCCTTGTCTATACTGCAGCTACTGAAATGTGAAAGAGACTGTTATCTCCCTAAACTGCTGCAATGGGAATGTTACTGGGGCCTGTCTTGAGTGCTACTATTACTGAAATGGAACTTTGACTGCGCTCCCCCTATACTGCTGCTAGTGATATGTTAGTGGGGCCTGTCCCTAATGCTACCGCTGAAATGTTAATAATTCTGGGCTCTGCCTATACCGCTGCTAATGGTATGTCACTGGGGTGTGGAAACAGAGGCTTCACAAAGACATGATGGCGGCGAGGCCATTTCCCACCAACGCTGTTACTGTTAAGGTGCATATAACAACGGACACGTGTAGAGGACACATAGTGCCTCCAAAACATCCCCCTCCTCCTCCAACAATGAAAACATTCTTGGCAAATACCGTTGCATTGGTCCGTCTGGTGGCAGTCCAAGAATTTCACCTTTAACGACACAACAAGAAAGCACCACCACCATCCCCCCGCCACGGCCCACTTAATCCTGGCCACATTCCGAAAACCAACTACATTAAACCGCGCTACCAGGTCCGCAGTCACCACCACATTACCACCAACGAGGTTACTGTTAAGGTACATATTACCAGTCAGACTGGGGCATGCAGTGTGGGCCGAAGCCCACCTGCATTAAGCACGACATTACTACCTCAGCTGTGTTGGGCAATGCAATGGGATATTTTTATGTACCGCCGGTGGCTTCCTGGCACCCACCCATGCTGTGGTTCCACAGGGAATTATAAATGCATCTGTTTCCACTTCTAAAGAACCCCAGTCTGACTGGGGCATGCAGTGTGGGCCGAAGCCCACCTGTATTAAGCACAACATTACTACCTCAGCTGTGTTGGGCAATGCAATGAGATATTTTTATGTACCGCCGGTGGGTTCCAGGGAGCCACCCATGCTGTGGGTCCACAGAGAATTATAAATGCATCTGTTTCCACTTCTAAAGAACCCCAGTCTGACTGGAGCATGCAGTGTGGGCCGAAGCCCACCTGCATTAAGCACGACATTACTACCTCAGCTGTGTTGGGCAATGCAATGGGATATTTTTATGTACCACCGGTGGGTTCCAGGGAGCCACCCATGCTGTGGGTCCACAGGAAATTATAAATGCATCTGTTTCCACTTCTAAAGAACCCCAGTCTGACTGGGGCATGCAGTGTGGGCCGAAGCCCACCTGCATTAAGCACGACATTACTACCTCAGCTGTGTTGGGCAATGCAATGGGATATTTTTATGTACCACCGGTGGCTTCCTGGCACCCACCCATGCTGTGGGTCCACAGAGAATTATAAATGCATCTGTTTCCACTTCTAAAGAACCCCAGTCTGACTGGGGCATGCAGTGTGGGTCGAAGCCCACCTGCATTAAGCACAACATTACTACCTCAGCTGTGTTGGGCAATGCAATGGGATATTTTTATGTACCACCGGTGGGTTCCAGGGAGCCACCCATGCTGTCGGTCCACAGGGACTTCACAATAGGAAGTTGTACCTGCCTGTGTCTATGAATTAAAAAGCCCGGTCTGACTGGGGCATGCAGACACCTTGACAGAATGAATAGTGTGTGGCACATAAGTTCCCCATTGCTATGCCCACGTGTGCAGCTCCTGATGGCGGTGGCACAGGATTGGATTTCTCATTGCTTCTGTACAGCATTGTGGGCTATCGTCCCGCCCCTTTTAAAGAGGGTCGCTGCCTAGCCGTGCCAACCCTCTGCAGTGTGTGCCTGCTTTTCCTGTGGCAGACGCACTTATAAATAGACATGAGTGTGGCGTGGCATGAGGGCAGCTGAAGGCTGGGCAGGGACAGTTTGGTGTGCGCTGTGGACACTGGGTCGTGGGGGGGGGGTTGGACAGCATGTAACCCAGGAGAAGTGGCAGCGGAGTGTCATGCAGGCAGTGATTGTGCTTTCTTGGAGGTATTGTGGTGCTTAGCTAAGGTATGCATTGCTAATGAGGGCTTTTCAGAAGTAAAAGTTGTTGGGAGGGGGGGGGGGCCCACTCTTGCCGGTATTGTGGCTTAATAGTGGGACCTGTGAACTTGAGATGCAGCCCAACATGTAGCCCCTCGCCTGCCCTATCCGTTGCTGTGTCGTTCCCATCACTTTCTTGAATTGCCCAGATTTTCACACATGAAAACCTTAGCGAGCATCGGCGAAATACAAAAATGCTCGAGTCGCCCATTGACTTCAATGGGGTTCGTTATTCGAAACGAACCCTCGAGCATTGCGATAATTTCGTCCCGAGTAACGAGCACCCGAGCATTTTGGTGCTCACTCATCTCTAGTGTCCAGCTTTGACAGCCAATAGTTGTATGGAGCTGAGGCATCACGGAGGACGGTGGTACGATCGGCTACGTACTCCCTCACCATCCTTTTACAGTGCTCCCTCCGACTCAGCCTTGACTGGGGAGCGGTGACGCAGTCTTGCTGGGGAGCCATAAAGCTGGCAAAGGCCTTGGAGAGTGTTCCACTGCCTGCGCTGAACATGCTGCCTGATCTCCGCGCCTCCCCTTCTACTTGGCCCTCGGAACTGCGTCTTCTGCCACTAGCGCTGTCAGATGGGACGTTTAGCATCACTTTGTCCACCAGGGTCCTGTGGTATTGCATCACTCTCGTACCCCTTTCCTCTTCTGGAATCAGAGTGGAAAGGTTCTCCTTGTAACGTGGGTCGAGAAGGGTGTACACCCAGTAATCCGTGTTGGACAGAATGCGTCTAACGCGAAGGTCACGAGAAAGGCAGCCTAACATGAAGTCAGCCATGTGTGCCAGGGTGCCAGTACGCAAGACATGGCTGTCCTCGCTAGCAAGATGACTTTCAGGATCCTCCTCCTTCTCCACAGCCCATACACACTGAACAGATGAGAGGCAAGCTGCATGGGTACCCTCTGCAGTGTACCCAGCTGTCTCTTCCCCCTCCTCCTGCTCCTCCCCCTCCTCCTCCTCCTCCAAAACGCACTGAGATATAGACATGAGGGTGGTCTGGCTATCAAGCGACATACTGTCATCCTCCGTCTCCTGTTCCAACCGCAAAGCGTCTGCCTTTATTCCTTGCAGCGAACTTCTCAGCAGTTATAGCAGCGGGATGGTAACGCTAATGATTGCAGCGTCACCGCTCACCATCTGCGTAGACTCCTCAAAGTTTTCGAAGGACCTGCCATCTAGGCCCACTCCTCGGTAAAGAATTGGGGCGGCTGACTACCACTACGCCGCCCATGCTGGAGTTGGTATTCAGTATAGCTCTACGCTGCTCATAGAGTCTGGCCAACATGTGCAGCGTAGAATTCCACCATGTGGACACGTCGCACAGCAGTCGGTGCACTGGCAGATTAAACCGATGTTGCAGGGTCCTCAGGGTGGCAGCGCCCGTGGTGGACTTGCGGAAATATGCGCAGACGCAGCGCACCTTGCCGAGCAGGTCAGATAAGTGTGGGTAGTTTTTCAGAAACAGCTGAACCACCAGATTGAAGATGTGGGCCAGGCATGGCACGTGTGTGAGGCTGCCGAGCTGCAGAGCCGCCACCAGGTAACGGCCGTTGTCACACACGATCATGCACGGTTGGAGGCTCAGTGGCCAAAGCCAGAGGTTGGTCTGCTCTGTCAGACCCTGCAACAGTTCGGGGGCCGTGTGCCTCTTGTTACCTAGGCTGAGTAGTTTCAGCACGGCCTGCTGACGCTTGCCCACCGCTGTGTTGCCGCGCCGCGCCACACCGACTGCTGGCGACGTGCTGCTCACATTTCTTAATTGAGAGGTAGAGGTTGCGTAGGAGGAGGAGGAGGGGGAGGGTTTAGAGGAGGTGGCATAGACCGCCGCAGATACCAGAACCGAGGAAGGACCCGCTATTCTGGGTGTGGGTAGGACGCGTGCGGTCCCAGGCTCTGACTCGGTCCCAGCCTCCACCAAATTCACCCAATGTGCCGTCAGGGAGATATAGTGGCCCTCCCCGCCAGTACTTGTCCACGTGTCCGAGGTTAAGTGGACCTTCCCAGTAACCGCGTTGGTGAGGGCACGATTGATGTTGCAGGAGACGTGCTGGTGTAGGGCTGGGACTGCACACCGGGAAAAATAGTGGTGACTGGGGACCGAGTAGCGTGGGACTGCTGCCGCCATCATGTTTTTGAAAGCCTCCGTTTCCCCAAGCCTGTATGGCAGCATCTCCAGACTGATCAATTTGGCAATGTGCACGTTTAAAGCTTGAGTGTGCGGATGTGTGGCGGCGTATTTGCACTTTTGCTCCAACGCTTGTGCTAGCGACAGCTGGACGCTGCACTGAGAGACATTGCTGGATGAGGTCGAGAACAGCGGAGGTGAGGGTGTGGGTGCAGGCCGGGAGATGCTCATGCCTGTGTCCTGAGAGGGGGGTTGGATCTCAGTGGCAGGTTGGGGCACAGGGGGAGAGGCAATGGTGTGACCCGAAGGCGGTGAACGGCCTTTGTCCCACCTTGTGGGGGGCTTGGCCATCATATGTCTACGCATGCTGGTGGTGGTGAGGCTGGTAGTGGTGGCTCCCCGGCTGATCTTGGCGTGACACAGGTTGCACACCACTGTTCGTCGGTCATCCGCGCTCTCACTGAAAAACATCCACACCTTTGAACACCTAGGCCTCTGCACGGTGGCTTGGCGTGAGGGGGTGCTTTGGGAAACAGTTGGGGGATTCTTCGCTCTGGCCCTGCCTCTACCCCTGGCCACCCCACTGCCTCTTCCAAACTGTCCTGCTGCTGCACTTGCCTCCCCCTCTGAAGACCTGTCCACAGTCGGCTTAGTAAACCAGGTGGGGTCAGTCACCTCATCGTCCAGCGGCTCTTCCTCCGAATCCTCTGTGCGCTCCTCCCCCGGACTTACTGCCCTTACTACTACCTCACTGATAAGACAACTGTGTCTCATCATCATCGTCCTCCTCACCCACTGAAAGCTCTTGAGACAGTTGCCGTAAGTCCCCAGCCTCATCACCCGGACCCCAGGAACTTTCCAAAGGTTGGGCATCGGTCACGACTCAGGTGAGAGAGGAACCATTTTTTCCCAATCAAGGCAGGGGCCCGAGAACAGTTCCTGGGAGTCTGCCTGCTCCTCAGAATGTGTCATTTTCATGGAGTGAGGAGGCTGTGAGGAAGGAGGAGCAGCAGCGAGAGGATTCAGAGTTGCAGCAGTGGACGGCGTAGAAGACTGGGTGGCCGATACATTGCTGGATGCATTTTCTGCCATCCACGACAGGACCTGCTCACACTGCTCTGTTTCTAATAAAGGTCTACCACGTGGACCCATAAATTGTGATATGAAGCTAGGGACCCCAGAAACTTGCCTCTCTTCTAATTCCGCAACAGCCGGCTGCGATTCACCTGGACCAGGAACTCAGCCTGTGCCCACATCCTCACTTGGACCTCCGCGTCCTCGCCCGCTTCTACGCCCAGGTCCTCTAGCCCTAACCCTACTCCTCAGCATTGTGGATTACAAATAGAGCAGACACAGAGCGGTGTAAATAATTATGGAATTATTTGCGTACACTTTCACTGACAGCGGTATTGTAACGCTAACTTCAGGCAGAAACAAAGAATGCGGAAGGCTGCAAACAGGCCTAGCTGTGCAATAGTGATGCACTGCAACTCCCACCAGACACCCAGTAAATTGCAGACGGTCAGAAGTAGCCCAACGATGGAGGGTTTTTTTTCTTTGTGAAAAAGAATACAGGCTATATAGCGTGTATATGACTTTCCCTCTATCTGTGACTGTGGCCGTACGCTGTGCGTGAAGTTCACGGCAGACACAGACTGGTGTAAGAAATTATGGAATTATTGTTGGACAGCTTGATGCTGAGAGCCGTATTGTAACGCAAACTGCAGGCAGAAAAAAATTATATGGAAGGCTGCAAACAGGCCTAGCTGTGCAATAGTGATGCGCTGCAACTCCCACCAGACACCCTGTAAAATGCACACGGTCAGAGGCAGCCCTAAGAAGGACCGTTGGGGTTCTTGTAGACAGGATCCTACACTACCACTGTCCCTATCTCAGCAGCACTTTCCCTATACTCTGTATAATTGACTGCAGACTGAGAACGCTATAGCTGTAATAGCCTGCACAGCCCGAGATGACAAGAAAAATTTTTGGTGCAAAACTGCTCCCAGCAGCCACAACACTAATGCACACAGTCAGATGTGGCCCTTAGAAGAACCGTTGGGGTTCTTGTAGACAGGATCCTACACTAACACTCTCCCTATAGCAGCAGCAGCACTTTCTGTATGCTCTCCCAATGTGTGTCTGAGGTGAGCTGCGGGCAGAACTGCTTTAAGTACTCAGCGGTCACTTAATCTGGCCAGCCACTCACTGCAGGGGGGTGGGATAGGGCTGGCACGTCACAGGAGGAAGGGGTAATGCCTTCCCTGCATGTCTATTGGCTAAAAAATGGCGCTAAACATGCAGGGAAGGAAATGGAATGAACTCGAGTACCGCGTGGTGCTCCTCTCGAGTAACGGGCATCTCGAGTACCCTAATACTCGAATGAGCATCAAGCTCGGACGAGTACGCTCGCTCATCTCTACTGCTGCTCCAATAACTACAGGAACACTGACAACTGCTGCGGCTCCTATAAATACAGGCACACTGACAACTACTGCTGCTCCAATAACTACAGGAACACTGACAACTGCTGCGGCTCCTATAAATACCGGTGTACTGATAAGAGCGGCTCTGATAACTGCTGGTGAGATATCAGGATGGAATATTTTCAGCCCTACAAGATGGGATGTACAATTAGTGATCTCCACAATACTTCCTCTCCATATAGTTTGTTTCTACCTCAGTATAATTTATTTCTAAAGATATGTTTTGTTACTTTTGTTTCTGCTGTAGTTTGTTATCTATTTAGGCCCAATGTCCATAAGCGGGTTTGATTTGCGGAATCCGCATGGGTGTCTGCAAATTCAGTAAGCCATGCAGATTTGTTTTGCGGACCATTTGGGTCCTAAAAACAAATTGCATTACGCTCCATTTATTTGCAGTATCCGCACGGATGGCTTCTAGTGAATTCAATGGAAGCCATCTGATCTGCGACCCACCAGCAGCTGACAGTGCAGACAGACCACGCATCCCGCGGGAAAACCAAAGAGTAAAAAAAAAATCTGTACTGCGTATGTCCGACGGCGACCTGTGGGGCCCATCCGCAGTACCAAAAACCCGGAGGCACACAGATCCTTGTGGACACCGCCTCCCTGCCTGCACAGGTAAGCAGGGTCCTCAGCCGGAGGCAGGGTGGGATTCCGCTATGGGCTGCTGCATGCGGAATCTGAGCCGCCCGTGGACATGAGGCCTAGAATCGCATATATTATCAGACTATACTGATCATCCTGCCGTTAGATATTATATTTCACATCAGGCAACAGAAAACATATTTAGAGTATTTTACAATCTGACACCAAATTAAGAATACTTCTTAATGGAGATATGCAGCAGTGCAAAGTAATTTATAACCACAGAACAACCCAATAATTCCTTATCTGTAAATCACAGGTTAAAAATTATTCTTTTATTACTCTATTTTCACAGAATGTATGAATATTAACTTTCTATTTGTTGACATTAGTTGCTTTTTTAACATTTTGTCCAATTTGTTCACAGGAAATAATTTTATTATAGTGCTTGTAAAACTATTGATAACATCGCTGAACTCAAATTATCTTATCTTTAACAGCTTTAACATCATCACTAAGAGGTTCAGATACAACTGCAGTAAGCAACACATCCACCATAACCACAGAAACACTGACAACTACTGCTGCTCCCACAACTACAGAAACACTGACAACTACTGCTGCTTCAGTAACTACAGGAACACTGACAACTACTGGTACTCTGGTAACTACAGGAACACTGACAACTACTGCTCCTCCAATAACTACAGAAACACTGACAACTACTGCTGCTCCAGTAACTACAGGAACACTGACAACTACTGCTGCTTCAGTAACTACAGGAACACTGACAACTACTGGTACTTCAGTAACTACAGGAACACTGACAACTACTGCTCCACCAATAACTACAGAAACACTGACAACTACTGATGCTCCAGTAACTACAGGAACACTGACAACTACTGCTGCTCCAGTAACTACAGATACACCGACAACTACTGCTGCTCCCATAACTACAGGAAAGAAGACAACTACTGCTGCTCCCACAACTACAGGAACACTGACAACTACTGCTGCTCCCACAATTACAGGAACAGCGACAACTACTGCTGCTCCAACAACTATAGGAACACCGACAACTACTCCTGCTCCAATAACTACAGGAACACTGTCAACTACTGCTGCTCCCACAACTACAGGAACAGTGAGAACTACTGCTGCTCCCACAACTACAGGAACACTGACAACTACTGCTGCTCCCACAACCACAGGAACACTGACAACTACTACTGCTCTAGTAACTACAGAAACACTGACAACTACTGCAGCTCCCACAACTACAGGAACACCGACAACTACTTCTGTTCCCACCACTAAAGAAACACTGACAACTACTGCTGCTCCAGTAACTACAGAAACACTGACAACCACTGCTGCTCCAATAACTACTGAAACACTGATAACTACTGCTGCTCCCACAACTGCAGGAACACTGACAACTACTGCTGCTCCAACAACTACAGGAACACTGTCAACTACTGCTGCTCCCACAACTACAGGAACACTGACAACTACTGCTGCTCCAGTAAATACAGTATCGCTGAAAAGTACTGCTGCTCCCACAACTACAGGAACACCGACAACCAGTGCTTCCACAACTTTAGAAACACTGACAACTACTGCTGCTCCCACAACTACAGGAACACTGACAACTACTGCTGCTCCCATAACTACAGGAACACCGACAAATACTTCTGTTCCCACAACTACAGAAACACCGACAACTACTGCTGCTCCAGTAACTACAGAAATACTGACAACTACTGCTGCTCCCACAACTACAGAAACACTGACAACTACTGCTGCTCCCACAACTACAGGAATACTGTCCACTACTGCTGCTCCAGTAACTGCAGAAACACTGACAACTACTGCTGCTCCCATAACTACAGGAACACTGACAACTACTGCCACTCCAATAACTACAGAAACATTGACAACTACTGCTGCTCCCACAACTACAGGAATACTGACAACTACTGCTGCTCCCACAACTACAGGAACACTGACAACTACTGCTGCTCCCACAACTACAGGAACACTGACAACTACTGCGGCTCCAGTAACTATAGAAACACTGACAACTACTGCAGCTCCCACAACTGCAGGAACACCGACAACTACTTATGTTCCCACAACTAAAGAAACTCCGACAACTACTGCTGCTCCCACAACTACAGGAACACTGACAACTACTGCTCCCACAACCACAGGAACACTGACAACTACTGCTGCTCTAGTAACTACAGAAACACTGACAACTACTGCAGCTCCCACAACTACAGGAACACCGACAACTACTTCTGTTCCCACCACTAAAGAAACACTGACAACTACTGCTGCTCCCAAAACTACAGGAACACTGACAACTACTGCCACTCCAATAACTACAGAAACATTGACAACTACTGCTGCTCTAATAACTACAGAAACACTGACAACTACTGCTGCTCCCACAACTACAGGAACACTGAAAACTCCTGCTGCTCCCACAACTACAGGAACACTGACAACTACTGCTGCTCCCACAACTACAGGAACACTGACAACTACTACTGCTCCCACAACTACAGGAACACTGACAACTACTGCTGCTCTAGTAACTATAGAAACACTGACAACTACTGCAGCTCCCACGACTGCAGGAACACCGACAACTACGGCTTCCACAACTACAGAAACACCGACAACTACTGCTGCTCCCATAACTACAGGAAAGAAGACAACTACTGCTGCTCCCACAACTACAGGAACACTGACAACTACTGCTGCTCCCACAATTACAGGAACAGCGACAACTACTGCTGCTCCAACAACTATAGGAACACCGACAACTACTCCTGCTCCAATAACTACAGGAACACTGTCAACTACTGCTGCTCCAGTAACTACAGGAACACTGACAACTACTGCTGCTCCCACAACTACAGGAACAGTGAGAACTACTGCTGCTCCCACAACTACAGGAACACTGTCAACTACTGCTGCTCCCACAACCACAGGAACACTGACAACTACTACTGCTCTAGTAACTACAGAAACACTGACAACTACTGCAGCTCCCACAACTACAGGAACACCGACAACTACTTCTGTTCCCACCACTAAAGAAACACTGACAACTACTGCTGCTCCAGTAACTACAGAAACACTGACAACCACTGCTGCTCCAATAACTACTGAAACACTGATAACTACTGCTGCTCCCACAACTACAGGAATACTGTCAAATACTGCTGCTCCCACAACTGCAGGAACACTGACAACTACTGCTGCTCCCACAACTACAGGAACACTGTCAACTACTGCTGCTCCCACAACTACAGGAACACTGACAACTACTGCTGCTCCCAAAACTACAGGAACACTGACAACTACTGCCACTCCAATAACTACAGAAACATTGACAACTACTGCTGCTCTAATAACTACAGAAACACTGACAACTACTGCTGCTCCCACAACTACAGGAACACTGAAAACTCCTGCTGCTCCCACAACTACAGGAACACTGACAACTACTGCTGCTCCCACAACTACAGGAACACTGACAACTACTACTGCTCCCACAACTACAGGAACACTGACAACTACTGCTGCTCTAGTAACTATAGAAACACTGACAACTACTGCAGCTCCCACGACTGCAGGAACACCGACAACTACGGCTTCCACAACTACAGAAACACCGACAACTACTGCTGCTCCCATAACTACAGGAAAGAAGACAACTACTGCTGCTCCCACAACTACAGGAACACTGACAACTACTGCTGCTCCCACAATTACAGGAACAGCGACAACTACTGCTGCTCCAACAACTATAGGAACACCGACAACTACTCCTGCTCCAATAACTACAGGAACACTGTCAACTACTGCTGCTCCCACAACTACAGGAACAGTGAGAACTACTGCTGCTCCCACAACCACAGGAACACTGACAACTACTACTGCTCTAGTAACTACAGAAACACTGACAACTACTGCAGCTCCCACAACTACAGGAACACCGACAACTACTTCTGTTCCCACCACTAAAGAAACACTGACAACTACTGCTGCTCCAGTAACTACAGGAACACTGACAACTACTGCTGCTCCCATAACTACAGGAACACTGACAACTACTGCCACTCCAATAACTACAGAAACATTGACAACTACTGCTGCTCCCACAACTACAGGAATACTGACAACTACTGCTGCTCCCACAACTACAGGAACACTGACAACTACTGCTGCTCCCACAACTACAGGAACACTGACAACTACTGCTGCTCCCACAACTACAGGAACACTGACAACTACTGCGGCTCCAGTAACTATAGAAACACTGACAACTACTGCAGCTCCCACAACTGCAGGAACACCGACAACTACTTATGTTCCCACAACTAAAGAAACTCCGACAACTACTGCTGCTCCCACAACTACAGGAACACTGACAACTACTGCTTCCACAACTACAGAAAAACTGACAACTACTGCTGCTCCAATCACTAAAGGAACACTGACAACTACTGCTGCTCCCACAACTACAGGGACACTGACAACTACTGCTGCTCCCACGACTACAGGGACACTGACTACTACTGCTGCTCCCACAAGTACAGGGACACTGACAACTACTGCTGCTCCAGTAACTACAGGAACACTGACAACTACTGCTGCTACCATAACTACAGGAACACTGAAAACTACCGCTGCTCCAGTAACTACCTTAACACTGACAACTACTGCTGCTCCCACAACTACAGGAACACTGACAACTACTACTGCTCAGACAACTACAGGAACACTGACAACTACTGCTGCTCCCATAACCACAGAAACACTGAAACCTACTGCTGCTCCCACAACTACAGGAACACTGACAACTACTGCTGCTCCCACAATTACAGGAACAGCGACAACTACTGCTGCTCCAACAACTATAGGAACACCGACAAGTACTCCTGCTCCAATAACTACAGGAACACTGTCAACTACTGCTGCTCCAGTAACTACAGGAACACTGACAACTACTGCTGCTCCCACAACTACAGGAACAGTGAGAACTACTGCTGCTCCCACAACTACAGGAACACTGTCAACTACTGCTGCTCCCACAACCACAGGAACACTGACAACTACTACTGCTCTAGTAACTACAGAAACACTGACAACTACTGCAGCTCCCACAACTACAGGAACACCGACAACTACTTCTGTTCCCACCACTAAAGAAACACTGACAACTACTGCTGCTCCAGTAACTACAGAAACACTGACAACCACTGCTGCTCCAATAACTACTGAAACACTGATAACTACTGCTGCTCCCACAACTACAGGAATACTGTCAAATACTGCTGCTCCCACAACTGCAGGAACACTGACAACTACTGCTGCTCCCACAACTACAGGAACACTGTCAACTACTGCTGCTCCCACAACTACAGGAACACTGACAACTACTGCTGCTCCCAAAACTACAGGAACACTGACAACTACTGCCACTCCAATAACTACAGAAACATTGACAACTACTGCTGCTCTAATAACTACAGAAACACTGACAACTACTGCTGCTCCCACAACTACAGGAACACTGAAAACTCCTGCTGCTCCCACAACTACAGGAACACTGACAACTACTGCTGCTCCCACAACTACAGGAACACTGACAACTACTACTGCTCCCACAACTACAGGAACACTGACAACTACTGCTGCTCTAGTAACTATAGAAACACTGACAACTACTGCAGCTCCCACGACTGCAGGAACACCGACAACTACGGCTTCCACAACTACAGAAACACCGACAACTACTGCTGCTCCCACAACTACAGGAACACTGACAACTAGTGCTTCCACAACTACAGAAAAACTGACAACTAGTGCTGTTCCAGTAACTACAGAAACACTGACAACTACTGCTGCTTTAATAACTACAGAAACACTAACAACTACTGCTGCTCCAGTAACTACAAGAACACTGACAACTACTGCTGCTCCCACAACTACAGGAACACTGACAACTACTGCTGCTCCCACAACTACAGGGACACTGACAACTACTGCAGCTCCCACAACTACAGGGACACTGACAACTACTGCTGCTCCCATAACTACAGGAACACTGACAACTACTGCTGCTCCCATAACTACAGGATCACTGACAACTACTGCTGCTCCTATAAGTACAGGCACACTGACAACTACTGCTGCTCCCACAACTTCAGGAACACCGACAACTTCTGCTACTCCAACAACTACAGGAACACCGACAACTACTGCTGCTCCCACAACTACAGGAACACTAACAACTACTGCTGCTCCAACAACTACAGGAACACTGACAACTACTGCTGCTCCAGTAACTACAGAAACACTGACAACTACTGCTGCTCCAACAACTATAGGAACACTGACAACTACTGCTACTCCTATAACTAAAGGAACACCGACAACTACTGCTGCTCCAAAACCTCCAGGAACACTGACAACCACTGCGGCTCCCACAACTACAGGAACACTGACAACAAGTGCTGCTACCACAACTACAGGAACACCGACAACTACTGCTGCTCCCACAACTACAGGGACACTGACAACTACTGCTCCTCCCACAACTACAGAAACACTGACAACTACTGCTGCTCCCACAACTACAGGAACACTGAAAACTACTGGTACTCCGACAACTACAGGAACACTGAAAACTACTGCTGCTCCCATAACTACAGGAACACTGACAACTACTGCTGCTCCCACAACTACAGGAACACTGACTACTACTGCTGATCCCACAACTACAGGAACACTGACAACAAGTGCTGCTACCACAACTACAGGAACACCGAAAACTACTGCTGCTCCCACATCTACAGGGACACTGACAACTACTGCTGCTCCCACAACTACAGAAACACTGACAACTACTGCTGCTCCCACAACTACAGGAACGCTGCCAACTACTGCTGCTCCTACAACTACAGGAACACTGACAACTATTGCTGCTTCCACAACTACAGGGACACTGACAACTACTGCTGCTCCAGAAAATACAGAAACGTTGACAACTACTGCTGCTACCACAACTACGGGAACACTGACAACTACTGCTGCTCCCACAACAACAGGAACACTGACAACTACTGCTGCTTCCACAACTACAGGAACACCGACAACTACTGCTCCCACAACAACAGAAACACTGACAACTGCTGCTGCTCCCACAACTACAGGAACACCGACAACTACTGCTGCTCCAGTAACTACAGGAACACTGACAACAACTGCTTCTCCCACAACTACAGAAACACTGACAACTACTGCTGCTCCCACAACTACAGGAACACTGACAACTACTGCTGCTCCCACAAATACAGGAACACTGACAACTCCTGCTGCTCCTACAACTACAGGAACACTGACAACTACTGCTGCTCCCACAAATACAGGAACACTAACAACTACTGCTGCTCCTACAACTACAGGAACACTGACAATTACTGCTGCTTCCACAGCTACAGTGACATTGACAACTACTGCTGCACTGGTAAATACAGAAACGCTGACAACTACTGCTGCTCCCACAAATACGGGAATACTGACAACTACTGCTGCTCCCACAACTACAGAAACACTGACAATTACTCCTGCTCCTACAACTACAGAAACACTGACAACTACTGCTGCTCCCACAAGAACAGAAACACTGACAACTACTGCTGCTCCCACAACTACAGGAACACCGACAACTACTGCTTCCACAACTACAGGAACACTGACAACTACTGCTGCTCCAATAACTACAGGAACACTGACAACTACTGCTGCTCCCACAACTAGAGGAACACTGACAACTACTGCTGCTCCAACAACTACAGGAACAGTGACAACTACTGCTGCTCCCACAACTACAGAAACACTGACAACTACTGCTGCTCCCACAACTACGGGAACACTGACAACTACTGCTGCTCCCACAACTACAGGCACACTGACAACTACTGCTGCTCTCACAACTACAGAAACACTGACAACTTCTGCTGCTCCCACAACAACAGGAACACCGACAACTACTGCTTCCACAACTACAGGAACACTGACAACTACTGCTGCTCCAATACCTACAGAAACACTGACAACTACTGCTGCTCCAATAACTACAAGAACACTGACAACTACTGCTGCTCCCACAACTACAGGAACACCGACAACTGCTGCTCCCACAACAACAGAAAAACTGACAACTACTGCTGCTCCTACAACTACAGGAACACCGACAACTACTGCTGCTCCAGTAACTACAGGAACACTGAAAACTACTGCTGCTCTAATAGCTACAGAAACACTGACAACTACTGCTGCTCCCACAACAACAGAAAAACTGACAACTACTGCTGCTCCCACAACTACAGGAACACCGACAACTACTGCTTCCACAACTACAGGAACACTGACAACTACTGCTTCTCCAATAACTACAGAAACACTGACCACGACTGCTGCTCCCACAACTACAGGAACACTGACAACTACTGCTGCTCCCACAACTACAGGAATACTGTCAACTACTGCTGCTGCAATAACTACAGGAACACTGACCACGACTGCTGCTCCCACAACTACAGGAATACTGTCAACTACTGCTGCTGCAATAACTACAGAAACACTGACCACGACTGCTGCTCCCACAACTACAGGAATACTGTCAACTACTGCTGCTGCAATAACTACAGGAACACTGACAACTACTGCTGCTCCCATAACTACAGGAACAGTGACAACTACTGCTGCTCCCACAACTACAGAAACACTGACAACTACTGCTGCTCCCACAACTACGGGAACACTGACAACTACTGCTGCTCCCACAACTACAGGCACACTGACAACTACTGCTGCTCCCACAACTACAAGCACACTGACATCTACTGCTGCTCCCATAACTACAGAAACACTGACAACTACTGCTGCTCCCACAACTACAGGAACAGTGACAACTACTGCTGCTCCCACAACTACAGGAACACTGACAACTATTGCTGCTCTCACAACTACTGGAGTATTGTCAACTACTGCTGCTCCCACAACTACAGGAACACTGACAACTACTGCTGCTCCCATAACTACAGGCACACTGACAACTACTGCGGCTCCAATAACTACAGAAACATTGAGAACTACTGCGGCTCCCACAACTACAGGAACCCTGACAACTACTGCTGCTCCCACAACTACAGGAACACTGACAACTACTGCTGCTCCCACAACTACAGGAACACTGACAACTACTGCTGCTCCCACAACTACAGGAACACTGACAACTACTGCTGCTCCCACAACTACAGGAACACTGACAAGTACTGCTGCTCCAGCAACTACAGGATTACAGACAACTACTGCTGCTCCTACAACTACAGGAACACTGACAACTACTGCTGCTCCAGTAACTACAGGAACACTGACAATTACTGCTGCTCCAGCAACTACAGGATTACAGACAACTACTGCTGCTCTAATAACTACAGGAACACTGACAACCAGTGCTGCTCCAGAAACTACAGGAACACTGACAACTACTGCTGCTCCCATAACTACAGAAACACTAACAACCACTGCTGCTCCCACAACTACAGGAACACTGACAACTACTGCTGCTCCCACAACTACAGGAACACTGACAACTACTGCTGCTCCCACAACTACAGGAACACTGACAACTACTGCTGCTCCCACAACTACAGGAACACTGACAACTACTGCTGCTCCCACAACTACAGGCACACTGACAACTACTGCTGCTCCCAAAACTACAGCAACACTGACAACTACTGCTGCTCCCACAACTACAGGATCACCAACAACTACTGCTGCTTCCACAACTACAGGAACACTGACAGCTACTGCTGCTCCCACAACTACAGTCACACTGACAACTACTGCTGCTCCCACTACTACAGGGACTCTGATAACTACTGTTGCTTCCACACCTATAGGGACACTGACAACGACTGCTGCTCGCACAACTACAGGCACACTGACAACTACTGCCACTCCAACAACTACAGAAACACTGACAACTACTGCTGCTCCCACAACTACAGAAACACTGACAACTACTGCAGCTCCCACAACTACAGAAACACTGACAACTACTGCTGCTCCCACAACTACAGGAACACTGACAACTACTGCTGCTCCAATAACTACAGAAACACTGACAACTACTGCTGCTCCCACAACTACAGGAACACTGACAACTACTTCTGCTCCCACAACTTCAGGAACACTGACAACTACTGCTGCTCCCACAACTACAGGATCACTGACAACTACTGCTACTCCCATAACTACAGGAACACTGACAACTACTGCTGCTCTAGTAACTACAGAAACACTGACAACTACTGCTGCTCCTGCAACTACAGGAATACTGACAACTACTGCTGCTGCAATAACTACAGGAACACTGACAACTACTGCTGCTCCCACAACTACAGGAACACTGACAACTACTGGTTCTCCAATAACTACAGAAACACTGACAACTACTGCTGCTCCAATAACTACAGGAACAACCTCTGTTAGGTTTAATATGACATTTCGTAATAATTATGATGAAAGACTTAACAATCCGAAGGATCCTTATTTCATTGATGTGAAGAACAAGACTGAAGCGTTGGTGAGTCTGCGGTTGTAATTATGTCATCTTATTAGTATATAGGTCCTTTTTTCTCCGTGTAGTGATGTTGTACAATCAGTATACAGAGAGGTATACAGGGTGTCTTCAGGAATGCCTGTCCAGGGGAAGAGAGCTCCTTAAGGAAGTAATGCACTCAGTGACATCATGCCAGTGTCTCCACAGTAAGGGACGCACACAGGATGCCGCACAGCAACAATGTTTTATCGGGAATCGGGAGAAAATGCACGATCTGCCGCACGTTAACTACACAAGAGGTTAAATCCTCACATGCGTCGGTCCGCATGAGCCTAGACATCTCTCATGAAATCAGTGTCTGCAGCTCGTGTGTTTCTTCCCGTTCCCCCCTATTGTCAGGTTTCTCTGTAGCTTTTATTTTCCTGCTGACACGGCCGTATGAGGACTTGTTTGATGAGACAAGTTGTGCTCTTAATGACATCATTCTTGGTTACACATAACGCATCATGTACCTTTTCTAGTAATTTAATTGTGGAATACGGAGCGAGGGTCAGCCTCTGGATCCCATAGCAAATACCGCCCATCGCATGCTATGCAGAAGTGATTATTCATGCACACGAGCGAAAACCAATTGTTTGCTCCATTTTTGCATGGACTACGCGTGGACATCGCGGAAAGATCTCAGATGCTGCGTCATCGCGAGGCGAAGACACGGTAAAATCAGGAATTTCAAAGAAAAACATGTACTGTGCATGTCCGACGGCAAACCATGCGGACCATTCGCAGTACAGATGAAGATCCAAGAAAGCTGCTGCCGCTCGGGCTGAATTCCAGTGCGGAATCTGGCTCTGCTGTGTGCATGCGGCCTGTAGAGGTGCACTACAGAGAATGGCCTGTAGAGGGGAAAAGACAGGCATCTCTGGTGCCTGAGAAAAGGGAAAACGCCCAGGGTATGGTCAGGAAGTTGGATATAAGGGTGCATTCCTGCTACAGCCAGGGAGATGTTGGCTGAGAGAGCCAGAGAGACAGCTCAGTGTAGCTGGAAGGGCTGTTAGCCCCAGGGTCTAGTGCAGACCAGGAGAAGCGGGAGGTTGACAGGGGTGACCACCCTAACCTCAACACCCAGGTGGGGTGTGCATATGGACTTTGTGTTCCGCCTGAACAGCCTGAGGAGAGGCATACAGCCTGACAGCCGGAGATGGGAGTACCATCTGTGTGGGCCTGAGCACCCTGCGTGGTGCACCTTGTGGGATTATAAGGACTTTGTGTTGCTTTTTTATTTGGAGTGTGCCGTGCCAAATAAAGACTGAAGTTGAGTTTCCGCACGATTAAAGTCCAGTGTGTCGTCGCCGCCCTCCCCTGGAGGACAAACTATTACGGGCCATATACAGTCTTTTTATGTTTTGATGTTTTATAGACACTGAATACACTTTCTTTTAAAGATTTGTTTTTGTGTTGCCGCATTCCAAGAGCCAATCACTTTTTTCCTCTGTCCCCGAAGCTCTATGGGAGCTCGTTCTCTGCAGGATGAACTCCAGTCTTCATTCTTCTCATATGTGGAAAAATAGATACAATTTTGATCACTTTTTATTTAGTTTTTTCCAGAGGCAAGACAAGAAAATCTGCAATTCTGGCAACGTTTTTTTTTTTGTTTTTGTTTTTTTTACGGTGTTCACTGTGTGATATAAATGTTGCATTGTTTCTGCGGGTCAGAATGATTAAGACAATACCAAATTTATATACCGTATATACTCGAGTATTAGCTGACCCGAGTATAAGCCGAGTCAGTAAGTTTTACCACTGGAAACTGATAAAACATAATAAATCGAGTATAAGCCGAGCTACACTCGGGTGTATACTAGGTAAAGAAAAAAATGCAATACTTACCTCCCAGACGCCGTCTGTGTCCCCGGCGTGATGGTCTCCCCGCTGTGTAAGTAAGAGCTGTGATTGGATCGAGCGTCATCCAATCACAGACATTCAGTGATGTTATCCACTAAATGGCTGTGAATGATCGAGCGCCGGCTGGGATTGGCTGGAGCTCGATCCAATCACAGCAGTTACCTACACAGGGCTGACGGCGGGGGAATTCAAAGCTGAGCAGGGAGATGACCGCGAGTAGAATTCTCAAGCAGCTTGCCGCAACGTTGAGGAGACCATCGCGTCGGGGACACAGACACTGGCTGAGAGGTGAGTATTGCGGTTTTTTGTTGTTGTTTTTTTTTACCTAACTCCAGTATATGCTGAGGGGGGTTTTTTAGCATAAAAAAATGTGCTGAAAAACTAGGCTTCTACTCGAGTATATATGGTAGTTTGTTTTTAACCCTTTCCAATCCACTGTCTGACCTGAAAAGACATTCTGATTGAAGGCTGTACAGCTCCGATGTCGGAAGAAGTCCGGCAGGGTATTCTTACTGTAGATTACTGGCAGCTCTGTTGTCGGGAGCCTCTCCGGCATGTCCCATACCGCAGTACTGCCTCTAGCCAGCAGATGGCACCATTGTATAATGGCAGAAAGACAAAGCCCCCTAGGAAACCCTGAATTCAAAATTGGATTGCAAAGGGTTAATATCTTGCTGCTTCTTGATACTTTTTCTAAACAGATTTTGTGTCGTTGTATTGAAAGCCTTCTAATTTGTTTCTTTTCCATCAATTGTGCGGCTTCAGGTTGTTTTGTTTTGCGGGACCATTTGGACTTTCTATTGTTACCATATGGTGATCCATATGACTTTTTGATCACTTTGTATTCCATTTTTTGTGAAGCAAGATATACAAAATTAGCAATTTTTGCCATGCTTTTTAATTATTTTTTTCTCACGGCGTGAAGGTTAAATAATGTAGTAACTTTTTTACCAGCTTTGTGATTTTTTTGGGAAAGGAGGGATTTTGACTTTTTATTTATTTTTTTAATATTTTTTTTTTACTATTTATACGCAATGTGTTTTCTTGTTATATTGAAAACAATAGGTGATGCGTTCTCAAAGATGGGACATGCCAAGATTTTTTCCCACACCGCTGCGGCACCCTGGCTGTTAATCACTTTCTTGGTGACCTGTCATGTTGAAAGTGGAACAAAAGGCTGTCCCACTTAAGGACCTTGGGAACAGTGGGAAACAGGATCCCAAAGTGCGACTGCCCCATCAAGAAGTCTGGTCACATTATTATAGTAGTACTAGTAACGAACGGTGTGTGTGTCCACAGGGAGGGGTCTGGGTGACCCCTCTGGCTTACGTACTATAGGTTCGTTACTACTGGTCTATGAGGTTCCGCCAGAGGCTGTCTCATGGGGCACCATAGATGTCTGACCTGTAAGCCATCTTCATCTCTGGGTGCCATAGCAACCTATAGGGACCCCTTGATCACATCACTGGGGTCCATTAAATGACAGTAGGAAGAGTCCCCTCTTGTTGCCTTTTTACATGCCATGGTTGCATTGACCGTAGCATGTATAGGGTTAAACAGTGGGGATCAAAAGATTCTCCAGCTTCTTTGAATAGACACCGGGCTGTCATCAGACATCCGGACCCCCGTCCCTACTAACACAGGAGACTTATGCTGATATTGTGATGCAGTTCAGTGAAAAGGCGGTGAGTCAAAATAAAGCCCATTAATGACCGCTTAAAAAAGGTGTCACTTTGGGGTTAAACCGATTCCCTTCAGTTATTCTTGTGCTGGAACAATCAGCATCACACACATCCAGCCTGGAAAGGCCTCTTCTGCCCCTGGATAGGTATTTCTGTGGACGCCTTATACATCACTAAGGGCTTCTATGAGTTATTGGGGAAATTAACTTGAGTTCTAACAGTCCTTATTGTATTGTATGGTCTCACTGATATCTTGTGTTATGTCCCTCATGTAGTTACTCCCGATGATAAAGAAGACTTACTCTTCCTGTAAGTCAGCGAAAATAACTAAATTCTGGTAAGTATTGTGTATGGTGATGGTTATAGATAACTAATAGAAAGCCGGTCCCAGGACAGCGACTACAGTCTATATACGAGGCAAGTCACATCATTATGGCCACCCGGTAATATCCAGGGTAACAACCACGTGCCGCATGGACAGCAGCTAGATGGGTTGGGAGTGACTCAGTAAGGTGCTGGTAGGTGGTCTCGGGTATTGGGTGCCATGCTGACAACCGTGTATCCCACAGTTACTGGGGGGCGCGTGGCAGAGAATCCATAGAGCAAACACAATGATTGAGATCCCACAAATGCTCAGTTGGGTTCAACTCTGGAGAATCCGGGGGCAGGGAAGTACTTGGAGGTCTCGGTCGTGCTCTTCCAACCGCTGGGAGACATTTCTAGCCATGTAAGTAGTCACATTGACTTGCTGGAAGATCCCATCTGCCCGGGGATCACAAACAGCACGTAAGGCCGCCTGCAGACGGCCGGGTCAGCGCTCACCTTTTCTTCTCCGGACAGACACTCTTCCAGACATCCCAAACAGTCAGAAGAGGACTTCATCAGAAAAATAATGTTCCTTCAGTCCTCTGCAGACAAATCCCTGTACTTCCTACATAATAGCAGTCTGTTTTCCTGGAGAGAAGTGGCTTCTCTGTTGCCCTTCTTGACACCAGGCCGGCCTCCAAAAGCCTTCATCTCACTGAGTGCAGATGGACCAACACCCGCCTGCAGCCATTCCAGAACAAGTTCTGCATTGGTGTTGAACCCATCCCGTAGCTGAATCCTCTTTGGGAGACGCTCCTGGCACTTGCTGGACTTTCTTGGACGCCCTGAAGTCTCCTTCATAACATTTGAATCTTTCTCCTTGAAGTGGGGTTTTTGTGATTAAGTTAATTTTCATGGCAAGGAATGACTTTGTAAGTTATGGCAATTCATCTGATCGCTCTTCATACCAATCTGCCTCATTGCCTCTATAAAAGCTGAAGCAACAAACTTGCTTAAAACGAAAAATTTGTGTCAGATTTAAAACGTTTGGCCACGACTGTAGAACCCGAGGGCCCGTTTATAGGATCCTTCTATCGTTAGACAGGTGGTAAGTTCTACTGATAACGACCTCTTCTCGGATTTAGTAACTATACAGAGAATACATGGGGGATGTGAATATTTGTAGACTATCAGACATGAGTTCTCAGTGACGACTGTTGTGTTTCCCAACCTCAGGAGAGGCTCAACGATAGCTGAAAGTGAAGCCGATTTCCCAAATTCCTCAGTGGCGCCTACTAGTGAGGAACTGGAGGAAAACATTGAAAAGTCAATAAGGCAAGACGGAGGAATGTTGGGAGACTTTGAGGTGTTTCCTCCCAACACGACAACTGCAGGTGAGACGTCCGGGTGAAGTATTTCCAGCGCTACAAGGTCTGACATAAAGTTATATTATTTATGTCTTTTTTCACTGACTTTTTCAGGTTTTTTTTATTTTATTAGTGGGTAAAAAGTTATTTTTTTTATTTACAGTTGTTTATTTTAAATTCCATTGTTTTTTATTGAATGATTGTTACAACATACGTTTGAAAGCATTTTCAGTGCAACATCGTAGGAGAGCCTACATCTCTTAAAACGCCTTATAAAAACATTTGAAACAATAGCAATATACATTGTTCTTTTCACATTTTGGTCAATATTTCAACATGTCCTGCTAATAAACCTTCACTTTGTGATTGATTGACTATACCTATTTTTGAGTATATGCTAATGGAATAGGGAGGTTGAGACAATGGGGGGAGGGGGAGGGGGGTCAAAGCACTTCTCAGATCTAGTATCTTATCATTATCATTATTCTCCAGGCAGAATGCATAATGTTTTGCTTTTATACCTTTCGCTAGTATTCCTGTTTTTTTGTTGTTGTTGTTGTTGTTTCCACTCAGCTAGCCATGTTTTTCATCCAGCTATCCCTGTTACTCTATATATTAGTCTGACCGCTTCTTCCCACAAAGGTGTAATCTTCTTGCATTCCCAGAAAATGTGTAATAGGAAGTGAAGTAGGTCACAACCTCTCCAAGTCCCACTAGGTCTGGGGAAAAGTCTGGGCAGTCTATTGGGAGATACCATCTTGTCACCACATTAAAGTGGACTACCAATAGATTGACACAAGACGAGCCTCTTTTGGCTTCTAGGAAGGCTTTTCACCATTGGGTCGGGGTGAATTTCTGCTTAAGGGTGGATTCACACGAGCGTGTTTATGTGCGTAGAGTTGTGTGCACAAAAACACGCTTCTATTAGAACCATTGGTTCCCTATGGTGTATTTACATGTCCGTGTTTTACAGGTGTGCAAACACATGTACCTGCAAAACATAGGACATGCGTGCACCATAGGTCCGTGGTGCGCGTCAATATTGTGTGAAGCCACCCTAAGGTCCCTTTCCCAATTTAATATTTGGGCTTTTTTGTATTTCTTTTCCTCCTTCTCGTTCCCTCCAACATGTAGATCATAAATAATTTTCAGGGTTGTTTTGTAGAAAAGGGATTAAGTACATATGTGTACAAAGTGGTTGGCATGGAGGTTGCAAAAGAAATGTGGCTATTGATGAAGCTTTTTATCCTAAGATATTGGAATATGTCTGATCTTGGGATATCATATTCATTTCTCAGGTCTTCAAAGCTTTTAATTTTTATTTTACATATATATATATATATATATATATATATATATATGTGAAAGCCCTCACTGACTGACTCGCTACTAATTATCTAACTTCCCAGTGTCGTACAAACATGAAATTTGATGCGAGCATTTTGTAGCTTCTAAGTGGGGAGAGTGGGAGGGGCGGCACATTCTGCAGAGGAACATCAGTACATGCAGCCTGAGGAGAATCTAATGCTCCTCTATGTGCATACATATTTTATTCCTCGGTTCCTCTAAAGTAACCACGACTTCATAACATTTTCCATGCAAACAACACGTAAACACCTGTATCAAATTAACTCGGGCAAAGCCGGGTATTACTCATGTCAGCTAGTTATATATATGGTGAAAGCCCTCATTGACTGACTGACTCACGACTAATTTTCTAATTTCCCGATATATTACAAATATGAAATTTGGCAGGAGCATTCTTTAGGTCCTACATAGGAAAAGTAATGGTGTCACAAATTATTCAATGCCAAGTGCAAAGGTAAGTGCACCCCTATGTTATGTAACTTCTCGGTGTTGTACAAGCGTGAAATTTGGCAGGAGCATTCTTTAGGTCCTATATAGGAAAAGTAAAGGTGGGGGGGCACAAATTAATTACTCAATTCTAAGGGCAAAAGTTAGCGAACCCCTATGTAAATATAACTACCAAGACACATCTGGATTAACAACATAGGAGGATACATTCCCTGTAACATCCTCCGTGGGGCGAACCCAATCCTCCATTTCTTCGTTTAATTGCTTGTTACATCTTTCTGATGCTACAGTCATTTCAGGGAACTTCTCTAACTTGCATTTCAAGACAAGCGCTTTGCTTATTTTGCAGGAGCCTCTGCTCCTGCACAATACTGGTCAGCCATCTCACTCTCCATCTGCTCCAGCAGGTCACATTCTTCTGCATCTTCAGGAGACATGGCTTTCTTCTCCATTATCTTTTTCATCTCCATCATCTGACAGCTATCACTCACAAGTTGCTGTCAATCTCTGTTATTTTGCTCCCCAATTTCTTTCTCTTACCCAGTCAGAGCCTCACCTGCTTGAATGATGGCAGCTTCAGTGTCTCTCTTACAGATATACTTCTGTATAACTTCCGGAGCTTTTACACCTTTTCGTGAGCTTATATGTTGAGCTTCCATTCCATTAACCTTCTCCCTTAAATACTTCTGGCGTCATCCACAGTAGATAAACCAGGTTAGCGCTCCTGAGTAATATAGGCAGAATGCTAGCAATGTGTGAAAAAACGTGTATCACACTTACCCGGTGTTTGGCAGAGACCTTGCAAAAGATCCCTACCAACACCCCTTAATCCAGGAAAGCCTGTAAAATATGTTGCCGGTAGGTCCCTTGAAATCCCGCTGGGCTAGACAAGGGAGAGTATCTGCGGATCCTCCGTCTCTCTGACACGAGAGCCGCTAAAGTTTAAAGCTATGTACTATGAAAATAGGATACCGCGCTTCTAGGAACATCCACCTTCTGGCGTCATCCAGGCATGGAACACTTTTCCTCTTCCTCTAGTTGTGCCATGCTGGATTCTAACTGTCTCTTTTCCTCCACAACTAGAGCACCTTTACTTCGGCTACTTGCAATTTCACCGGTGAGTCCATCTCTCTCCTGCTGCACTTATATTCTGGCACACTCTGCTGCTGCAAGCTCTTCCTGTATATGGATCATCTCTACTTCCATTGGCTGTCAGTTTTCTGCACAACCTCTGGACTTCAGCCTCTTTACACTTCATCAAACCGTGAAACTCTGCAAACTTCTTGCCGGGTCTCTTTCAACTGAGAAACCTCATCCTGCCATTATTTCTTCATCTCTGACACCTGAGCCTGAAGTCTTCTGCCAGGTTTCTCTTAGATTTTGCATCTTCCTCGAACTGCTTGAGGAACACATCTCTCTCATCTTGCATTGTCTTCAGGTATGCACTAAGACCAAGCCTCTGCTGTGTCTCTTCTTGCAGCAGCTTCTGGGACTCTTCCATCTGAGCTTCCAGCTCTACAAGCAGCCTGTTCAGCTTCAGACAGCTCTGTCTGCATTCTGTCACTTTTAGTGATTTTTATTTGTAGCTCTTGTAGAAATGCTTCTCTACTGCATTTCTCTTACGTTCAGATTCATACTGGTCTTCCAACAGCCCCTTTACCTCATAGGTCAGCTAAGTATATTTATTTTCCAACCTGTCTTTTTCACCCTTCCAGTTTTCTCCAACCGTTTGGACAGTTCCCCCATAACTAGAGCACGATTCTGTTTAAGGTCATGGATCTGGGCTTCATATTGTTTAATTTCCTCATCCCAGCTTGTCTGTAGCTGGGTCACCAATCTCTCATGCAGGGCTTCCTGTGCTCCCTTAAAGTCCAGTCTTTCTTTCAAGAGGTCTGCTTGCTTTCTTGCCTGACTACAAGCAGCTTTCTCCATTTCCAGCTCTTCCTTGAGCTCTGTTACCTGCAACTCCCATTCACAATCTCTCTGGGCTATCTGCATGTTCAGCTCTGCAACTTGATTGTGTAAATCTGCAGTTTGATTCTGTGCATCTGTAAAAGCTCTTTCCAAATTACAACATGACATTTCCAATTCTTGGGTTTTCATTTGCAGTTTCCTACAGTCCTGTTTATACTGCGCTTCCAAACATACTCTGTGATCAGCCTCAACTCTGGCTACACTTCTGAGGTCTTGTATCTCTTCACGGGCTGTTGAAAGATTTCCCTCATATTTCTTCTTCTCACTTCATAATTTTTTTAGGGCTTTTTCACACTGGACGGTTTTCTGTTCCAGCAACAACCTGTGATCAGCTTTAGTTTTAGGTAATCTTATGAGGCGCCCATTCTCCTCAGCTTTGACTAACTGTCAGTGCCGCCATCTGCTTAATTAGGACCAGTTTTGACTCCCGCTCCTGGGCTTTGCTCTGAATCAACTATTTCAGCAGCTCCTCCATGCTTGTGGAGTCTATTCGCAACTTTTCACTATCTTTTTCTTTCTGGACCACAGGGTCTGCCCGGACTACCTCATCTGTCTCACTAGAAGCAGTCTTTTTTTTCTTTTTTTTTTCTTCCTTGCACTTTTAATGTTTGACGTCTCAATGGATTTCTGGTTGCTGCTAAAAAAACTATTTCCATTTCCCTGAAAACTACAGCTACAAATCCTCTCTCTCCTTCTGGAGGCATGTCTGCGTTGACTCTCACAGGGACGTTAAGTGAACGCTCTGTAGCAACCTGTTCACACTTTGCCTTACTTTGTGGAACATTACTACACATACTAGGCCCATCACATCGAGGAAACATCCCATCAATCCCCACACAGGATACTACTGGGTTAAACGTTTTCTGCACCCCATTATCAGTAACAGGTTCTGGACATATTTTCACCCAATACACACACTGCATTTTTACTAGAACTCTCCGGCAACGAAAGCATTTGGTTATGCAGAAGCCTCCACACATCGGCGTCAGTTCTTTTAAGTCCATATGGCATATAACTGCAGCAGGGTTCTTTTAGATAGTCTCCTGTGACCACCGCCATTTTGACTTGCACAGTCCAAAAAACAAATATATTAACGACAAGTCCATTAACTTGCCTCGCAAACGTCCTCCTCAGTCTCGTCCTTTATTGTCTTCCAAGACAACCACAGCTTCGGCCTACTGGCCCTTTTTTACCGCAGCTTACGTTGCTCCTCAGCAACCAGAGCTTTTCTGCCTCCTGGCCTTTTAAAACTCGGCTTGCAGCTTTGCGCTCCATTCGGTGCCTGCATCCTCCACCATATGTGGCAAGTGGGGGTTACTTGCCTGGGATTTTTTGCTGACTTTCCCCTGCCCAGGGGTGGTAGCACCACAATGACATGCAGAAACATCCAGTAAAGTCCAAATGCTGGTTCCTCCAGCCTTTATTGCAGCATAGCAAATGTGTTCAGCTCACACATACAGTCCAGCATATCAAATGCAACCTGGCACGGTTGTAGGTCACAGCGCACACAGCAACGCATACCGCTTCTTTCAGCAGACCTTCCAGGAAGGCGATGAGTGAGGGGCCAACTACCCAGTGTTCGCTCCTTGCTTCCGGGTCCCTCACAGACCAGCACCAGGTCTACATAGACCTCAGGGCCCCACAGGCCTTAACGAACCTAAGCTTCACAGGCATCAAGGACACTGAGCTTGTGAGAGAGGGGAAATTTAACCTGCGTAGCCGCACCCTTATAGGTGCAGGTTAACTAAACCAAACTGCAGCTGTGCTCAGAGGCCTCCTACAGGCCACTCTTGCTACTGCATTGTCACAGTGTATATACTAAGGACAATCTAACACTCCTCTATGTGTCTACATTAAAAAAAATCTAAGTCACCTCTTTGTGCATTTCCTTAGTAGGAGAAAGCGCGAATGCACTACAGGCATTGAGCCTTTAAGGCTAAGAAGGGGCTGCAACCTCCAGTCTAGGGGTAAATTTGAATAAAAAGAGTTGTTACCTTTTGAGGGTAAAAAGTGTGGAGAGGGGGAGGGGTGGCACATTCTGCAGAGGGACATTGGTACATGCAGTCTGAGGAGAATCTAACGCTCTGCTATGTGTAAACATATTTTATTCCTCGGTTCCTCTAAAGTAACCACAACTTCATAAAATTTTTTGTGCGAACAACACGTAAACATCTGTATCAAATTACCTCGGGTGAAGCCGGGTATATCAGCTAGTCCTTAATATATCTAATCTCTCTCTTTTTCCAGGTCACAATTTTTAAGTCGCTAATCATAACCGCCAGACTTTCAATTGGTAGAGGAACCTCTATTCTTGGGAGGGATTCTTTAGTCTGTTTTAGTACTGGAAGCTAAGCTATAATTAAAGCTTTTAAGGTTGGGCGTTCTGGTGGAGAGAGCGTGGGGGCCCCAAGCATACGTCAACAGTACTGCTTTTAACACCTACGTCCACCATGGCGTCATATAAGACCTCTGGGGATCATTCACACTGTCTGCAATTTCAAACTTTTCCACTGTAGCTGGGGCATCCAGAGGAGCTCAAGTTACAGGGAAAAACATCCCCCTGTAGTTAAAGTGGTCATTAACAGAGCTGATCAGGGTCTAATAACACCCTGCAGCTCTGCTATGGCAGGGAACACCTAGTGGTTAGCTGATCACCGAGTCAAATGGCAGAAGTATCCCTTCCACTTTCTTGTTCCACTGTAGTGAGCTCATTAAGCACCATCTAGCCAGGAGAAAAAGAAGGCAGAAACAAGCAAAAACTGCTTCTGCCTTTTCCTCTGGGTCTTCAGCTATGACTAATGCCCCATTTACAGGGACGACTGTTGACTAAACATTCTGCATGAGCGAGTGACTTCACCGCTAGTTGTTGGCGCTCCTGCAGAGCATTTAGACAGCAGACCACCGCTGAATATCGCTCACTTCTCGCTAACTTCTCACTCAGCCTTAACATCCTATGGGAAACTCTGAGCGGGAAGCGCGTAGACGCAGCAAGAAGTGAGCGAAGCAGCAACGACCTCTATGCTGGTTGAAAGTCAGTGACAAATGAAAAGTACATAAATGGTAAACGATGGCTTAGTATTGTGACGTAATGATTATTGCACATTGTAAATCGTTTGAACTAATTTTGCGCGATAATCGTCCCGTGTAAACGGCCATAAACAGCGGAGCGACCGATCTGCTCCTGTTACATTTAAGGAGCTTTAAAACTCTTGCTATCAGGTGGTATTAAAGCCCAGGACCAAGCATAAATGTATCACACTTGGTTCTTAAGGGGTTAAATATTCTGTTTTGCGAGTCATAAACAAGTAATATAACATTCAACCACCAGACAACACCTTGACTCTAAATATATAACTTATGGGCTAAGAATTATTGCTCCATCGCTTAACCATTGATGCCCCAACCTCAGGATAGCCAATCAGCTGCTCTCCACACAACTGCTGGAGTTGGTCAGGAATCCAAAGGGAGCTGCGCCTGCATGACCCCCCCCCCCCCCCCCATCTGCAGGCGGCCTTATTCACACCAGCGTTTTTACGCTTTTATTTTGCAGTACTAAAACAGCAGCCAAAAACCGCGATCATGTGACTCATTGGATTGCGATGCATTGATTCACAGGGGTGATCTTCAGGCACATCAAAAAAAAAATTGCACCAGCAAATCTGTAGCCTATTTTTTTCACGCTAAGTCAATAGAAAGGTCTTTAGCTATCATGTAACGGCTCCAATAGACTCCTATGGGACCCGAAAACAAGCAGGGGGGGGGGGGTTACCTGCGTTGGGCGCTCAGAGAAAAAGACAGCGGCTCTATTTAAGCAATAGCAGTCATTAGGAGGCTTTCTGCTGACCAAAGGAAAAGCTCATAGAAGGGAACATTACAGGGGTCCGGGCAGAACGATATTACTGTGAAAGCAACAACTTAGATAAAATCACTCAAAATAAGCACAATTTATCCATCTTGTTTTATTTTTACAGCTTTAACAACATCAGTTACAAGATCTAGTACTGCCGTTACCACGACTACGGAGACACTAACAACTACTGCTGCTGCCACAACTACGGAGACACTGACAACTACTGCTGCTGCCACAACTACGGAGACACTAACAACTACTGCTGCTCCCACAACTACGGAGACACTGACAACTACTGCTGCTGCCACAACTACGGAGACACTGACAACTACTGCTGCTCCCATAACTACAGGAACACTGACAACTACTGCTTCTCCCATAACTACAGGAACACTGACAACTACTGCTGTTCCCACAACTACGGAGACACTGACAACTACTGCTGCTCCGACAACTACGGAGACACTGACAACTACTGCTGCTCCCTTAACTACAGGAACACTGACAACTACTGCTGTTCCCACAACTACGGAGACACTGACAACTACTGCTGGTCCGACAACTACGGAGACACTGACAACTACTGCTGCTCCCTTAACTACAGGAACACTGACAACTACTGCTTCTCCCATAACTACAGGAACACTGACAACTACTGCTGTTCCCACAACTACGGAGACACTGACAACTACTGCTGCTCCGACAACTACGGAGACACTGACAACTACTGCTGCTCCCTTAACTACGGAGACACTGACAACTACTGCTGCTCCCACACCTACGGAGACACTGACAACTACTGCTGCTCCAGTAACTACAGTGACACTGACAACTACTGCTGCTCCAGTAACTACAGAAACACTGACAACTACTGCTGCTCCAGTAACTACAGAAACACTGACAACTACTGCTGCTCCAGTAACTACAGAAACACTGACAACTACTGCTGCTCCAATAACTACAGGAACACTGACAACTACTGCTGCTCCAACAACTACGGGGACACTGACAACTACTGCTGCACCCACAACTACAGAAACACTGACAACCACTGCTGCTTCCATAACTACAGGAACACTAACAACAACTACTGCTCCAGTAACTACAGAAACACTGACAACTACTGCTGCTCCAGTAACTACAGAAACACTGACAACTACTGCTGCTCCAGTAACTACAGAAACACTGACAACTACTGCTACTCCAATAACTACAGGAACACTGACAACTACTGCTGTCCCCATAACTACAGGAAAACTGACAACTGCTGCTGCTCCCACAACTACAGGAACACTGACAACTACTGCTGCTCCCATAACTACAGGAACACTGACAACTACTGCTGCTCCAGTAACTACGGGAACACTGACAACTACTGCTGCTCCAGTAACTACAGGAACACTGACAACTACTGCTGCTCCCATAACTACAGGAACACTGACAACTACAGAAACACTGATAACTACTGATGCTTTGATAACTACAGGAACACTGACAACTACTGCTGCTACAACAACTACGGAGACACTGACAACTACTGCTGCTCCAGTAACTACAGAAACACTGACAACTACTGCTGCTTCAATAACTACTAGAACACTGACAACTACTGCTGTCCCCATAACTACAGGAACACTGACAAGTACTGCTGTCCCCATAACTACAGGAACACTGACAACTACTGCTGTCCCCATAACTACAGGAAAACTGACAACTACTGCTGTCCCCATAACTACAGGAACACTGACAACTACTGCTGCTCCAATAACTACAGGAACACTGACAACTACTGCTGCTCCAGTAACTACAGAAACACTGACAACTACTGCTGCTCCAGTAACTACAGAAACACTGACAACTACTGCTGCTCCAGTAACTACAGGAACACTGACAACTACTGCTGATCCAGTAACTACAGAAACACTGACAACTACTGCTGCTCCAGTAACTACAGAAACACTGACAACTACTGCTGCTCCAATAACTACAGGAGCACTGACAACTACAGCTGCTCCTATAACTACAGGAACACTGACAACTACTGCTGCTCCCACAACTACAGGAACACTGACAACTACTGCTGCTCCAGTAACTACAGAAACAATGACAACTATTGCGGCTCCAGTAACTGCAGAAACAATGACAACTGCTGCTGCTCCCATAACTACAGGAACACTGACAACTACTGCTGCTCCCATAACTACAGGAACACTGACAACTACTGCTCCTCCATTAACAACAGAAACACTGACAACTACTGCTGCTCCAATAACTACAAGAACACTGACAACTACTGCTGCTCCCACAACTACAGGAACACTGACAACTACTGCTGCTCCAACAACTACGGAGACACTGACAACTACTGCTGCACCCACAACTACAGAAACACTGACAACTACTGCTGCTCCAGTAACTACAGGAACACTGACAACTACTGCTGCTCCAACAACTACAGAGACGCCGACAACTACTGCTGTTCCCATAACTACAGAAACACTGACAACTACTGCTGCTTCCATAACTACAGGAACACTGACAACTACTGCTGCTCCAGAAACTACAGAAATACTGACAACAACTGCTGGTCCCACAACTACAGGAACACTGACAACTACTGCTGCCCCCATAACTACAGGAACACTGACAACTACTGTTGCTCCCACAACTACAGGAACACTGAAAACTACTGCTGCTCCAATAACTACAGAAACACTGACAACTACTGCTGCTCCAACAACTACGGAGACCCTGACAACTACTGCTGCTCCCATAACTACAGGAACACTGACAACCACTGCTGCTCCAATAACTACAGGAACACTGACAACTACTGCTGCTCCCACAACTACAGAAACACTGACAACTACTGCTGCTCCCAGAACTACAGAAACACTGACAACTACTGCTGCTCCAATAACTACAGGAACACTGACAACTACTGCTGCCCCCATAACTACAGGAACACTGACAACTACTGCTGCTCCCAGAACTACAGGTACACTGACAACTACTGCTGCTCCCACAACTACAGGTACACTGACAACTACTGCTGCTCCCATAACTACAGGTACACTGACAACTACTGCTGCTCCCACAACTACAGGAACAGCGACAACTACTGCTGCTCCCACATCTACAGGAACACTGACAACTACTGCTGCCCCCATAACTACAGGAACACTGACAACTACTGCTGCTCCCACAACTACAGGAACACTGACAACTACTGCTGCCCCCATAACTACAGGAACACTGACAACTACTGCTACTCCCACAACTACAGGTACACTGACAACTACTGCTGCTCCCACAACTACAGGAACACTGACAACTACTGCTGCCCCCATAACTACAGGAACACTGACAACTACTGCTGCTCCCACAACTACAGGTACACTGACAACTACTGCTGCTCCCACAACTACAGGTACACTGACAACTACTGCTGCTCCCATAACTACAGGTATACTGACAACTACTGCTGCTCCAACAACTACAGGAACAGCGACAACTACTGCTGCTCCCACAACTACAGGAACACTGACAACTACTGCTGCCCCCATAACTACAGGAACACTGACAACTACTGCTGCTCCCACAACTACAGGTACACTGACAACTACTGCTGCTCCCACAACTACAGGAACACTGACAACTTCTGCTGCTCCCACAACTACAGGTACACTGACAACTACTGCTGCTCCCACAACTACAGGAACACTGACAACTACTGCTGCTCCCATAACTACAGGAACACTGACAACTACTGCTGCTCCTATAACTACAGGAACACTGACAACTACTGCTGCTCCCACATCTACAGAAACACTGACAACTACTGCTGCTCCCACAACTACAGGAACACTGACAACTACTGCTGCTCCCATAACTACAGGAACACTGCCAACTACTGTTGCTCCCACAACTACAGGAAGACTGACAACTACTGCTGCTCCCACAACTACAGGAACACTGACAACTACTGCTGCTCCAATAACTACAGGAACACTGACAACTACTGCTGCCCCCATAACTACAGGTACACTGACAACTACTGCTGCTCCCACAACTACAGGAACACTGACAACTACTGCGGTCCCCATAACTACAGGTACACTGACAACTACTGCTGCTCCCACAACTACAGGTACACTGACAACTACTGCTGCTCCCACAACTACAGAAACACTGACAACTACTGCTGCTCCCACAACTACAGGAACACTGACAACTACTGCTGCTCCCACAACTACAGGAACACTGACAACTACTGCTGCTCCAATAACTACAGGGACACTGACAACTACTGCTGCTCCCATAACTACAGGAACACTGACAACTACTGCTTCTCCCATAACTACTGGAACACTGACAACTACTGCTGCTCCAGTAACTACAGAAACACTGACAACTACTGCTGCTCCAGTAACTACAGGAACACTGACAACTACTGCTGCTCCCACAACTACAGAAACACTGACAACTACTGCTGCTCCCACAACTACAGGAACACTGACAACTACTGCTGCTCCCACAACTACAGGAACACTGACAACTACTGCTGCTCCAATAACTACAGGGACACTGACAACTACTGCTGCTCCCATAACTACAGGAACACTGACAACTACTGCTTCTCCCATAACTACAGGAACACTGACAACTACTGCTGCTCCAGTAACTACAGGAACACTGACAACTACTGCTGCCTCAACAACTACAGAAACACTGACAACTACTGCTGCTCCAGTAACTACAGGAACACTGACAACTACTGCTGCTCCCACAACTACAGGAACACTGACAACTACTGCTGCTCCCATAACTACAGGAACACTGCCAACTACTGTTGCTCCCACAACTACAGGAAGACTGACAACTACTGCTGCTCCCACAACTACAGGAACACTGACAACTACTGCTGCTCCAATAACTACAGGAACACTGACAACTACTGCTGCCCCCATAACTACAGGTACACTGACAACTACTGCTGCTCCCACAACTACAGGAACACTGACAACTACTGCTGTCCCCATAACTACAGGTACACTGACAACTACTGCTGCTCCCACAACTACAGGTACACTGACAACTACTGCTGCTCCCACAACTACAGAAACACTGACAACTACTGCTGCTCCCACAACTACAGGAACACTGACAACTACTGCTGCTCCCACAACTACAGGAACACTGACAACTACTGCTGCTCCCACAACTACAGAAACACTGACAACTACTGCTGCTCTCACAACTACAGGAACACTGACAACTACTGCTGCTCCCACAACTACAGGAACACTGACAACTACTGCTGCTCCAATAACTACAGGGACACTGACAACTACTGCTGCTCCCATAACTACAGGAACACTGACAACTACTGCTTCTCCCATAACTACAGGAACACTGACAACTACTGCTGCTCCAGTAACTACAGGAACACTGACAACTACTGCTGCTCCAACAACTACAGAAACACTGACAACTACTGCTGCTCCAGTACCTACAGAAACACTGACAACTACTACTGCTCCAGTAACTACAGGAACACTGACAACTACTGCTGCTCCCATAACTACAGGAACACTGACAACTACTGCTTCTCCCATAACTACTGGAACACTGACAACTACTGCTGCTCCAGTAACTACAGGAACACTGACAACTACTGCTGCTCCAACAACTACAGAAACACTGACAACTACTGCTGCTCCAGTAACTACAGAAACACTGACAACTACTACTGCTCCAGTAACTACAGGAACACTGACAACTACTGCTGCTCCCATAACTACAGGAACACTGACAACTACTGCTTCTCCCATAACTACTGGAACACTGACAACTACTGCTGCTCCAGTAACTACAGGAACACTGAAAACTACTGCTGCTCCAGTAACTACAGGAACACTGACAACTACTGCTGCTCCAACAACTACAGAAACACTGACAACTACTGCTGCTCCAGTAACTACAGAAACACTGACAACTACTGCTGCTCCAGTAACTACAGGAACACTGACAACTACTGCTGCTCCCACAACTACAGGAACACTGACAACTACTGCTGCCCCCATAACTACAGGTACACTGACAACTACTGCTGCTCCCATAACTACCGATACACTGACAACTACTGCTGCTCCCATAACTACCGGTACACTGACAACTACAGGAACCCCATCAGTCATGTATGTAGGGTTTAACTTCACGATTCTGAACTCGCAGTACAATGAGCGTCTTTCACGTCCCGAAGATCCCGATTATGTTTCGCTGAAGAACAAGATTGAAGAATTGGTGAGTCTGCAGTCTGCAGGATATCAGGCCTCACTTATCAAAACTCTTTAAGGGTTTGTTCAGATTTGGTGGAAATGCTGTGGAGTTTCCAGAACAGAACATTCCATTGCAAGCTCCGCAGTATTTCCACATCAGCCCATCAGTCCTTCTTGTGGGTTTGGGTAATGTAAGCTATATATAATATACAGGCACATTACATTAGATACGGGGGTTGGTCTGCGCTGTGTGATGTTACTGATATCCCGCTATGTTCCTCCTGCAGGCCCTCCCGGTGATCAGGAGGAGTTACCCCTTCTGTCTATTTGTGATAACAATCTCATTCAGGTAAGTGTTGTTTATAGTGATGATTATATATAATAGTGCATGAAATATGGGAAGAACCTGGAGGACGAGGATCCCGACAGGAGCTGCTTACAGGATCCTCCAATCACCACACAAGCGGCACCTTCTACTGTTAATGAGCTTTTCTGATCCTCAAATATTATATTCTGCCGCTATTAAGTAATCTGGGAAGTTTGATGAATCATAAATGAGTCCAATGTTGTTTCTTTCCCACAGCGAAGGCTCCGTGAAAGTTCAAAATGCCGCTGCGTTCCCAAATAGCTCAGTGGCGCCCTCTAGTGATCAACTGCAGAGTGCATTTCTAGGGACGGTCAGAGAAGACGGAGGGATGATGGGAGACTTGCAGTTGTTTGCTTTCAACACCACGACGGCAGGTGAGACATGAGGAGTCATCGGCTCCAGAGCTACAAGGTCTAATATGAAGGGAGCAGCGAACGCCAGAACGTTAGCGGTTTATTTATGGTTTAGTATTAGAGATGAGCGAGCACCAAAATGCTCGGGTGCTCGTTGCTCGAGTCGAACTTTCCGCGATGCTCGAGGGTTCGTTTCGCGTAACGAACCCCATTGAAGTCAATAGGCGACCCGAGCATTTTTGTACAGCGCCGATGCTCGCTAACGTTTTCATTTGCGCAAATCTGCGAAACCTACGAAAGTGATGGAAAAGCCACAGAAACGGATAGGGCAGGGCAGGGGCAACATGCTGGGCTGCATCTCAGGTTCCCAGGTCCCACTATTAAGCCACAATAGCGGCAAGAGTGCCCCCCCCCCCCTCCCAACAATTTTTACTTCGGACAAACCCTCATTAGCAAGGCACACCTTAGCTAAAAGCACCACACTACCTCCAACAAAGCACAATCACTGCCTGCGGGACACTCCGCTGCCACTTCTCCTGGGTTACATGCTGCCCAACCCCCCACACACACGACCCAGTGTCCACAGCACACACCAAAGTGTCCCTGCGTAGCCTTCAGCTGCCCTCATGCCACACGCTGGCCTCATAGCCACACCACCCCCATGTCTATTTATAAGTGCGTCTGCCATGAGGAGGAACCGGGGGCACACACTGCAGAGGGTTGGCAGGGCCAGGCAGCGACCCTCTTTAAAGGGGGGGGGGCAATAGCCCACAATGCTGTTGAGAATCGATGAGAAATTGACATTCGATCTTCCTTCCAATCCTGTGCCACCTCCGTCAGGAGCTGCAAACGTGGTCATAAAGGGGACTCAGGTGCCAGCCCAGCACTTCTACACATCCCCACAATGCAGCAATACTCGGTGTGGGAAGTATGTGAGCGGGCCCTGGGTCAGCCTCTGTCCCAGCAAACACCTTGTGTGGCCCAAGGTGCTGCGGGTGACATAGCAATGGGGAATCCATGTGCCCACACACTACTCATTCTGTTTGGGTGTCGGATACCTCATCGACAACGCAAGGGGTAAATCATCTGCACTCTGCAGCCTGCAGTGTTTTGGGGACAGACAGGTTAAACACCTCTATGGGAAGTCTGTGTGCACCCACAGCATGGGTGGGTCCAAGGAACTTAAAGGCAGTACACATAAAGAAAATCAGAGTGCCCAAACATGGCAGATTTTCACTGCACCAAGGACATAGGCCTCTGCACAAACCCTCAGCAATCGCGGGCATAGAGCGGACTCCGATGCTAGCGTAGCTGCGAACGTCTCATTAGTGCTGTATCGCTCCTCTTGTTTGTCCCATTGCAGTGCCCCGGATAGCTGTGGTAACGTGAGAGAAAATACATGTTGGCTTCGGCCCACACTCCATGCCCTAGTCAGTCTGTTTTTTTTTTTATAGTGCCAGGCAGGTACAACACCGCTATGGGAAGTCTGTGTAAACCCACAGCATGGGTGGGTCCCAGGAACGCACAGACGGTACATAAAGAAATCCTATTGCAGTGCCCCGGATAGCTGTGGTAACGTGAGAGAAAATACATATTGGCCTCGGCCACAATCCATGCCCTAGTCAGTCTGGGTTTTTTGGGGGGCCAGATAGGTAGAACACCACGATGGGAAGACTTAGTGCACCCATAGTATACACAGACCCCTGTAATATTCCTGTAGCAAAGGTATAAGCTGACTCCAATAACAGTTATGTTGCAGAAGTCTAGGGAGACCCCAGTAACATTTCTTCAGTAACAGTATAGACAAACCCCAGTAACATTTCATTAGCAGAAGTATAGGCAGACCCCTGTAACATTTCTGTAGCAGTAGTATAGGCATACCCCCTGTAACATTTACGTGCCAGACGTATAGGCAGACCCCAGTAACATTTTAGTAGCAGAAGTATACGCAGACCCCCTAGTAACATTTATGTAGCAGCAGTACTGGCAGACCCCAGTAACATTTCTGTAGCAGCAGTATAGGCAGACCCCTGTAACATTTGTGTAGCAGCAATATAGGCAGAGCCCTGTAACATTTACGTATCAGCAGTATAGGCAGACCCCTGTAACATTTCAGTAGCAGACGTATAGGCAGACCCCTGTAACATTTGTGTAGCAGCAGTATAGGCAGACCCCTGTAACATTTCAGTAGCAGCAGTATAGGCAGAGCCCAGTATTTGTAACATTTCAGTAGTAACAATATAGACAGACCCCACTAACATTTCTGTAGTAAGAGTATAGGCAGACTCCTGTAACATTTGTGTTGCAGCAGTATAGGCAGACCCCTGTAACATTTCAGTAGCAGGAGTATAGGCAGACCCTTGTAACATTTCAGTAGCAGCAGTATAGGCAGAGCCCAGTATTAGTAACATTAGGTAGTAACAGTATAGACAGACCCCAGTAACATTTCTGTAGTAACAGTATAGACAGAGCCGAGTAACATTTCTGTAGTAAGAGTATAGGCAAACCTTAGTAACATTTATGTATCAGCAGTATATGCAGACCCCTGTAACATTTACGTGGCAGCAGTATAGGCAGACCCCTGCAACGTTTCTGTAGCAGCAGTATTGGCAGACCCTTGTAACATTTGTGTAGCAGCAGTATAGGCAGACCCCTGTAACATTTCTGTAGCAGCAGTATAAGCTGACCCATGTAACATTTATGTAGCAGAAGTATAGGCAGACCCCAGTAACATCCTTGTGGCAGCAGTATAGGCAGACCACTGTAATATTTACGTGGCAGAAGTAGAGGCAGACCCCTGTAACATTTAAGTGGCAGCAGTATAGGCAGACCCCAGTAACATCTTTGTGGCAGCAGTATAGGCAGACCCCTGTAAAATTTACATGGCAGAAGTATGTGCAGTCCCCAGTAACATTTTTGTAGCAGAAGTATACGCAGACCCCTGTAACATTTCTGTAGTAACAGTATAGACAGATCCCAGTAACATTTTTGTAGCAGCAGTATAGGCAGACCCCTGTAACATTTACGTGGCAGCAGTATAGGCAGACCACAGTAACATCCTTGTGGCAGCAGTATAGGCAGACCCCTGTAACAATTAAGTGGCAGCACTATAGGCAGACCTCAGTAACACCTTGTGGCAGTAGTATAGGCAAACCCCTGTAAAATTTACGTGGCAGCATTATAGGCAGACCCCAGTAACATTTTTGTAGCAGAAGTATACGCAGACCCCTGTAACATTTCTGTAGTAACAGTATTGACAGACCCCAGTAACATTTCATTAGCAGAAGTATAGGCAGACCCCTGTAACATTTTTGTAGCAGAAGTATAGGCAGACCCCTGTAACATTTACGTGCCAGAAGTATAGGCAGACCCCAGTAACATTTTAGTAGCAGAAGTATACGCAGACCCCCTAGTAACATTTATGTAGCAGCAGTACTGGCAGACCCCTGTAACATTTCTGTAGCAGCAGTATAGGCAGACCCCTGTAACATTTGTGTAGCAGCAGTATAGGCAGACCCCTGTAACATTTCAGTAGCAGAAGTATAGGCAGACCCCTGTAACATTTGTGTAGCAGCAGTATAGGCAGACCCCTGTAACATTTCAGTAGCAGCAGAATAGACAGAGCCCGGTATTTGTAACATTTCAGTTGTAACAATATAGACAAACCCCAGTAACATTTCTGTAGTAACAGTATAGGCAGACCCCTGTAACATTTGTGTTGCAGCAGTATAGGCAGACCCCTGTAACATTTCAGTAGCAGCCGTATAGGCAGAGCCCAGTATTAGTAATATTTCAGTAGTAACAGTATAGACAGACCCCAGTAACATTTCTGTAGTAACAGTATAGACAGAGCCGAATAACATTTCTGTAGTAACAGTATAGGCAGACCTCTGTAACATTTCAGTAGCAGGCGTATAGGCAGACCCCTGTAACATTTCAGTAGCAGCTGTATAGGCAGAGCCCAGTATTAGTAATATTTCAGTAGTAACAGTATAGGCAGACCCCAGTAACATTTCTGTAGTAACAGTATAGACAGAGCCGAATAACATTTCTGTAGTAACAGTATAGGCAGACCCCAGTAACATTTATGTAGCAGCAGTATAGGCAGACCCCTGTAACATTTACGTGGCAGCAGTATAGGCAGACCCCTGCAACATTTCTGTAGCAGCAGTATCGACAGACCCTTGTAACATTTGTGTAGCGGCAGTATAGGCAGACCCCTGTAACATTTCTGTAGCAGCAGTATAAGCAGACCCCTGTAATATTTATGTAGCAAAAGTATAGGCAGACCCCAGTAACATCCTGGTGGCAGCAGTATAGGCAGACCCCTTTAACATTTACGTGGCAGCAGTATAGGCAGACCCCTGTAACATTTATGTAGCAGAAGTATAGGCAGACCCCAGTAACATCCTTGTAGCAGAAGTATAGGCAGACCCCTGTAACATTTACGTGGCAGAAGTATAGGCAGACCTCTGTAACATTTGTATAACAGCTGTATAGGCAAACCCCTGTAACATTTCAGTAGCAGCAGTATAGGCAGAGCCCAGTATTTGTAACATTTCAGTAGTAACAGTATAGACAGACCCCAGTAACATTTCTGTAGTAACAGTATAGGCAGACCCCTGTAACATTTGTGTTGCAGCAGTATAGGCAGACCCCTGTGACATTTCAGTAGCAGCAGTATAGGCAGAGCCCAGTATTAGTAACATTTCAGTAGTAACAGTATAGACAGACCCCAGTAACATTTCTGTAGTAACAGTATAGACAGAGCCGAGTAACATTTCTATAGTAACAGTATAGGCAGACCCTAGTAACATTTATGTAGCAGCAGTATAGGCAGACCCCTGTAACATTTACGTGGCAGCAGTATAGACAGACCCCTGCAACATTTCTGTAGCAGCAGTATAGGCAGACCCCTGTAACATTTACGTGGCAGAAGTATAGGCAGACCTCTGTAACATTTAAGTGGCAGCAGTATAGGCAGACCCTTGTAACATTTATGGAGCAGCAGTATAGGCAGACCCCTGTAACATTTGTGTAACAGCTGTATAGGCAAACCCCTGTAACATTTCAGTAGCAGCAGTATAGGCAGAGCCCAGTATTTGTAACATTTCAGTAGTAACAGTATAGACAGACCCCAGTAACATTTCTGTAGTAACAGTATAGGCAGACCCCTGTAACATTTGTGTTGCAGCAGTATAGGCAGACCCCTGTGACATTTCAGTAGCAGCAGTATAGGCAGAGCCCAGGATTAGTAACATTTCAGTAGTAACAGTATAGACAGACCCCAGTAACATTTCTGTAGTAACAGTATAGACAGAGCCGAGTAACATTTCTGTAGTAACAGTATAGGCAGACCCTAGTAACATTTATGTAGCAGCAGTATAGGCAGACCCCTGTAACATTTACGTGGCAGCAGTATAGGCAGACCCCTGCAACATTTCTGTAGCAGCAGTATAGGCAGACCCCTGTAACATTTCTGTCGCAGCAGTATAGGCAGACCCCTGTAACATTTATGTAGCAGAAGTATACGCAGACCCTTGTAACATTTCTGTAGTAACAGTATAGACAGAGCCGAGTAACATTTCTGTAGTAACAGCATAGACAGACCCCTGTAACATTTCTGTAGCAGAAGTATAGGCAGACCCCAGTAACATCCCTGTGGCAGCAGTATAGGCAGACCCCTGTAATATTTACGTTGCAGAAGTAGAGGCAGACCCCTGTAACATTTAAGTGGCAGCAATATAGGCAGACCCCAGTAACATCCTTGTGGCAGCAGTATAGGCAGACCCCTGTAAAATTTACGTGGCAGCAGTATAGGCAGACCCCAGTAACATTTTTGTAGCAGAAGTATACGCAGACCCCTATAACATTTCTCTAGTAACAGTATAGACAGATCCCAGTAACATTTCTGTAGCAGAAGTATAGGCTGACCCCTGTAACATTTACGTGGCAGCAGTATAGGCAGACCCCAGTAACATCCTTGTGGCAGCAGTATAAGCAGACCCCTTTAACATTTAAGTGGCAGCAGTATGGGCAGACCCCAGTAACACCTTGTGGCAGTAGTATAGGCAAACCCCTGTAAAATTTACGTGGCAGCAGTATAGGCAAACCCCTGTAACATTTTTGTAGTAGAAGTATACACACACCCCTGTAACATTTCTGTAGTAACAGTATAGACAGATCCCAGTAACATTTCTGTAGCAGAAGTATAGGCAGACCCCTGTAACATTTACTTGATAGCAGTATAGGCAGACCCCAGTAACATCCTTGTGGCAGCAGTGTAGGCAGACCCCTGTTACATTTAAGTGGCAGCAGTATAGGCAGACCCCAGTAACATCCTTGTGGCAGCAGTTGAGGCAGACCCCTGTAAAATTGACATTGCAGCAGTATAGGGAGACCCCTGTAACATTTACGTGGCAGCAGTATAGGCAGACCCCTGTAACATTTACGTGGCAGCAGTATAGGCAGACCCCTGTATTATTTACGTTGCAGAAGTATAGGCAGACCCCAGTAACATCCTTGTGGCAGCAGTATAGGCAGACCCCAGTAACATCCTTGTGGCAGCAGTATAGGCAGACCCCAGTAACATCCTTGTGGCAGCAGTATAGGCAGACCCCAGTAACATCCTTGTGGCAGCAGTATAGGTAGACCCCAGTAACATCCTTGTGGCAGCAGTATAGGCAGACCCCAGTAACATTCTTGTAGCAGCAGTATAGGCAGACCCCTGTAACATTTAAGTGGCAGCAGTATAGGCAGACCCCAGTAACATCCTTGTGGCAGCAGTATAGGCAGACCCCTGTAAAATTTACGTGGCAGCAGTATAGGCAGACCCCTGTAACATTTACATGGCAGCAGAATAGGCAGACCCCTGTAACATTTGAGTGGCAGCTGTATAGGCAGAGCCTGTAACATTTACGTGGCAGCAGTATAGGCAGACCCCTGTAACATTTAAGTGGCAGCAGTATAGGTAGACCCCTGTACCATCCTTGTGGCAGCAGTATAGGCAGACCCCTGTAAAATTTACGTGGCAGCAGTATAGGCAGACCCCTGTAACATTTACGTGGCAGAAGTATAGGCAGACCCCTGTAACATTTACGTGGCAGCAGTATCGGCAGACCCCTGTAACATTTACGTGGCAGAAGTATAGGCAGACCCCTGTAACATTTACGTGGCAGCAGTATCGGCAGACCCCTGTAACATCCTTGTGGCAGCGGTATAGTCAGACCCCAGTAACATCCTTGTGCCAGCAGTATAGGCAGACCCGAGTAACATCCTTGTGGAAGCAGTATAGGCAGACCCCTGTAACAATTAAGTGGCAGCAGTATAGGCAGACTGTAGTAACATCCTTATGGCAGCATTATAGGCAGACCCCCAGTAAATTACAGACGGTCAGAGCTAGCCGTAAGAAGGAGCTTTTATTTAAAGTTTTTTGAAAAAGAATACAGGCTATATAGCGTGTATATGACTTTCCCTCTATCGGTGGCTGTCGCCGCACACTGTGCGTGAAATTGACGGCAGACACAGATTGGTGTAAAAAATTATGGAATTATTGGCGTACAGTTGGAGGCTGACAGCGGTATTGTAACGCAAACTGAAGCCAGAAAGAAATTATATGGAAGGCTGCAAAAGGTCTGGCTCTGCAATAGTGATGCACCACAACTCCCAGCAGCCATGCAGTAAAATGCACACGGTCACAGGTAGCCCTAAGAAGGACCATTGGGGTTCTTATAAACAGGATTCTACACTACCACTGTCCCTGCCTCACCAGTACTGCCCCTATACTCTGTATAATTGACTACAGACTGAGGACGCTATGGTCTGCACAGCCCGAGATGAAAAAAAAAATTGTGCAAAACTGCTCCCAGCAGCCACAACAGTAATGCACACGGTCAGATGTGGCCCTAAGAAGGACCGTTGGGGTTCTTGAAGACGCTAACACTATCCCTGAATGAGCAGCAGCACCTTCTCTAATCTCTGCCAACGTGTGCCTGAGGCGAGCCACGGGCGGGACCGATTTAATTACTCAGCGGCCACTTGATCTCACCAGCACTCACTGCAGGGGGGTGGGATAGGGCTGGCACGTCACAGGAGGAAGTGGTAATGGCTTCCCTGCATTTCTATTGACCAAAAAATAGCGCTAACATTTCAGGGAAGGAAATGGAATTGACTCGAGTACCGCGTGGTACACCCTAATGCTTGAACGAGTGTGCTCGCTCATCTCTATTTAGTATGTCTTATTTTGTGTATTAGCGCAGACTCCCATGAGCGTAATGTAATCACGTATAACCTGCGAGATGCACATGCGCATAATATGCGGTGAATGGCTCCAATGAAAGTACATTGATCTCCATTGACACGTTTGCGTATTTACATTGCGCATAAGCGTTTAAAAAAGAAAGCCGCATGTTCTATGTTACCGCGCTTTACGCCCGATGGAGCCCTATTGTCCTCTATGGGCACGTAAAAAAGCTGTACATACGCAATCACGCTGCGTCGCAGAGTAACAGAGCGGGTAATTAAAAAATCCAGGAAGACTGCGAATGACAGCGTGCGGAGGAATTTGTTGCCATATGGCAATCGTTGCAGCAAAAGGCAGGTTTTTTGTGGCCTTAAAGAGATTGTCCGAGAAAACAGTTTTGTCTAAACAGAGTTCCCTCTGGCCACAAATAGCTGATATTCACCTCTGCCCGCTAGTCACCCGTCGGCATCTCTGGGTCATCGCATCGACGTAAGGTTTATAAGCAGCAGTCAGTCTGTGGCGCCCCCAGGGCTCTAGAATCAGGGTCTTATTGGGGTGGACTTAGAGTCAGTAGAAACACCGACTTATATATATGTGTCTGTGTGTACATATGAGTATATATATATATAGTAGGAGAGTTTAGAGATGTCCTATTACTAAATACAGAGTTTACAATTTAGTAAAGTTTCCTGTTCTGTAATTCTATTCCAGAAAGTATATTTAGGCTGGGTTCACACAGGGCGGATTTGCCGCGGAATTTCGCCGCGGCAAATCCCCCCGCGGCCGCTAATCTTGGCATTAGCCAGCCATGTGGACGAGATTTCTCAGAAATCTCGTCCACATGGGACGGCCAATCCGCTGCGGTAAGTCAGGCAGGAACCGCGGCTGCGGCGTTCAAATATGCAGCATGTCTATTTATCTTTTCTTTCCGCTGCGGCCGCGCTCTCCTCTATGGGAGCGCCGGCCACAGCGGAAGAGCAAGCGGCCGGGCCGCTTTAAAGCCGACGCGGGTTTTTCCACGGCGGTTCTCCCGGCGGAAATCTCGCGGTTTTTGCTGCGGACAAACCGCAAGATTTCCAACGGGAATCCACCCTGTGTGAAGCCAGCCTTAATGTTCCATCTAATAAAGCCGGACGCTCTCATCATAATGCAAAGGAACAGCCCAATGGTACAATTTTAACCCCTTAATGACACGGCCTATTTTGGCGTTGAGGACCAAACGATTTTTGGTATTTTTTCATCTCCATTTTTCAAAAGCCATAACTTTTTTTTTTCCCGTTTTTATCGGTACCATTTTTGGGTACATAGACTATATTATAAAACTTTTATTATTTTTTTATGATCGTAGGGAGAGAAAATGCATCAATTCTGCCATGGATTTTTTTTTTTTTTTTTTAAACGTTAATTATGCAGCATAAATGACACAATACATTTTTTTCGGCGGGTCGGTACAGTTACAACGATACCAAAATTCTTATTTTTCTTCAAGTTTTTCCACTTTTCCACAATAAAAACCCTTTTTTTTGGAAATTACTATTTTTTTCTAAACTTTTTTATTTTTCCATGCACGGTGCTCTGTGAGGGCTTATTTTTTGCGAGACGAGCTGTAGTTTTTATTGGTACCATTTTAGGGTACGCACGTTTTTTTAAACGCTTTTTGCCGTGCAGGATAATAAGCACGTTCAATGCATTGTACAAGTCGTTACAGATGCGTCAATACCAAATATGTTGGATTTTTAATTTTTTTATATTTTTTTATGCTAATATGAGAAAAAGCCTAAAAATAGTTTTTTTTTAAATTAATTTTTACATTTTTATTTTTTGTACTTTATTTTGCTCTTATTTTTACACCTTCTGTGTCCCTCTGAGGGACTTACACTGCAGCACTAATGATCGCTACGATAAGGCATGGCAGCATTTCTCTCCATAACGTAAGGGTATGTCTTTTTGCGAGAAGAACCCCGCTCCCATAACATACCCTTACGTCATAGGGTGGGAAGAGGTTAATATAGTAAATTTATCAACTACAGAACACGAGTCGTATAAGAAGGAATCGTAGTTTGGGAAAACTGACAGTCAGAGGTTTCTCTTACAGAGTCCACTGCCCAGGATGTCCCATAAAGGGGCTGCTGCAGCCAATCATACAGCTCAGTGCCCTGTTGTCACAGGGATTCCTCTGGTAGAAAATCTTATATCAGACAACACCTTAAAGACTTTACACTTTGCTCATCATTACGTGGGTAAGATTTAATGTTAATATTCTGTATTTACAGAACCACTGACAACTACGGGTATTCTGACAACTACTGCTGCTCCAATAACTACAGGAACACTGACAACTACTGGTGCTCCCACAACTACAGGAACACTGACAACTACTGCTGCTCCCAGAACTACAGGAACACTGACAACTACTGCTGCTCCAATAACTACAGGAACACTGACAACTACTGCTGCTCCCATAACTACAGGAACACTGACAACTACTGCTGCTCCTATAACTACAGGAACACTGACAACTACTGTTGCTCCCACAACTACAGGAAGACTGACAACTACTGCTGCTCCCACAACTACAGGAACACTGACAACTACTGCTGCTCCCATAACTACAGGAACACTGACAACTACTGTTGCTCCCACAACTACAGGAAGACTGACAACTACTGCTGCTCCCACAACTACAGGAACACTGACAACTACTGCTGCTCCCACAACTACAGGAACACTGACAACTACTGCTGCCCCCATAACTACAGGAACACTGACAACTACTGCTGCTCCCACAACTACAGGTACACTGACAACGACTGCTGCTCCCACAACTACAGGTACACTGACAACTACTGCTGCTCCCACAACTACAGGTACACTGACAACTACTGCTGCTCCCACAACTACAGGAATACTGACAACTACTGCTGCCCCCATAACTACAGGAACACTGACAACTACTGCTGCTCCCACAACTACAGGTACACTGACAACGACTGCTGCTCCCACAACTACAGGTAAACTGACAACTACTGCTGCTCCCACAACTACAGGAACACTGACAACTACTGCTGCTCCAATAACTACAGGAACACTGACAACTACTGCTGCTCCCACAACTACAGGTACACTGACAACTACTGCTGCCCCTATAACTACAGGAACACTGACAACTACTGCTGCTCCCATAACTACAGGTACACTGACAACTACTGCTGCTCCCACAACTACAGGTACACTGACAACTACTGCTGCTCCCACAACTACAGGTACACTGACAACTACTGCTGCTCCCACAACTACAGGTACACTGACAACTACTGCTGCTCCCACAACTACAGGAACACTGACAACTACTGCTGCTCCCACAACTACAGGAACACTGACAACTACTGCTGCCCCCATAACTACAGGAACACTGACAACTACTGCTGCTCCCACAACTACAGGTACACTGACAACGACTGCTGCTCCCACAACTACAGGTACACTGACAACTACTGCTGCTCCCACAACTACAGGAACACTGACAACTACTGCTGCTCCCATATCTACAGGAACACTGACAACTACTGCTGCTCCCACAACTACAGGTACACTGACAACTACTGCTGTTCCCACAACTACAGGAACACTGACAACTACTGCTGCCCCCAAAACTACAGGAACACTGACAACTACTGCTGCCCCCATAACTAGTGGTACACTGACAACTACTGCTGCTCCCACAACTACAGGAACACTGACAACTACTGCTGCCCCCATAACTAGTGGTACACTGACAACTACTGCTGCTCCCACAACTACAGGAACACTGACAACTACTGCTGCTCCCACAACTACAGGAACACTGACAACTACTGCTGCCCCCATAACTACAGGTACACTGACAACTACTGCTGCTCCCACAACTACAGGAACACTGACAACTACTGCTGCTCCCACAACTACAGGTACACTGACAACTACTGCTGCTCCCACAACTACAGGAACACTGACAACTACTGCTGCTCCCACAACTACAGGAACACTGACAACTACTGCTGCCCCCATAACTACAGGAACACTGACAACTACTGCTGCTCCCACAACTACAGGTACACTGACAACTACTGCTGCTCCCACAACTACAGGAACACTGACAACTACTGCTGCTCCCACAACTACAGGAACACTGACAACTACTGCTGCCCCCATAACTACAGGAACACTGACAACTACTGCTGCTCCCACAACTACAGGTACACTGACAACGACTGCTGCTCCCATAACTACTGGTACACTGACAACTACTGCTGCTCCCACAACTACAGGAACACTGACAACTACTGCTGCTCCCACAACTACAGGAACACTGACAACTACTGCTGCTCCCACAACTACAGGTACACTGACAACTACTGCTGATCCCACAACTACAGGAACACTGACAACTACTGCTGCTCCCACAACTACAGGTACACTGACAACTACTGCTGCTCCCACAACTACAGGTACACTGACAACTACTGCTGCTCCCACAACTACAGGAACACTGACAACTACTGCTGCCCCCATAACTACAGGAACACTGACAACTACTGCTGCTCCCACAACTACAGGAACACTGACAACTACTGCTGCCCCCATAACTACACGAACACTGACAACTACTGCTGCTCCCACAACTACAGGTACACTGACAACTACTGCTGCTCCCACAACTACAGGAACACTGACAACTACTGCTGCTCCCACAACTAAAGGAACACTGACAACTACTGCTGCCCCCATAACTACAGGAACACTGACAACTACTGCTGCTCCCACAACTACAGGTACACTGACAACTACTGCTGCTCCCACAACTACAGGTACACTGACAACTACTGCTGCTCCCACAACTACAGGAACACTGACAACTACTGCTGCTCCCACAACTACAGGGACACTGACAACTACTGCTGCTCCAGTAACTACAGGAACACTGACAACTACTGCTACTCCAGAAACTACAGGAACACTGACAACTACTGCTGCTCCCATAACTACAGGGACACTGACAACTACTGCTGCTCCCACAACTACAGGAACACTGACAACTACTGCTGCTCCCACAACTACAGGAACACTCACAACTACTGCTGCTCCCACAACTACAGGAACACTGACTACTACTGCTGCCCCCATAACTACAGGAACACTGACAACTACTGCTGCTCCCACAACTACAGGAACACTGACAACTACTGCTGCCCCCATAACTACAGGAACACTGACAACTACTGCTGCTCTCACAACTACAGGTACACTGACAACTACTGCTGCTCCCACAACTACAGGTACACTGACAACTACTGCTGCTCCCACAACTACAGGAACACTGACAACTACTGCTGCTCCCACAACTACAGGGACACTGACAACTACTGCTGCTCCCACAACTACAGGTACACTGACAACTACTGCTGCTCCCACAACTACAGGTACACTGACAACTACTGCTGCTCCCACAACTACAGGTACACTGACAACTACTGCTGCTCCCACAACTACAGGAACACTGACAACTACTGCTGCTCCAGTAACTACAGGAACACTGACAACTACTGCTGCTCCAGAAACTACAGGAACACTGACAACTACTGCTGCTCCCATAACTACAGGTACACTGACAACTACTGCTGCTCCCACAACTACAGGAACACTGACAACTACTGCTGCCCCCATAACTACAGGAACACTGACAACTACTGCTGCTCCCACAACTACAGGAACACTGACAACTACTGCTGCCCCCATAACTACACGAACACTGACAACTACTGCTGCTCCCACAACTACAGGTACACTGACAACTACTGCTGCTCCCACAACTACAGGAACACTGACAACTACTGCTGCTCCCACAACTACAGGAACACTGACAACTACTGCTGCCCCCATAACTACAGGAACACTGACAACTACTGCTGCTCCCACAACTACAGGTACACTGACAACTACTGCTGCTCCCACAACTACAGGTACACTGACAACTACTGCTGCTCCCACAACTACAGGAACACTGACAACTACTGCTGCTCCCACAACTACAGGGACACTGACAACTACTGCTGCTCCAGTAACTACAGGAACACTGACAACTACTGCTGCTCCTGAAACTACAGGAACACTGACAACTACTGCTGCTCCCATAACTACAGGGACACTGACAACTACTGCTGCCCCCATAACTACAGGTACACTGACAACTACTGCTGCTCCCACAACTACAGGAACACTGACAACTACTGCTGCTCCCATTACTACAGGAACACTGACAACTACTGCTGCTCCCACAACTACAGGAACACTGACAACTACTGCTGCCCCCATAACTACCGAAACACTGACAACTACTGCTGCTCCCACAACTACAGGTACACTGACAACTACTGCTGCTCCCACAACTACAGGAACACTGACAACTACTGCTGCTCCCACAACTACAGGAACACTGACTACTACTGCTGCCCCCATAACTACAGGAACACTGACAACTACTGCTGCTCCCACAACTACAGGTACACTGACAACTACTGCTGCTCCCACAACTACAGGAACACTGACAACTACTGCTGCCCCCATAACTACAGGAACACTGACAACTACTGCTGCTCCCACAACTACAGGGACACTGACAACTACTGCTGCTCCAGTAACTACAGGAACACTGACAACTACTGCTGCTCCAGAAACTACAGGAACACTGACAACTACTGCTGCTCCCACAACTACAGGTACACTGACAACTACTGCTGCTCCCACAACTACAGGAACACTGACAACTACTGCTGCTCCCACAACTACAGGAACACTGACTACTACTGCTGCCCCCATAACTACAGGGACACTGACAACTACTGCTGCCCCCATAACTACAGGTACACTGACAACTACTGCTGCTCCCACAACTACAGGAACACTGACAACTACTGCTGCTCCCATTACTACAGGAACACTGACAACTACTGCTGCTCCCACAACTACAGGAACACTGACAACTACTGCTGCCCCCATAACTACCGAAACACTGACAACTACTGCTGCTCCCACAACTACAGGTACACTGACAACTACTGCTGCTCCCACAACTACAGGAACACTGACAACTACTGCTGCTCCCACAACTACAGGAACACTGACTACTACTGCTGCTCCCACAACTACAGGTACACTGACAACTACTGCTGCTCCCACAACTACAGGTACACTGACAACTACTGCTGCTCCCACAACTACAGGTACACTGACAACTACTGCTGCTCCCACAACTACAGGAACACTGACAACTACTGCTGCTCCAGTAACTACAGGAACACTGACAACTACTGCTGCTCCAGAAACTACAGGAACACTGACAACTACTGCTGCTCCCATAACTACAGGGACACTGACAACTACTGCTGCCCCCATAACTACAGGAACACTGACAACTACTGCTGCTCCCACAACTACAGGAACACTGACAACTACTGCTGCCCCCATAACTACAGGAACACTGACAACTACTGCTGCTCCCACAACTACAGGTACACTGACAACTACTGCTGCTCCCACAACTACAGGAACACTGACAACTACTGCTGCCCCCATAACTACAGGAACACTGACAACTACTGCTGCCCCCATAACTAGAGGTACACTGACAACTACTGCTGCTCCCACAACTACAGGAACACTGACAACTAATGCTGCCCCCATAACTACCGGTACACTGACAACTACTGCTGCTCCCACAACTACAGGAACACTGACAACTACTGCTGCCCCCATAACTACAGGTACACTGACAACTGCTGCTGCTCCCACAACTACAGGAACACTAACAACTACTGCTGCCCCCATAACTACAGGTACACTGACAACTACTGCTGCTCCCACAACTACAGGTACACTGAGAACTACTGCTGCTCCCACAACTACAGGTACACTGACAACTACTGCTGCTCCCACAACTACAGGTACACTGACAACTACTGCTGCTCCCACAACTACAGGTACACTGACAACTACTGCTGCTCCCACAACTACAGGTACACTGACAACTACTGCTGATCCCACAACTACAGGAACACTGACAACTACTGCTGCTCCAGTAACTACAGGAACACTGACAACTACTGCTGCCCCCATAACTACAGGAACACTGACAACTACTGCTGCCCCCAAAACTACAGGTACACTGACAACTACTGCTGCTCCCACAACTACAGGAACACTGACAACTACTGCTGCTACCACAACTACAGGAACACTGACAACTACTGCTGCTCCCATAACTACAGGAACACTGACAACTACTGCTGCCCCCATAACTACAGGAACACTGACAACTACTGCTGCTCCCACAACTACAGGAACACTGACAACTACTGCTGCCCCCATAACTACAGGAACACTGACAACTACTGCTGCTCCCACAACTACAGGTACACTGAAAACTACTGCTGCTCCCACAACTACAGGAACACTGACAACTACTGCTGCCCCCATAACTACAGGTACACTGACAACTACTGCTGCTCCCACAACTACAGGTACACTGACAACTACTGCTGCTCCCACAACTACAGGAACACTGACAGCTACTGCTGCCCCCATAACTAGAGGTACACTGACAACTACTGCTGCTCCCACAACTACAGGAACACTGACAACTACTGCTGCCCCCATAACTACCGGTACACTGACAACTACTGCTGCTCCCACAACTACAGGAACACTGACAACTACTGCTGTCCCCATAACTACAGGTACACTGACAACTACTGCTGCTCCCACAACTACAGGAACACTGACAACTACTGCTGCCCCCATAACTACAGGTACACTGACAACTACTGCTGCTCCCACAACTACAGGTACACTGACAACTACTGCTGCTCCCACAACTACAGGTACACTGACAACTACTGCTGCTGCAATAACTACAGGGACACTGACAACTACTGCTGCTCCCACAACTACAGAAACACTGACAACTACTGCTGCTCCAACAACTACAGAAACACTGACAACTACTGCTGCTCCAGTAACTACAGAAACACTGACAACTACTGCTGCTCCAGTAACTACAGGAACACTGACAACTACTGCTGCTCCAATAACTACAGGGACACTGACAACTACTGCTGCTCCCATAACTACAGGAACACTGACAACTACTGCTTCTCCCACAACTACAGGTACACTGACAACTACTGCTGCTCCAGTAACTACAGGATCACCGACAACTACTGCTGCCCCCACAACTACAGGAACACTGACAACTACTGCTGCTGCAATAACTACAGGGACACTGACAACTACTGCTGCTCCCATAACTACAGGAACACTGACAACTACTGCTTCTCCCACAACTACAGGAACACTGTCAACTACTGCTGCTCCCACAACTACAGGAACACTGACAACTACTGCTGCCCCCATAACTACAGGTACACTGACAACTACTGCTGCTCCAGTAACTACAGGAACACTGACAACTACTGATGCTCCAGTAACTACAGGAACACTGACAACTTCTGCTGCTCCAACAACTACAGGAACACTGACAACTACTGCTGCTCCAGTAACTACAGGAACACTGACAACTACTGCTGCTCCAGTAACTACAGGAACACTGACAACTACTGCTGCTCCCACAACTACAGGAACACCGACAACTACTGCTGCTCCCACAACTACAGGAACCCCATCAGTCATGTATGTAGGGTTTAACTTCACGATTCTGAACTCGCAGTACAATGAGCGTCTTTCACGTCCCGAAGATCCCGATTATGTTTCGCTGAAGAACAAGATTGAAGAATTGGTGAGTCTGCAGTCTGCAGGATATCAGGCCTCACTTATCAAAACTCTTTAAGGGTTTGTTCAGATTTGGTGGAAATGCTGTGGAGTTTCCAGAACAGAGCATTCCACTGCAAGCTCCGCAGTATTTCCACATCAGCCCATCAGTCCTTCTTGTGGGTTTGGGTAATGTAAGCTATATATAATATACAGGCACATTACATTATATACGGGGGTTGGACTGTCCTGCGGGGTGTGATGTGACTGATCTCCTGCTATGTTCCTCCTGCAGGCCCTCTCGGTGATCAGGAGGAGTTACCCCTTCTGTCTATTTGTGATAACAATCTCATTCAGGTAAGTGTTGTTTATAGTGATGATTATATATAATAGTGCATGAAATATGGGAAGAACCTGGAGGACGAGGATCCCGACAGGAGCTGCTTACAGGATCCTCCAATCACCACACAAGCGGCACGTTCTACTGTTAATGAGCTTTTCTGATCCTCAAATATTATATTCTGCCGCTATTAAGTAATCTGGGAAGTTTGATGAATCATAAATGAGTCCAATGTTGTTTCTTTCCCACAGCGAAGGCTCAGTGAAAGTTCAAAATGCCGCTGCGTTCCCAAATAGCTCAGTGGCGCCTTCTAGTGATCAACTGCAGAGTGCATTTCTAGGGACGGTCAGAGAAGACGGAGGGATGATGGGAGACTTGCAGTTGTTTGCTTTCAACACCACGACGGCAGGTGAGACATGAGGATTCATCGGCTCCAGAGCTACAAGGTCTAATATGAAGGGAGCAGCGAACGCCAGAACGTTAGCGGTTTATTTATGGTTTAGTATTAGAGATGAGCGAGCACCAAAATGCTCGGGTGCTCGTTGCTCGAGTCGAACTTTCCGCGATGCTCGAGGGTTCGTTTCGCGTAACGAACCCCATTGAAGTCAATAGGCGACCCGAGCATTTTTGTATATCACCGATGCTCGCTAACGTTTTCATTTGCGCAAATCTGCGAAACCTACGAAAGTGATGGAAACGCCACAGAAACGGATAGGGCAGGGCAGGGGCAACATGCTGGGCTGCATCTCAGGTTCCCAGGTCCCACTATTAAGCCACAATAGCGGCAAGAGTGGGCCCCCCCCCCCTCCCAATAATTTTTACTTCGGACAAACCCTCATTAGCAAGGCACACCTTAGCTAAAAGCACCACACTACCTCCAACAAAGCACAATCACTGCCTGCGGGACATTCCGCTGCCACTTCTCCTGGGTTACATGCTGCCCAACCCCCCCTCCCCCCCCCCCCACGACCCAGTGTCCACAGCGCACACCAAAGTGTCCCTGCGTAGCCTTCAGCTGCCCTCATGCCACACGCTGGCCTCATAGCCACACCACCCCCATGTATATTTATAAGTGCGTCTGCCATGAGGAGGAACTGGGGGCACACACTGCAGAGGGTTGGCAGGGCCAGGCAGCGACCCTCTTTAAAGGGGGGGGGGGGGGCGATAGCCCACAATGCTGTTGAGAATCGATGAGAAATTGACATTCGATCTTCCTTCCAATCCTGTGCCACCTCCGTCAGGAGCTGCAAACGTGGTCATAAAGGGGACTCAGGTGCCAGCCCAGCACTTCTACACATCCCCACAATGCAGCAATACTCGGTGTGGGAAGTATGTGAGCGGGCCCTGGGTCAGCCTCTGTCCCAGCAAACACCTTGTGTGGCCCAAGGTGCTGCGGGTGACATAGCAATGGGGAATCCATGTGCCCACACACTACTCATTCTGTTTGGGTGTCGGATACCTCATCGACAACGCAAGGGGTAAATCATCTGCACTCTGCACCCTGCAGTGTTTTGGGGACAGACAGGTTAAACACCTCTATGGGAAGTCTGTGTGCACCCACAGCATGGGTGGGTCCAAGGAACTTAAAGGCAGTACACATAAAGAAAATCAGAGTGCCCAAACATGGCAGATTTTCACTGCACCAAGGACATAGGCCTCTGCACAAACCCTCAGCAATCGCGGGCATAGAGCGGACTCCGATGCTAGCGTAGCTGCGAACGTCTCATTAGTGCTGTATCGCTCCTCTTGTTTGTCCCATTGCAGTGCCCCGGATAGCTGTGGTAACGTGAGAGAAAATACATGTTGGCTTCGGCCCACACTCCATGCCCTAGTCAGTCTGTTTTTTTTTTTATAGTGCCAGGCAGGTACAACACCGCTATGGGAAGTCTGTGTAAACCCACAGCATGGGTGGGTCCCAGGAAAGCACAGACGGTACATAAAGAAATCCTATTGCAGTGCCCCGGATAGCTGTGGTAACGTGAGAGAAAATACATATTGGCCTCGGCCACAATCCATGCCCTAGTCAGTCTGGGTTTTTTGGGGGGCCAGATAGGTAGAACACCGCGATGGGAAGACTTAGTGCACCCATAGTATACACAGACCCCTGTAATATTCCTGTAGCAAAGGTATAAGCTGACCCCAATAACAGTTATGTTGCAGAAGTCTAGGGAGACCCCAGTAACATTTCTGCAGTAACAGTATAGACAAACCCCAGTAACATTTCATTAGCAGAAGTATAGGCAGACCCCTGTAACATTTCGGTAGCAGTAGTATAGGCAGACCCCCTGTAACATTTACGTGCCAGAAGTATAGGCAGACCCCAGTAACATTTTAGTAGCAGAAGTATACGCAGACCCCCTAGTAACATTTATGTAGCAGCAGTACTGGCAGACCCCTGTAACATTTCTGTAGCAGCAGTATAGGCAGACCCCTGTAACATTTGTGTAGCAGCAATATAGGCAGACCCCTGTAACATTTACGTATCAGCAGTATAGGCAGACCCCTGTAACATTTCAGTAGCAGACGTATAGGCAGACCCCTGTAACATTTGTGTAGCAGCAGTATAGGCAGACCCCTGTAACATTTCAGTAGCAGCAGTATAGGCAGAGCCCAGTATTTGTAACATTTCAGTAGTAACAATATAGACAGACCCCACTAACATTTCTGTAGTAAGAGTATAGGCAGACTCCTGTAACATTTGTGTTGCAGCAGTATAGGCAGACCCCTGTAACATTTCAGTAGCAGGAGTATAGGCAGACCCCTGTAACATTTCAGTAGCAGCAGTATAGGCAGAGCCCAGTATTAGTAACATTAGGTAGTAACAGTATAGACAGACCCCAGTAACATTTCTGTAGTAACAGTATAGACAGAGCCAAGTAACATTTCTGTAGTAAGAGTATAGGCAGACCTTAGTAACATTTATGTAGCAGCAGTATATGCAGACCCCTGTAACATTTACGTGGCAGCAGTATAGGCAGACCCCTGCAACATTTGTGTAGCAGCAGTATTGGCAGACCCTTGTAACATTTGTGTAGCAGCAGTATAGGCAGACCCCTGTAACATTTCTGTAGCAGCAGTATAAGCTGACCCATGTAACATTTATGTAGCAGAAGTATAGGCAGACCCCAGTAACATCCTTGTGGCAGCAGTATAGGCAGACCACTGTAATATTTACGTGGCAGAAGTAGAGGCAGACCCCTGTAACATTTAAGTGGCAGCAGTATAGGCAGACCCCAGTAACATCTTTGTGGCAGCAGTATAGGCAGACCCCTGTAAAATTTACATAGCAGAAGTATGTGCAGACCCCAGTAACATTTTTGTAGCAGAAGTATACGCAGACCCCTGTAACATTTCTGTAGTAACAGTATAGACAGATCCCAGTAACATTTTTGTAGCAGCAGTATAGGCAGACCCCTGTAACATTTACGTGGCAGCAGTATAGGCAGACCCCTGTAACATCCTTGTGGCAGCAGTATAGGCAGACCCCTGTAACATTTAAGTGGCAGCACTATAGGCAGACCTCAGTAACACCTTGTGGCAGTAATATAGGCAAACCCCTGTAAAATTTACGTGGCAGCATTATAGGCAGACCCCAGTAACATTTTTGTAGCAGAAGTATACGCAGACCCCTGTAACATTTCTGTAGTAACAGTATTGACAGACCCCAGTAACATTTCATTAGCAGAAGTATAGGCAGACCCCTGTAACATTTTTGTAGCAGAAGTATAGGCAGACCCCTATAACATTTACGTGCCAGAAGTATAGGCAGACCCCAGTAACATTTTAGTAGCAGAAGTATACTCAGACCCCCTAGTAACATTTATGTAGCAGCAGTACTGGCAGACCCCTGTAACATTTCTGTAGCAGCAGTATAGGCAGACCCCTGTAACATTTGTGTAGCAGCAGTATAGGCAGACCCCTGTAACATTTACGTAGCAGCAGTATAGGCAGACCCCTGTAACATTTCAGTAGCAGAAGTATAGGCAGACCCCTGTAACATTTGTGTAGCAGCAGTATAGGCAGACCCCTGTGACATTTCAGTAGCAGCAGTATAGGCAGAGCCCAGTATTTGTAACATTTCAGTAGTAACAATATAGACAGACCCCAGTAACATTTCTGTAGTAACAGTATAGGCAGACCCCTGTAACATTTGTGTTGCAGCAGTATAGGCAGACCCCTGTAACATTTCAGTAGCAGCCGTATAGGCAGAGCCCAGTATTAGTAATATTTCAGTAGTAACAGTATAGACAGACCCCAGTAACATTTCTGTAGTAACAGTATAGACAGAGCCGAATAACATTTCTGTAGTAATAGTATAGGCAGACCCCTGTAACATTTCAGTAGCAGGAGTATAGGCAGACCCCTGTAACATTTCAGTAGCAGCCGTATAGGCAGAGCCCAGTATTAGTAATATTTCAGTAGTAACAGTATAGACAGACCCCAGTAACATTTCTGTAGTAACAGTATAGACAGAGCCGAATAACATTTCTGTAGTAACAGTATAGGCAGACCCCAGTAACATTTATGTAGCAACAGTATAGGCAGACCCCTGTAACATTTACGTGGCAGCAGTATAGGCAGACCCCTGCAACATTTCTGTAGCAGCAGTATCGACAGACCCTTGTAACATTTGTGTAGCAGCAGTATAGGCAGACCCCTGTAACATTTCTGTAGCAGCAGTATAAGCAGACCCCTGTAATATTTATGTAGCAAAAGTATAGGCAGACCCCAGTAACATCTTGGTGGTAGCAGTATAGGCAGACCCCTTTAACATTTACGTGGCAGCAGTATAAGCAGACCCCTGTAACATTTATGTAGCAGAAGTATAGGCAGACCCCAGTAACATCCTTGTAGCAGAAGTATAGGCAGACCCCTGTAACATTTACGTGGCAGAAGTATAGGCAGACCTCTGTAACATTTTAGTGGCAGCAGTATAGGCAGACCCTTGTAACATTTATGGAGCAGCAGTATAGGCAGACCCCTGTAACATTTGTATAACAGCTGTATAGGCAAACCCCTGTAACATTTCAGTAGCAGCAGTATAGGCAGAGCCCAGTATTTGTAACATTTCAGTAGTAACAGTATAGACAGACCCCAGTAACATTTCTGTAGTAACAGTATAGGCAGATCCCTGTAACATTTGTGTTGCAGCAGTATAGGCAGACCCCTGTGACATTTCAGTAGCAGCAGTATAGGCAGAGCCCAGTATTAGTAACATTTCAGTAGTAACAGTATAGACAGACCCCAGTAACATTTCTGTAGTAACAGTATAGACAGAGCCGAGTAACATTTCTGTAGTAACAGTATAGGCAGACCCTAGTAACATTTATGTAGCAGCAGTATAGGCAGACCCCTGTAACATTTACGTGGCAGCAGTATAGGCAGACCCCTGCAACATTTCTGTAGCAGCAGTATAGGCAGACCCCTGTAACATTTGTGTAGCAGCAGTATAGGCAGACCCCTGTAACATTTCTGTAGCAGCAATATAAGCAGACCCCTGTAACATTTATGTAGCAGACGTACAGGCAGACCCCAGTACTATTTCTGTAGAAGTAAGGGCAGACCCCAGTAACATTTCTGTCGCAGCAGTATAAGCAGACCCCTGTAACATTTATGTAGCAGAAGCATAAGCAGACCCCAGTACCATTTTTGTAGCAGAAGTATACGCAGACCCTTGTAACATTTCTGTAGTAACAGCATAGACAGACCCCTGTAACATTTCTGTAGCAGAAGTATAGGCAGACCCCAGTAACATCCTTGTGGCAGCAGTATAGGCAGACCCCTGTAATATTTACGTTGCAGAAGTAGAGGCAGACCCCTGTAACATTTAAGTGGCAGCAATATAGACAGACCCCAGTAACATGCTTGTGGCAGCAGTATAGGCAGACCCCTGTAAAATTTACGTGGCAGCAGTATAGGCAGACCCCAGTAACATTTTTGTAGCAGAAGTATACGCAGACCCCTATAACATTTCTCTAGTAACAGTATAGACAGATCCCAGTAACATTTCTGTAGCAGAAGTATAGGCAGACCCCTGTAACATTTACGTGGCAGCAGTATAGACAGACCCCAGTAACATCCTTGTGGCAGCAGTATAAGCAGACCCCTGTAACATTTAAGTGGCAGCAGTATGGGCAGACCCCAGTAACACCTTGTGGCAGTAGTATAGGCAAACCCCTGTAAAATTTACGTGGCAGCAGTATAGGCAGACCCCTGTAACATTTTTGTAGTAGAAATATACACACACCCCTGTAACATTTCTGTAGTAACAGTATAGACAGATCCCAGTAACATTTCTGTAGCAGAAGTATAGGCAGACCCCTGTAACATTTACTTGATAGCAGTATAGGCAGAGCCCAGTAACATCCTTGTGGCAGCAGTGTAGGCAGACCCCTGTTACATTTAAGTGGCAGCAGTATAGGCAGACCCCAGTAACATCCTTGTGGCAGCAGTTGAGGCAGACCCCTGTAAAATTGACATGGCAGCAGTATAGGGAGACCCCTGTGACATTTACGTGGCAGCAGTATAGGCAGACCCCTGTAACATTTACGTGGCAGCAGTATAGGCAGACCCCTGTATTATTTACGTTGCAGAAGTATAGGCAGACCCCAGTAACATCCTTGTGGCAGCAGTATAGCCAGACCCCAGTAACATCCTTGTGGCAGCAGTATAGGCAGACCCCAGTAACATCCTTGTGGCAGCAGTATAGGTAGACCCCAATAACATCCTTGTGGCAGCAGTATAGGTAGACCCCAGTAACATCCTTGTGGCAGCAGTATAGGCAGACCCCAGTAACATCCTTGTGGCAGCAGTATAGGCAGACCCCTGTAAAATTTACGTGGCAGCAGTATAGGCAGACCCCTTTAACATTTACGTGGCAGCAGTATAGTCAGACCCCTGTAACATTTGCGTGGCAGCAGTATAGGCAGACCCTGTAACATTTACGTGGCAGCAGTATAGGCAGACCCCTGTAACATTTAAGTGGCAGCAGTATAGGTAGACCCCTGTACCATCCTTGTGGCAGCAGTATAGGCAGACCCCTGTAAAATTTACGTGGCAGCAGTATAGGCAGACCCCTGTAACATTTACGTGGCAGAAGTATAGGCAGACCCCTGTAACATTTACGTGGCAGCAGTATCGGCAGACCCCTGTAACATCCTTGTGGCAGCGGTATAGTCAGACCCCAGTAACATCCTTGTGCCAGCAGTATAGGCAGACCCGAGTAACATCCTTGTGGAAGCAGTATAGGCAGACCCCTGTAACAATTAAGTGGCAGCAGTATAGGCAGACTGTAGTAACATCCTTATGGCAGCATTATAGGCAGACCCCCAGTAAATTACAGACGGTCAGAGCTAGCCGTAAGAAGGAGCTTTTATTTAAAGTTTTTTGAAAAATACAGGCTATATAGCGTGTATATGACTTTCCCTCTATCAGTGGCTGTCGCCGCACACTGTGCGTTAAATTGATGGCAGACACAGATTGGTGTAAAAAATTATGGAATTATTGGCGTACAGTTGGAGGCTGACAGCGGTATTGTAACGCAAACTGAAGCCAGAAAGAAATTATATGGAAGGCTGCAAAAGGTCTGGCTCTGCAATAGTGATGCACCACAACTCCCAGCAGCCATGCAGTAAAATGCACACGGTCACAGGTAGCCCTAAGAAGGACCATTGGGGTTCTTATAAACAGGATTCTACACTACCACTGTCCCTGCCTCACCAGTACTGCCCCTATACTCTGTATAATTGACTACAGACTGAGGACGCTATGGTCTGCACAGCCCGAGATGAAAAAAAAAATTGTGCAAAACTGCTCCCAGCAGCCACAACAGTAATGCACACGGTCAGATGTGGCCCTAAGAAGGACCGTTGGGGTTCTTGAAGACGCTAACACTATCCCTGAATGAGCAGCAGCACCTTCTCTAATCTCTGCCAACGTGTGCCTGAGGCGAGCCGCGGGCGGGACCGATTTAATTACTCGGCGGCCACTTGATCTCACCAGCACTCACTGCAGGGGGGTGGGATAGGGCTGGCACGTCACAGGAGGAAGTGGTAATGGCTTCCCTGCATTTCTATTGACCAAAAAATAGCGCTAACATTTCAGGGAAGGAAATGGAATTGACTCGAGTACCGCGTGGTACACCCTAATGCTTGAACGAGTGTGCTCGCTCATCTCTATTTAGTATGTCTTATTTTGTGTATTAGCGCAGACTCCCATGAGCGTAATGTAATCACGTATAACCTGCGAGATGCACATGCGCATAATATGCGGTGAATGGCTCCAATGAAAGTACATTGATCTCCATTGATCCGTTTGCGTATTTACATTGCGCACAAGCGTTTAAAAAAGAAAGCCGCATGTTCTATGTTACCGCGCTTTACGCCCGATGGAGCCCTATTGTCCTCTATGGGCACGTAAAAAAGCTGTACATACGCAATCACGCTGCGTCGCAGAGTAACAGAGCGGGTAATTAAAAAATCCAGGAAGACTGCGAATGACAGCATGCGGAGGAATTTGTTGCCATATGGCAATCGTTGCAGCAAAAGGCAGGTTTTTTGTGGCCTTAAAGAGATTGTCCGAGAAAACAGTTTTGTCTAAACAGAGTTCCCTCTGGCCACAAATAGCTGATATTCACCTCTGCCCGCTAGTCACCCGTCGGCATCTCTGGGTCATCGCATCGACGTAAGGTTTATAAGCAGCAGTCAGTCTGTGGCGCCCCCAGGGCTCTAGAGTCAGGGTCTTATTGGGGTGGACTTAGAGTCAGTAGAAACACCGACTTATATATGTGTCTGTGTGTACATATGAGTATATATATATATAGTAGGAGAGTTTAGAGATGTCCTATTACTAAATACAGAGTTTACAATTTAGTAAAGTTTCCTGTTCTGTAATTCTATTCCAGAAAGTATATTTAGGCTGGGTTCACACAGGGCGGATTTGCCGCGGAATTTCGCCGCGGCAAATCCCCCCGCGGCCGCTAATCTTGGCATTAGCCAGCCATGTGGACGAGATTTCTCAGAAATCTCGTCCACATGGGACGGCCAATCCGCTGCGGTAAGTCAGGCAGGAACCGCGGCTGCGGCGTTCAAATATGCAGCATGTCTATTTATCTTTTCTTTCCGCTGCGGCCGCGCTCTCCTCTATGGGAGCGCCAGCCGCAGCGGAAGAGCAAGCGGCCGGGCCGCTTTAAAGCCGCCGCGGGTTTTTCCACGGCGGTTCTCCCGGCGGAAATCTCGCGGTTTTTGCTGCGGACAAACCGCAAGATTTCCAACGGGAATCCACCCTGTGTGAAGCCAGCCTTAATGTTCCATCTAATAAAGCTGGACGCTCTCATCATAATGCAAAGGAACAGCCCAATGGTACAATTTTAACCCCTTAATGACACGCCTATTTTGGCGTTGAGGACCAAACGATTTTTGGTATTTTTTCATCTCCATTTTTCAAAAGCCATAACTTTTTTTTTTCCCGTTTTTATCGGTACCATTTTTGGGTACATAGACTGTATTGTAAAACTTTTATTATTTTTTTTATGATCGTAGAGAGAGAAAACGCATCAATTCTGCCATGGATTTTTTATTTTTTTTTTAAACGTTAATTATGCAGCATAAATGACACAATACATTTTTTTCGGTGGGTCGGTACAGTTACAACGATACCAAAATTCTTATTTTTCTTCAAGTTTTTCCACTTTTCCACAATAAAAACCCTTTTTTTTGGAAATTACTATTTTTTTCTAAACTTTTTTATTTTTCCATGCACGGGGCTCTGTGAGGGCTTATTTTTTGCGAGACGAGCTGTAGTTTTTATTGGTACCATTTTAGGGTATGCACGTTTTTTTTATCACTTTTATTGCATTTTTTTGGAGGCGAAATGCTCAAAATTAGCATTTTGCCTCAGTTTTGTAGCATTTTTTTAAACGCTTTTTGCCGTGCAGGATAATAAGCACGTTCAATGCATTCTACAAGTCGTTACAGATGCGTCAATACCAAATATGTTGGATTTTTAATTTTTTTATATTTTTTTATGCTAATATGAGAAAAAGCCTAAAAATAGGTTTTTTTTAAATTTCTTTTTACATTTTTATTTTTTGTACTTTATTTTGCTCTTATTTTTACACCTTCTGTGTCCCTCTGAGGGACTTACACTGCAGCACTAATGATCGCTACGATAAGGCATGGCAGCATTTCTCTCCATAACGTAAGGGTATGTCTTTTTGTGGGAAGAACCCCGCTCCCATAACATACCCTTACGTCATAGGGTGGGAAGAGGTTAATATAGTAAATTTATCAACTAAAGAACACGAGTCGTATAAGAAGGAATCGTAGTTTGGGAAAACTGACAGTCAGAGGTTTCTCTTACAGAGTCCACTGCCCAGTATGTCCCATAAACGGGCTGCTGCAGCCAATCATACAGCTCAGTGCCCTGTTGTCACAGGGATTCCTCTGGCAGAAAAACTTATATCAGAAAACCCCTTAAAGACTTTACACTTTACTCATCATTACGTGGGTAAGATTTAATGTTAATATTCTGTATTTACAGAACCACTGACAACTACGGGAACTCTGACAACTACTGCTGCTCCAATAACTACAGGAACACTGACAACTACTGCTGCTCCCATAACTACAGGAACACTGACAACTACTGCTGCTCCAATAACTACAGGAACACTGACAACTACTGCTGCTCCCATAACTACAGGAACACTGACAACTACTGCTGCTCCAGTAACTACAGGAACACTGACAACTACTGCTGCTCCAGTAACTACAGGAACACTGACAACTACTGCTGCTCCTATAACTACAGAAACACTGACATCTACTGCTGCTCCAGTAACTACAGGAACACTGACAACTACTGCTGTTCCCATAACTACAGGAACACTGACAACTACTGCTGCTCCAACAACTACAGGAACACTGACAACTACTGCTGCTCCCACAACTACAGAAACACTGACAACTACTGCTGCTCCAATAACTACAGGAACACTGACAACTACTGCTGCTCCAATAACTACAGGAACACTGACAACTACTGCTGCTCCAATAACTACAGGAACACTGACAACTACCGCTGCTCCCACAACTACAGAAACACTGACAACTACTGCTGCTTCAGTAACTACAGAAACACTGACAACTACTGCTGCTCCCATAACTACAGGAATACTGACAACTACTGCTGCTCCCATAACTACAGGATCACTGACAACTACTGCTGCTCCAGTAACTACAGGAACACTGACAACTACTGCAGCTCCCACAACTACAGGAACACTGACAACTACTGCTGCTTCAGTAACTACAGGAACACCGACAACTACTGCTGCTCCAGTAACTACAGGAACACTGACAACTACTGCTGCTCCCACAACTACAGGAACACTGACAACTACTGCTGCTGCAATAACTACAGGAACACTGACAACTACTGCTGCTCCCACAACTACAGAGACACTGACAACTACTGCTGCTCCAGTAACTACAGAAACACTGACAACTACTGCTGCTCCAGTAACTACAGGAACACTGACAACTACTGCTGCTCCAACAACTACAGAAACACTGACAACTACTGCTGCACCCGTAACTACAGGAACACTGACAACTACTTCTGCTTCCGTAACTACAGGAACACTGACAACTACTGCTGCTCCCACAACTACAGGAACACTGACAACTACTGCTGCTCCCATAACTACAGGAACACTGACAACTACTGCTGCACCCGTAACTACAGGAACACTGACAACTACTGCTGCTTCAGTAACTACAGAAACACTGACAACTACTGCTGCTCCCACAACTACAGGAACACTGACAACTACTGCTGCTCCAATAACTACAGAAACACTGACAACTACTGCTGCTCCAGTAACTACAGGAACACTGACAACTACTGCTGCTCCAGTAACTACAGCAACACTGACAACTACTGCTGCTGCAATAACTACAGAGACACTGACAACTACTGCTGCTCCAGTAACTACAGAAACACTGACAACTACTGCTGCTCCAGCAACTACAGGAACACTGACAACTACTGCTGCTCCCGTAACTACAGAGACACTGACAACTACTGCTGCTCCCATAACTACAGGAGCACTGACAACTACTGCTGCTCCCATAACTACAGGAACACTGACAACTACTGCTGCTGCAATAACTACAGAGACACTGACAACTACTGCTGCTCCAGTAACTACAGGAACACTGACAACTACTGCTGCTCCCGTAACTACAGAAACACTGACAACTACTGCTGCTCCAGTAACTACAGGAACACTGACAACTACTGCTGCTCCCACGACTACAGGAACACTGACAACTACTGCTGCTCCAGTAACTACAGAGACACTGACAACTACTGCTGCTCCCATAACTACAGGTACACTGACAACTACTGCTGCTCCTATAACTACAGGAACACTGACAACTACTGCTGCTCCCATAACTACAGAAACACTGACAACTACTGCTGCTCCCATAACTACAGGTACACTGACAACTACTGCTGCTCCAGTAACTACAGAAACACTGACAACTACTGCTGCTCCTGTAACTACAGGCACACTGACAACTACTGCTGCTCCAATAAATACAGGAACACTGACAACTACTGCTGCTCCCATAACTACAGGAACACTGACAACTACTTCTGCTTCCGTAACTACAGGAACACTGACAACTACTGCTGCACCCGTAACTACAGGAACACTGACAACTACTGCTGCTTCAGTAACTACAGAAACACTGACAACTACTGCTGCTCCCACAACTACAGGAACACTGACAACTACTGCTGCTCCAATAACTACAGAAACACTGACAACTACTGCTGCTCCAGTAACTACAGGAACACTGACAACTACTGCTGCTCCAATAACTACAGGAACACTGACAACTACTGCTGCTCCCACAACTACAGGAACACTGACAACTACTGCTGCTCCAGTAACTACAGCAACACTGACAACTACTGCTGCTGCAATAACTACAGAGACACTGACAACTACTGCTGCTCCAGTAACTACAGAAACACTGACAACTACTGCTGCTCCAGCAACTACAGGAACACTGACAACTACTGCTGCTCCAGTAACTACAGAGACACTGACAACTACTGCTGCTCCCATAACTACAGGTACACTGACAACTACTTCTGCTTCCGTAACTACAGGAACACTGACAACTACTGCTGCTCCCATAACTACAGAAACACTGACAACTACTGCTGCTCCCATAACTACAGGTACACTGACAACTACTGCTGCTCCAGTAACTACAGAAACACTGACAACTACTGCTGCTCCTGTAACTACAGGCACACTGACAACTACTGCTGCTCCAATAAATACAGGAACACTGACAACTACTGCTGCTCCCATAACTACAGGAACACTGACAACTACTTCTGCTTCCGTAACTACAGGAACACTGACAACTACTGCTGCACCCGTAACTACAGGAACACTGACAACTACTGCTGCTTCAGTAACTACAGAAACACTGACAACTACTGCTGCTCCCACAACTACAGGAACACTGACAACTACTGCTGCTCCAATAACTACAGAAACACTGACAACTACTGCTGCTCCAGTAACTACAGGAACACTGACAACTACTGCTGCTCCAGTAACTACAGCAACACTGACAACTACTGCTGCTGCAATAACTACAGAGACACTGACAACTACTGCTGCTCCAGTAACTACAGAAACACTGACAACTACTGCTGCTCCAGCAACTACAGGAACATTGACAACTACTGCTGCTCCAGTAACTACAGAGACACTGACAACTACTGCTGCTCCCATAACTACAGGAGCACTGACAACTACTGCTGCTCCCATAACTACAGGAACACTGACAACTACTGCTGCTCCCATAACTACAGGAACACTGACAACTACTGCTGCACCCGTAACTACAGGAACACTGACAACTACTGCCGCTCCCATAACTACAGAAACACTGACAACTACTGCTGCTCCTGCAACTACAGGAACACTGACAACTACTGCTGCTCCCACCACTACAGGAACACTGACAACTACTGCTGCTCCTATAACTACAGGAACACTGACAACTACTGCTGCACCAGTAACTACAGGAACACTGACAACTACTGCTGCTCCCATAACTACAGGAACACTGACAACTACTGCTGCTCCCACAACTACAGGAACACTGACAACTACTGCTGCTCCAGTAACTACAGGAACACTGACAACTACTGCTGCTCCCACAACTACAGGGACACTGACAACTACTGCTGCTCCCATAACTACAGGAACACTGACAACTACTGCTGCTCCCACAACTACAGGAACACTGACAACTACTGCTGCTCCAGTAACTACAGGAACACTGACAACTACTGCTGCTCCAATATCTACAGGAACACTGACAACTACTGCTGCTCCAGTAACTACAGGAACACTGACAACTACTGCTGCTCCAGTAACTACAGGAACACTGACAACTACTGCTGCTCCCATAACTACAGAAACACTGACAACTACTGCTGCTCCAGTAACTACAGGAACACTGACAACTACTGCTGCTCCCATAACTACAGAGACACTGACAACTACTGCTGCTCCCATAACTACAGAGTCACCATCTGTTACTAACGTCCCCTTCATGTTTACCATTTGGAATATGCCTTATGATGAGAGACTTTCACAGCCAAATAATGAATATTACATTACGTTCAAAAATCAGGTCCAGGCCATTGTGAGTATACAGTTGTAGTGATATCACCTGACTATTAGATATAAGTACATATCACCCCTTTTGGTGGTTTGGGTACTGTAACCTATACATATTATACAGGTACATTACATTATATACGGGGGTTGGTCTGCACTGCGGGGTGTGATGTCACTGATCTCCTGTTATGTTCCTCCTGCAGGCCCTCCTGGTGATCAGGAGGAGTTTCCCCTCCTGTCTACTTGTGATAACAATCTCATTCAGGTAAGTGTTGTTTATAGTGACGATTATATATAATAGTATATGAAACAGGAGCGGAACCTGGAGGACGAGGAGCTGAATAGACACGCAGGAGCTGATTGTAGGATCCTCCATTCATAAAACAGGCAACAAGTTCCCTTCTAAGCAGGGGCATAACTATAGGGGTTGCACCTGGGCCCAGGAGCATTAGGGGGCCCATAAAACCTCTCTTCTCCATATAGGGAGCCCAGTTCTATCAATAAAGCATTATAGTTGGGGGCCCTGTTACAAGTTTTGCATTGGGGCCCAGGAGCTTCAAGTTACGCCTCTGTATATATGCCAGATCATCAGACAAAAATGCCTTTTTGAAGCCGTCTGTCTGAGATTTCCATGAAGTTGGGTCAGACAATAAAGGGTATAAAGTAACTTTCAGATGTAACATTTTGGCTGGCTGTGATACAAGAGATTCCTACAGCAAGGCTACAAAAATGTGACATTTCTGCTCACCAGGTCAACGAAGAAGTGTCTTAAGTTTTCTTCTAATTATAGTAGAACTTTCATCTTGGGCTCATTTTGAAGCCTCTGAAGGTACTGTTGTACCTTGATGCCACCGGAATTGGTGGGTGTAGCCAAGTGTTACAACACCCCTATAACCTGATTGGCTGCACTCACCACTCTGGAGCTGACTGGCTGGAATCACCCCTCCGCCGCTGTGATTTTGTGCAGGGCTCCTGAGACTGCTGTCAGACGGCTGCGGTGAGTAATCCTGCTGCAGCCCCAGCGCTTCTCATCACCTCCTCCTCGTATTGCTTCCGTCACGTTTGGCCTCCCGTGTCGGCATCTGCCGTCAGCGGCAGAGGTTCACACATCGGGGAAGGCTGTGCACTCTGCTGCAGCGTCACCACTTCTCATTGCCTCCTCCTCGTATCGCTTCAGACAGTAAGGCTGCGGCAGCAGCATGGGCGGCTGGGATTCACACTCCAGGGGAGGCTACACACGGGAGGCTACGTGCTATCGGCGGCGCTAGCTGCTGTGTGGGAGGGCTTTCAGCACTAGCGGCTAAGAATCATGTAAGGAGTTTGTGGTGGAATGCAGGATTAGGGTTAGTTCAACAGTTAGGCTTAACTACTCCTAACCGTAACTCTCCATCCCACCACTAACTCCTTCCACGCTCAAGTAATCAGGAGCTTTGCAGCCAATCAGGCACGAGGGGCGTCAGCCACTGTCACATAGTCTAACAGTTGACTACACCCAACACCACCAGTGGCGTCAAAATACAACAGTCGCTGTCCACTTCCTGTAGAAATCAGCTCAGTGCACAAGCATGCTGGCCTGGAAAAAAGCTGCTCGTTGGAGGTCCTGGGCAAGGACTGGCCATCAATAGTTTACAAGCGGCCAACCCCTTTAAGGAAGCTGCTGCCAATGTTGTGATTCGTGATCAAATTATTTATGATTAGTTTAGTAAAGTAATTAAAAAGGATTATTTAGATATATATTTACTACATTCTACATTTTATAATGTGAACACAACATTGTAGACAAATTGAACATTCCAAGAGAACCAGTTCTCACTGAGGAGAATCCACGTACTGCAACTGGGCAATCCGGCGCACTAAAAACCGCATTTAACTCCGTATCAGCTGCGGATTAGGGCTCAGGACTCCGAGGTGAGGGAAGCGGGGACGCCGGCTCAAACCAAGTCAACATCTGCACCCACAGGATATTAGACAAGGCGTCTGATGTAGATTTTGCAGGGGATTTTTCTACTGCAGAAAATCTACACACTTGCGCTACATGTGAACGTACCCTAAAGGACTCCTGGTCCCTCCGTCGGATGCAGTTCATCTCAGTCCCTGTTCCTTCCATCTGATCAGGGGGTTGAACGCCTGAGTCCAGTTTGGTTGTGCCACCCATCCGATGAGGGTCGGATGCCTGAGTCATGTTCCGTCCATTCCTTCTGTCCAATGGTGGTTCGGACATTGAAGGCCTGCAGTCCTGTCTGGTACGTTATCCCATCTGCGGTGCGTTTGTTGTCTATGCAGACGTCTGTGTGCTGCTAACCTGTGGGGCTTATCCACATCTGTCTAGTCTGTCAGCCTTTCCATCTTCTATACTCTATCTCTGTTCTCCGTCTAGGGACAGACTAGGTCCTTAGGTACGAGACGTTGGGCTGCCCTTATCAGGGCAATCGCCTAGCTTTTGGGCAGGGTCAGACACATCAAAGTTGGTTTGTATACAGGTGTTGGTAAGTAGGTGTAGTCCATCTTGGACCTTAATATGTCCAGTGCCATGACCCCTTCGTGGTTCTGTTCATACAAGTCAGGTGGTGAATAAGCCTTGTATGAACGTAACAAGTGTTCTGCATCAGCTGCAAAATGAGTCCAAGATGAAAGTCCTACTAGAATTAGAAGCACACAGTTATGATTTTTTTTGTTGACCTGCTGAGCATAAATCTCACATTTTTTCTCAAGTTTGCAGCCCTACAGCATGAATACCGTGTAGCACCGAGGGATAACATTTCACATCTGTAAATTACTTAGTGCCCTCTACCATCCTACCAAATTTCATGGAAGTCTGAGATGGCCTGGTTGGAACTGTTATGATTTGGCATGGCATGGTTCTGTATTACTCAGGCTAGAGATGAGCGAGCACGCTCGTTTAAGGCTGCTGCTCGAGCGAGTAGCAGTCTTATCGAGTAACTCTGTACTTGCCCGAGCAGCATGCGGGGGGGGGGGGGGGGGGAGAGTGCATGCTGCTCGGGCGAGTACACAGTTACTCGATAAGACTGCTACTTGCTCGAGCAGCAGCCTTAAACGAGCATGCTCGCTCATCTCTAGCTCAGACGCATGAGTAATTGTTGGGAAGATAAAACTTTCAGAGAGTCAATGAAAGTCCTCAGTGACAACGATTGTTTTCTTACTCTCCTTTAGGAGGGGCTCGGTGAAGACTGAAAATTTAGCCGTGTTCCCAAATAACTCATCGGTGCCTGCTATTGAGGATCTACAGACCAAATTTGACAAAACAGTAAGAGAAGAGGGAGGGTCGTTCGAAGGCTTGGAGTTGCTTCCTATCAGCACCACAACTGCAGGTGAGACATTAGGATTAGAGATGAGCGAGCATGCTCGGTTAATGCAATTACTCGAGCGTGCATTGTTTTTTCCGTGTAACTGCCTACTCGTCTGAAAAGATTCGGGGGGCGGCGGGGGGAGTGGGAAGGAGAGTGAGAGAGATTGGACGAGAAGGCAGCTACTTGAAAAAAGCGATGCTCACTCGAGTAATTGCCTTAACCGAGCGTGCTCGCTCATCTCTAATTAGGATTTATCTGTTCGAGCGCTTGAGGTCTGATGTAAGGTTATTAGCGTGTAAGCATCAGGTGACGGACAGGGGGCGCAATAAAGTGTGTCTTTACTAAGGGCTTTTACCCACAAGGGAGTTAAAAATCCCTGCCTGCTTATATTTCAAGCCCTTCCTCGAAAATCATGCTGTGGGGGTTGCCTAGAACCCATTGCTTTCAATAGAGCCGGCAGCAGCAGCGCCGACCCCAGTGAAAGCAATAGGATAGCATCCTGGACTTCTGCCACAGCTGTCTCAGCTTTGGCAGAGGATTCCTTCAAGGATTTCCTTCAAGGAAACCCCTACCACAGCTGTCACAGATGTTCCCCTAAGCGGAAATTTCTGTGGAAAATTCTGCATTTCCACATCCAAAAAGCAGTCAAAATCTGCCCGCTGTCTGTTTTAAAGCGGCCCTGCCCATTTCCGCCACATGTAAACATACCCCAGCAATAATAGTGACCCCCCCCCCCCCTCCCCACGTGGCCCCCGGTAGAATAGTGCCCCCTCACGGCGGCCCCCGGTAGAATAGTGACCCCCTCCCCACGATGGCCCCCGGTAGACTAGTGACCCCCTCCCCATGGCGGCCCCGGAAGAATAGTGACCCCCTCCCCGCGGTGGCCCATTGTAGAATAGTGACCCCCCCCCCCCCACGGTGGCCCCCGGGAGAATAGTGACACCCCCCAGCAGGACCCCAGTAGTAAAAGTGACACACCACAGCGCCCCCCCCCCCCCCCCAACCCCCGTTATATGTAAGTCTCACTGGAAAACAACCCTCTAGGCCAGGTAAAATGAAGAGCAAACTAAAATGCATAAGCTGACCTCTCCTGCAGCGCCCGCTGCCAGCAGGTGTGGTCCTTCCACCGCTGCTCCTTGTCCTCATCCCACCGAGACTGCAAGTGCTGCTGTCGCCGCCCCAGCCTTTCGGAATGCGCCGATGCCGCCGACACTTCCTCTTTTCAGGCGACACACGCCCCCAGCCAATCACAAGCTGGGGACGTGAGTACATGTTAAATTCCTGTATTATGTTGCCACCCCTAACTTCCAGTGGCGACATAATACAAGAATACCGACATTGGGAGGGGGAAGGAGGATCCCGGCTGCACACTGATGTCGCAGTGTGCGCTGGGATCAGCGCTGCTAGCTGCGCAGCTGAGTGAATGCCGACATGGGAGCTGCGGCCCCTACTGGTATTCACTAACGCGGTGAGGAGCTGATGGCAATGCGTGCCAGCAGGGAGGGCTCTGCGTGCCGCCTCTGGCATGCGTGCCATAGGTTTGCCACCACTGCTATAGGTGAACAGTCCTTTGGCTCTATAGCTGCATGTATTCGCCCAGAGTTATCTTGATCCATGTCACTTATTGGATTAATGCCGGTGTCAGATGCTTTTGAAGCAAAGTTCTCTGACTGCGCTATTCTATATAGGGGCCTCATACCCGTCTACTGCGTGATTATTTTGTTATTCTGTCAAACTTCTTTGCATCGTTTGCCTTATCAGGGTTAATGACATATAAGTTTGGCCTCCTGTAATTATATGGTTCACATTATATCATGGTGGCACACGGATAGTCTCATCCTTGGGCCTCATTCACATTATAGGCGCGTGAAAAGATCACATGTAAATAGAACCAATGGTTTCCTATAGAACCATTCAGAGGAATGAATTTTAGACACGCTAAATCCTTGCACCAATCAGAGATGGGACATGTGACTGCAAAGCTCGTATCCAAGGTCCGTAGTGCGAGGAAAGATAGGAACTGACTCCTATGGGAGCTGGATTACACGCACCTCAAATTGTGTGAACGGGCTAAATAAATTCACGCGATCTTTAGTGCAGTATAGCCACAATCTTTTCATGCGCCTATAATGCACAAAAATAGCGCTTATGTGAATGAGCCCTTATGCCTCATTCACATGAACTTGGATTTAGTGCAGTACAGGTGTGCAAAAAAATTACACCTACACTGTGATAAAAATCACATGAATGGGCAGCTGCTGGATATGGGCGGGGCTAATGAGAGGGGGCGTAGCTGTAGGGATTCTCACAAGGATTCCCCATAGCAAAGAGAGAGGGGGTGGGGCTAGAGGGTGGATACCTCTAGCCCCACCCACTCCTTCCATGCTCTCAAGGGAAGTTCTGTAATCCCACCCCCCTAACTCTCCCCACTGTAGGGAAATGTCTTGGGGACAGAGGTGGAGGGAGTCCCCTACTGCCCCCTCCTCCCCCTTTCCGCTGCTTGGGAACTGCCCAGCAGAAGGGCTGGAGGAATCCCCAGCTGCTTATAGTGGAACATTTAAAACATGCTACCCGGAAGCACATTTTAAATTACCGCTGTAAATTTATGTTAGTCCCCGCGGAGATGAGGGGAAGCCCGGAGGGTTCAGTTCATCTTCCCGGATGTTCCCCTAATTCCTGCGGAGAGTAACAGGAGTTTACAGTGGGACATCTAAAATGTCCCGGTGTAAACAGATGGGAATTCCTTCCGTTGGCAGAAATCCTCCTAATGAGATTTGTAATCCCATTTTCCTGTGCAGGAGTTTCCATAGGCTCCCGCTCCCATAGTAGTCTATGGAAACTCCTGCACAATGCGCACCACATCCTTTATCACACCACGAACCTTAGATGCAAGTTTTCGAGTCCCCTCCCCCGCGTGTTTTACTGCACTTGTTTGCGCTGCCGGCCTTTTGACCTCGACACAAGATACACCTATGCCATTTTTGAACCATCTGAGCAGCCAAAATAGTCCCCAATGCTATTAATCAACACAGCAAAATTGAGCAGTTAAGTGCGCAATTTTGTGCGGACGGGGTGCGATAGACTCCTATGGTGCCTCAATTGCGCAAATGCACACAAAAATAAAGCATATCGTGTTTTTTTGTTCCCAACGGAAATGCGAGGGAAAAACCACTGACTGTGAAGGAACCCATTGATATTAATGCCTTCCATAAGTTTCTTTCATGACTACCGGGTTTCCTATTTCTATTGTGACTTCTATGGTAGTCGCTTAGTCAGCTGGTGAATCTCGTCTATTAGCCTGGAGTAGCATAAAAGATGTATAGAATTTAACACTAAACAGTACGGCTATACATAGGGTGTACAGAGGAAAGAGCCACCAAGTGAAGGAAGGATATAGGAGTGGCACTGTGGAAGTCTCAGGCCGGTCTCCCACACGGCTTGGACTCCACAGCAGGATCTGACCCGGTCTCCGGCCGGTGTCCACACATACCTTTCAATTCCTGTATTGCGGATGATTGTGGCCAGCCACCGTCGGACATGCGGAGTACAGAATTATGTTAATAATGTTACTTTTTCCTGCGCCGTCGCTAGGTGAGGACGTGGGTACACGAGACCTACCCACGATGTCGATTGCAGATGGGCCGCGGGTTGAAGGACTTCCATGAAAGCCGTCCGCGCGGAATTCACACAAGATTAGAACATACTGCGATTTTATTTCCGCAAACTGAAATCACCGTCGCTGTTTACCCGTGTGAGCAGCGGGCGAATGTTCTATTCTTGTAATGGATGCGAAATGCCATGGATCGTCCACGCGGGTGACGATCGCATGTGAGACCGGCCTTAAAAGAGCAGAATCAGTCCCGTACAAGTGAATGCCATAATGATTTATATGTTTATGCTGTTCGGATATGTTCAATGCATTGTGGCTTTATAATAGATAATTATCTATAGTTAATTTTTTTCTCCATTATTTAGAAAACTACATGAATTTTATATTTTTTTTATTTTTTCGCTTCTTATAAATGAATTTAGAAGAGGAATGATCCGTGCCACCCAACATGGAAAGATATAAGATATATGAGTAATGGAGTGAAATAAACTCACCTGGTGCTCGGCGGGGGCCCTGTGGGTGAACTGGGCAACCCGCCTGCACCAGAGGTCTTGGTTCACCTGTAACTGGTGCTTGAGATCTTCTAAAGGTCCAATGAGCAGCAGAAATAATGTGTGCTCCAAAAGGAAAAAAATGCCAAATGGGGGATAAATCAAGGCAAATGGAAATGTTTCCGCGCTCCTACCGGTTGCTCCAAAAAAGAATTTCCTCCAGGGAAGATAATTTTCAATAGTGCCCAAACTACATTTATTGATAAAAAGTCCCAAACTGACAATGCAAGGAAGCAATGAAGTACTTGCATGAACAAAGAAATGAGAAAGAAAGAAGAATTTTTTATATGCTTGAAAAAGTTTTGTTATGCTATGTTGCATTTCTTTGTTCATGCAAGTACTTCATCGCTTCCTTGCATTGTCAGTTTGGGACTATTTTATCAATTAATAAAGTTTGGGCACTATTGAAAATTATCTTCCCTGGAGGAAATTCTTTTTTGGAGCAACCGGTAGGAGCGCGGAAACATTTCCATTTGCTTATAAATGAATTTACAAACTAAATTACATATTTTCCGAATTAATTCTAAATTCATTTACATTTTATACTTTTATAAACTTGTTTTAATATCCATATATTAATGAATAATCAGCGATGTTTTACCATTACTGAAACAATAACAACTACTACTTCCATAACTACAGGAACACTGACAACTACTGCTGCTCCCATAACTACAGGAACACTGACAACTACTGCTGCTCCTATAACTACAGGAACACTGACAACTACTGCTGCTCCAGTAACTACAGGAACCCTGACAACTACTGCTGCTCCAGTAACTACAGGAACACTAACAACTACTGCTGCTCCTATAACTACAGGCACACTGACAACTACTGCTGCTCCCACAACTACAGAAACACTGACAAGTACTGCTGCTCCAACAACTACAGAAACACTGACAACTACTGCTGCTCCCACAACTACAGAAACACTGACAACTACTGCTGCTCCAACAACTACAGGAACACTGACAACTACTGCTGCTCCAACAACTACAGGAACACTGACAACTACTGCTGCTCCAATAACTACAGGAACACTGACAGCTACTGCTGCTCCCATAACTACAGGAACACTGACAACTACTGCTGCTCCCATAACTACAGGAACACTGACAACTACTGCTGCTCCCATAACTACAGGAACACTGACAACTACTGCTGCTCCCATAACTACAGGAACACTGACAACTACTGCTGCTCCAGTAACTACAGGAACACTGACAACTACTGCTGCTCCAGTAACTACAGGAACACTGACAACTACTGCTGCTCGCATAACTACAGGAACACTGACAACTACTGCTGCTGCAGTAACTACAGGAATACTGACAACTACTGCTGCTCCAATAACTACAGGAACACTGACAACTACTGCTGCTCCCACAACTACAGGCACACTGACAACTACTGCTGCTCCCACAACTACAGGTACACTGACAACTACTGCTGCTCCAATAACTACAGGAACACTGACAGCTACTGCTGCTCCCATAACTACAGGAACACTGACAACTACTGCTGCTCCCATAACTACAGGAACACTGACAACTACTGCTGCTCCCATAACTACAGGAACACTGACAACTACTGCTGCTCCCATAACTACAGGAACACTGACAACTACTGCTGCTCCAGTAACTACAGGAACACTGACAACTACTGCTGCTCCAGTAACTACAGGAACACTGACAACTACTGCTGCTCGCATAACTACAGGAACACTGACAACTACTGCTGCTGCAGTAACTACAGGAACACTGACAACTACTGCTGCTCCCACAACTACAGGAACACTGACAACTACTGCCGCTCCCATAACTACAGAAACACTGACAACTACTGCTGCTCCTGCAACTACAGGAACACTGACAACTACTGCTGCTCCCATAACTACAGAAACACAGACAACTACTGCTGCTCCAGTAACTACAGGAACACTGACAACTACTGCTGCTCCAGTAACTACAGGAACACTGACAACTACTGCTGCTCCCACAACTACAGGAACACTGACAACTACTGCTACTCCCATAACTACAGGAACACTGACAACTACTGCTACTCCCATAACTACAGGAACACTGACAACTACTGCTGCTCCCATAACTACAGAAACACTGACAACTACTGCTGCTCCAGTAACTACAGGAACACTGACAACTACTGCTGCTCCAGTAACTACAGGAACACTGACAACTACTGCTGCTCCCACAACTGCAGGAACACCGACAACTACTGCTGCTCCAGTAACTACAGGAACACTGACAACTACTGCTGCTCCTGCAACTACAGGAACACTGACAACTACTGCTACTCCCATAACTACAGAAACACTGACAACTACTGCTACTCCCATAACTACAGGAACACTGACAACTACTGCTGCTCCCATAACTACAGAAACACTGACAACTACTGCTGCTCCAGTAACTACAGGAACACTGACAACTACTGCTGCTCCAGTAACTACAGGAACACTGACAACTACTGCTGCTCCCACAACTGCAGGAACACCGACAACTACTGCTGCTCCAGTAACTACAGGAACACTGACAACTACTGCTGCTCCTGCAACTACAGGAACACTGACAACTACTGCCGCTCCCATAACTAAAGAAACACTGACAACTACTGCTGCTCCAGTAACTACAGGAACACTGACAACTACTGCTGCTCCAGTAACTACAGGAACACTGACAACTACTGCTGCTCCCATAACTACAGAAACCCTGACAACTACTGCTGCTCCAGCAACTACAGGAACACTGACAACTACTGCTGTTCCCATAACTACCGGTACACTGACAACTATGGAAACACCATCAGTTATGTATGTAGGGTTTAACTTCACGATTCTGAACTTGCAGTACAATGAGCGTCTTTCACGTCCAGAAGATCCCGATTATGTTTCGCTGAAGAACAAGATTGAAGAATTGGTGAGTCTGCAGTCTGCAGGATATCAGGCCTCACTTATCAAAACTCTTTAAGGGTTTGTTCAGATTTGGTGGAAATGCTGTGGAGTTTCCAGAACAGAACATTCCACTGCAAGCTCCGCAGTATTTCCACATCAGCCCATCAGTCCTTCTTGTGGGTTTGGGTAATGTAAGCTATATATAATATACAGGCACATTACATTATATACGGGGGTTGGACTGTCCTGCGGGGTGTGATGTCACTGATATCCTGCTATGTTCCTCCTGCAGGCCCTCCCGGTGATCAGGAGGAGTTACCCCTTCTGTCTACTTGTGATAACAATCTCATTCAGGTAAGTGTTGTTTATAGTGATGATTATATATAATAGTGCATGAAATATGGGAAGAACCTGGAGGACGAGGATCCCGACAGGAGCTGCTTACAGGATCCTCCAATCACCACACAAGCGGCACCTTCTACTGTTAATGAGCTTTTCTGATCCTCAAATATTATATTCTGCTGCTATTAAGTAATCTGGGAAGTTTGATGAATCATAAATGAGTCCAATGTTGTTTCTTTTCCACAGCGAAGGCTCAGTGAAAGTTCAAAATGCCGCTGCGTTCCCAAATAGCTCAGTGGCGCCTTCTAGTGATCAACTGCAGAGTGCATTTCTAGGGACGGTCAGAGAAGACGGAGGGATGATGGGAGACTTGCAGTTGTTTGCTTTCAACACCACGACGGCAGGTGAGACATGACAATTCATCGGCTCCAGAGCTACAAGGTCTAATATGAAGGGAGCAGCGAACGCCAGAACGTTAGCGGTTTATTTATGGTTTAGTATGTCTTATTTTGTGTATTAGCGCAGACTCCCATGAGCGTCATGTAATCGCGTATTACGTGCGAGATGCACATGCGCATAATATGCGGTGAATGGCTCCAATGAAAGTACATTGGTCTTCATTAATCCGTTTGCGTATTTACATTGCGCATAGGTGTTTATAAAAGAAAGCCGCATGTTCTAGGTTACCGCGCTTTACGCCCAATGGAGCCCTATTGTCCTCTATGGTCACGTAAAAAAACTGTACATACGCAATTACGTTCCGTCGCAGAGTAACAGAGCGGGTAATTAAAAAATACAGGAAGACTGCGAATGACAGCGTGCGGAGGAATTTGTTTCCATATCGCAACCGTTGCACCAAAAGGCAGGCCCACGCAGCGGTAAAACACGATGTTATACACGCAGCGTTTTACACGCCTTCTCATGTGAGCCCGACCTATTTTCAGTTTTGATCTTATAGTTATCGCAGCCTGTGTTTTTAAGTTGGTGTATTTATTTGTATATTATGATGTATTTATTTATTTTCCCATTTTCATTCATTATGGGCTCATGCAGACAGCCGGGTCAGACCCAGCTGTGACAATTCCTGCAGAGGGATGCAAGTCGTGCCCCTTGTAGTGACCCGCCGCTCACCTACTCCAGCGTCTCCTCCGCATTGCTATGTGCCGGCTGCCGCCTAACCAGCACATGCACAGTGCAGAGCCAGCGAGACAGAAGTGACGTTCCTGTGCGGGCCTCTGCGAGACTCACACAAATATAGGGCAGGCCGCGATTTGTTTTTTCACGCAGTCAAATCGCGGCCATCTGCATAGGATTGCATAAACTCATGAAATCCTATGGCAGCGGGCACGGGCGGAAATTCGTTGGGAAATCCCGCCGCGGAATTTCTGCCCATGTGCATTTGGCGTTTGTCTGAGAAAACAGTTTTGTCTAAACAGAGTTCCCTCTGGCTACAAATAGCTGATATTCACCTCTGCCCGCTAGTCGCCCGTCGGCATCTCTGGGTCATCGTGCTGATATAAGGTTTATAAGCTGCAGTCAGTCTGTGCCGCCTCCAGGGCTCTAGAGTCAGGGTCTTATTGGGGTGGACTTAGAGTCAGTAGAAACACCGACTTCAACTCCAGCTTCTATATGTGTCTGTGTGTACATATGAGTATATATATATATATAGTAGAAGGGTTTAGAGATGTCCTATTACTAAATACAGAGTTTACAATTTAGTAAAGTTTCCTGTTCTGTAATTCTTTTCCAGAAAGTATATTTAATGTTCCATCTAATAAAGCCGGACGCTCTCATCATAATGCTGAGGAAAAGCCCGATGTTACAATTTTATTATAGTAAATTTATCACTAGAGATGAGCGAGCATTAGGGTGTTCGAGATACTCGTTACTCGTGACGAGCACCACGCGGTACTCGAGTCAATTCCATTTCCTTCCCTGAAAGTTTTGCGCCATTTTCTGGCCAATAGAAACGCAGGGAAGGCATTACAATTTCCTCCTGTGACGTTCCAGCCCTATCTCACCCCCCTGCAGTGAGTGGCTGGCGAGATCAAGTGACCCCCGAGTATATAAAGTGGGCCCGCCCGCGGCTCGCCTCAGACACACGCTGGCAGAGATTAGGGAGAGTGCTGCTATAGGGAGAGTGTTAGCGTCTACAAGAACCCCAACGGTCCTTCTTAGGGCCACAGCTCACCTAGTGCACTACTGTTGTGGCTGCTGGGAGCAGTTTTGCACTTTTTTTTTTATATCGGGCGTGCAGGCTATAGGGTTCTCAGGCTGCAGTCTGTACCACATAGTATAGGGAGACTGGTGGTGAGGCAGGGACAGTGGTAGTGTAGAATCCTGTCTACAACAACCCCAACGGTCCTTCTTAGGGCTGCCTGTGACCGTGTGCATTTAACTCCGTGGCTGCTGGGAATTGTAGTACCTCAGTATTGCACAGCTAGGCGTGCTTGCAGCCTTCTGTTACATTTTTTTCTGGGTGCAGTTTGTGTAACGTAAGCGCTGTCTGCCTCCCAACTGCACGCCAAGAAACCACAAATTTTTTACAACGCTCTGTGTTACCCATCAGCTGCCCACACAGTGTACGGTGACAGACACCCATAGAGGGAAAGTCCAAAACACGCTCCATAGCCTGCATTGCATTGAAAAAAATATATTTTAAAAGATAAATCCTTCTTATGCCTACCTGTGACCCAGTGTATTTCACTGCGTGGCCTCTGGGACTTGAGGTGCATCACAATTGCATATTGCACAGCTAGGCCTGCCTGCATCCTTCCTTATAATTTATCTCTGGCTTCATTTTGCATTGTATAACCGTTGTCAGGCACCAACTACGTGGCAATAATTCACAAAATTTTTTACACCGCTCTGTCTCTGCTCGATTCTTAATCCACCATGCTGAAGGGTAAGGGTAGAGGTAGAGGACGTGGACGCGGTAGAGGACGCGGAGTTCCACGTGAGGGTGTGGGCATAGGCCCAGTTCCTGGTCCAGGTGAATCGCAGCTGGCTGCTGCGGGATTAGGAGAGAGGAAAGTTTCTGGGGTCCCCAGCTTCATATCACAATTTTTGGGTCCACATGGTAGACCTTTATTAAAAAACGAGCAGTGTGAGCAGGTCCTGTCGTGGATGGCAGAAAGTGCATCCAGCAATGTATCGACCACCCTGTCTTCTACGCCGTCCACTGCTGCAACTCTGAATCCTCTCGCTGCTGCTCCTCCTTCCTCGCAGCCTCCTCCCTCCATGAAAATGACACATTCTGATGAGCAGGCAGACTCCCAGGAACTGTTCTCGGTTCCCTGCCCTGATTGGGAAAAAATGGTTCCTCTCCCACCTGAGGAGTTTGTCGTGACTGATGCCCAACCTTTGGAAAGTTCCCGGGGTCCGGGTGATGAGTCTGGGGACTGCCGGGAACTGTCTCAAGAGCTTTCAGTGGGTGAGGAGGACAATGGCGATGAGACACAGTTGTCTATCAGTGAGGCAGTAGTAAGGGCAGTAAGTCCGAGGGAGGAGTGCACAGAGGATTCGGAGGAAGAGCAGCTGGACGATGAGGTGATTGACCCCACCTGGTTTGATAAGCCAACTGAGGGCAGGTCTTCAGAGGGGGAGGCAATTGCAGCCGCAGGACAGGTTGGAAGAGGCAGTGGGGTGGCCAGGGGTAGAGGCAGGGCCAGAGCGAATAATCCCCCAGCTGTTTCCCAAAGCACCCCCTTGCGCCAAGCCACCGTGCAGAGGCCAAAGTGCTCAAAGATGTGGCAGTTTTTCACTGAGAGCGCGGACGACCGACGAACAGTGGTGTGCAACCTTTGTCGCGCCAAGATCAGCCGGGGAGCCACCACTACCAGCCTCACCACCACCAGCATGCGCAGGCATATGATGGCCAAGCACCCCACAAGGTGGGATGAAGGCCGTTCACCGCCTCCGGGTTGCACCACTGCCTCTCCCCCTGTGCCCCAACCTGCCACTGAGATCCAACTCACCTCTCAGGACACAGGCACAAGCGTCTCCCGGCCTGGACCCACACCCTCACCTCCGCTGTCCTCGGCCCCATCCAACAATGTCTCTCAGCGCTGCGTCCAGCTGTCACTAGCACAAGTGTTGAAGCAAAATCGCAAATACTCCGCCACGCACCCGCACGCTCAAGCTTTAAATATCCACATTGCCAAACTGATCAGCCAGGCTTGTGGAAACGGACGCTTTCAAAAACATGATGGCAGCGGCGGCCCTGCGCTACTCGGTCCCCAGTCGCCACTATTTTTCATGGTGTGCCGTCCCAGCCCTGCACGATCACGTCTCCTGCAACATTGTACGCGCCCTCACCAACGCGGTTTCTGGCAGGGTCCACTTAACAACGGACACGTGGACAAGCACAGGCGGACAGGGCCACTATATCTCCCTGACGGCACATTGGGTGAATTTAGTGGAGGCTGGGACCGAGTCAGAGCCTGGGACCGCTCACGTCCTACCCACCCCCAGAATAGCGGGCCCCAGATCGGTGCTGGTATCTGCGGCGGTGTATGCCACCTCCACTAAACCTTCCTCCTCCTACGCAACCTCTACCTCGCAATCAAGACTTGTCAGCAGCACGTCGCCAGCAGTCGGTGTCGCTCGGCGCGGCAGCACAGCAGTGGGCAAGCGTCAGCAGGCCGTGCTGAAACTACTCAGCTTAGGAGAGAAGAGGCACACGGCCCACGAACTGCTGCAGGGTCTCACAGAGCAGACTGACCACTGGCTTTCGCTGCTGAGCCTCCAACCGGGCATGGTCGTGTGTGACAACGGCCGTAACCTGGTGGCGGCTCTGCAGCTCGGCAGCCTCACGCACGTGCCATGCCTGGCCCACGTCTTTAATTTGGTGGTTCAGCGGTTTCTGAAAAGCTACCCACACTTGTCAGACCTCCTCGGCAAGGTACGCCAGGTCAGCGCACATTTGCGCAAGTCCAAGACGGACGCTGCCACCCTGCGGACCCTGCAACATCGGTTTAATCTGCCAGTGCACCGACTGCTTTGCGACGTGCCCACACGGTGGAACTCTACGCTGCACATGTTGGCCAGGCTGTATGAGCAGCGTAGAGCTATAGTGGAATAGCAACTCCAACATGGGCGGCGTAGTGGGAGTCAGCCTCCTCAATTCTTTACAGAGGAGTGGGCCTGGATGGCAGATATCTGCCAGGTCCTTGGAAACTTTGATGAGTCTACCCAGATGGTGAGTGGCGATGCTGCAATCATTAGCGTCACCATTCCACTGCTATGCCTGTTGAGAAGTTCCCTGTAAAGCATAAAGGCTGACGCTTTGCTGTCGGAACAGGAGACGGGGGAAGAGAGTATGTCGCTGGATAGTCAGAGCACCCTCATGTCTATATCTCAGCACGTTGAGGATGAGGAGGGGGAGGAGCTTGAGGAGGAGGAGGAGAAGAGACAGCTGGGCCCACTGCAAAGGGTACCCATGCTGCTTGCCTCTCATCCGTTCAGCGTGTATGGGCTCTGGGGGAGGAAGGGGAGGAGGATCTGGAAAGTGATCTTCCTAGTGAGGACAGCCATGTCTTGCGTACCGGCACCCTGGCACACATGGCTGACTTCATGTTAGGATGCCTTTCTCGTGACCCTCGCGTTAGACGCATTCTGGCCACTACGGATTACTGGCTGTACACACTGCTCGACCCACAATATAAGGAGAGCCTTTCCACTCTCATTCCTGAAGAGGAAAGGGGTTCGAGAGTGATGCAATACCACAGGGCCCTAGTGGACAAACTGATGGTAAACTTCCCATCCGACAGCGCTAGTGGCAGAAGGCGCTGTTCCGAGGGACAAGTAGCAGGGGAGGCGCGAAGATCAGGCAGCATGTTCAGCGCAGGCAGGGGAACACTTTCCAAGGCCTTTGCCAGCTTTATGGCTCCCCAGCAAGACTGTGTCACCACTCCCCAGTCAAGGCTGAGTCGGAGGGAGCACTGTAAAAAGATGGTGAGGGAGTACGTAGCCGATCGTACCACTGTCCTCCGTGACACCTCTGCTCCGTACAACTACTGGGTGTCAAAGCTGGACACGTGGCACGAACTCGCACTGTATGCCCTGGAGGTGCTTGCTTGCCCTGCCGCTAGCGTCTTGTCAGAGAGGGTGTTTAGTGCAGTTGGGGGAATCATCACGGATAAGCGTACCCGTCTGTCAACTGACAGTGCCGACAGGCTTACGCTCATAAAGATGAACAAAGCCTGGATTTCCCCAGACTTCTCTTCTCCACCAGCGGAGAGCAGCGGTACCTAAAGATTATTTTCGCTGCAACCGCGGATGCAAGCATTGTTCTCTATCACCGTAAAAAACAGGGACATTTACCTTTGTCAATCTGTGTATGATATTCGTCCTCCTCCTCCGGCTCCTCCTCCTAAAACCTCACGTAATCACCCCGAACGGCCAATTTTTCGGCCAAAAGGCTCATATAACTTTTTTAAACAATATTTATACGTTTCTATTCTAATTAAAGCATTGAAACTTCCACCTGAACCAATTTTTTTAACTGGGCTGCCTCCAGGCCTAGTTACAAATTAAGCCACAGTAAGCTCAGCGAGTAATGGGTTTGACCTGCCCTCTGGGTTGGGCATGGGCAATTTTTCTGGGGTACATTTGTACTGTTAGTACACAAATTTTGGGGGCCCTCGCCTACAATGTAATCCAAGTAATTTGTATGGGCTTCGCGTGCACTCATGGTACACCACTGTATCTGGGGTTGGCCTACACTTTTGCTACAGAAATGTAACTCAGTTCTGCCTGCCTATACTTCTGCCACAGTAATGCTACAGGGGTCTGACTATACTTCTGCAACAGAAATGTAACTTTGGTCTGCCGATACTTCTGCTCCTGAAATGTTACCGTGGTCTGTGTATACTGTTACTACTGTAATGTTACTAATACTGGGCTCTGCCCATAATGCTTCAACGAAAATGTTACTGGGCTCTGCCTATACTGCTGCTACGGAAATGTTACTGGGCTCTGCCTATACTGTTACTGCAGAAGTGTTACTAGGGTCTCCCTAGACTTCTGCAATATAACTGTTAGTGGGGTCAGCTTATATCTTTGCTACAGGAGTATTACAGGGATCTGTGCATACTATGGGTGCACTAAGTTTTCCCATCGCGGTGTTCAACGTACCTGGCCCAAAAAAAAAAAAAAACAGACTGACTGGGGCATGCAGTGTGGGCTGAAGGCAACCTGCATTTAATCTGACGTTACCTCAGCTTTAAGGGAGGCACTGCAATGGGATTAATTTATGTACTGTCGGTGGATTCCAGGGAGCCACCCATGCTGTGGGTGCACACAGACTTCCCATTGGGGAGTTCTACCTACCTGTGACTATGAAAATAACCCAGACTGACTGGGGCAAGCAGTGTTGGCCGAAGCCAACCTGCATTTCATATCACGTTACCTCAGCTTTAACCCCTTCACGACCAAGGACGTACCGGTACGTCCCGTGTCCGCGGGGTATGTATGAAAAGAGGTTGCGATGCAACCTCTCTTCATACAGTGCGGGCGTCAGCTGTTTATAACAGCTGACACCCGCGGGCAATAGCCGCGCGCGGCCGATCGCGGCTATTAACCATTTAAATGCCGCTGTCATTTCTGACAGCGGCATTTAAATCCCCCGAACAGTCCCGCACGGCCCCCTGCGGTGAGATCGGGGGAGCAGTACAGGTGTCATGGCAGCCGGGGGCCTAATGAAAGGCCCCAGGGCTGCCTTAACAGACTGCCTATCAAGCCATCCACACAGGGTGGCTTGATAGACTGCCTGTCAAAAAGCAGTATGACATAATGCTAATAGCATTACGTCATACTGCAGGAGCGATCAAAGCATCGCATCTTCAAGTCCCCCAGGGGGACTTCAAAGTAATGTAAAAAAAAAAATCAATAAAGTTTTTTTTATTTGAAAAAAAAAAAGTTGTAAAAGTTTAAATCACCCCCCTTTTGCCATATCTATTATTAAAAAATCTAAATCATAAAATAAAAATATGTATTTGGTATCGCCGCATCCATAAAAGTCCGAACTATCAAAGTAGCACCTTATTTTTCCTGCACAGTGAACGTCGTCCGAAAAAATAAATAAAGAACGCCAGAAATGCACTTTTTTAGTTACCCTGTCTCCCAGAAAAAACGCAATAAAAAGCGATCAAAAAGTCATATGTATTCCAAAATGGTACTATCAGAAACTACAGGACATCCCGCAATGCTATGCTCAACTATGCTCAACTACGTCGACGGAAAAATAAAAAAGTTATCGCGCGCGCAAAATGACGGCAGAAACAAATTGAAAAAAATTTAATGTCTTTGAAAAAAAAAAGAGTATAGTAAAAAAAAACTATACAAGTTTGGTATCGTAGTAATCGTACCGACCCATAGAAAAAAGTTATCATGTCGTTTTTGTTGCCGTTTGTTCACCGTAGAAGCAAGACGCACTAAAAGATGGCGAAATGTCGGGGTTTTTTTCATTTTACTTCACTTAGAATTTTTTTAAGTTTTTCAGTACATTATATGGTACTTTAAATAGGACCATTGAAAAATACAACTCGTCCCTCAAAAAACAAGCCCTCATACAGCGACATCGCTGGATAAATAAAGGAGTTACGATTTTTTTAAAGGGGGGAGGAAAAAACGAAAATGGAAAAAGAAAAATGGCTGTGTCATTAAGGGGTTAAGGGAGGCACTGCAATGGGATTTTTTTATGTACCGTCAGTGGCTTCCTGGGAACCACCCCTGCTGTGGGTGCACACTTAGTTCCCATCGCGGTGTTTGACCTGTCTGGCACAAAGACACTGACTGACTTGGGTAGGGGACAGAGTGCAGATGGCTTTCCCCTTGCAGTGTCGATTGAGCTATGCGACACCTTGACAGAATGAATACTGTGTGGGCACATAGATTCCCCATAGCTATGTAACTCATGCCCACGTTTGCAGCTCCTGTCGGAGGTGGCACAGAATTGGAATGAAGATCGAATGTCAATTTCTACAGCATTGTGGGCTATCGCCCCGCCCCTTTTAAAGAGGGTCGCTGCCTGGCCCTGCCAACCTTCTGCAGTGTGTGACTCTGGTTCCTCCTCATGGCAGACGCACTTATAAGTTGACATGAGGCTGGTTTGGCTATGCAGCCAGCGTGTGGCATGAGGGCAGCCGAAGGCTGCCCAGGGACGCTTTTGTGTGCCAGAAGGGGGGGGATTTGGGCAGCATGTAACCCAGGAGAAGAGGCAGCGGTGTGTCCCGCAGGCAGTGATTGTGCTTAGTTGCAGGTAGTGTGGTGCTTAGCTAAGGTGTGCCTTGCTAATGAGGGTTTGTCCGAAGTAAAAATTGTTAGGGGGGGCACTCTTGCCGCTATTGTGCCTTAATAGTGGGACCTGGGAGCCTGAGATACCGTCCAGCATGTTGCCCCTCGCCTGCCCTATCCATTTCTGTGTCGTTCCCATCACTTTCGTAGGTTTTGAAGATTTTCACAAATGAAAACCTTAGCGGAGCATGGGTCAAATACAAAAATGCACGAGTCGCCCATTGACTTCATTGAGTTTTGGTGCTCGCTCATCTCTATTTATCACCTAAAAAACATGAGTCGTATAAGAAGGAATCGTAGTTTGGGAAAACTGAGGTTTGTCCTACAGACTCCACTGCCCAGACTGTCCCATAAACGGGCTGCTGCAGCCAATCATACAGCTCAGTGCCCTGTTGTCACAGGGATTCCTCTGGCAGAAAAACTTATATCAGAAAACCCCTTAAAGACTTTACACTTTACTCATCATTACGTGGGTAAGATTTAATGTTAATATTCTGTATTTACAGAACCACTGACAACTACGGGAACTCTGACAACTACTGCTGCTCCAATAACTACAGGAACACTGACAACTACTGCTGCTCCCATAACTACAGGAGCACTGACAACTACTGCTGCTCCAGTAACTACAGGAACACTGACAACTACTGCTGCTCCCACAACTACAGGAACAATGACAACTACTGCTGCTCCAATAACCACAGGAACACTGACAACTACTGCTGCTCCAATAACTACAGGAGCACTGACAACTACTGCTTCTCCAATAACTACAGAAACACTGACAACTACTGCTGCTCCCACAACTACAGAAACACTGACAACTACTGCTGCTCCAGTAACTACAGGAACACTGACAACTACTGCTGCTCCCACAACTACAGGAACACTGACAACTACTGCCGCTCCCATAACTACAGAAACACTGACAACTACTGCTGCTCCCACAACTACAGAAACACTGACAACTACTGCTGCTCCAGTAACTACAGGAACACTGACAACTACTGCTGCTCCCACAACTACAGGAACACTGACAACTACTGCCGCTCCCATAACTACAGAAACACTGACAACTACTGCTGCTCCTGCAACTACAGGAACACTGACAACTACTGCCGCTCCCATAACTACAGAAACACTGACAACTACTGCTGCTCCAGTAACTACAGGAACACTGACAACTACTGCTGCTCCTGTAACTACAGGAACACTGACAACTACTGCTGCTCCAACAACTACAGGAACACTGACAACTACTGCCGCTCCCATAACTACAGAAACACTGACAACTACTGCTGCTCCAGTAACTACGGGAACACTGACAACTACTGCTGCTCCAGTAACTACAGGAACACTGACAACTACTGCTGCTCCCACAACTGCAGGAACACTGACAACTACTGCCGCTCCCATAACTAAAGAAACACTGACAACTACTGCTGCTCCAGTAACTACAGGAACACTGACAACTACTGCTGCTCCCATAACTACAGAAACCCTGACAACTACTGCTGCTCCAGCAACTACAGGAACACTGACAACTACTGCTGCTCCCATAACTACCGGTACACTGACAACTATGGAAACACCATCAGTTATGTATGTAGGGTTTAACTTCACGATTCTGAACTTGCAGTACAATGAGCGTCTTTCACGTCCAGAAGATCCCGATTATGTTTCGCTGAAGAACAAGATTGAAGATTTGGTGAGTCTGCAGTCTGCAGGATATCAGGCCTCACTTATCAAAACTCTTTAATCCTTTCCAATCCAATTTGTATTCTGGTTTTCCTAGGGGGCTTACTCTTTTTCTGTTGTTATACAACAGCGCTATCTGCTGGCTAAAGCCAGTACTGCATGAGGTGATACATTGGATAGGCTCCGACAGCAGAGAGGCTGGCAATATACAGTAAGAAAGCCCCAACGGACGTCTTCCAACATCGGAGCTGTACAGCCTTAAATCATAATGTCTTTAGGCGTCAGACAGTGGATTGGAAAGGGTTAAGGGTTTGTTCAGATTTGGTGGAAATGCTGTGGAGTTTCCAGAACAGAACATTCCACTGCAAGCTCCGCAGTATTTCCACATCAGCCCATCAGTCCTTCTTGTGGGTTTGGGTAATGTAAGCTATATATAATATACAGGTACATTACATTATATACGGGGGTTGGACTGTCCTGCGGGGTGTGATGTCACTGATATCCTGCTATGTTCCTCCTGCAGGCCCTCCCGGTGATCAAGAGGAGTTACCCCTTCTGTCTACTTGTGATAACAATCTCATTCAGGTAAGTGTTGTTTATAGTGATGATTATATATAATAGTGCATGAAATATGGGAAGAACCTGGAGGACGAGGATCCCGACAGGAGCTGCTTACAGGATCCTCCAATCACCACACAAGCGGCACCTTCTACTGTTAATGAGCTTTTCTGATCCTCAAATATTATATTCTGCTGCTATTAAGTAATCTGGGAAGTTTGATGAATCATAAATGAGTCCAATGTTGTTTCTTTTCCACAGAGAAGGCTCAGTGAAAGTTCAAAATGCCGCTGCGTTCCCAAATAGCTCAGTGGCGCCTTCTAGTGATCAACTGCAGAGTGCATTTCTAGGGACGGTCAGAGAAGACGGAGGGATGATGGGAGACTTGCAGTTGTTTGCTTTCAACACCACAACGGCAGGTGAGACATGAGGATTCATCGGCTCCAGAGCTACAAGGTCTAATATGAAGGGAGCAGCGAACGCCAGAACGTTAGCGGTTTATTTATGGTTTAGTATGTCTTATTTTGTGTATTAGCGCAGACTCCCATGAGCGTCATGTAATCACGTATTACGTGCGAGATGCACATGTGCATAATATGCGGTGAATGGCTCCAATGAAAGTACATTGGTCTTCATTAATCTGTTTGCGTATATACATTGCGCATAGGTGTTTATAAAAGAAAGCCGCATGTTCTAGGTTACCGCGCTTTACGCCCGATGGAGCCCTATTGTCCTCTATGGTCACGTAAAAAAACTGTACATACGCAATTACGTTCCGTCGCAGAGTAACAGAGCGGGTAATTAAAAAATACAGGAAGACTGCGAATGACAGCGTGCGGGGGAATTTGTTTCCATATGGCAACCGTTGCAGCAAAAGGCAGGCCCACGCAGCGGTAAAACACGATGTTATACACGCAGCGTTTTACACGCCTTCTCATGTGAGCCCGACCTATTTTCAGTTTTGATCTTATAGTTATCGCAGCCTGTGTTTTTAAGTTGGTGTATTTATTTGTATATTATGATGTATTTATTTATTTTCCCATTTTCATTCATTATGGGCTCATGCAGACAGCCGGGTCAGACCCAGCTGTGACAATTCGTGCAGAGGGATGCAAGTCGTGCCCCTTGTAGTGACCCGCCGCTCACCTACTCCAGCGTCTCCTCCGCATTGCTATGTGCCGGCTGCCGCCTAACCAGCACATGCACAGTGCAGAGCCAGCGAGACAGAAGTGACGTTCCTGTGCGGGCCTCTGCGAGACTCACACAAATATAGGGCAGGCCGCGATTTGTTTTTTCACGCAGTCAAATCGCGGCCATCTGCATAGGATTGCATAAACTCATGAAATCCTATGGCAGCGGGCACGGGCGGAAATTCGTTGGGAAATCCCGCCGCGGAATTTCTGCCCATGTGCATTTGGCGTTTGTCTGAGAAAACAGTTTTGTCTAAACAGAGTTCCCTCTGGCTACAAATAGCTGATATTCACCTCTGCCCGCTAGTCGCCCGTCGGCATCTCTGGGTCATCGTGCTGATATAAGGTTTATAAGCTGCAGTCAGTCTGTGCCGCCTCCAGGGCTCTAGAGTCAGGGTCTTATTGGGGTGGACTTAGAGTCAGTAGAAACACCGACTTCAACTCCAGCTTCTATATGTGTCTGTGTGTACATATGAGTATATATATATATATATATATAGTAGAAGGGTTTAGAGATGTCCTATTACTAAATACAGAGTTTACAATTTAGTAAAGTTTCCTGTTCTGTAATTCTTTTCCAGAAAGTATATTTAATGTTCCATCTAATAAAGCCGGACGCTCTCATCATAATGCTGAGGAAAAGCCCGATGTTACAATTTTATTATAGTAAATTTATCACTAGAGATGAGCGAGCATTAGGGTGTTCGAGATACTCGTTACTCGTGACGAGCACCACGCGGTACTCGAGTCAATTCCATTTCCTTCCCTGAAAGTTTTGCGCCATTTTCTGGCCAATAGAAATGCAGGGAAGGCATTACAATTTCCTCCTGTGATGTTCCAGCCCTATCTCACCCCCCTGCAGTGAGTGGCTGGCGAGATCAAGTGACCCCCGAGTATATAAAGTGGGCCCGCCCGCGGCTCGCCTCCGACACACGCTGGCAGAGATTAGGGAGAGTGCTGCTATAGGGAGAGTGTTAGCGTCTACAAGAACCCCAACGGTCCTTCTTAGGGCCACAGCTCACCTAGTGCACTACTGTTGTGGCTGCTGGGAGCAGTTTTGCACTTTTTTTTTTTATATCGGGCGTGCAGGCTATAGGGTTCTCAGGCTGCAGTCTGTACCACATAGTATAGGGAGACTGGTGGTGAGGCAGGGACAGTGGTAGTGTAGAATCCTGTCTACAACAACCCCAACGGTCCTTCTTAGGGCTGCCTGTGACCGTGTACATTTAACTCCGTGGCTGCTGGGAATTGTAGTACCTCAGTATTGCACAGCTAGGCGTGCTTGCAGCCTTCTGTTACATTTTTTTCTGGGTGCAGTTTGTGTAACGTAAGCGCTGTCTGCCTCCCAACTGCACGCCAAGAAACCACAAATTTTTTACAACGCTCTGTGTTACCCATCAGCTGCCCACACAGTGTACGGTGACAGACACCCATAGAGGGAAAGTCCAAAACACGCTCCATAGCCTGCATTGCATTGAAAAAAATATATTTTAAAAGATAAATCCTTCTTATGCCTACCTGTGACCCAGTGTATTTCACTGCGTGACCTCTGGGACTTGAGGTGCATCACAATTGCATATTGCACAGCTAGGCCTGCTTGCATCCTTCCTTATAATTTATCTCTGGCTTCATTTTGCATTGTATAACCGTTGTCAGGCACCAACTACGTGGCAATAATTCACAAAATTTTTTACACCACTCTGTCTCTGCTCGATTCTTAATCCACCATGCTGAAGGGTAAGGGTAGAGGTAGAGGACGTGGACGCGGTAGAGGACGCGGAGTTCCACGTGAGGGTGTGGGCATAGGCCCAGTTCCTGGTCCAGGTGAATCGCAGCTGGCTGCTGCGGGATTAGGAGAGAGGAAAGTTTCTGGGGTCCCCAGCTTCATATCACAATTTTTGGGTCCACATGGTAGACCTTTATTAAAAAACGAGCAGTGTGAGCAGGTCCTGTCGTGGATGGCAGAAAGTGCATCCAGCAATGTATCGACCACCCTGTCTTCTACGCCGTCCACTGCTGCAACTCTGAATCCTCTCGCTGCTGCTCCTCCTTCCTCGCAGCCTCCTCACTCCATGAAAATGACACATTCTGATGAGCAGGCAGACTCCCAGGAACTGTTCTCAGTTCCCTGCCCTGATTGGGAAAAAATGGTTCCTCTCCCACCTGAGGAGTTTGTCGTGACTGATGCCCAACCTTTGGAAAGTTCCCGGGGTCCGGGTGATGAGTCTGGGGACTGCCAGGAACTGTCTCAAGAGCTTTCAGTGGGTGAGGAGGACAATGGCGATGAGACACAGTTGTCTATCAGTGAGGCAGTAGTAAGGGCAGTAAGTCCGAGGGAGGAGTGCACAGAGGATTCGGAGGAAGAGCAGCTGGACAATGAGGTGATTGACCCCACCTGGTTTGATAAGCCAACTGAGGACAGGTCTTCAGAGGGGGAGGCAATTGCAGCCGCAGGACAGGTTGGAAGAGGCAGTGGGGTGGCCAGGGGTAGAGGCAGGGCCAGAGCGAATAATCTCCCAGCTGTTTCCCAAAGCACCCCCTTGCGCCAAGCCACCGTGCAGAGGCCAAAGTGCTCAAAGGTGTGGCAGTTTTTCACTGAGAGCGCGGACGACCGACGAACAGTGGTGTGCAACCTTTGTCGCGCCAAGATCAGCCGGGGAGCCACCACTACCAGCCTCACCACCACCAGCATGCGCAGGCATATGATGGCCAAGCACCCCACAAGGTGGGACGAAGGCCGTTCACCGCCTCCGGGTTGCACCACTGCCTCTCCCCCTGTGCCCCAACCTGCCACTGAGATCCAACTCACCTCTCAGGACACAGGCACAAGCGTCTCCCGGCCTGCACCCACACCCTCACCTCCGCTGTCCTCGGCCCCATCCAACAATGTCTCTCAGCGCTGCGTCCAGCTGTCACTAGCACAAGCGTTGAAGCAAAATCGCAAATACTCCGCCACGCACCCGCACGCTCAAGCTTTAAATATCCACATTGCCAAACTGATCAGCCAGGCTTGTGGAAACGGACGCTTTCAAAAACATGATGGCAGCGGCGGCCCTGCGCTACTCGGTCCCCAGTCGCCACTATTTTTCATGGTGTGCCGTCCCAGCCCTGCACGACCACGTCTCCTGCAACATTGTACGCGCCCTCACCAACGCGGTTTCTGGCAGGGTCCACTTAACAACGGACACGTGGACAAGCACAGGCGGACAGGGCCACTATATCTCCCTGACGGCACATTGGGTGAATTTAGTGGAGGCTGGGACCGAGTCAGAGCCTGGGACCGCTCACGTCCTACCCACCCCCAGAATAGCGGGCCCCAGATCGGTGCTGGTATCTGCGGCGGTGTATGCCACCTCCACTAAACCTTCCTCCTCCTACGCAACCTCTACCTCGCAATCAAGACTTGTCAGCAGCACGTCGCCAGCAGTCGGTGTCGCTCGGCGCGGCAGCACAGCAGTGGGCAAGCGTCAGCAGGCCGTGCTGAAACTACTCAGCTTAGGAGAGAAGAGGCACACGGCCCACGAACTGCTGCAGGGTCTCACAGAGCAGACTGACCACTGGCTTTCGCTGCTGAGCCTCCAACCGGGCATGGTCGTGTGTGACAACGGCCGTAACCTGGTGGCGGCTCTGCAGCTCGGCAGCCTCACGCACGTGCCATGCCTGGCCCACGTCTTTAATTTGGTGGTTCAGCGGTTTCTGAAAAGCTACCCCCACTTGTCAGACCTCCTCGGCAAGGTACGCCAGGTCAGCGCACATTTGCGCAAGTCCAAGACGGACGCTGCCACCCTGCGGACCCTGCAACATCGGTTTAATCTGCCAGTGCACCGACTGCTTTGCGACGTGCCCACACGGTGGAACTCTACGCTGCACATGTTGGCCAGGCTGTATGAGCAGCGTAGAGCTATAGTGGAATAGCAACTCCAACATGGGCGGCGTAGTGGGAGTCAGCCTCTTCAATTCTTTACAGAGGAGTGGGCCTGGATGGCAGATATCTGCCAGGTCCTTGGAAACTTTGATGAGTCTACCCAGATGGTGAGTGGCGATGCTGCAATCATTAGCGTCACCATTCCACTGCTATGCCTGTTGAGAAGTTCCCTGTAAAGCATAAAGGCTGACGCTTTGCTGTCGGAACAGGAGACGGGGGAAGAGAGTATGTCGCTGGATAGTCAGAGCACCCTCATGTCTATATCTCAGCACGTTGAGGATGAGGAGGGGGAGGAGCTTGAGGAGGAGGAGGGGGAAGAGACAGCTGGGCCCACTGCAAAGGGTACCCATGCTGCTTGCCTCTCATCCGTTCAGCGTGTATGGGCTCTGGAGGAGGAAGGGCAGGAGGATCTGGAAAGTGATCTTCCTAGTGAGGACAGCCATGTCTTGCGTACTGGCACCCTGGCACACATGGCTGACTTCATGTTAGGATGCCTTTCTCGTGACCCTCGCGTTAGACGCATTCTGGCCACTACGGATTACTGGCTGTACACACTGCTCGACCCACAATATAAGGAGAGCCTTTCCACTCTCATTCCTGAAGAGGAAAGGGGTTCGAGAGTGATGCAATACCACAGGGCCCTAGTGGACAAACTGATGGTAAACTTCCCATCCGACAGCGCTAGTGGCAGAAGGCGCTGTTCCGAGGGACAAGTAGCAGGGGAGGCGCGAAGATCAGGCAGCATGTTCAGCGCAGGCAGGGGAACACTTTCCAAGGCCTTTGCCAGCTTTATGGCTCCCCAGCAAGACTGTGTCACCACTCCCCAGTCAAGGCTGAGTCGGAGGGAGCACTGTAAAAAGATGGTGAGGGAGTACGTAGCCGATCGTACCACCGTCCTCCGTGACACCTCTGCTCCGTACAACTACTGGGTGTCAAAGCTGCACACGTGGCACGAACTCGCACTGTATGCCCTGGAGGTGCTTGCTTGCCCTGCCGCTAGCGTCTTGTCAGAGAGGGTGTTTAGTGCAGTTGGGGGAATCATCACGGATAAGCGTACCCGTCTGTCAACTGACAGTGCCGACAGGCTTACGCTCATAAAGATGAACAAAGCCTGGATTTCCCCAGACTTCTCTTCTCCACCAGCGGAGAGCAGCGGTACCTAAAGATTATTTTCGCTGCAACCGCGGATGCAAGCATTGTTCTCTATCACCGTAAAAAACGGGGACATTTACCTTTGTCAATCTGTGTATGATATTCGTCCTCCTCCTCCGGCTCCTCCTCCTAAAACCTCACGTAATCACCCCGAACGGCCAATTTTTCGGCCAAAAGGCTCATATAACTTTTTTAAACAATATTTATACGTTTCTATTCTAATTAAAGCATTGAAACTTCCACCTGAACCAATTTTTTTAACTGGGCTGCCTCCAGGCCTAGTTACAAATTAAGCCACAGTAAGCTCAGCGAGTAATGGGTTTGACCTGCCCTCTGGGTTGGGCATGGGCAATTTTTCTGGGGTACATTTGTACTGTTAGTACACAAATTTTGGGGGCCCTCGCCTACAATGTAATCCAAGTAATTTTTATGGGCTTCGCGTGCACTCATGGTACACCACTGTGTCTGGGGTTGGCCTACACTTTTGCTACAGAAATGTAACTCAGTTCTGCCTGCCTATACTTCTGCCACAGTAATGCTACAGGGGTCTGACTATACTTCTGCAACAGAAATGTAACTTTGGTCTGCCGATACTTCTGCTCCTGAAATGTTACCGTGGTCTGTGTATACTGTTACTACTGTAATGTTACTAATACTGGGCTCTGCCCATAATGCTTCAACGAAAATGTTACTGGGCTCTGCCTATACTGCTGCTACGGAAATGTTACTGGGCTCTGCCTATACTGTTACTGCAGAAGTGTTACTAGGGTCTCCCTAGACTTCTGCAATATAACTGTTAGTGGGGTCAGCTTATATCTTTGCTACAGGAGTATTACAGGGATCTGTGCATACTATGGGTGCACTAAGTTTTCCCATCGCGGTGTTCAACGTACCTGGCCCAAAAAAAAAAAAAAACAGACTGACTGGGGCATGCAGTGTGGGCTGAAGGCAACCTGCATTTAATCTGACGTTACCTCAGCTTTAAGGGAGGCACTGCAATGGGATTAATTTATGTACTGTCGGTGGATTCCAGGGAGCCACCCATGCTGTGGGTGCACACAGACTTCCCATTGGGGAGTTCTACCTACCTGTGACTATGAAAATAACCCAGACTGACTGGGGCAAGCAGTGTTGGCCGAAGCCAACCTGCATTTCATATCACGTTACCTCAGCTTTAACCCCTTCACGACCAAGGACGTACCGGTACGTCCCGTGTCCGCGGGGTATGTATGAAAAGAGGTTGCGATGCAACCTCTCTTCATACAGTGCGGGCGTCAGCTGTTTATAACAGTTGACACCCGCGGGCAATAGCCGCGCGCGGCCGATCGCGGCTATTAACCATTTAAATGCCGCTGTCATTTCTGACAGCGGCATTTAAATCCCCCGAACAGTCCCGCACGGCCCCCTGCGGTGAGATCGGGGGAGCCGTGCAGGTGTCATGGCAGCCGGGGGCCTAATGAAAGGCCCCAGGGCTGCCTTAACAGACTGCCTATCAAGCCATCCACACAGGGTGGCTTGATAGACTGCCTGTCAAAAAGCAGTATGACATAATGCTAATAGCATTACGTCATACTGCAGGAGCGATCAAAGCATCGCATCTTAAAGTCCCCCAGGGGGACTTCAAAGTAATGTAAAAAAAAAATCAATAAAGTTTTTTTTATTTGAAAAAAAAAAAAGTTGTAAAAGTTTAAATCACCCCCCTTTTGCCATATCTATTATTAAAAAATCTAAATCATAAAATAAAAATATGTATTTGGTATCGCCGCGTCCATAAAAGTCCGAACTATCAAAGTAGCACCTTATTTTTCCTGCACGGTGAACGTTGTCCGAAAAAATAAAGAACGCCAGAAATGCACTTTTTTAGTTACCCTGTCTCCCAGAAAAAACGCAATAAAAAGCGATCAAAAAGTCATATGTATTCCAAAATGATACTATCAGAAACTACAGGACATCCCGCAATGCTATGCTCAACTATGCTCAACTACGTTTTTCAGTACATTATATGGTACTTTAAATAGGACCATTGAAAAATACAACTCGTCCCTCAAAAAACAAGCCCTCATACAGCGACATCGCTGGATAAATAAAGGAGTTACGATTTTTTTAAAGGGGGGAGGAAAAAACGAAAATGGAAAAAGAAAAATGGCTGTGTCATTAAGGGGTTAAGGGAGGCACTGCAATGGGATTTTTTTATGTACCGTCAGTGGCTTCCTGGGAACCACCCCTGCTGTGGGTGCACACTTAGTTCCCATCGCGGTGTTTGACCTGTCTGGCACAAAGACACTGACTGACTTGGGTAGGGGACAGAGTGCAGATGGCTTTCCCCTTGCAGTGTCGATTGAGCTATGCGACACCTTGACAGAATGAATACTGTGTGGGCACATAGATTCCCCATAGCTATGTAACTCATGCCCACGTTTGCAGCTCCTGTCGGAGGTGGCACAGAATTGGAATGAAGATCGAATGTCAATTTCTACAGCATTGTGGGCTATCGCCCCGCCCCTTTTAAAGAGGGTCGCTGCCTGGCCCTGCTAACCTTCTGCAGTGTGTGACTCTGGTTCCTCCTCATGGCAGACGCACTTATAAGTTGACATGAGGCTGGTTTGGCTATGCAGCCAGCGTGTGGCATGAGGGCAGCCGAAGGCTGCCCAGGGACGCTTTTGTGTGCCAGGAGGAGGGGGGGGGGGGGATTTGGGCAGCATGTAACCCAGGAGAAGAGGCAGCGGTGTGTCCCGCAGGCAGTGATTGTGCTTAGTTGCAGGTAGTGTGGTGCTTAGCTAAGGTGTGCCTTGCTAATGAGGGTTTGTCCGAAGTAAAAATTGTTAGGGGGGGCACTCTTGCCGCTATTGTGCCTTAATAGTGGGACCTGGGAGCCTGAGATACCGTCCAGCATGTTGCCCCTCGCCTGCCCTATCCGTTTCTGTGTCGTTCCCATCACTTTCGTAGGTTTTGAAGATTTTCACAAATGAAAACCTTAGCGGAGCATGGGTCAAATACAAAAATGCACGAGTCGCCCATTGACTTCATTGAGTTTTGGTGCTCGCTCATCTCTATTTATCACCTAAAAAACATGAGTCGTATAAGAAGGAATCGTAGTTTGGGAAAACTGAGGTTTGTCCTACAGACTCCACTGCCCAGACTGTCCCATAAACGGGCTGCTGCAGCCAATCATACAGCTCAGTGCCCTGTTGTCACAGGGATTCCTCTGGCAGAAAAACTTATATCAGAAAACCCCTTAAAGACTTTACACTTTACTCATCATTACGTGGGTAAGATTTAATGTTAATATTCTGTATTTACAGAACCACTGACAACTACGGGAACTCTGACAACTACTGCTGCTCCAATAACTACAGGAACACTGACAACTACTGCTGCTCCCACAACTACAGAAACACTGACAACTACTGCTGCTCCCACAACTACAGAAACACTGACAACTACTGCTGCTCCAATAACTACAGGAACAATGACAACTACTGCTGCTCCCATAACTACAGGAACACTGACAACTACTGCTGCTCCCATAACTACAGGAACACTGACAACTACTGCTGCTCCCACAACTACAGGAACACTGACAACTACTGCTGCTCCCACAACTACAGGAACAATGACAACTACTGCTGCTCCAATAACCACAGGAACACTGACAACTACCGCTGCTCCAATAACTACAGGAGCACTGACAACTACTGCTGCTCCCACAACTACAGAAACACTGACAACTACTGCTGCTCCAGTAACTACAGAAACACTGACAACTACTGCTGCTCCAATAACTACAGGAGCACTGACAACTACTGCTGCTCCCACAACTACAGAAACACTGACAACTACTGCTGCTCCAGTAACTACAGAAACACTGACAACTACTGCTGCTCCAGTAACTACAGGAACACTGACAACTACTGCTGCTCCCACAACTACAGGAACACTGACAACTACTGCCGCTCCCATAACTACAGAAACACTGACAACTACTGCTGCTCCTGCAACTACAGGAACACTGATAACTACTGCCGCTCCCATAACTACAGAAACACTGACAACTACTGCTGCTCCAGTAACTACAGGAACACTGACAACTACTGCTGCTCCAGTAACTACAGGAACACTGACAACTACTGCTGCTCCAACAACTACAGGAACACTGACAACTACTCCTGCTTCCATAACTACAGGAACACTGACAACTACTGCTGCTCCAGTAACTACAGGAACACTGACAACTACTGCTGCTCCCACAACTGCAGGAACACCGACAACTACTGCTGCTCCAGTAACTACAGGAACACTGACAACTACTGCTGCTCCTGCAACTACAGGAACACTGACAAGTACTGCTGCTCCCATAACTAAAGAAACACTGACAACTACTGCTGCTCCAGTAACTACAGGAACACTGACAACTACTGCTGCTCCCACAACTACAGAAACCCTGACAACTACTGCTGCTCCCATAACTACAGGAACACTGACAACTACTGCTGCTCCCACAACTACAGGAACACTGACAACTACTGCTGCTCCAGCAACTACAGGAACACTGACAACTACTGCTGCTCCCATAACTACCGGTACACTGACAACTATGGAAACACCATCAGTTATGTATGTAGGGTTTAACTTCACGATTCTGAACTTGCAGTACAATGAGCGTCTTTCACGTCCAGAAGATCCCGATTATGTTTCGCTGAAGAACAAGATTGAAGAATTGGTGAGTCTGCAGTCTGCAGGATATCAGGCCTCACCTATCAAAACTCTTTAATCCTTTCCAATCCAATTTGTATCCTGGTTTTCCTAGGGGGCTTACTCTTTTTCTGTTGTTATACAACAGCGCTATCTGCTGGCTAAAGCCAGTACTGCATGAGGTGATACATTGGATAGGCTCCGACAGCAGAGAGGCTGGCAATATACAGTAAGAGAGCCCCAACGGACGTCTTCCAACATCGGAGCTGTACAGCCTTAAATCATAATGTCTTTAGGCGTCAGACAGTGGATTGGAAAGGGTTAAGGGTTTGTTCAGATTTGGTGGAAATGCTGTGGAGTTTCCAGAACAGAACATTCCACTGCAAGCTCCGCAGTATTTCCACATCAGCCCATCAGTCCTTCTTGTGGGTTTGGGTAATGTAAGCTATATATAATATACAGGCACATTACATTATATACGGGGGTTGGACTGTCCTGCGCTGTGTGATGTCACTGATATCCTGCTATGTTCCTCCTGCAGGCCCTCCCGGTGATCAGGAGGAGTTACCCCTTCTGTCTACTTGTGATAACAATCTCATTCAGGTAAGTGTTGTTTATAGTGATGATTATATATAATAGTGCATGAAATATGGGAAGAACCTGGAGGACGAGGATCCCGACAGGAGCTGCTTACAGGATCCTCCAATCACCACACAAGCGGCACCTTCTACTGTTAATGAGCTTTTCTGATCTTCAAATATTATATTCTGCTGCTATTAAGTAATCTGGGAAGTTTGATGAATCATAAATGAGTCCAATGTTGTTTCTTTCCCACAGCGAAGGCTCAGTGAAAGTTCAAAATGCCGCTGCGTTCCCAAATAGCTCAGTGGCGCCTTCTAGTGATCAACTGCAGAATGCATTTCTAGGGACGGTCAGAGAAGACGGAGGGATGATGGGAGACTTGCAGTTGTTTGCTTTCAACACCACGACGGCAGGTGAGACATGAGGATTCATCGGCTCCAGAGCTACAAGGTCTAATATGAAGGGAGCAGCGAACGCCAGAACGTTAGCGGTTTATTTATGGTTTAGTATGTCTTATTTTGTGTATTAGCGCAGACTCCCATGAGCGTCATGTAATCGCGTATTACGTGCGAGATGCACATGCGCATAATATGCGGTGAATGGCTCCAATGAAAGTACATTGGTCTTCATTAATCCGTTTGCGTATATACATTGCGCATAGGTGTTTATAAAAGAAAGCCGCATGTTCTAGGTTACCGCGCTTTACGCCCAATGGAGCCCTATTGTCCTCTATGGTCACGTAAAAAAACTGTACATACGCAATTACGTTCCGTCGCAGAGTAACAGAGCGGGTAATTAAAAAATACAGGAAGACTGCGAATGACAGCGTGCGGGGGAATTTGTTTCCATATGGCAACCGTTGCAGCAAAAGGCAGGCCCACGCAGCGGTAAAACACGATGTTATACACGCAGCGTTTTACACGCCTTCTCATGTGAGCCCGACCTATTTTCAGTTTTGATCTTATAGTTATCGCAGCCTGTGTTTTTAAGTTGGTGTATTTATTTGTATATTATGATGTATTTATTTATTTTCCCATTTTCATTCATTATGGGCTCATGCAGACAGCCGGGTCAGACCCAGCTGCGACAATTCCTGCAGAGGGATGCAAGTCGTGCCCCTTGTAGTGACCCGCCGCTCACCTACTCCAGCGTCTCCTCCGCATTGCTATGTGCCGGCTGCCGCCTAACCAGCACATGCGCAGTGCAGAGCCGGCGAGACAGAAGTGACGTTCCTGTGCGGGCCTCTGCGAGACTCACACAAATATAGGACAGGCCGCGATTTGTTTTTTCACACAGTCAAATCGCGGCCATCTGCATAGGATTGCATAAACTCATGAAATCCTATGGCAGCGGGCACGGGCGGAAATTCGTTGGGAAATCCCGCCGCGGAATTTCTGCCCATGTGCATTTGGCGTTTGTCTGAGAAAACAGTTTTGTCTAAACAGAGTTCCCTCTGGCCACAAATAGCTGATATTCACCTCTGCCCGCTAGTCGCTCGTCGGCATCTCTGGGTCATCGTGCTGATATAAGGTTTATAAGCTGCAGTCAGTCTGTGCCGCCCCCAGGGCTCTAGAGTCAGGGTCTTATTGGGGTGGACTTAGAGTCAGTAGAAACACCGACTTCAACTCCAGCTTCTATATGTGTCTGTGTGTACATATGAGTATATATATATATAGTAGAAGGGTTTAGAGATGTCCTATTACTAAATACAGAGTTTACAATTTAGTAAAGTTTCCTGTTCTGTAATTCTTTTCCAGAAAGTATATTTAATGTTCCATCTAATAAAGCCGGACGCTCCCATCATAATGCTGAGGAAAAGCCCGATGTTACAATTTTATTATAGTAAATTTATCACTAGAGATGAGCGAGCATTAGGGTGTTCGAGATACTCGTTACTCGTGACGAGCACCACGCGGTACTCGAGTCAATTCCATTTCCTTCCCTGAAAGTTTTGCGCCATTTTCTGGCCAATAGAAACGCAGGGAAGGCATTACAATTTCCTCCTGTGACGTTCCAGCCCTATCTCACCCCCCTGCAGTGAGTGGCTGGCGAGATCAAGTGACCCCCGAGTATATAAAGTGGGCCCGCCCGCGGCTCGCCTCCGACACACGCTGGCAGAGATTAGGGAGAGTGCTGCTATAGGGAGAGTGTTAGCGTCTACAAGAACCCCAACGGTCCTTCTTAGGGCCACAGCTCACCTAGTGCACTACTGTTGTGGCTGCTGGGAGCAGTTTTGCACTTTTTTTTTTTATATCGGGCGTGCAGGCTATAGGGTTCTCAGGCTGCAGTCTGTACCACATAGTATAGGGAGACTGGTGGTGAGGCAGGGACAGTGGTAGTGTAGAATCCTGTCTACAACAACCCCAACGGTCCTTCTTAGGGCTGCCTGTGACCGTGTGCATTTAACTCCGTGGCTGCTGGGAATTGTAGTACCTCAGTATTGCACAGCTAGGCGTGCTTGCAGCCTTCTGTTACATTTTTTTCTGGGTGCAGTTTGTGTAACGTAAGCGCTGTCTGCCTCCCAACTGCACGCCAAGAAACCACAAATTTTTTACAACGCCCTGTGTTACCCATCAGCTGCCCACACAGTGTACGGTGACAGACACCCATAGAGGGAAAGTCCAAAACACGCTCCATAGCCTGCATTGCATTGAAAAAAATATATTTTAAAAGATAAATCCTTCTTATGCCTACCTGTGACCCAGTGTATTTCACTGCGTGACCTCTGGGACTTGAGGTGCATCACAATTGCAAATTGCACAGCTAGGGCTGCTTGCATCCTTCCTTATAATTTATCTCTGGCTTCATTTTGCATTGTATAACCGTTGTCAGGCACCAACTACGCGGCAATAATTCACAAAATTTTTTACACCGCTCTGTCTCTGCTCGATTCTTAATCCACCATGCTGAAGGGTAAGGGTAGAGGTAGAGGACGTGGACGCGGTAGAGGACGCGGAGTTCCACGTGAGGGTGTGGGCATAGGCCCAGTTCCTGGTCCAGGTGAATCGCAGCTGGCTGCTGCGGGATTAGGAGAGAGGAAAGTTTCTGGGGTCCCCAGCTTCATATCACAATTTTTGGGTCCACATGGTAGACCTTTATTAAAAAACGAGCAGTGTGAGCAGGTCCTGTCGTGGATGGCAGAAAGTGCATCCAGCAATGTATCGACCACCCTGTCTTCTACGCCGTCCACTGCTGCAACTCTGAATCCTCTCGCTGCTGCTCCTCCTTCCTCGCAGCCTCCTCCCTCCATGAAAATGACACATTCTGATGAGCAGGCAGACTCCCAGGAACTGTTCTCGGTTCCCTGCCCTGATTGGGAAAAAATGGTTCCTCTCCCACCTGAGGAGTTTGTCGTGACTGATGCCCAACCTTTGGAAAGTTCCCGGGGTCCGGGTGATGAGTCTGGGGACTGCCAGGAACTGTCTCAAGAGCTTTCAGTGGGTGAGGAGGACAATGGCGATGAGACACAGTTGTCTATCAGTGAGGCAGTAGTAAGGGCAGTAAGTCCGAGGGAGGAGTGCACAGAGGATTCGGAGGAAGAGCAGCTGGACAATGAGGTGATTGACCCCACCTGGTTTGATAAGCCAACTGAGGACAGGTCTTCAGAGGGGGAGGCAATTGCAGCCGCAGGACAGGTTGGAAGAGGCAGTGGGGTGGCCAGGGGTAGAGGCAGGGCCAGAGCGAATAATCCCCCAGCTGTTTCCCAAAGCACCCCCTTGCGCCAAGCCACCGTGCAGAGGCCAAAGTGCTCAAAGGTGTGGCAGTTTTTCACTGAGAGCGCGGACGACCGACGAACAGTGGTGTGCAACCTTTGTCGCGCCAAGATCAGCCGGGGAGCCACCACTACCAGCCTCACCACCACCAGCATGCGCAGGCATATGATGGCCAAGCACCCCACAAGGTGGGACGAAGGCCGTTCACCGCCTCCGGGTTGCACCACTGCCTCTCCCCCTGTGCCCCAACCTGCCACTGAGATCCAACTCACCTCTCAGGACACAGGCACAAGCGTCTCCCGGCCTGCACCCACACCCTCACCTCCGCTGTCCTCGGCCCCATCCAACAATGTCTCTCAGCGCTGCGTCCAGCTGTCACTAGCACAAGCGTTGAAGCAAAATCGCAAATACTCCGCCACGCACCCGCACGCTCAAGCTTTAAATATCCACATTGCCAAACTGATCAGCCAGGCTTGTGGAAACGGACGCTTTCAAAAACATGATGGCAGCGGCGGCCCTGCGCTACTCGGTCCCCAGTCGCCACTATTTTTCATGGTGTGCCGTCCCAGCCCTGCACGACCACGTCTCCTGCAACATTGTACGCGCCCTCACCAACGCGGTTTCTGGCAGGGTCCACTTAACAACGGACACGTGGACAAGCACAGGCGGACAGGGCCACTATATCTCCCTGACGGCACATTGGGTGAATTTAGTGGAGGCTGGGACCGAGTCAGAGCCTGGGACCGCTCACGTCCTACCCACCCCCAGAATAGCGGGCCCCAGATCGGTGCTGGTATCTGCGGCGGTGTATGCCACCTCCACTAAACCTTCCTCCTCCTACGCAACCTCTACCTCGCAATCAAGACTTGTCAGCAGCACGTCGCCAGCAGTCGGTGTCGCTCGGCGCGGCAGCACAGCCGTGGGCAAGCGTCAGCAGGCCGTGCTGAAACTACTCAGCTTAGGAGAGAAGAGGCACACGGCCCACGAACTGCTGCAGGGTCTGACAGAGCAGACTGACCGCTGGCTTTCGCTGCTGAGCCTCCAACCGGGCATGGTCGTGTGTGACAACGGCCGTAACCTGGTGGCGGCTCTGCAGCTCGGCAGCCTCACGCACGTGCCATGCCTGGCCCACGTCTTTAATTTGGTGGTTCAGCGGTTTCTGAAAAGCTACCCCCACTTGTCAGACCTCCTCGGCAAGGTACGCCAGGTCAGCGCACATTTGCGCAAGTCCAAGACGGACGCTGCCACCCTGCGGACCCTGCAACATCGGTTTAATCTGCCAGTGCACCGACTGCTTTGCGACGTGCCCACACGGTGGAACTCTACGCTGCACATGTTGGCCAGGCTGTATGAGCAGCGTAGAGCTATAGTGGAATAGCAACTCCAACATGGGCGGCGTAGTGGGAGTCAGCCTCCTCAATTCTTTACAGAGGAGTGGGCCTGGATGGCAGATATCTGCCAGGTCCTTGGAAACTTTGATGAGTCTACCCAGATGGTGAGTGGCGATGCTGCAATCATTAGCGTCACCATTCCACTGCTATGCCTGTTGAGAAGTTCCCTGTAAAGCATAAAGGCTGACGCTTTGCTGTCGGAACAGGAGACGGGGGAAGAGAGTATGTCGCTGGATAGTCAGAGCACCCTCATGTCTATATCTCAGCACGTTGAGGATGAGGAGGGGGAGGAGCTTGAGGAGGAGGAGGGGGAAGAGACAGCTGGGCCCACTGCAAAGGGTACCCATGCTGCTTGCCTCTCATCCGTTCAGCGTGTATGGGCTCTGGAGGAGGAAGGGCAGGAGGATCTGGAAAGTGATCTTCCTAGTGAGGACAGCCATGTCTTGCGTACTGGCACCCTGGCACACATGGCTGACTTCATGTTAGGATGCCTTTCTCGTGACCCTCGCGTTAGACGCATTCTGGCCACTACGGATTACTGGCTGTACACACTGCTCGACCCACAATATAAGGAGAGCCTTTCCACTCTCATTCCTGAAGAGGAAAGGGGTTCGAGAGTGATGCAATACCACAGGGCCCTAGTGGACAAACTGATGGTAAACTTCCCATCCGACAGCGCTAGTGGCAGAAGGCGCTGTTCCGAGGGACAAGTAGCAGGGGAGGCGCGAAGATCAGGCAGCATGTTCAGCGCAGGCAGGGGAACACTTTCCAAGGCCTTTGCCAGCTTTATGGCTCCCCAGCAAGACTGTGTCACCACTCCCCAGTCAAGGCTGAGTCGGAGGGAGCACTGTAAAAAGATGGTGAGGGAGTACGTAGCCGATCGTACCACCGTCCTCCGTGACACCTCTGCTCCGTACAACTACTGGGTGTCAAAGCTGCACACGTGGCACGAACTCGCACTGTATGCCCTGGAGGTGCTTGCTTGCCCTGCCGCTAGCGTCTTGTCAGAGAGGGTGTTTAGTGCAGTTGGGGGAATCATCACGGATAAGCGTACCCGTCTGTCAACTGACAGTGCCGACAGGCTTACGCTCATAAAGATGAACAAAGCCTGGATTTCCCCAGACTTCTCTTCTCCACCAGCGGAGAGCAGCGGTACCTAAAGATTATTTTCGCTGCAACCGCGGATGCAAGCATTGTTCTCTATCACCGTAAAAAACGGGGACATTTACCTTTGTCAATCTGTGTATGATATTCGTCCTCCTCCTCCGGCTCCTCCTCCTAAAACCTCACGTAATCACCCCGAACGGCCAATTTTTCGGCCAAAAGGCTCATATAACTTTTTTAAACAATATTTATACGTTTCTATTCTAATTAAAGCATTGAAACTTCCACCTGAACCAATTTTTTTAACTGGGCTGCCTCCAGGCCTAGTTACAAATTAAGCCACAGTAAGCTCAGCGAGTAATGGGTTTGACCTGCCCTCTGGGTTGGGCATGAGCAATTTTTCTGGGGTACATTTGTACTGTTAGTACACAAATTTTGGGGGCCCTCGCCTACAATGTAATCCAAGTAATTTTTATGGGCTTCGCGTGCACTCATGGTACACCACTGTGTCTGGGGTTGGCCTACACTTTTGCTACAGAAATGTAACTCAGTTCTGCCTGCCTATACTTCTGCCACAGTAATGCTACAGGGGTCTGACTATACTTCTGCAACAGAAATGTAACTTTGGTCTGCCGATACTTCTGCTCCTGAAATGTTACCGTGGTCTGTGTATACTGTTACTACTGTAATGTTACTAATACTGGGCTCTGCCCATAATGCTTCAACGAAAATGTTACTGGGCTCTGCCTATACTGCTGCTACGGAAATGTTACTGGGCTCTGCCTATACTGTTACTGCAGAAGTGTTACTAGGGTCTCCCTAGACTTCTGCAATATAACTGTTAGTGGGGTCAGCTTATATCTTTGCTACAGGAGTATTACAGGGATCTGTGCATACTATGGGTGCACTAAGTTTTCCCATCGCGGTGTTCAACGTACCTGGCCCAAAAAAAAAAAAAAACAGACTGACTGGGGCATGCAGTGTGGGCTGAAGGCAACCTGCATTTAATCTGACGTTACCTCAGCTTTAAGGGAGGCACTGCAATGGGATTAATTTATGTACTGTCGGTGGATTCCAGGGAGCCACCCATGCTGTGGGTGCACACAGACTTCCCATTGGGGAGTTCTACCTACCTGTGACTATGAAAATAACCCAGACTGACTGGGGCAAGCAGTGTTGGCCGAAGCCAACCTGCATTTCATATCACGTTACCTCAGCTTTAACCCCTTCACGACCAAGGACGTACCGGTACGTCCCGTGTCCGCGGGGTATGTATGAAAAGAGGTTGCGATGCAACCTCTCTTCATACAGTGCGGGCGTCAGCTGTTTATAACAGCTGACACCCGCGAGCAATAGCCGCGCGCGGCCGATCGCGGCTATTAACCATTTAAATGCCGCTGTCATTTCTGACAGCGGCATTTAAATCCCCCGAACAGTCCCGCACGGCCCCCTGCGGTGAGATCGGGGGAGCCGTGCAGGTGTCATGGCAGCCGGGGGCCTAATGAAAGGCCCCAGGGCTGCCTTAACAGACTGCCTATCAAGCCATCCACACAGGGTGGCTTGATAGACTGCCTGTCAAAAAGCAGTATGACATAATGCTAATAGCATTACGTCATACTGCAGGAGCGATCAAAGCATCGCATCTTAAAGTCCCCCAGGGGGACTTCAAAGTAATGTAAAAAAAAAATCAATAAAGTTTTTTTTATTTGAAAAAAAAAAAAGTTGTAAAAGTTTAAATCACCCCCCTTTTGCCATATCTATTATTAAAAAATCTAAATCATAAAATAAAAATATGTATTTGGTATCGCCGCGTCCATAAAAGTCCGAACTATCAAAGTAGCACCTTATTTTTCCTGCACGGTGAACGTCGTCCGAAAAAATAAAGAACGCCAGAAATGCACTTTTTTAGTTACCCTGTCTCCCAGAAAAAACGCAATAAAAAGCGATCAAAAAGTCATATGTATTCCAAAATGGTACTATCAGAAACTACAGGACATCCCGCAATGCTATGCTCAACTATGCTCAACTACGTCGACGGAAAAATAAAAAAGTTATCGCGCGCGCAAAATGACGGCAGAAACAAATTGAAAAAAATTTAATGTCTTTGAAAAAAAAAAGAGTATAGTAAAAAAAAACTATACAAGTTTGGTATCGTAGTAATCGTACCGACCCATAGAAAAAAGTTATCATGTCGTTTTTGTTGCCGTTTGTTCGCCGTAGAAGCAAGACGCACTAAAAGATGGCGAAATGTCGGGGTTTTTTTCATTTTACTTCACTTAGAATTTTTTTTACGTTTTTCAGTACATTATATGGTACTTTAAATAGGACCATTGAAAAATACAACTCGTCCCTCAAAAAACAAGCCCTCATACAGCGACATCGCTGGATAAATAAAGGAGTTACGATTTTTTTAAAGGGGGGAGGAAAAAACGAAAATGGAAAAAGAAAAATGGCTGTGTCATTAAAGGGTTAAGGGAGGCACTGCAATGGGATTTTTTTATGTACCGTCAGTGGCTTCCTGGGAACCACCCCTGCTGTGGGTGCACACTTAGTTCCCATCGCGGTGTTTGACCTGTCTGGCACAAAGACACTGACTGACTTGGGTAGGGGACAGAGTGCAGATGGCTTTCCCCTTGCAGTGTCGATTGAGCTATGCGACACCTTGACAGAATGAATACTGTGTGGGCACATAGATTCCCCATAGCTATGTAACTCATGCCCACGTTTGCAGCTCCTGTCGGAGGTGGCACAGAATTGGAATGAAGATCGAATGTCAATTTCTACAGCATTGTGGGCTATCGCCCCGCCCCTTTTAAAGAGGGTCGCTGCCTGGCCCTGCCAACCTTCTGCAGTGTGTGACTCTGGTTCCTCCTCATGGCAGACGCACTTATAAGTTGACATGAGGCTGGTTTGGCTATGCAGCCAGCGTGTGGCATGAGGGCAGCCGAAGGCTGCCCAGGGACGCTTTTGTGTGCCAGGAGGGGGGGGGGGATTTGGGCAGCATGTAACCCAGGAGAAGAGGCAGCGGTGTGTCCCGCAGGCAGTGATTGTGCTTAGTTGCAGGTAGTGTGGTGCTTAGCTAAGGTGTGCCTTGCTAATGAGGGTTTGTCCGAAGTAAAAATTGTTAGGGGGGGCACTCTTGCCGCTATTGTGCCTTAATAGTGGGACCTGGGAGCCTGAGATACCGTCCAGCATGTTGCCCCTCGCCTGCCCTATCCGTTTCTGTGTCGTTCCCATCACTTTCGTAGGTTTTGAAGATTTTCACAAATGAAAACCTTAGCGGAGCATGGGTCAAATACAAAAATGCACGAGTCGCCCATTGACTTCATTGAGTTTTGGTGCTCGCTCATCTCTATTTATCACCTAAAAAACATGAGTCGTATAAGAAGGAATCGTAGTTTGGGAAAACTGAGGTTTGTCCTACAGACTCCACTGCCCAGACTGTCCCATAAACGGGCTGCTGCAGCCAATCATACAGCTCAGTGCCCTGTTGTCACAGGGATTCCTCTGGCAGAAAAACTTATATCAGAAAACCCCTTAAAGACTTTACACTTTACTCATCATTACGTGGGTAAGATTTAATGTTAATATTCTGTATTTACAGAACCACTGACAACTACGGGAACTCTGACAACTACTGCTGCTCCAATAACTACAGGAACACTGACAACTACTGCTGCTCCCATAACTACAGGAACACTGACAACTACTGCTGCTCCCACAACTACAGGAACACTGACAACTACTGCTGCTCCCACAACTACAGGAACAATGACAACTACTGCTGCTCCAATAACCACAGGAACACTGACAACTACTGCTGCTCCAATAACTACAGGAGCACTGACAACTACTGCTGCTCCCACAACTACAGAAACACTGACAACTACTGCTGCTCCAGTAACTACAGAAACACTGACAACTACTGCTGCTCCAGTAACTACAGGAACACTGACAACTACTGCTGCTCCCACAACTACAGGAACACTGACAACTACTGCCGCTCCCATAACTACAGAAACACTGACAACTACTGCTGCTCCTGCAACTACAGAAACCCTGACAACTACTGCTGCTCCCATAACTACAGGAACACTGACAACTACTGCTGCTCCCACAACTACAGGAACACTGACAACTACTGCTGCTCCCATAACTACAGAAACCCTGACAACTACTGCTGCTCCAGCAACTACAGGAACACTGACAACTACTGCTGCTCCCATAACTACAGGAACACAGACAACTACTGCTGCTCCAGCAACTACAGGAACACTGACAACTACTGCTGCTCCCATAACTACCGGTACACTGACAACTATGGAAACACCATCAGTTATGTATGTAGGGTTTAACTTCACGATTCTGAACTTGCAGTACAATGAGCGTCTTTCACGTCCAGAAGATCCCGATTATGTTTCGCTGAAGAACAAGATTGAAGAATTGGTGAGTCTGCAGTCTGCAGGATATCAGGCCTCACTTATCAAAACTCTTTAATCCTTTCCAATCCAATTTGTATCCTGGTTTTCCTAGGGGGCTTACTCTTTTTCTGTTGTTATACAACAGCGCTATCTGCTGGCTAAAGCCAGTACTGCATGAGGTGATACATTGGATAGGCTCCGACAGCAGAGAGGCTGGCAATATACAGTAAGAAAGCCCCAACGGACGTCTTCCAACATCGGAGCTGTACAGCCTTAAATCATAATGTCTTTAGGCGTCAGACAGTGGATTGGAAAGGGTTAAGGTTTTGTTCAGATTTGGTGGAAATGCAGTGGAGTTTCCAGAACAGAACATTCCACTGCAAGCTCCGCAGTATTTCCACATCAGCCCATCAGTCCTTCTTGTGGGTTTGGGTAATGTAAGCTATATATATTATACAGGTACATTACATTATATACGGGGGTTGGACTGTCCTGCGGGGTGTGATGTCACTGATATCCTGCTATGTTCCTCCTGCAGGCCCTCCCGGTGATCAGGAGGAGTTACCCCTTCTGTCTACTTGTGATAACAATCTCATTTAGGTAAGTGTTGTTTATAGTGATGATTATATATAATAGTGCATGAAATATGGGAAGAACCTGGAGGACGAGGATCCCGACAGGAGCTGTTTACAGGATCCTCCAATCACCACACAAGCGGCACCTTCTACTGTTAATGAGCTTTTCTGATCTTCATATATTATATTCTGCTGCTATTAAGTAATCTGGGAAGTTTGATGAATCATAAATGAGTCCAATGTTGTTTCTTTTCCACAGCGAAGGCTCAGTGAAAGTTCAAAATGCCGCTGCGTTCCCAAATAGCTCAGTGGCGCCTTCTAGTGATCAACTGCAGAATGCATTTCTAGGGACGGTCAGAGAAGACGGAGAGATGATGGGAGACTTGCAGTTGTTTGCTTTCAACACCACGACGGCAGGTGAGACATGAGGATTCATCGGCTCCAGAGCTACAAGGTCTAATATGAAGGGAGCAGCGAACGCCAGAACGTTAGCGGTTTATTTATGGTTTAGTATGTCTTATTTTGTGTATTAGCGCAGACTCCCATGAGCGTCATGTAATCGCGTATTACGTGCGAGATGCACATGCGCATAATATGCGGTGAATGGCTCCAATGAAAGTACATTGGTCTTCATTAATCCGTTTGCGTATATACATTGCGCATAGGTGTTTATAAAAGAAAGCCGCATGTTCTAGGTTACCGCGCTTTACGCCCGATGGAGCCCTATTGTCCTCTATGGTCACGTAAAAAAACTGTACATACGCAATTACGTTCCGTCGCAGAGTAACAGAGCGGGTAATTAAAAAATACAGGAAGACTGCGAATGACAGCGTGCGGGGGAATTTGTTTCCATATGGCAACTGTTGCAGCAAAAGGCAGGCCCACGCAGCGGTAAAACACGATGTTATACACGCAGCGTTTTACACGCCTTCTCATGTGAGCCCGACCTATTTTCAGTTTTGATCTTATAGTTATCGCAGCCTGTGTTTTTAAGTTGGTGTATTTATTTGTATATTATGATGTATTTATTTATTTTCCCATTTTCATTCATTATGGGCTCATGCAGACAGCCGGGTCAGACCCAGCTGCGACAATTCCTGCAGAGGGATGCAAGTCGTGCCCCTTGTAGTGACCCGCCGCTCACCTACTCCAGCGTCTCCTCCGCATTGCTATGTGCCGGCTGCCGCCTAACCAGCACATGCGCAGTGCAGAGCCGGCGAGACAGAAGTGACGTTCCTGTGCGGGCCTCTGCGAGACTCACACAAATATAGGACAGGCCGCGATTTGTTTTTTCACACAGTCAAATCGCGGCCATCTGCATAGGATTGCATAAACTCATGAAATCCTATGGCAGCGGGCACGGGCGGAAATTCGTTGGGAAATCCCGCCGCGGAATTTCTGCCCATGTGCATTTGGCGTTTGTCTGAGAAAACAGTTTTGTCTAAACAGAGTTCCCTCTGGCCACAAATAGCTGATATTCACCTCTGCCCGCTAGTCGCTCGTCGGCATCTCTGGGTCATCGTGCTGATATAAGGTTTATAAGCTGCAGTCAGTCTGTGCCGCCCCCAGGGCTCTAGAGTCAGGGTCTTATTGGGGTGGACTTAGAGTCAGTAGAAACACCGACTTCAACTCCAGCTTCTATATGTGTCTGTGTGTACATATGAGTATATATATATATATATATATATATATATATATATATATATATATATAGTAGAAGGGTTTAGAGATGTCCTATTACTAAATACAGAGTTTACAATTTAGTAAAGTTTCCTGTTCTGTAATTCTTTTCCAGAAAGTATATTTAATGTTCCATCTAATAAAGCCGGACGCTCTCATCATAATGCTGAGGAAAAGCCCGATGTTACAATTTTATTATAGTAAATTTATCACTAGAGATGAGCGAGCATTAGGGTGTTCGAGATACTCGTTACTCATGCCGAGCACCACGCGGTACTCGAGTCAATTCCATTTCCTTCCCTGAAAGTTTTGCGCCATTTTCTGGCCAATAGAAACGCAGGGAAGGCATTACAATTTCCTCCTGTGACGTTCCAGCCCTATCTCACCCCCCTGCAGTGAGTGGCTGGCGAGATCAAGTGACCCCCGAGTATATAAAGTGGGCCCGCCCGCGGCTCGCCTCCGACACACGCTGGCAGAGATTAGGGAGAGTGCTGCTATAGGGAGAGTGTTAGCGTCTACAAGAACCCCAACGGTCCTTCTTAGGGCCACAGCTCACCTAGTGCACTACTGTTGTGGCTGCTGGGAGCAGTTTTGCACTTTTTTTTTTTATATCGGGCATGCAGGCTATAGGGTTCTCAGGCTGCAGTCTGTACCACATAGTATAGGGAGACTGGTGGTGAGGCAGGGACAGTGGTAGTGTAGAATCCTGTCTACAACAACCCCAACGGTCCTTCTTAGGGCTGCCTGTGACCGTGTGCATTTAACTCCGTGGCTGCTGGGAATTGTAGTACCTCAGTATTGCACAGCTAGGCTTGCTTGCAGCCTTCTGTTACATTTTTTTCTGGGTGCAGTTTGTGTAACGTAAGCGCTGTCTGCCTCCCAACTGCACGCCAAGAAACCACAAATTTTTTACAACGCCCTGTGTTACCCATCAGCTGCCCACACAGTGTACGGTGACAGACACCCATAGAGGGAAAGTCCAAAACACGCTCCATAGCCTGCATTGCATTGAAAAAAATATATTTTAAAAGATAAATCCTTCTTATGCCTACCTGTGACCCAGTGTATTTCACTGCGTGGCCTCTGGGACTTGAGGTGCATCACAATTGCAAATTGCACAGCTAGGCCTGCTTGCATCCTTCCTTATAATTTATCTCTGGCTTCATTTTGCATTGTATAACCGTTGTCAGGCACCAACTACGCGGCAATAATTCACAAAATTTTTTACACCGCTCTGTCTCTGCTCGATTCTTAATCCACCATGCTGAAGGGTAAGGGTAGAGGTAGAGGACGTGGACGCGGTAGAGGACGCGGAGTTCCACGTGAGGGTGTGGGCATAGGCCCAGTTCCTGGTCCAGGTGAATCGCAGCTGGCTGCTGCGGGATTAGGAGAGAGGAAAGTTTCTGGGGTCCCCAGCTTCATATCACAATTTTTGGGTCCACATGGTAGACCTTTATTAAAAAACGAGCAGTGTGAGCAGGTCCTGTCGTGGATGGCAGAAAGTGCATCCAGCAATGTATCGACCACCCTGTCTTCTACGCCGTCCACTGCTGCAACTCTGAATCCTCTCGCTGCTGCTCCTCCTTCCTCGCAGCCTCCTCACTCCATGAAAATGACACATTCTGATGAGCAGGCAGACTCCCAGGAACTGTTCTCGGTTCCCTGCCCTGATTGGGAAAAAATGGTTCCTCTCCCACCTGAGGAGTTTGTCGTGACTGATGCCCAACCTTTGGAAAGTTCCCGGGGTCCGGGTGATGAGTCTGGGGACTGCCGGGAACTGTCTCAAGAGCTTTCAGTGGGTGAGGAGGACAATGGCGATGAGACACAGTTGTCTATCAGTGAGGCAGTAGTAAGGGCAGTAAGTCCGAGGGAGGAGTGCACAGAGGATTCGGAGGAAGAGCAGCTGGACAATGAGGTGATTGACCCCACCTGGTTTGATAAGCCAACTGAGGACAGGTCTTCAGAGGGGGAGGCAATTGCAGCCGCAGGACAGGTTGGAAGAGAGAGTGGGGTGGCCAGGGGTAGAGGCAGGGCCAGAGCGAATAATCCCCCAGCTGTTTCCCAAAGCACCCCCTTGCGCCAAGCCACCGTGCAGAGGCCAAAGTGCTCAAAGGTGTGGCAGTTTTTCACTGAGAGCGCGGACGACCGACGAACAGTGGTGTGCAACCTTTGTCGCGCCAAGATCAGCCGGGGAGCCACCACTACCAGCCTCACCACCACCAGCATGCGCAGGCATATGATGGCCAAGCACCCCACAAGGTGGGACGAAGGCCGTTTACCGCCTCCGGGTTGCACCACTGCCTCTCCCCCTGTGCCCCAACCTGCCACTGAGATCCAACTCACCTCTCAGGACACAGGCACAAGCGTCTCCCGGCCTGCACCCACACCCTCACCTCCGCTGTCCTCGGCCCCATCCAACAATGTCTCTCAGCGCTGCGTCCAGCTGTCACTAGCACAAGCGTTGAAGCAAAATCGCAAATACTCCGCCACGCACCCGCACGCTCAAGCTTTAAATATCCACATTGCCAAACTGATCAGCCAGGCTTGTGGAAACGGACGCTTTCAAAAACATGATGGCAGCGGCGGCCCTGCGCTACTCGGTCCCCAGTCGCCACTATTTTTCATGGTGTGCCGTCCCAGCCCTGCACGACCACGTCTCCTGCAACATTGTACGCGCCCTCACCAACGCGGTTTCTGGCAGGGTCCACTTAACAACGGACACGTGGACAAGCACAGGCGGACAGGGCCACTATATCTCCCTGACGGCACATTGGGTGAATTTAGTGGAGGCTGGGACCGAGTCAGAGCCTGGGACCGCTCACGTCCTACCCACCCCCAGAATAGCGGGCCCCAGATCGGTGCTGGTATCTGCGGCGGTGTATGCCACCTCCACTAAACCTTCCTCCTCCTACGCAACCTCTACCTCGCAATCAAGACTTGTCAGCAGCACGTCGCCAGCAGTCGGTGTCGCTCGGCGCGGCAGCACAGCAGTGGGCAAGCGTCAGCAGGCCGTGCTGAAACTACTCAGCTTAGGAGAGAAGAGGCACACGGCCCACGAACTGCTGCAGGGTCTGACAGAGCAGACTGACCGCTGGCTTTCGCTGCTGAGCCTCCAACCGGGCATGGTCGTGTGTGACAACGGCCGTAACCTGGTGGCGGCTCTGCAGCTCAGCAGCCTCACGCACGTGCCATGCCTGGCCCACGTCTTTAATTTGGTGGTTCAGCGGTTTCTGAAAAGCTACCCCCATTTGTCAGACCTCCTCGGCAAGGTACGCCAGGTCAGCGCACATTTGCGCAAGTCCAAGACGGACGCTGCCACCCTGCGGACCCTGCAACATCGGTTTAATCTGCCAGTGCACCGACTGCTTTGCGACGTGCCCACACGGTGGAACTCTACGCTGCACATGTTGGCCAGGCTGTATGAGCAGCGTAGAGCTATAGTGGAATAGCAACTCCAACATGGGCGGCGTAGTGGGAGTCAGCCTCCTCAATTCTTTACAGAGGAGTGGGCCTGGATGGCAGATATCTGCCAGGTCCTTGGAAACTTTGATGAGTCTACCCAGATGGTGAGTGGCGATGCTGCAATCATTAGCGTCACCATTCCACTGCTATGCCTGTTGAGAAGTTCCCTGTAAAGCATAAAGGCTGACGCTTTGCTGTCGGAACAGGAGACGGGGGAAGAGAGTATATCGCTGGATAGTCAGAGCACCCTCATGTCTATATCTCAGCACGTTGAGGATGAGGAGGGGGAGGAGCTTGAGGAGGAGGAGGGGGAAGAGACAGCTGGGCCCACTGCAAAGGGTACCCATGCTGCTTGCCTCTCATCCGTTCAGCGTGTATGGGCTCTGGAGGAGGAAGGGCAGGAGGATCTGGAAAGTGATCTTCCTAGTGAGGACAGCCATGTCTTGCGTACTGGCACCCTGGCACACATGGCTGACTTCATGTTAGGATGCCTTTCTCGTGACCCTCGCGTTAGACGCATTCTGGCCACTACGGATTACTGGCTGTACACACTGCTCGACCCACAATATAAGGAGGGCCTTTCCACTCTCATTCCTGAAGAGGAAAGGGGTTCGAGAGTGATGCAATACCACAGGGCCCTAGTGGACAAACTGATGGTAAACTTCCCATCCGACAGCGCTAGTGGCAGAAGGCGCTGTTCCGAGGGACAAGTAGCAGGGGAGGCGCGAAGATCAGGCAGCATGTTCAGCGCAGGCAGGGGAACACTTTCCAAGGCCTTTGCCAGCTTTATGGCTCCCCAGCAAGACTGTGTCACCACTCCCCAGTCAAGGCTGAGTCGGAGGGAGCACTGTAAAAAGATGGTGAGGGAGTACGTAGCCGATCGTACCACCGTCCTCCGTGACACCTCTGCTCCGTACAACTACTGGGTGTCAAAGCTGCACACGTGGCACGAACTCGCACTGTATGCCCTGGAGGTGCTTGCTTGCCCTGCCGCTAGCGTCTTGTCAGAGAGGGTGTCTAGTGCAGTTGGGGGAATCATCACGGATAAGCGTACCCGTCTGTCAACTGACAGTGCCGACAGGCTTACGCTCATAAAGATGAACAAAGCCTGGATTTCCCCAGACTTCTCTTCTCCACCAGCGGAGAGCAGCGGTACCTAAAGATTATTTTCGCTGCAACCGCGGATGCAAGCATTGTTCTCTATCACCGTAAAAAACGGGGACATTTACCTTTGTCAATCTGTGTATGATATTCGTCCTCCTCCTCCGGCTCCTCCTCCTAAAACCTCACGTAATCACCCCGAACGGCCAATTTTTCGGCCAAAAGGCTCATATAACTTTTTTAAACAATATTTATACGTTTCTATTCTAATTAAAGCATTGAAACTTCCACCTGAACCAATTTTTTTAACTGGGCTGCCTCCAGGCCTAGTTACAAATTAAACCACAGTAAGCTCAGCGAGTAATGGGTTTGACCTGCCCTCTGAGTTGGGCATGGGCAATTTTTCTGGGGTACATTTGTACTGTTAGTACACACATTTTGGGGGCCCTCGCCTACAATGTAATCCAAGTAATTTTTATGGGCTTCGTGTGCACTCATGGTACACCACTGTGTCTGGGGTTGGCCTACACTTTTGCTACAGAAATGTAACTCAGTTCTGCCTGCCTATACTTCTGCCACAGTAATGCTACAGGGGTCTGACTATACTTCTGCAACAGAAATGTAACTTTGGTCTGCCGATACTTCTGCTCCTGAAATGTTACCGTGGTCTGTGTATACTGTTACTACTGTAATGTTACTAATACTGGGCTCTGCCCATAATGCTTCAACGAAAATGTTACTGGGCTCTGCCTATACTGCTGCTACGGAAATGTTACTGGGCTCTGCCTATACTGTTACTGCAGAAGTGTTACTAGGGTCTCCCTAGACTTCTGCAATATAACTGTTAGTGGGGTCAGCTTATATCTTTGCTAAAGAAGTATTACAGGGGTCTGTGCATACTATGGGTGCACTAAGTTTTCCCATCGCGGTGTTCAACGTACCTGGCCCAAAAAAAAAAAAACAGACTGACTGGGGCATGCAGTGTGGGCTGAAGGCAACCTGCATTTAATCTGACGTTACCTCAGCTTTAAGGGAGGCACTGCAATGGGATTAATTTATGTACTGTCGGTGGATTCCAGGGAGCCACCCATGCTGTGGGTGCACACAGACTTCCCATTGGGGAGTTCTACCTAGCTGTGACCAAGAAAATAACCCAGACTGACTGGGGCAAGCAGTGTTGGCCGAAGCCAACCTGCATTTCATATCACGTTACCTCAGCTTTAACCCCTTCACGACCAAGGACGTAGCGGTACGTCCCGTGTCCGCGGGGTATGTATGAAAAGAGGTTGCGATGCAACCTCTCTTCATACAGTGCGGGCGTCAGCTGTTTATAACAGCTGACACCCGCGGGCAATAGCCGCGCGCGGCCGATCGCGGCTATTAACCATTTAAATGCCGCTGTCATTTCTGACAGCGGCATTTAAATCCCCCGAACAGTCCCGCACGGCCCCCTGCGGTGAGATCGGGGGAGCCGTGCAGGTGTCATGGCAGCCGGGGGCCTAATGAAAGGCCCCAGGGCTGCCTTAACAGACTGCCTATCAAGCCATCCACACAGGGTGGCTTGATAGACTGCCTGTCAAAAAGCAGTATGACATAATGCTAATAGCATTACGTCATACTGCAGGAGCGATCAAAGCATCGCATCTTAAAGTCCCCCAGGGGGACTTCAAAGTAATGTAAAAAAAAAATCAAGTTTTTTTTATTTGAAAAAAAAAAAAGTAAAAGTTTAAATCACCCCCCTTTTGCCATATCTATTATTAAAAAATCTAAATCATAAAATAAAAATATGTATTTGGTATCGCCGCGTCCATAAAAGTCCGAACTATCAAAGTAGCACCTTATTTTTCCTGCACGGTGAACGTCGTCCGAAAAAATAAATAAAGAACGCCAGAAATGCACTTTTTTAGTTACCCTGTCTCCCAGAAAAAACGCAATAAAAAGCGATCAAAAAGTCATATGTATTCCAAAATGGTACTATCAGAAACTACAGGACATCCCGCAATGCTATGCTCAACTATGCTCAACTACGTCGACGGAAAAATAAAAAAAGTTATCGCGCGCGCAAAATGACGGCAGAAACAAATTGAAAAAATTTAATGTCTTTGAAAAAAAAAAAGAGTATAGTAAAAAAAAAACTATACAAGTTTGGTATCGTAGTAATCGTACCGACCCATAGAAAAAAGTTATCATGTTGTTTTTGTTGCTGTTTGTTCGCCGTAGAAGCAAGACGCACTAAAAGATGGCGAAATGTCGCGGTTTTTTTCATTTTACTTCACTTAGAATTTTTTTAAAGTTTTTCAGTACATTATATGGTACTTTAAATAGGACCATTGAAAAATACAACTCGTCCCTCAAAAAACAAGCCCTCATACAGCAACATCGCTGGATAAATAAAGGAGTTACGATTTTTTTAAAGGGGGGAGGAAAAAACGAAAATGGAAAAAGAAAAATGGCTGTGTCATTAAAGGGTTAAGGGAGGCACTGCAATGGGATTTTTTTATGTACCATCAGTGGCTTCCTGGGAACCACCCCTGCTGTGGGTGCACACTTATTTCCCATCGCGGTGTTTGACCTGTCTGGCACAAAGACACTGACTGACTTGGGTAGGGGACAGAGTGCAGATGGCTTTCCCCTTGCAGTGTCGATTGAGCTATGCGACACCTTGACAGAATGAATACTGTGTGGGCACATAGATTCCCCATAGCTATGTAACTCATGCCCACGTTTGCAGCTCCTGTCGGAGGTGGCACAGAATTGGAATGAAGATCGAATGTCAATTTCTACAGCATTGTGGGCTATCGCCCCGCCCCTTTTAAAGAGGGTCGCTACCTGGCCCTGCCAACCTTCTGCAGTGTGTGACTCTGGTTCCTCCTCATGGCAGACGCACTTATAAGTTGACATGAGGCTGGTTTGGCTATGCAGCCAGCGTGTGGCATGAGGGCAGCCGAAGGCTGCCCAGGGACGCTTTTGTGTGCCAGGAGGGGGGGGGGGGATTTGGGCAGCATGTAACCCAGGAGAAGAGGCAGCGGTGTGTCCCGCAGGCAGTGATTGTGCTTAGTTGCAGGTAGTGTGGTGCTTAGCTAAGGTGTGCCTTGCTAATGAGGGTTTGTCCGAAGTAAAAATTGTTAGGGGGGGCACTCTTGCCGCTATTGTGCCTTAATAGTGGGAGCTGGGAGCCTGAGATACCGTCCAGCATGTTGCCCCTCGCCTGCCCTATCCGTTTCTGTGTCGTTCCCATCACTTTCGTAGGTTTTGAAGATTTTCACAAATGAAAACCTTAGCGGAGCATGGGTCAAATACAAAAATGCACGAGTCGCCCATTGACTTCATTGAGTTTTGGTGCTCGCTCATCTCTATTTATCACCTAAAAAACATGAGTCGTATAAGAAGGAATCGTAGTTTGGGAAAACTGAGGTTTGTCCTACAGACTCCACTGCCCAGACTGTCCCATAAACGGGCTGCTGCAGCCAATCATACAGCTCAGTGCCCTGTTGTCACAGGGATTCCTCTGGCAGAAAAACTTATATCAGAAAACCCCTTAAAGACTTTACACTTTACTCATCATTACGTGGGTAAGATTTAATGTTAATATTCTGTATTTACAGAACCACTGACAACTACGGGAACTCTGACAACTACTGCTGCTCCAGTAACTACAGGAACACTGACAACTACTGCTGCTCCAGTAACTACAGGAACACTGACAACTACTGCTGTTCCCATAACTACAGGATCACTGACAACTACTGCTGCTCCAGTAACTACAGGAACACTGACAACTACGGCAGCTCCAATAACTACAGAAATACTGACAACTACTGCTGCTCCTATAACTACAGGAACACTGACAACTACTGCTGCTCCCATAACTACAGGAACACTGACAACTACTGCTGCTCCAGTAACTACAGGAACACTGACAACTACTGCTGCTCCAGTAACTACAGAAACACTGACAACTACTGCTGCTCCTATAACTACAGGAACACTGACAACTACTGCTGCTCCAGTAACTACAGGAACACTGACAACTACTGCTGCTCCTATAACTACAGGAACACTGACAACTACTGCTGCTCCAGTAACTACAGAAACACTGACAACTACTGCTGCTCCTATAACTACAGGAACACTGACAACTACTGCTGCTCCAGTAACTACAGAAACACTGACAACTACTGCTGCTCCTATAACTACAGGAACACTGACAACTACTGCTGCTCCAGTAACTACAGGAACACTGACAACCACTGCTGCTCCAGTAACTACAGAAACACTGACAACTACTGCTGCTCCAATAACTACAGGAACACTGACAACTACTGCTGCTTCCACAACTACAAGAACACTGACAACTACTGCTGCTCCCATAACTACAGGAACACTGACAACTACTGCTGCTCCAGTAACTACAGGAACACTGACAACTACTGCTGCTCCAGTAACTACAGAAACACTGACAACTACTGCTGCTCCAGTAACTACAGGAACACTGACAACTACTGCTGCTCCAGTAACTACAGGAACACTGACAACTACTGCTGCTCCAGTAACTACAGGAACACTGACAACTACTGCTGCTCCTACAACTACAGGAACACCGACAACTACTGCTGCTCCAGTAACTACAGGAACACTGACAACTACTGCTGCTCCAATAACTACAGGAACACTGACAACTACTGCTGCTCCTGCAACTACAGGAACACTGACAACTACTGCTGCTCTTATAACTACAGGAACACTGACAACTACTGCTGCACCCATAATTACAGGAACACTGACAACTACTGCTGCTCTCGTAACAACAGAAACACTGACAACTACTGCTGCACCCATAATTACAGGAACACTGACAACTACTGCTGCTCCCATAATTACAGGAACACTGACAACTACTGCTGCTCCCATAACTATTGGAACACTGACAACTACTGCTGCTCCCATAACAACAGAAACACTGACAACTACTGCTGCACCCATAATTACAGGAACACTGACAACTACTGCTGCTCCCATAACTACAGGAACACTGACAACTACTGCTGCTCCCATAACAACAGAAACACTGACAACTACTGCTGCTCCAATAACTACAGGAACACTGACAACTACTGCTGCTCCCATAACTGCAGGGACACTGACAACTACTGCTGCTCCAATAACTACAGGAACACTGACAACTACTGCTGCTCCAATAACTACAGGAACACTGACAACTACTGCTGCTCCCATAAATACAGGAACACTGACAACTACTGCTGCTCCAGAAACTACAGGAACACTGACAACTACTGCTGCTCTTATAACTACAGGAACACTGACAACTACTGCTGCTCCCACAACTACAGGAACACTGACAACTACTGCTGCTCCCATAACAACAGAAACACTGACAACTACTGCTGCTCCCATAACTACAGGAACACTGACAACTACTGCTGCTCCCATAACTACAGGAACACTGACAACTACTGCTGCTCTGATAACTACAGAAACACTGGCAACTACTGCTGCTCCAGTAACTACAGGAACACTGACAACTACTGCTGCTCCAGTAACTACAGGAACACTGACAACTACTGCTGCTCCAGTAACTACAGGAACACTGACAACTACTGCTGCTCTGATAACTACAGAAACACTGACGACTACTGCTGCTCCAGTAACTACAGGAACACTGACAACTACTGCTGCTCCAGTAACTACAGGAACACTGACAACTACTGCTGCTCCTGCAACTACAGGAACACTGACAACTACTGCTGCTCCAGTAACTACAGGAACACTGACAACTACTGCTGCTCCTGCAACTACAGGAACACTGACAACTACTGCTGCTCTTATAACTACAGGAACACTGACAACTACTGCTGCTCCTATAACTAAAGAAACACTGGAAACTACTGCTGCACCCATAATTACAGGAACACTGACAACTACTGCTGCTCTCGTAACAGCAGAAACACTGACAACTACTGCTGCACCCATAATTACAGGAACACTGACAACTACTGCTGCTCCAATAACTACAAGAACACTGACAACTACTGCTGCTCCCATAACTACAGGAACACTGACAACTACTGCTGCTCCAATAACTACAGGAACACTGACAACTACTGCTGCTCCCATAACTACAGGAACACTGACAACTACTGCTGCTCCAGTAACTACAGGAACACTGACAACTACTGCTGCTCCCATAACTACAGGAACTCTGACAACTACTGCTGCTCTCATAACTACAGGAACACTGACAACTACTGATGCTCCCATAACTACAGGAACACTGACAACTGCTGCTGCTCTCATAACTACAGGAATACTGACAACTACTGCTGCTCCAATAACTACAGGAACACTGACAACTACTGCTGCTCCCATAAGTACAAGAACACTGACAACTACTGCTACTCCAACAACTACAGGAACACTGACAACTACTGCTGCTACTATAACTACGGGATCACTGACAACTACTGCTGTTCCTATAAATACAGGAACACTGACAACTACTGCTGCTCCAGTAACTACAGGAACACTGACAACTACTGCTGCTCCAATAACTACAGGAACACTGACAACTACTGCTGCTCCCATAACTACAGGAACACTGACAACTACTGCTCCAGTAACTACAGAAACACTGACATCTACTGCTGCTCCTATAACTACAGGAACACTGACAACTACTGCTGCTCCCATAACTACAGGTACACTGACAACTACTGCTGCTCCAATAACTACTGGAACACTGACAACTACTGCTGCTCCAATAACTACAGGAACACTGACAACTACTGCTGCTCCAATAACTACAGGAACACTGACAACTACTGCTGCTCCCATAACTACAGGAACTCTGACAACTACTGCTGCTCTCATAACTACAGGAACACTGACAACTACTGATGCTCCCATAACTACAGGAACACTGACAACTGCTGCTGCTCTCATAACTACAGGAATACTGACAACTACTGCTGCTCCAATAACTACAGGAACACTGACAACTACTGCTGCTCCCATAAGTACAAGAACACTGACAACTACTGCTACTCCAACAACTACAGGAACACTGACAACTACTGCTGCTACTATAACTACGGGATCACTGACAACTACTGCTGTTCCTATAAATACAGGAACACTGACAACTACTGCTGCTCCAGTAACTACAGGAACACTGACAACTACTGCTGCTCCAATAACTACAGGAACACTGACAACTACTGCTGCTCCCATAACTACAGGAACACTGACAACTACTGCTCCAGTAACTACAGAAACACTGACATCTACTGCTGCTCCTATAACTACAGGAACACTGACAACTACTGCTGCTCCCATAACTACAGGTACACTGACAACTACTGCTGCTCCAATAACTACTGGAACACTGACAACTACTGCTGCTCCCATAACTACAGCAACACTGATAACTACTGCTGCTCCCATAACTACAGGAACACTGACAACTACTGCTGCTCCCACAACTACAGGAACACTGACCACTACTGCTGCTCCAGTAACTACAGGAACACTGACAACAACTGATGCTCCAGTAACTACAGGAACACTGACAACTACTGCTGCTCCCATAACTACAGGAACACTGACAACTACTGCTGCTCCCATAACTACAGGAACACTGACAACTTCTGCTGTTCCAGTAACTACAGGAACACTGACAACTACTGCTGCTCCCACAACTACAGGAATACTGACAACTACTGCTGCAGGTGAGATATCAAGATGATTCCTTTCTAGCTCTCAAGGGTCTCATGAAAACTGAATGACCGCCAGTATTAGGTATACATTTCTGCTTTTGCATCTGTTAGTTATTAGACTTTGGGACAGATTTACTATTCAAACTCTGATCGTTATCTGGCACAATCTTTACCAGAATTAGAGATGAGCGAACGTACTCGTCCGAGCTTGATGCTCATTCGAGTTTTAGCGTGTTCGAGATGCTCGTTACTCGAGGCGAGCACCACGTGATGTTCGAGTTACTTTCACTTTCATCTCTGAGTCGCTTTTCTGGCCAATAGAAAGACAGGGAAGGCATTAAAACCTCCCCCTGCGACGTTCAAGCCCTATACCACCCCCCTGCTGTGAGTGGCTGGCGAGATCAGGTGTCACCCGAGTATATAAATCGGCCCCTCCCGCAGCTCGCCACAGATGCATTCTGACATTGTTCAGGGAAAGTGCTGTCTTGCTGGAGCTGCTATAGGGAGAGTGTTAGGAGTTATTTTAGGCTTCAAGAACCCCAACGGTCCTTCTTAGGGCCACATCTGACCGTGTGCAGTAGTGTGGAGGCTGCTTTTTGCAGTGTTGCACTTTTTTTTTTTTTGTATATCGGCCGTGCAGAGCATTGCGTCCAGAGCATTGCGTCCTGCAGTAATTTTACATAGTCCAGGGCCAGTAGTAGTGAGGCAGGGACAGAAGACATATACAGTCTATATAGGCAGTGGGCTTTTCCAAAAACATTTGGGGAAAAAAAATCTATTTGGGCTGCCTGTAACGGTCCTCAGTGTACTGGGTCTCTGCTGGGGGTAGTTGTCCTAATTCATACGCAGCCAGCTAAGTGTTACAGCAGGCTTGCGCAAAATTCTTTCCTGGCTCTGTGTTGCCTGTTACATCACCGCTGTATTCCTGTCCACAGTTAAACAGTCTGCAGTAATTTTACATAGTCCAGGGCTAGTAGTGGTGACGCAGGGACAGAAGACATATACAGTCTATATAGGCAGTGGGCTTTTCCCAAAAAATTTTGGGGAAAAAAATCTATTTGGGCTGCCTGTGACCAACCTCAGTGTACTGCGTCTCTGCTGGGGGTAGTTGTCCTAATTCATACGCAGCCAGCTAAGTGTTACAGCAGGCTTGCGCAAAATTCTTTCCTGGCTCTGCTGTGCGTTCCGTAAGCGAAGTCAGCCTCCAACCTCAGGCCAATAAGCGGCACATTTAATTACAGCGTTCTGTTTCTGCACTACTGGTAATACAGCATGCTGAGGGGTAGGGGTAGGCCTAGAGGACGTGGACGCCGGCGAGGACGCGGAGGCCCAAGTCAGGGTGTGGGCACAGGCCGAGCCAGTACGGTGGCCAGGGGTAGAGGCAGGGCCAGACCGAATAATCCACCAACTGTTTCCCAAAGCGCCCCCTCGCGCCATGCCACCCTGCAGAGGCCAAGGTGCTCTAACGTGTGGCAGTTTTTCACAGAGACGCCTGACGACCGACGAACAGTGGTGTGCAACCATTGTCGCGCCAAGATCAGCTGGGGAGCCACCACCACCAGCATGCGCAGGCATATGATGGCCAAGCACCCCACAAGGTGGGACAAAGGCCGTTCACCGCCTCCGGTTTGCACCACTGCCTCTCCCCCTGTGCCCCAACCTGCCACTGAGATCCAACCCCCCTCTCAGGACACAGGCACTACCGTCTCCTGGCCTGCACCCACACCCTCACCTCCGCTGTCCTCGGCCCCATCCAGCAATGTCTCTTAGCGCAGCGTCCAGACGTCGCTAGCGCAACTGTTTGAGCGCAAGCGCAAGTACGCCGCGACGCACCCGCACGCTCAAGCGTTAAACGTGCACATAGCCAAATTGATCAGCCTGGAGATGCTGCCGTACAAGCTTGTGGAAACGGAGGCTTTCAAAAGCATGATGGCGGCGGCGGCCCCACGCTACTCGGTTCCCAGTCGCCACTACTTTTCCCAATGTGCCGTCCCAGCCCTGCACGACCACGTCTCCCGCAACATTGTACGCGCCCTCACCAACGCGGTTACTGCCAAGGTCCACTTAACAACGGACACGTGGACAAGCACAGGCGGGCAGGGCCACTATATCTCACTGACGGCACATTGGGTGAATTTAGTGGAGGCTGGGACAGAGTCAGAGCCTGGGACCGCTCACGTCCTACCCACCCCCAGAATTGCGGGCCCCAGCTCGGTGCTGGTATCTGCGGCGGTGTATGCTTCCTCCACTAAACCACCCTCCTCCTCCTCCAACGCAACCTCTGTCTCGCAATCAAGATGTGTAAGCAGCAGCAGCACGTCGCCAGCAGTCGCTGTCGCGCGGCGTGGCAGCACAGTGGTGGGCAAGCGTCAGCAGGCTGTGCTGAAACTACTCAGCTTAGGAGAGAAGAGGCACATGGCCCACGAACTGCTGCAGGGTCTGACAGAGCAGACCGACCGCTGGCTTTCGCCGCTGAGCCTCCAACTGGGCATGGTCGTGTGTGACAACGGCCGTAACCTGGTGGCGGCTCTGCAGCTCGGCAGCCTCACGCACGTGCCATGCCTGGCCCATGTCTTTAATTTGGTGGTTCAGCGCTTTCTGAAAAGCTACCCACACTTGTCATACCTGCTCGGAAAGGTGCGCCGGGTCAGCGCACATTTCCGCAAGTCCAAGACGGACGCTGCCACCCTGCGGACCCTGCAACATCGGTTTAATCTGCCAGTGCACCGACTGCTGTGCAACGTGCCCACACAGTGGAACTCTACGCTCCACATGTTGGCCAGACTCTATGAGCAGCGTAGAGCTATAGTGGAATACGAACTCCAACATGGGCGGCGTAGTGGGAGTCAGACTCCTCAATTCTTTACAGAAGAGCGGGCCTGGTTGGCAGCCATCTGCCAGGTCCTTGGAAACTTTGAGGAGTCTACCCAGATGGTGAGCGGGGATGCTGCAATCATTAGCGTCACCATTCCTCTGCTATGCCTCTTGAGAAGTTCCCTGCAAAGCATAAAGGCAAACGCTTTGCGCTCAGAAACGGAGGCGGGTGAAGACAGTATGTCGCTGGATAGTCAGAGCACCCTCATGTCTATATCTCAGCGCGTTGAGGAGGAGGAGGAGGGGGGGAAGGAGCATGAGGAGGAGGGGGAAGAGACAGCTTGGCCCACTGCTGAGGGTACCCATGCTGCTTGCCTGTCATCCTTTCAGCGTGTATGGCCTGAGGAGGAGGAGGATCCTGAAAGTGATCTTCCTAGTGAGGACAGCCATGTGTTGTGTACAGGTACCCTGGCACACATGGCTGACTTCATGTTAGGATGCCTTTCTCGAGACCCTCGCGTTACACGCATTCTGGCCACTACGGATTACTGGGTGTACACACTGCTCGACCCACGGTATAAGGAGAACCTTTCCACTCTCATACCCGAAGAGGAAAGGGGTTCGAGAGTGATGCTATACCACAGGACCCTGGCGGACAAACTGATGGTAACATTCCCATCCGACAGCGCTAGTGGCAGAAGGCGCAGTTCCGAGGGCCAGGTAGCAGGGGAGGCGCGGAGATCAGGCAGCATGTACAGCGCAGGCAGGGGAACATTCTCCAAGGCCTTTGCCAGCTTTATGGCTCCCCAGCAAGACTGTGTCACCGCTCCCCAGTCAAGGCTGAGTCGGAGGGAGCACTGTAAAAGGATGGTGAGGGAGTACGTAGCTGATCGCACGACCGTCCTCGGTGACGCCTCTGCCCCCTACAACTACTGGGTGTCGAAGCTGGACACATGGCCTGAACTCGCGCTGTATGCCCTGGAGGTGCTTGCTTGTCCTGCGGCTAGCGTCTTGTCAGAGAGGGTGTTTAGTGCGGCTGGGGGAATCATCATGGATAAGCGTACCCGCCTGTCAACCGACAGTGCCGACAGGCTTACACTCATAAAGATGAACAAAGCCTGGATTTCCCCAGACTTCTCTTCTCCACCAGCGGACAGCAGCGATACCTAAGCAATACGTAGGCTGCACCCGCGGATGAAAGCATCGTTCTTCATCAATCTGTGTATTCTATTCATCCTCCTCCTCCTGCTCCTCCTCCTGAAACCTCACGTAATCACGCCGAACGGGTAATATTTCTTAGGCCCACAAGGCTCAGTCATATAATTTTTGTAAACAATTTTTATACGTTTCAATGCTCATTAAAGCGTTGAAACTTTCACCTCCAACAATTTTTATTTTAACTGGGCTGCCTCCAGGCCTAGTTACCAATTAAGCCACATTAACCAAAGCGATTAATGGGTTTCACCTGCCCTCTTGGTTGGGCATGGGCAATTTTTCTGAGGTACATTAGTACTGTTGGTACACCAATTTTTTGGGGCCCTCGCCTACAGTGTAATCTAAATAATTTTTTGCCCACCTGCATTACAGCTGACGTTACATCAGCTGTGCTGGGCACTGCAATGGGATATATTTATGTACCGCCGGTGGCTTCCTGGCACCCACCCATGCTGTCGGTCCACACGGAGTTGTAACTGCATGTGTCCACTTCTAAAGAACCCCAGTCTGACTGGGGCATGCAGTGTGGGCCCAAGCCCACCTGCATTAAACATCACATAACCTCAGCTGTGATGGGCAATGCAATGGGATATATTTATGTACCGACGGTGGGTTCCAGGGAGCCACCCATGCTGTCGGTCCACACGGAGTTGTAACTGCATGTGTCCACTTCAAAAGAACCCCAGTCTGACTGGGGCATGCAGTGTGGGCCGAAGCCCACCTGCATTAAACATGACATTACCTCAGCTGTGCTGGGCACTGCAATGGGATATATTTATGTACCGCCGGTGGCTTCCTGGCACCCACCCATGCTGTCGGTCCACAGGGACTTCACAATAGGGAGTTGTACCTGCCTGTGTCTATGAATTAAAAACCCCGGTCAGGTTGGGGCATGCAGTGTGGGCCGAAGCCCACCTACATTTAATCTGACGTTAGCTCTGCTGTCCAGTGCACTGCAATGGGATACATTTATGTACAGCCGGTGGGTTCCAGGGAGCCACCCATGCTGTGGGAGCACACGGAATTCCCATTGCGGAGTTGTACCTGCCTGTGACTATTTATAAAAAACCGCGGTCTGACTGGGGCATGCAGACACCTTGACAGAATAAATAGTGTGTGGCACATAGGTTCCCCATTGCTATGCCCACGTGTGCAGCTCCTGATGGCAGTGGCACAGGATTATATTTCTCATTGCTTCTGTACAGCATTGTGGGCTATCGTCCTGCCCCTTTTAAAGAGGGTCGCTGCCTAGCCGTGCCAACCCTCTGCAGTGTGTGCCTGCGGTTCCTCCTCATGGCAGACGCACTTATAAATAGACTTGAGTGTGGCGTGGCATGAGGGCAGCTGAAGGCTGCGCAGGGACACTTTGGTGTGTGCTGTGGACACTGGGTCGTGCGGGGGGGGGGGGTTGGGCAGCATGTAACCCAGGAGAAGTGGCAGCGGAGTGTCATGCAGGCAGCGATTGTGTTTTGTTGGAGGTAGTGTGGTGCTTAGCTAAGGTATGCATTGCTAATGAGGGCTTTTCTGAAGTAAAAATTGTTGGGGGGGGGCCCACTCTTGCCGCTATTGTGGCTTAATAGTGGGACCTGGGAACTTGAGATGCAGCCCAACATGTAGCCCCTCGCCTGCCCTATCCGTTGCTGTGTTGTTCCCATCACTTTCTTGAATTGCCCAGATTTTCACAAATGGAAACCTTAGCGAGCATCGGCGATATACAAAAATGCCCATTGACTTCAATGGGGTTCGTTATTCGAAACGAACCCTCGAGCATCGCGAAATTTTCATCCCGAGTAACGAGCACCCGAGCATTTTGGTGCTCGCTCATCTCTAACCAGAATACTAAGTTGCACATTTATAATGTGTTTTAGACACTTTCATACACCTTTTCTGACCTATCTGGAGGAGAGCCATGGTCAAAAAATTAACACAATTGAACTGGACAGTCTGGGAATCCTCGGCTTCCTTTGCAGCCACATGTTAGGACTGTCAATCTTAGTTTGCACTGTGTATTAGACAATGTTATTAAAGGCGCCCTTGTAGTTTCTTGGGCTTCATTACGGACATTCTCAGGTTTTTGCCATGTTGTTTTACTTTCTTTTTGTGTGCGACTGATTTTGGTTATTTTTTGCGGATTCATTTTTTTATGCATTTTAACTGATTTTTTTAGCATTTGTCTATATTTTATGTTTAGAAATTCTTCATTAATTTATTGGTTTTACTGACTTTGCTTATTTTGAGTCTATTGTGCTATTACAGAAATCACAGACTGGCAGAAAGGAATTAATCTAATTGTACAAATTCCTTCTGAAATATAACTTTAATGAAAGTCTAATATAAAGAGGATATGGTGCTCTAAAGTAACAAACTAGAACTGTTGTCATGGTATCCACGCCCCTCACCCGCTGCCCATATTATTGTTACATCGTCTCTGTTCACATCTGCATTCCGCTTACATTCTTCTATTCTTTCATAAGGACAGAAAAACAGAAACAAACTTTTAACCCCTTAGTGACGCTTTCACAGCGTTAATCATGCAGCATAAATGACCTGATACGTTTGTTCTGCGGGCTAGTGCGAATATGACAATACCAACATTATTTTCTTTTAGGTTTTTCCACTTTTGCACAGTAAAAACCCTTTCTTCTGGAATTTTTTTTTTACAATGTTGCATTCAAAGTCCCATAACTATTTGATTTTTCCATGGTATGGTTACCATTTTGGGGTAAATATGGCTTTTTACCACTTTCATTGTGTTTTTTGGGAGGCAAATTAAACAAAATAAGCATTTTGCCTTTGTTTTTTTAGGGTTTTTACTAGAAAATTTTCTGCCATGCAGTAAAAATAGTGCATTCAATTTATTATACAAGCTGTTATGGATACAATGACAGCAATATGTTTTTTTTTTATTCAAACAGGGAAAAGTGCACAAAAAGGGGGTTATTTGTTACCGTGATTTTTTATGTTTTTTTTTTTACACTATTTTTATTTTTCTTTTACAATTTTTATGTTTCTGTAGGGGACTTCAACCATAAGGCTGGGTTCACATGCAGCGGAATTGCCATGGAATTTCTGTGCGGATCGGTCCTCCATACTGAAATTTCATTGCATTTTTAAGCCTGAGACTAAGCAGCAAACTGGACGAGATTTTCAAAAAATCTCGTTCACACGCTGCCGACCGTCTGCTGTGGACAAGCCCTGCGGAAACTGACATGCGGCACGGAATTTAAATCCGTGATTTGGCATTTTTAGTGCCGTTTTCATTGCTGTCTCTCTTTTCTCTATGGAGAGAGACTTCCGCCGCGGAATGAAGCCACTTCAAATCCCGCACCAATTTTCTTTCGCTTAAGTATTGCGGAATTTCCGTGCGGTCCGGCTGCGGACATTCCGCAAGATTTCTGCCCTATGTGAACCCAGGCAAAAAGCTCTGATTGAACAATAGCGATGAAAGGCCATGGCAAGCCCGGACACCAGTGTATGGCATCCAGCTACCATGGTAACCCATCAGCCCTCAGTCATTACATTGCAAAGGGTTGATGAAGTCACAGGAGGGGCGTGCTCCTTCTGTGAACCTTTTACTTGCTGTGATGTACATTGATTGTGGCTTGTATGAGGTTAAGAGAGGGGATCAATGTTCTCATTGATCCCTGCTGAAGCAACGGGAGGCCAGCATTTTTTGAGCCCATCCACAGGATGTAAGTTTACGTCCTGTTGGATTAAGTGCCTCCATCCAGGATGTAAACTTACGTCCTGTGGTGTTAAGGGCTTAATCTCCCACTGATTTCAACTAAATTTATAGGGCAGTTTGTGTCTATTTGTGTCCGTTCCATTAGTTTTCCATTTTTTTTGTCAAGCTGGACTAAGACCTTTACATAGGTTGAAGTGTCGCCACTGTTTGCCATGGAGGAATAAAGTTTTGAAGCTTTCTTTTGTATCAATGCATGCTGCCACATGTTCTATTTTTACAGTATGATGACCCGTCGCTCAGGATCCTGAGGATGGGTCATCAATAGTTTTTGCAAGGAAGACCTCTTTAAAAAGAACAAAATAAATATTCATCAAGCTGTACAGGTCTCCTCCATACTATGATGTCTGTGGGTTGGCGGGATCAATGACATCACTGCAGTGTGCCAGCCTGCGGGCAGCAGCAGCAACAGGCTCAGCGGTAGAGCAGAGAGCTGACGGCGCTGTGCTCCTCAATTGTCTTCATCTGTACTTGCATCCTGGAGATGCAGAAACAGTTTCATTCTGGACGGTCTGCACGCCTCCTGGGACGGTCTGCACGCCTCCTGGGACGGTCTGCACGCCTCCTGGGAAGGTCTGCACGCCGCCTGGAACGGTCTGCACGCCGCCTGGGGCGGTCTGCACGCCTCCTGGGACGGTCTGCACGCCTCCTGGGACGGTCTGCACGCCCCCTGGGACGGTCTGCACGCCCCCTAAGACGGCCTGCACGCCCCCTGGGACGGCCTGCACGCCCCCTGGGACGGTCTGCACGCCCCCTGGGACGGTCTGCACGCCTCCTGGGACGGTCTGCACGCCTCCTGGGACGGTCTGCACGCCTCCTGGGACGGTCTCTCTGTGCATGAAAATCGGGAAAGTAGGAAGGCATGCCACTAAACCTAGCCTTCGTACTTCTCCTGCTTCAGATAACACTCAATCTGCAGCTTGTACAACGTTCTGGTAAAACTTTTGCATTGTTGAGTGAGAGTCCTTGAGCTGGTGAGGAGGAATGAGGGGACTGGACACCCCCCTACCAGTGATCATTGCAACTGCCAGCAAGCTAACCTTTATCACCCTTGTTATGTGTGGGCAGCCCCCTACAATCAGCATTATGTATCATTCTGCATATGTTCTTCAGTAGTTACCATTGGCTCAACTTTACTACAATGTTTCTCCTCTTGTGCAGAAGTGGTGATCCCCGTGTTCGGCAGAGTGCTGATCGGCCTGATGGTGACAGCGGTGGTCCTCCTTCCCATAGGGCTCTGCTTGGTGCGTATCTGGTTACCCTCTCACAGAAGTGCAGTAAATGAAGCTATAATGTACAATGAATGTCTCATAACATCTAATGCATTTTAAAACCAGGTACAAGTGCGTTGCTGCATAGGACAATGCTGGCTAAGTTTCCCTCCATCCTAACATTACATAATATAATGATATAGTTTATTATATGATTCTTGTATTAGAATCATATAATAGAATTCTGCCTGCAGCCGGCACTAGGGGGAGCTCACTGCATAGGGAATATTACAGCTCCTCCATAATATTCAGTAATAAACCAGTCTGCAGTGAGCTCCCCCTAGTGGTAATAGAAAATTATTCTATTTGAGTCATTTTTTGTCATATACACTGAATGGCCACTTTATTAGAGCCCCCATCTAGTAGCGTTGGACTCCTTTAGTCTTCAGAACTCCAGCAATTCCCTGTGATGTAGATTCCACTCGGTGATGAAATGCTTCTGCAGGAATATCGGCCCCTGCAGACAGGAAACTACTTGTAGTTGTTGCAGATTAGATGGCGGTGCTAACATGTTCTGACCAGCTGACGGGAAGGGGTCAGCGATTCATGCTGCTTGCGCCAAATTAAGACCCTCCAATCAGCACAATGCAACTAGTCTAGCACTAGTGGGCCAGGGGTCTATAATAAAGGGTCTAGGTGCTCTAATAATGCAGCATTATCACCACTGTCCTATCAGAATGCTTCTGATCGGTATTTTGTACTTTCCCTCCATCTTCCAGATTTTGCAGATTGGCCTATTTAACAGCATGGGGAATATCGGTGGAGACTTAAACGTGTGAAGAAGTGACACATCGGCTGGAGGAACGGTGAGTGAAAGGTTAGCAGGAAGCCAATGAGAAGGAAACCATCAGGAGGGTGCAGCCGCTGACGACTGGCGGTCATTTGTTCTTTTTTTAAAGGGGCCATACAGTCGTATACAAATAAAAGGGGTTGTCCAGGTTTAGAAAAACACAGCTGCTCGCTTCCCACAACAGCGCCACACCTGTCCATGGGCAGCATATGGTACTGCAGCTCAGCTCCATTAAAGTGAATAGGTCTGAGGCACAAATTATACACAACATGTAGACAAGTGTGGCGCAGTTCTCGGAAGAAATCAGTCATGCTCCAGAAATTTTTTAATTCACTATTAAATACCATCCACGGGTGGTAAATGAATTCCTATGGGGCGCGCATCCGCGTGCGGGAAAAACGCTGCGAATTTTAATTCTTATTTTCCCCGTGGACATGAGGCCTTCGTCACAAGGATTTTGGTGTGGATTTCTGCAGCAATAAATCCCACCGTGTCCTGGTGGAATAACTCCGCCGGCGGGAAAACATCCTTAAAGGGATTAAACCACAAGTCATCCCCTATCTGCGGTCGCATTGAAAACAAATGTAGCAGTAGTGTGCCTGCACGACCAGCACTCCATTCAGTCTCCTCCTCACTCTGCGGAGTGCAGTAACCCCACAGTGAGGAGAACGGGGGACACAGGACCCCCGTTCTAAAGATTGGCAGGGGTCTCAGCAGTGAGACTACCACCGATGAGCAAGTCATCCCGATCCTGTGGACATCCTCTGGAGAGGGGAAGACTTGTGGTGCAACCCCTCTAAAGTCATCATGTGGAGAGGGAATAAATATCTGATTTGTGGATGGTCCAGTCACTGGGACCCCCACGCTCATGAGAAAGGGGTCCTGTGTACTCCAGAATAAATGGAGCAGTGGTCAAACATGCACCCTACTGCTCCTTTCCTTTCGATAGCCGAGTTCAAGCGCCCAGCTACTATATCTCAGGCAGCTCCATTGAAGTGAATTGAGCATGTGTTCCAATCACACAGGGGGGCATGGGATTTTTGATCTGTAAGGTTCCCAGCAGTCAGACCCCCACTGGTCAGATCGTTATCCCCCATCTTGTCACACGCCGCCCCTTCCTTACTTTACCATTCACCGTAATGAGTGTGTGATATCATTGGTATTCTGTTTTCACTGGTTGTTACTAGGGATGAGCGAGCGTACTCGGAAAAGCACTACTCGCTCGAGTAATTTGCTTTATCCGAGTATCGCTGTGCTAGTCCCTGAAGATTCGGGTGTCGGCACGGAGCGGGGAGCTGCAGGGGAGAGCGGGGAGGAACGGAGGTAAGATCTTTCTCTCCCTCTCTTCCGCCCGCTCTCCCCTGCTCCCTGCTGCGGCTCACCTGTCAGCCGCAGCGGCACCCGAATCTTCAGACCCGAGCACAGCGATACTTGGATAAAGCACATTACTCGAGCGAGTAGTGCTTTTCCGAGTATGCTCGCTCATCTCTAGTTGTTACTCTTTTGGGTTTTAGTTTTAACTTTGCTCCTCCTATTGTCCGCAGTGGAGCCGACCGCGTGATTTGACGTACAAGCTGCCGCGGCGCCCGGGCTCCTCTCTCACATCGATCGCTATGTGCAGGATTCATCAGCACAACATATTCCTCTCTCCATACTTATATAGCACTTTATTCTATGTCTAATTAATACCAATGACTGTAAAATATATTTATTTTCTTGCAAATTTTTCAATAAAGAAATTTAAAAATTTTAAAAAGTTCTCTTAATGAAAAGGCTGAAAGATGACCGAATCAAATAAGATACACGAATGTTACAGCAACCAGGGATACTCCAAAGGGTGAAGAACAGAAGCCCAAATATAGTAGGTCTGGTTCACGTCTGCATTAGAGCTTTCTGTCTCCCGGTTCCAAATTTGGAGCAGAAAAACTAAATTAAAATGAAATTAAAACGCTTCCATTTTTTCCCCATTGATTTCAATGCGAGCCGTGCCTGCAGTTACAAGCGCCGGCAACTACATGGAGGGCGGCGTGGAGACTTCCACTGCTTCTGCTCCGACCTCTGTGTATTGCAATGCTGACAGCATGCACCCGCTCAGCTGATCGGTCGGGGTCCTGAGCGACAGACCCCAGCTGATCACCTATTGATGACAAGTGAGTATCCCGAGGAGAGGTCATCAATAGTATATTCCACGGAAAACCCCTTTAAGAATCCTATAAAGTATTTGGCTGGTAACAGAGGAGTAGGAGTAAGCCTTGTGTTTATTTTAAGCTGGGCCCAGCGAATGGATAGGGTTTTGTTGTAATGACAAACCCCTTTAAGTGACGTGAAATTGTGGCCTTCCAATGCCGCCTTATGACTGTCCGAGCTGCCAACAGGAAATGTTTAAATATCCTGTTGTTTGTTTGGAGAGCGGGCCAGGGACAATAGAGAGGAGTCCAATCAAAGGCGTCACAAGACGTGTGTGACCAGCGAGATGGTGATGGAGGTCACTTCGCAGGATCGCCATCTTCTCTCCACTTAGATCGGTGGCTGCACTTCATAAACGCACATCCAGGCCAGAGATGGTGGTAAAACTTAGGAAGTCCATTTATTATGGCAGCATACACAGCAAAGGTAACAATCTGCGCACTGTTGTTGTAGTCACAGTACAGTATACTTTAACCCCTTAGTGACCAAGCCTGTTTGCACCAAATTATGAAAATCTGACATGTGTCACTTTGACATAGAATAACTCCGTAAAGGTTTTGCATATCCAAGTGATTTGGACATTGTTTTTTCGCCACATGTTGTACTTCATTTAGGTGGTAAAAACAGAGCAATGGAATTTGTGTACAATTATTAAAAGCACCAAAATTGGGAAAATTATAATTTTCAATTGCAATATCATAAATATGTGCAAACCTACTGTACACATTTTTTATAGGATATATAGTTCCATCAGTTGAAAAAAAAAAGACAAAAACAGATACTTTTTTTTGCATTGTAGTCACTGAGAGACTGAAACAAATGGAAAGCAATCCGTTTCACCCATTTCATTTCCATTTTGTACTATTCTATTTTTGTAAACCAGGACCCACTGATAAAACACCAGTGTGAATGCAGCCTAAATACAAAATATGACTAATTGTTCCATGATGTAGATGCCCACCTGACTGTTCTGTTTGTGTTGTCCTGCAGATCACCTGGGTCAACAAGCTGCGATTCGTTCAGACCAAGTTCCTTACAGCCTGCATGAATAAAGTTACGCTATCCTGCAATAAAATTAGATCAATAATTAAATAAAAGGCTAAAAATGTATTTTTTAGCTGAATTACGCATTGCAATTTTTGATAAATATACAAATCTTTGGCGTGTACTATAATAGTAATATAATAGATGGCTTAGATACAGTTAAATAAATGGAATATTGCAATGATACAAGTGTAAGAAAGATTGCCAAAAGAACAAATACTTTTATATAATACCACAAAAATAGTGTGTGTGGGGCGGGGGGGTGTAATTCCTTAACTGCAGGAAGAGACAGTGTCATAAGCGTGGCAAAGGTTTCTCTTTTCATTATTTTCTTAGCAATCTCGGCATTTCAGAGTTTTATTCAGCAGGTTCGGGAGCAGCTGTCTCAAACATACAGTATAAGCCATCTTTAGGAGTGGATAGCAGATGTCTGCATCTTGAAGTCTATGTGTCAATGTGGGAAATACCACTGAGGCAGTTCTTCCCTTCTTGACCATGGCAGTTAATAACATCCATCTACCTTCTCTCTCTCTCTCAACAGGTACGTTCATCTCTGCACCACCCCACTCTAAGCTGAACCTGCTCTGCTATTCCGCTCTGGCTAAATCATCTGTGCTGCTTGCTTGCTGTGAATTGTGTCTTTTGCATGTCATCTGTTTGCATTGGTACGTTTTACTGACTAAATGAAACTTTACTTTTAGTCATTTCTGCAATCCACCTCCCCCAAATGGCATATTTCAACCATCCTTGTTGAGATGCTTGCCTTATATAAGGAGAGCAATAAATTTAACACACACACCCCCCCTCCTTTTGGTCACTAGGTTTGCAATGCTAAAGTCAGCAGGCTAGTCAATTGGAACCTGATTAGCCACTCCCAGCTGTTTCCTAGATGTACCTTTTAACTTTCACTATAATACAGTATCAGTGTAAGCATGTATGCCACGCGAATATAAGCTGTATGAAGTATGATGCAGTTTGACCATTGCAGTTAGACAGGGTAGGGGACAGGTAGGCCACAAACTCTGCCTAAATGTTTTACACTTCACTAATATATTGCTAATGCTGTCACCTCTGTTCTCATCCTTGCTCTCAGTTTCAGAACTTCTTTCAAGTGCCAACCTCTGGGGCACTCTATTCACATTAGCCTCTCACTCCTGTCCTCACCTATGCACAGATTGCATGCACGCTTTACCTTTTTGCTTAGCCTCAAACCCCTTAACCCCTTAGTGACCAAGCCTGTTTGCGCCTTAATGACCAGGCCAAATTTTGCAAATCTGACACGTGTCAATTTAACATGGAAAAACACCAGAAAGGTTTTGCATATCCAAGCGATTCTGACATTGTTTTTTCGCCACATGTTGTGCTTCATTTAGGCGGAAAAAATAGACCGATAGAAATTGTGTTTATTTATTAAAAGCGCCAAAATTGGGAAAATTTTGAAAAAATCGTCATTTTTTCACATTTCCAACTGCAATATCTTAAATATGTGCAAACATAATATAGAAATTTTTGCTAAGATTTATATTTCCACCCGTTTACTTTATTTTGGGCGCACATTGGAAAAACTTTCGTTTTTTTTAAAACTATTTAGGAGACGTACAAATTTAACATTACTTTTTAGCATTTTGAGGAACACTTTGTTTTCCTATACCAAGCCGAGATTGGAAAGGCTCATGAGTGTCAGAATAATAGATACCCCCCCAAATGACCTCATTTTAAAAACTACACCCCTTAATGTATTCACTGAGGGGTGTCATGAGTATTTTGACCCCACAGTTTTTTTTCAGGAATTAATTCAATTTAGAGGAGAAAAAGTAAAATTTCATATTTTTGCAAATCTGTCATTTTAAAGACATATTTTTTTCCTATAGTTTACATGAAAATCAGGATTTACACCCCAAAATGGATACCCCTATTTCTCCCGTGTTCAGAAATATACCCATTGTGGCCCTATTGTTATATCTGAGTCCACAACGGGGCCCAAAATGAAAGGAGTAGTCAGTGTCTTTCAAAACAGAAATTTTGCTTGAAGTCCTTTTAGGCCCCATAGCACACATGTAGAGTTCTTGAGCACCCAAAACCATAGAAAACCCCCACAAATGACCCCATTTTGAAAACTAGACCCCTTAAGGAATTTATCTAGGGGTGTACTGCATATTTTGACCCCACAGTTTTTGAATGAATTCAAACCAAGCAAAAGGAAAAAATTGTGATTTTCGTTTTTTCGGCAATTCTGTCATTTTAAAAACAGCTTTTTTTGTACAGCACACATATGAAGGAAGACTTGCACCCAAAAATGGATACCCCTGTTTGTCCCGTGTTCAGAGACATACCCATTGTGGCCCTAATCTTATGTCTGGATACACAACAGAGCCCAAAATGAAAGGAGCGACCGGTGGCTTTCGGAACACAAATTTTGCTTGAAGTCCTTTTAGGCCCCATTGCCCACTTGTAGAGTTCTTGAGCGCCAAAACCATAGAGAACCCCCACAAATGACCCCATTTTGAAAACTAGACTCCTTAACGAATTTATCTAGGGGTGTACTGCGCATTTTGACCCCACAGTTTTTGAATAAATTCAAGCAAAGCAAAAGGAAAAAATTTGGATTTTTGTTTTTTTGGCAATTCTGTCATTTTAAAAAAAGCTTTTTTTGTACAGCACACATATGAAGGAAGACTTACACCCCAAAATGAATAGCCCCTGTTTGTGCTGTTTTCAGAAATATACCCATTGTGGCCCTAATCTTATGTCCGCATGCACAACGGGGCCCAAAATAAAAGGAGTAATTGGTGGCTTTCAGAACATAGATTTTGCTTGAAGTCCTTTTAGGCCCCATTGCCCACTTGTAGAGTTCTTGAGCGCCCAAAACCATATAGAACCCCCACAAATGACCCCATTTTGAAAACTAGACCCCTTAACGAATTTATCTAGGGATGTACTGCATATTTTGACCCCACAGTTTTTGAATAAATTTAAGCAAAGCAAAAGGAAAAAAATAGGATTTTCATTTTTTGGGCTATTGTGTCAATTTAAAAACAGTTTTTTTTGTACAGCACACATATAAATGAAGGCTTTCACCCCAAAATGGATACCCCTGTTTGTCCCGTGTTCAGAAACATACCCATTGTGGCCCTAATAGACTTACAGGACCCATGGCTAGGCCTACAATGAAAGGAATACCCGTTGGATTTCAGGGTACCACTGAATAAATTTCAGGCCCCATTGCCCACTTATAGAGCCATTGAGCGGCCAAAACTATAAAGAACCCCCTCAAATGACCCCATTTTGAAAACTAGACCCCTTAACGAATTCATCTAGGGGTGTACGGCGTATTTTGACCCCACAGTATTTGAATGAATCTAAGCAAAGCAGAAGGAAAAAGTTACGATTTTCAATTTTTTTGGCAATTTTTTCAATTTAAAAACAGTTTTTTTGTACAGTGCACATAGGAATGAAGACGTTCACCCCAAAATGGATACCCCCGTTTGTCCCGAGTTCAGAAACATACCCACTGTGGCCCTAATCTACTTACAGGACGCATGGCAAGGCCTATAAAGGACGGAACACCTGTTGGATTTTAGGGCACAACTGAATAAATTCCAGGCCCCATTGCTTATTTGTACAGAATAAAGATTGACTCCCTAAAAATTCCCCCCCTTCCCCTCCGCGCCCTTTTTGGCGTTCGCAAATCTTAGATAAAAGTAAAAATGTGAACTGTGTAGTATTTCCGAAGACAGGGGTAATTACGGAGGCTGGTTGGAATGGGCCCATGGGGCAATAAAACCTGGTATCCCCCCCCCCCTCCTCTCATGCTTTTTGGGGGTATTTCATGACCTCAGTGGCGGGTATGGGGTGTAAAAAGTGGCGTTCCGTGAGTCTCCGTAAGCTTGATGAGGTGCGGCGGTCTCACACAGAAGGCGCTCAACAAGGTGCTCCTGGAACTGCAGGAAAGCGAGCGTTCCCGGGGCTTCTTGTAAAATACGTATCACAGGTAGCGGTCTGAATAACGCCGGGCTCACGCGGGTGCAGGCGGAATCCGCTTGCGGAGGCCCACAGCGGATCCCATCTGTGAGCTCGGCTGTGACCCTGCGTACGGCTGCGTAATGCACTGCGCATAACTGCGTACTCACACAGGCGGTCATGCACAGTACACCTTTGTTTGTATTTCCCGCACCATCGCTTAGCGATGACGCGGGTACCCGCAGCCCGTATACAATGTAGTTGCGTATGGGCTGCGGGTATATCCGCGACCACGGAGCACAATGGGCTCTATGTTGCCGATATCCGCAGTAAAATAGAACCTGCTGCGTTCTCTTTTCTGCGAGTGGATTACGCAATTCTGACCCGCTAATGTGAGCGGAATTGTGTAATCCAATGCGATTGATCTGCCTATTACCGCGGATCAGATGCATGCGGAATCCGTCATTCCTATCCGGTCATGTGAGACCGGCCTAAGGTAGATCGCTACCTTTTTATCACGTGACCGGGGACGGCTCAACGAGGCCCCTGGTCACTGCTCCAGGCTCTCTGTGACCGTTGGTCGCTGGGAGCAAGGAGATTTTAAATTTCCTGGGCTCCCTGACTCCTGTGCATGTGTCCGGCTTTTTGCCGGCAATCGCATGTGCAGAATCCTGGAAGGTCCACGGAGGAAGATCGCGTCGGGATTCAAATACGCAGGCCTCCGGTAAAAAGATTCATCTCCTCTCACCGATCGCATCAGTGAGGGGAGATGAAACTTCAAATTTTTTTTTTTACTTTTACGTGATCGCCATTATTGGATAATGGCGAACACGTGACCAGGAACCGCTCACCGCGGACCCCCATTAAATCTCCATGCTCTTGGCTACGTTTTGTAGCCAGGAGCAGGGAGAATTTAAATTATCCTGGCAATCCACAGCTTTTGCGCATGCGCCCGCCATTTTGGCGACGGGCGCGTGTGCAGAAGCTGTGGTAAGGTCCGCGGATAAATCTGGGGGCCTTAGGTACGTACTTTCATCCTCCCTCACGGATATGATCCATGAGGGGAGATGAAACGTACGCTTTTTAAACTTTTAAAAACTTTTTTTTACTTTTTTTTTTTTTTACTTTTTTACACTTTTTTCTCACTTTACATGATCACTGTCATCCATTGGATGACAGTGATCATGTCCCCGGTATAATCTCTCTGCTCCTAGCTACACATGGCAGCCAGAAGCAGAGGGATTTTAAATTTCCCGGGGCTCGAGCCCGTCTGTTCACGCGCCCGATGTCAATCATCGGGCGCGCATGCGCAGACGGGGATTCGGGTCCCGGGACATCGGGACACCGCTGAGGACTGGGGGTGAGTATTTTCACCTCCCCTCATGGATCCGATCCATGAGGGGAGGTGAAACTGACTTTTTTAAAACTTTTTTTTAACTTTTTCGCGATCGCCGCTAACCATTGGATAACGGCGATCGCGGTACCGGGGACCGCTCACCGCAGTCCCCGCTGACATCTCCTGCCTCCCGGCTACCTACAGGAGCCGGGAGCCAGGAGATTTTAAATCTCCCGCGCCGCCGGGCCTTCTGCGCATGCGGCTGACGTAATGCCGCCTGGCGCGCATGCGCAGAAGACCGGCTTCGGGCCCCGGAGCGGCAGGAGAGCGGGGAGCAGCGTGCCAGACCTCGGTGAGTAATTTCAGCTGCTCCGATGGATCCGATCCATCAGAGCAGCTGAATCTTTAACTTTTATGTCCTTTTATTTACTTTTTTTGCGATCGGCGCTATCCATTGCATAGCGCCGATCGCAATGCCGGGGGGGGGCTCCGAACAGCCCGGGATGACAGCTCCATGCTGTCAGCTACCTGCGGACACCGACAGCATGGAGCTGTCACGTCCACAGCCCGAGGGGCACTATTCTCTGCAGGAAGCATGTTTTTACGTCCTCAGAGAATAGAGCCCACTTCGGGAGGACGTAAAAACACTATGGGCTGGTCGTTAAGGGGTTAATGCCATTAACAAACATAACAGTTGCCCTCATAAATCTCCTAACCATCTGCTAACCCTCTCTATCCTGCTGATACTAGCAGCTGGGGATATCTCTCCCAATCCTGGCCCACCTTCCACTCCTCCTAGCTATCACCTCCTACCTGACTCCCTAATAAAATCCCCAAGCCCAACTGCTAGCCCATGCATACCCTCCCATGACTCATTTAAATGTGCACTCTGGAACTGCCAGTCAGCATGTAATAAACTCCCCACCATCCATGACTTTTTTACTGCTAAATCTTTAAATCTGCTTGCTCTCACAGAAACCTGGATACAGCAGTCTGACACGGCCTTCCCTGCTGCACTGTCTTACAATGGCCTGCAGTTGTCCCATACCCCAAGACCAGAAAAGAGGCGAGGTGGAGGAGTAGGTGCTCTTCTCTCCCCGAAATGTACCTACCAGGTCATCCCCCTCTACCCTTAAGGCCACTCACACCCAGGACTTTGCTGAATCCCTACAGTCCTCTCTGTCCCCTATCTCTCTCCTCTCCTGCCCCAACCTGGCTGCCGCTCACTACAACACTGCTCTCAAACATGCCCTGGATGAAGTGGCGCCCCCCATGACCCGAGCCATCCGATGTAGAACGCGGCAACCCTGGCTCACGTCTCAAACACACTTCATCCGGCGGTGCTCTAGAAGTGATGACCATCTGTGGAGGAAGTCACAAACGTCCGCAGACTTCTTCCACTACAAATTCATGCTCAGAACCTACAACCTCGCCCTCCACCATGCCAAACAAGTCTACTTCACCTCTCTCGTCTCCTCACTATCACACAACCCTAAACGGCTCTTTGATACTTTTCACTCCCTTCTCAGCCATAAACCGCAGTCCCCAGTGATGGATCTCAGTGCTGAAGAGCTGGCTGCCTACTTCAAAAAGAAAATTGATGACATCTGGCAGGAAATAACTTCCCAATACGAGACTAGCCCTGACCCTGGTCTTATCAGCACAGCATCTAGCTCCTGCTCACTGTCTGTACTCAGACCAGCGACAGAGGAAGAAGTCCCCACATTGCTCTTTTCTGCTTGCCCCACCACCTGCGTTAGCGACCCTCCCCCCTCACACCTCCTGCGCTCCCTCTCCCCAGTGATCATCTCCCATCTCACCACTATATTCAACCTCTCTCTGACCTCTGGCAACTTTCCCTCTTCTTTCAAACACGCCATTATATCCCCACTGCTGAAGAAGCCGACTCTTGACGCGACTGATGCTGCCAACTACCGACCCATCTCTAATCTCCCCTTCATCTCCAAACTACTAGAACGCCTGGTTTACTCCTGCCTTGTAAGCCATCTATCAGAGCACTCTCTCCTAGACCCCCTACAGTCTGGCTTCTGACCCCACCACTCGACAGAAACTGCCCTTACAAGGGTATCCAATGACCTACTGACAGCCAAATTGAGGGGCGATTACTCCCTACTGATCCTCCTCGACCTCTCCACAGCATTTGACACTGTTGACTACAAACTTCTCCTCAGTATACTTTGCTCCATCGGCCTAAAGGATACTGCTCTCTCCTGGTTCTCCTTCTACCTATCTGACTGCTCTTTCAGCGTCTCCTTTGCTGGCTCTACCTCCCCTTCTCTTCCCCTTGCCGGCGCATCACAGAGCCAGAGCAGGTGAGTGCCACACTGGTCCCTGCAGGGGCGCGGGTCAGGTCCCGCTGCGAGATTTCTTGCAGGGGATCCAACCCGGCCGTGTGCAGGCGGCCTAAGGCTCATAAAATCATGATGTCCAGGCATAAAACGAACTGAAACAGACTGAAGAACAGCATTCCCTTAGAAGGCAGCATAGTTTATAGTTTTCTTAGTATGGGTCTTCTTGGCTACTTTCATTTCACAGAAACCATTTTTTTTTGTTATTCTGACTTTTCAGTCTGCAACATTAAAGGGGTATTCCCAAAATTGACTTTTATCACTTAACCACAGGATTAGTGATAAGAGTCTGATCAGTGGAGGTCTAACCACTGAGACCCACAGAGATCCTATTTGCTCCTCTTCTCCTCATTGAAGGTGAATAGAACAGCATTGCACATGCTCCACCGCTGCTCCATTCAATCTCCTCCTCACTATGGGGGGTAGGGGACTGCGCCTGCAGTGAGGAGAGGACGACAGACACGGGATCCCTGTTCTTATGAATGGTGAATGTCTTAGTACACAGATCCCCACAATCAGACCTATAACCTATGCTGTGCCAAGGTGATCAAGGGACATTCCCAAAGTTAAAGGGGTTGTCTCGCGAAAGCAAGTGGGTCTATACACTTCTGTATGGCCATATTAATGCACTTTGTAATATACATCGTGCATTAAATATGAGCCATACAGAAGTTATTCACTTACCTGCTCCGTTGCTAGCGTCCCCGTTGCCATGGTTCCGTCTAACTTCGGCGTCTTCTTGCTTTTTTAGACGCGCTTGCGCAGATGCATCTTCTCCCTTCGGCTGGTCTTGGAAGCATCGGCGTTTTGGCTCCGCCCCCTTGTACGCATCATCGCGTAGCTCCGCCCCATGACGTGTGCCGGTTCCAGCCTCCTGATTGGCTGGAATCGGCACATGACGGGGGCGGAGCTACGCGATGACGCGAAAAGGGGGCGGAGCCAAAACGCCGATGCTTCCAAGACCAGCCGAAGGGAGAAGATGCATCTGCGCAAGCGCGTCTAAAAAAGCAAGAAGACACCGAAGTTAGACGGAACCATGGCAACGGGGACGCTAGCAACGGAGCAGGTAATTGAATAACTTCTGTATGGCTCATATTTAATGCACGATGTATATTACAAAGTGCATTAATATGGCCATACAGAAGTGTATAGACCCACTTGCTTTCGCGAGACAACCCCTTTAAGGCTTTTCAGGCTTTTCAGCTACTGCACATGGGTTCACCTTGAAGTTATGCATCTCAAATATTTTTGCGCCTAGTAATACATATTATGCGGCTCAGTCCACATTCGTGCCATGACTTCTCTTCATAATGGAGCCATGTGAATGTTTCAAATGGATCCCAATGACTCATGACAGATCCCATCAGGGTTCAGTTGGGGTTTCAGTATTTTGGATGGCAAACTATACTGTAAATTAATAGAAGCCCTGATTGAGCAGTAGAAACTGTGAGTAATATGCATCATCTTAGAAGTCCTTTTCCATAGAGACATGTTCTCCAATTGATGAGCACCAACCAACGAGATTGGCATGCATCTAGCAAGCCTTTACATGGACCGATTGTTCATGCTATGATGTGTCCCCATAGAGCAGTCATTGGTTGGTTCACATTCACGCACATGAGTCTTAGATTGTTCTTTACTCATCTTCTGCACTCTTATATGGCCTGATGATTCTTGCCCGATTATCAGGTCATGTAAAAGCATTCAGCTCTGGTTATTCCTGTACATGGCATATATGTTACTACACAATAATCATTCACTTTATATATTTTTCTGCTGGAGAAATCCAAAAGACAACTTAACGGTGAAAGATGGCAACTGATATTAGGCATCAGACACAGGAAAACCTCAAACTTTGCAACAAGTTATAATTCAGTCAAGCATAAAAATGATTATAAGGTTCTAAAGATTATATGTTCACACAAGGCGCAAATGTTGTAGAAGTAGAATCCCGTGATCAGCAGCTCGGCACTCACTAGACGCTGCCGAGGGGCCAACGCCACGGTGTGCTGACAACGCCATGTATTCCGAGGTGAGGGTAAACAATATAGCTACTACAATCAGCTGATCCCTGGTAAAAATGCGCACCTACAGTATGGATTTTGACATGGGATCTTATGCTTTATTAAAACCTTACCAAACTCTTATAAATAACCGACACAGACACCAATATTGGATAAATAAGGCCGCGGTGTTTATTAACGGGGTTACAAACATTTGGGGAGAAATGTAACCAATAATAACGAGAACACTTGCTGTAAACTCTGTTTTACAGACCCAAGTTTATTAACCAATCAATAACCATAACAGTTCATGTAAACTCTGTCTTACAGACACGAGTTTACCACCACCAAACTCTCCCCAAGTTTACCTGCCCACCCGCCTAATGCGGGCGACAATCCCCCACCAGGCCATGGCATCCACTAATGCCATGGCCCCCCGAACACCCGCAGCCTCCTCAATCATCTACACAACTCCATAATAAAAATATCCAACGCAATCTCTGACAAGTCTACTATAACACTCCTATGGAATCCTGGAACCAAACCTTCCATATCAGCATGTCTAAAAAGAGAACATCCACTCCTGGCGTGAGCTCTACCACCGGGGTAACCCTTCTCCGAATTCTCACGCTATATACAGACCTCGGCAAGGACCCTAATAAATCGAAGGACAATATCTGAAAAAACTATCACTGTATCTGGAACCTTGTTCTAATGCTCCACATCTCCCTTTCAATGTCCCACAACATATCAATGTGTTCTCTTCTATGTCATTAACCCCTAAGTGTAAAATCAAAACATCTGGACCCACGTGACTCTCCAAACCCACGTGACTCTCCAAGCCCACGTGACTCTCCAAGCCCACGTGACTCTTTATACATCAGTTCAGCCATTAATCCACTCCACCTCATACATCTGCTACCGCGCCAAAAACTTTCAAACTGTGTTCTGTACAAACCTAAATTTTCAGAACAACAGCGCTCTGCTGCCCTTCTCGAAGCCCGGTACACAAAGGAGGGTCCAACAATCCACACAATACTTTTCTTAATTCCTAAAATGAAAAAAGAATTAGTACACCATATTATTCGGGCGCATGTACAACTTAAAACGAGATGAACCCCATCTGTTTACTTTTTCTTCAATAAAACCCCACCTGTAAACAGTTAAGCACCATTATATATTAAAAGCAAGATAATGACTGTCCATCATCCCTGTCTCCCCGAAAACAAGACAGGGTCTTCTACTAATTTTGCTCCACAAGATCTTACTTTGGCCTGTATGCCTGGCACTATTTACATTGCCTTTTTTTTTTTTAAATTAACTGCAACTAGGGCTTAATTTAGGAATAGGGCTTAAAGTTCAAGCATCCTGAAAAATCCTGCTAGGGTTTATTACCGGGTAGATTTTATCACCGGAGAAACAGGGTACATGGATCAACAAAGAACCTGGTGCTTGCAGGCATAGACACAAACGCCTGCAAATTCCTAAGCAAGCATATATTCTCATGAAAATGAGCAAACAAGCGAATTCACACCCCTTTACCCATTTTGTTTTTGTTTTTTTTAATTATTATTATTATTATAATAAAGCTCCCATAGTTGGACATCCTTAAGGCCCCAAAGTCACATCTAAACAGCTGGACCCCATATGCCGATCTACACACTTCAGGCAATACTTTCACCAACTTCCCTTGTAAGCTCAATGTGATAGCAGAGCGTTGATCAGCGGCATACACTACTGCCCTACAGCCACTGATTAGTGGCGTACACTACTGCCTTACAGCCCCTGATTAGCGGCATACACTACTGCCCTACAGCCCCTGATCAGCGGCGTACACTACTGCCTTACAGCCCCTGATCAGTGGCGTACACTACTGCCTTACAGCCCCTGATCAGTGGCATACACTACTGCCTTACAGCCCCTGATCAGCGGCATACACTACTGCCTTACAGCCCCTGATCAGCGGCATACACTACTGCCTTACAGCCCCTGATCAGCGGCATACACTACTGCCTTACAGCCCCTGATCAGCGGCATACACTACTGCCTTACAGCCCCTGATCAGCGGCATACAGTACTGCCTTACAGCCCCTGATCAGCGGCGTACACTACTGCCTTACAGCCCCTGATCAATCTCTCTACCTGAAAAACAATTAATAGGTACCAGATTATACCATCTCTGAAAGAAAGCCATCCCGACAATACCTTCCATACTGAGCTGTATGAGCCGCATCCTAAATGTTGGACTCTTCTTCCCTGAATTGCTGCATCCGCAAACAAGACTATAAGATAGCAGCTGCATTAATCTCACAGCGACGATCTCTGACATCAGTAAGAGGTTATATGTTAGACATAATCTGACTAGCACACGGACTAACTCCTGCCGACCGGCTCTTACCAACAATCCCTCCATAACCATTACCCACTGATGTCAGCACCTCATGATAGCTCCTCCGCTTCCACAAGCTCCCATCACCAAGCTGACTGACCATTACAGTCAAAGATACCAACCATAGCACTAAATCCTGCTTTACATCCTGCTTTAGCTCCCTTGACATCTGTGCATGTGATGTATGGGCCTTCCAACTACACATCACCACACATGACCTGCGGGAATACCTGCGACCAATAATAATCACCTGTGAAGCCAAACAGGACCGACCTGCTAACCGCTGCAACTCCCTCCATGTGATCTGCCTTCATACATAATGTCTGACTAATTAAACCCATAACTACACCCCCCTGACATTGGCAATTGGAAAAAACCATCACAATGCTATCAATTAAATACCTAAAAACTCCAACCGAGTACACGGCCATACAATTTTTTTTTTCCGTTCGCCAGCGGCACCCCAAAATCCTCCATCCTGACCACATGCCCTCTAAAACTTGCGCATACCCTCATTACCCCATAAACAACAATCATCTAAGTAGTGTATTACACCAACATCAGGGGATTCCTTCCTCCCACCTACTCTAACCATGAGGACAGTCCTAAATAATAGCGGGATGCCTTAGATCCCAGCGGTAACGCCAAACCGGAAACCAAAGGATTAACACCCCAACCAATAAGAAGTTATCCCAATACTGCATCACATGACCGAAGTGCCATAATAAAGCCAATGTAGTCACATGATGCATATCTTACTGCCAGCAGCTCAGGAGCCCCTCAGCATTCAGAGACCACTGCTTGGGGTAAGATAGATGATAAATCACTGAGAGGAGATAGACTCCGTCTGTGGCATCACCCTTAAAGGGGGGTATCAAAATGACCGACAACTCTGCCCTCAGCTATGTTCTAAGCAATTTAACTAGATCAGGATCATAAACAACTGAAATTAACTTATTAACCCCTTCACAGCTGAGTCCCTTTAACTCATGCACATATACGCCGTACTGGGAGCCTTCTTTAATGAGCCGGGCCTACTTCCCATATGGTGGCCTCACTGGAGTCTTGCCCTATTGCAGGAAATTCTCTACTTCCTGGATGCAAGGAATTTGTACTGATTTCTGACTAAAACAACGATAAATGGATGAGAGCGGCCCAATATGAGCCCTCATGCCAGTAACCACAGCTCTTACCTCAGTACCCACACCGCTCCATTACCTCGATCCCATAAATGTAACCACACACCGAGGTAGTGAGGCGCCCCAAGGATGTCTAAGACCACCTAACTAGTTACACCGAGGTAGTGAGGCGCCCCAAGGATGTCTGACAACCACCTAACTAGTTACACCGAGGTAGTGAGGCGCCCCAAGGATGTCTGACAACCACCTAACTAGTTACACCGAGGTAGTGAGGCGCCCCAAGGATGTCTGACAACCACCTAACTAGTTACACCGAGGTAGTGAGGCGCCCCAAGGATGTCTGACAACCACCTAACTAGTTACACCGAGGTAGTGAGGCGCCCCAAGGATGTCTGACAACCACCTAACTAGTTACACCGAGGTAGTGAGGCGCCCCAAGGATGTCTAACAACCACCTAACTAGTTACACCGAGGTAGTGAGGTGCCCCAAGGATGTGTGACAGCCACCTAACTAGTTACACCGAGGTAGTGAGGCGCCCCAAGGATGTCTAAGACCATCTAACTCGTTACACCGCGGTAGTGAGGCGCCCCAAGGATGTCTAAGACCACCTAACTAGTTACACCAAGGTAGTGAGGCGCCCCAAGGATGTCTAAGACCACCTAACTAGTTACACCAAGGTAGTAAGGCGCCCCAAGGATGTCTAAGACCACCTAACTAGTTACACCAAGGTAGTGAGGCGCCCCAAGGATGTCTAACAACCACCTAACTAGTTACACCGAGGAAACACCAACACCCCAGTAACCATTATTAACCATCTCTGTTCCTCCGGTCATCATTGGATTCTGATTCTTTTTATATGAAAGTAACAGTTAAAACAACAAGTAATTATAAACCAAATCTGATCAACAGCAGCAGCCACCTCAACCACAGTCTGCATACAGTAGTTACCTCACAGCTGACAGTCTGCATACAGTGGTTACCTCAGAGCTGACAGTCTGCATGCAGTGGTTACCTCACAGCTGACAGTCTGCATACAGTGGTTACCACACAGCTGACAGCCTGCATACAGTGGTTACCTCACAGCTGACAGTCTGCATACAGTGGTTACCTCACAGCTGACAGTCTGAATACAGTGGTTACCTCACAGCTGACAGTCTGCATACAGTGGTTACCTCACAGCTGACAGTCTGCATACAGTGGTTACCTTACAGCTGACAGCCTGCATACAGTGGTTACCTCACAGCTGACAGTCTGCATACAGTGGTTACCTCACAGCTGACAGTCTGCATACAGTGGTTACCTCACAGCTGACAGTCTGCATACAGTGGTTACCTCACAGCTGACAGTCTGCATACAGTGGTTACCTCACAGCTGACAGTCTGCATGCAGTGGTTACCTCACAGCTGACAGTCTGCATGCAGTGGTTACCTCACAGCTGACAGTCTGCATACACTAGTTACCTCACAGCTGACAGTCTGCATACAGTGGTTACCTCACAGCTGATAGTCTGCATACAGTAGTTACCTCACAGCTGACAGTCTGCATACAGTAGTTACCTCACAGCTGACAGTCTGCATACAGTAGTTACCTCACAGCTGACAGTCTGCATACAGTGGTTACCTCACAGCTGACAGTCAGCATACAGTGGTTACCTCACAGCTGATAGTCTGCATACAGTAGTTACCTCACAGCTGATAGTCTGCATACAGTAGTTACCTCACAGCTGACAGTCTGCATACAGAGGTTACCTCACAGCTGATAGTCTGCATACAGCGGTTACCTCAGAGCTGACAGTCTGTATACAGTGGTTACCTCACAGCTGATAGTCTGCATACAGTGGTTACCTCACAGCTGATAGTCTGTATACAGTGGTTACCTCACAGCTGACAGTCTGCATACAGTGGTTACCTCACAGCTGACAGGTGACCAGTTATCTCACAGCTGACAGATACCAAGCAGTGGTTAGAGCTGACAGCCTGCATACAGTGGTCACCTCAGAACAGTCACCCCAGAGCGCAAAGTTACCTCAGAACAGTCTCCTGCAGCGCTCAGTTACCTCAGAGCTCAGTTACCTCAGAACAGTCTCCTGCAGCGCTCAGTTACCTCACCGCTCAGTTACCCCAAAGCTCAGTTACCTCAGAACAGTCTCCTGCAGCGCTCAGTTACCTCAGAGCTCAGTTACCTCAGAACAGTCTCCTGCAGCGCTCCGTTACCTCAGAACTCAGTTACCTCAGAACAGTCTCCTGCAGCGCTCAGTTACCTCAGAACAGTCTCCTGCAGCGCTCAGTTACCTCAGAGCTCAGTTACCTCAGAACAGTCTCCTGCAGCGCTCAGTTACCTCACAGCTCAGTTACCTCAGAACAGTCTCCTGCAGCGCTCAGTTACCTCAGAACAGTCTCCTGCAGCGCTCAGTTACCTCAGAGCTCAGTTACCTCAGAACAGTCTCCTGCAGCGCTCAGTTACCTCAGAGCTCAGTTATCTCAGAACAGTCTCCTGCAGCGTTCAGTTACCCCAGAGCTCAGTTACCTCAGAACAGTCTCCTGCAGCGTTCAGTTACCTCAGCGCTCAGTTACCTCAGAACAGTCTCCTGCAGCGCTGAGTTACCTCAGAACAGTCTCCTGAAGCGCTGAGTTACCTCACAACAGTCTCCTGCAGCGTTCAGTTACCTCAGAACAGTCTCCTGCAGCGCTCAGTTACCTCAGAACAGTCTCCTGCAGCGCTCAGTTACCTCAGAGCTCCGTTACCTCAGAACAGTCTCCTGCAGCGTTCAGTTACCTCAGAGCTCCGTTACCTCAGAACAGTCTCCTGCAGCGCTCAGTTACCTCAGAACAGTCTCCTGCAGCGCTCAGTTACCTCAGAACAGTCTCCTGCAGCGCTCAGTTACCTCACAGCTCAGTTACCTCAGAACAGTCTCCTGCAGCGTTCAGTTACCTCAGAACAGTCTCCTGCAGCGCTCAGTTACCTCAGAGCTCAGGTACCTCAGAACAGTCTCCTGCAGCGTTCAGTTACCTCAGAGCTCAGTTACCTCAGAACAGTCTCCTGCAGCGCTCAGTTACCTCACAGCTCCGTTACCTCAGAACAGTCTCCTGCAGTGCTTAGTTACCTCAGAACAGTCTCCTGCAGCGCTCAGTTACCTCAGAGCTCAGTTACCTCAGAACAGTCTCCTGCAGCGCTCAGTTACCTCAGAACAGTCTCCTGCAGTGTTCAGTTACCCCAGAGCTCAGTTACCTCAGAACAGTCTCCTGCAGCGCTCAGTTACCTCACAGCTCAGTTACCTCAGAACAGTCTCTTGCAGCGTTCAGTTACCTCAGAGCTCAGTTACCTCAGAACAGTCTCCTGCAGCGCTCAGTTACCTCAGAACAGTCTCCTGTAGCGTTCAGTTACCTCAGAGGTCATTCACCTCAGAACAGTCTCTTGCAGCGTTCAGTTACCTCAGAACAGTCTCCTGCAGCGCTCAGTTACCTCAGAACAGTCTCCTGCAGCGTTCAGTTACCTCAGAGCTCATTCACCTCAGTACAGTCTCTTGCAGCGTTCAGTTACCTCAGAACAGTCTCCTGCAGTGCTCAGTTACCTCAGAACAGTCTCCTGCAGTGCTCAGTTACCTCAGAACAGTCTCCTGCAGCGCTCAGTTACCTCAGAACAGTCTCCTGCAGCGCTCAGTTACCTCAGCGCTCAGTTACCTCAGAGCTCAGTTACCTCAGAACAGTCTCCTGCAGCGCTCAGTTACCCCAGAGCTCAGTTACCTCAGAACAGTCTCCTGCAGCGCTCAGTTACCTCAGAACAGTCTCCTGCAGCGCTCAGTTACCTCAGAACAGTCTCCTGCAGCGCTCAGTTACCTCAGAGCTCATTCACCTCAGAACAGTCTCCTGCAGCGTTCAGTTACCCCAGAGCTCAGTTACCTCAGAACAGTCTCCTGCAGCGCTCAGTTACCTCACAACAGTCTCCTGCAGCGCTCAGTTACCTCAGAACAGTCTCCTGCAGCGCTCAGTTACCTCAGAGCTCCGTTACCTCAGAACAGTCTCCTGCAGCGCTCAGTTACCTCAGAACAGTCTCCTGCAGCGCTCAGTTACCTCACAGCTCAGTTACCTCAGAACAGTCTCCTGCAGCGCTCAGTTACCTCAGAGCTCAGTTATCTCAGAACAGTCTCCTGCAGCGCTGAGTTACCTCAGAACAGTCTCCTGCAGAGCACAGTTACCTCACAGCTCAGTTACCTCAGAACAGTCTCCTGCAGCGCTCAGTTACCTCACAGCTCAGTTACCTCAGAACAGTCTCCTGCAGCGCTCAGTTACCTCAGAGCTCAGTTACCTCACAACAGTCTCCTGCAGCGCTGAGTTACCTCAGAACAGTCTCCTGCAGAGCACAGTTACCTCACAGCTCAGTTACCTCAGAACAGTCTCCTGCAGCGCACAGTTACCTCACAGCTCAGTTATCTCAGAACAGTCTCCTGCAGCGCTCAGTTACCTCAGAACAGTCTCCTGCAGAGCACTGTTACCTCACAGCTCAGTTACCTCAGAACAGTCTCCTGCAGCGCACAGTTACCTCACAGCTCAGTTATCTCAGAACAGTCTCCTGCAGCGCTCAGTTACCTCAGAACAGTCTCCTGCAGCGCTCAGTTACCTCAGAGCTCATTCACCTCAGAACAGTCTCCTGCAGCGTTCAGTTACCCCAGAGCTCAGCAGCAGCCACCTCAACCACAGTCTGCATACAGTGGTTACCTCAGAGCTGACAGTCTGCATGCAGTGGTTACCTCACAGCTGACAGTCTGCATACAGTGGTTACCTCACAGCTGACAGTCTGCATACAGTGGTTACCACACAGCTGACAGCCTGCATACAGTGGTTACCTCACAGCTGACAGTCTGCATACAGTGGTTACCTCACAGCTGACAGTCTGAATACAGTGGTTACCTACGAGCTGACAGTCTGAATACAGTGGTTACCTCAGAGCTGACAGTCTGCATACAGTGGTTACCTCACAGCTGACAGTCTGCATACAGTGGTTACCTCACAGCTGACAGTCTGCATACAGTGGTTACCTCACAGCTGACAGTCTGCATACAGTGGTTACCTCACAGCTGACAGTCTGCATGCAGTGGTTACCTCACAGCTGACAGTCTGCATACACTAGTTACCTCACAGCTGACAGTCTGCATACAGTGGTTACCTCACAGCTGATAGTCTGCATACAGTAGTTACCTCACAGCTGACAGTCTGCATACAGTAGTTACCTCACAGCTGACAGTCTGCATACAGTAGTTACCTCACAGCTGACAGTCTGCATACAGTGGTTACCTCACAGCTGACAGTCTGCATACAGTGGTTACCTCACAGCTGATAGTCTGCATACAGTAGTTACCTCACAGCTGATAGTCTGCATACAGTAGTTACCTCACAGCTGATAGTCTGCATACAGCGGTTACCTCAGAGCTGACAGTCTGTATACAGTGGTTACCTCACAGCTGATAGTCTGTATACAGTGGTTACCTCACAGCTGACAGTCTGCATACAGTGGTTACCTCACAGCTGATAGGTGACCAGTTATCTCACAGCTGACAGATACCAAGCAGTGGTTAGAGCTGACAGCCTGCATACAGTGGTCACCTCAGAACAGTCATCCCAGAGCGCTAAGTTACCTCAGAACAGTCTCCTGCAGCGCTCAGTTACCTCAGAGCTCAGTTACCTCAGAACAGTCTCCTGCAGCGCTCAGTTACCTCACCGCTCAGTTACCCCAGAGCTCAGTTACCTCAGAACAGTCTCCTGCAGCGCTCAGTTACCTCAGAGCTCAGTTACCTCAGAACAGTCTCCTGCAGCGCTCAGTTACCTCAGAGCTCAGTTACCTCAGAACAGTCTCCTGCAGCGCTCAGTTACCTCAGAACAGTCTCCTGCAGCGCTCAGTTACCTCAGAGCTCAGTTACCTCAGAACAGTCTCCTGCAGCGCTCAGTTACCTCACAGCTCAGTTACCTCAGAACAGTCTCCTGCAGCGCTCAGTTACCTCAGAACAGTCTCCTGCAGCGCTCAGTTACCTCAGAGCTCAGTTACCTCAGAACAGTCTCCTGCAGCGTTCAGTTACCCCAGAGCTCAGTTACCTCAGAACAGTCTCCTGCAGCGTTCAGTTACCTCAGCGCTCAGTTACCTCAGAACAGTCTCCTGCAGCGCTGAGTTACCTCAGAACAGTCTCCTGAAGCGCTGAGTTACCTCACAACAGTCTCCTGCAGCGTTCAGTTACCTCAGAACAGTCTCCTGCAGCGCTCAGTTACCTCACAGCTCAGTTACCTCAGAACAGTCTCCTGCAGCGCTCAGTTACCTCAGAACAGTCTCCTGCAGCGCTCAGTTACCTCAGAGCTCCGTTACCTCAGAACAGTCTCCTGCAGCGTTCAGTTACCTCAGAGCTCCGTTACCTCAGAACAGTCTCCTGCAGCGCTCAGTTACCTCAGAACAGTCTCCTGCAGCGCTCAGTTACCTCAGAACAGTCTCCTGCAGCGCTCAGTTACCTCACAGCTCAGTTACCTCAGAACAGTCTCCTGCAGCGTTCAGTTACCTCAGAACAGTCTCCTGCAGCGCTCAGTTACCTCAGAGCTCAGGTACCTCAGAACAGTCTCCTACAGCGCTCAGTTACCTCACAGCTCTGTTACCTCAGAGCAGTCTCCTGAAGCGCTCAGTTACCTCAGAACAGTCTCCTGCAGCGCTCAGTTACCTCAGAGTTCAGTTACCTCAGAACAGTCTCCTGCAGCGTTCAGTTACCTCAGAGCTCAGTTACCTCAGAACAGTCTCCTGCAGCGCTCAGTTACCTCACAGCTCCGTTACCTCAGAACAGTCTCCTGCAGCGCTCAGTTACCTCAGAACAGTCTCCTGCAGCGCTCAGTTACCTCAGAACAGTCTCCTGCAGCGCTCAGTTACCTCAGCGCTCAGTTACCTCAGAACAGTCTCCTGCAGCGCTCAGTTACCTCAGAACAGTCTCCTGCAGCGTTCAGTTACCTCAGAGCTCATTCACCTCAGAACAGCCTCCTGCAGCGTTCAGTTACCTCAGAACAGTCTCCTGCAGCGCTCAGTTACCTCAGAACAGTCTCCTGCAGCGCTCAGTTACCTCACAGCTCCATTACCTTAGAACAGTCTCCTGCAGCGCTCAGTTACCTCAGAACAGTCTCCTGCAGCGCTCAGTTACCTCAGAGCTCTGTTACCTCAGAACAGTCTCCTGCAGCGTTCAGTTACCTCAGAGCTCAGTTACCTCAGAACAGTCTCCTGCAGCGCTCAGTTACCTCACAGCTCCGTTACCTCAGAACAGTCTTCTGCAGCGCTCAGTTACCTCAGAACAGTCTCCTGCAGCGTTCAGTTACCCCAGAGCTCAGTTACCTCAGAACAGTCTCCTGCAGCGTTCAGTTACCTCAGCGCTCAGTTACCTCAGAACAGTCTCCTGCAGCGCTGAGTTACCTCAGAACAGTCTCCTGAAGCGCTGAGTTACCTCACAACAGTCTCCTGCAGCGTTCAGTTACCTCAGAACAGTCTCCTGCAGCGCTCAGTTACCTCAGAACAGTCTCCTGCAGCGCTCAGTTACCTCAGAGCTCCGTTACCTCAGAACAGTCTCCTGCAGCGTTCAGTTACCTCAGAGCTCCGTTACCTCAGAACAGTCTCCTGCAGCGCTCAGTTACCTCAGAACAGTCTCCTGCAGCGCTCAGTTACCTCAGAACAGTCTCCTGCAGCGCTCAGTTACCTCACAGCTCAGTTACCTCAGAACAGTCTCCTGCAGCGTTCAGTTACCTCAGAACAGTCTCCTGCAGCGCTCAGTTACCTCAGAGCTCAGGTACCTCAGAACAGTCTCCTGCAGCGTTCAGTTACCTCAGAGCTCAGTTACCTCAGAACAGTCTCCTGCAGCGCTCAGTTACCTCACAGCTCCGTTACCTCAGAACAGTCTCCTGCAGCGCTTAGTTACCTCAGAACAGTCTCCTGCAGCGCTCAGTTACCTCAGAGCTCAGTTACCTCAGAACAGTCTCCTGCAGCGCTCAGTTACCTCAGAACAGTCTCCTGCAGTGTTCAGTTACCCCAGAGCTCAGTTACCTCAGAACAGTCTCCTGCAGCGCTCAGTTACCTCACAGCTCAGTTACCTCAGAACAGTCTCTTGCAGCGTTCAGTTACCTCAGAGCTCAGTTACCTCAGAACAGTCTCCTGCAGCGCTCAGTTACCTCAGAACAGTCTCCTGTAGCGTTCAGTTACCTCAGAGGTCATTCACCTCAGAACAGTCTCTTGCAGCGTTCAGTTACCTCAGAACAGTCTCCTGCAGCGCTCAGTTACCTCAGAACAGTCTCCTGCAGCGTTCAGTTACCTCAGAGCTCATTCACCTCAGTACAGTCTCTTGCAGCGTTCAGTTACCTCAGAACAGTCTCCTGCAGTGCTTAGTTACCTCAGAACAGTCTCCTGCAGTGCTCAGTTACCTCAGAACAGTCTCCTGCAGCGCTCAGTTACCTCAGAACAGTCTCCTGCAGCGCTCAGTTACCTCAGCGCTCAGTTACCTCAGAGCTCAGTTACCTCAGAACAGTCTCCTGCAGCGCTCAGTTACCCCAGAGCTCAGTTACCTCAGAACAGTCTCCTGCAGCGCTCAGTTACCTCAGAACAGTCTCCTGCAGCGCTCAGTTACCTCAGAACAGTCTCCTGCAGCGCTCAGTTACCTCAGAGCTCATTCACCTCAGAACAGTCTCCTGCAGCGTTCAGTTACCCCAGAGCTCAGTTACCTCAGAACAGTCTCCTGCAGCGCTCAGTTACCTCACAACAGTCTCCTGCAGCGCTCAGTTACCTCAGAACAGTCTCCTGCAGCGCTCAGTTACCTCAGAGCTCCGTTACCTCAGAACAGTCTCCTGCAGCGCTCAGTTACCTCAGAACAGTCTCCTGCAGCGCTCAGTTACCTCACAGCTCAGTTACCTCAGAACAGTCTCCTGCAGCGCTCAGTTACCTCAGAGCTCAGTTATCTCAGAACAGTCTCCTGCAGCGCTGAGTTACCTCAGAACAGTCTCCTGCAGAGCACAGTTACCTCACAGCTCAGTTACCTCAGAACAGTCTCCTGCAGCGCTCAGTTACCTCACAGCTCAGTTACCTCAGAACAGTCTCCTGCAGCGCTCAGTTACCTCAGAGCTCAGTTACCTCACAACAGTCTCCTGCAGCGCTGAGTTACCTCAGAACAGTCTCCTGCAGAGCACAGTTACCTCACAGCTCAGTTACCTCAGAACAGTCTCCTGCAGCGCACAGTTACCTCACAGCTCAGTTATCTCAGAACAGTCTCCTGCAGCGCTCAGTTACCTCAGAACAGTCTCCTGCAGAGCACAGTTACCTCACAGCTCAGTTACCTCAGAACAGTCTCCTGCAGCGCACAGTTACCTCACAGCTCAGTTATCTCAGAACAGTCTCCTGCAGCGCTCAGTTACCTCAGAACAGTCTCCTGCAGCGCTCAGTTACCTCAGAGCTCATTCACCTCAGAACAGTCTCCTGCAGCGTTCAGTTACCCCAGAGCTCAGCAGCAGCCACCTCAACCACAGTCTGCATACAGTGGTTACCTCAGAGCTGACAGTCTGCATGCAGTGGTTACCTCACAGCTGACAGTCTGCATACAGTGGTTACCTCACAGCTGACAGTCTGCATACAGTGGTTACCACACAGCTGACAGCCTGCATACAGTGGTTACCTCACAGCTGACAGTCTGCATACAGTGGTTACCTCACAGCTGACAGTCTGAATACAGTGGTTACCTACGAGCTGACAGTCTGAATACAGTGGTTACCTCAGAGCTGACAGTCTGCATACAGTGGTTACCTCACAGCTGACAGTCTGCATACAGTGGTTACCTCACAGCTGACAGTCTGCATACAGTGGTTACCTCACAGCTGACAGTCTGCATACAGTGGTTACCTCACAGCTGACAGTCTGCATGCAGTGGTTACCTCACAGCTGACAGTCTGCATACACTAGTTACCTCACAGCTGACAGTCTGCATACAGTGGTTACCTCACAGCTGATAGTCTGCATACAGTAGTTACCTCACAGCTGACAGTCTGCATACAGTAGTTACCTCACAGCTGACAGTCTGCATACAGTAGTTACCTCACAGCTGACAGTCTGCATACAGTGGTTACCTCACAGCTGACAGTCTGCATACAGTGGTTACCTCACAGCTGATAGTCTGCATACAGTAGTTACCTCACAGCTGATAGTCTGCATACAGTAGTTACCTCACAGCTGATAGTCTGCATACAGCGGTTACCTCAGAGCTGACAGTCTGTATACAGTGGTTACCTCACAGCTGATAGTCTGTATACAGTGGTTATCTCACAGCTGACAGTCTGCATACAGTGGTTACCTCACAGCTGATAGGTGACCAGTTATCTCACAGCTGACAGATACCAAGCAGTGGTTAGAGCTGACAGCCTGCATACAGTGGTCACCTCAGAACAGTCATCCCAGAGCGCTAAGTTACCTCAGAACAGTCTCCTGCAGCGCTCAGTTACCTCAGAGCTCAGTTACCTCAGAACAGTCTCCTGCAGCGCTCAGTTACCTCACCGCTCAGTTACCCCAGAGCTCAGTTACCTCAGAACAGTCTCCTGCAGCGCTCAGTTACCTCAGAGCTCAGTTACCTCAGAACAGTCTCCTGCAGCGCTCAGTTACCTCAGAGCTCAGTTACCTCAGAACAGTCTCCTGCAGCGCTCAGTTACCTCAGAACAGTCTCCTGCAGCGCTCAGTTACCTCAGAGCTCAGTTACCTCAGAACAGTCTCCTGCAGCGCTCAGTTACCTCACAGCTCAGTTACCTCAGAACAGTCTCCTGCAGCGCTCAGTTACCTCAGAACAGTCTCCTGCAGCGCTCAGTTACCTCAGAGCTCAGTTACCTCAGAACAGTCTCCTGCAGCGTTCAGTTACCCCAGAGCTCAGTTACCTCAGAACAGTCTCCTGCAGCGCTGAGTTACCTCAGAACAGTCTCCTGAAGCGCTGAGTTACCTCACAACAGTCTCCTGCAGCGTTCAGTTACCTCAGAACAGTCTCCTGCAGCGCTCAGTTACCTCACAGCTCAGTTACCTCAGAACAGTCTCCTGCAGCGCTCAGTTACCTCAGAACAGTCTCCTGCAGCGCTCAGTTACCTCAGAGCTCCGTTACCTCAGAACAGTCTCCTGCAGCGTTCAGTTACCTCAGAGCTCCGTTACCTCAGAACAGTCTCCTGCAGCGCTCAGTTACCTCAGAACAGTCTCCTGCAGCGCTCAGTTACCTCAGAACAGTCTCCTGCAGCGCTCAGTTACCTCACAGCTCAGTTACCTCAGAACAGTCTCCTGCAGCGTTCAGTTACCTCAGAACAGTCTCCTGCAGCGCTCAGTTACCTCAGAGCTCAGGTACCTCAGAACAGTCTCCTACAGCGCTCAGTTACCTCACAGCTCTGTTACCTCAGAGCAGTCTCCTGAAGCGCTCAGTTACCTCAGAACAGTCTCCTGCAGCGCTCAGTTACCTCAGAGTTCAGTTACCTCAGAACAGTCTCCTGCAGCGTTCAGTTACCTCAGAGCTCAGTTACCTCAGAACAGTCTCCTGCAGCGCTCAGTTACCTCACAGCTCCGTTACCTCAGAACAGTCTCCTGCAGCGCTCAGTTACCTCAGAACAGTCTCCTGCAGCGCTCAGTTACCTCAGAACAGTCTCCTGCAGCGCTCAGTTACCTCAGCGCTCAGTTACCTCAGAACAGTCTCCTGCAGCGCTCAGTTACCTCAGAACAGTCTCCTGCAGCGCTCAGTTACCTCACAGCTCCATTACCTTAGAACAGTCTCCTGCAGCGCTCAGTTACCTCAGAACAGTCTCCTGCAGCGCTCAGTTACCTCAGAGCTCTGTTACCTCAGAACAGTCTCCTGCAGCGTTCAGTTACCTCAGAGCTCAGTTACCTCAGAACAGTCTCCTGCAGCGCTCAGTTACCTCACAGCTCCGTTACCTCAGAACAGTCTCCTGCAGAGCACAGTTACCTCACAGCTCAGTTACCTCAGAACAGTCTCCTGCAGCGTTCAGTTACCTCAGAGCTCAGTTACCTCAGAACAGTCTCCTGCAGCGCTCAGTTACCTCAGAACAGTCTCCTTCAGCGCTCAGTTACATCAGAGCTCAGTTACCTCAGAACAGTCTCCTGCAGCGTTCAGTTACCTCAGAACAGTCTCCTGCAGCGTTCAGTTACCCCAGAGCTCAGTTACCTCAGAACAGTCTCCTGCAGCGCTCAGTTACCTCAGAGCTCAGTTACCTCAGAACAGTCTCTTGCAGCGTTCAGTTACCTCAGAGCTCAGTTACCTCAGAACAGTCTCCTGCAGCGCTCAGTTACCTCAGAACAGTCTCCTGCAGCGTTCAGTTACCCCAGAGCTCAGTTACCTCTGAACAGTCTCCTGCAGCGCTGAGTTACCTCACAACAGTCTCCTGCAGCGTTCAGTTACCTCAGAACAGTCTCCTGCAGTGCTCAGTTACCTCAGAGCTCCGTTACCTCAGAACAGTCTCCTGCAGCGCTCAGTTACCTCACAGCTCTGTTACCTCAGAGCAGTCTCCTGAAGCGCTCAGTTACCTCAGAACAGTCTCCTGCAGCGCTCAGTTACCTCAGAGTTCAGTTACCTCAGAACAGTCTCCTGCAGCGTTCAGTTACCTCAGAGCTCAGTTACCTCAGAACAGTCTCCTGCAGCGCTCAGTTACCTCACAGCTCCGTTACCTCAGAACAGTCTCCTGCAGCGCTCAGTTACCTCAGAACAGTCTCCTGCAGCGCTCAGTTACCTCAGAACAGTCTCCTGCAGCGCTCAGTTACCTCAGCGCTCAGTTACCTCAGAACAGTCTCCTGCAGCGCTCAGTTACCTCAGAACAGTCTCCTGCAGCGTTCAGTTACCTCAGAGCTCATTCACCTCAGAACAGCCTCCTGCAGCGTTCAGTTACCTCAGAACAGTCTCCTGCAGCGCTCAGTTACCTCAGAACAGTCTCCTGCAGCGCTCAGTTACCTCACAGCTCCATTACCTTAGAACAGTCTCCTGCAGCGCTCAGTTACCTCAGAACAGTCTCCTGCAGCGCTCAGTTACCTCAGAGCTCTGTTACCTCAGAACAGTCTCCTGCAGCGTTCAGTTACCTCAGAGCTCAGTTACCTCAGAACAGTCTCCTGCAGCGCTCAGTTACCTCACAGCTCCGTTACCTCAGAACAGTCTTCTGCAGCGCTCAGTTACCTCAGAACAGTCTCCTGCAGCGCTCAGTTACCTCAGAGCTCAGTTACCTCAGAACAGTCTCCTGCAGCGTTCAGTTACCTCAGAGCTCAGTTACCTCAGAACAGTCTCCTGCAGCGCTCAGTTACCTCAGAACAGTCTCCTTCAGCGCTCAGTTACATCAGAGCTCAGTTACCTCAGAACAGTCTCCTGCAGCGTTCAGTTACCTCAGAACAGTCTCCTGCAGCGTTCAGTTACCCCAGAGCTCAGTTACCTCAGAACAGTCTCCTGCAGCGCTCAGTTACCTCAGAGCTCAGTTACCTCAGAACAGTCTCTTGCAGCGTTCAGTTACCTCAGAGCTCAGTTACCTCAGAACAGTCTCCTGCAGCGCTCAGTTACCTCAGAACAGTCTCCTGCAGCGTTCAGTTACCCCAGAGCTCAGTTACCTCAGAACAGTCTCCTGCAGCGCTGAGTTACCTCACAACAGTCTCCTGCAGCGTTCAGTTACCTCAGAACAGTCTCCTGCAGTGCTCAGTTACCTCAGAGCTCCGTTACCTCAGAACAGTCTCCTGCAGCGCTCAATTACCTCAGAACAGTCTCCTGCAGCGCTCAGTTACCTCACAGCTCAGTTACCTCAGAACAGTCTCCTGCAGCGCTCAGTTACCTAAGCGCTCAGTTACCCCAGAGCTCAGTTACCTCAGAACAGTCTCCTGCAGCGCTCAGTTACCTCAGAACATTCTCCTACAGTGCTCAGTTACCTCAGAGCTCAGTTACCTCAGAACAGTCTCCTGCAGCGCTCAGTTACCTCAGAGCTCATTCACCTCAGAACAGTCTCCTGCAGCGTTCAGTTACCCCAGAGCTCAGTTACCTCAGAACAGTCTCCTGCAGTGCTGAGTTACCACAAAACAGTCTCCTGCAGCGCTCAGTTACCTCACAACAGTCTCCTGCAGCGCTCAGTTACCTCAGAGCTCCGTTACCTCAGAACAGTCTCCTGCAGCGCTCAGTTACCTCAGAACAGTCTCCTGCAGCGCTCAGTTCCCTCACAGCTCAGTTACCTCAGAACAGTCTCCTGCAGCGCTCAGTTACCTCAGCGCTCAGTTACCTCAGAACAGTTTCCTGCAGCGTTCAGTTACCTCAGAGGTCATTCACCTCAGAACAGTCTCCTGCAGCGTTCAGTTACATCAGAACAGTCTCCTGCAGCGCTCAGTTACCTCAGAACAGTCTCCTGCAGCGCTCAGTTACCTCACAGCTCCGTTACCTCAGAACAGTCTCCTGCAGCGCTCAGTTACCTCAGAGCTCCGTTACCTCAGAACAGTCTCCTGCAGCGCTCAGTTACCTCAGAACAGTCTCCTCCAGCGCTCAGTTCCCTAACAGCTCAGTTACCTCAGAACAGTCTCCTGCAGCGCTCAGTTACCTCAGCGCTCAGTTACCTCAGAACAGTTTCCTGCAGCGTTCAGTTACCTCAGAGGTCATTCACCTCAGAACAGTCTCCTGCAGCGTTCAGTTACCTCAGAACAGTCTCCTGCAGCGCTCAGTTACCTCAGAGCTCAGTTACCTCAGAACAGTCTCCTGCAGCGCTCAGTTACCTCAGCGCTCAGTTACCTCAGAACAGTCTCCTGCAGCGCTCAGTTACCTCAGAACAGTCTCCTGCAGCGTTCAGTTACCTCAGAGCTCATTCACCTCAGAACAGTCTCCTGCAGCGCTCAGTTACCTCAGAGCTCAGTTACCTCAGAACAGTCTCCTGCAGCGCTCAGTTACCTCAGCGCTCAGTTACCTCAGAACAGTCTCCTGCAGCGCTCAGTTACCTCAGAACAGTCTCCTGCAGCGTTCAGTTACCTCAGAGCTCATTCACCTCAGAACAGTCTCCTGCAGCGCTCAGTTACCTCAGAACAGTCTCCTGCAGCGCTCAGTTACCTCACAGCTCCGTTACCTCAGAACAGTCTCCTGCAGCGCTCAGTTACCTCAGAACAGTCTCCTGTAGCGCTCAGTTACCTCAGAGCTCAGTTACCTCACAACAGTCTCCTGCAGCGTTCAGTTACCTCAGAGCTCAGTTACCTCAGAACAGTCTCCTGCAGCGCTCAGTTACCTCACAGCTCGGTTACCTCAGAACAGTCTCCTGCAGCGCTCAGTTACCTCAGAACTGTCTCCTGCAGCGCTCAGTTACCTCAGAGCTCAGTTACCTCAGAACAGTCTCCTGCAGCGTTCAGTTACCTCAGACCTCAGTTACCTCAGAACAGTCTCCTGCAGCGCTCAGTTACCTCAGAACAGTCTCCTGCAGCGCTCAGTTACCTCAGAACAGTCTCCTGCAGCGTTCAGTTACCTCAGAGCTCATTCACCTCAGAACAGCCTCCTGCAGCGTTCAGTTACCTCAGAACAGTCTCCTGCAGCGCTCAGTTACCTCAGAACAGTCTCCTGCAGCGCTCAGTTACCTCACAGCTCCATTACCTTAGAACAGTCTCCTGCAGCGCTCAGTTACCTCAGAACAGTCTCCTGCAGCGCTCAGTTACCTCAGAGCTCTGTTACCTCAGAACAGTCTCCTGCAGCGTTCAGTTACCTCAGAGCTCAGTTACCTCAGAACAGTCTCCTGCAGCGCTCAGTTACCTCACAGCTCCGTTACCTCAGAACAGTCTTCTGCAGCGCTCAGTTACCTCAGAACAGTCTCCTGCAGCGCTCAGTTACCTCAGAGCTCAGTTACCTCAGAACAGTCTCCTGCAGCGTTCAGTTACCTCAGAGCTCAGTTACCTCAGAACAGTCTCCTGCAGCGCTCAGTTACCTCAGAACAGTCTCCTTCAGCGCTCAGTTACATCAGAGCTCAGTTACCTCAGAACAGTCTCCTGCAGCGTTCAGTTACCTCAGAACAGTCTCCTGCAGCGTTCAGTTACCCCAGAGCTCAGTTACCTCAGAACAGTCTCCTGCAGCGCTCAGTTACCTCAGAGCTCAGTTACCTCAGAACAGTCTCTTGCAGCGTTCAGTTACCTCAGAGCTCAGTTACCTCAGAACAGTCTCCTGCAGCGCTCAGTTACCTCAGAACAGTCTCCTGCAGCGTTCAGTTACCCCAGAGCTCAGTTACCTCAGAACAGTCTCCTGCAGCGCTGAGTTACCTCACAACAGTCTCCTGCAGCGTTCAGTTACCTCAGAACAGTCTCCTGCAGTGCTCAGTTACCTCAGAGCTCCGTTACCTCAGAACAGTCTCCTGCAGCGCTCAATTACCTCAGAACAGTCTCCTGCAGCGCTCAGTTACCTCACAGCTCAGTTACCTCAGAACAGTCTCCTGCAGCGCTCAGTTACCTAAGCGCTCAGTTACCCCAGAGCTCAGTTACCTCAGAACAGTCTCCTGCAGCGCTCAGTTACCTCAGAACATTCTCCTACAGTGCTCAGTTACCTCAGAGCTCAGTTACCTCAGAACAGTCTCCTGCAGCGCTCAGTTACCTCAGAGCTCATTCACCTCAGAACAGTCTCCTGCAGCGTTCAGTTACCCCAGAGCTCAGTTACCTCAGAACAGTCTCCTGCAGTGCTGAGTTACCACAAAACAGTCTCCTGCAGCGCTCAGTTACCTCACAACAGTCTCCTGCAGCGCTCAGTTACCTCAGAGCTCCGTTACCTCAGAACAGTCTCCTGCAGCGCTCAGTTACCTCAGAACAGTCTCCTGCAGCGCTCAGTTCCCTCACAGCTCAGTTACCTCAGAACAGTCTCCTGCAGCGCTCAGTTACCTCAGCGCTCAGTTACCTCAGAACAGTTTCCTGCAGCGTTCAGTTACCTCAGAGGTCATTCACCTCAGAACAGTCTCCTGCAGCGTTCAGTTACATCAGAACAGTCTCCTGCAGCGCTCAGTTACCTCAGAACAGTCTCCTGCAGCGCTCAGTTACCTCACAGCTCCGTTACCTCAGAACAGTCTCCTGCAGCGCTCAGTTACCTCAGAGCTCCGTTACCTCAGAACAGTCTCCTGCAGCGCTCAGTTACCTCAGAACAGTCTCCTCCAGCGCTCAGTTCCCTAACAGCTCAGTTACCTCAGAACAGTCTCCTGCAGCGCTCAGTTACCTCAGCGCTCAGTTACCTCAGAACAGTTTCCTGCAGCGTTCAGTTACCTCAGAGGTCATTCACCTCAGAACAGTCTCCTGCAGCGTTCAGTTACCTCAGAACAGTCTCCTGCAGCGCTCAGTTACCTCAGAGCTCAGTTACCTCAGAACAGTCTCCTGCAGCGCTCAGTTACCTCAGCGCTCAGTTACCTCAGAACAGTCTCCTGCAGCGCTCAGTTACCTCAGAACAGTCTCCTGCAGCGTTCAGTTACCTCAGAGCTCATTCACCTCAGAACAGTCTCCTGCAGCGCTCAGTTACCTCAGAGCTCAGTTACCTCAGAACAGTCTCCTGCAGCGCTCAGTTACCTCAGCGCTCAGTTACCTCAGAACAGTCTCCTGCAGCGCTCAGTTACCTCAGAACAGTCTCCTGCAGCGTTCAGTTACCTCAGAGCTCATTCACCTCAGAACAGTCTCCTGCAGCGCTCAGTTACCTCAGAACAGTCTCCTGCAGCGCTCAGTTACCTCACAGCTCCGTTACCTCAGAACAGTCTCCTGCAGCGCTCAGTTACCTCAGAACAGTCTCCTGTAGCGCTCAGTTACCTCAGAGCTCAGTTACCTCACAACAGTCTCCTGCAGCGTTCAGTTACCTCAGAGCTCAGTTACCTCAGAACAGTCTCCTGCAGCGCTCAGTTACCTCACAGCTCGGTTACCTCAGAACAGTCTCCTGCAGCGCTCAGTTACCTCAGAACTGTCTCCTGCAGCGCTCAGTTACCTCAGAGCTCAGTTACCTCAGAACAGTCTCCTGCAGCGTTCAGTTACCTCAGACCTCAGTTACCTCAGAACAGTCTCCTGCAGCGCTCAGTTACCTCAGAACAGTCTCCTGCAGCGCTCAGTTACCTCAGAGCTCAGTTACCCCAGAACAGTCTCCTGCAGCGTTCAGTTACCTCAGAACAGTCTCCTGCAGCGTTCAGTTACCCCAGAGCTCAGTTACGTCAGAACAGTCTCCTGCAGCGCTCAGTTACCTCACAGCTCAGTTACCTCAGAACAGTCTCTTGCAGCGTTCAGTTACCTCAGAGCTCAGTTACCTCAGAACAGTCTCCTGCAGCGCTCAGTTACCTCAGAACAGTCTCCTGCAGCATTCAGTTACCTCAGAGCTCATTCACCTCAGAACAGTCTCTTGCAGCGTTCAGTTACCTCAGAACAGTCTCCTGCAGCGCTCAGTTACCTCAGAACAGTCTACTGCAGCGCTCAGTTACCTCAGAACAGTCTCCTGCAGCGCTCAGTTACCTCAGCGCTCAGTTACCTCAGAGCTCAGTTACCTCAGAACAGTCTCCTGCAGCGCTCAGTTACCCCAGAGCTCAGTTACCTCAGAACTGTCTCCTGCAGCGCTCAGTTACCTCAGAGCTCAGTTACCTCAGAACAGTCTCCTGCAGCGCTCAGTTACCTCAGAACAGTCTCCTGCAGTGCTCAGTTACCTCAGAGCTCATTCACCTCAGAACAGTCTCCTGCAGCGCTCAGTTACCCCAGAGCTCAGTTACCTCAGAACAGTCTCCTGCAGCGCTGAGTTACCTCAGAACAATCTCCTGCAGCACTCAGTTACCTCACAACAGTCTCCTGCAGCGCTTAGTTACCTCAGAACCGTCTCCTGCAGCGCTCAGTTACCTCAGAGCTCCGTTACCTCAGAACAATCTCCTGCAGCGCTCAGTTACCTCAGAACAGTCTCCTGCAGCGCTCGGTTACCTCACAGCTCAGTTACCTCAGAACAGTCTCCTGCAGCGCTCAGTTACCTCAGAGCTCAGTTACCTCAGAACAGTCTCCTGCAGCGCTCAGTTACCTCACAACAGTCTCCTGCAGCGCTCAGTTACCTCAGAACCGTCTCCTGCAGCGCTCAGTTACCTCAGAGCTCCGTTACCTCAGAACAGTCTCCTGCAGCGCTCAGTTACCTCAGAACAGTCTCCTGCAGCGCTCGGTTACCTCACAGCTCAGTTACCTCAGAACAGTCTCCTGCAGCGCTGAGTTACCTCAGAGCTCAGTTACCTCAGAACAGTCTCCTGCAGCGCTCAGTTACCTCACAACAGTCTCCTGCAGCGCTCAGTTACCTCAGAACAGTCTCCTGCAGCGCTCAGTTACCTCAGAGCTCAGTTACCTCAGAACAGTCTCCTGCAGCGCTCAGTTACCTCAGAACAGTCTCCTGCAGCGCTCAGTTACCTCAGAGCTCATTCACCTCAGAACAGTCTCCTGCAGCGTTCAGTTACCCCAGAGCTCAGTTACTTTAGAACAGTCTCCTGCAGCGCTGAGTTACCTCAGAACAGTCTGCTGCAGCGCTCAGTTACCTCACAACAGTCTCCTGCAGTGCTCAGTTACCTCAGAACAGTCTCCTGCAGCGCTCAGTTACCTCAGAGCTCCGTTACCTCAGAACAGTCTCCTGCAGCGCTCAGTTACCTCAGAACAGTCTCCTGCAGCGCTCAGTTACCTCACAGCTCAGTTACCTCAGAACAGTCTCCTGCAGCGCTCAGTTACCTCAGAGCTCAGTTACCTCAGAACAGTCTCCTGCAGCGTTCAGTTACCTCAGAGCTCATTCACCTCAGAACAGTCTCCTGCAGCGTTCAGTTACCTCAGAACAGTCTCCTGCAGCGCTCAGTTACCTCAGAACAGTCTCCTGCAGCGCTCAGTTACCTCACAGCTCAGTTACCTCAGAACAGTCTCCTGCAGCGTTCAGTTACCTCAGAACAGTCTCCTGCAGCGCTCAGTTACCTCAGAACAGTCTCCTGCAGCGTTCAGTTACCTCAGAGCTCATTCACCTCAGAACAGTCTCCTGCAGCGTTCAGTTACCTCAGAACAGTCTCCTGCAGCGCTCAGTTACCTCAGAACAGTCTCCTGCAGCGCTCAGTTACCTCACAGCTCCGTTACCTCAGAACAGTCTCCTGCAGCGCTCAGTTACCTCATAACAGTCTCCTGCAGCGCTCAGTTACCTCAGAGCTCAGTTACCTCACAACAGTCTCCTGCAGCGTTCAGTTACTTCAGAGCTCAGTTACCTCAGAACAGTCTCCTGCAGCGCTCAGTTACCTCACAGCTCCGTTACCTCAGAACAGTCTCCTGCAGCGCTCAGTTACCTCAGAACAGTCTCCTGCAGCGCTCAGTTACCTCAGAACAGTCTCCTGCAGCGCTCAGTTACCTCAGCGCTCAGTTACCTCAGAACAGTCTCCTGCAGCGCTCAGTTACCTCAGAACAGTCTCCTGCAGCGTTCAGTTACCTCAGAGCTCATTCACCTCAGAACAGCCTCCTGCAGCGTTCAGTTACCTCAGAACAGTCTCCTGCAGCGCTCAGTTACCTCAGAACAGTCTCCTGCAGCGCTCAGTTACCTCACAGCTCCGTTATCTCAGAACAGTCTCCTGCAGCGCTCAGTTACCTCAGAACAGTCTCCTGCAGCGCTCAGTTACCTCACAGCTCAGTTACCTCAGAACAGTCTCCTGCAGCGTTCAGTTACCTCAGAGCTCAGTTACCTCAGAACAGTCTCCTGCAGCGCTCAGTTACCTCACAGCTCCGTTACCTCAGAACAGTCTCCTGCAGCGCTCAGTTACCTCAGAACAGTCTCCTGCAGCGCTCAGTTACCTCAGAACAGTCTCCTGCAGCGCTCAGTTACCTCAGCGCTCAGTTACCTCAGAACAGTCTCCTGCAGCACTCAGTTACCTCAGAACAGTCTCCTGCAGCGTTCAGTTACCTCAGAGCTCATTCACCTCAGAACAGCCTCCTGCAGCGTTCAGTTACCTCAGAACAGTCTCCTGCAGCGCTCGGTTACCTCAGAACAGTCTCCTGCAGCGGTCAGTTACCTCACAGCTCCGTTACCTCAGAACAGTCTCCTGCAGCGCTCAGTTACCTCAGAACAGTCTCCTGCAGCGCTCAGTTACCTCAGAGCTCAGTTACCTCAGAACAGTCTCCTGCAGCGTTCAGTTACCTCAGAGCTCAGTTACCTCAGAACAGTCTCCTGCAGCGCTCAGTTACCTCACAGCTCCGTTACCTCAGAACAGTCTCCTGCAGCGTTCAGTTACCTCAGAGCTCAGTTACCTCAGAACAGTCTCCTGCAGCGCTCAGTTACCTCAGAACAGTCTCCTGCAGCGCTCAGTTACCTCAGAACAGTCTCCTGCAGCGCTCAGTTACCTCAGAGCTCAGTTACCTCAGAACAGTCTCCTGCAGCGTTCAGTTACCTCAGAGCTCAGTTACCTCAGAACAGTCTCCTGCAGCGCTCACTTACCTCAGAGCTCATTCACCTCAGAACAGTCTCCTGCAGCGCTCACTTACCTAATAACAGTCTCCTGCAGCGCTCAGTTACCTCAGAGCTCAGTTACCTCAGAACAGTCTCCTGCAGCGCTCAGTTACCTCAGAACAGTCTCCTGCAGCGCTCAGTTACCTCAGAGCTCATTCACCTCAGAACAGTCTCCTGCAGCGTTCAGTTACCCCAGAGCTCAGTTACCTCAGAACAGTCTCCTGCAGCGCTGAGTTACCTCAGAACAGTCTCCTGCAGCGCTCAGTTACCTCACAACAGTCTCCTGCAGCGCTCAGTTACCTCAGAACAGTCTCCTGCAGCGCTCAGTTACCTCAGAGCTCCGTTACCTCAGAACAGTCTCCTGCAGCGCTCAGTTACCTCAGAACAGTCTCCTGCAGCGCTCAGTTACCTCAGAGCTCAGTTACCTCACAACAGTCTCCTGCAGCGTTCAGTTACTTCAGAGCTCAGTTACCTCAGAACAGTCTCCTGCAGCGCTCAGTTACCTCACAGCTCCGTTACCTCAGAACAGTCTCCTGCAGCGCTCAGTTACCTCAGAACAGTCTCCTGCAGCGCTCAGTTACCTCAGAACAGTCTCCTGCAGCGCTCAGTTACCTCAGCGCTCAGTTACCTCAGAACAGTCTCCTGCAGCGCTCAGTTACCTCAGAGCTCAGTTACCTCAGAACAGTCTCCTGCAGCGTTCAGTTACCTCAGAGCTCATTCACCTCAGAACAGTCTCCTGCAGCGTTCAGTTACCTCAGAACAGTCTCCTGCAGCACTCAGCTACCTCAGAACACTCTCCTGCAGCGCTCAGTTACCTCACAGCTCCGTTACCTCAGAACAGTCTCCTGCAGCGTTCAGTTACCTCAGAACAGTCTCCTGCAGCGCTCAGTTACCTCAGAACAGTCTCCTGCAGCGTTCAGTTACCCCAGAGCTCAGTTACCTCAGAACAGTCTCCTGCAGCGCTCAGTTACCTCAGAACAGTCTCCTGCAGCGCTCAGTTACCTTAGAACAGTCTCCTGCAGCGCTCAGTTACCTCAGCGCTCAGTTACCTCAGAGCTCAGTTACCTCAGAACAGTCTCCTGCAGCGCTCAGTTACCCCAGAGCTCAGTTACCTCAGAACTGTCTCCTGCAGCGCTCAGTTACCTCAGAGCTCAGTTACCTCAGAACAGTCTCCTGCAGCGCTCAGTTACCTCAGAACAGTCTCCTGCAGTGCTCAGTTACCTCAGAGCTCATTCACCTCAGAACAGTCTCCTGCAGCGCTCAGTTACCCCAGAGCTCAGTTACCTCAGAACAGTCTCCTGCAGCGCTGAGTTACCTCAGAACAATCTCCTGCAGCGCTCAGTTACCTCACAACAGTCTCCTGCAGCGCTCAGTTACCTCAGAACCGTCTCCTGCAGCGCTCAGTTACCTCAGAGCTCCGTTACCTCAGAACAGTCTCCTGCAGCGCTCAGTTACCTCAGAACAGTCTCCTGCAGCGCTCGGTTACCTCACAGCTCAGTTACCTCAGAACAGTCTCCTGCAGCGCTCAGTTACCTCAGAGCTCAGTTACCTCAGAACAGTCTCCTGCAGCGCTCAGTTACCTCACAACAGTCTCCTGCAGCGCTCAGTGATCTCAGAACAGTCTCCTGCAGCGCTCAGTTACCTCAGAGCTCAGTTACCTCAGAACAGTCTCCTGCAGCGCTCAGTTACCTCACAACAGTCTCCTGCAGCGCTCAGTTACCTCAGAACCGTCTCCTGCAGCGCTCAGTTACCTCAGAGCTCCGTTACCTCAGAACAGTCTCCTGCAGCGCTCAGTTACCTCAGAACAGTCTCCTGCAGCGCTCGGTTACCTCACAGCTCAGTTACCTCAGAACAGTCTCCTGCAGCGCTCAGTTACCTCAGAGCTCAGTTACCTCAGAACAGTCTCCTGCAGCGCTCAGTTTCCTCACAACAGTCTCCTGCAGCGCTCAGTTACCTCAGAACAGTCTCCTGCAGCGCTCAGTTACCTCAGAGCTCAGTTACCTCAGAACAGTCTCCTGCAGCGCTCAGTTACCTCAGAGCTCATTCACCTCAGAACAGTCTCCTGCAGCGTTCAGTTACCCCAGAGCTCAGTTACCTCAGAACAGTCTCCTGCAGCGCTGATTTACCTCAGAACAGTCTCCTGCAGCGCTCAGTTACCTCAGCGCTCAGTTACCTCAGAACATTCTCCTGCAGCGCTCAGTTACCTCAGAACAGTCTCCTGCAGCGCTCAGTTACCTCAGCGCTCAGTTACCTCATAACAGTCTCCTGCAGCGCTCAGTTACCTCAGAGCTCAGTTACCTCACAACAGTCTCCTGCAGCGTTCAGTTACTTCAGAGCTCAGTTACCTCAGAACAGTCTCCTGCAGCGCTCAGTTACCTCACAGCTCCGTTACCTCAGAACAGTCTCCTGCAGCGCTCAGTTACCTCAGAACAGTCTCCTGCAGCGCTCAGTTACCTCAGAACAGTCTCCTGCAGCGCTGAGTTACCTCAGAACAGTCTCCTGCAGCGCTCAGTTACCTCACAACAGTCTCCTGCAGCGCTCAGTTACCTCAGAACAGTCTCCTGCAGCGCTCAGTTACCTCAGAGCTCCGTTACCTCAGAACAGTCTCCTGCAGCGCTCAGTTACCTCAGAACAGTCTCCTGCAGCGCTCAGTTACCTCAGAGCTCAGTTACCTCACAACAGTCTCCTGCAGCGTTCAGTTACTTCAGAGCTCAGTTACCTCAGAACAGTCTCCTGCAGCGCTCAGTTACCTCACAGCTCCGTTACCTCAGAACAGTCTCCTGCAGCGCTCAGTTACCTCAGAACAGTCTCCTGCAGCGCTCAGTTACCTCAGAACAGTCTCCTGCAGCGCTCAGTTACCTCAGCGCTCAGTTACCTCAGAACAGTCTCCTGCAGCGCTCAGTTACCTCAGAGCTCAGTTACCTCAGAACAGTCTCCTGCAGCGTTCAGTTACCTCAGAGCTCATTCACCTCAGAACAGTCTCCTGCAGCGTTCAGTTACCTCAGAACAGTCTCCTGCAGCACTCAGCTACCTCAGAACACTCTCCTGCAGCGCTCAGTTACCTCACAGCTCCGTTACCTCAGAACAGTCTCCTGCAGCGTTCAGTTACCTCAGAACAGTCTCCTGCAGCGCTCAGTTACCTCAGAACAGTCTCCTGCAGCGTTCAGTTACCCCAGAGCTCAGTTACCTCAGAACAGTCTCCTGCAGCGCTCAGTTACCTCAGAACAGTCTCCTGCAGCGCTCAGTTACCTTAGAACAGTCTCCTGCAGCGCTCAGTTACCTCAGCGCTCAGTTACCTCAGAGCTCAGTTACCTCAGAACAGTCTCCTGCAGCGCTCAGTTACCCCAGAGCTCAGTTACCTCAGAACTGTCTCCTGCAGCGCTCAGTTACCTCAGAGCTCAGTTACCTCAGAACAGTCTCCTGCAGCGCTCAGTTACCTCAGAACAGTCTCCTGCAGTGCTCAGTTACCTCAGAGCTCATTCACCTCAGAACAGTCTCCTGCAGCGCTCAGTTACCCCAGAGCTCAGTTACCTCAGAACAGTCTCCTGCAGCGCTGAGTTACCTCAGAACAATCTCCTGCAGCGCTCAGTTACCTCACAACAGTCTCCTGCAGCGCTCAGTTACCTCAGAACCGTCTCCTGCAGCGCTCAGTTACCTCAGAGCTCCGTTACCTCAGAACAGTCTCCTGCAGCGCTCAGTTACCTCAGAACAGTCTCCTGCAGCGCTCGGTTACCTCACAGCTCAGTTACCTCAGAACAGTCTCCTGCAGCGCTCAGTTACCTCAGAGCTCAGTTACCTCAGAACAGTCTCCTGCAGCGCTCAGTTACCTCACAACAGTCTCCTGCAGCGCTCAGTGATCTCAGAACAGTCTCCTGCAGCGCTCAGTTACCTCAGAGCTCAGTTACCTCAGAACAGTCTCCTGCAGCGCTCAGTTACCTCACAACAGTCTCCTGCAGCGCTCAGTTACCTCAGAACCGTCTCCTGCAGCGCTCAGTTACCTCAGAGCTCCGTTACCTCAGAACAGTCTCCTGCAGCGCTCAGTTACCTCAGAACAGTCTCCTGCAGCGCTCGGTTACCTCACAGCTCAGTTACCTCAGAACAGTCTCCTGCAGCGCTCAGTTACCTCAGAGCTCAGTTACCTCAGAACAGTCTCCTGCAGCGCTCAGTTTCCTCACAACAGTCTCCTGCAGCGCTCAGTTACCTCAGAACAGTCTCCTGCAGCGCTCAGTTACCTCAGAGCTCAGTTACCTCAGAACAGTCTCCTGCAGCGCTCAGTTACCTCAGAGCTCATTCACCTCAGAACAGTCTCCTGCAGCGTTCAGTTACCCCAGAGCTCAGTTACCTCAGAACAGTCTCCTGCAGCGCTGATTTACCTCAGAACAGTCTCCTGCAGCGCTCAGTTACCTCAGCGCTCAGTTACCTCAGAACATTCTCCTGCAGCGCTCAGTTACCTCAGAACAGTCTCCTGCAGCGCTCAGTTACCTCAGCGCTCAGTTACCTCATAACAGTCTCCTGCAGCGCTCAGTTACCTCAGAGCTCAGTTACCTCACAACAGTCTCCTGCAGCGTTCAGTTACTTCAGAGCTCAGTTACCTCAGAACAGTCTCCTGCAGCGCTCAGTTACCTCACAGCTCCGTTACCTCAGAACAGTCTCCTGCAGCGCTCAGTTACCTCAGAACAGTCTCCTGCAGCGCTCAGTTACCTCAGAACAGTCTCCTGCAGCGCTCAGTTACCTCAGCGCTCAGTTACCTCAGAACAGTCTCCTGCAGCGTTCAGTTACCTCAGAGCTCATTCACCTCAGAACAGCCTCCTGCAGCGTTCAGTTACCTCAGAACAGTCTCCTGCAGCGCTCAGTTACCTCAGAACAGTCTCCTGCAGCGCTCAGTTACCTCACAGCTCCGTTATCTCAGAACAGTCTCCTGCAGCGCTCAGTTACCTCAGAACAGTCTCCTGCAGCGCTCAGTTACCTCAGAGCTCAGTTACCTCAGAACAGTCTCCTGCAGCGTTCAGTTACCTCAGAGCTCAGTTACCTCAGAACAGTCTCCTGCAGCGCTCAGTTACCTCACAGCTCCGTTACCTCAGAACAGTCTCCTGCAGCGCTCAGTTACCTCAGAACAGTCTCCTGCAGCACTCAGTTACCTCAGAACAGTCTCCTGCAGCGCTCAGTTACCTCAGCGCTCAGTTACCTCAGAACAGTCTCCTGCAGCACTCAGTTACCTCAGAACAGTCTCCTGCAGCGTTCAGTTACCTCAGAGCTCATTCACCTCAGAACAGCCTCCTGCAGCGTTCAGTTACCTCAGAACAGTCTCCTGCAGCGCTCAGTTACCTCAGAACAGTCTCCTGCAGCGCTCAGTTACCTCACAGCTCCGTTACCTCAGAACAGTCTCCTGCAGCGCTCAGTTACCTCAGAGCTCAGTTACCTCAGAACAGTCTCCTGCAGCGTTCAGTTACCTCAGAGCTCAGTTACCTCAGAACAGTCTCCTGCAGCGCTCAGTTACCTCACAGCTCCGTTACCTCAGAACAGTCTCCTGCAGCGTTCAGTTACCTCAGAGCTCTGTTACCTCAGAACAGTCTCCTGCAGCGCTCAGTTACCTCAGAACAGTCTCCTGCAGCGCTCAGTTACCTCAGAACAGTCTCCTGCAGCGCTCAGTTACCTCAGAGCTCAGTTACCTCAGAACAGTCTCCTGCAGCGTTCAGTTACCTCAGAGCTCAGTTACCTCAGAACAGTCTCCTGCAGCGCTCACTTACCTCAGAGCTCATTCACCTCAGAACAGTCTCCTGCAGCGCTCAGTTACCTAATAACAGTCTCCTGCAGCGCTCAGTTACCTCAGAGCTCAATTACCTCAGAACAGTCTCCTGCAGCGCTCAGTTACCTCAGAACAGTCTCCTGCAGCGCTCAGTTACCTCAGAGCTCATTCACCTCAGAACAGTCTCCTGCAGCGTTCAGTTACCCCAGAGCTCAGTTACCTCAGAACAGTCTCCTGCAGCGCTGAGTTACCTCAGAACAGTCTCCTGCAGCGCTCAGTTACCTCACAACAGTCTCCTGCAGCGCTCAGTTACCTCAGAACAGTCTCCTGCAGCGATCAGTTACCTCAGAGCTCCGTTACCTCAGAACAGTCTCCTGCAGCGCTCAGTTACCTCAGAACAGTCTCCTGCAGCGCTCAGTTACCTCACAGCTCAGTTACCTCAGAACAGTCTCCTGCAGCGCTCAGTTACCTCAGAGCTCAGTTACCTCAGAACAGTCTCCTGCAGCGTTCAGTTACCTCAGAGCTCATTCACCTCAGAACAGTCTCCTGCAGCGTTCAGTTACCTCAGAACAGTCTCCTGCAGCGCTCAGCTACCTCAGAACAGTCTCCTGCAGCGCTCAGTTACCTCACAGCTCAGTTACCTCAGAACAGTCTCCTGCAGCGTTCAGTTACCTCAGAACAGTCTCCTGCAGCGCTCAGTTACCTCAGAACAGTCTCCTGCAGCGCTCAGTTACCTTACAGCTCCGTTACCCCAGAACAGTCTCCTGCAGCGCTCAGTTACCTCAGAACAGTCTCCTGCAGCGCTCAGTTACCTCAGAGCTCAGTTACCTCAGAACAGTCTCCTGCAGCGTTCAGTTACCTCAGAACAGTCTCCTGCAGCGCTCAGTTACCTCAGAGCTCAGTTACCTCAGAACAGTCTCCTGCAGCGTTCAGTTACCTCAGAGCTCAGTTACCTCAGAACAGTCTCCTGCAGCGCTCAGTTACCTCAGAACAGTCTCCTGCAGCGCTCAGTTACCTCAGAACAGTCTCCTGCAGCGCTCAGTTACCTCAGAGCTCAGTTACCTCAGAACAGTCTCCTGCAGCGTTCAGTTACCTCAGAACAGTCTCCTGCAGCGCTGAGTTACCTCAGCGCTCAGTTACCTCAGAACAGTCTCCTGCAGCGCTGAGTTACCTCAGAACAGTCTCCTGCAGCGCTCAGTTACCTCACAGCTCAGTTACCTCAGAACAGTCTCTTGCAGCGTTCAGTTACCTCAGAGCTCAGTTACCTCAGAACAGTCTCCTGCAGCGCTCAGTTACCTCAGAACAGTCTCCTGCAGCGTTCAGTTACCCCAGAGCTCATTCACCTCAGAACAGTCTCCTGCAGCGTTCAGTTACCTCAGAGCTAATTCACCTCAGAACAGACTCCTGCAGCGTTCAGTTACCTCAGAGCTCATTCACCTCAGAACAGTCTCCTGCAGCGTTCAGTTACCCCAGAGCTCAGTTACCTCAGCGCTCAGTTACCTCAGAACAGTCTCCTACAGCGCTCAGTTACCCCAGAGCTCAGTTACCTCAGAACAGTCTCCTGCAGCGCTCAGTTACCTCAGAACAGTCTCCTGCAGCGCTCAGTTACCCCAGAGCTCAGTTACCTCAGAGCTCAGTTACCTCAGAACAGTCTCCTGCAACGCTCAGTTACCTCAGAGCTCAGTTACCTCAGAGCTCAGTTACCTCAGAACAGTCTCCTGCAGCGCTCAGTTACCCCAGAGCTCAGTTACCTCAGAACAGTCTCCTGCAGCGCTCAGTTACCTCAGAGCTCAGTTACCTCAGAACAGTCTCCTGCAACGCTCAGTTACCTCAGAGCTCAGTTACCTCAGCGCTCAGTTACCTCAGAACAGTCTCCTGCAGCGCTCAGTTACCTCAGAACAGTCTCCTGCAGCGCTCAGTTACCTCAGCGCTCAGTTACCTCAGAACAGTCTCCTGCAGCGCTCAGTTACCTCAGCGCTCAGTTACCTCAGAACAGTCTCCTGCAGCGCTCAGTTACCTCAGCGCTCAGTTACCTCAGAACAGTCTCCTGCAGCGCTCAGTTACCTCAGAGCTCAGTTACCTCAGAACAGTCTCCTGCAGCGCTCAGTTACCTCAGAACAGTCTCCTGCAGCGCTCAGTTACCTCAGAGCTCAGTTACCTCAGAACAGTCTCCTGCAGCGCTCAGTTACCTCAGAACAGTCTCCTGCAGCGCTCAGTTACCTCAGAGCTCAGTTACCTCAGAACAGTCTCCTGGAGCGCTCAGTTACCTCAGCTCAGACATGATACCATTAATAAAACACAACTGTTAAGCAGACATACCTTCCCCCTCATCACCCTGACTCGCCCTTTCTTTACAGCCTAGTAAGGGTTAACACTAACACATTTAAAACTGACCAATCTACCTTAGGGGGCGCTCACACGACGGCCCCCATGCCCAGCACCCTGTGAGCCAAAGCCAGGAGCAGAGAGAAAGCATAATGGAAAGATTCCCATGTCCTCCCCATAATGGACCCGCTCCTGGCTCCGGCCCGCCAAAACCGAACACAAAAACCGCCGTGCGAAATCACTCCCAACTGGTACACAAGGTAAATCCTTCTATACACAGGTGCCAGTGACCAGGGGGACCACCTGGTTACCGGGGGTCTCACCAACTTGTAGAGCTTCACCTGCACCCCGCAAATGCAGCAGCACAGGACTTGGCAGAGGGGCCGTCGCCATCTTGTAGAGCTTCACCTGTACCCTGCACGCACAGCAGCACAGGACTTGGTGTTGGCATCTGGTGGCACTGTTCCTGCTGGCGTTGGCATCTGCTGGGCACTGTTCCCGCTGCCAGGTTTCAGTCACCTCCGATCGGATGAAGGTAAAGGCAGCCTCTGCGTTTGCTTCGCTGGTAATTTTCTTCTGACAAGTCCTCCTCAGATACAAGTGTTCACACGATGTCCTCTGCAGCTCCTCCTGGCCTGTGCTGCTGACAAGTTCTAAGCTGAAGCGCAGGGGATTCCAGAAATCTGTGAAACTGTTCCTAACTGACCACTTCATCCTCGCTGATGATCAGGTGCTGGAGAAAGTCCTCCATCTTCACAGAGGGTCTGAAGCTGTGACAGGAATGGTGAGGGGAGCTGACAGGAATTGTGAGGGGAGCTGACAGGAACAGGGAGCTGTCACCTGGATGATGCATGCTGCTTCCTTTCCAGATGATGATGGCCCACATCTCTGCACCTCCATATCTCACTGCTGCTCCTCTCAGCTTGTTCCTCTGGACCAATCACCAGCCACTGTCAGGCCACCAGATTCTGCCTGACAACCACAGGCATTTCCCGCCATTTTTCTTCAGCCAATCAGCTGCTGCTGCCAACCAGTCCATCACTGGGCAGAACTCACTCTCTTCCATCTCATCTGACCCAGTAATGACCTTTGTAACATATCTTGGTTAACCAGAAAACCTTCTCCATAGAGAGTGACATATCATCCATCCATCATGTACATAAAGTTCCCAGATCCCATGAGGCTTTCCCTCCTAACTGTCCCTCAAGCCTTACATGGGTTTTAAGCTGAAAAGCTGCGGAATTGGTCCCCAAATTTTCTGCCCCGTGTGAACATACTCTAGAAGGGGAATGCTTGAAAAGTGGGACAATATATATTAATAATGGTAAAAGTGCTCCACTGACCTTATATGTGTTGTCACATTATCTACTGACTAATAGCTACATCACATCTCCATTGTAGGAATAGAATCAACTCAGGGCTACAAAGGAAGTTACAGGGGTTTATTAAAGTAATGGAAACACCTAGATGATGTCATCAATCCTAGGAGTCTGTGTTATTTTGATACACTCCTATATCTTCACTCCCTTTGTCCCATAAGACTCCTGTAATCCCATGTAGAAAGTAAGAAAAGCCCAGATAATTTCACTATGAAAAACTTCTGACACTGGAAATGTCATGAAAATGACGGTGGAAGCAGAGTTGGCATACAAGCGCCAGATGATCTACTAGCTAGTGCTATTCTATGCCACCCCATTTTAGAATGGATGGTGAAGCTTGTCCCTCTTTCTTTTAGGGTCGTTTACCCTTGGAAAGGCCTTTAGAATGGGGGTTGAAGATTATCCTCCTTCCTGCTTTTTTAGAGTGGATAGCCTTGGAAAAGTCCTCAGAATGCAGGATGACTTTTGCTCCCCTTTCCATTTAGGTTAGTGTACCCTTGCATAATGAGCATTGTGTGGCCCAGAGTGTTGGGGCAGCAGAAATGCAGTCTTAGGCCGCCTGCAGACGGCCGGGTCGGACCCGACCCGAGTGTCTGCAGAGAGCAGCGTGGGCACTCACCTCTCCCGCGGCCCCAGCTCTTTCATGTGCCGTCTGCTAGGCAGCCGGCGCACGCGCAGAGCGGAGCCGGCAGTCGGTGAGTGAGCATGCAGCCATTTGTTTGCCGCGCGAGATTTCTCGCAGCCAAATCGCGGCCGTCTGCATAGGATCGCGTTTGTTAACGCAATCCTATGGCAGCTTTCAGGGGTGGAAATTCCGCAGGAAATCCCGTCGTGGAATTTCCGCCCATCTGCAGGCGGCCTTAAGATCTCGCTCATGACCTGAAGGTTAGAATCATAGAATAGTAGAGTTGGAAGGGACCTTCTGGGTCATCAGGTCCAACCCCCTGCTCAATGCAGGATTCACTAAATCATTCCAGACAGATGTCTGTCCGGCCTCTGAAGACTTCCATTGAAGGAGAACTCCCCACCTCTCGTGGCAACCTGTTCCACTCATTGATCCCCTCACTGTCTAATATCTACTCTGTGTCTCCTCCCTTTCAGTTTCATCCCATTGCTTCTAGTCTTTCCTTGTGCAGATGAGAATAGGGCTGATCCCTCTGCACTGTGACAGCCCTTCAGATATTTGTAGGGAGGTATTAAGTCTCCTCTCAGCCTTCTCTTCTGCTAAACATTCCCGGATCCTTTAACCGTTCCTCATAGGACATGATTTGCAGACCGCTCACCATCTTGGTAACTCTTCTCTGAACTTGCTCAAGTTTGTCTATGTCTTTTTTAATCTGGTGTGTCCAGATGAGGCAAATGTTTGCCTTTTTGCAGGTTCAATCCCCGTGTGGTTCAGGTAGCCAGGTCAAAGTTGACTCAGCCTTCCATCCTTCTCAGGTTGGTAAAATGAGTACCCAGGTTGCTGTGGGGGTGTGGGGTGGGGCAGATGACAAGGGAAGGCAATGGCAATCCAACATGGCAAAACAGTCTGCAATGTGACGTCACCCGCGAAGTCAGTCATGACTCGGTGCTTGTACCAGGGGACTTGAAAAAGTTTCTTCTTCTTCATTTCTTAAGGCCTCCAGCACACAGCTGGATATTTGCTGCGTCCGCACCGTAAATCCATAGCAAATACCACATGTTACTTCCTATGGAGATCCGCTGCTTTCTACACACAAGCATGAACATTGTGGACAGAAAAAACAAAATATGTTAAAAAAAAGCTGTCCTGCGCATGGGCGATGGCGAGCCACCGGGTCCATCCGCAGTATGGATGAAGACGGTGACAGAGCAGGTACACATGCAAAATCCGGCTTTCCGTGTGCAGGAGGCCTCATATTGTGTTGGGAAAAAAAGACTATTGCGCGCTCACAATGCTCGGCAGAAAGTAAAATCTGGGTTCCTGAATTATGGTCCATCTCTTCACGGGTCCCACAGAAGACTCAGGTCCTGTCTCAGTGCTATGTATGTACTTGACAATATACATTTAATAATAACAATCTTTATTTGTATAGCGCCAACATATTCCGCAGCGATAACAACATTCATTGGTTGGGCTTTATTTCATCGATATTAGTCAACAAAAGCCGACATCCATTTTATGTAGGAGACCAAAAACATTAGTAGCCGTTGAACTGCAAAGCATTGTTTCTATGATGTAATCTGCATACATGTCCAAACCGAAAACCATGTTGCAGGATCATATTAAAGGAGGTCTATGAATGCAGAAAACGACTTTATTTCCATTTCCATACTTTGAGCAGAACAAAAATTGAACTCCAACATAATTCCCCTACTCAAGATCTCCGACCGGCGGGATTGTACCTTTTTGTTTTTTCACATTCCTTTGTGCTAAAAACAAAACATGTCAGATGCCAAAATCTCCAGCCTTCCTATTCCTGCTTGTAGGAAGACCAGCTACACATAGCCTTGGTGACCTGAACTGCACTGCAGGTCTAATGTTTCGGGAGAGCCCATCAAGTTGTCTGAATTGTGCCCCTTGAATCATACCTCCTGCCCTGATATTGTATGTAGATTACCATCCACATGTCCCAGAGGCTTGTGATGTGCTCAAGGTATAGAGGGAACCATCTATGGGAATGTAAGAGTTTGTGAACATAGTACCGTACTAGGATTCAGTTCTTTGAGTAAAACGACGGTTTGAAGCAGGGGCGTAACTATAGAGGGTGCAGGGGATGCGGTTGCACCCGGGCCCAGGAGCCTTAGGGGGCCCATAAGGCCTCTCTTCTCCATCCAGGGAGCCCAGTACTATGCATAAAGCATTATAGTTGGGGGCCCTGTTACAGGTTTTGCATTGGGGCCCAGAAACTTCAAGTTATGCCTCTGTGCAGCATGGTTTAGGTATGGGTACGGGTACAGATACAGATACAGATAGAATGGGGGGGGGCCCAAGCTCACCTTTTACATCAGGGCCCCTGAGCCTTTAGTTACGCCCCTGGTTTGAAGTAATCTGAAACAGCATGTTTTTACATTGTCCCAGTCTGTGTAAAAGGATAGACTGTAAACCCTTCGCTTCAGGATTATTAGTTCCCCCAGAACATCATTCTGCATTTAAGATGTGCGCTGTGATACAGAAGAACAAACTTATCGTAATGCAAGATGATGGACAGGTTCTGTGAGACCTGAATATCCGGCCAGAATTGGACACTTCCATAGACAAATACCTAAAAGGCGCAATAACTAATGAGAACCGAGCAGATGATATCAGAAACTGCATTGAATCTGTCATCTGCTCAAAATTAACAGAATGCTTTGGACTAAAAGTGTCCAGCCTGTGGATATCATTTATTTGGGTCATCGGAAAGTGACTGCTGTATAAATCAAGTTCAAGAATTTTTTTAATTTTTTTTTTAATTTTCAGTGTCACTGTAATTTTTTTAAATTCCGATAATTTTTTAATGACATTTTATATAGCGCACACTCATTCTGCACTTGATGTCCCCATTGAGGCTCACAGTCTAAGTTCACCTCTTAGTTTGCTTTTGGAGTGTGAGGGGAAAACTGTAGTAACCAGAGGAAAACTAAACACACATGTGGAGAACATACAAAACTCCACGCAGATGTTATCCTCGAACCAGCACTGCAAGGCAACAGTGCTAACCACTGAGTCACTGTGCTAATATCCTGCAGTTTTCACACGGACTACAGACACTTCCTGTTCAGTAGGGAAAACTTTTCAGCAGTCATTCAATTATTATGCTGTGATCTGATGCATTGGATTCCAACACATCAGATCACATGGGCGATTTGTGAAACATAAAAACGCCCGGCCAAGGCAATATAGCGCCGGGCGTTTTTACGTTGGACCCAAAACATAGTCCTGGAACTATGTTTTGAGGCCAGAATACGTCGGCCGCTGCATGGGCTCCTATGGGAGCCCATGGCAGCGGCCGTAGGTGGGAGGGAGTTTAGCAGCGTGGCTGCTAAACTCCCTCCCTCCTTCTGTTCTCCTCCCCTTCCCCATGCAGGCTCACCTTTCTTCCTCCCCGCTCGTTCTGTGCAATGGGAGGGGGCGGACGAGAGTGGAGCTAAGCGCCAATCCGCCCTGCCTCCTCCCATTGATGGCTATGAACAAGGACGGGACACAGGCAGAGCTAAGGCAGGGGCAGAGTTTGTGGATAGCGAGGGAGGTGGTGGGGATTTGTGGGATAGGGAGGGAGATCAAATTATTTCAGTCTGCGGCGAACAGTCCTTGCACTTACCTTCATACCACATTGTGACGGACTGCTTTCTTTAGCCTCTGGTGATTACCATACAGCAGTCTGTGCTATCAAACATCAAAAAGCCTTTTTTTCAAAATGTTTCCCCAATTTTGGCCACTAGTGCAGACCCGTGTATTACTCATGTAAGCAGAAAAAGTTCTAACAATAGATATGGAACATGTTCAGAACTCTCTAACGAGTCTCACCGTGGGTACGAGGTCTTCATTGTCTCCGTGTCATGGTACCCCTGCGTCGTTCATGTCTAGCTGTGTGACAGATGATGTCAGAGGGGCTTTTTTCCTCTTTAGTAGCACCTTTTCTCTTCCTTTCTGGTACCCTATGGAGATAACAAGCATTGTATTAGGAGTTTAGCCTTTTATCATGTAGGAGCAATCAAAGATAAGCACCGCTGCCAACTCCCGGACCCCGACAGAACAAGCACAACCAAGAGCCTGTCCGACCACAACTGTCAGTCTCAGGGGCCGTTCATACTAGGATTTAATCCTTTACTGTATTTTGTATCATATCTGATACAGTACACATATTTCCAAAATTTCCAAGGAAGAGGCAGAAAGACTGATCGCCAAAGAGAGCAAAAACAACTCTAAACTATTCTTCAACTATATCAACAGTAAAAGGATTTGCACTGAGAGCGCTGGCTCTTTAACAAATAACACAAGAGAATCCATTGAAGATGATGGAGGGAAGGCAAATCTATTAAACAGTTTCTTTTCAAGTGTATTCACAAATAAAAAGGAAATGCCACATGAGATGCAGGGGGATAAAATGAACCTCCCGCAATATATTACATATCTAACACAGGGGGAAGTGCGGAATCGGTTAAAGAGGATTAAAATCAATAAATCACCAGGCCCAGATGGAATACACCCAAGGGTACTAAGGGAACTAAGTGACGAGATAGCTAGGCCACTATATCTAATATTTATGGACACTATCAAGACCGGGGTTGTACCATTGGATTGGCGCACTGCCAATGTAGTGCCAATGTACAAAAAGAGGACCAAAAGAGAGCCTGGTAACTACAGGCCTGTAAGTCTCACTTCATTAACTGGAAAAATATTCGAGGGGTTTCTGAGAGACGCCATCGAAGAATACCTCAAGGAGAACAACGGAAAAACTCCTCATCAGCATGGGTTCATGAGGGGGCGATCATGTCAGACCAATCTGATCAGCTTCTACGATGAAGTAAATTCTAGGCTGGACTTGAGAGAGTCTATTGATCTCGTATATCTGGACTTCTCTAAAGCATTTGACACCGTGCCGCATAATAGGCTGATATATAAAATGAGAAGCTCGGATTGTGTGAAAACGTGTGTAATTGGGTAAAGAATTGGCTCAAAGATAGAAAGCAGTGGGTGCTAATAAATGGTTCGTACTCTGATTGGGACACCTTTGCTAGGGGGTTCAGTATTAGGCCCCATTCTGTTCAATATATTTATCAATGACCCGATAGAGGGGTTGCACAGTAAAATATCAATATTTGCAGATGACACAAAATTATACAATATAATCAATACAACGGAGGACAATGTGCGGCTACAAACGGACCGAGATAAGCCGGGGGCTTGGGGGGAATGGGGAGTAAAACGGCAAATGCAGTTCAATGTTGATAAATGTAAGGTTCTGCACATGGGCAGGAGAAAAGGATGTAACCAATATACACTAAATGGGGTACTGCTAGGGAAAAGACCTGGGGGTACTAGTGGGCTGGAGCAACCAATGCCAGTCAGCTGCTGCAAAAGCTAATAGAGTCTTGGGGTGCATTAGAAGAGGTATAGGGGCGAGGGACAAGAACATTAGCCTCCCACTATATAAGGCACTTGTCAGGCCTCACATGGAATACTGCACACAGTTCTGGTCACCGGGGCTCAGGAAAGATGTTGCAGTGCTGGAGGGGGTTCAAAGAAGGGCAACTAAACTAATACATGGAATGACGGGACTGGAATACCAAATAACTATGTATAAATCCATGAGGGGACAATACAAGGATCTCTGCCATGATCTGTTTATACCCAGGACTGCGACAGTAATGAGAGGGCATCCGCTACGTCTAGAAGAAAGCAGGTTTCATCACCAACACAGAAAAGGGTTCTTTACTGTAAGAGCAGTGAGACTGTGGAACTCTCTGCCTGAGGAGGTGGTGATGGCAAAATCCATAAAGGAATTTAAGAGGGACTAGATGTCTTTCTGGAGATTAACAGGATATAGATTTTAGGGGAGCAGCGGGTTGTTGATCCAGGCCTTACAGACAGGTAGGAACTATTAACAGGCTGAACTAAATGGACATTGTCTTCATTCGCCTTACATACTATGTTACTATATATATTTTTTAAGGGAATGAGTTTGCCTTTCTACTGCATGGTGTAACAGATATGAGACACTCCATAGTATTACTACATGGTTCTCAGAGCAGGCTCTAGATGACAGAGTTCGTCAGTTACAGATTATATAGAAGGAAGTCCACTGTTCCCTTAAAAACAGAAGCAGCAGATGGATCTGAGTGAATATCAGTGAATGTTTATGGGAAAAAAAGGTAAGAAAAATATTTTGCTGTTTTAAAAATCTCAAGCAATGACCCAAACACTAATTTGTCTACATTCACAAGCAGCAGCGGTACACAGAAAAATGCAAATGTATCATATATGATACAAAGTGGCTTGGTGGTCAACATAGAAGATGGCAAAGTGAAAGCACTTTGACTTTACGATGTACATTTTACTTATGATGTGAAAATAAGTTATTACATAATAAAAGTGGCGCGTCCGCATGATACATATACATGTATACGTGGCTGCTCCGTAAACATAAGTGGCGCTAACGATAATGTTCTGTTATGGCGCTGGTATTCTGTATTTATAAGCTGGGATTGTCGTCGCTGTAGCAAAATAATGCAGAACTAACAGAAAGGTTTATTTAAAGAAAAACGAGTTCTTGTAAACGGCGGAAGGAACCCGGAACGTCTTGTGGAGTCTGTGAGCGAAGACGATATTATTATGTAAAGGTTGACCAGAATCATGATGTTTCACATGTGATACGTGTACAAAGTATCATCATAATGCAGACAATCGCTGAGGTTATTTCCCTGTAACATTCGTTGTTTCTGGATGGATTTTATCAGGTGACGTTTTTTTGTCAGTCCTGCGGATTTTGATTGTTTTGGATGCAGAAATGCTGTGGAATTTCCGCCGTGGACGTTGCGCAGCATTTCTGCCCTGTGTAACACAGCCTTAGGCCCCCTGCACATGGGCGGAAATTCCGCTGCGGGATTTCCCGCAGAATTTCCGCCCGTAGAAGCCGCCATAGGATTGCATTAGAAAACACAATCCTAGGCAGACAGCGAAATCACATGCAGAAAACAAATCGCGGCGTGCTATATTTCTGTGCCTGGCTCGCAGAGAAACCTCACTCCCTGGCTGCCGGCTCCGGTCTGCGCATGTGCCGGCTGCCAGCACATCAAACAGCCAGGGCCGCGGAATCAGGCGAGTAGGCGCTGGTCCCTGCAGGGGCGCAGGTTGGGTCCCGCTGCAAGAATTCTCGCAGCCGGATCGGACCCGGCCGTCTGCAGGCGGCCTTAGGCCTCATGTCCACTTGCACGCGCGGATTTCACTGCTGGATTTCACGTGCGTGCCGCAGCCATGGAGAGGGAACTACAATATACTCACCTCTCTGGACACTGCGGGGCTCTCCTCAGTGCAGGCCGGATCTTCTTTCTTCCGGCTGGCGGTTGTGCACAGCCTTTCTTTTTTTAAGCTCCTGCTCTCCAGCGTATCCGCGGTACAGTACAAAAACAGCTGTGTCTGTGCCGCGGATACGGACGGCTACAATGGAAGTCACAGGAGCCGTCCGTACAGGAGAACCACAGAAAAACGGAGCATGCTGCGCTTTCTTCCCGTGCGTGCGACAAGAAATCCCATCCGCATGCTTTTAGCTGCCCTACTGATGCTACTGGATCCCTGTGGGCAGCAGGACCACGGCTCTCCCATGCGGGGGCCACGCACGGGCTTTATAAATAAAATCTGACCGTGGACATTGGGCCTTGGGGCGTCCTCACACACACCGTCGGCAAAACGCCGCCATCTTGATTGCAGCTCTTTGCCACAATTTTACTTTCGCTTTCATCCGCCGACAACGGCTTTTAGCGCCCCCATCAATGTGATGGGTGATGGGGTGCGCTGAGCGTGTGAAAGTAGAGCAGACTGCGCTGGAAAGTCGCGCCGCTGGAAGGTGCCCTGATCGTTCGCACGTCTGCGAGGCCCTATTGAAACCAATGGAAGCATTATACCGCAGTTACCGTTCCAAACGCTGCTTCTGACTCAGCGCGCTCGTGGGCGTCCGTTATTTACCTTACAGTTACACCACGCGGTCTCCACCCAATACTTGCCCACTTTTAGGCCTTAGGGCGAAAACACGGACGCCAGTGCTGATACGCTCGCCGCTACGGACCTTAAACTGGGGTTTTCTTCAGGCTCTGCGATAGAGCCGCGAGTTTATTTTTTTGAAGTGGGAGGGTCGGAGCCGCCATGTTTTTCTGGACATACTATTAACGGACGGGGATACCGCTAGTGAAAACGAAACGAAAATCACGGGCGTCCCGGGGCGAGAGAAAACCGCTGATATTAATGGTTTCGTTTTACTCGCCCTGCCTTTCTTGCATGTAGTTTTCCAGCTTTTTCTTTCAAGCTCGCGCACCAGGGCAGAATTTGAGTAGTGAATGAAAAAATAAACGACCCGCTTCATGGTGTTACTATGCTCCGTAGCGGCGAGCGTATCAGCGCTGGCACACGCTTGTTTTTGCCCTGAGGCCTAAAAGTGGGCAAGTATTGGGCAGAGATTTCTATAGTGTAATAACTGTGAGGTAAATAATGGACTCCTCTGCGCCTGCCGTGTAATAAACACAAAAATGACAAATTTCACACAAAGTCACACAGAATCACACAGCCCGCCTCCTGGGACACTTTCGCCCTCAACAAAAATGGCTCCGGCCGTCCTTTACCCTCAACAGAAATGGAGGCGCGTTTAGTTCCGGTGATGTCACTCCCAGCATGCAGCAGCTGGTTACTTTGAACGAATCCCCGCCTGGCAACCGGGGCGCCTTGTCCAATCAGAGCGCAGATCCTGCTACTCACTGTAGTTTGCCGGCTGGTTGTCACGGAGACGCTGCGGCTTGAGCGTCCAATCAGAAGGCGCGGCGGTGGAGTTTAAAACAAGCGGCGTCCGGTGTCTGACCGTTATAGGTGCTTCCTGCAGGCTGTGGACTCTTAGTGTGAAACGGCCGACAGGTGAGTGCGGAGGGCTGCTGACCGGAGGGGGTATATGTGCCCGCAGTGCATCCTGGGTGCCCCCGTTGTTGTGGGGGTCCCCATTCTTGCCCCCTCCGGTTTGGCGTCTATCCCCTGTGAGGCGCTGTTCACACGGGCGGCTTTGATGCGGATCCTCTTATTGGGAAATCCCGTCTGCAAGCGGCAGAGAACATCCGTGCGGGTATTGCCCGGGGGCTTCAGTCCGCTGTGCGGCCATTTTATCGCCATTTGCGCTGCGGATCCTCCTCTAATTAATAAGGGGCGACCGTCGCGCCAAAATCTGTCAAACCTACTTCGGCGGCCAATGATTCAGGCTGTGGTGCGGCCCCTCAGCTTCGGGTGCGTGCAGGGCATCTGCCCGTGTGACCGTGCCCGGGGGCTCCCTCACGGGCGGATGCCTCCGGCGTCTTGTTCACACGTGCGGCGTCCGCGGCCGGTACGGCTGTGGCTTCTTGCGCCTGTAGTAATGCAGGTGTGATTGGCCTAGAGGGAGCCATTGTCTTCTGGCAGCACGTTCCGCAGGTGGCATCCGCCCGTATGTGGCGCCCGCTCTGGTTCGCACTGCGGGCATCACATTCTGATCTTCAGCATCATAGGCACCAAACGGTAAAACTGGATGCGTCGCTGCGCAGCGGACGGGCACTGCTGACTGTAATGGCGGCCATCCGCCTTCCGTTATGGCGTCCGCAGGTTCCCGGCTGGAATGGCGCTGGCGTGTCGTGTGAAGCTGCAATGGAGGCCCAGAGCGGACCCTGTGATGTGAATGAGCCCTGCTGGCCTGTCCACCATACTCTACTCTTCCTCTTCTCTTTTAGCGGTATTCTGGAGGCCGCGCAAAACTTCACTAACGTTTCTGCTTATTCCGGCCTTCCAGCTAAATCGTTAAAATTAATTCGTTTTTTTTTCCCCGTCGCTGCCGGCCGCCGCCGCTGTTTTCCAGCTAACTTCAGATTTGCACGTTTAACCCCTTAAAGACCAGTGTATCTCGTTCCTAAAGGACCGCACCCTCCAGCGACTCTACTTATATGGCGGCACTTATTTTTCGTCATATAGGACGATCCTAATTTTTTTTTTTTCTGTAAAGGGGGAAAAAACTTGTGCGCAACTTAATAATTTATTAAAATAAAGTCCCGAAGTCACCGGGTGCCGTCTGCTGGTGCCGTCTGCCGGTGGATATATGTATAGAATAGAAGTTAAAAAAAACTATTCTAACGCTTGTAAACCCCTCGGCCCCCGCTGACTTCATCTAAGACTTCTGGGGGTCATTCACATCCCCCTGTATTGTCCGTGGGGCCTCCAGTGTTCCGGGAGTCACGGGCGGAGCTGCTTGGGGGTCTGCTAATATCCCGCCGCTCTGACATGTTGGGGTCGTGGGTCTCATGGAGGTAACAGCAGCGCCGCCTCCTGCGTTCTCTGCATGGCACTCATTGACTGCTATGTAGCTTGTAGATGAGGCAGTAGCTGTTAGCTGCTCCCTCCTCTGGGTCTTCGGCTGTCTGACATCCAACAACCCGACCTGCTAGATTGCAGGAGCCTTAACCCCACGTTGTATATTTACTGTTGCCCCGGACCAAGCACAGTATATTCACAGCACTTGGTTCTTCGTGGGTTAGCGGGGCATGCTGACACCCCATTGGCGGTTACTGACAAGTGCGCATCCACAACTGTACAAACTGCCATCATTACCCGAGGCTCTGTGCATGTCTGACCGGTAAGACAGCGGAGCGTCCAGGCTGATGCCACCGGAAATCCCCCCCGCTTTTTCCTAGGCTTTAATCTCTGCTGATAGCAGATGTAAGGTGCAGGATTAAAGTAGGAGCAGGTCGGGTCTTCAGCTGTCAGACACAACAGAGGACCCAGAGGAGAAGGGAGACGCGGTCTTTAACTGCTACTGCTTCTGCTTTCTCCTTTCCCGGCTACATCACACTCCCTGAGCAGAGCTGCAGTATCCTAGCAGACCCAGATCAGCCCTGTTAGTGACTATTGGCATGTTTGGGGGAAGCTTTCCCTGTAACTGGGGCTCCTAAGGATGCCCCAACTACAATGTCTTTATTTGAAAATTTTCCAATGTGGATGACGTCGTGGAGGGTTGATGACGTCGTGGAGAACATTGATGGTAAAAAATAGTAAAAAAAAAAAAAAAACACAACTAGAAAATAAAATAGAAAAAAGTGTGTAATCTCTTATGACCCGACTCCAACCAAAACCATCGCCATATACGCCCTGTAAATGCAAAACTGTACGAACTATATAAAAATGGCCAAAACAAAAGGAGGAACCCGTTCCTGTAATATACTAATTCTAAAATATTCTATAGATTTTTAAACATAAGTGGAGGGGTCGGTGAAGATATTAAATCGCCCCATGTGTCACGGGGAAAACACAGCAAAAATAACTGGTAGCTGCAGAACAACCACCACCTGGGTGACATCCCTCAAGTGTCGGTCATTCAGGTCCCTAAGGGGTTGATGGACACAGCGATGCCAACCGTTTGTTATAAATATGGGGAAGCGGTGTACCCGGTAATACCCCCGCTAAGGTGAGATGATGCAATCTGTGCGGTGGAGTCTTGATGGTGTTGCGAGGGGAGGGGGGCAGTGATCGGCCATGTCTGATTTCGGTGTACCCCATCTTCTCCTGATGGTAAGCGAACACCTGAAGCGTCTGGCAGAAGCTTATTCTCCCCCCCCCCCCCCCCCCAATCCCACCCTTCACCAATCTCCTGCACGCTTGGCAAACCACATGCAGGGGACGTTGGTTGCATAGCTGTCGACCAAAAGGGCATTCAGCCATGTATGTAGATGGGCAGCTGTGCAGCAACACTCTCACACTACATGATGCCCAGCGGGGCTCAGCAGCGTGTAGCACTGGACTAACAATGTACGGCGGGCATCAGGTAGTCAGAAGCCAGGCAGACATCTTGGCTTGCCCACCACCCGAGGGTCACTTTAGTAGTCCGTTCCTCTCTATGCATGTGTAACTTCCAGCCGCTGATCACGGGGGTCCTGAGCGGTGGCAGGGAAAGTGCTGTCCCTCTAAACTGCCTTGGAGTATGGCAGCTTATTGCGGGGTACAAGCTTTTAGATTATGGTGGCTGAACTTCATCCCTTTTAGGGCCGGCTGCACCAAAGTTTCTTTGATCTGAGATCAACTAGAAAAATGTTGCACCAACGCGGCTTACTGTGATCAACTCTGCGCTGTCAAACTTGAGGTATCACATTGAACCCAAACTAGCTGAACTTGGTTCAGTAGCTGAAATCCAAGATGGTGGACTCGGCTGATCGCTTGATAGGCTTTTCCTGTGTGGTGAAATTATACCCATGGTTGCTGCCATATTCTTATCGCTGTGAATGCTGGGAGATCACCGGTTGCCTGCAAATTAACATCAGTGTTGATGCAGCATGTATTCCTTAAAGTTTAACTAATGCAGATCATCGGTTGGTGCAGCCGCCATTAGTTGTCCGTATCGCTGACCTCCGCTTCTTCTTGTTCCCGTAGATCGCAGGCTCATGGCGCAGTTTATATTTGAAAACGACCTCAACAGCATCTTGAAGCTGGATACGCCGATCACGAATGCTCCACTGGCGCGTTGGCAGCGCAAAGCAAAGGAAGTAACCTGCTCGTCAGCAAACACATCGATGAACTCCACCGCCCCGTCACCCATGAAGGCGGCAAACAGATCCCATAGCACCAGCAAGACTCCAACGAAAACCCCAGGTATGGAGAAGTACGAGGCGCGGCTTCACGGGTTCATGTGGGGCGCTTCCCTTATACACTTGTTGCAGTTGCTCCTCATGGAGAACATTGCAAACTGCGAGGAAGCCCTTCCAACGGCCGGCAGGCTGTTCTATGCCGCCCTGTGTCATGGCTTGTCACTGACTGAGTGCAGCTCTGGAGTATAAGCTCACCTCTGCAGATTTCCTGGCTGAGCTAATAGGAGAGTTAAAAAAAAAAAAAAGCTTGTTTGTATAGCGCCAACTTATTCCGCAACTTATTTATTACCCCCAAGTTGGGTCCTCATTTTACCGACCTCGGTAGGATGAAAGGCTGAGTCAACCTTGGGCCGGCTACCTGAATCATGCAGGGTTTGAACTTCAACTTTCAAGGTTGTAGGTGAGACTTACACTCTGCACTACACAAGGAGTGCCTGATAAGCTTGCTGACTGCATCCAGTAATCAGCAGAACTCATCTGTAGACCCTGTAATCTACAGGGTTATTACAAATTTATCTTCCTATGTGAGACCCTCATAATTGTCTTTAATGAGACTCTGATACATTTTGCATTCAATGGAAACAAGCTAAAAATTGTATTGCACAACATCAGTAATGTTTCCCCCCTCAGAGGCGTCAGTGTGGCTCCCTTTGTCACCGCACACATGGAGCCGGTAGTTCCTGCTGTACACGCAGCAGATCACAACTAACGGATGCAATGACTTCTGGGAAGCCACAGATCATGGTGGGCGTCAAGGGGGGGGCGTGTAGACTCTAATCACAAGGCATTATGTGAACATGAAGACCGAGGATGAAGCTCCTATTGTTGCCCAGTGCACGGCCGATCAATCTGTTTGGTGGCCGTTCACTTCTGACCTCACTTTGATAAGGGGGTGGGATTTCCTGTTCCAGCTGCAGCAGAAGCCAAATATGTAGCGTCCGGGTAGAAAATCCCTGGGATTGTTCCCTCATGGAAGGTCTGGACACTTTCCTGCAGGTTATGGCGCAAAACTCATTTACCGCAGGGAAGCTGCCCGTACGCTCCACATTTTGATGTTTGCCCGAAGATGGCTTCATCACGAAAGACTCCATGAAATCCTCACTTTCCATTAGTTGGCATACACTCGCAGAAAAAACGTCGCCGCGGTTTGTCATCTGGTTTCATGGCTGGTAACAGTTACAATCGGTAGGGATAACATTACAAACATTTGAGCACCGTCTTCCACACGGTCGGCGGCGGGACGATTTTCGCTCACAGATGAAACCCTTTTCCTTCACATTGGTGCACCACTTGTGAGTTGTGCGCCCGCTGGGCGGAGCTTTAACAAACTTTGTATGAAACTGACTGGTAGACGTGACGATCAAGGACATAACACTCCCGTGGTCATTGGCAGCATTTTGGACCTCATTTGGCAGAACGAACAGTAAGATGTCCTTGTTGCTCATAGCAGCCAATCACAGCTGTCGTCTTACCTGACATGAACGCTGCGCTGTAATTGGTGGTTATGGGCACATTTCTGTATCTGAGTCATTAAACAGGAGGTCTGGGGGTCTGACATCAGGAAGATCTGTAATAACCCCCGTATAATATGCATCATCTTTACAGGCAAATCGCAGGGTAAGCTGCAGGGCACGCCGTCACGAGCCGGAGGCGATCGGTTTATTCCCAACCGCAGCACCATGCAGATGGATATGGCCAGCTTCCTACTCACCAAGGAGAACGAGCCGGAGGAGCAGTCCCCCACAAAGAAGGTGACTAGCAGTAACAGATGTGGCCTAAGCACCCCGAGTAAAAGTACCGCCAAGTTATAAAGTATCCCCTTATATTGAGGACGGGGGATTACGTTATGGATCAATCAGGGTCTGACCATTGGGACCCCCACTGTTTTTTGAGAAGAGGGGTCCAAAGGGTCCAACATGAATGGAGCAGATGTGCATGCATGATGATCGCAGAGTACAAGCTCTCAGCTGTCTCTGGTGCTCTACTGAAGGCAGTAGGGACGGCATGTATTCAAGAACCTCCGGGATCGGTGGGGATCCTGATGGTTGGACCCGACTGATCATAGTTATCCACTATAACTGTAACTTTGCACAACTTCTTAAGAATGCTTCTATTGAGGTACAGGGATGTTCATTGCCTCACTGTCTTCTGCATGTCTTATAACAGGAGCAGCAGAAGGCCTGGGCAGTCAACCTCAATGGGTTTGATATGGAAGATGCCAAAATCTTGCGTCTTGGTGGAAAGTCTCAGAATGCTCCAGAAGGTTTGTGCCGTCCCTGGGTTCGGCTTTGGTCACGCCCCTGACGTGCGCTCGCCTCATCCTTCTCCTCCTTCCAGGTTACCAGAACAACTTGAAGGTTCTGTACAGTCAGAAGGCGACTCCCGGATCCAGCAAAAAGCCCGGCAGATATATCCCCTCCATGCCCGACAGAGTCCTCGACGCTCCTGAAATCAGGAATGACTACTGTAAGTTCAGCTGCCACTTGTGACCTGGTGACGCCCTTAAAGGGGTTGTACAGGATGAGCAAAATATGGCTGCACACCCATCCATGGGTTGTCTAGTATTGGCTTTGAGGTGAATGGGGGCGGCACTGCAATACCTCACAACACATGGATGGGGGTGGTGCTATTATTGTGGGGAAGCGGCCATTTTATTGAAGTCTTAAACAACCCCCTTTTTTTTTTTTTATAATTGGAAAGGAGTTTTTATATTAACTTTTATTTTTGGGTTCCTAGAGGGGACTTGCTAATGGAGTATAATTCAATATCCCAGTATTGCATTATACCGTTGTTAGAGATGGGGTTACCACTGATGGCTCTGGGATCCTGTTTTTGCGGGCTGCTCATCCTGGCATTGCGGGGGTCGGGGCTAGCGACTGTTTGGGGTTCCCCCACTCTGGTGGTTGGTCATGGCAGCTGGCGGCGCGTCCCATGGCACGGGCACGCCTGTCTGCTGGTCGGCCGCACAGTGCTCAGGTGGGTGTATGCTGCCAGGGGGAAGAAGCTTTAGCACTCCCTCCAGTCATGTGACTTCTCCCCACCCTTCTGGGCAGGGAGGTCTGCATATAAGCCCTGCTGGCCCAGACTTTAGTCACCAGTGTTTGGTTTGGAGTTGCTCTGCCTGCACCCGCGTTACTGACTATATAGTGTTTATGACCTCGGCTGTTCCTTTGACTCTGACTCGGTATTGCCCTGTTGTACTCCGCACGTGGTTCTCGGTTTGACCCTGCTTTCTACGACTACTCTCTAGTCTGTGGTTTTGCTTCCTGTCAGCTATTCGGTACTCTCCTCCGTTCTCCCCGTCCCTCTTTCCTTGGGATCCCTGTCATTAGTGCAGAGCAGGGACCGTTGCCCAGTTGTTGCTCTGGGGCTTAGCCCAGGGGGTCAAGTAAGTAGGGACACCGGAGAGGGCTGGCTTAGGGGTTCCCTGTCCATCTGGCCCAGCTGGTCTATAACAACCGTGTTCTGACACTCAGGCAATTAGCCATGGTATGCCTGAGGGCCTTCTGTCATGGCAACTGAATGGCACCTCAGTCATCGCTTGGGGCCAATTGTGGCATTTAAAGGGTTGTCAACCAAGTCAGCATTCAGTTTGTCAGACAGCAGGCACCTGCCAGGTATGGAGTGGGATTGGCTTACGATCTTGTTCCATACAAACCCTGCATGCAAAGGACACAAGGGCATGAAGTTAACCCTGTCTCTCCTTCCAGACTTGAATCTAATTGACTGGAGCTCCCAGAATTTGCTGGCCGTAGCTCTGAACGACTCGGTGTATCTCTGGAACCACATGAGTGGAGATATCATTCTGCTGCTACAGCTGGAGAACTCCGAGGAGTACATCTCATCCGTGTCTTGGATCAAAGAAGGGAATTACCTGGCAGTAGGAACCAGCAACGCTGAAGTGCAGGTGAGTCTAAGGTCTGTCACTTGTGTTTCATGGCCTCTGCACTGGATGTCTAATGGCTCCCTCTACTCCTCCAGCTCTGGGATGTGCAGCATCAGAAGCGGCTCCGGAATATGGTCAGCCACTCGTCCCGCGTTGGCGCCCTCACCTGGAACAACCACATCCTTTCCAGGTGAGTCTGTTGGCCCTATAGTTATAGGCACTGTAGGGGATGTGGTCACCTCTGAAGGCTGGAATGATTACTAAGACCCCAAACAGTCATTTATTAAACTTGCACAAAGTTAGCTTGAGGGTCACTCACCTCTGCAAAAAATGTCCCCTTTTCCCAGTCTGTCCTGTGGTCACATGATTACATTGGGCATGCAAGGAAGTTCAGCTGATGTCATGGACACAGAACCCTGTGAGTATTTGCTTGGAGTATGGGTACAGCCCCAGAGACAGATGTAGTTGCTAACCTGCCCATAGAGGGTAACAAAGGCTCACAGGGGACAGTTGGACTAGAGTCGGCTGATGCTGCTGGGCATGCAAGTTCCAATCAGGAAAACGGGTACATTTTTGGAAAAAGTGAGTAAACTGCAAACTTGGGATAACCATGTAATAAATAGCCATTTTGTGTCTTGGCCAGCCCCTTACGAGGGTAACTGTCTCCAAGTAGTGATCAGCTCCAGTGCACAATCCATGTCTGTCCAGCATTCAACACCAATAGCATGTAGCAGAAAATGTCCGGCACTCAAGGAATCCCATACAATCCAAATATCCATCATATTACCATAAAACTCTCAGAGCGGGTTTCTCCATTGTAGTACAACATGTTTCAGAGTATCATTATACAATTAAAACCACATGATAAATGTGAGACTTATAATGAAGCGGCAGTGCTGTGCGAAGGAACAATGGTCTATGTACCAATCCATCAGATCAGTAATGCAGTCCTGCAAACGGAGGATCCAATATGCCTCACGTATTTAGAAGCGGTTTCCCATTTCCCCATGTCTATTTTAATTCCTTCAGTCCCCATAAGGGCTCCTTCACACTGGCGACAGTTATGATCTCCCTCGCAATCCTACTAAAAACCTATTCATGCAAGGAGTTTTCACGTGGAAACAGCCTCGCACCCCTGTAGGGTTCCATTCATCCCTGCCACAGCATGAAAACACTATGTTCTCCCATTATTTTCAATAGGGCTGCCGCTGAAGATATGTGGGAACCCCTGGGTATGCCTCTATGCCCCCTGTATCACATCTTGTATCCAAGCTGGAGGTGGTACAACAGGGTACTAGAGCCTCTATGCCCCCTGTATCCCATCTCGTATCCAAGCTAGAGGTGGTACAACAGGGTACTAGTTGGCATGGACCAACTTGGGCCTGTTGCCTGTCTTAGGATGCCCTCTGGACTCCCCAGGTGGTTAGTGATGGAGCCCCTGTGGGTTGTGAACCCTGGACATTATGTGCTGTACAAGCTTGCTGTTGTATCTTTCACGTTTGCTGTGATGTGGAATACCGCTGTCAGGTGTCAGATTTAAAGTTCCTGTCTCCGGGGTAGGGGAGGGCTGTGTGTGTGTGTGTACCGTCTAGGGGAGGGCTGTGTGTGTGTGTGTACCGTCTAGGGGAGGGCTGTGTGTGTGTACCGTCTAGGGGAGGGCTGTGTGTGTGTACCGTCTAGGGGAGGGCTGTGTGTGTGTGTACCGTCTAGGGGAGGGCTGTGTGTGTGTGTGTGTGTGTGTGTGCCGTCTAGGGGAGGGCTGTGTGTGTGTGTACCGTCTAGGGGAGGGCTGTGTGTGTGTGTGTGTGTGTGTGTGTGTACCGTCTAGGGGAGGGCTGTGTGTGTGTACCGTCTAGGGGAGGTGTGTGTGTGTGTATACCGTCTAGGGGAGGTGTGTGTGTGTGTGTGTGTGTGTGTGTGTGTACCGTCTAGGGGAGGGCTGTGTGTGTGTGTACCGTCTAGGGGAGGGCTGTGTGTGTGTGTACCGTCTAGGGGAGGGCTGTGTGTGTGTGTGTACCGTCTAGGGGAGGGCTGTGTGTGTGTACCGTCTAGGGGAGGGCTGTGTGTGTGTACCGTCTAGGGGAGGGCTGTGTGTGTGTGTGTGTACCGTCTAGGGGAGGGCTGTGTGTGTGTGTGTGTGTACCGTCTAGGGGAGGGCTGTGTGTGTGTGTACCGTCTAGGGGAGGGCTGTGTGTGTGTGTACCGTCTAGGGGAGGGCTGTGTGTGTGTACCGTCTAGGGGAGGGCTGTGTGTGTGTACCGTCTAGGGGAGGGCTGTGTGTGTGTACCGTCTAGGGGAGGGCTGTGTGTGTGTGTGTGTGTGTGTGTGTGTGTGTGCCGTCTAGGGGAGGGCTGTGTGTGTGTGCCGTCTAGGGGAGGGCTGTGTGTGTGTGCCGTCTAGGGGAGGGCTGTGTGTGTGTACCGTCTAGGGGAGGGCTGTGTGTGTGTACCGTCTAGGGGAGGGCTGTGTGTGTGTACCGTCTAGGGGAGGGCTGTGTGTGTGTGCCGTCTAGGGGAGGGCTGTGTGTGTGTACCGTCTAGGGGAGGGCTGTGTGTGTGTGTACCGTCTAGGGGAGGGCTGTGTGTGTGTACCGTCTAGGGGAGGGCTGTGTGTGTGTGTACCGTCTAGGGGAGGGCTGTGTGTGTGTGTACCGTCTAGGGGAGGGCTGTGTGTGTGTGTACCGTCTAGGGGAGGGCTGTGTGTGTGTGTACCGTCTAGGGGAGGGCTGTGTGTGTGTGTACCGTCTAGGGGAGGGCTGTGTGTGTGTGTACCGTCTAGGGGAGGGCTGTGTGTGTGTGTACCGTCTAGGGGAGGGCTGTGTGTGTGTACCGTCTAGGGGAGGGCTGTGTGTGTGTGTGTGTGTACCGTCTAGGGGAGGGCTGTGTGTGTGTGTGTGTGTGTGTGTACCGTCTAGGGGAGGGGTGTGTGTGTACCGTCTAGGGGAGGGGTGTGTGTGTACCGTCTAGGGGAGGGCTGTGTGTGTGTACCGTCTAGGGGAGGGGTGTGTGTGTACCGTCTAGGGGAGGGGTGTGTGTGTGTACCGTCTAGGGGAGGGGTGTGTGTGTGTACCGTCTAGGGGAGGGGTGTGTGTGTGTACCGTCTAGGGGAGGGGTGTGTGTGTGTACCGTCTAGGGGAGGGGTGTGTGTGTGTACCGTCTAGGCGAGGGGTGTGTGTGTGTGTGTGTGTGTGTGTGTGTGTGTACCGTCTAGGGGAGGGGTGTGTGTGTGTGTGTGTGTGTGTGTGTACCGTCTAGGGGAGGGGTGTGTGTGTGTGTGTGTGTGTGTGTGTACACCGTCTAGGGGAGGGCTGTGTGTGTGTGTGTGTGTGTACACCGTCTAGGGGAGGGCTGTGTGTGTGTACCGTCTAGGGGAGGGCTGTGTGTGTGTACCGTCTAGGGGAGGGCTGTGTGTACCGTCTAGGGGAGGGCTGTGTGTACCGTCTAGGGGAGGGCTGTGTGTGTGTACCGTCTAGGGGAGGGCTGTGTGTGTGTACCGTCTAGGGGAGGGCTGTGTGTGTGTGTGTGTACCGTCTAGGGGAGGGCTGTGTGTGTGTGTGTGTACCGTCTAGGGGAGGGCTGTGTGTGTGTGTGTGTGTACCGTCTAGGGGAGGGCTGTGTGTGTGTGTGTGTACCGTCTAGGGGAGGGCTGTGTGTGTGTGTGTGTACCGTCTAGGGGAGGGCTGTGTGTGTGTGTGTGTACCGTCTAGGGGAGGGCTGTGTGTGTGTGTGTGTGTACCGTCTAGGGGAGGGCTGTGTGTGTGTGTGTACCGTCTAGGGGAGGGCTGTGTGTGTGTGTGTGTGTGTGTGTGTGTGTGTACCGTCTAGGGGAGGGCTGTGTGTGTGTGTACCGTCTAGGGGAGGGCTGTGTGTGTGTACCGTCTAGGGGAGGGCTGTGTGTGTGTACCGTCTAGGGGAGGGCTGTGTGTGTGTACCGTCTAGGGGAGGGCTGTGTGTGTGTACCGTCTAGGGGAGGGCTGTGTGTGTGTACCGTCTAGGGGAGGGCTGTGTGTGTGTACCGTCTAGGGGAGGGCTGTGTGTACCGTCTAGGGGAGGGCTGTGTGTGTGTACCGTCTAGGGGAGGGCTGTGTGTGTGTGTGTACCGTCTAGGGGAGGGCTGTGTGTGTGTACCGTCTAGGGGAGGGCTGTGTGTGTGTGTGTGTACCGTCTAGGGGAGGGCTGTGTGTGTGTGTGTGTGTACCGTCTAGGGGAGGGCTGTGTGTGTGTGTGTGTACCGTCTAGGGGAGGGCTGTGTGTGTGTGTGTGTACCGTCTAGGGGAGGGCTGTGTGTGTGTGTGTGTGTGTGTGTGTGTGTACCGTCTAGGGGAGGGCTGTGTGTGTGTGTGTGTGTGTGTGTGTACCGTCTAGGGGAGGGCTGTGTGTGTGTGTGTGTGTGTACCGTCTAGGGGAGGGCTGTGTGTGTGTGTGTGTGTGTACCGTCTAGGGGAGGGCTGTGTGTGTGTGTGTGTGTGTGTGTGTACCGTCTAGGGGAGGGCTGTGTGTGTGTACCGTCTAGGGGAGGGCTGTGTGTGTGTACCGTCTAGGGGAGGGCTGTGTGTGTGTACCGTCTAGGGGAGGGCTGTGTGTACCGTCTAGGGGAGGGCTGTGTGTACCGTCTAGGGGAGGGCTGTGTGTGTGTACCGTCTAGGGGAGGGCTGTGTGTGTGTGTGTGTGTACCGTCTAGGGGAGGGCTGTGTGTGTGTGTGTGTACCGTCTAGGGGAGGGCTGTGTGTGTGTGTGTGTACCGTCTAGGGGAGGGCTGTGTGTGTGTGTGTACCGTCTAGGGGAGGGCTGTGTGTGTGTGTGTGTGTGTGTGTGTGTGTGTGTGTACCGTCTAGGGGAGGGCTGTGTGTGTGTGTACCGTCTAGGGGAGGGCTGTGTGTGTGTGTGTGTACCGTCTAGGGGAGGGCTGTGTGTGTGTGTACCGTCTAGGGGAGGGCTGTGTGTGTGTACCGTCTAGGGGAGGGCTGTGTGTGTGTACCGTCTAGGGGAGGGCTGTGTGTGTGTACCGTCTAGGGGAGGGCTGTGTGTGTGTGTGTGTGTGTGTGTGTGTGCCGTCTAGGGGAGGGCTGTGTGTGTGTGTGTGTGTGTGTGTGTGTGTGTGTGTGTGTGCGCGCACCGTCTAGGGGAGGGCTGTGTGTGTGTGTGTGTGTACCGTCTAGGGGAGGGCTGTGTGTGTGTACCGTCTAGGGGAGGGCTGTGTGTGTGTGTGTACCGTCTAGGGGAGGGCTGTGTGTGTGTGTACCGTCTAGGGGAGGGGTGTGTGTGTGTGTGTGTGTGTGTGTGTGTGTGTGTGTACCGTCTAGGGGAGGGCTGTGTGTGTGTGTACCGTCTAGGGGAGGGCTGTGTGTGTGTGTACCGTCTAGGGGAGGGCTGTGTGTGTGTGTACCGTCTAGGGGAGGGCTGTGTGTGTGTGTACCGTCTAGGGGAGGGCTGTGTGTGTGTGTACCGTCTAGGGGAGGGCTGTGTGTGTGTGTACCGTCTAGGGGAGGGCTGTGTGTGTGTGTGTGTGTGTGTGTACCGTCTAGGGGAGGGCTGTGTGTGTACCGTCTAGGGGAGGGCTGTGTGTGTACCGTCTAGGGGAGGGGTGTGTGTGTACCGTCTAGGGGAGGGGTGTGTGTGTGTGTGTGTGTGTGTACCGTCTAGGGGAGGGGTGTGTGTGTGTGTACCGTCTAGGGGAGGGGTGTGTGTGTACCGTCTAGGGGAGGGGTGTGTGTGTGTGTGTGTGTGTGTGTGTGTGTGTGTGTGTGTGTACCGTCTAGGGGAGGTGTGTGTGTGTGTGTACACCGTCTAGGGGAGGGCTGTGTGTGTGTGTGTGTGTGTGTGTGTGTGTGTGTGTACACCGTCTAGGGGAGGGCTGTGTGTGTGTACCGTCTATGGGAGGGCTGTGTGTGTGTACCGTCTATGGGAGGGCTGTGTGTGTGTACCGTCTAGGGGAGGGCTGTGTGTGTGTACCGTCTAGGGGAGGGCTGTGTGTGTGTACCGTCTAGGGGAGGGCTGTGTGTGTGTACCGTCTAGGGGAGGGCTGTGTGTGTGTACCGTCTAGGGGAGGGCTGTGTGTGTGTACCGTCTAGGGGAGGGCTGTGTGTGTGTACCGTCTAGGGGAGGGCTGTGTGTGTGTACCGTCTAGGGGAGGGCTGTGTGTGTGTACCGTCTAGGGGAGGGCTGTGTGTGTGTGTGTACCGTCTAGGGGAGGGCTGTGTGTGTGTGTGTGTACCGTCTAGGGGAGGGCTGTGTGTGTGTGTGTACCGTCTAGGGGAGGGCTGTGTGTGTGTACCGTCTAGGGGAGGGCTGTGTGTGTGTGTGTACCGTCTAGGGGAGGGCTGTGTGTGTGTGTGTACCGTCTAGGGGAGGGCTGTGTGTGTGTGTGTGTGTGTGTACCGTCTAGGGGAGGGCTGTGTGTGTGTGTGTGTACCGTCTAGGGGAGGGCTGTGTGTGTGTGTGTACCGTCTAGGGGAGGGCTGTGTGTGTGTGTGTACCGTCTAGGGGAGGGCTGTGTGTGTGTGTGTACCGTCTAGGGGAGGGCTGTGTGTGTGTACCGTCTAGGGGAGGGCTGTGTGTGTGTACCGTCTAGGGGAGGGCTGTGTGTGTGTGTGTGTACCGTCTAGGGGAGGGCTGTGTGTGTGTGTGTACCGTCTAGGGGAGGGCTGTGTGTGTGTGTGTACCGTCTAGGGGAGGGCTGTGTGTGTGTGTGTACCGTCTAGGGGAGGGCTGTGTGTGTGTGTGTGTGTGTGTGTGTGTACCGTCTAGGGGAGGGCTGTGTGTGTGTGTGTGTACCGTCTAGGGGAGGGCTGTGTGTGTGTGTGTGTGTGTGTACGTACCGTCTAGGGGAGGGCTGTGTGTGTGTGTGTGTGTGTGTGTGTGTGTGTGTGTGTGTGTGTACCGTCTAGGGGAGGGCTGTGTGTGTGTGTGTGTGTGTGCGCGCGCCGTCTAGGGGAGGGCTGTGTGTGTGTGTGTGTACCGTCTAGGGGAGGGCTGTGTGTGTGTGTACCGTCTAGGGGAGGGGTGTGTGTGTGTGTGTGTGTGTGTGTGTGTACCGTCTAGGGGAGGGCTGTGTGTGTGTGTGTGTGTGTACCGTCTAGGGGAGGGCTGTGTGTACCGTCTAGGGGAGGGCTGTGTGTGTGTGTGTGTACCGTCTAGGGGAGGGCTGTGTGTGTGTACCGTCTAGGGGAGGGCTGTGTGTGTGTACCGTCTAGGGGAGGGCTGTGTGTGTGTACCGTCTAGGGGAGGGCTGTGTGTGTGTGTACCGTCTAGGGGAGGGCTGTGTGTGTGTGTACCGTCTAGGGGAGGGCTGTGTGTGTGTGTACCGTCTAGGGGAGGGCTGTGTGTGTGTGTACCGTCTAGGGGAGGGCTGTGTGTGTGTGTACCGTCTAGGGGAGGGCTGTGTGTGTGTGTACCGTCTAGGGGAGGGCTGTGTGTGTGTGTACCGTCTAGGGGAGGGCTGTGTGTGTGTGTACCGTCTAGGGGAGGGCTGTGTGTGTGTGTACCGTCTAGGGGAGGGCTGTGTGTGTGTACCGTCTAGGGGAGGGCTGTGTGTGTGTGTACCGTCTAGGGGAGGGCTGTGTGTGTGTGTACCGTCTAGGGGAGGGCTGTGTGTGTGTGTACCGTCTAGGGGAGGGCTGTGTGTGTACCGTCTAGGGGAGGGCTGTGTGTGTGTGTACCGTCTAGGGGAGGGCTGTGTGTGTGTGTACCGTCTAGGGGAGGGCTGTGTGTGTGTGTACCGTCTAGGGGAGGGCTGTGTGTGTGTGTACCGTCTAGGGGAGGGCTGTGTGTGTGTGTACCGTCTAGGGGAGGGCTGTGTGTGTGTGTACCGTCTAGGGGAGGGCTGTGTGTGTGTGTACCGTCTAGGGGAGGGCTGTGTGTGTGTGTACCGTCTAGGGGAGGGCTGTGTGTGTGTGTGTACCGTCTAGGGGAGGGCTGTGTGTGTGTGTACCGTCTAGGGGAGGGCTGTGTGTGTGTGTACCGTCTAGGGGAGGGCTGTGTGTGTGTGTGTGTGTGTGTGTGTGTACCGTCTAGGGGAGGGCTGTGTGTGTGTGTGTGTGTGTGTGTGTGTGTACCGTCTAGGGGAGGGCTGTGTGTGTGTGTGTGTGTGTGTGTGTACCGTCTAGGGGAGGGCTGTGTGTGTGTGTGTACCGTCTAGGGGAGGGCTGTGTGTGTGTGTACCGTCTAGGGGAGGGCTGTGTGTGTGTGTGTGTGTGTGTGTGTGTACCGTCTAGGGGAGGGCTGTGTGTGTGTGTGTGTGTGTGTGTGTACCGTCTAGGGGAGGGCTGTGTGTGTGTGTGTGTGTGTGTGTGTACCGTCTAGGGGAGGGCTGTGTGTGTGTGTGTACCGTCTAGGGGAGGGCTGTGTGTGTGTACCGTCTAGGGGAGGGCTCTGTGTGTGTACCGTCTAGGGGAGGGCTCTGTGTGTGTACCGTCTAGGGGAGGGCTCTGTGTGTGTACCGTCTAGGGGAGGGCTCTGTGTGTGTACCGTCTAGGGGAGGGCTCTGTGTGTGTACCGTCTAGGGGAGGGCTCTGTGTGTGTACCGTCTAGGGGAGGGCTCTGTGTGTGTACCGTCTAGGGGAGGGCTCTGTGTGTGTACCGTCTAGGGGAGGGCTCTGTGTGTGTACCGTCTAGGGGAGGGCTCTGTGTGTGTACCGTCTAGGGGAGGGCTCTGTGTGTGTACCGTCTAGGGGAGGGCTCTGTGTGTGTACCGTCTAGGGGAGGGCTCTGTGTGTGTACCGTCTAGGGGAGGGCTCTGTGTGTGTACCGTCTAGGGGAGGGCTCTGTGTGTGTACCGTCTAGGGGAGGGCTCTGTGTGTGTACCGTCTAGGGGAGGGCTCTGTGTGTGTACCGTCTAGGGGAGGGCTCTGTGTGTGTACCGTCTAGGGGAGGGCTCTGTGTGTGTACCGTCTAGGGGAGGGCTCTGTGTGTGTACCGTCTAGGGGAGGGCTCTGTGTGTGTACCGTCTAGGGGAGGGCTCTGTGTGTGTACCGTCTAGGGGAGGGCTCTGTGTGTGTACCGTCTAGGGGAGGGCTCTGTGTGTGTACCGTCTAGGGGAGGGCTCTGTGTGTGTACCGTCTAGGGGAGGGCTCTGTGTGTGTACCGTCTAGGGGAGGGCTCTGTGTGTGTACCGTCTAGGGGAGGGCTCTGTGTGTGTACCGTCTAGGGGAGGGCTCTGTGTGTGTACCGTCTAGGGGAGGGCTCTGTGTGTGTACCGTCTAGGGGAGGGCTGTGTGTGTGTACCGTCTAGGGGAGGGCTGTGTGTGTGTACCGTCTAGGGGAGGGCTCTGTGTGTGTACCGTCTAGGGGAGGGCTGTGTGTGTGTACCGTCTAGGGGAGGGCTCTGTGTGTGTACCGTCTAGGGGAGGGCTCTGTGTGTGTACCGTCTAGGGGAGGGCTCTGTGTGTGTACCGTCTAGGGGAGGGCTGTGTGTGTGTACCGTCTAGGGGAGGGCTGTGTGTGTGTACCGTCTAGGGGAGGGCTGTGTGTGTGTACCGTCTAGGGGAGGGCTGTGTGTGTGTACCGTCTAGGGGAGGGCTGTGTGTGTGTACCGTCTAGGGGAGGGCTGTGTGTGTGTACCGTCTAGGGGAGGGCTGTGTGTGTGTACCGTCTAGGGGAGGGCTGTGTGTGTGTGTGTGTGTACCTTCTAGGGGAGGGGTGTTACTGGCAATGAGTGTAGATTTCAAAGTCTTTAAAAGGGCAAATGTTAAGCTCCAGTGAAAATGCTTGTTTTTGCTCAGATGCCACAATAGAAGAAATGTTCTCCATGTGAAATCATACGCAGAAAACAAATTGCGACATGTTCTATTTCTGTGCGGGTCTCGCAGAGGCCTGCACAGAAATGTCAGTGGTGACGCGCCGGTAGCCAGCGCATGGCAGAGAATGAAGACTCTGGGAGCGGGTGAGCCGCAGGCCTCTGCAGGGGGATGGGTCTGCATCCTGCAGGCGGCCTTTCTCAAATGCTGTTTTTCTTCTAAGTTCTGTCTGAAATGCGTTAGTTTTTACATAGCTCTCCCGCTTCATGGTGAAGAATGTGATGGTAACCGTCTGTCTTATGTGGCCCAGTATACACAAACCTTGTGCGATAGTCGGAGCTTCCTTATGACTACTTTCTATTCAATGCCTAATCTTGTTGGTTTTCAGTGGCTCCAGGACTGGACAGATCCACCACCATGACGTCCGAGTTGCTCAGCATCACGTAGCCACCCTGACAGGCCACACGCAGGAAGTCTGTGGTCTGAAGTGGTCCCCTGATGGCCGCTATCTGGCCAGTGGGGCAAATGATAACCTGGTGAATATCTGGCCTTGTGTCCAAGGAGATGCCGGAGAGTTCACACCCGTACAAACCTTCACGCAACATCAAGGTGCTGTCAAGGTAAGGAGAGCAACTATGGGTGTTATATATTAGGTGACAAAGCTATATTCCAGAGCTGCACTCACTATTCTGCTGGTGGAGTCACTGTGTACATACATTACTTATCCTGTACTGATCCTGAGTTATATCCTGTATTATACTCCAGAGCTGCACTCACTATTCTGCTAGTGGTCACTGTATATACATTACTTATCCTGTATTATACTTCAGAGCTGCGCTCAGTACTTAGTAGAATTAGAAGTTCTCCTAACCATAAGATAAGGGACAACTTGCTGATCAGTGGGGGGCCTGTGTCATCCTCACTTCGGGGTTTACTACACCCCTGGCAGTGAGGAGGATGATCTGTCCGTGCACTAGTGCTCCATTCACTTTCCATGGGACCACGAAGTTACCAAAGCAGCAGCTGGAGTGTTTCAGTCATTGAAACGAATGGTTGATAGATGTGGAGGATGTATCTGGGGGCTCGCTGTGTTTAGGGGCTTCACTCCCTTATGGGAGTGAGAAATTTACATTTTGCTGAATATGAAGGGGTGCAGCCGGCCCACAACATCACACCCTCCCAGGAGGAGGTGCAAATACATGAATTGAATGTAAGAAAGTGCTTGTAGGCGCAATTCCCTTTGACCTCTTAATGACACAATCTGACAATCTATTAAGCCTTGTCACAGGCATGGCTTGATAGTGCTGCCATTGCAGATTCCCTAGGGCCTTTTAGAAGGCTACTGGCTACCACGGCCACCCTCGATCTCATGGCAAGGGGCAGTGTGGGACCTCCAAACACCAATCAAGGCACTTAAATGCGGCTGTCAGAAATGGCAGCATTTAAAGGGTTAACAGCTTCAAACCTTAAAGACACAAATATACATCCTGCAGGGTTAAGGGAGGGGGAACAGATTGCACTCACAACCCCTCCTTCATTGACATTAATGTATTCCGGACAGCTCTCTCCATACTGATGCCACTGCAGCCGGAGAACCGACCCTCAGTGACACAAGTCCTCCTCCACAGATCGGCAGTGAGACTCCGCCAACTTAGCAAGTTGTTTTTCATCCTGTGGATGGGGGATAACTTGCAATCTTGGTACAACGCTATTAATGCTGAAATCCACCCACCTCTCCCTGCTTGTTCAGGGTCGCCCAGACTGCAAATCAAAAAGCAAACTAGTTCCATTTGGCATCTTTAGTCTTTCTCCATTGCAGCGTCTCTTCTGTTACGGAGGATGTCTGGCTTTGAAGAGTCAATCCGCTGCATTATGACTTCTGCTGTATTGATCTGTTCGGGCCCCGCTCAGGATGTGATTGGGTAGATGATGGGTTCATTACTGGATTCCAGGCTGCATTTGCTCTTGTGTGAAAGAAAGCGAGGCCACAATACACCTATAAATACAGTGTAGACTGACTGTCTTCCCCACAGGCCGTAGCCTGGTGCCCATGGCAGTCCAACGTCCTTGCCACTGGAGGTGGAACAAGCGACAGACATATCAGAATTTGGAACGTGTGCTCGGGGACCTGCTTAAACTCTGTGGACACGCACTCCCAGGTAAGTGATGGCCCAGCCCTCACCCTATGGCACCACACCCACTGAATGCTGATGAGTGCTGCTTTCTCAGGTCTGCTCCATCCTCTGGTCCACGAACTACAAGGAATTGATCTCCGGCCACGGCTTCGCACAGAACCAGCTGGTTATCTGGAAGTATCCCACAATGACTCGAGTATCAGAATTGAAAGGTAAGTGCCGCTCCACTGTTGAACCTACCTACTTACCTGAACTCCGGCCAACATGGGTGCGTTCCTCCCCAGGGCACAGCGCCAGAGTGCTCAGCCTGGGCATGAGTCCGGACGGCAGCACCGTGGCCTCCGCCGCGGCAGACGAGACCATACGGCTGTGGAAATGTTTCGAGCTGGATCCAGTCACCAAGAAGGAAAAGGAGAAGGTGAGGAGCAGCAAGAGCCTCATCCACCAGAGCATCCGCTGAGCTCCGCCGCCTGATTTTAACCCTTCATGCACACTTTGTATCTTGTAATAAAGTTTTGGATTTTGTACTATGACTTGTAAACGTGTTTTTAGAGGGCTGTTAAGGTTTTATGAACTTTTACCTGTGACGAGCGCTGTACTGACAGGACTATTTATACCAATGTGCCTTGTCCAATTATTAAATTGGTTTTATCATGTAAGACATGTTATGAACGACTATCTGTGGCCTCGGCTTCATAGTATCATGTAATGTGAGATGTGAAAAAATGGGTTGCATTTTGGGTATTGCCATAACGTGAGGACCTTCACTCCCACCCCCTTATAGTCACTCTGTCCCTTGTTACTGTCACTCCTGTTCCTGCACCCCTCACTGCGGTGTTAATGTCCGACACGGAGCTGCTGTGCGCTGAGCCGCTATATGTATGTGACCACTGTAAATAAAAGTGTAAAATGTGGTTTCCATGCTGACTGGTGGCTGCATCTGCTGATTTATGGGGATAAACTGGGCTTTGGGGGGGCTTTTAAACAAAGTTCTGCTAAACATAACGGATATGTTCATGTCTTGGAGAGACTTCAGATTTTCCACTGAGGAATTCTACAAGGCCAGCAAAGTCAGTCAATGAGCAGCCATTTATGACCACTCTGAGTACGATCACTCAGCCAGTTGTGAATCCACCTAACAGTTGCCTTGTCAATCCCAGATTTGTGTTTTTGTTTTTTTGAGATACTATATCCACTGCATTTCCCTGATCAACCCAGTCAGTGATTCTGTCATAGAAGGAAATTAGACTGGTCTGGCATGACTTGTTTGTTACAAACCCATGCTGGCTCTAGTTAATTACTCTATTCCCATCCAAGTACTTGCATACATGCGGTCTAGTAATTTTGTTCAAAGATTTTTTTACTTTTTTTTTTTTCTTGGTAAGTAAGTCAGGCTCACAGGCCTGTAGTTTCCTGGATCCAGTCTTCCCTTTTTTTTTTTTTTTTTTTTTTTTTGAAGATGGATGAATTTTCATAGATTACTGCAAGTGGTTCAGCAATTACCTCTGCTTCCTTTTAGTATCCAAGGATGTAATTCATCTGGAACTGGAGACTTTAATTCATTTAAGTTAGCTAAGTCTTCCTTCACCATCTCTGCTTATAGACTTCTCAAGGGGTTGGTAGGAGGGCATTCTTTTTTTTTTTTTGTGTAGCAACTAAAGTTTTCTAAAAACTAGTAGTGATACCTTTTTGTTTTTCCTCATTCCCTCTGAAAACCAATTGTTGAAATCCAAAACCGAGGCAATTTCCATATGAATCACTTCCATGTAATGGGAGTTGTGTGCAGTCTGCGTGCCTCTATCACATGTATGACTTTTATGACTCTGCTATCAATCACACTGGATAACCTACAGCACAAACTAACCTGCTGTGTTCCATAATGCTGCTGATTGGCTGGAACCGCTTCAAGCTTTCGTGTGTGTCTCAGAGTTGTAGTCTTAGTGGATGCCAAGTGTCTCTTCAGAACACCGATATAAACTACAACTCCCAGGGACCCACACAAGTGAAGGTTCCAGCCAATCAGCGGCATTATGGAATACAGCAGTTTAGGTTGTCCAGTGTGATGGATCTGTAGCAGAGTCCTGGAGTTATAATTGAAGCATGCTTTATACAAATGGCTGAGCAGAAGAAATGCCGTCAATATTCAATTGAATACTTGAAATGCAGATTAATCCCTTCTAAAACCAGACGGCTTCCCTTGTCCCTCCGTTTGTGAAACAGCATTGTCAAATGAAGCCTTCAAGACTGAGTGATCACCTTGCAAAAAATGCATTCAGACAAAATGGGTAAGCCTATTTCATTTGTCCAAGGTTTATAGTCAAAGTTTGAGAACTGTAGCACTGTAGGCAAGCTATTTGGAAAATCTGCTCTCAATGCTGGCAAAGGCCTCCTTGCTGCCTATAAAGTCTATTTACTAATAGTGCAATGTGGCAAATCACATAGAGTGCTATTGGAAACATTTGTGTTACCCGCAGTTAGATTGTCAGTACTATGCTGGGGCCTGACGTGTGCCGTGGTGAAATCGATTCCTATGAGTAATAACACCGGTTCAAGGAGAATTGATGAGATGGCTGCTGATGTAGAAGAAACACTCTTGGAGGTGTTAAAGAACACAGAACTTGTAATGCAACTTAAAGAGTCAACAGTTGGAGACAATGAAGCATTACTGCTAGCTTATGTTCGTTTCATTAATCTAAATGAAGAGGTAGTGGAGGAACTGTTTACCAGAAATTTATTGCCAAACTGGATCTTCATGCCAATAACCTGAGGTAACACGCGCTGTCCGTTTCTGAGTCTTCAAGAAATTGCACATGAAGACGGAGACTTTTTTTTACTTACAGGACAAAAGACATGCAACGTAGGTTTGATGATCTATGTACCCTTGAAATACCAATGTGGGTACATTTTCCGCAGACACAGGAGACTTTCATCCCAGATTACAAGAGCAGTTGATCGACTTGAAACGCGATGGCAAAGCACAAGTACTTGTGTTTGGGTTAAAGTGAAGAATTCCTATTCTGTGGCAGGAAGTTAAGTTGCTCGTGTTAGCTTTTCCATCTACATACTTAGTGGAGAGGGGCTTCAGCGCAGTTCAGCAGCTCCTGACAAAAGCGAGAAACAAACTTCAGATATGTGTAAGGGGTGACTTAAGACTACGGTTGATGAAGATAGAACCAAATATCACGAAATTGTCATCCGCGCATCAGGCCCAATGCAGCCATTAATGACACAGATTGATTCTGGCAAACATTATTATTAGTCAAATTTCATTGTTCTTGCATTTTAATTCGTCTTCTGACCATTAAGGGTTAAGGTGTATCTTGCATTCTCTTTAGGCCCCCTGCACACGGGTGGAAATTCCACGGCGGGATTTCCCGCAGATGGACGTGATTTGTCCGCGTGAAATCACACATGGAAAACAAATCGCGGCTTGCTCTATTTCTGTGCAGGTCTTGCAGAGCCCCGCACAGAAATGTCACTCCCCGGCAGCTGGCTTCGCTCTGCGCGTGCCTCGGCTGGCCGGCAGCCGACACATCAGAGAGCCGGAGCCACGGGAGAGGTGAGTGCCACGCTGGCCCTGCAGGGGCTCAGGTCGGGTCGGGATCCGGCCCGGCTGTCTGCAGGGGGCCTTCTACATTTCTATCAAATGATCATTAAAGGTAATGTTGCTTCCCAGAAAATTTATCTTCTGCAATAAAACTTACTAATTATGTCCACAATTAACCTGTTAATGTAGCCGACTAAAATACTTCTTGGTCATTTTTAGGCTGGATTCACACGAACGTCTATCACCTCGGTTTTCATGCCGAGCCGATATACGTCGTTCTCATCTGCAAGGATGGGGGGGATGGAAGAGCCAGGAGCAGGAACTGAGCTCCTGCCCCTCTCTGCCTCCTCTCCACCCCTCTGCACTATTTGCAATGAAAGGAGATGGGATGGGGGGCGTGGCTAAGTTCTGCAAATTAGCCCCGCCCCTGTCCTGGCTCTCCCCGTTGCAAATAGTGCAGAGGGGCAGAGAGGAGGCAGAGAGGGGCGGGAGCTCAGTTCCTGCTCCTGGCTCTTCCATCCTCCCCCCCCCCCTCCCTTCCCCGCAGATGAGGATGACATATATCGTCTCGGCGTGAAAACCGAGGTGATATACGTTCGTGTGAATCCAGCCTTAGAGACATGTTTTCACAATTAATGCTAAGTTGTTAAACACAATCAAACTTTCCAAAAAAAAGTATTTTAATTTGTACTTTTAACTTAAGGCAAACTACTGAGTTACAGGACATAGCAAATTACATATATTCCACTAGGTGGCAGCAAACACTAAAGAAATGCTCATATTATCTTCATACAGGTTATAGCATGAAACCACTCGTAATGATCATTGGTCCACAAATTCTTGTCGGGGAGGGGCGCTCCTTCCTACACATTCACATCAGATTTCAGTCATTGAAATGCAACAAGTGCAATCTGCAGCTCAATCCTCAATCAAATTTGCAACAATTTGATTGCAGATTTTACAATGTGTGTGCATTGCGGCTGAACTCTGCAGTGGACGTTCCCAATACGTGTGGATGTGGCCTAAGAAATCATCCACTGGCTGAACTCTAAGAAAAATCCGATGTGCCATTATAGATTTATGTCAGGGTAACTCCCACAACTTATGTGCCGGCTGCAGGGGTCACCTCTCCCGATACAACACCAGTGACCTGCAGTATAACACTATTCTAGGGGCGGGGGTCCCTAACCCCCCTTGGACTGCTGTACATCCATTCCAGTTCTCAGCTGCGGATGTTGTAGCACGGGCAGATTTCTGCAAGCCGCAGTCAGATGACGGACAGAAATGTCTGCAACCCGTGACTTCGGCCTCCGGTCCGTCTACCATGACTATATGTTCCAGCATCTGCACGGACATCCCTGACCGAGTACACTGTAATGAGCATGAAGGAGCTCGTTATAAACCCCATTTCAAATGGCGCACAAAACATTGTAAAACTCTTCCATTGATTTCAATAGGGGTTGGAGACGAGCGTTAAAAAGGGGTGTTTCTAATGCCACAATTTTCAAACGCTCTCTGCTCAATTTGAGTGCATTTCAGCAATTTTTAACGCACCTCTTCATCCATTGCAATGATGGGCTGCATTAGAAAACAATCCATTTTTACAGATGCGTGTGTGAGAGCAACCTTGGGGAAAACAGATGAATGTTAAAATGCAGAAGGTACAAAGCGTTGATTTCTACTTGTGACTTTCCAAGTAGTCCAGGCTGTGTAGTTCACGGTGTGACCACTAGAGATGCTATTATACCAATATTGAGTATATAGGCTCAATAGTCAGATCACAAGCAGCTACCGGGGGAGAACCAGTTCTGAGCCAAACTCACAGGATCAGGTACCTGCAAAAAGAGAGAAAACATTCGGCAAGTGCCAAATATACAGAAGCCGTTTGTAGATGTTGGTACAAACGTTCAATAAGGCCAGAGTCAGACGAGTGTATGATACAGATCCTTGTGCCAGGTGACATTACAACCAGATGGCATCAGTATTTCAGCAGCATTTGCCTCATTTCATCTTATTTACCATATAAAAATGGAATTCTTCCCGTTAATTTCTTTCCCATGAGTCCATCCTGACGGCACACATGCAGGTTGCCCCTCCCAAGCTTGTTGGGACAGGAAGAGCAGAGTTCCTATGGCCCCCTCCCACCAACTATCTCCAGTGACTTTAAATCATCACAATGGAAACGCGGCCGAGTCTTTTATTGATGCCGAAAAACCCAACATACATGCAAGTATACAGTAATTCGCCAGAGTGGGTAAGTATGTTGATCCAGGGAACAGTCTGATTGCCATTAGGGAGTCGGGAAGGAATTTTTTCCCCAAAAGGGCTAATTGGCTTCTGCTCTTGGGGATTTTTGCCTTCCTCTGGATCAACAACAACACAGGAGGATAGACAGGCTGGACTAGATGGACATTGTCTTCATTTGGCCTTACGAACTATGTTACTATGTTACTCTCAGTACCCAGGAATTCTCAGAAATGGTCCCATCTCCCTGAGTATTGAGAAAGCCTACCCCCTACTGGACCTGTAGTTCCATCTGGAATCGGGCCTAGGGGTAAAACTGGCACCTTTACCCCTGCCTCCTTTTGGGTACGACCACCTACCCCATTTTTCCCTTACTTCTCCCTCTGGGTCGGTAAGTTTCCTTCCGAAAATACAAAGTCTTTTTTTGGCAAATCTGTTGGTAAAACCCCTTTTCCTATCTCCTGCCTATTCCAGGATTTTTTGAGAGCGTCTCCAGTCCAGGCCACAACGCTCATCTGGCAGAATTTCCTAACACCGCATTTCTGGCAGTGAACCTCACAGACTCCGCCGATGCATCCACTAGGAGAGCCGTAGCCTTCTTAAGTGAAGGAACACATTCCAATATCTCTTCACTTGATGTTTTTTGTTTTAAATGAGACTCCAGCTGAGCAAGCCATAAATACCTGGACCTCGCCCCAGATGTAGCTGCTATGCTGGATTCTACCAATGTAGATGCTGACTCCCATGCTCCTTTAAGGAAACCCTCGACTTTTCTGTCCATCGGGTCCTTTAACTGAGATGAATCCTCAAAAGGTAAGCATTAAGGAAGTTTTCTTAATAAGCTTCACTACCTGAATGTCCACCTTTGGCACCGTATCCCCCAAGACTGGGTCCTCTGGTGCGAACATTTCATCCTGCACTGATCTTGGTATCTTGGTTGCTGGACCTCGATCACTTCCATGGTGTTATGTACTGCCGTAATTAACTCAAGATTCTGGTTAGTGAAATAATATTTCTTCTCACTGTCATCCATTATAACAGGCGCTGAAAATTCAGATGATTTCCCCTTGAAATAGTCAGCCTCAGACGGTTCTGATGATGATGACATATAGAATGTCTCAAAGGTCCTGGCTGAGGTTTGGAAGTTTTCCCCGATCGTATCGCCTGAACCAGAGGCGTAACTTGAAGCTCCTGGGCCCCAATGCAAAACTTGTAACAGGGCCCCCAACTATAATGCTTTATTCATAGTACTGGGCTCCCTCTGTGGAGAAGAGAGGCCTTATGGGTCCCCTAAGGCTCCTGAGCCCGGGTGCAACCGCATCCCCTATAGTTACGCCCCTGGCCTGAACTTCTTCCCTCACCGTTAGGCGGATGCCTTGTAACAGGTTCTGTTGTTCATCCTTTACAATTGTTGCCATACAGTCTGAGCATATCTGTATTTTCGTATTGTCATTCCCTTTTTTTTTTTTTGCACACAATTCACAATTCGCACTTCTTTATTTTTATTTTTTGTCAATTTTCATTTTTAATACTTCTTCCTAAAAATAGAAGATGCCATTATACCGATATACATAACATCACTTTTCTGGATTTGGCCAAGTGGACTACTTACAGCTGGCAAATTCCCCTTGTCACCATCCATTCTTTCCATGGCATTTTGGAGGTGCTACAGAGCTTGAATCCCACATAGAAGCTCTCAGGGATTTAAATCTAGCGCCTGTTCATGCACCGCCGCCGCTGGAGCGTTTCTGATGTCATCACGCACGACGCAATGCCATGTCATCGTTTGGAGCCGGCCGCCACACCATCACTATACGCCAGTGCAGTGGCCCATATGCATATATCTGACCCCTCCATAATTGTCTTAAATGTCATGTCTTCACTGTAGATGCTCTGTGCAAATTGTCTTGTCACTAGTTATGTGTATTGCACAGCTGCAGCATGTAAGAGGTTAATGTCTGTAATTGTCTGGGTTATGTCTGGAAATGTAACAATTTGTGATGTCACGTATGATTGATATATGGGAGTGCAAGGTGAAAAATGAAATCTCCTGAGAACTTGAGAAAGAGAACCGGCTTGACTAAGTCGGAGAGAGAGGGAGGGAGTGCCGGCCACATGGGGGTACCGTCAACCCTCATGTAGTGAAGAATGGAAGCAGAAGAGAGGTACACTGGGGGTCTATTCCCAGGACCCCTGCCCTAAGAGAGAGCGAGAGTACGGAAGAAGAAACAAGAAGTCCGTCGTGCAGTGTATAGAATCCTACAGAAGTGAGTATTCAGTGGAGTGTACTTGTCCTCTCGCGGAGTGTGTGTCCAGGAGCCGAGTTCTACCAATAACTAGACCGTAGGCCCGGTTTCATCCCGTTTCCTCCCTCCCTGACCTCTTCAATTGTTTCCTGCACTGGTGTGTGAGTTTGTCTACCACTTGTAAGGCTGTGTCAAGATATTTATTGCAAGTAAAGTTCTGGATGTTGACCATTCCCAGCAACTGAGTATTATCAAGTTAACCCGTGTGTGGGCTTTCTTTATTTACCGTTGGATATCCCACAGAGCAAGGAACGGTGGCGTCACCCATGACAAAACTGTACAAGTCCACGACACAACTTATTTAGGTAACCAGTGCACCAGCGTTGCCTGGAGAGGCCTGCCAGGGCCTTGGCCAAGGGTCACATGCGTCCCTAAGGGGAGGAGTTGGTAGTGCCAACATGACAACCCTAAACAGCTACCCTGCCATCTCATCAGTGGTGTGCCTTGCACCTTAGTCGCTGCAGGAAAACCCCTTTTCTGGCATCACGAACAGAATCGTCTACTATGTGCCTGCGTCATTTTTGCTGCCCAGACCGAAGAGATTGTGAGCCCATGTCTGGAGGATTGTCTACTGTGTCTATTCTGGTCTACTGAGCCCATGAGGAAACTACCGGAAGGACAGGACTGTGTGCCTGCACCCAAGATGATGCAGAGTGAAAAGGATCCTTTAGCCAACCCTTCCTATAGGACTAGGATGCGGTATGTGATGCGCCAAGGACAGGTGAGATTGTTGGACCCCGTGATGTTGGCTGATTTGTATATTACTGCCACAGGAGAAAATGTTATGGAAGTAGAAGCTGTCACCCAAACATCGTCTTCTAAGGACTTTCCCGCCAATAGATTCCTGCCTTTGCTGAAGAAAAATTAGGGGAAAAGACAAGAGGAACTTTGGCGCGAGTTTCAGGACATCCCCCAAGGGGAGGAGTGCACAACTACTGAGGGGCCTCTGGATCTCTCAGTTCTATCTGCTCTGGGATACCAAGCTACAAGGATGTTACCTCCAAGAAGAGACTCTGCGATTGCGACTACAAAAAAATTGCACTGCGTGCCTACAGGATATCCTCCTCCACAGCCGCGGTACTATTGGGGCGACAAACCGGAGCTACAGGAGGTATTGAGGGCACTGGCTGCAGCCGCAACCCCACCCTGGGATCCACTCTTTATCTGACCATGAGCTCTAGTCCCGGCAAGGAAGAGGTCATCATCACCACCACCACCTACTCCCACGGAGGAAGTTCCTGCGCTGGCTACTACAGTAAGGATCTATCCTTATCAGAGGGAGCCATTCATCCTGCCCTGGATCATTATCTACCAGGATAACAAGGAGGCGAGAGCCACCATACCCGCAGGATTGCATCCCCATGTTAGGGACTTTGAGGAGCCCGGGGTGACAGTGTACTTTCATGCAAAAGAACTGTACCTGTGGGCAGAGTTGCACTGCCCATCAAGTGTACCACCTATGTTGGCTAAAGAGGACGCTGCACAAACTTCCGGAAACAACTTATTCAGGTAACCGCTGCACCAGCGTTGCCTGGGGTGGCCCGTTTGGGACTTGGCCAAGGGTCACATGCGTCCCTCAGGGATGGAGTTGATAGTGCCACCGTTACATCCTGTATTATACTCCAGAGCTGCACTCACTATTCTGCTGGTGGAGTCACTGTGTACATACATTACTTATCCTGTACTGATACGGAGTTACAGCCTGTATTATATTCCAGAGCTGCACTCACTATTCTTGTTAGTGGAAGGATCAAACTTACCAGATACTAGTAACTGATGAAACCACCCTGAGCAGGGCAAGAAGTGAAGTAAACACAAATTTGTCAGGAAAGCTTTCAGTCATGGTAGTTTCACATGGGCGATTGAGATACCGGCACGAGAAAAATCACAGAGATATCGCGATTTTGCTCATGAGATGTCTGGGCATCCACGCTGAGCCGCTTGTGATCTTCTCACAAGAAAGACCGCAGGAGTTGTTAAATGCACGACAATGGTCAGTTTAACGCAATAAAACGAAGGCTCCGTAGAAAAACATGGGCAAAAAAAAAAAAAAAAAGGAGCAAAACGTAGAGAGATCGGAATAGACAATTTTTTTTCACGCAACATCACGATTAAAAACATCGCAAATGTGAAGGAAACCATTGAAGAACGCGGGTTTCATCATTTTGCACAATTTTATCGCCCGTGTGAAACCGTCCTGAAGCAACGGTCAAAAGGGCAGCTGACTGGTAAGGGTCAAGATCTTATGCATTTTGTATGGCGTTTCCATAATTGTGTCTGCGCCCTGTATATATAATAATCACACCATTCTTTAACCATTTCCTCCCCTCCTTCATACAGCAAGTCATGAAATACAGAAATAGACCATTTTTTTGGTTACAAGACAAAACCGCCAGTCACATGTCTCGGGGGAAAAAGTAAACTTTATTTAGTTACCCCTCGAAGTTAAGAGAATGTACGGATGGGCCGATTCCTCTGACGGCGGGGGTCGCTATGATCAGTGCAAGCCGCCGCGGTCACATCACAGCCAACAGGAAGCCCCAGGTTGCCGTCCTCGCAGTCTGCAAGCCACATCTGCACCCGCAGGAGGAAGCTGTTCGGATTGTTTGGCCGACGCAGAACCTCTGCAACTACAATTCCCTGCAGATGGCAGGCGTGCTGGGAGTTGTAGTCTTCCAATGTAGGAGACCACTCCCCCACACTTCTAGATGACGCAGCTGATCCAAGTAAATACCGCCTTTGTTTTTACTGCTTTTCCTTTAACCCCTTCATGACCGGCCTATTGTGTGCCTTAAGGACCAAGTGATTTTCAGCATCACATTACAAGAAGTGGTTGACAGCCGTAGGGAGGCTTGGTTTTTGTGGGACAAGTTGTATATTTTTAAATGGCACCTCTCCAGGGGGACATATAATGTGTTGTACAACAAAAGGACTTTAACTGGGTTAAAATATAAAAAAAAAAAAAAAAGTTTGAAACATTTTAGTCCCTGAAGTGCACTTGAAGATATAATCATTCGCTCTCTAGAATAGTACACTGCATTACTAATGTAGTGCATTCTACTAAGCCTATGACAGCAGCCTATTAGGCCCCGCCTCCTGCAGAGTGAATTATATGGTGGGCATGGAGGCCTTTGTCAGGCTTCCAGCTGCCATGGGAACTCATTGGTACCTTGTGATTGTAGGGTGCCAATGGGTGGACTGAACCCCTCCCCTTTCCCCCCGGGGTTTCTCCATTCCTGGCAGTTAGAGCAGGAGCCCCGCTGTCAGTAAGACACCTGCCGATTTAAAGCTCCTAAGTAAAAAGGCGTATTGCAGTCACGAAGGGGTTAAGGCTCGTCATTTCCCCACACTACTAACACAAAGGTGATAGAATCAGACAGAGCGCCATCCGTTCAGGAGTCACGGAGTGCGTTCTTCTCTGCATAGTACATAACCAGCAGAGCGCCCCCTACGTATACAGTATTAGCGACAACAGCTTTCACTTTGGAATTAAACGATGTGCAATAAGTCTCTTTTATTAATAGTATTACACAAAACTGATAAATATTCTGGCAGACTTGCGGATAAGTTATGAGGAGATCCCAGCCCGGCGCAAATTCTGTCCAGGCCGCCAGCATCACATGTTCAATCGGGCGCTAATCCCCCCCCTCCCCCCCCCCCTATTTTCTTGGGCCTGCAGAATTATTTTTTTTTATATACAAAAAGTTATTCTAGTGTATCGGCCTCCGCCACTAGAGAGCTGCACCATGCGGCCGCAGAGACCGGTATTACAGTGTTACTAGATACAGAAAACCAGTGAAACGCGTTGGGAGAGACGGTATGGACGGGACATGGGCGGTGATCTACGGTGTAAGGGATAGTGAGTGTGAGCTAAGTGAATGAAGGCGCAGACAACACCCCCCTCCTCCTTCAGATCAGGCAAATTCATGTAAATTTAGCCTAAAAAAAAAAATACACAAAAAAAAAAAACACAAAAACACACAAAGTTTCACACAAATACTGTTGTCTCCTTCAAACAAAAAAAAAAACAAAAAAAAAAAAATGACCTAGAAAGCTAAAAAGACCCAAACATCCCGATATTCAAGTATTTCAGGATTCCTGCACCTCTAGTGAGCTGGGCACGGATGTCTGTGAACAATGAAACCCAGTGCAAAGATAAAAAACAAAGCGGGCGAGGCCGGGAGGCCGAAGTCAGGAGGAGCCGGCCCCCGCGGCCCGCGCTCTAGGCGACGAGATGTACTGGAATGTGATGCAGAAGGAATCCGGATTCTTGGAGATCGTCACGGGACTTCAGTACGGAGTAGAGAAAGACAAGGAGGGAATTTTTGGAATGAGTCGGCCCGTCTTTTCTTTTTGTATGTGTGCTCGATGCTGGAGAACAGGGAGATTGCTGAGACGCTGGACGACGGAGTGGACGCAGGGAGTCAGACACACTCGCTTCATACAAACAGTCTTTTTAGGCACTTAATTTTTTTTTTTTTGGCTGGTGTAAGCCCCCAGGTGAAGTCGGAAACCAGTTTGGCAGTTCGTACCGGCCATCACACCGCTGGGTTTCTCGTTTTTTTTTAACAAAAGTAATAATTAAAAGGGGGAAAAAAATGGCGACATTATCTTCCCACATTTCCACCTGGGACAGGATTTGGGAGATCTCAGCCGTCGGTCTTGTAGACTTTAGTTTTCCTTGGCTTTGCCGTTCTTGGCCTTGCCGTTCTGGTGTATGGCTCCGTTGGCAGAGCCGGTGGACTTGGGGAGACGACGTCCTTTGGTGTAGGCCTGGTACCAGAAGTTAGAGAAGAGGGCGAAGAAGACTGTGCCGTAGATCCAGATGAGGTGGATGAAGATGGGGTACTGGTAGTCACAGGAGGACATGAAGTAATACTGAGTGATGTGGATGGAGACCAAGACGAACTGGATCTGGAAGACAGAAGAGGGCGAGAACATGAAACATGCTTGTGGCCCACGGTGACTCGGGCCGTAATCTGTGTCAACGCTCTTACCAGCTGGATGGCAGTCATGTGCTTCTTCCACCACAGAAACTTCTGGAACCGTGGCCCAGCAGCGGACAGCCCGTAGTAGAAGTACATGATGACGTGGACCAGGGAGTTGATCATGGCGTGGAAGGATCCCATACCGCCTGCAGAGAAGAGACCAGTCAGAGGAAGAACACGGACTGACTCACAAGCTCATCACCACCAGGGACGTCTGAAGTCCTCACCTGGACCGAACTTTACCCCCCACCACCAACTCCAGGGTAGAACGGAGTGATGGAAGATGTGCAGGAATGTGATCTGACCGTTCTTCTTCCTCAGGACAAAGAAAACCTATGGCAGAAAGAGAAGGTGAACTAAGAAAGGTGAAGACGGTCCATGCTACTGCGCAGGAAGCAAGATGTCTGCCGTGGTCAGTGGCAACATGTTTAACCCCTTCGCAACCAGCCTATTTTGCACCTTATGGACCAAGCAATTTTCATCATCACCTTGCAAGAGAAAAGTGGTTGACACAGCTGGTTATTGTTGTGGGATGAGTTGTATATTTTAATGGCCGCACTCTCAATGTATTGTATACATTGTAAATTTTTTTTTTTTTTTGGGGGGGGGGGGGTGAGTTACATGGCAAACATCCCATCATTATATGCCTAGGTCAGGGACTACAACCCACAGTCCTCTAGCTATGGTGGAACTAGGACTCCCAGCATGGCCTGTATAACCAATTACGCCCCAACTTCCCACATCCAGGAAGAATCTGAGCGGACGGCGTCTCATTAACCCTTACACGGTCAGATATTTTATATCTATTAACAGGGCAGCAGCGCGGTCCTTACCGTATCGAGCAGCTCAATAAACTTGGAGAACAGGAAGAGCCAGGCTACTTGCACCATCTAAGGAAAGAAGAAGTGCCACGTTAATATAGTCATCTGATGCAGCCGGCCATGTCTGCCAACCCGGAGGATGTGCCAAGAGAAAGTTATCCCCAACCCACAGGTCCGCTGGGACCCCCACCAGCTCTGAGAACAGGGGTCCCTACATAGTCAAGCCGATGCAGCACCGATCCATTAATTTCAAATGGGACCGCCAGAGATAACTGAGTGCTTGAATAGAGTGGCGGGGCGCATGCTCAAACACCGCCTCATTCATATGAACCACCGCTTCAGAACCCCCAGTCTCAGGATGGGTGGTGGTCCCAGCAACCCAACCCTCAATCCTGGCACATGCCCTTTAAGGCTATATTATCCGATAAAGGGGTTGTACCGCAATTACAAGCCATTCCCTATCCTGTTAGCTCCATTCAAATTAATGCAGTGCCGACTGTGCTGCCCGGCCAGGGCGCCATTCACAGAGACGTCACCGTGGGGGAGAAGAGACCCCTGCAGTGACAGGCAGGGCCGAATTCAGGAGTCCCATTCTGCAGATTGGCAGGGGTCTCAATGGTGAGACCCCCATCCCGTGCATATGGGGGTACAACCCTTTTAGCGGCCAGCAGGTCTGACAGTCCGTAACTCATGACGTAATCTACTGTATCGGCATCTTCATAGATTACAAGTCCTTTAATCCAGAGACAGCACAGACCATATAGAAAAACGGAGTTGCCACAAGTGTCGTCAATTTGAGGACAGATATGTAAAATATCTCCCTCTCTAATACTTGACCCTTTAGCGCCAAGCGCAAATTTTCTAGTCTAGTGGTAGAAGAAAAGCTCAGTGTGGAAGGAGTTAATAGGATCCTTTTCACTTCTCTCCAAGGTCTATGGGCATCTTTGAAGACTTAGGCGATGACCCCCTATACAGTAATGGTTTGAGGACGACACTGGGGGTGATTAGCGCCACCTTATGGTTGACGGACGCTAATAACTTTCCCAAAGAGACGCTGCACACCTTTATAACGTTGCGTGCAGTAAATCCCCCCGTCTGTTATACGTGATCTGCCGTCGCTCCAGGGCCCGGGGTGCGGCGTCGTGGTTGTGGTTACTATGGCTGGAGGCAATAGCAAACATCACGTGGTGTTTATAGAGCAAAGTTCAGCAGGTGGCGGCAGGTGGCAGCGTCTCCGGAGGAGGGCGGAGTCAGCCTCACCTGTCAATGATCAATAATTGGCGCAGCACCAGGCAAATTACTCACCCTCAGAGCCATTGGTGAATCGGAGACGTCCACGGGGTCGCAACGCCAGGTGTATCCGGTCAACCAACCCGACATAAGGAACTGCGCCAAAGACAGAGATAAATGAAAACACGGGATGGTTTCAACGCTAGCGCCGTTATCGCTTTATGGCCACTGTAAATGTTATCGCAGTTTGATAATGTCAAGGTCTGCGATCTGTCACTTCCTCCTAAGAGGTGTAATCCGCGCCGAGGGATTCATCTTGTGCCATGGAAAGTTCTGCAGCTTTTTATATTCTACCATTCTCAAATCCAATGTTTGCTGTCAGTGAATGGAACATGTTCAGATCCATAACCCTCCTTGACTTCTTACTCCTCACAGCTGAGGGTTTGCTACAATTGTATCCAGTGTAGACAATCCTCTGATCGCCAAATAGATCAGCAGCACAAATATCTACCGATCCGGATAGTTTGTTACAATGTGTCGGTGCGGTAACGCGCATCAGCATGGAGTCCGGGGTGCGTCCCTCAGAGGATCGGCCAGACTGAATACAACTGGATCTAACATGAATGTCTTTGTTCCCTAACAACGAAGCAAGCAGAGATCTTGAGAACGAGGAGCGACTGACACAAAGTATATCAGGAAGTGTCAGAACACGTAAAAGACGTTCGTCGCCATAAAGTGAACCGAAGGAGGAGATGTACAGGGTGGAGTGAAAAAACGGATGCGGCGCCATATCTCATACTGGGGATCTATATGAAGCAACAGCAGCGTACTTGAATGGGAAGACATGCGCTACACGATGGTACGGCGCGGCTCCTGGGGGCCCCAGAACACGGATTTCACGTTTGTGTTGTGGCCCCTATAAGAGCGTAAAACCCATATGCAAAGTTCAAAAGTAGCTTTCTGCATCTCTACGTCCCGGGAGACCGCTGCCATGACGGACGCAAGGAAAGCGGACTGGAAGCGGCCTCCTTCTGTCATACATGCATGGAGCAGTTCGCAGTGCAGTCAACGGCCGGCGCCATCATTGTGGAACCATGTTAGTCAACCGCGAAGCGCCAATTCAGATGCAACGCAAATTACTAGTAAGAGCGCGACCCAATCAGAAGACAACGCAGATTTCAGCGTCTGTGTGTGGAATTTGGCGCGATCGCCTCTTTGGACCCGTGTTCATTTCAGGGACTCAACGCAGATCGGTACCGGAATCTCCTGCCGACTTCCTAGGATCGGACCCTATTGTAGCAGGAGGCGACCGCTTCCAGTACGCTTTCCTTACATCAGTCATAGCGGCGATACCGCGGGACTGCATTTACCGTGTGAGGTTTTTTTTGTATTGCGAGACGCAGAAACAGACCCCGTTGTTTTCAGTGGGTGCATTTACACGTGCGATTATCCTCTCATAGCGACGCTGCAAGACAGAAAAATGGCAGCAAGTTGTATTTTTCTGCAGTTTGGTGGAAAACACGTCCATTATTCCTTAGGAGTGAGAAAAAAAAATAAATTTCGCATCACACTCGCAATTACAAGCGAGTTTCATGAAAATGTAGGCGCATTTTTTAAATTTCCCTATTGAAAAAAAAATACAATTTTTTCCCAAAGCGCGTCGCACTTGCATCTGGAAGGAAAAAAAAAAACGCAGCCCTACAAGCACAAACTTGGTGGGAGTTTCCCGGACAGATGTCACGCTCGCCATGTACAGCCTAAGAAAGACTCAAAAGCATATTATCATGCGCTCCTCTTCAACTTTGCAGCTGGGTTTTACTCTCTGACTCTTACAGGGGCCACAACACAAAATCCATGTTCCGGGGCCCCATGGGCCCGTGCCATCATGTAGCACATCCATGACTTTCCCTATAGAACCCCAGCAGTGACATTTAGCGCTGCAGCAGTCATGTTGTCTACAGCTTGTATGAAGACAAAATATAACTGGACCGTTTATTCCGCGCAGAGCCGTTCCAAAGCCCCCCCCCCCCAAAAAAACGCAGTTTTCACGCAGTATTTAAGTTAATTTTAACTGGTCCAGTAAAGTTTCAGTTGCTCCGGATTCTCTCCTCCTCCTCCTCCATCATTTCCGAACACATCTGACGTTTGCAGCTCCTCTGAGACACCGCAGGTTCCCCCCCCCTATGCGCGCTGCACTTCCAGGATAGGAGAGTGACGTCAGCGAGCTGGACGGATGCGGTAGGAACATCACTGCACATGATCCTGGAACCGAAGCGTATGCTGCAGTATGTGGAACGCTTGGCATCTTCAGCTCAATGAAGCGGATCACGCCAATCAGGATCCAAGGGGCGTGGTTTGAGACGATGGAGGAGGGGAATGCCGACAGAAACGCCCCATCAGACCAGTTACAGCTAATTTGCATACTGTGTGAAAAGGGCAATTTTAGAGCCTCGCAGGAAAAAAAGATGGTCTGCCAACGCTGGTCTTTACATTCCTCTTCGGTTCACAACGATGATTTTTTCCGTTAAAACTAATGATCTGAACCCCGAGGGCAACGACCCCGACCGCTGACCCCCAAACCCAACTCACCTCATATACGATATAAGCAGACAGGGCAACTAGACTGAAATTATAGACCACCATCAATGGCTTGAGGTCAAAGGGCTTCCGGTTGGCCATTAGTCTCGGCCCTAAGGACAGAACGAAGTAGACGTAGCCCAGCAAGATGGCCCCAGGCAGGAACGGGGAGTGCATGAGGGGGTAATGTCCTATTCGGGGATCTAAGGGGAGACAAGATGATTACAGAGGGTTAAACTTCAGAAACCAGCAGCGAACCGCGGCGGTACTGGAATATATTAAGGCTGCAAGGGAGGGGCGTGTAAGAAGTAATTACGGACTCCCGATGTCTATGGCAGTCAACAAGAAGAGCCGTAATTAGAGATGCAGGAAGGATTATTATATTCCCACGCATTTCGCTGACAAGTCAGGGAGACTCGCAGCCGAGCAGACAGGTGAGCGCTTCACGCCGTGCCCAGAGCGCTTCATTTGTATAACACCACCGGATCGCGTCACGTTATTTGCATCTCCTCTCTACACATCACTTTAAAATAGTAACCGAGGGCAGGCGCGTTTCACAAATGTGTCCGTCTGTCCTATTAGGGCAGGTAAAGGTCATATAGAGGTCCGCCTCGCGTCCACGCTCTACGGTCAAAATGGAGAGCCACTCAATAAGAACGGCTCCCTTCCAGAGGGACCTGCGCAGTCCTTGTAATTACAGGACGGCCGCTCTGTAGAACCACCCGCAGCAGCCATCTCAGTGACTGACGGGAGTGCCAAAAACAACAGGACCCGGAGGGCGGGGGTTATAAGCAGTTTGCCCTGGGGCCCCGCCTTCTGAAAGTTTGCAATAACCCCTTTAATCCCTTCAGGACCAAAGATTTATTTATTTTTTCAAACAAAAATGGCTTCCTGTTGAGTATATGAGACCTGATTGGGCGGTGCGAGGGGCGGGGGGGGGGGGGGGGCTCGGGTTTTTTGCAGGTTGAGCTGTAGTTTTTATTAGGACCATTTTGGGGAGTTGGGATACAAAAAAGTCCCAATCCTGGTATTCTGCCTTTCTTTCAAGGCCTTCACTGTGCGGGAAAACTACTCTGACATTTTAGTCTTTGGACTTTTATGTACCCGGCGATATCAAATATGTGGGGTTTGTTTCTTTATAGGATAAAAGCCGTGGGGCGGACCTTTTAATGAGTTTAAGAAAAATAAAGATGAAAAAAATAAATAAATCTGTAAATAGTTTTTTGTTTTTTTTAAACTCCCCAAGGGCTGGGCCTAATTGGCATCAATGCATGGCAGCCCTGGGTGCCTTCAGTAGGCTCCGAACTGCCATACTAACCTGTCTACATCCCTGACTGCATTGTGGGGCTTGGGAAGGGGTCCTCCCTCCCACTGACTGTTTAAATGGACGGTTAGCATCTAGACTAAGTGCTCCGATCACAGCAGTTATGGACGGGGCTCCATACACACTTCATGACCACCTGATATACATTTACTGTCTGTCGTGAAGAGGTTAAAGGCACAGAAGTTACCCTTCATCCATAGGATGGGTGACAAGCCGCACGGTGGGTCCAAAATAGAAGGAAGTCACATCAGCACCACCAAATTACCACATCAGTGGGAGGTTTCTGAGATTACAATTGCAGAGCTTCACCACAACGTTTCAACGAACGCAGGGGTCTTTCTCAAGAGAAAGACCCCTGCGTGGGTTGAAACGTTGTGCTGTTTGTCTACCATGGAGTGAATAAAAGGGGCATCGTTCAGATGCATTTTTATTGAAGACGCTCTTGTTGCTGCTCACTTATTGCCTATCTATACTAAGCTGCATGGTGGGGTCTAACTACCGGGACCACCATCGACCCCGAGGATAGGAGTCATAAAGCTCCAGGCTCGGACGGTGGGATGGTCACACACGCAGAAGCTTTCCATTCATTTCAATGTGAGTGTCAGAGATAGACGAGTGCTTGAACTCCATCCCCCCAGCAGAGTGGAAGTAGATGTGTGACCACAGCATCATTCATCAGGGACCTTCAGGGCCACCGGTCTTCGGATCAGTGGGGTCTCAGCTGTCAGCCCCCACCAACCACATACTTATCCCCTAGTGTAGAACTTCTATTGGCGAGTCAACCCCTTTAAGAGGGGATGTTAAGACCCCACGGTGATGTGTGCTGTACCGTACCTGCTCCCTTCATGAATTCTTCATAGCGCCGCCCCCATTCCGACAGGACCTCCATCTTCACAGCTATTCACAACCTGAAAGACGCAGAAATTACACGTTATTCTGAGGTTCAACGACAAGAGAAAAAAGGCAAAATATACAAAAACATCATTTCTGAAAAAATATTCATTAGACAATTTGTGCAAAGTTTTCCGATATCCCCCCCCCCCCCATAAATATAGGCCACACCCCCAGTCACAAACTCAGCACATATCAGTACACTATATATATGGGGGGGGAGGGGTCAGATTAGCTGCCTTGTATAAAGCGTGCATGGAGAGGCCGGCACGCTCGGCGTAGCTCTGTAGATTGCCTGCAGCGTCCGACAGACAAGCAGCGGAGCTCTACCTGCATTTTGCGGCGGCAAAGCGGTGCATACTGGCGCCATTATAGCAGGTTTACCGGCATGGATTTCATGGCGATTCGGCTGCAGATTCCGCTATGGAAGTCTGGTTGCCATTGTTCCCACTACATGCAAATTTTAAAGAAATGTCACTTCATGCTGCGGGTTTGTCCGTTGACCGGGGATAAATCCGTACGGAGATCCACGGCAAAATATACGCCGCTGGTTTCTGCAACAGTTTTAGAGGCGAAGATCAATCCAACGTACATTCTGCGGTGTGAACATCCCTTGGGGTGACGGTAGCTGGAGTAATCGTAAGAAACCACGAATTTGGGTGATAGTCACCCCGTGTACAAGGGAACGCCAACAGAGCGCTGAGCGAGAAATCGCTCGTTTGTCGCTGCCACTTGGTTTTTAGCTCTCCTGTAAACCAGCGGCTGTCGGCCGTGTAAACTGCTCAATCTTCGAGCAACTCCCCGTTTACGGTGAATGGAGGCGGCAGGTAATGGTGGCGCTGGGTTTGGATGAGAGTAGCCATGTTTTTCTAACCATGGACAATCCCGGCGCCGCTGATCCACCACCGATTGCTGTGGATTTTTTCTGTTGCACATATGAGCCCTTAGAGACGTACGGTTATAGCCTGCAGTCCTGGGACGCCATTCGCCGCACGCGGGAACCTTTCTCCAGGAAGTCGTAGATTCGCCCATTTGTTGCCTTTCTACCGGTCGGATTTAGGATAAGGCCTCAGAATACCTTGAGATTATCCGGAAACAAGTCTTATCTGCCCATCAGGCTGCCCGGCGGCACAACCCGCTGCCCGGCCTCCTCTTAAACGCCCCGCTAATCTGCCACGCAACGGACGCCCTTATTTCCACGCTGGTCCTGCGTGTGACTAAGCGAGAGCAGTAATTGAAGGGCGAGACGATCCGGATGCCCCTGATCTGTGATAAGCAGCCGTCAGATAGATGAGACGCTGCAGAGCAACAGACCGGCGAGAAGACAATCATCCCAAATGAAGAGCGACAAGACCGGGTCACACGGGGACGGCGCACTGCGAAGAAACAGGAAGATGGGGCTATGGGAGGCTGAAGACGCTTGAACAGGTTCTCCTAGACATGTCTGATTGGGGTCCGACTGCAGAGACCCCCAGCAATCCAGAGACCAGAGCATCCCATTGAAGTGAATGAGGCAGTTAAGCATATGCACCACCGCCCCGTCACATGGGGCAGCCGGACATCTCCGTTCCAGGGCTCCTGGGGGCCGCAGCAGTCGGACCCCCACAGACCCTGAATAATTGTCTGGTGGTAAAACCCTTTAAATCACTATGATAACAAGTCCATCTTTCTCATACTTTGTATGTCAGTTCCTCACAATTTTTTAAGATCTCAGTTTGCTGTCAGTGAATTGGATCACGCGTTTACATCCTCGCCTGTGGTTGTTTGCTGCGGACCGGCCCCAGGCTTCATCCTCGATACTGAACGGTTACACTTTTAATATACTTTAGTTATACTATTTCTCACAATTCCACTGCTTGCTGTCAGTGAATGGAATATTGGAATTTACATTGTTTGGACATAATACTTCTCCAAGCTGAGGGTTTGTTACATTTGTATCCATGACTACTCTCTTCATCCTGATGGTTTGCTACAATGCATCAGCCTGTAGTCCAACCTGCTCAGCTCACAGATGACTGGATACAATTGTAGCAAGCCCTCAGCTGTGACAACTATGAGGTCTGTAAGGGGTTTCATGGAAAGTAGGGTCTCCATTCACTGAAAACAAACAGATCGTAAAAAAGGCGAGAAATGGAAACACAAGAAGGGGCACATTTAGAAACCATTTTGTCAGTTTCTGGTGTAAGAAAAAAAAAAAAAAGTGACATTTTTGTGCAAGTGGGGAATTACACAAAAAGTAGTAACTTTACTTCATTTGCAGCGGCCGCACTGCTTTTCCTGGAAGTGGGCAGGACTTGTCAGAAGGGGGCGTGGCCACGCAGATAGCAAGATTTATGGAGAATTTAAGCCCGGCGTCAAAAATGCTGACCTTCGTAAATTTCCCCCAAAGCCTATTAGAGTTGCGGCACTTTCAGTGAATGACGATTTAGCGTCGGTTATAAAAACGTACTAAGATACGAGGAGCGGCGCGTCCGTGGGCTACGAGGCACCAACGACAGGATGCAGCTTGTCGTATTCTGCTGACGCCATGTAAATGGCGGGAAACGAACCTCACGGACGCAATATGGGAACACTGATAATGTTAGACTTCTAAGATGACCCCAATAGGAAACCGGCGACTTCCTGCCGGCGGCCAGCGCTCCTGGAGGGGCGGCGTGGAACGAGTCGGGCCGGTTTCCACTCTCACCCTAATTATCAGCTTTAGATTCTCGCAGGTGATACCAGACTTGTCTGCGCACGGCGGCCCACGCAGCTCATCGTCCCGGCGCTGTAGGGGGCGTCTCCCCGCCCCGCTCACCTGCAGACAGGCGCAGCAGGAAGTCACCTCCACCTGGCTGCCAGTGCCGCCCTTCATCAGCCTTTGTTCTTCTCGTCATCTACGGAGGCCGCAGCGTTTCCATCATCACATTTCACTGCGCATTTCTCACGCTGCATTTAGATGGAACGACTGAGCGAAACTGAATGATAATCGTTTAGTTTAAACGTGAGCAAATAACGAACATAAATCGCGCTTCTCGTTCGTCGTTCTGCAAGAATCGGCCATTGTTTTCTATGGGAGTGTTAACCATATGAATCCCACACTGAGCAGGCGGTTGGACCCGAAGACCCTGGAGGTCCCATCCAACTATTATACTAGGAGGTCATGTGATTTTCACGCGAGTGATGTGCAATTGGCGCAGGTTACTATGTGGACCGCAAGAAAAATTAACCAGAATGTAGAAAAATGTGCAATAAAAACCCGCCTGAAGACTGCATAAAAGTCACATGGAAAACATGTTTTCACCGACCAGAACCTTACTCGCCGCGTGGATACGGGCCGCACTCACACTCGTATTTACGCTCATATCCGATATGCAGAGCTGAAAACCCACCCATTGCATCGCGATATTCAGAGCTGCGCTCTAACAAGCAGCATATCCTATTGTGGTCCGTAAAGGGCTAAAACAGTTCACTAATGTGAGTGGAGTCACGGGAAGACGCAAAACGAACGCCGATTTACACATGAAATCAACGCGGCCTTCTAGTGTTTTCTCCGTGTGTGAAATACGCAATAAATACGCGTGCGGAAAAACCTCAATAAGCAGGGAAGACGCACAGTCTGAATATGCTGCGTAAACGGAAGACGCTTGTGTGAATGAGCCCCTAGAACAATGCCAACTCTGCAGATGCCAGTGCATGGTCACCGACCAGAGTGGGGGGGCAGATTTACCGCCACTCCTCGGATGATTTCTCTGATCGCAGCTGACAACCAGTTTCTAGCGAGATAATGGATAAAAGTAGCGAGCCGATAACACAAGTCAGACCGCCTCCGGCGACCGCTATCTGGACGCAGTGTCACGCTCGCATCAGTGTGCATTCACTTAGTCAGCGCTCCAAGCGAAGGTTTAGTAAACACGCTGCAGTCACCAAGGAGGACGGCCATACGACCCAACATAAAATGGTGATCCTCGCTCGCAGGTATCATGCGGACACCGCGATCATTTACCCCAGGATCTGTGCAGATCACACGGCGCTGCCGCCAACACGGGAGTCTATCACACTGTCTAAAAGATAAAACTATCTTATTGTCCCAACCAATCACAGCGCGGCGCTCATTTTGCTTCGGTAACGTGAAGTGATTGGTTGTGTCCGGCAACTCAAAAGTTTTATAAATCCTCCCCAAAATACAGCAATTACGGTATAAGCCCGTCTTCTGCAATCGCCCCGCAACCGGATCGCATGAATATAGTGACATTCACCGGCCTTCCTGCGTATGTTTTTGTATGTGTGAAAAACACGCAGTAGATCAACAGAAACACGTAACGCACTGGCAGTTTATACGCCGCGGATTTCCACAACCGAATACACGCGTGTCCGTGTACACGAGCCCTCGCCTGCCGATCAGCCGCTCCATGCAGAATGGCCCTTCAGCTAGATCCGTGTAGCTTTTGTTCCGGAACGCTGTGTCCGATGTTATTTTTCTGCCAGGAAGTGTTGTAGAGTCTTCGGCATTTTGGGTTTTGACATTTTGTAGCATTCCCCCCCCCCCTTTAGATTTTCTCTCTCTATGATGTCAAATACTAAAAAATAAGTACAAAATGGCTAAAACATAAATTCCTGGCACGCGGCGTTATTTCATACAAGTATTTTGAAAAAGCTGAAGGGGAAAAATAAACCTGTTATGGCGGCCGCGGGAACGTTACTCCTAGTAGTGACAGCCACGCCCACAAATACCTTGAAAAAGCGCGGTTTATACTTTACTACAGACGGCACAGAAGGAAAAAAGCGCTAAAAAAGCCACTTTCCAAAAATGGTTGCGTGTGAAGCGCCTGAGCAGAACCCGCGCAGCAGCTTGCAGCGCTGCAGAGGCGGCCATGATGATGCAAGTGGTACTAATCTCTAGCCAGCTAATGCAATAATCGGAGGCGGCGCAGGTGAGGCCATCCGCGCTCGCCGTTATCTGCAGACTAGATTTATCTTGCAGGAAAAAGCTGCAATAAAGTCATAAAAGGAAGTGCAGATAATAAGCCCGACGGCGCGAACCTCCGGTCCGCAGGACGGCTAGTACCAGCGTCATCACAGTCCTGGCGGGCTCATATCACGCCCCCCCCCCCTCCCCCGACTGCTCTTTAGGGAGGCCACGATCAGTTTGGGGGCCTCTTCACGAAACACTATAAAAAAAAAAACCATAAAAAGCCACAAGATGTTAAAAGTGAAACAAAACCCATCGTGCAGCGGCGTGGCGGACCCCGCTGAGCCCGTCTAGAGCCGCTGCACTCCCGTATCACCGCGGATGTGGCACGGCGCTATCCTGCCGTAGAAGCAGTGTCTCTGGAACGCAGCACGTCACTTTGCTTTTGACGGTAGCACACTGTACAGCGGCTTTATAAGAACTACACGCATGTGCGCGGGGCCTTCAGCCGCAGTGGGTGCCAGCTGTGAGCCGTGACCCTGCATACGGCTGTGAAGTTGTACTGGGCATGACTGCGTACTCACACAGTACTTCGCGCTGGCACGGATAGCCGCCACTCATACGCAATGTGATTGTAGATGGGCTTCAGGTATATCCGTGACCATAGAGAACAATTGGCGCTGCGTCACGGATCTCCACTGTAAAATAGAACATGCTGCGTTTTTACACTCGCAGATTACACAATTGCGACTTCCTAATTGGAACTGCGCAATTCACTGCATTTGATTAATCCGCTTATTACCACGGATCATACGCTTGCAGAATTCAAACCCAATTGTGTGAGACCGGCTTACTGTGACCAGAGTGTATCAGGTGCGGTCAGGATATATTGGGGTGCTGACTGCGTTAAATCATTAGGGGTACAGCATTTCCTCTAGGATACTGATCCAGTTATCGCTGCGCACTATTTTTTAGCGGAATGCGCAGCGGTAACCTCAGACCTTTTACCGTACCAGCAGCGTGGAGGAGGTTTTAAGACGTTTCGCTGCAGGAAGCAGACAGCTCTGTAGGCTGCCCAGTGGCCCAGGCCGGTACTGCAGGCACAGTCCCATTCACTTCTATAGGTACCAACCCAGACCGCTGCTCAGCGTACGGCGCTGCCCGCCGGAAGTGGGACAACCCCTTTGACCAATTGAAAGACTAAGCTGCGTAAATCTACAGCGCTTGGTCTTTGGCTTCAATCCCAGCCAAAGATAAATATGCGGCGCTGTATTAAAGCTCCTGTAGTCTAGCGGAACAGAGTTGGGTTCTCCGCTGTCAGACAACTGAGGACCCAAAGGAGAAGACGAGCGGCTTCTAACGGCTTCGGTCTTCTCCTTTACAGGCTGTGTAGTGCTCAGTAAGCTTTATGTAAGGAATGCAGGAAATGGCGCGGCCGCTTCCTGCATGTGACCTGGTGATCATGTGACAGGCAGTGACTCCCGACACGTCACAGCTGCAGGGTCCTAGCAGACCCCTGACCCGCTCTGCCAGAGACTACTGTCAAGCTAGGGGGTGGCTGACCCTGTAGCTGAATAACGTGAATGTCCCCCCCGGTGTTATCGGTCGTCACGAGGGACAAAGAGGTCACATAATTAAAAAAAAAAAAATTATAAAATAGAGTTCCAGATTACGGCCGCTCTCACACTCACCGCGATTAGCGTGCCGTTTGTAACGCTGCGCTACTCACAGTACAAAGCGCACATTGATTTTAATGGGCTTAACAGACCTGCGCACAAACGCCGCAATTTTCGAGCGCAGTCTGCTCTATTTTCGCAAGTTTTAGCACATTTTGGGCAGACCTCAAGCATCACGATAGCAAAAATGCTCTCAAACGCTGTGACATGCGTTAAAAAAAACGCACTTTCGAACACAAATGCGTTCACAAAAAACAGAGAAAGCAACCTAAAATATATTAAATGAAAACGACCCACCGCCGACAACATAAACCATCGCTATATCTGCTGAGGTGTCAGATAGCGGAGGTCACGCACACAAGGTGACAGGGCTCAGGGCGCCCCCTACAGACCACCAGTAGAGGGGAGCGTCTGACCATTCGACAGGCACCAGCAGCTCCAACTCTTTTATTATCTGCCATCCAGAGACAGGAGCCACCATTGTTACCCCTGTGTCTGTCAGAACCATTACCAGGCCCTCGGCTAAAGGACATTTGGTCTCACGGCGCCGACCGCTGCACCCACCGCATGCACGGCCTCGGGCCCCCACTGTCGCCCCCACCGCATGCACGGCCTCGGGCCCCCACTGTCGCCCCCACCGCATGCACGGCCTCGGGCCCCCACTGTCGCCCCCACCGCATGCACGGCCTCGGGCCCCCACTGTCGCCCCCACCGCATGCACGGCCTCGGGCCCCCACTGTCGCCCCCACCGCATGCACGGCCTCGAGCCCCCACTGTCGCCTCTGTTTGCAGTGATGTTGTGAACGATGAAACTGGACGCTGCGGAGGGGAACCGGTCTGTCTTCAGCGATGAATCCAGGTTCCTGTCTGGGAGACCTCGGGGTGAGCGCCTCATTCCTGCCCCCTGCAGGTGTGATGGTCAGGGGGGGCCATCGCATACGACAGTCGGTTCCCCCTAGTAGTGGCACGAGGGACAATGTCAGGACATCCTGCAGCCACATGTGTTCCTCTAATGGCGGCTTCCAAGAGGTAGCAGGATAAAGCTCGGCTGCACACACGAGAGTCACAGAAAGCCCCCACAACATTGTCACACCTCCGTGGCTGCCCGGTCACCAATAGAACCTGTATGGGACCATCTGGGATGCCAACTTCACCAGCCTACTAGTTTACATGATTTAGAGGCTCAGTTACAGCAAATGTGGAGCGAGATGCTGCAGGATACCATACGGAACCTGTATCCCTTCATGCCCGCCCGTCTCACATCTTGTACCCAAGCTAGAGGCGGTACAACAGGGTACTAGAGCCTCCATGCCCGCCTGTATCACATCTTGTACCCAAGCTAGAGGCGGTACAACCGGGTACTAGAGCCTCCCTACAAGGGGTCGGTTCTCCACAATAAGGCCCAATGTCCACAGGCAGATTTGAATTGCGGAAGTCACGCAGACGATCCGCAGTTCAAGCCGCCCATAGGGAAAAACGGGCGTCTGCAACTGAATTAGAGCATGCGGATTTGATTTGCAGACCTTTGGGAGTGGAAATCTAATTGCAGCATGCTCCATGTCGGTGCGGTTCCTGGACGGACGGCCTCCATGCAGATTCCGTGGGGAAGCGGGAGTTTGGAAACAACCCTCTACTGCACATGGGCGCTGGCCGGCAGTTTCACACACATCCGCAGTAGAGAAAAAAGAAGACCTGGATGGGTAAAGCAGGTTCCTCGGCCGCGGGCGGGCAGGGTCAGATTCTGCTGCGGACTCCCACATGTGGAATGCGATCCGCCCGTGGGCACGAGCCCTAAATGGTCCTTTTGCTCTGATATTACAATCAGAGTTTCCTTCCGTGCCGACGACTTGTTTCAGGTTCTGTTCGCTGACTTCACTGCAGATTTACATTTAATAAAAGACAAAACGTAGCGCTATTTATCCTATAAAGCAGGGGTCCCCAACTCCAGTCCTCAGGGACCCCCAACAGGTCATGTTTTCAGGATATCCTATGGTAAGAACCCCTGCGGCAATCTCTGAGGCCCCGACAATAATGACATCACCTGTGCAACACTGAGGAAATCCAGAAAACATGACCTGTGGGCGGACTCTGAGGACTGGAGATGGGGAACACTGCTATAAAGTATTGGAGGGCACAATGGGCAATTACAGCCAGGGAGTCCCTGCAGTTCAATCACAGGATAGATCCTTTTTGGGCGGAGGCGGACTGAACAGAAAAAAGGCTCTATGGCGCAGATGCGAACGAGCCGTCACTGCATTACCTGCGATTCGCCATCCTCTGACCTCTACCCCAGATGACTGCGGTCCGGAGCACGCTGCGCTCCAGGTATATGTCGGGGATCATTCCAATTATATACCGCTAACGATGCCACTGCGGGATGTGCTGCCCAATGACAAGTGTGGTAGAAGGCGTTTCATGGTGTCCAGTACAGGTTGGCGCAGTCTCCTGCCCAATGACAAGTGTGGTAGAAGGTGTTTCATGGTGTCCAGTACAGGTTGGCGCAGTCTCCTGCCCAATGACAAGTGTGTAGAAGGTGTTTCATGGTGTCCAGTACAGGTTGGCGCAGTCTCCTGCCCAATGACAAGTGTGTAGAAGGTGTTTCATGGTGTCCAGTACAGGTTGGCGCAGTCTCCTGTGCTTTGCTATACAGATAATAGAGGTTTGCAGCACCCAGACGAGGTGGTTTTAGTCTTTGGTAGGTATATGGGGGCCTTTGTATTATATGTGACATATAGGCCAAGAGCTCTCCTGGCGAACACCCAAGTAGGGTGCGGATGTAGGGAGCACTGAGCCCCGCTCCTGCGCATTGACCGGGGTTCTACTGAAAGCAGCTGATCGTAGAAGAATCCCACTGCGGTCCGCCCCTCTCTGAATAGCATTTATATCCCCGGAAATCTGGTCAGGTGATCACAGCGAGAGCGAGGCATCAGTATTCCTTGCATACAGTTTAAAGGGACCCGGACACGTGTGGTATATTTATGCAGGACGCTTCTTAAAAGGTGTAGGACATTCTGCACCAACATCCGCAGCTCCTTCAGGTGGTCTTACAGGAATACTGCGCAGGTGTGAGAGGTCCCCAGTAGGACAAGTCTGACAACCGCCATTACTTTAGCGAGTCGATGCAATGCACAAGAGCAACCAACACATCCAGTTCTGCTACATCTGTCACTTAAAGGATCCTGACATCTTGGAGACAATTTGCGCGACTGTGTCAGCGGCACAGAAACAGACGCGGTCACAGAACTTGTCACGCTAGTGATTGTCAGGACAGGTTGTCCTTGATCAAGGATGTAGGCGGAAAGTACAGATCAAAGCAAGCAGACTGGGGGTTGTAGTTTCCCAATAACATGCTGGGAGTTGTAGTGTTAGACCACAGTGCCTACAGACAGATCAGACTGAAGCTAAGGGACACATGAGAAGCTGCAGACCATTGCAGAAGGGATCCAGGGGTCACGATGACCCCGCTGATCAGACATGTATTTATGGCCCACGAGCTACAACTGACGGACCGTAGTGGTCGCTGCGCCGAGTCACATACAAATATATAGTCCATGTGAAAAACAAGAAGCACGCCCCATTATGGTCCCGCCCATTCAAGTCAACAGAGACGCCAAAAAAAGCCCCAAAACACGGATAGTACTGGTTTAGGTTTTTTTGCTGAAATGAAACATTAATTACATGTAGAATAAAAAAAACGAACAGACAGACTGCGAATGGACGTCGCACGGAACCCAAAAGATGAGGAAAAATAAAAAGACAACTTTAAAGCGCTCGTGCGAATTCAGCCTTATGTGACGGATATGTGATAAACACTACAGAACCCTACTAACGAATCCCGCGTTCCAGCTGCGCCTTGCGACAAATGCAAAGTGTTGCCACGGAATTAAAGCCACTTAAAGCAAAATTCCATTAATCCGGCAATCCAGAAACCCAAATATATGACAGCCGCGTTGCAGATTCCAGTCTGGTCTGATCATTTACATTAGTTGCAGTGCGGGTCTGGAGACCCTTTTCGGGCGGCCCGCCTCTGGTGTGTGGCATAGCGGGGAGGCAAAACGCAACTTGCATAATACAGGGAGTCTGTGCACCCTATATATCTCAGGCACAGCTTGAAGCTCGGGGGCCCCAACCATCACGCGCCCCTTCTAGTTCTTCCAGCCCCTGCATGCAGTAGGGGCTCATTCACAGAGGTGCACGCAGTTTCCGGTCCGTGAATATGCAGCGTTTTCACGTACGTCCCCTCCGCATCTGGTCTGCTTGTGTAGTTTTTTGTACACATTTCTTGGCGTACGTGAAAAACGTTAATAAATGTAGGCGGGTCCACTGATTTCAATGCGCCATTTCTGTCCTTAATACGGACCAAAATAGGACAGATTTTCTGTTTTTTTCACGCACGTGTAAACGCAGGTCTCAATACCCCAATGCAAATCGATGGGGTTTCAGCACTGCGTAAATCCGCCTGTGTGAATGAGCCCTAAGCGTCCCAATGCCATCTCTACGGGGTTTATTAGTGAAGGCGTGATTTGTGCGTTTTATTCTAGTTCCCGACAGGTGAAATCTAAATTTGGTGAATATTTAGAGGCGCTGAAAAAATTAGTAGATGTGCCAAAAAAGTTCAAAATTTAAATGAAGTTTATGAAAGAGGCGAGCAGGCCACAAAACAGTCAATCGAGGAGGCGTAAGACGCTGAGATGCGCCACAGCTTATGCACGATGCGCCAAAATTCATGTAAATGTGCCAATACACGGAGTGGCTAAGCGTCCGGATTCACCACCATATAAAGGACGTTATTCCACTAAAATAATAAGCAATGCGAGCGCCAAAGTGAAATCGCTTTTCTGACTGCGCTCAAAGATTACCTCGGAGGCTGAAGGACCGCACGATAAAACTGCTCCAAATTCGGCACATATATAGCAAAAAATTGCACCAACCCATTACCCAGTTTAACTTGGCCTAATCTGCGTTTAGCTTTGCGCATATTTTCGGACATTCAGGGTCAGGAATGTGTCGAACCATCCGACAGAGGCCACGCCCACATTCACAGCCGCAGTTTTTTATTCTGTTTGGCACAAATTAGTTGTAAACAGGCCGTAAAAATAGTACGCTGTTATTCTGGCGCAAATTAGGCCACAAACCTGGTGAAAAAAAGCTCGGTAAATAGCCCCCACATCTCCCCCACGGCAAACAAGCCCCAAACTGACTGCAAAACGCTTCATCTAGCAGGCTGGGACTTGTAGTCCTACAACATATACAATGTAACGGCCGACGCACCTGAACGCTCACAGCGGGCGCCGAGACGTTTGGGTTATTCTCTGCGGATGCCTCAGCCGATCCCCTAAAGCCTGCAGCGTGCGCCCGACGCATTATATAAGGACCCAGCCCTTGTATCCACAAGTAATGTGACAAACCACAAAGCCGTTCACACCCAGATATGTCATTTGAGGGAAAGGTGACGGAACCGCCTGCAGGATGCACGCCACGAAACTTCCAGCTTGTGTGCCAGAGGCAGTTAAAGGGGCGCTCTACATCAAGCGTTTCCATTTGCATGCAGTGTGTTATTCTCTGTTATCAGCCATTTTGCATACTGGAAACGCAGACGAATAGCTGCGCCCGTTATCGCCGCTTCTGACACGTTACGCTTCCGTGAGCAGCAGCTCACCGCCGACTTTAGGTGTAATGTCCCTTTAACTTAAAATATTGACTGAAGCCAAGGAGGCGCAGGAAGGAAGCGAAGCGGAAACGTTTGTAGCTTCTGACCTTACGAGACCCAGAATATTACTCCATTAGTTGTGAAGCGTCATGAAGCGGGCACAGGCGTGTTCACTGCTGACATCACGAGGTGGCGAGTCACATGAGACGCTGCATCGTACGGTGATGACCGCCCGGACAGGATCTAGCGAAACAACATGAATTACGCAGCCTATTTCTGCAATTACCCGCACAGTCCTACGCAAAGATGGTGGCACCTGCTGTAACCTCTCACCTACTTACCGCCAACCCAAAAGGTGCGGCGTCCTCTAAAGAGTCATTCCTCAACAAAGAACTTAAGTCAGCTCAGGCGTAGCTCCCCTCCCCCTCCCTGAAGTTCACGGTCCCTCAGTCTGACTCCACAGGTTGTGTGGTGGTCTCCTGCTCTCTGCCGCCGCTTGACATTCCACCTTGTCCACCAGCCCCCACCCTGGGCCTCTCCAAGATTACTAGCTACAAGCCGGTCCTTCTGCAAAGATGCCCCAAGGCGGCGTTCACACGATGCAGTTTGTGAAGCTAAAACCGGAGAAGTCATCGTCGCTCGCTGACCGATACGAACTCAGATGTGTTATCTGCGGCGCATCAACGAGGGGCGCTAATTCAGAGAATAATCATGAAAGGCTGAATGACAAACTCAGCTCTGCTACATCATTGCTATGAAAATACAAGTCTGAGACTCCAGAAAACTTGTAGCAAACTTTCCCAGCGACAATCTGATTGCACCGCGGACTATCACACCCATCCTTCCCCTTCCTCGCCCGCCTTCCTCTCCGCTCACACAAGACATTCCAGATGTGACAGACTTCATCCAGGCTCAGCCAGTGGGTGGGAAAAAGAGAGCCGGGCGACCTTCCCTCCATCCTGTGCCTGGCACACTCAGCGACTGGCACATACATACACTTCTGGCTTAACGCTTTCTTGCCTGGCATCCACATATCAGTCAGATGGATTATGGGCCTGTCACCCTTCGCCGTGCCACATGGGACTGGTGGCAAGAAGGCACCAAGACTTTACCAACGGCTCCAAGACACATAGGCACACTTTCCCAGCCCCCTTAGGTGCCAGCTTTGCCCACCATGGAAGAAGTTACTTACCTGGTGTTGTGAAGTGGGTTTCTGACACTCCCAAGCCTGACAGAGAGCGTGAAAGAGGGAAAGGAGGAAGGAAGGAGAAAGAGAGGGAGATCTGGGTAACCCCACCCCTGTGTGACTCAACTTCACTGCAAACAGCAGAGCTGCTGCTAATTAGGGAGGGCTCAGAACAGGAGACACTGATGGGGCAGGCCCAGCACAACAGGCAGAGCAGGCGGGCACACCCTGCCTCACCCTCCCCAGCTGGAGGAAAGGAGCCCCTGGCCCAAAGCCTGGATGATGCTCAGTCCAGTGGATGGGGGAACTACAAATTCCAGCAGCTTGGCCTTCTAAAACTGCAGCAGAAACGCTGGTTACTGCATAAGTAGCACAAGTTACAATGTATCAATCTACCAGTATTTACAATGTGTCACTCCATGCAGCAAGGAGCCGTATATACAATGTATCGAGAAAGTATCACTGTGGGCTCCAACTAATAATATGTTTACAATGTATCACTCTGACTGGGGGGGGGCGAGTATATACCGGACTGTAGGGCTCCTTCACAGCGGATTACATAATATCTGCCATATGCTGCCATGTTGCCGCTCACACATTTTGCGCAAAACATGGAAGCAATAAAGATCGCTGCATGTTCTGTCTTGGCGTGTATTACGCACTCGTACACGCCAAGATAGTGCATTGCGATCAGCGGGTGACCGTAAATTCACAATGTTATTGCATACTAGCCGCACGACTGTCACATGCGAGCCTTGCGTGAAGCCGGCCTTATGATAATTCCAGGACGCTGTGCAGATGAAAAAGCAGGTTTAAGGCCGTATTCACACAGAACGTCTAAGCTGCAGAAACTACGTTTCTACAGATGGGCGGAGTTAACAAGCTCTGCAGAGTTGGCTGCGTTTTATGCTGCGGATTTTATATATGTACTTGTGTTTTTATGTGTGATTCTGCAAGCAGAAATTGCGCAGAATTTACTGCCTGTGTGAAGACAGCATGATGGTGCGTTTACACTGGTGAGCGCAATTGTTTATGAGAGTGGGAAGCGTTTTGCAAGAAAAAAACGCATCACATTGTGATACATTCGATATTCACGTGAGTAAAAAATAGTAAAAAAATAAAACACATAAAAATTGCATCTACATGCGACCGTGATGAGATTTTATGCAGGTTTTTTGTAGGATCACCTATGATCAGAGCCGGCTGCAATGTTTCTATCTTCCAGGATCGCTGTGAGATAAATATCACACATGTAAAAAAAATACACCCATTGGAAATAAGGGATTCTTTTTTTGTGTGTGTCTTTTGTCGCTGCTGAGGGTGCAAAGATTTCGGAGGTGAGAGAGAGTGCAATATCTTCTGAAATCAGCTGCAGAAGGGCAGCTAACTTCAAGTGAAAATCCACACCGATGCATCCTGCGAGTACAATCCAATTTTTGATGTGCAGCCAAAGACTTGATTTGGCAATTTTCATATGAAAAACGCATAAAAATAAGACATGCAGCAATATGTTTTTATTGGAAAGTTTGTGCAATAAAAACCGTAACTGTGAATATCGCCATATGTAATAATCTGCTTTACTTCCAATCCTTGGTGTGAATAAACCCTGAGGCCAGCGCGCGGTTTGCTGTGGATGCGAGGTGTTTTTGTTTTAAAACTGCCTTGCATCACTTTGGTGAAAACGCGAACCTCCGTCGCGGCTGACATTGTTTTCAATGGGGAAGCCTTGCATTGCGCCGTGCACACCCAGCACGCAGTGTGATGCTGCTGCCGGGCCCATTTTCGCTGGCCCCAGTCTCACAATGCACAAATTTTGCGTGGTTTCTCACCCGTGTGAGGCTGGCCTAAGGTTGCTATTATATGGGGAGTCGGCCTGAAACGTGTAACTGTTTCCTAGTATGGTTTTTAATCGTGTTTTAATAAAGGCCCGTTCGCACTTTCGATGGCCGCAGATGAGCATTTCCATTAGAGGAGCAGAGAAACGGAAAAGAAAACAGAATGAAACATTTCTGTTTTGTTCTTTATTGATTTCAATAGGTTTTCATTACGTTTAATTCTGTTCTGTTAATTTTCACTTTACACAAAGAACAAATGGCGCCGCTGACCGTGATATTTATGCCATTTAAAAAACGGAAAACCCGGTGAAATCACTGAGGAACAACACGGAAATGTTTAATTCTGTTCATATTTCCGATTCCCTGATTCTCAAACTGATTGTTGCTGAAATCATTGAAACGCTGACCTGTGGCTACTTACACACGGCTGAGCGCGATATTAGGCCGTCAAACGCGGCTGACATCAGGCTCGTGCACGTGCGATTTTCTGTCAGAAACGCCTCCCATCACTTCTGTGAGGTTGCGATCCTCCGGCGCGGCTTAAATTTACGCCATCCTGTCTGGTTTTAAAACAGGACATAAAGGACGTTGTAAAAGGCTGTAAGATGCAGAAGATCGGTGAATACGTACATCCATCACTTTCATACTCTGATACACTTTCTGTAATTTTGCGCTATTGTGGCCGACTGGTGGAGGGTACAGCAGATTATCTCCCAGGATGTACCTCTAAGGCGATACTTCTAGGTGGGGACTCTGGATACATAGTATCGCCCCCGCACTGACGAGCCGGACCTGTTTTACATAAGTGGATCGTATCACTAGTTTTGTGTAACACGATTGTTTCTTGCCACTTATTGTAGTAAACATCTCACAGCGTTTTATAAACTGCTACTAAGTAAACTTGTGGAGGCTTGTAGAGCCGTCGCGCCTGTTTGGGCACAAGGTTTAGGCATAATGAACCGATACATATGTTGCTATGTGGTGACTGTTTCTACATCCGTATATGCGATGATCCACTGAACATGATACAATGTATCCAGGAGGCCTCTTTACTAGAAGCGTATAACTAACTATTGGGTCCCTAGATGCTCCTCAGCGGTAAAGAGGCAGTGAGCGAAATGCGACGAGGGAGACGGCGCTGCGTGAAGATACTAAACGCGATGCTCTCTTTACAAATCGTTGTTCTCTGGGGGCCGACAGCCGCATTAATAAGAAGGTCTCTGGAGCGCTAACTAGGAGGATCTGTCATTAATGTTCTAACTGCACCAGTTGTCTATTAACCCATCTGTAGCTGGTGACCTGCAGAGCTGTAATAATAATGGTAGCATGTGGGGGAAGATGCAGAATTATTAAGACCTGGACACGGGGCTGAGCAGTCTGTATGGAGTCTTTACGGTGGGATTGCCACATGGCAAGAGATACAGATAGATTCCAAGAAGCAATAACCCCACAATATGGCATCCAATGAAAGTGGCCGTGATTTGTATGAAGTTGGAGATGTAGAGGCAAGTAGGGAGCTATGGGCAGGGGTGTAACTAGGGTGCCATCACAGGGGGGCCCTAGAGCCTGAGAGGTCCATAAGATACACTACGTTTCCCAATCAGGTGTTGGGCTGCCTTAATGACTGTAGTAATCCTTCTAGGCCACTTTCCTCCATTCCTCTAGGAGAGCATCAAATACTGATGCCAGGGATGATGGGCATGTTTGGTGTGCACGAATTCAGCATTCTAGTTTACACTATTGGTGTTGATGGTGGACTTCATTATAACTAATGGCCCCAGTCCTTCCCAGCAGAAACAGCCCACCATAATAAAATTTCCTCTAAAAGTCATTGTTGGGGCAACCACCACATCCAACTGCAGCCATTTGATCAGAAGATGGTGAACTGTGATTCAGCCGTCCACAACACTTGCTTCCTCTGACTTACAGTCCGTCGCTTCAAGCCCCATTGCAGGCGCGCTCTGCATTCACTGCTGTGATATTGTTTGCAGCTACTCGTCCATGGTAACCCTTCGTATGCCATTTCCTATGGATGGTTCTGGTACTAATGGATATCCCAATGTCCTGTGAGACCCCCTGAGCGAGGGCAGATCATGTGTGCGATGCTTTCACAGCTGGTACAAGGCTTAACTGTCCACATTCTGTCAGTTTACGAGGTCTCCCTGAAGGTGGCGGCACCGCACACACTAGATGGTCTCCATCTCCCAATAACATGACCATCAGTGGACTCAAGAAGGTCCAGAAACTGTGACTGATTGGTTGGTGACATCCCACCACCAGACCCCATTGTCAGCTCTACACATAGTGACATTCCCTCCCCCAAAACCCATTGTCAGCTCTACATCTGGTGACATCGCCCCACCAGACCATGCTGTCAGCTCTACATCTGGTGACATCCCCCCCCCCCCGGACGCCGTTGTCAGCTCTACACCTGGTGACATCCCACCACCAGACCCCACTGTAAGCTCTACACTTGGTGACATCCCCCCACCAGACCCCGTTGTCGGCTCTACACCTGGTGACATCCCCCCCCCGGACGCCGTTGTCAGCTCTACACCTGGTAACATCCCACCACCAGACCCCGTTGTCGGCTCTACACCTGGTGACATCCCCCCACCAGACCCCGTTGTCAGCTCTACACCTGGTGACATCCCCCCACCAGACCCCGTTGTCAGCTCTACACCTGGTGACATCCCCCCACCAGACCCCGTTGTCAGCTCTACACCTGGTAACATCCCACCACCAGACCCCGTTGTCAGCTCCATACCTGGTGACATCCCCCCACCAGACCCCGTTGTCGGCTCTACACCTGGTGACATCCCCCCCCCCCCCCCCCCGGACACCGTTGTCAGCTCTACACCTGGTAACATCCCACCACCAGACCCCGTTGTCGGCTCTACACCTGGTGACATCCCCCCACCAGACCCCGTTGTCAGCTCTACACCTGGTGACATCCCCCCACCAGACCCCGTTGTCAGCTCTACACCTGGTAACATCCCACCACCAGACCCCGTTGTCAGCTCTATACCTGGTGACATCCCCCCACCAGACCCCGTTGTCGGCTCTACACCTGGTGACATCCCACCACCAGACCCCGTTGTCGGCTCTACACCTGGTGACATCCCTTCCACCAGACCCCGTTGTCGGCTCTACACATGGTGACATCCCCTCACCAGACCCCGTTGTCGGCTCTACACCTGGTGACATCCCACCACCAGACCCCGTTGTCGGCTCTACACCTGGTGACATCCCCCCACCAGACCCCGTTGTCGGCTCTACACATGGTGACATCCCCCCCCCCCACCAGATCCCGTTGTCAGCTCTACACCTGGTGACATCATCCCCCACCAGACCCCATTGTCGGCTCTACAACTGGTGACATCCCCCCCCACCAGACCCCATTGTTGGCTCTACACCTGGGGACATCTGATAGTTTCTGTACTGGGGTCTCCCGTGTGATCCTCTCCTTTATATCTAATGCTCACACATCACCTGACCGCACCGGACTGTTGGGGGGGATTTCCTGCAGACTTTGGTGTAGATTTTAACTTCCCCGTTGACGTCTACACATATTTTCTACACCAAATCCGCTGGTAAAATTGACATGCAGTGTGTATGTTTCCACAGCGTGTGGACAAGACCTTCTGGTGGTCTCACACATGCAGCTATTTTGAAAAACAGTGTTTCTTTTTACATTTTTTTTTTTGTTTGGTCAGATTATTTGTGAAAAACATTTGGAATTTCTGGTGTTTTTTACAAGAGAAAAAAGGCAACTTTCTTGCCAGCGAGTTCATTTTTTGGACCTTACGAAGTATTTTTTTATGTAAGAGCTAGGCTGGTTTTCACGCAGCATTACTTTCCACGTTTTTATTGTAATTTTGCAGCATTATCGATGGGCTTTTTATGCAAAAACATATTTTATTTTACTGCTAATTGACGTGTTTTTGTGATGCAGTTTTCGGCTTGGTTGACGCAGATCGTTTCAATGTGTCCCATATTTGGGTGGAGATTACTTTACTACCTGCTGTTGGCGCTCCTGGCTTCCGGTTCCAAGCAGCCTGTAGTGGCCTTACCTGACCAGCAGCGCCGCACCTGACCAGGCCACCAGCGAGCACTGACAGCGGGAAGCCTTCAAAGGAGGTGAGGGGGAGCGACACATAGTATGAAACCAGCTTTTAACTGTTTATTGGATGCAGAAATGCTGCAAAATTGGCAGTGAAAATTTCTGCTGCGGACATTCCGCAGCTTTGCCGCCACGTGTAAATATACCCTGCCAGCTTGAGGCACTCTGCCATGTGCAGAGTGGCCTTACTAGGAAGGGTGACCTCCACAGTGGCCCCAGCAGTAATAGTGTCCCCTATATCGGCCTCAGTAGTAATGATGACCCCCTCAGTGGCACCGGTATTAATAGTGACCCCCCCACAGTGGCCCCAGTAGTAATAGTGACCCCCAACAGTGGCCCCAGTAGTAATAGTGACACCCCCACAGTGGCCCCAGTAGTAATAGTGACACCCCCCCAATAGTGACCCCAACAGTGGCCCCAGTAGTAATAGTGACCCCCACAGTGGCCCCAGCAGTAATAGTGCCCCCCCCCCCACAGTGGCCCCAGTAGTAATAGTGACCCCCCCCACAGTGGCCCCAGTAGTAATAGCAACCCCCCACAGTGGCCCCAGTAGTAATAGTGACCCCCCCCCCCCCACAGTGGCCCCGGTAGTAATAGTGACCCCCCCACCACAGTGGCCCTGGTAGTAATAGTGACCCCCCCACCACAGTGGCCCCGGTAGTAATAGTGACCCTCCCACCACAGTGGCCCCGGTAGTAATAGTGACCCTCCCCCCCACAGTGGCCCCAGTAGTGATAGTGACCCCCCCCCCACAGTGGCCCCCAGTAGTAATAGTGACCCCCCCACAGTTGCCCCAGTAGTAATAGTGACACCCCCACAGTGGCCCCAGTAGTAATAGTGCCCCCCCCCCCCACAGTGGCCCCAGTAGTAATAGTGACCCCCCCACAGTGGCTCCAGTAGTAATAGTGACCCCACCACCACCACAGTGGCCCCAGTAGTAATAGTGACCCCCCCCCCCCACAGTGGCCCCAGTAGTAATTGTAATTGTGACCCCCCCCCAGTAGTCTTAGTAGTAAATGTGATTTCCCCCCACAGTAGTCTTAGTAGTAAATGTGATTTCCACAGTAGCCCCAGTAGGAAATGTGACCCCCACAGTGGCCCCAGTAGTAATAGTGACCCCCACAGTAGCCTCAGTAGTAATACTATTACTACTGGAACTTATATAGGGAGCACTATTGCTGATAGTGTCACCTATATCAACCCTAGTAGTAACAGTGACCCCCACCGTAGCTCCAGTAGTAATGGAACCCCCCCATGAAACCCATATACTTATCCCCTCCTGGTCTTCAGAGAACCGCTGCTCCTCTTCTCACACACTTCTGATCGGAACAGTGCCTCCTCCCCTGACCTCTTCTTCAATGGAGCTTAGAAGAAGAGCTCAGGGGTGCCACAAAGTGATTACCAGCTGGGGAACTGCAGCACCCCGGTGGTAATCACCTTTTTGGTGACCAGATGTCCCGAAAGCGGGACAAATAGCTGTCCTGCCATGGTCCCGGTGGAAAACGGGACACAGGGTCCCAAAGTGGGACTGTCCTGCTGGTCACCTTAGGCCCTGGGAACTGGCAGATTTGTCCAGTTATCAGAGAGGAGTTTTATGGCAGTATGGCCATAGAGGAGGCATCTGGAAATAGAACTCCCCGGGACCAGTTGCTTTAATTAGACCTGAACTTGTTTTCTTCCATTAGTTCCTCAGCCAGCATGATGGACATAGTAATGATAAAAGACATTCATCTTTGTACTATTCAGTTCAGACATATCCAATTACTGAGGGTGATTTCTATACTCCCATTCACACATTTCATCAATAATTGCACCACAGAGTGACTAAATAGTTTATGTCTCAATCTCCTCTGGCTCTCCTCTTACATTATCTGCTTCCTCTAAGCATCCTCCAATCTGTGACTTATGTAACTACAACTCCCAGCTTCTTAGAACCGTAGAGTTAGAAGGGACCTCCGGGGTCATCGGGTCCAACCCCCTGCTCAGTGCAGGATCGCCAAATCATCCCAGACGGATGTCTGTCCAGCCTCTGAAGACTTCCATTGAAGGAGAACTCCCCACCTCCAGTGCTAACATGTTCCACTCAGTGATCCCCCTCGCTGTCTAATATCTAATCTGTGTCTCCTCCCTTTCATTTTCATCCCATTGCTTCTAGTCTTTCCTTGTGCAGATGAGAATAGGGCTGATCCCTCTGCACTGTGACGGCCCTTCAGATATTTGTAGAGAGGTATTAAGTTTCTTCTCAGCCTTTGTTTTTGCAAACTAAAAATCAATTCTTCCCATTCTGTATGTGCTTTTTTATTCTTTTTTTATCCTTTCTCTCCTTTCTCTCTTTGTGTCATCGCCATATCTTTGTCAATATAGAACTCAGACTCACAGGCCTGTAGCTTCCTGGTTCCACAACATTTGCTCTTTTCCAATTTTCTGGGACTTTCCCTGTTCTCCAGGAATTTTCAAATATTACAGCGAGTGGTTCAGCAATTACCTCCGCTGCTTCCTTTAGCATCCTGGGATGTAATTCATCTGGACCTGAAGACTTAAAAGGGTTGTCCCGCGCCGAAACGGTTTGTTTTTTTTTTCAATAGCCCCCCCCCGTTCGGCGCGAGACAAACCCGATGCAGGGGTTTAAAAAAAACAACCGGATAGTACTTACCCGAATCCCCGCGTTCCGGTGACTTCTTACTTACCTTGCGAAGATGGCCGCCGGATCTTCACCCACGGTGGACCGCAGGTCTTCTCCCATGGTGCACCGTGGGCTCTGTGCGTTCCATTGCCGATTCCAGCCTCCTGATTGGCTGGAATCGGCACACATGACGGGGCGGAGCTACGAGGAGCAGCTCTCCGGCACGAGCGGCCCCATTCAGAAGGGAGAAGACCGGACTGCGCAAGCGCGTCTAATCGGGCGATTAGACGCTGAAATTAGACGGCTCCATGGAGACGAGGACGCTAGCAACGGAACAGGTAAGTGAATAACTTCTGTATGGCTCATAATTAATGCACGATGTACATTACAAAGTGCATTTATATGGCCATACAGAAGTGTATAACCCCACTTGCTTTCGCGGGACAACCCCTTTAAGTTAGCTAAGTGTTCCCTCACCATCTCTCTGCTTATAGATAGCCTGCAGTCTTTTATTCCCCCAATAGCACAGGGAAGATCAGTTGACGTTCCATCTACTTTCTGAGAGAAAACAGATACAAAATGGGAATTTTAAGATTCGACCTTCTCAATATCATTTATAACCAATTCACCATTTTCATCCTTTAAACATTCTATAGCATCCTTTGGAGATTATGCTTTCCTAACATACAATCCAACACCACCTCCTCTTTTATTAGATCTGTTTTGTTTTTTTTTATAAATATGTTATATCCTTCAAGCCTTGTATTCCAATCATGTGTATCATCCATCAAGTTTCCGTGATGCCTATGGCATCATATTTCTCCTGTGTTCGGAGCTCCAATTCTCCTTGTTTGTTTCCCTGCTTTGTGCATTTGTGTAGAAACATGTTAGTTTGTGATCGGGGTCTCTTGCTCCTCTACTTTCCTTATAAGTTTTTGTCTTTGCTCTTTCTTTCCACTTCTAATAGCAAGGTTCTCAAATGTATTCATTAGCTGTATATTGTTGCCTGGACTTTCACTTCCCTTCCCATATTGTTTTAGTTTAAAGCTCCTCTGATGAGTGAAGCAAGGCTCCCACCAAATATAAGCTTACCTGTCTTCTTTGTAAGGTGCAACCCATCTCTAACAGGGAGACGTTATAGGTAATTCCCTTCATGGTCTAGAAATCCAAATCCTTGCTGACGGCACCATTGACGTAGCCAGTTGTTCACCTCTAGAATCCTGTTCCATCTTCTTATTCCATGGCCATCCAGTAGAAGGATTGATGAGAAGACCACCTGAGCTCCTAGTTCCTTCACCTTCCTGCTGAGGTCTTCAAAGTCTCTGCAGATAGTTGCAAGGTTTTTTTTTAGCAGTGTCATTTGTCCCTACGTGTATTAGTAGGAATGGGTCCCACTCACAGCGACTCTTCAGTCTTCCCAAAATGCATCGGGAATAAGCAAATTATCTTCCTGGAGCTCCAATCATCTAACAGCCTGCCGGCTGGGAGGGATAGGAAAGGAACCGCACAAGAGGTCTAACAAAAAGTGCTCCAGAGGAGTTATTTTGGGGGGGATTGCAGGTATAACTTAAACAGACATATCAAGAGAGGTGACAGCTCATGTTTCAGGGGTAGATGTGGATTGTATTGGGCACCTATTTCAGAAATATGTGTGGGCTCTTTTGCTCCGCAGCACCGTATAGAGCACCTCATGACTGTGAAGCAATAGATGACTTTAGTTTTGTCATGACTACATCTTCAGCTGATGCCTCTAAGGGTGGTCATACACATCAGATATAGATCAGCTGATCATCTAATGCGCACGGCGCCTCCTGACTCTTCCATTATAGCAGATATTAGGGGAGATAATGATCGAGTAGCTGCTTCTGGGAGATAAGCTATTTAGAGGTGTCTGACTGCAGCTTTCGTCCCTCAGTACACATAAGACATGAATGGCCACTGACTTGGCCATATGTGAACAATACAGTCATCCAGGGCACCACACAACAGCTTGTAGGGGGCACCATGAGGATGTAGGTTGGAGGCGATCAGCCCCCACTTAGGTTCACTCAGCCAGGATCATCTTCATCAGTGTGGCAATGTCTTATAGAACTACATGACTCTCCTTCTTCCTGGCTCTGTCTCCTCCTCTCTGATGCTCTAACAGCACACTGGCGCTCCAACACTATTACTTTATTCAGCTGCTTCATTTATGATATGAACTTGGTTCTGGTGCTGTAATTATGTACTGAAGTTTGTTCTGTTACTGTATATTTGTTGTTAGCTTGGTTTTGGTGCTGTATTTGTGTTATTAGCTTGGTTCTGGTGTAATATTTGTGTTATGAGGTTGGTTCTGGTGCTGTATTTATGTGCAAAAAGACCCTGATGTACGTTTCAGCGTCTCGTACTTTGTCTGAGGGTAATGGAAAATGAGCACAGATCAACATTTAAACTCTAAACAATCAATGAAACTTGACGATGCCAAGCAAAAATAATATTATTTACCTACAATGGGCTTTTCCATGGTGTTTAAATATGGCTGCTTCACTTAAGGGTCAGAGTCACATGACAGTCATGTGACCTGACTACCATTCTACATGGGCTATAAATATGGAGGCTTTACTTCCGGCTCCGTGTCATGTGAAATTTGAAAATGACGTTTTTAAAACCAATTCACTACCATATATACTCGAGTATAAGCCGAGTTTTTCAGCACTTTTTTTATGCTGAAAAAGCCCCCCATGGCTTATACTCGAGTGAGGTAAAAAAAAACAAAAAAAAAACCCTGCAATACTCCCCTTCCAGCCGGCGTCTGTGTCCCCGGCGGAGCTGCTTGAGAATTCTCCCCGCTGCCGTCAGCGCTGTGTAAGTAAGTGCTGTGATTGGATCGAGTGCCAGCCAATCACAGCCGGTGCTCGATCATTCACAGCCATTCAGTGAATTACATCACTAAATGGCTGTGATTGGCTGGCGCTCGATTCAATCACAGCGCTTACTTACACAGCACTGATGGGTGATGGGTGATGACAGCGGGGAGAATTCTCAAGCAGCTTGCTGCACCGCCAGAGAGACCATCGTGGCGGGGACACAGACACTGGCTGGGAGGGGACTATTGTGTTTTTTTTTACCTAGTATATACTGGAGTATAGCTAGGCTTATACTCGAGTCTATAAGTTTTCCCAGTTTTTTTGTGGTAAAACTTATTGACTCGGCTTATACTCGGGTCGGCTAATACTCGAGTATATACGGTACTCTCAGTTTACGTCCAATTCTTCTGCGGATCTGTGTTCTACAACCATGAATACATCAAAAATATCCAGTCTGCATTTCTATCCTCTACAAACAGCAACTTTAGTTTTGGACTCTTCAAACTCAAGTGGAAAAAGAATTTACCAACTTCTATTCCAGAAGTAACAAGAGAGCAGACTAGAAGATATGGCTCTCAGTCCTTGTTGAGTAGTCCGCCTCCACTTGGCTCTCAGTCCTTGTTGAGTAGTCCGCCTCCACTTGGCTCTCAGTCCTTGTTGAGTAGTTCACCCGCCCGGGAGATAAGGGAAGTTCTATTGTGATACCCTGATATTGTTATCTGACGCCTCCACTTACCGCTCTCCTCATATTCATCCAACAGAAACATTCAATATTGCTTCATCCAAATTTCTGCAGGAAGGCTTTACCTCTGGGATTATAGACCAAAAACCACATGACTATCTGTTGGTAGGCTCTCCAGTCCGCCTGATGTTCCATACATTACCCAAAATTCCTAAAAACCTCTTTCCTCCCTTACGCCTAATTCTAGCTAGTAATGCCTCATTGATCGATCGCCTCAGTATACGGCTTCATAATCTCCTACAACCATTGGAACCAGAATTGCAGATACCGAGGCCCATCTCCCAGGTTGTAGATACATTAGAACGGTCCGCTCACTATTCTCGGATTACCAGAGATGTTTCCCACCCATGAATGCCCTCACACATCATCTGCATGCCAATATTCGGATGATCTGGAAGAGCAGACGTCACATGTTACATCTTTTTTACTTTCTGACAATTTTTTATGTTTGATGATAAACTTCTCCTCCAGGTTTGTGGTCGCCCCACGGGCTCTTCATCCCCGCCCCTCGCTAATCTAAACTTCTCCTCCAGGTTTGTGGTCGCCCCACGGGCTCTTCATCCCCGCCCCTCCCTAATCTAAACTTCTCCTCCAGGTTTGTGGTTGCCCCACGGGCTCTTCATCCCCGCCCCTCGCTAATCTTTATATGTCTCTATGGGAGAAGTCTTGTCTTCACGCCTCCCATAACCCGTTGGTCCAGGAGATATCTAGACTCCTCCTCCTTGCCTAACAGGATTTCCCCAGTTTGGTTTCTGATTTTGCTTTGGTCTTTCCCTTTTCAGTAACCTTCTGCCTCTCTTGTCTTGACGTCTTCCATATTGGAGATCCTTTATCAAAGAACATTAATAGTAAATTGTATAGGAAGCCTCTCCGGGCGACTCCTCGTTACAAGCAGCGCTGCCGCCCCTCATTGGGTTAAAGCTCTCCCAGTAGGCTTGTTCATTGGGAGAAGATTATAATCAAGAGCGTCGTGTTATTCCAGACACGTTGTGCCATTGGCGTTACCATAGCGGGATGATAAATAGGGCCAATAATGTAGCAGCATCAAAAATCAGATATGACTGTTTGGCATAATCCAATTGACACGTTCAGACAACGCCGGTCACACCCGATGCTGCAGCTAATTCTCCTTTAGTTTTTTTCTACTAGTTTTTGTGTGGATTTTTTTTTTTGACATCAAACAAATCATCCTAAAAAATTCTCCCTATTGTAATGCAGGATGATCCCCGCGCCCAAATCACATTTGTTGCCAAGAAACCACATGAGCGCTTCGGCTTATAGAACAATACTACTTTGACATCTCCATATTTGTCATGACTACGGCCCAATGTCCACCTGCGGGTTTGATCTGCGGAATGTGCGGGGTGCCACCCATAGTGAAACATGGGCATCCAAATAAAGCATGCGGATTTCTTTTGCGGACCTTTCGGTCTGGACAACAGATCGCAGCATGCTCCATTTCACAGACGGTTTCCTGAAGTCAATAGAAGCCGTCCGATCTACAACTGAATTGCGGACAGGCCGCGGATTCTGCGGGAAAGCAGGAGTTTAAAAATACCACCCCACTGCGCATGTGCGGCGATGCACCCGCAGTGAAGAAGATGGAAGACCCGGACGGGTAAGCAGAAGACCCAAAGTGTCCTCGGCCACAGGCAGGGTCGGATTCTACCGCGGGGTCTCGCATGCAGAATCCGATGCTCCCGTGGGTATGGGGCCTAAAGGTTGTTTCCGATGGGCCCAACCAAGAAGCGCTCTTCATTATACAAACCAAAACACGTTCTTCCTCTCCGCCTCCCAGACTTTTTATATAACTTCATTCACTGATGTTACTAAACGTTGTATCTGTTGGCAGCGATCTGGCGGATGGGCATCACATAAACTACAACCCCGTATTGCTGAGCACATATCTGGCTCCGATCCCTCTTTGGGTATATTGAGACGTTCTGCGTCCGCAGCATCCACCGAGGGGATATGTCCTCATTTAAAGTCACTGGCACTGAAAGGGTGTTCCGCCCCACAAGAGGAGGAGATTGGGTTAACAAAACTTATTTCAAGAGAGTCTTATTGGATTATGCCATTAAAAACTAGATTTTCCCGTGGTCTTCAGTCCTTATGAATGTTTTTGTGTTGTTTTTCATGTGTTCCATTCCCTCATTACTTATTCATTAGTGGGCGTGGTCACGCTTTCGTTATGTCATCTCCTTTTACCTTTAAATGACTTGCGTCTTGTGCGGGCTATATGCTATGACTAAGGCCTGTCCGTCCTGTTCTTACATGTCAGCGATTTTATCTTTCTATGAATATACTGTAATAAAGATACGTTTTTGGCTGAGAGGTGCCGGAGCGATATTCAACATTTTTTTCCACATTGCATTCCTAAAAAACTGGCTTGACGCTGTTCTCCGTGCGCTCCCCTTATTGGAGGTTGGCTATTTGGCCTAACGCTGCGGATCAGGATTTTCGGTAAGCTATATTGTACCTTTTTGCTGTATTTATGTACTGTGCTTGGTTCTGGAGCTGTCGTTCTGATAGGAGCTTGGTTCTGGGGCTGTATTGACGAACTGAGGTAGGTTTTAGTGATGTATTTATATTATGAGCTTGGTTCTGGTACCGTATTTATCCACTGTGCTGTTCTGGTGTGGGTATGCTGTTATCCGTCCAAGCAGAATACAGGCAGGCTGCCTATCAGTGTGATATATATATAATATATATTTATTTTTTTTTTATATCGGAGGTGTCCCAAAAAAAATTGGACAGGATGCCAACTAAACTAAAGCGGTACTGGACAGATGCATGCTTGGTTGAACTGAGCAAGCATGCAGCCATGTGTAGGGGGGATTGGGAGAGATAGTTGCCTGCCAGAAGCTTTCTCATGTATAGGCAGTGTCAGGCACGCCTGCTACAGCAGATAGGATGTGAACCTGCATAGTGCTTCTGTATGGGGAAACCTAATGGGATGCACCCCAGTGATGGCCCTGAAGACAGAGAGTCCTTTTGCAGCTGGCCATAGATTGGGAAAACGGAAGACACAAAGACAATATGTTCCGGGAAATCCTATCCCCTCCTCGTGTTTCTTCTGCGGTTCCTCACTGGTTTCCGCTGCTCACGGGGAGAGGAAGTTTTTCGTTTTGTGCAGCTTAGTCCTCCAAAAAGGGGACACATTCCTCAGCTAAGCAGTGACAAACCCCGAGCGCCATGACACAAATGCCTCTGTCTCCCTACAAGTGGGCTGCTGCTGCACCCTCCAAGTGTGTGAAAGGTCTGCAGCAAGTACATTCCTGGTATCCTAGGGAATGGGGCAGAGAGCCAAGCCCGGGATTAAGGTGTGTAAGGGGGGAAAGGTATGTGATGATGGGTGGGCGGGCGGACTGTCTGCTGTGTGGGCCGCTCTTGCAGCGAGTATGGACCAGGGTGGGAATGCATCGGCATGCCAGTGCGGGGAGAGGACATCTGAGGACTCTACAGTCACAGCCATTGTTCTCAGGACAATGAAATGTAACACTGCCCCATTATATAGATCTAATGTCATATTCCACGACCTGAGGAACAGTAAGCAGCCTGTCTGCCTACTGCCAGCACTAACCCCAACACACATACCCGCGGACGGTCACATACCATACATCCCTTGCTGGTACAGCCATGAGCGGGGGCATCGTGCCAGGCTGGATGTAACTAGGGATGCTACATAATTGCTGACATCCAGGACTGCACTGGGGTATGTAGAAAGTGACCGGATCCGGCGGGTGTGAAGTTACCAAACATAAAAATGACACATGATGTTGCGACCCACATGGGGGTCTGTATCGGCCAGACCGACACTTGGTCTATATACTGTAGTGATAGTCAGGAGTCCCCCGCTATCTGTAGGGTGTGTAAAGGGAAATGTTATATAAGGCTAGGGCTACACGGCGACTTTGGTCGTGTGACATGAAGTCTCATAAAAGTCATGCAACCCAAAAATGTCTGCGACTTGCTGCTGTTTTGGAACTGCGATTTGTAAATGGAAGAGCGGAGCAGCAGCGAGAGGCGGCCGGGGAGCACTGCGCAGCGTGAGGCGAGTGTGGAGGGGTTTTTTAAACCCTTGTGACCCTCATTGCCACCAATGTTTGGGGTGCTAAGAAAACCCCTTTAGGAACAGTTTCCCAACTCTGCGAAATTGACGACCCATCCACAGGATAGTTTAACAACAGCTGATCAGCAAGAGCGCCGGCTGGGAACGATCAACTGTACGTTGAGCCAACTGTTACCCTGCATGGGGCAGGAAGCAGATAGCTCCATACATTATGCAGTGGCCCAGCACAGTATTGCAGGCACAGCTCTAGTCACACACCGGGCCACGGCACTATGTATGGGGCTATCTGCTTCCTCCTCCGTACAGGGTGACAGCTGATTGGTTCTGGTGGTGGACCTCCTGCTGATCAGCTATTGATGAGCAGGTCATCTGTTTTGCATGGCTGCAAAACCCCTTTAAGGCTATCTTCACATGGGGCGAGTGCATAACGGCTGTGGGGCTTGGCCTGATATCGTGCTCACCAACATGCGATTTTCCCGCGGATGTGTTAAACCGCCTCGTATCACTTCGGGAAAGTAGCGATGCTCCGCTGTGGCTTTTAACTGTGACAGAGGTTTGTGAAGTGTTTCCCATTGTTTTCAATGGGCAACCTTGCAGCGCGCTCACCTGCTCCTCGTACGCCATGTGATGCTTTGATGGCCCCATTGAAAACAATAAGTGATGCGATGCGAGGGAACGCCCAAAGTTAGGGCATGCGCCCATGGGAACGACCCCATTCAAAAGAATGCCTTTCATATTCGCACGAGACTTGTACATCTTGCAATGCACAAATCTCATGGGATTTTCTCGGCCTCGGCGTTCCTCCAATATGGATAGCGCCCTACTGCTGCCTTACTGTATAGGAAGTGTTGGATCCAACGGAAGCCCCGAGACAAGCGTCTGGTGTGCAGTTTACAGAACGTTCTGGACAGAACGGACATGTAGTGTATTTGTATCTCCCAGCGTTCCTCTAACCGGGCCTCCACCATGTTTATCTTCTATCACATCCTGCTTTGGGGTCCGCTGCCGGATAACATAGCCCCCTCCTCAGGACAGCCGTGATCCGGCCCCGTGGGACGCAGCGTTCCTCTCGTCCGCGCAGTCAGCCGACTCCCTGGATGCGAGTATTTCCATCCTCAGTATTCATAGCTCTGGATGCCACTAATCGTGCGGGAACGATCTGGGTGACCTCATGGACTTCTTATATTTATATAGTCCTGCTCCATGCCAACATCTGGAATGTGCCCAAACTTCCACTAGTCTGCAGAAGACGCCGAGGGTTATTTTCCTGGCGCTTGTAATAAAGATGTGAGAAGTCTTGAATCTACACAAAGTGCTTCTCAGTGCGAGGTTTAGGGATTAGAAAGTACTGCAAACACCGGGGCCAAAACCGATGCTGCGCCCGTCCTGAGGGCGCTGGGGGGATTGGCCAGGAACTCTTGTTTCTTGCTCCGCCCGTGCCCTAAAGATCACACGGGGGCTTTGTTTTGCCCAATGTCCCTTTAAGGACGTGTTCACATGAGGATGCGTATTTTCCCCAGTAGCAGCAAAGTATATTTGGGATTTGCAAAAACTGCGTTCACCCGCGACCCGTAATCAGTCGCAGTGCGGATCTGTTTATGCTGCGGACTTGTTCCCGATTTTCTCCATTGCGTGTTAATGGCGGGTTCCGTGTATCCGCAGTACAATTTGCACATAGGAACAGATAATAAAATAAACTATAAAATAATAATAAAACCCTAAACAAACCCTTTTACCCCCCATTCTCCGCACTTTCCTGCCAGCCTCAGGATTCTAGCCATGATGTGTCGTGTTGGCATGTGACCGCCACAGCCAATCACAGGCTTTATGAGTCAAGGTATCAACGCAGCAAACGGGCAGGAGAGCGTGGAGAAGGTGAGTAAATGTGTGTTTTCCCTTAAATTGAGGCCTCGCGGACGCAGGCGAATGTCGCTACCTCCATCCGTATGTTTCACGCACGTAATACCCATTGAGTTCTATCAGATCTGCGTTGGTTTTCAGGCTATGGGGATTTAAAGAGACGCCATCGTCATCACTTTGCAGCACTATGCGAGGGCAGCACAAGGCAGTGACTTCAGTGATACGGCTGCTGGGTGGATCTGTGCAGGAGTTTTTGAGAAACTTGCATTTAATCCCTTGTGGCACATAAACTGAAGACTACTTAAAGTAGTCCTAGATATTCATGAGCCGCAGGCTAGCTCCACCCCCACCACCTCCAGCCACTGATTGACTGCTGCCTGCCTATTACTGTGCATAGGGAGAGAGCTGCCAATGATTGGCTGGAGGGCGGGGTGGGTGTGGCTAGCCTGAAGCTCATGAATATGCAGGACTACTTCTGTATCTGGCTGCTACTAATAAAATGCAAGTTTCTCCCAAACTCCTGCACAGATCCTCACAGCAGACATATCAGTGTAACAGGCACTACCTTATGGAATGGTCAGCGAGGGGGGCAAACAGAGGGTGACAGTCTCTATAACATACACAGCAAATACATACATATTTGCTGTGTACTGTTTTTTACATGTATGATAAATACACGCGTAATACACGGGATCCCTATGCTGATGTAAGAGCCCTGTAGAGAGTCTTTTCCGCAGCAACTGTGCCCCATGTGAATTTGCCTTTAGGCTCCCGAAAATTAAAGGGGTCTTCTAGTAATATAAAGTTATCACCTGGCTATCTGATCAGTGGGGGCCGACCGCCAAGACCCACCCCTACCAATGACTATAACAGCGGTCTTGTGACCCCTTGTAGGACTAACAAAGAATGGAGCAGAAACGCACGCGCTCGGCCACCGCGCCAATGATTTCAGTGGGATGAACTCCGCTCCTCTGACGGCCCCATTCAGATGCATAAACGGTGGCTGAACATGTGCTTTTCTGCTCCATTCTTCGCCAGTGTCACAGTGAGAAATGGGACCCCCATTCTGGTAATCGGTGACGGTCCCAGCAGTCTGATCTCCACCAGTCAGATAATTACCGACTATCCTGTGGATAGGTCATACCTGTATGTTACCAGAACACCCCCTTATTAAGCTACGATATGTAGATTTCTCGTTGCACCGCCTTATCTTTTCCCAAATCTATACTGTAAGGTTTCTCCTACTCATTTATTTCCTGATCTTTTCCTTTATTGTACGTTCCTTACAGGATAATGAGGGCAGCTCTGGGCTATGAGCAGCAGTGCAGACCCCAAGGCACATTAAACTGGGTCAGTATATGACCCATTGACTTCTATGGAAGAGCGTAGTGGGCATGCTCTGTGACATTTTAACATGGTGCCGGAGATAAGACTGAAGTTTCCCCGGGCCACAGGAGAGGGGTGAGCTAGTAGTGTCAGTATGCATTCAGCCCACCATGGAGTCATGGCACTCTCATCAGCTTTGGTGGGTAATAGGGCCATAATGCGTTCGCGCCCCGGCTTGGGCCATGATAAGTCTGGTGAACAGATCGATCTGAAATAGATGCGGCCGTTCCCTATAACTGACCGGCATCAGACAGCTTCTAAGCCGGGAACAACAGTTCAATTATACTTTAATGGTGCGGCAAGCACAACAGGTTTACGGCCCATGAAAGCGCACGATTATAAAAACCAATGATTTTCAATGGTTTCATTCTCATTTGGGATTTTTTTATTACTCCTGTGATGTTAACTGCAAAAAAAAACAAATCGCAGCATGTCCTTCCTGTTTGCGATATCGCCCATTGTTTTCTCTGGGGCCCGCAGCAGCAGCGCCAGCCCTCTTGAAAGCAATAGGAGAGGTCTGCAATCCTCTGCTGCTGCTGTGACAGCCGCGGTAGGGGATTCCTTTGTCCCCGTGGGGAATCCCTTCACCTGCGGCAGGGAAAGGACAGAGGATCATGGAGTTCTCTCACTGCTTTCAATGGCCACGGTGCTGCTGGCGACCTATTGAAAGCAATGGGTTGAAGGGATTCCCCGCAGTGATGCGAGGCTGTTTTTACATGAAAGCACCTTAAATTCGGAAGTTTTACATGGATTGCAAGGGAGATATCTGGTTGAGAATCATGGCCCACTATTGCCCTCGCCAGTGTGAAGGAGCGAATGTAGGAGGGCAGCAGCGATCTCCTAATCATGTAGATGCTCCACTAATCAGCTTCAGCCCATGGGGCTTTGCAATCATCCCATACTCACCCATATAGTACACTGTAGCTTTGCTTCCCATGCAGTACCATGCTACTCTCTACCTCGCTGCAGACACTACACTTTAGCTGCATATCGCCCCAGATTCGGGTCCAGCTTGTACAGAAATCTCTGGTTCCTGCGCCCTCCCCTGCTATAGTCAGAGTCTAATACACAAATTCAAACACAAAATGAAGAGCGTGACGAGGACCGAAACAGCGTTGCATATTTTCTTGCATGTTTTACAGAAAGCTATGCCCTTCTCTTCAAAAACAGCAGCATAACGAAGCTTCATAATGGAAATGGAAGGCTGATGGTCCCGTCCACCATGAAGCAGCTCAGCTAGGAACATCTTAGCACATTTCTCAGAGAAGACTGTGGGAAGCAGCAAACTTTTCTTACTTACTGCTTCACAGGTTGGAATGAGACAAAATTAAAATACTGCAAGCGGACAACAGCCAGAAGCTCGGGGTTCCTCCAGAGCGGTTATACCTTATAGATACTGCAGCTTGGAATGAAACGAAAGCTCTGCCCGTCCTGCCCACAGACCTCGGCTGCCCATAGCTAGTGTTTGAAAGCCTGCTGGCAATTTTACTTTAGTAACATTTATAAATCAGGGTTGTTCCAGAGTCCTCTGATGATCCTCAACTCGCACATCACTGAGAAACAAAATGTATGAATGGAAATCCCCCTTTCAGGCTAAATCATTCATGAAGGCCACGGAATGGCTATAGTGGTGGTGTTCAATTAATGGTTGGTCATTTGTAGGCTGGAAGATTTGAACCATCACAGATGTCCAGAATGAATGGATCCCATCAGATATGATTGACGGCCGTGGCTACCATCTTACCTCCCTCCACGGTCAGCTGTAATGCGTGTTTTCTCCGGCTCCTCAGGTGTCAAGCTTCGGTCTCCTCTGTGTCTCTTGCTGTTGTCTGAAGGGCCAGCATGCACCTTCCTATTCTTCTTTCCCCTAATCATCTGTCTGCCGCCTGCCCGATTGTTGTACCATACTGAAACAACTCTGTGTGCCCTGACATCGGGCTTGTCCCACGCACTGAAGTTACACTGCCCGCCTTGATCCAGCACTCTCTGACTACGCTTCTGTTGACACAGTCTAGTACTGTGTCCTGGTCTAGTGTTGCATCAGCTGCCAACTAATTGGGACCAATTTCAATGTAAATCCCTGTTGATCCTGCAGCAAAGCTCTGATCCCAACTAGTGGGGTGAAGACTAGCTTCTTCAGGTGTCATCTCTGGATTTGGCCCAAAGTCAATTCAATGTGTGGCAAAGCGGGTTCAGATCCTGATAATGATATAGAGAAGTAAGAGAGGTGGTTGGAAGACCTTTGGGAGCCCTCATTGTGGTGAAGTAGAACCTTGCTGTAAAAATAACTAAAAAATAACTAGACCAGTGTTTTATTTTACTTTGGGAAAAGGAGGAAAATCGGAGAAGACAATTATCGTTGACCAGGGAAGAGAAGAAGTGAATAACCCTCAACAAGACATACTGAGACCAAAACGGCCGTCATCCAGAAACCTGAAGACCTAAAAAGCAGAACATTCTGAAGAAACCCCCACCATTCACATAGTCACCAGTTCACACCCTTCTGAAGGTACATAAGTTCTCTTCGCTCTAATCGAGAACCTACTGACTCTTGACATTCTTGAATCGGAGACAATATTCACAGGAATGTAACCTGTGCCCTTAATGCCTCAACGAGTTCCAAGCATCAGCTGAACCAATCATTAATGATGTCACCGTCCCCACAATGGGGCTGTTATCTGTAGACCTACAGCCTCATGTAACTGTGAAGTCATTAATTCCTAGTTAATCGATTGACTACATCCTCACAATCGATTGACCAAGCCCACAAGAAAAGGTGCGTTTACAGCTTCTGGGTGCCGGGTTTACGTCAAAGTATTTTGTAGGCTTTTATTCAGGATGTCAACACGCAGAAAATATACGCCAAGCGCAATAAATTCTACTCCAAGGTTTTACTGCTGATTAAAGATAACTTTCTGCTTATGTTTTTTTTCTGTTTTCCTTCCGATGACACCGAATCAAATTGGGCAATCTGCCAGCCGGGGCGAGATGGCGAACCAGCCGTTGACTTCTAGGTTATTGGCACCCTGAGACTGACGATCTAATCCTGACTGAGCCAAATGTCACACAAACAACCTTTGGGTCACATCATCTTACTGAGGCGAGGACTGACCAAACACACGACTCACGTTTATTGATCAGAGCGACTGCGGTGCCTGCTGGGGGGCAGAAGATGTCACACGGGAGCGATGATTACTCTGTGAATGAAGATGGAGATCACTCTGTGTGCCCGCCTCCATTGGTAGTAAACAGGCAGTGGTTCAGCGACGAATGACTGCCTGTTTACAAGGGCCGATTGTCATCTGATGTTTGTCTCAAATGATGTTATTGGAAGGTACGTGAATCAGTACAGGCTAATCAGCCAGAAATTGGGATGTATTTCAATGTAAAAACAGAACAATTAATGTCTACGCAAGGTTGTGATCACAAGTAACCGATTGATATTTCTGTTTTTCTTTTGTATCTTCCTTGGTGGGGGTGAGAGAGTAAAAAAATAATAAAGATTAAAAAAAAAAAAAAAAAAGAACTGGGGTCATGAATTTAGTTTCCGGTGATCATCACCTCCAACGCTTGCTTTCTATCATATAGTGAGTAGTTGAGGCAAACCAAGTATCTCCAAGAAGGTGGGACCATGGTTGCCACATTTTAAGCAATAACTCCATTTTATCCTCTCTCGTGGCCGATAGGTCTTCATATAACGTCATTCTTGAGACTTGAATTAATTAGGATGGCTCAGAGCCATTGAGAGGCAATATATATTCTTGCAGCCATGCAAATATACTGTTGGTTATTGAACACCCGTGGGTTTGTTGGCCACGAGGCAAGATGATGGAGAGAGGGGCTTACCAAGGATTCTAGATATGAGGTTGGCCACCCGCCTCCAGAGAGACCTCACCACCGGACATGTCTGCCAGGTATGCCAGGTCGATCCCAAGGAGTTACAAACTCTTAAACAATCTGGTGAGGTACTTGGGGAAGAGTTGTGGAGGGAACGAAATACGCTCTATGTAAGATTTTATTGTCATGTCTGCCTAAACCGACTGGCGATCAATGGGCAAACGATTCATTCTCATTTGATATTCCCTTAGTATAATACTTCTTGCAGATGGGAGGCAGTATTATAGTCCATTCTTCTGCAGAGGGCGGTATTAGAGTTGTATTCTTGTCATAGGGAATAGTATTATAGTACCCAATACCTGAAAGATGGACCTGACACATGAGTCAAGCAGTGTAGATTACAAGCAGGTAGGTATATAAAAATAAGCCGAGTCATTCCATGACTGAAGTTGTAAGATAAGGTCTGGAAAGTCCCCGGCTAAGTTATAATGGAAGGAAGTAAGGCTCTTCAGAAGGTGTGGAGCGCACACAGGCCCTGGCTATACAGAACTAGTCATGCATAGCCAAACTGCTCAGTTATGCAGTTAGCCGCACTCTGCCCCCTCCGCTTGTGTCTTCCCGGGTGACAATCTCTCCACAGCCCGTCGTCCGCCACCCACCACCTATATATCGCTGCCCAGTGCTTGTGGCCATATTACAGCTCTGTGGAGTCGGCCTTAAAATGGGAAAATCTTGCTACAAAAGTTCCCACACTTTATCGGCTCCATGTTGTAGGGTGAAGCTCCATCATCAGATAAGTATGTGCATATTACATAAAGTGACAAACTCATGGCAGAAACCTGATTATCCTGTCTGACTAGAGAGACACCCTTTACTGCCTCAACCGGGGCTGGAGGGGTTGCTATACAAAGCCCGAAGTCATGTGCAGGCTAGTTGTACGCGGTACCCAAGGTTACAATGTAGCAGCAGAAACTGATACAAACTTACACACATCCGAAAACAAACAACTGTGCGGCGAGCGGGCGGAGGTGTGTGTGTGTTGGCTATTAGTCAGTCACATTTATTCGTACACATGGCGGACAACCGATCAGATTTTATTTTCGGGGACAAATGCCACATGTGACGGAGTGAAAGTGCCCGACCGCCACTCCATTCACCTCTATGGGACATAGGGAGAGCATTCGGCTATTTCCAGTTGTCCCACCAAAGAAAGCGGAGTGGTGGTCATGCTTGCACACTTCTGCGCCATTCTCGTGCCGCATCCAGGGATGCCAATTTTAGAATTGTTGGGGGTTCTGGTAGTTGGAGATCTAGTGTTCAGATACTTGTTCTTGGTGGTGAAACCCTTTATTAGTGGCTGCCAGTAGCACTTGTGGTTCACCACCAATGGCCGGGCGTCACATTGTTTCAATTCCAGGTTCAGATTAGCAAATAGCAGTAAACTGCGAGGGCTACCCGTGGCCAGTAGTAATAGCATCCTTAGGCGGGGCGCACACGGGGCTGATTTCCAGCGGAATGTCTGCAGCGGGCATTCACATGTACATTGGCCACAGATTGCTTGCCTCCAAACACGCAGCATTTGGTGCGGCTTTGAAGCGTTTTTTATAACGACTTCCTGTGCGAAATTCACCCCCTCATTGAGTCAGTGAATTCCGCAGCTGAGATGGCGAGAAAATTGACAAGTTGTGGGTTTGAATTCTGTGCTGCGAGGCGATTTTTCGCACAAGTTTCTGCGGATTTCCATAGCTTGTGGATGTGATTTTCAAAATCTCAACCACTTTGCTGCTACTGTAAATACAGCAGAATTTCCGTGCAGAAGATCCGCATGGAGATTCCGTGCCTCCCCCCACCCCCACCCTAGGCTAGGGTCACACAAGACAGATTTTAGACCTGCCACAAGGAACATCCACAGCATTTACAGGATTACCAAAGCGGATGAGCTTTTCAAAATCTCGTACATGCGCTGTGGAAAAAATCTACACAAAACCAGTGTTGAAAATTCCACGCAGTGGGCGGGGCACCGCCTGTTTTCTCTTCGCCATGATGGGGGCTGGAGTGCAGAATTATAACGAATAACTTTAATTTCCTAATTTACATCTCCTATCAGAGGGAAACAAGAATCTGACAGGATGGAATTAATCCGGTCTTTCTTCCCCTGGAGATAAGCGGCATCAGAAGTTGGTCGCCCCTACTAAAACAAAAGGGCTGCTGTGCCCCCCTTTCTCGTCACACTCATTAAGGGACACAGCTCCTCCCAGGTGTATATTTTACTAGCGCTGACACTTCTTAAGGGCGTGCCTCAATCCGGCCTGATGGTTTTCCTAGAACTATTCATTCTACTTCTAGTCTTATGGCTCAACTTCAGGTGTTTAGTCTGTTCTCCCCTGCTTACATACACAAACAGCTTTAGCTCCGTGCCTGCAGGAGAGGTACCGCTGGTAGGAGGGACATTTTTATTTGCTTAGTGTCGCCTCCTAGTGGCAGCAGCGATGCCCCAAGGTCTTCTGTGCCCCCCCCATGATACGGATGAGAAAAGTTTTATTCTGCAGTTGTTATCGTTAGGAAAAATGAGACAAACGTCCAGGAATCCCCCATCAGAGCAAGCAGGGAACAGGATGCCCGCTGCCGTCTGTTTACATGATTCTGCGCAAATGTTTGCGATGTTACCCCTAATGACTGCGATTGTTACAGGCTCCGAAACAGGACAACAAAGCACGGCGGCGTTCTATCTGCAAGATTATGCAAACTAATGGACAGCGATGGTGTCATGGGGTCTTTAGTCAGGAAGTCGCCTTCCACCTTTCGGGCAAAAAATGTAGTCAGAACGTGGGAACGTCAACTGTAGGAAAGTGTCAGCCTCCTTTTTCCATGAGGAAACAATCCCAGGGATTTCATACCTGGATGGTACAGATACGGCTTCTGCCGCAGCCAGAATAAGAAATTCCACCAGGATGCCCCCCCTTATTACTATGAAGTCAGAAGTGAGCGGCGACCACCAAGCAGATAGATCGGCTGTGCAGATGGTGATGATAGGGACTTTTTCATCGTCCTTCATGTTCCTCGGACCTTACACCTTGTGATTAGAGTCTACTTGCCCCCTTACCACCCACCATGATCTGCGGCATCCCAGAAGTTATTGCATCCGTTAGTCGTGATCCACTACAATGTGAGTGGCAGGAACTACTGGCTCCATGTGTGTCCAGTGAGAAAGGGAGCTTACACTGATCACCTCCGGGGAACTAAATAATAAAACTTTTTTAGTTTGTTTCCATTGCTATGAAATTCATATATCCAAGTGCCATTAAACGGGAGTCGTGAGGGTTTTAAATAGGGAAGATCAGTAACCCTATATAGTAACAGAACAGACAATGCTAAGTTCACCTAATGCAGGGCATAGAGCTGCTTTGTGCATATACAATACACTGTGCCAGATGAACACTGCAGCGCATTATGTCGTCCTGCATTGGAGAGGATCGCTCTCTATAAATGGAATCTACACATCTCTAGAGGGTCAGATAACTCTTCCTGGTAGTGGAAAGTAATCAGGACATCACATGCAAGAACCGAGATCAGGGATCAACGCTCCAGTCTACACTGCAGCGGCGTGGAGGCTTCATTCATACCAGCGTTAACCAGCAAGGTGAGACATTCCTCGTACTTTAATGCGGATGGAAGCTCTGCAACATTTTAACAGATGGGATTTTAACTTCTCACCTTTTTTAAGATTGCTGCTCATGGTCATTAAGTAAGATGTATTTCTGTAAGACTTTAATCAGAGTGGAGATAAACCTGTGCCAGGGAGCTGCTAAGGATGGGCCCTCAGAATTAGAGATTAGAGATAGCTTGGTCATGAATATTTATGTTATGCTGCACCCAAAATTAGCAATTTCCTACCTACATAATCCTGGATTTACCTGTAGAACCACTTTGTAACTTCATCAGGTGTTCAAGAGATACAAGAAGTCATCCATCCTATAGAACAGCCACTCCCATGAATGAGGGAGTCCCAGCCCCGCCCCTCACTGATGACATCATTGGGTAGGGGAGTCATCCTGCTTACCAATTACCTCCATAAAGGAGATGTACCAAGACTCACTTTTATCACCCATTCATAGAAGAGTCTCACTGCTGCGACCCCCACTGATCTTGAGAACGGGGGTCCTGTGACCCCTTTTTCCTCACTGTGGCCCTGCTAAGGGGGGCTGTTTAATTATTACTACCTTCCATATTCATTACCAGTGAATGGTGGCGGCGTGCGCTGGAAATAGTTCCGGCCGCTCATCTCCATCACAGTAAACAGGCAGTTGTTCATAGATGCATGGCTGCCTGGCAACACGGGCCGATCAGCACTTTATCTTTATGCTTGCACAAACTGATCAATGAATGATAGGCCCCCTGCACACGGGCGGAAATTCCGCGGCGTGATTTACCGCAGAATTTCCAACCGTGGAAGCTGCAATAATATTGCGTTAGAAAATGCAATCCTAGGCAGACGGTCGCGATTTGTCCGCGTGAAATCATGCACAGAAAACAAATTGCGGCATGCTCTATTTCTGTGCGGGGCTCCTAGAGCCCTGCATAGAAATGTCACTCCCCGGCCGCCGGCTCCGCTCTGCACATGCACATCAAAGAGCCGGAGCCGCAAGACAGGTGAGTACCGCGCTGGTCCCTGGAGGGGCTCGAATCGGGTCCAGCTGCGAGAATTTCCACAGCGGGATCTGACCCGGCCGTCTGCAGGCAGCCATAAGCGTATAAATTATCATTTGGCGACCAGCTGGTTCAGGCATTTACACTAAAGGATCATTCAGATTCCCACTTTCAGAAGGATACTAGTAAATGGGCTCTTACAGTGATAGGAGTGTCGGTGTCTCTGGGTCCATGTAACAGCATCACACAGGCTGAGAAACTGACTAATAACTGAGTACATAACCCCAAGTAGATGGGAGCTGGTCAGAAGTGAGGTCACATGACCATCTAAGGAGAAAGAGGCCAAGAATCTTAGTTAGGAAGGAATAACTAAGCTTATATATACTGGGGGTCTAGCGGTGGTCCTGTAAAGGGTAGATGAACCAAGCACATTACACTATAGGGCCAATCAAGAGAAACCTGCAGAAAAGAACTCACACAACTGTACAGAAATAAATCAGCACGCAGGTTATCAGCCATATCAAACCGGCAACAGCAAGCATACCCAACTCATACGGTGGCGATGGGTGTTTGAGCGTGCAGCGAGATATAATCACATAAGGAAGCGCACTGCAGGCATTTCATGTTCTCCTGGTTTTCTAAGGAAGGTTCATAATACGTGTTTTATAGCCATTTATTTGCATTCAAACAATCTGTACAAGTGAAAGAAAGTCCTTGAAGTCCTAGAGAGTAAAATACTACTGCTGGCAGCGGCTGCATGGACCACTGCTGGCAGCGGCTGCACGGACGAGGCCTCATGTACCACTGCTGGCAGCGGCTCCACGGACGAGGCCTCATGTACCACTGCTGGCAGCGGCTGCATGGCCAAGGCATGTGGAGGTGGCTCAACACCTCGGTTCTGGAAGCAGGTGGGACTCATCTCTGATATGGGTGCATGGAGGCAGATTTAATGTTGGTTTTGATATTGCTGGGCATCTTACCTGAGGGAAGAAAGTCACCACACTGTCAGTCCAGACACAACACACAAGGGGCTATGGATAGGTCGGCCTGTTCGGCCATTCTTACCTGGCTGGCCAGTCTGTGCCATAGGAACCCCCCCAGGCATGTGCTGCTGGTTGGGCGGTAGGTTCATGGGAACTTGCTGCATGCCTGTAGCCCCTGGTAGCAACCCTCCTGCTGTAGGCTGTCCTGGACCCATGGGGCCCCCAGGTCCTGGAGGACGGCGATTGGACAGGCCTTTCCCAAAGGCTACTGCTACTACCAGAGCGTTTGTGTCAGCCGGATTATAAGTTGCTTTATTTTGACGAAGATCTAAAACGCAAGAAGAAAAAAAATCAACACACGGTGAGTCCACCAGCAGAATAGTGAGCGCAGCTCTGGAGTATAATACAGGATGTAACTCAGGAGCAGTACAGGATAAGTAATGTATGTACACAGTGACCCCACCAGCAGAATAGTGAGTGCAGCTCTGGAGTATAATACGGGATGTAACTCAGGAGCAGTACAGGATAAGTAATGTATGTACACAGTGACTCCACCAGCAGAATAGTGAGTGCAGCTCTGGAGTATAATACAGTGTGTAACTCAGGAGCAGTACAGGATAAGTAATGTATGTACACAGTGACTCCATCAGCAGAATAGCGAGTAAGCTCTGGAGTATAATACAGGATGTAACTCAGGATTAGTAATGTATGTACACAGTGACTCCACCAGCAGAATAGTGAGTGCAGCTCTGGAGTATAATACTGGATGTAACTCAGGATCAGTACAGGATAAGTAATGTATGTACACAGTGACTCCACCAGCAGAATTGTGAGTGCAGCTCTGGAGTATAATACAGGATGTAACTCAGGATTAGTACAGGATAAGTAATGTATGTACACAGTGACTCCACCAGCAGAATAGTGAGTACAGCTCTGGAGTATAATACAGGATGTAACTCAGGATCAGTACAGGATAAGTAATGTATGTACACAGTGACTCCACCAGCAGAACAGTGAGTGCAGCTCTGGACTATTATACAGGATATATTATGTAGATTATGTAAACTGGGGAATGGCAGGCACACTGTACATTTCAATGCTATTATAGAGACAATTATTATTATATAAGCACAGCTAAATAAGTTAGCGCTATACAAATGAAGATTATTATTAGACAATTATAAAGAATGGTGTTCATGGCAGATTCCATATTTATAGCTGTTTTACAACAAACTCCAGCCATCCTTTGTGTTGACAGATGAGGAGGTCGCTGCATCTTCCTCGGTGCCCAATAAATCTTCTACAATTCAATTGTAAATTAATCGTGTTACTCTATTACGCTCCATACGATTATCGCACGCATACATGTGGACACCCATCAATGGCTGTCGGACACTCACTGCCAACATCAGAGTCCCTTTCCTCCTTGATGATCTTGTCCAGCAGGTTGTTGCACAGCTTGTTCATCGTCTGGACTTGTTTCTGGAAAGAAGCAATGAGTATTTATGCCCAGAAGAACAGCAGGCATCTTGGAGGGTCGCAGAGATGACAGTTGGTGATTACCTGCGCCACTTCTGGAGTGATGCGAGATGCGTCTGAAGTCAGCTGCTTTTCCTGCTCCTCCACTTCGGGGTCCGGTTTGGTTCTCAGGTGATCCGGGACCACTTCATGGCTGAATACTGGAACCCTCGCCTCGGTGAGACGCTGCACAAATGGCACCTCGTTAAGGAGTAGGCCACTAGACCAAAGAGGCGTCTTGTAGACAATCACAGGCGGCGGCACTTACCATGATCTCCTCATCTCTGTCGGGGGACAGCAGCAGCGGGATGATCACCTGGTTTTTCAGCAGTGGGGTCTTCTCATTTTTAAGGACTTTATTTAAAGTGTTCAGCTGGCCGGAGAGCAACGCAAAGCTGTCCAGCACGGAGGGCCTAGGAAGAGAGGTCTGTGAGGTGGGCATTACGGGGGGCTCTCAGAGGGTCAGGAACCTCAGAAAAGAAAGTGGAGTGAAAAGAGATGGAAAGAGACTTTCGAGCGATGCCATGGAGAGCAAAAAGGGGAGATGGATGCAATGTATGTAGATACAGGGAAAGATATAACCATTATTAAGGAAGAAAAAGACAATGAAATTGGCATAAATCATTATTAAAAGGCACAAAAAAGTGGATTTCTAGTCATGACTGACAATTAAAGGGGTTGTCCGGTTGTAAACCTCAGGATAAATCCTCAACAGCACATTTCCTAGGGGTTTGTTGGCCGGGCCGTGCGCTCTGGTATTGAACTGAATTCTGCAAGTAGACGGCACCGTTCCTACTGTAGTGGCCAGGCTTAATATTGCAGACCAAGCTCCCATGGAAATGAATAGAAACTTTGATTGCAATACCAAGCTTGGCCACTGTAGTGGGAACAGAGCTGTTTGCTTTCTGCTTAAATCAACTTCAGTGCACAAGCATGCCAGCCCAGAGAACAGATGATCAGCAGGGGTCCCACACAGCAGATTCCCCACCAATCTACTATTGATGACTTATCCCGAGGGTAGGATATTAATAATTGACAACCAGGCAACTCCTTTAAGGTGCGTTTACACCTAGCAGAAATACTGCAGATCCGCATCAAAATCCGTACCACTGGTGTGGATTTTGATGCAGATTCAGCTGCAGATGTGCGTCCAATTTCAGCCGCGGGTCTGTAGATGATAGAGCCCTTCAGCTACAGCGATTACATAATAGCAGATAGATACTAAACAAAGCACCACCCCGGATCCGTTACTGAGTGCACCTCCACATCACCTGACCAAAATCACATGATGCAGATGTGCGCTCAGTAGTGATGGGTGCAGGCAGCGACCGCGCTTGTCTTGACATGGAAGGGGAGAGTAGCAACGTATGCTATATGTGTACAGACCGACCAGAGGAAAGGCCAAACTTCACCAGCCAGGAATGCAAGCTTGTGTCTCTACTGGAGGAAAAGGTGCAAAGTCTTCAGGAGAGAAGAGCTACATTGTAACTCCTTGAGAGCAGAAATAACTCTTCAGGAACCGGAACCAGGCTCTGACACAGGAGAACAACGAAGAGGTGCATCAAGAAATTACTTAGCCCACAAAGAACAGTCTAATTAGCACTCAGAATCATCTTGGATGGAGAAATAGAAGAGTTGTGAAGAAGAAGAGGAGAGCTGGTTGTAGGGGATTCCCTACTGAGAGGAACAGAGGCCGCTGTCTGTAGACCTGACATAACCTCACGGGAGCTGTGCTGTCTTCCAGGTGCACAAATCAAAGATGTGTCTGATAGGCTGTCAAGACTCTTCAGTCCTACAGAACATCACCCATTCCTACTAATACATGTAGGGACAAATGACACTGCAAAAAAGGACCTTGCAACTATCTGCAGAGACTTTGAAGACCTCAGCAGGAAGGTGAAGGAACTAGGAGCTCAGGTGGTCTTCTCATCCATCCTCCCAGTGGATGGCCATGGAATAAGATGATGGAAAAGGATTCTAGAGGTGAACAACTGGCTACATCGATGGTGCTGTCAGCAAAGATTTGGATTCCTAGACCATGGAGTGAATTACCTATATGATGGACTGCTTGATGGACACGGGTTGCACCTTACAAAGAAGACAGATAAGCATATATTTGGTGGGCTCCTTGCTTCACTCATCAGAGGAGCTTCAAACTAAAACAGTATGGGAAGGGAAGTGAAAGGACAAAATATACAACTAATGAATACATTTGAGAACCTCACTGTTAGAGGTGGAAAGAAAGAACAAAAACAAAAACTTGAGAAAGCAAGGAGAAGATCAAGAGACCCTGATCACAAACTAACATGTGTCTACACAAATGCACAGAGCATGGGAAAGAAACAAGGAGAATTGTAGCTCTGAACACAGGAAGAGAAATATGATGTCATCGGCATCACGGACACTTGGTGGGATGATACACATGATTGGATACAAGGCTTCAAGGTTACAACTTATTTATAAGGAACAGACCTAATAAAAGGGGAGGAGGTGTTGTGTTGTATGTTAGGAAAACATTCATCTGAGGGAATGGTTGAGGAAGTAAGGGTGGCTGGGACCTTAGGAGGCAGCGATCATGATATCCTTGGATGTTGGATAACAAGGGGAGGAAGACCTGAGAAAACTCAGACCTCAAGGTTGGATTTCAGAAATACAGATTTTAATGGATCCAGAAAGAGGAAGAATCCAATGGCTGGATGTTCTTGAGGACAGAAATGTCCTAGAAGGTTGGGAAATATTTTGAAATGAGATTCTTAAAGCGCAATCGTTAACAATCCCTAAGGCCGAACGCCCACAGACGGATTATCGCTGTGGAATTCGCAGTCAGACACAAGTCGCAAAATCCGCAGCAATGTCCGTCCACAGCTTGCTGCGTTAAATGATTCTCCCCTACCCACGAGAGGAAATCAATTGCGATTTTCCACTTGCGAGAGAGAATCGCAAAACGTTCTATTCCTCGCGGAAAAATGTGCGGATGGTTTCAATTGCAGTCAATGGAAGCAGTCTGTCCCGTGATACTTTTGCTGTCACACCCCAGCACCGACGTATCATGTGACACTCGCGGTGGAATTGGAGAGGAGTATAGGGCTCTGGGGGGTGCCGGGTCTGATTCCGCTGCGATATTTCAGCCATGGGTATGAGGCCTAAAAGAAGGAAGAATGGGAAGCATTTAAAGAGACCAGGATGGAGGAACACAGAACTTGCACACATGTTAGAGGAAGGAAAATATGTTTATCAAATGGAAAGAGGGGGAAATATCTAAAGAAGAATATAATGTGGTCTGCAGAAACTGTAGGGCAAGTGTCAGAAAAGCTAAAGCTAATAATGAATTGATGCTTGCAACAGAGGCCAAAAGCAATAAAAAAAAACTAAAAGAAAAGTCAAAGATGCTATTAGATGCTTAGAAGATGAAAATAGTGAATTGGTTAAGAATGATGTTGAGAAGGACGAACCTTTAAATTCCTAATTTGTATCTGTTTTCTCTCAGAAAGTAGATGGAACATCAACTGATCTTCCCTGTGCTATGGGGGGAATAAAAGAATGCAGGCTATCTATAAGCAGAGAGATGGTGAGGGAACACTTAGCTAACTTACATGAATTCTGGTCTCAAGGTCCAGATGAATTACATCCTAGGATACTAAAGGAAGCAGCAGAGGTAAATGCTGAACCACTCACCATAATCTATGATAATTCCCGGAGAACAGGAGAAGTCCCAGAAGATAGGAAAAGGGCAAATGTTGTCGCTATCTTCAAAAGAAAGAAAAAAAGGTGGATCCAAGAAACTGCAGGCCTGTGAGCCTGACTTCTATATCGGGAAAGATCTTTGAACAAATTATTAAACAGCATGTATGCAAGTACTTGGATGAGAATGGAGTAATTAACCGGAGCCAGCATGGGTTTGTAACAGATGAATCTAACTTCCTTCTATGACAGAATCACAGACTGGGTTGATCAGGGAAATGCGGTGGATATAGTATAGCATTTGTAGCTTAGTAAAGCATTTGACAAAGTATCTCATACCATCCTTATTGTAAAAATGACCAAATCTGGGATTGACAAGGCAACTGTTAGGTGGATTCACAACGGGCTGAGTGATCGTACTCAGAGAGGGGTCATAAATGGCTGCACATCCAAGTGGGAGAATGTATCAAGTGGGGACCACAAGGCTCTGTCCTGGGCCCAGTGTTGGTCAACATTGTTATAAATGATCTGGAGGACAGAATTGACGGGAAACGGATAGCTAACTTTGATGCAGAAATGCTGTGGCTTTTGATCAGACTTTGCATCTCCTCTACATGTGAATTTTGCACGTGAATTTTGCCTCATAAAACCACATCGAAATCAGTGTGAGACGCAGTTTTTGCCGTGGATCCATGCCAAAAAACATAACAGAAAGCTTCAGATTTCAATGCAGTTTTTAGAGGAGGAATTCTCTGCAGAAAATTCAGTGTAAATTCCGTTGTGTGAACTTACCTTAGAGGTTTAACCCCCCTGAAGAAAAACAGCAGGCGGCATATAAATGTGTAAAATAGGGAAAACACGTATTCACTTCAAAGGCCTCCCCATCCAGAGCTGCTACTTAGGTCCCCACCAGTCCAATAACGGAAGTGACTAATAGTCATGTGCCATTCTTCGACTACTGAGCCAATCTTTGGCTAGCAGTTACCTGCAGTTCGCACACAGATGCCTGTTAAGGCCGGGGATTGGCTGAAAGGTCACGTGAACGATGAATGGCATATGACTATCACAGTCACTTCCAGGATCGGACTGGTGTTGCTGGATGGGGGAGGCCATGTATTGACAGAAGACGGCTGGCTTAGTTATCGAAATGTGTTGAACAGTCAGCCCCCTGCGATAATGTCACCAACGCTGGGAAGGTGGCAGGCGTATGTGACCCAGTGTTGGAATTGGGATTGGAGTGCAGGCACCACTGGATCGGGGATTTCCCCTCCATGGATGAATCCTTTAAGCGGCTTTCACATGGCCGGATTTGTGCGTTGCGAGGCGCATGAATATAAAACCTATTTGTTTAAATATTTTTCTTGCATTGCATTGTAGTGCGGGGAAAAAAAAAATCACGGTATGTCCTCTTTTTGGGCGTTTCCTTGAAATGCCTCACCTATTGTTTTCAAGAACACTGCACGCCGTTCAAGGGGCAGATAAGTGCGATGAGTCACATTGCAAACAATGGGGAACACTTGCCGATCCTACTTCCCTGTAGTAATGCAAGGAGTTTTTAACACAAAACCGCCTCACATCCGCTGCAAACCGCACGTTCCCGCGATATCAGTCCGTGTTTCATGGCCCGATCTTGCGATTGTCCATATAAAATTGGCCTAAGAAGCCTTTTTGAAAAAGTAGTAAAATACAGAAAGCTGCTGCAGAATTACGCCAAGCCCTGGTGTGCGACGGACAGCGCTGAGCGTGGAGCCTCCGCCAGATGCCGACAACTTCCCTCCTGTACATCGTTAGATTATTTATAAAGGTTAATTGCAAACATGAGTATAGAAAGCTGAAACTGGGAGGGGGTTCTTGGAGAGCATCTGAGAAATCTGAGCAGGAAATCAGCCCAAGACACACATTAAATGTTAATTAGCTTCATCTGGAGAGATTTCCGCCTCCGTTATACTAAAGTGTGATAAGTCCTATATTGTAAATGGACTTATCACATGGGGCTTCATTCAGGCACCTCCCCTTCTATTAGGTGTCTCTCCTCCGCTGCGTCCGCCTTCCGCTTTATAGCCGGGGCCGGCGTCGTGTACCAGATCACTACAGTAGCTAAAAACTACAGCAAGTAGTACACCAAGAACGTGCCGCCATGTTTAGAAAAGGACTCCCCCCTAAAACCTGTAATGCGTCGGTTTGACTTTTCTATTAATGCACTATGTGGTGTTATGTGAGCCCCAGGGCATCATGGGACGTACACCCAATAGTGATGTCATAGGATGATATGGGGGGGGGGGCGACATCATCATTCAATAGTAATGTCATGGGACATTAGGGCACTTTAGTGAACAGAATATACCCCTATACAGCCTGTTCACGTGCACAGGGCCCAGAGGGGAAGGGGCACAGGAACCCGGCTTCTCTTGTCTTTTTCTCCGACTCACAAACTGTTCCTCAAGAATTGTACATACACTGTATTATTCCGATCAGCCCAAGTCTTTCATTACACTATTGTAGACCACCAGGGATGTTACCACTAACCTTTTTTACCTGCCCTAGACCACCAGGAATGTCATCAATAAACCTTTCCCTGCCCTAGACCACCAGGAATGTCATCAATAAACCTTTCCCTGTCCTAGACCACCAGGGATGTCATCAATAAACCTTTCCCTGTCCTAGACCACCAGGGATGTCATCAATAAACCTTTCCCTGTCCTAGACCACCAGGGATGTCATCAATAAACCTTTCCCTGTCCTAGACCACCAGGGATGTCATCAATAAACCTTTCCCTGTCCTAGACCACCAGGGATGTCATCAATAAACCTTTCCCTGTCCTAGACCACCAGGGATGTCATCAATAAACCTTTCCCTGTCCTAGACCACCAGGGATGTCATCAATAAACCTTTCCCTGTCCTAGACCACCAGGGATGTCATCAATAAACCTTTCCCTGTCCTAGACCACCAGGGATGTCATCAATAAACCTTTCCCTGTCCTAGACCACCAGGGATGTCATCAATAAACCTTTCCCTGTCCTAGACCACCAGGGATGTCATCAATAAACCTTTCCCTGTCCTAGACCACCAGGGATGTCATCAATAAACCTTTCCCTGTCCTAGACCACCAGGGATGTCATCAATAAACCTTTCCCTATCCTAGACCACTAGAGAGGTTTCCATTAGCCATCTTACCTGCCCTAGATGACCAGAGATGTTACCACTAACCCTTTTTTCTGCCCTAGACCATCAGGTATATTACTACTATCCCCTTTTCTGCTTCATACCACCAGGGATTTTACCACAAACCTCCATCCCTGCCCGCAACTACCAAGGATGTTACTGCTAACCGCTTTCCCTGCTCTATGCCACCAAGAATGTTACCACTAACCCCCTCTTCCCTAGGCCACCAAGAATGTTACTACTACGGTAACCCCTTTCTCTGCCCCAGATCACCAGATATGTTACCATTAACCCATCTTCTGCCTCAGATTATCATAGATGTTACTACTAACTCCTTTTCTGCCCTAGTCCACTAGAGATGCTACCACTAACCCCTTCCCTGCCAAAGACCACTGGAAATGTAACCACTAACCGCTTTTCCCTGTCATAGACCACCAGAGATGTGGGCACTAATCCCTTCCCATCAGAGATGTTGCTAATTCACCGCTTTAGACCACCAGGGATAATAATCCCATGGCTGGCTGGAAAATTTAGATTATCCGGCCATTTACAAAAGGAAAAAAACATCAAAATAAAACTTTGCAGTCATTTAAAAAAAATAATCTTTAGGGTCAGTCTGGCGTCTTTTTTGCTGTTGCAGGGCCGATCAACAGAGACGGAGCACTTTTGGTACCCCGAAAACCAATTCTTGGTTCAAATGATGATTTGAAGCCTTTTTTTTAACATAGGAAGATACTACAGGTGTGCCAGCAGCGGGGTCCTCAGGCAGGTAAGTGTCCCTGTCATGACCGTAGTTGCTAAGAGCAGGGCTATGGAACTCATCACCACCACAGAGAGCGGCTTCAGCACTTGGGAAAGAAGTGTTTCACTGTATTCCACTGCAGTCGCATCCTGTAGATCAGTCAGTGATGGAAACCTACATCACATCCAATATGGGCAACTAGCTGCCATCTCCATCTTTCCTGCTGACAGCAGTACACGGTCGCAGACGGATGCGGCAGGAATCTAAGGATCCAGCAAGTTGACGAATTATTACACAAAGATTATGTCACAAGTTTTGCAAAGAGTGATATTTGAAATTCTGCATGTATTTTTATTTTTTCTGAACACGTATTATATGTGCTATAATGTCTTGTGAGGTTACAGCGCAGCACCGAAAATATGCAGTAATCTGTTATGTTGGACCTAAGACCCCCCACAGACACCACAAGGCTTGTGTGCAGCGCCGGGAAACACGAACGTCTATTTGCTCACCAGGTCAGTCGGTCGTAATCATTTTCTAGTTTACAGATGAGTCCTCCCAAGGAGTTCTTCAGATCAGAGACCTGAGCGATAAGCGTCTCCAAGCTGGACTCCAGCTGCTTCTCCTCTCGCTGTGGAAACATAAGAGCCATAATAAGGAGCGCAACGAACCTTGGAAGAAACAACATGAAACAAATCCTCTGTTAATCCGAGCAGTCACCGCACTCCGCAGCACAGTAATTGTGGCCTCTTGTGGCGCCGAGTGTTAAGGTTCTGAGTTCAATCCCCGCTTTGTTCAGGTAGCCTTCCAAGGTCGGTAAAATGAGCCCCCAGTGGGTGGGGGGGTAATAAATAAATTACCTGAAAGCGCTGTGGAATAAGTTGGCGCTATACAAATAACAAGTCCCCCCCCCCCCCCCCCCCCTCCCGTGTCTCACTCTGCCCGTCACTGTGGGGCTGGCAGAACTAACGAAAAGGTAAAGGTAAGGGTTCCATCCCTTGGCCTAGGCCATGGCCGCTTCACTATGTACTTTACAGCCTTTCAGTATATACAGAGGTGAGGTGGATTCTCCTCAGTATATACACATAGAGGTGAGGTAGATTCTCCTCAGTATATACACATAGAGGTGAGGTAGATTCTCCTCAGTATATACACATAGAGGTGAGGTAGATTCTCCTCAGTATATACACATAGAGGTGAGGTAGATTCTCCTCAGTATATACACACATAGAGGGGAGGTAGATTCTCCTCAGTATATACACACATAGAGGGGAGGTAGATTCTCCTCAGTATATACACATAGAGGTGAGGTAGATTCTCCTCAGTATATACACATAGAGGTGAGGTAGATTCTCCTCAGTATATACACAGAGGTGAGGTAGATTCTCCTCAGTATATACACATAGAGGTGAGGTAGATTCTCCTCAGTATATACACAGAGGTGAGGTAGATTCTCCTCAGTATATACACATAGAGGTGAGGTAGATTCTCCTCAGTATATACACATAGAGGTGAGGTAAATTCTCCTCAGTATATACACATAGAGGTGAGGTAGATTCTCCTCAGTATATACACACATAGAGGGGAGGTAGATTCTCCTCAGTATATACACATAGAGGTGAGGTAGATTCTCCTCAGTATATACACATAGAGGTGAGGTAGATTCTCCTCAGTGTATACACATAGAGGTGAGGTAGATTCTCCTCAGTACATAGACATAGAGGTGAGGTGGATTCTCCTCAGTGTATAGACATAGAGGTGAGGTAGATTCTCCTCAGTATATACATATAGAGGTGAGGTAGATTCTCCTCAGTATATACATATAGAGGTGAGGTAGATTCTCCTCAGTATATACATATAGAGGTGAGGTAGATTCTCCTCAGTATATACATATAGAGGTGAGGTAGATTCTCCTCAGTATATACACATAGAGGTGAGGTAGATTCTCCTCAGTATATACACATAGAGGTGAGGTAGATTCCCCTCAGTATATACACATAGAGGTGAGGGAGATTCTCCTCAGTATATACACATAGAGGTGAGGGAGATTCTCATCAGTATATACACATAGAGGTGAGGCAGATTCTCCTCAGTATATACACATAGAGGGGAGGGAGATTCTCATCAGTATATACACATAGAGGTGAGGTAGATTCTCCTCAGTATATACACATAGAGGGGAGGTAGATTCTCCTCAGTATATACACATAGAGGTGAGGTAGATTCTCCTCAGTATATACACATAGAGGTGAGGTAGATTCTCCTCAGTATATACACATAGAGGGGAGGTAGATTCTCCTCAGTACATACATATAGAGGTGAGGTAGATTCTCCTCAGTACATACATATAGAGGTGAGGTAGATTCTCCTCAGTATATACATATAGAGGCGAGGTAGATTCTCCTCAGTATATACATATAGAGGCGAGGTAGATTCTCCTCAGTATATACATATAGAGGTGAGGTAGATTCTCCTCAGTATACACACACACACACACACACACACACACGTGAGGTAGATTCTCCTCAGTATATACACACACAGAGGGGAGGTAGATTCTCCTCAGTATATACACACAGAGGGGAGGTAGATTCTCCTCAGTATATACACACACAGAGGGGAGGTAGATTCTCCTCAGTATATACACACACAGAGGGGAGGTAGATTCTCCTCAGTATATACACACACAGAGGGGAGGTAGATTCTCCTCAGTATATACACACACAGAGGGGAGGTAGATTCTCCTCAGTATATACACACACAGAGGGGAGGTAGATTCTCCTCAGTATATACACACACAGAGGGGAGGTAGATTCTCCTCAGTATATACACACACAAAGGGGAGGTAGATTCTCCTCAGTATATACACACACAGAGGGGAGGTAGATTCTCCTCAGTATATACACACACAGAGGGGAGGTAGATTCTCCTCAGTATATACACACACAGAGGGGAGGTAGATTCTCCTCAGTATATACACACACAGAGGGGAGGTAGATTCTCCTCAGTATATACACACACACAGAGGGGAGGTAGATTCTCCTCAGTATATACACACACACACAGAGGGGAGGTAGATTCTCCTCAGTATATACACACACAGAGGGGAGGTAGATTCTCCTCAGTATATACACACACAGAGGGGAGGTAGATTCTCCTCAGTATATACACACACACACAGAGGGGAGGTAGATTCTCCTTAGTATATACACACACACAGAGGGGAGGTAGATTCTCCTCAGTATATACACACACACACAGAGGGGAGGTAGATTCTCCTCAGTATATACACACACACAGAGGGGAGGTAGATTCTCCTCAGTATATACACACACACACACAGAGGGGAGGTAGATTCTCCTCAGTATATACACACACAGAGGGGAGGTAGATTCTCCTCAGTATATACACACACAGAAGGGAGGTAGATTCTCCTCAGTATATACACACACAGAGGGGAGGTAGATTCTCCTCAATATATACACACACAGAGGGGAGGTAGATTCTCCTCAATATATACACACACAGAGGGGAGGTAGATTCTCCTCAATATATACACACACACAGAGGGGAGGTAGATTCTCCTCAGTATATACACACACACAGGGGAGGTATATTCTCCTCAGTATATACACACACACACAGAGGAGAGGTAGATTCTCCTCAGTATATACACACACACACACACACACACACACACACACACACACACACACACACACACAGAGGGGAGGTAGATTCTCCTCAGTATATACACACACACACAGAGGGGAGGTAGATTCTCCTCAGTATATACACACACAGAGGGGAGGTAGATTCTCCTCAGTATAAACACAAACAGAGGGGAGGTAGATTCTCCTCAGTATATACACACACACACACACAGAGGGGAGGTAGATTCTCCTCAGTATATACACACACACAGAGGGGAGGTAGATTCTCCTCAGTATATACACACACAGAGGGGAGGTAATAATAATCTTTATTTGTATAGCGCCAACATATTCCGCAGCGCTTACATAGACAGAGGGATACAGAAAGACAAAATACAAACATTACAGAACCACGGTTACATATAGTAATCAGTTGATGGAAACAATAGGGGTGAGGGTCCGGCTCCAACGAGCTTACATACTACAAGTAATGGGGTGATACAGAGGGTAAAGGGGCTGGAGATGTGCACGGTATGGCGAGGTGGAGAGTGAGCGATGCTATACACATAGACAATGGTCAGACATTTAGCCGTGTGACGGCAGAAACGGTGTGACTGCAGGAGCGGTTTATGATGGCTAGCAGGGATTGCAGTCAGTAGGTCAGGGAGCATGTTATCAGGCGGAGTACAGAGAGGTTTGTTTAAGGAATGCGGTATGCCTCCCTGAAGAGGTGCGTTTTTAGAGCACGCCTGAAGTTCTGCGAGTCCTGGATTGCTCGGGTAGCCTTTGGTAGTGCGTTCCAGAGGACCGGTGCTGCTCTGGAGAAGTCTTGGAGGCGGGAATGAGAAGTTCGAATTAAAGGGGCGCTCAGTCTGGTTTCATTAGCAGAGCGGAGAGCCCGGGCTGGTTGATGGATTGAGATGAGGGAGGCGATATAGGGTGGCGCTGTACTGTGGAGGGCTTTGTGGATGAAGGTAGCGAGTTTGAATTGAATTCTGTATTTAACGGGCAGCCAGTGCAGTGACCGGCACAGGGAAGAGGCGTCCGAGTAGCGGCTGGACAGGAAGATGAGCCTGGCTGCCGCATTCAGGATGGACTGGAGAGGGTAGAGTCTGGTGCAGGGGAGGCCGATCAGCAACGAGTTGCAATAATCGAGCCGGGAGTGGATGAGGTAGATTCTCCTCAGTATATACACACACAGAGGGGAGGTAGATTTTCCTCAGTATATACACACACAGAGGGGAGGTAGATTCTCCTCAGCATATACACACACAGAGGGGAGGTAGATTCTCCTCAGCATATACACACACAGAGGGGAGGTAGATTCTCCTCATTATATACACACACACAGAGGGGAGGTAGATTCTCCTCAGTATATACACACACACAGAGGGGAGGTAGATTCTCCTCAGTATATACACACACACACACACACACACACACACACACAGGGGAGGAAGATTCTCCTCAGTATATACACACACACAGAGGGGAGGTAGATTCTCCTCAGTATATACACACACACAGAGGGGAGGTAGATTCTCCTCAGTATATACACACACACAGAGGGGAGGTAGATTCTCCTCAGTATATACACACACACAGAGGGGAGGTAGATTCTCCTCAGTATATACACACACAGAGGGAGGTAGATTCTCCTCAGTATATACACACACAGAGGGGAGGTAGATTCTCCTCAGTATATACACACACAGAGGGGAGGTAGATTCTCCTCAGTATATACACACACAGAGGGGAGGTAGATTCTCCTCAGTATATACACACACAGAGGGGAGGTAGATTCTCCTCAGTATATACACACACAGAGGGGAGGTAGATTCTCCTCAGTATATACACACACAGAGGGGAGGTAGATTCTCCTCAGTATATACACACAGAGGGGAGGTAGATTCTCCTCAGTATATACACACAGAGGGGAGGTAGATTCTCCTCAGTATATACACACAGAGGGGAGGTAGATTCTCCTCAGTATATACACACAGAGGGGAGGTAGATTCTCCTCAGTATATACACATAGAGGTGAGGTAGATTCTCCTCAGTATATACATATAGAGGTGAGGTAGATTCTCCTCAGTATATATACACATAGAGGTGAGGTAGATTCTCTTTAGTATATACACATAGAAGTGAGGTACATTCCCCTCAGTATATACACATAGAGGTGAGGTACATTCCCCTCAGTATATACACATAGAGGGGAGGTAGATTCTCCTCAGTATATACACACACAGAGGGGAGGTAGATTCTCCTCAGTATATACACACACAGAGGGGAGGTAGATTCTCCTCAGTATATACACACACAGAGGGGAGGTAGATTCTCCTCAGTATATACACACACAGAGGGGAGGTAGATTCTCCTCAGTATATACACACACAGAGGGGAGGTAGATTCTCCTCAGTATATACACACACAGAGGGGAGGTAGATTCTCCTCAGTATATACACACACAGAGGGGAGGTAGATTCTCCTCAGTATATACACACACAGAGGGGAGGTAGATTCTCCTCAGTATATACACACACAGAGGGGAGGTAGATTCTCCTCAGTATATACACACACAGAGGGGAGGTAGATTCTCCTCAGTATATACACACACAGAGGGGAGGTAGATTCTCCTCAGTATATACACACACACAGAGGGGAGGTAGATTCTCCTCAGTATATACACACACAGAGGGGAGGTAGATTCTCCTCAGTATATACACACACAGAGGGGAGGTAGATTCTCCTCAGTATATACACACACAGAGGGGAGGTAGATTCTCCTCAGTATATACACACACAGAGGGGAGGTAGATTCTCCTCAGTATATACACACACAGAGGGGAGGTAGATTCTCCTCAGTATATACACACACAGAGGGGAGGTAGATTCTCCTCAGTATATACACACACAGAGGGGAGGTAGATTCTCCTCAGTATATACACACACAGAGGGGAGGTAGATTCTCCTCATTATATACACACACAGAGGGGAGGTAGATTCTCCTCAGTATATACACACACACACACACACACACACACAGAGGGGAGGTAGATTCTCCTCAGTATATACACACACACACACACACAGAGGGGAGGTAGATTCTCCTCAGTATATACACACACACACACACACACAGAGGGGAGGTAGATTCTCCTCAGTATATACACACACACACACACACACAGAGGGGAGGTAGATTCTCCTCAGTATATACACACACACACACACACAGAGGGGAGGTAGATTCTCCTCAGTATATACACACACAGAGGGGAGGTAGATTCTCCTCAGTATATACACACACAGAGGGGAGGTAATAATAATAATAATCTTTATTTGTATAGCGCCAACATATTCCGCAGCGCTTACATAGACAGGGGGGAATACAGAAAGACAAAATACAAACATTACAGAACCACGGTTACATATAGTAATCAGTTGATGGAAACAATAGGGGTGAGGGTCCTGCTCCAACGAGCTTACATACTACAAGTAATGGGGTGATACAGAGGGTAAAGGGGCTGGAGATGTGTACAGTATGGCGAGGTGGAGAGTGAGCGATGCTATACACATAGACAATGGTCAGACATTTAGCCGTGTGACGGCAGAAACGGTGTGGCTGCAGGAGCGGTTTATGATGGCTAGCAGGGATTGCAGTCAGTAGGTCAGGGAGCATGTTATCAGGCGGAGTACAGAGAGGTTTGTTTAGGGAATGCGGTATGCCTCCCTGAAGAGGTGCGTTTTTAGAGCACGCCTGAAGTTCTGCGAGTCCTGGATTGCTCGGGTAGCCTTTGGTAGTGCGTTCCAGAGGACCGGTGCTGCTCTGGAGAAGTCTTGGAGGCGGGAATGAGAAGTTCGAATTAAAGGGGCGCTCAGTCTGGTTTCATTAGCAGAGCGGAGAGCCCGGGCTAGTTGATGGATTGAGATGAGGGAGGCGATATAGGGGGGCGCTGTACTGTGGAGGGCTTTGTGGATGAAGGTAGCGAGTTTGAATTGAATTCTGTATTTAACGGGCAGCCAGTGCAGTGACCGGCACAGGGCAGAGGTGTCCGAGTAGCGGCTGGACAGGAAGATGAGCCTGGCTGCCGCATTCAGGATGGACTGGAGAGGGTAGAGTCTGGTGCAGGGGAGGCCGATCAGCAATGAGTTGTAATAATCGAGCCGGGAGTGGATGAGGTAGATTCTCCTCAGTATATACACACACAGAGGGGAGGTAGATTCTCCTCAGTATATACACACACAGAGGGGAGGTAGATTCTCCTCAGTATATACACACACAGAGGGGAGGTAGATTCTCCTCAGTATATACACACACAGAGGGGAGGTAGATTCTCCTCAGTATATACACACACAGAGGGGAGGTAGATTCTCCTCAGTATATACACACACAGAGGGGAGGTAGATTCTCCTCAGTATATACACACACAGAGGGGAGGTAGATTCTCCTCATTATATACAGACACAGAGGGGAGGTAGATTCTCCTCAGTACATACACACACACAGAGGGGAGGTAGATTCTCCTCAGTATATACACACACACAGAGGGGAGGTAGATTCTCCTCAGTATATACACACACACAGAGGGGAGGTAGATTCTCCTCAGTATATACACACACACACAGAGGGGAGGTAGATTCTCCTCAGTATATACACACACAGAGGGGAGGTAGATTCTCCTCAGTATATACACACACAGAGGGGAGGTAGATTCTCCTCAGTATATACACACACAGAGGGGAGGTAGATTCTCCTCAGTATATACACACACAGAGGGGAGGTAGATTCTCCTCAGTATATACACACAGAGGGGAGGTAGATTCTCCTCAGTATATACACACAGAGGGGAGGTAGATTCTCCTCAGTATATACACACAGAGGGGAGGTAGATTCTCCTCAGTATATACATATAGAGGTGAGGTAGATTCTCCTCAGTATATACATATAGAGGTGAGGTAGATTCTCCTCAGTATATACATATAGAGGTGAGGTAGATTCTCCTCAGTATATATACACATAGAGGTGAGGTAGATTCTCTTTAGTATATACACATAGAAGTGAGGTACATTCCCCTCAGTATATACACATAGAGGTGAGGTACATTCCCCTCAGTATATACACATAGAGGTGAGGTCGATTTTCCTCCGTATATACACATAAAGGTGAGGTAGACTCTCCTCAGTATATACACATAGAGGTGAGGTAGATTCTCCTCAGTATATACATATAGAGGTCAGGTAGATTCTCCTCCGTATATACACATAGAGGTGAGGTAGATTTTCCTCAGTATATACACATAAGAGGTGAGGTAGATTCTCCTCAGTATATACACATAGAGGCGAGGTAGATTCTCTCAGTATATACACATATAGGTGAGGTAGATTCTCCTCAGTATATACACATATAGGTGAGGTAGATTCTCCTCATCATATACACATATAGGTGAGGTAGATTCTCCTCAGTATATACACATAGAGGTGAGGTAGATTCTCCTCAGTATATACACATAGAGGTGAGGTAGATTCTCCTCAGTATATACACATAGAGGTGAGGTAGATTCTCCTCAGTATATACGCATAGAGGTGAGGTAGATTCTCCTCAGTATATACGCATAGAGGTGAGGTAGATTCTCCTTATCATATACACATAAGAGGTGAGGTAGATTCTCCTCAGTATATACACATAGAGGTGAGGTTGATTCTCCTCAGTATATATATGTAGAGGTGAGGTAGATTCTCCTCAGTATATACACACAGAGGTGAGGTAGATTCTCCTCAGTATATACACATAGAGGTGAGGTAGATTCTCCTCAGTATATACACATAGAGGTGAGGTAGATTCTCCTCAGTATATACACATAAGAGGTGAGGTAGATTCTCCTCAGTATATACACATAGAGGTGAGGTAGATTCTCCTCAGTATATACATAGAGGTGAGGTAGATTCTACTCAGTATATACACATAGAGGGGAGGTAGATTCTCCTCAGTATACAAATCATTTCTGAGAAAAAACTCATGTATCACGGATTTTCGCACAGTTTTTCACTGTTAGGCCGAATGCCCATGGAGAGATACCCGCTGCGAATTCCGCAGGAATGTCCGTCCATAGACATGCTGTGTCAATTGCGATTTTCTGTTTGCGAGGAAAAATAGTAGCAATTTCGTGCGAAAAATCCACTGCAGTCAATGGAAACTGCCCGTCCCGCGATACTTCCGCAGTGAGGACTGCATAAGTATCGCAGGAATCCGCGTCACAGCCCAGCGCATCAGCCGAGACACCTGCGGTGGATCCGAAGAGGTGAGTATAGGGTTACTGGGGGGCGCCGGGTCTGATTCTGCTGCAATATTTCACGGTCGGAATCCGACCCGACCGTGGGCATGAGGCCTTAAAATTGAGTAATCAAGTTGTGACTCCTTTACTTTTCCTATTTACTACCTTAAGAATGCTCCTGCCAAATTTCCTATTTGTACGACATCGGGAAGATAGAGAATCAGTGGCAAGTCAGTCAGTGAGTGCTTTCACCTGTATATAACTACTGGCTCGTTACCCGCGACTTCATCTGGGATTTGTATTTTTTTATCTAATCGGTGTCTTGCTGTATATTGAAACATAAAGGGTTTGTAACGGTGATCTGCTGTCCGCAGTTCTGTATGTTTTTGGTCTGTCATCTCTTGCTGGGATATAAAGGTTTTGTGGGCTGTATACACGGGAGTCGCCACAGACAGTTGGCCATGGGGAAAACATGTTTTTCTAAATGTACACCCGCTACCTTCAGTGTTTGCCCTTATTAAGCCTCATCACAAATATATTTTTGAGGGATGTGCAGCCTTTTGAATTGAAAAGACAAATCCATTGGTATTATCGGAATGTGTGGAGCTAAAATACTGCTGAGGTAACATGAAAGCTGCGCTGTGATTGGTTGTTATATATTATACTGCTGAGGTAACATGAAAGCTGCACTGTGATTGGTTGTTATATATTATACTGCTGAGGTAACATGAAAGCTGCGCTGTGATTGGTTGTTATATATTATACCGCTGAGGTAACATGAAAGCTGTGCTGTGATTGGTCGTTATATATTATACTGCGAGGGTAACATGAAAGCTGTGCTGTGATTGGTTGTTATATATTATACTGCTGAGGTAACATGAAAGCTGTGCTGTGATTGGTTGTTATATATTATACTGCTGAGGTAACATGAAAGCTGCTCTGTGATTGGTTGTTATATATTTTACTGCTGAGGTAACATGAAAGCTGTGCTGTGATTGGTTGTTATATATTATACCGCTGAGGTAACATAAAAGCTGCGCTGTGATTGGTTGTTATATATTATACCGCTGAGGTAACATGAAAGCTGCGCTGTGATTGGTTGTTATATATTATACTGCTGAGGTAACATGAAAGCTGCGCTGTGATTGGTTGTTATATATTATACTGCTGAGGTAACATGAAAGCTGCGCTGTGATTGGTTGTTATATATTATACTGCTGAGGTAACATGAAAGCTGCGCTGTGATTGGTTGTTATATATTATACTGCTGAGGTAACATGAAAGTTGCGCTGTGATTGGTTGTTATATATTATACCGCTGAGGTAACATGAAAGCTGCGCTGTGATTGGTTGTTATATATTATACCGCTGAGGTAACATGTAAGCTGCGCTGTGATTGGTTGTTATATATGATACCGCTGAGGTAACATAAAAGCTGCGCTGTGATTGGTTGTTATATATCATACTGCTGAGGTAACATGAAAGCTGCGCTGTGATTGGTTATTTCTTATACCGCTGAGGTAACATGAAAGCTGTGCTGTGATTGGTTGTTATATATTATACCGCTGAGGTAACATAAAAGCTGCGCTGTGATTGGTTGTTATATATCATACTGCTGAGGTAACATGAAAGCAGCGCTGTGATTGGTTATTTCTTATACCGCTGAGGTAACATGAAAGCTGTGCTTGGTTGTTATATATTATACTGCTGAGGTAACATGAAAGCTGCGCTGTGATTGGTTGTTATATATTATACCGCTGAGGTAAAATGTAAGCTGTGCTGTGATTGGTTGTTATATATTATACCGCTGAGGTAACATAAAAGCTGCGCTGTGATTGGTTGTTATATATACTGCTGAGGTAACATGAAAGCTGCGCTGTGATTGGTTGTTATATATACTGCTGAGGTAACATGAAAGCTGCGCTGTGATTGGTTGTTATATATTATACCGCTGAGGTAACATGAAAGCTGTGCTGTGATTGGTTGTTTATATATTATACTGCTGAGGTAACATGAAAGCTGTGCTGTGATTGGTTGTTTATATATTATACTGCTGAGGTAACATGAAAGCTGTGCTGTGATTGGTTGTTTATATATTATACTGCTGAGGTAACATGAAAGCTGTGCTGTGATTGGTTGTTTATATATTATACTGCTGAGGTAACACGAAAGCTGCGCTGTGATTGGCTGTTATATAGTATACTGCTGAGGTAACATGAAAGCTGTGCTGTGATTGGTTGTTTATATATTATACTGCTGAGGTAACACGAAAGCTGCGCTGTGATTGGCTGTTATATAGTATACTGCTGAGGTAACATGAAAGCTGCACTGTGATTGGTTGTTTATATATTATACTGAGGTAACATGAAAGCTGCGCTGTGATTGGTTGCTATGGGTAACAGATTTTCTTTAAAAATCTCAATCCATGTTAATGTGTCTTTAGTTTTAGCCCATGTGATGCCAGGTATCCCTGCCAGCTTAATAATCACCTACATGCAGCAACCTCGTCTGCCCTCACGTGTCTGCCTGTGGGCCTAACTTATGATGTGTACACCCCTTCCTCTGCGCCTGCGCATCACCTAATCTGTCTTGTGGCGTTCCCTAGAGGGGAGAGGTGCCACATTCTGCAGCGAGACATCGGTATATGCAGCCTGAGGAGAATCTAACGCTCCGCTATATGCATACATATTTTATTCCTTGGTTCCTCTGAAGTAACAACGACTTTATGACATTTTCCGTGTGAACAACATGTAAACACCTGTATCAAATTAACTCGGGCGAGGCCGGGTATATCACCCCTGTATATGTGTATGTGTATATATATAGCGGTATATATACATTGTAGCGCTGTATATACATCCTGTATATAGGAGGCGGTATGCATACATTGTAGAGCTGTATATACATCCTACATATAAGTGGTATATATACATTGTAGCACTGTATAGACATACTGTATATAGGAGGCGGTATATATACACATCATAGAGCAGTATAGACATCCTCTATATAGGAGTCAGTATATATACATTGTAGCACTGTATATGCACCCTACATATAGGAGTCCATTATATATTATACACACACTGTATCACTATATAGCCATCCTGTATATAAGAGGCGATATATATGGTAGAGCTGTATATAACAGCAGGGAGGGACAATATAATAACACACGGCGGTGCAGACATTACGGTGATGCTCCCGCCGTCTCACCTGCATCTCCTCCGCTCTCCGGCCCGGTCACCATGGAGACAGAGAACTTCCGGGTGAGCGGAACAATTTCCGGATTCAAATGATGACTTCCGGGTGTAAGGGGCGGGGCTAAAAAACCAACTACCGAGGAGCGACCCCTCCCCCCAAAAAACCGGAGAGAGCAGGGGGGGAACCCCGGACATGGCGGAGAAGGGAGACACCGAGGTACTTCACAACTACTCATAGACTCCACCATACTGCACCCCCATATGTATATATGCAGTATAATCCCCCATGTATATACACCATACTGCACCCCCATATGTATATATGCAGTATAACCCCCCATGTATATACACTATACTGCACCCCCATATGTATATATACAGTATAACCCCCCATGTATATACACCATACTGCACCCCCATATGTATATATGCAGTATAACCCCCCCATGTATATACACCATACTGCACCCCCATATGTATATATGCAGTATAACCCCCCATGTATATACACCATACTGCACCCCCATATGTATATATGCAGTATAACCCCCCATGTATATACACCATACTGCACCCCCATATGTATATATGCAGTATAACCCCCCATGTATATACACCATACTGCACCCCCATATGTATATATGCAGTATAACCCCCCATGTATATACACCATACTGCACCCCCATATGTATATATGCAGTATAACCCCCCATGTATATACACCATACTGCACCCCCATATGTATATATACAGTATAACCCCCCATGTATATACACCATACTGCACCCCCATATGTATATATACAGTATAACCCCCCATGTATATACACCATACTGCACCCCCATATGTATATATGCAGTATAATCCCCCATGTATATACACCATACTGCACCCCCATATGTATATATACAGTATAACCCCCCATGTATATACACCATACTGCACCCCCATATGTATATATACAGTATAACCCCCCATGTATATACACCATACTGCACCCCCATATGTATATATGCAGTATAATCCCCCATGTATATACACCATACTGCACCCCCATATGTATATATACAGTATAACCCCCCATGTATATACACCATACTGCACCCCCATATGTATATATACAGTATAACCCCCCATATATATACACCATACTGCACCCCCATATGTATATATACAGTATAACCCCCATGTATATACACCATACTGCACCCCCATATGTATATATACAGTATAACCCCCATGTATATACACTATACTGCACCCCCATATGTATATACACCATACTGCACCCCCATATGTATATATACAGTATAACCCCCCCCCATGTATATACACCATACTGCACCCCCATATGTATATATACAGTATAACCCCCCCATGTATATACACCATACTGCACCCCCATATGTATATGTACAGTATAACCCCCCATGTATATACACACCATACTGCACCCCCATATGTATATACACTATACTGCACCCCTGTATGTATATATGCAGTATAACCCCCATGTATACACCATACTGCACCCCCATATGTATATATACAGTATAACCCCCCCCCATGTATATGCACCATACTGCACCCCCATATGTATATATGCAGTATAACCCCCCCCATGTATATACACCATACTGCACCCCCATATGTATATACACTATACTGCACCCCTGTATGTATATATACAGTATAACACCCCATGTATATACACCATACTGCACCCCCATATGTATATATACAGTATAACCCCCCCCATGTATATACACCATACTGCACCCCCATATGTATATATGCAGTATAACACTCCTGTATATACACTATACTGCACCCCGTATGTATATATACACTATACTGCACCCCTGTATGTATATATGCAGTATAACACTCATGTATATACACTATACTGCACCCCTGTATGTATATATGCAGTATAACACTCATGTATATACACTATACTGCACCCCTGTATGTATATATGCAGTATAACCCCCATGTATATACACCATACTGAAGCCCCATATGTATATATGCACTATACTGCACCCCTGTATGTATATATGCAGTATAACCCCCATGTATATACACTATACTGCACCCCCATATGTATATATGCAGTATAACCCCCCCATGTATATACACTATACTGCACCCCCATATGTATATATACAGGATAACCCCCCATGTATATACACTATACTGCACCCCCATATGTATATATACACTATACTGCACCCCCATATGTATATACACTATACTGCACCCCCATATGTATATATGCAGTAGAACCCCAATGTATATACACTATACTGCACCCCCATATGTATATATGCAGTATAACCCCCCATGTATATACACTATACTGCACCCCCATATGTATATATACACTATACTGCACCCCCATATGTATATATACAGTATAACCCCCCCATGTATATACACTATACTGCACCCCTGTATGTATATATACACTATACTGCACCCCCATATGTATATATGCAGTAGAACCCCAATGTATATACACTATACTGCACCCCCATATGTATATATGCAGTATAACACTCATGTATATACACTATACTGCACCCCTGTATATATATATATGCAGTATAACCCCCATGTATATACACCATACTGAAGCCCCATATGTATATATGCACTATACTGCACCCCTGTATGTATATATGCAGTATAACCCCCCCATGTATATACACCATACTGCACCCCCATATGTATATATGCAGTATAACCCCCCCATGTATATACACCATACTGCACCCCCATATGTATATATGCAGTATAACCCCCCATGTATATACACCATACTGCACCCCCATATGTATATATGCAGTATAACCCCCCCATGTATATACACCATACTGCACCCCCATATGTATATATGCAGTATAACCCCCCCATGTATATACACCATACTGCACCCCCATATGTATATATGCAGTATAACCCCCCCATGTATATACACCATACTGCACCCCCATATGTATATATGCAGTATAACACTCCTGTATATACACTATACTGCACCCCGTATGTATATATACACTATACTGCACCCTTGTATGTATATATGCAGTATAACACTCATGTATATACACTATACTGCACCCCTGTATGTATATATGCAGTATAACCCCCCCATGTATATACACTATACTGCACCCCCATATGTATATATACAGTATAACCCCCCATGTATATACACTATACTGCACCCCCATATGTATATATACACTATACTGCACCCCCATATGTATATACACTATACTGCACCCCCATATGTAAATATGCAGTAGAACCCCAATGTATATACACTATACTGCACCCCCATATGTATATATGCAGTATAACCCCCCATGTATATACACTATACTGCACCCCCATATGTATATATACACTATACTGCACCCCCATATGTATATATACAGTATAACCCCCCCATGTATATACACTATACTGCACCCCCATATGTATATATGCAGTATAACCCCCCCATGTATATACACTATACTGCACCCCATATGTATATATACAGTATAACCCCCCATGTATATACACTATACTGCACCCCCATATGTATATATGCAGTAGAACCCCAATGTATATACACTATACTGCACCCCCATATGTATATATGCAGTAGAACCCCCCATGTATATACACTATACTGCACCCCCATATGTATATATACACTATACTGCACCCCCATATGTATATATACAGTATAACCCCCCCCCATGTATGTACACTATACTGCACCCCCATATGTATATATACAGTATAACCCCCCCATGTATATACACCATACTGCACCCCCATATGTATATATACAGTATAATCCCCCATGTATATACACTATACTGCACCCCTGTATGTATATATGCAGTATAACCCCCCATGTATATACACTATACTGCACCCCTGTATGTATATATGCAGTATAACCCCCCATGTATATACACCATACTGCACCCCCATATGTATATATGCAGTATAACCCTCATGTATATACACTATACTGCACCCTCATATGTATATATACAGTATAACCCCCCCATGTATATACACCATACTGCACCCCCATATGTATATATACAGTATAACCCCCCCATGTATATACACACTATACTGCACCCCCATATGTATATATACACTATACTGCACCCCCATATGTATATATGCAGTAGAACCCCAATGTATATACACTATACTGCACCCCCACATGTATATATACACTATACTGCACCCCCATATGTATATATACAGTATAACCCCCCATGTATATACACTATATTACCCCCATGTATATATACACTATACTGCACCCCCACATGTATATATGCAGTAGAACCCCAATGTATATACACTATACTGCACCCCCATATGTATATATACACTATACTGCACCCCCATATGTATACATGCAGTATAACCCCAATGTATATACACTATACTGCACCCCCATATGTATATATACTCTATACTGCACCCCTGTATGTATATATGCAGTATAACCCCCATGTATATACACTATACTGCACCCCCATATGGATATATACGGTATAACCCCCCCATGTATATACACCATACTGCACCCCCATATGTATATATACAGTATAACCCCACATTTTTATACAGTATACTGCACCCCCATATGTATATACACTATACTGCACCCCCCATATGTATATATACAGTATAATCCCCCATGTATATACACCATACTGCACCCCCATATGTATATATACAGTATAATCCCCCATGTATATACACCATACTGCACCCCCATATGTATATATACAGTATAATCCCCCATGTATATGCACTATACTGCACCCGTATGCATATATACAGTATAACCCCCCATATATATATACACACACGCCATACTACCCCATGTGTATATTTACACCATACTGCACCTCCATATATGTATATGTGTGTGTGTGTATATACATACACACACATACACCCTCCCCCCTAGCATCACATATATCCCTCACATCTATATATACCTCACTACCCCTATATGCACTGTATGTATGCTCATTATATATACCTCTTAACTAAAGATGTATATATGTATATACCCACCATATCACGCTCCATATTTACCTCCCAAACCCTGATGATAGCCGAGGACATGGGGGTCACCATTTCCCCTTATGGAGGCGGAGGGGGTCCTGACAACCCCTATAGTGTTAGCACTCTGCTTCTGCCCCCCCCCCCCCCCAATGATGGATGATTAGTGAGCACTGCGGCTTTGTAATCTAACATCGCACCGTTCTGTGTATACAGCTCCTCTGCCGCCTGCGTGTCTCTATGGTAACAGACTACAGGTGATCCCTGTGCGGCCTGTTGTCAGCCCCCCTCCGCCCGCTGCTGCGTCCCGCTGACCTCTCCAGTTTTGTTATCGTTGAGGATACATTGTTACCTCGACTAATTGATGCAGATTTTCTGCTGCAGATCTGTTCCAAGAAACATACATGTCGCAGTCGGTGGCGGTGCGGCGGTTTGTTTAACGCGCATCTTCAGCGGACCGCAACCCTGCAGGTAGAAGGGCGAATCCCATGAATCCGTGTACAAAAAGGCAGCGGATGTGGCGGATTCTGGTGCCGATCCACCCGAGTACGGCTGTGTCTGCATTTCCGCGGACGAGCGCAGGATCGGTCCGAGAACTTCTGGCAGAACGCGTATAGCGGCGCCGCACTTGTGAAGTCACATGTCCGAGCGAGCGCAGCGGGATTTATTTTTTTGCTCCCATAGGACATAACAGGCGCCAATCACCTTGCTTCAATAGGAACATGTAAATGTGGCCTCGCGTCCGTGTGGAGCTCATCTGTACCTGCGATGTATATAACACACCTGTACATTACACAAGTAATGCGCGACTTTACGGCATCTCGCTGAAGGATAGGGCGCGCTGCGCACGGATTTATGCTGGTGACATCACCAGGGTTTGTAATCGCACTTTTCCGTTAGACGAGGTTTGTTCGTCTTTTGCCCATAGTAATAAAGTTGGGTGTACTGTCCCGCTTCGTGGAGTTAGGCGTGTTCTCGGCCGCGCTCGCGCAGGCGGTTTTCTTTAGCGTTTAGCGGACGTTTGAAACACCCAATAAAAACCCTCCGCTGAGCCGCCATTGATTGCAGTGCGGCTTCTCGAATGGGCGTTTCAGTGAAACGTTTCTAATGTGCGCCAAAACGAACGCTGCATGTTCTAGTTTCGTGCGTTCAGCGTGATTTTAACGCACCTCATAACACATCGCAATGATGGGGGGCAGTAAAAACGCTGTGCTTTCACAAACGCCCGTGTGAGAGTGGCCAGAGACTAGCAAGAAAAACATCTGTGGAGTCACAAGGAGGATCTTCCCAAATCAGCAGTCACTGACCGTCTGCTCATAGGGCCTCGTGTGTAATGGCCCAGGGCAGGTCCAAGGTCCGGCGGCAATGCTGAGCAGGGTAGGATAAGTCATGTGACTCCACCAGCAGAATAGTGAGTGCAGCTCTGGGGTATAATACAGGATGTAACTCAGGATCAGTACAGGATAAGTAATGTATGTACACAGTGACTCCACCAGCAGAATAGTGAGTGCAGCTCTGGAGTATAATACAGGATGTAACTTAGGAGCAGTACAGGATAAGTAATGTATGTACACAGTGACTCCAGCAGCAGAATAGTGAGTGCAGCTCTGGGGTATAATACAGGTTGTAACTCAGGAGCAGTGCAGGATAAGTAATGTATGTACACAGTGACTCCACCAGCAGAATAGTGAGTGCAGCTCTGGAGTATAATACAGGATGTAACTCAGGAGCAGTACAGGATAAGTAATGTATGTACACAGTGACTCCACCAGCAGAATAGAGAGTGCAGCTCTGGAGCATAATACAGGATGTAACTCAGGAGCAGTGCAGGATAAGTAATGTATGTACACAGTGACTCCACCAGCAGAATAGTGAGTGCAGCTCTGGAGTATAATACAGGATGTAACTCAGGGTCAGTACAGGATAAGTAATGTATGTACACAGTGACTCCTCCAGCAGAATAGTGAGTGCAGCTCTGGAGTACAATACAGGATGTAACCCAGGATCAGTACAGGATAAGTAATGTATGTACACAGTGACTCCACCAGCAGAATAGTGAGTGCAGCTCCGGAGTATAATACAGGATGTAACTCAGGAGCAGTACAGGATAAGTAATGTATGTACACAGTGACTCCACCAGCAGAATAGTGAGTGCAGCTCTGGAGTATAATACAGGATGTAACTCAGGATCAGTACAGGATAAGTAATGTATGTACACAGTGACTCCACCAGCAGAATAGTGAGTGCAGCTCCGGAGTATAATACAGGATGTAACTCAGGAGCAGTACAGGATAAGTAATGTATGTACACAGTGACTCCACCAGCAGAATAGTGAGTGCAGCTCTGGGGTATAATACTGGATGTAATTCAGGAGCAGTACAGGATAAGTAATGTATGTACACTGTGACTCCACCAGCAGAATAGTGAGTGCAGCTCTGGAGCATAATACAGGATGTAACTCAGGGTCAGTACATGATAAGTAATGTATGTATACAGTGACTCCACCAGCAGAATAGTGAGTGCAGCTCCGGAGTATAATACAGGATGTAACTCAGGATCAGTACAGGATAAGTAATGTATGTACACAGTGACTCCACCAGCAGAATAGTGAGTGCAGCTCTGGGGTATAATACAGGTTGTAAGTCAGGATCAGTACAGGATAAGTAATGTATGTACACAGTGACTCCACCAGCAGAATAGTGAGTGCAGCTCCGGAGTATAATACAGGATGTAACTCAGGATCAGTACAGGATAAGTAATGTTTGTACACCATGACACCACCAGCAGAATAGTGAGTGCAGCTCTGTGGTATAATACTGGATGTAACTCAGGAGCAGTACAGGATAAGTAATGTATGTACACAGTGACTCCACCAGCAGAATAGTGAGTGCAGCTCTGGAGCATAATACAGGATCAGTACAGATTAAGTACAGGATAAGTAATGTATGTACACAGTGACTCCACCAGCAGAATAGTGAGTGCAGCTCTGGAGAATAATACAGGATGTAACTCAGGATCAGTACAGGATAAGTAATGTATGTACACAGTGACTCCACCAGCAGAATAGTGAGTGCAGCTCTGGTGTATAATACAGGATGTAACTCAGGAGCAGTACAGGATAAGTAATGTATGTACACAGTGACTCCACCAGCAGAATAGTGAGTGCAGCTCTGGAGTATAATACAGAATGTAACTCAGGAGCAGTACAGGATAAGTAATGTATGTACACAGTGACTCCACCAGCAGAATAGTGAGTGCAGCTCCGGAGTATAATACAGGATCAGTACAGATTAAGTACAGGATAAGTAATGTATGTACACATAAGGTGGATTATAGCCTTTGAATTCTTAGAATATGCTACAGTTTATTGGGTATTTCAACAATATCGGTATTTGGGGTAAAGACTTATTTCCTTTTTTTCTTCAGTTCATGAACTTGTTCCAGAGCTGCACTCATGTCCTGACCGCTGTGCTTTGACCTCTCCTCTTTCTCCCTCCCACTTGACCTGCTGTTGTCTGGACTTCCCCTTTAAGCCCGGCTGTTCCTCCCTATTAGGAGCTCAGAGAGCCGGTAGATTATTATATGAAATGTTCTCATTAATTAATAATATTCTCTAATGTGGAACAATCTGTGTGTTTCGAAAAAAGAGCGTTTTCATTTAATACAAATCACATTAGTAAATCAGACGTCTGACCGCCGGCGCGTCCGGGAAGACCGTGAAGAGTGTGTGTAGTTCTCTGGGAGGGACGGTCGGGGCTCTTCTGTAACAAGCCGAGGTAATAGAAGTCCATCCGGATTGTCGTTATTTAGTGATCGTTTGTGTGCGCCGGCCGGCCCGACCCCAAACCCCCGGGAGCCAATAACGCCGACCGGCGGCTCTTGAAGTTATTTGTAACGGGGAAAAGTTCGGATCTGAGCGACTGTACCGCGGGTCAGGTTGTGGTGACTGGATGGCGGCATCCGGGTTTCTCCAGAATGGCGCCTCTTGGTGGGCGTTCCCCGTATGATGTGGTTAGCACCAAAAATGGTCCAAGAACGGAAAAGCAGAGACAGGGTGATGCACGCCCGAGGGTCATGGAAGAATAGCGCTGCGTGTAACCTTGTTCTTCAGACGTGATGAACACTCTTTTAAGTCAGTAGGTCTGTTGGACACCCGCGGTATCCATTACATCGTGAATGCCTTATGAGGGGAGGCAAGTGTGTGAATGGAGCCTTGGGGTTCGCTAACGTGGCAGAATCCAGTTTAGATTTTTCTATGCGGATTCTGCCTTTAAAACCTGCGGCAGAAGTCCGTGCCGAAGCTGAAAATTCTGCCGTGTATTTTACTGCGGGTTCACATGTGGCTTTAGCCTTGGCAATGGACAAAATCTGCGTGGAGAGTTTCCAACAAATTGACACATGGAGTTGTCCGGTAGCTGTCCTCGGGATAGGCCATCAATAGTAGACTGGCAGGGGCCTACCATCAGGACCACCACTCATCTGTTTGCTGGCCCACTGTGCTTGTACACTGAGCTGATTTCTGCAGGAAGCAGACAGCTCTGTTCTTTCTGCAGTGGCCAGGCTTAGTATTACACCTATTCACTTCAATGGGAACTTTGCCTGTAATACCAAGCCTGGCCACTGCAGCTGGAACAGAGCTGTCTAATTCATGCAGAAATCAGTTAGGTTCACAAGCGCCTCAATCCCACAAATGGCTGAACAGTGGTGTTGCCAGGCGGTGAACCCCCATCAATCTATTATTGAAGACCTGTCCTCAATAGTTTACATCTGGACATCCCCTTTAACGCATGGATTTTGCCCATTCACAGGCCTAAACCCCCATTTTTAATTCATGTTAAAATACACAGCAGAAGTTTACGGCTTTGCTGTGGATCTCTACCGCGAATTTTAGAGGCGGACAAAAATCTGGGTTGGTTTTCCCCATACAAATACACCCCAAGCCACCCATCTACCCCCCTTTCCCGTTCAGCTCTCTTATCTATTCGCTAGAGTGAATAGCGCTAAAGAACACATCCCGCTTTGGAGGACAGACCATTTATTGTAAAGGTAATTGTGTAATGCTGCGTTTCACCTGCGGAGGCGCTGCTGGAATTCTGAGCACTTGCTGCCTGTTCTCCTGCAGATCGCAGCTGGTTGCTGAAGGTCTCTGCATCCGGACAACCTGTGACTGCAGCATCGGCTGATGTTAAAAGGGATGCCGCAGGGAGGAGAGCCCCCTAGGGATCCTTCATGGTATTACATTCTCTTACCTTATATTGTGTGACTTGCAGGTGGAGGAGGCCGGGCAGGTCTATCTGTTGATGAAAAAGGATTACCGCATCTCTCGCAATGTCCGGCTGGCCTGGTTCCTCACTAACTTGCACCAGTCCATTTCTCCGGTCCCTGAATCTGAGCTGGTAAGTTTTGTGTGTGTGGGGGGGGGACAGTACATGTAACCGGTGGAGGACGGACTTTCAGGGTATTGGGGTTCTCTCTGTGATCTCACAACTTTATTTTTTACAACAATTTTGGTAAAATGTTGACAAACCGTTGCGGCCTCGTTCCGATGTCTCGGTGTGGCCGCCATCGCACTTATCGTTGTCACCCATATGAGAATCACATCGGCCTTGTTACCGGCTTCTGACCTTCTAATGAATTAAACTAATTATAAAAGGCCATTAATACATTTGCAGGTAACGGCTCTGTTGTCCCTCTGTTATACTTCCTGGACATGTATGCATAGATTGAGAACTGGGGGTGGCTATTCACCTTGTCACGGGGGAGATCCCTGCTTGTCGTGACCTTGTCTGATCCTTTCTGACACTAAGTGTCATTTCTGTAGGTAAACGCTCCCTTGACAAGAGGAATGGTAACGCCCACTTGTCAATTCATGCATTTCCAGGATGAATAACAGAGGAACGTCACAATGCTCACTTCTGTTAAAAGCTGCACCAGCATTGTTAGTTTACATACTGAAGCAGGGCTGTCCGGTTGCTTTTAACCCCTTCCTGCTCAGTGGTGTAAATGTACGTCCAGGATGGGAAGCAGGCATAGGCATGCGTTTGTGTTCTGTGAACAGCGCAGGGGTGAGGAGCTGAGCCTGCTACATCAGCAGCGGGTCAGCTGTGTCTGCCGGGCGGCCTCTCGCTTCAGCAATGAGAACACCGATCCCTGATAGTAATCCCTTACATGCGAAGATCTATGTTGATTGCGGTATGGGCTTCACAAGAGGGAGAGCGCTTCTTCTGTGACGTATCGGCCCCCTGCCATGTAATCGTGGAGGACCGATGGGTTGCCAGGGCATCCGGATAACAATGACGTCCGGGGCTGCGATGACCTGTGATCGCTATGAAAAGCAGTAATGTATCGCAGTACAGAAGTACTGCAGTATGTTATCAGAGCGATCACAGGGCCCCAACAGGGACAGAAAAAAGGGAAAGAAAAACACCACTTTTTTGCCCACATTTCTCTCTATATATGTTTGGTATCGTCGCATCTGTGATGATCTGTAAGATAAACTGAGCGTACTTTCCCTCCCGTATGGCAAATGCAACGAGGAAAAAAAAGTGAAAACCTCACCAAAAAAACACAATAAAAGCGATCAAAAAATATTTTTCAAAAAGAAGTTTGTTTTTTTTTATTGTGGAAAAAAATCTAAAAAAAATAAATATAATTTTTGTTTTGTCGTAATCGTTCCGACCCGCATAAAAACGTTATCGTGTAATTTATGCTGCGTGATTAAGGGAGGTTTTACACGGCAGAGACTCTCGCGAATATAAGCCCCATTCCTTTGAATGGAGTCATATACATGAGTAATGTCGTCCCACGACACAGCGCAGGAAAAAACCCACGGCGTGTCCTATCTCTTCTCGCTGCTTGTTTACAGTGTGGCAGTAAGACGCATTGCGTGCCGTGCGAGGAGCAGGCGACTGCCATGTGAGGTGTCCCATGGAAAACGATGGGAACACTTGCTGATCCCGAAAGCCGCGCCGCAAGATCGCTACTTCACCAAAGTGATGGGGGGTGTTTTTGGCGCCCCCCCCCAAAAGGCCTCGCATCGCCATGAAAATGCGCGTCAGCGAGTGAAGGTAGCCTAACGTAAAAAAATGTCAGCATTGATGTGTTTTCTCTCCCTGCTGTCCAAAAAATTGCTAAAGGTTCTACAGCACATCAGATGTACCAATAAATGGTGCCGATACAAACTACTCGGAAAGATCAAAGAAAGCTTGTGGAAATGAAAGTCCCCCCGAAATAATTGCGTCCTTAGGTCCAAGATGAGGCCGCGTCACTAAAGGGTTAAAGGGGTTATGACACGAAAGCATGTAATGCACTCGCTACAGAATAGGGTAACTTGCGGATCTGTGGGGTTCCGACCTCCAGTGATCCGGGATGGGGTTTGTTACAGTGTATCAGGGTTGACCATGCTTTGTGAGACCTTTCTCTTATCCTATATGCTGACAATTCTACACTGATACATCCTAGTAGATGACACTGACAGCAAGCAGAGATCTTATGTTCATTAGCTCTTTCTCCTGTTCTTCATCTTCTAGGGTTTACATGACAGCGAGCTAGAGGTGGTGAGCGTCATACCGCATGGCTGGCAGCCCGACGAGCCGGTTCGCCCTGACCCCTTACTTCTAGTGCCATCCACATGGGTCACGTTCCTGGCGCGGCAGTACCGCTTCGTGATAGAGCTCGACCTCAGTCCTTCTACTGTCATTGTGGTAATCAAAGAGTATTAATGGGACCTGATGTATGCCGGATTATCGGATATAAGAGATTATTAATATTAATGGGACCTGATGAGCTGTGGATTATTAATTATTGACATTGATGGCTGCCAGATTATTAGACATAATGAATAATTGACATTAATGGGGCCTGATGGGTGCCGGATTATCAGATGTGATGAATGGTTGATTAGACTGCAGTTCTGTGCTGTCAAACTTTCTGGATTATCAGATTTGACCTTGCCTTATTTTCTGCATGTAGGACGACTCCACGGAGGAGATAATTTTCGATGAGATCTTCCATTCTCTCTCCCGCTGTCTGCTGGGTCTCCTCAGGCCATTTCGTATCCCAGGATCCACCCTGGTCTTCCGGCCAGAAATCTTCGTCACCATTCAGGCCTATTCCTCCATCATTGGACTGCAGAGTCATCAGGTAATAATGGCCGTCACTTGGGTCACTGTTATGACACAGTCTTCTTCCTCCTCGGTAATGTCGCTCTCTCGCTGCTGCAGGTGCTCGTTCAGGGCTGTCGGCTGGATGAGCAGAAGCTGCCAGCGTTTCTTCAGCACGTTTACCTGCAGCTCGGCGCCTTGGAGAATAAGATCGCAGAGATGCTGCAGCAGCAGTACCGTCCATTCACTCAGGTAGGCAGCAGCAGTGCCGTCCGTTCACTGAGGTGGGCAGCGGCAGTACCGTCCGTTCACTCGGGTGGGCAGCGGCAGTGCCGTCCGTTCACTCAGGTGGGCCGCCGCAGTGCCGTCCGTTCACTCGGGTGGGCAGCGGCAGTACCGTCCGTTCACTCGGGTGGGCAGCGGCAGTGCCTTCCGTTCACTCGGGTGGGCAGCGGCAGTGCCTTCCGTTCACTCGGGTGGGCAGCGGCAGTGCCTTCCGTTCACTCGGGTGGGCAGCGGCAGTGCCATCCGTTCCCTGGGATGGGCGGCAGTTATCACTTCTGTACTGTCACACAGTGGTGGGCCGGAGATCGCTTCATTCACAATAAACAGGCCGTCGTCCATAGCTGAATATCTGCCTGTTTACGGAGGCCGGTCCTCATTCGATTCTTATGCCTGTACTAACTGAATGATACGCGAACTAATTGTTCGTCGTTCAGTCGCTGGACACGTTTACAGGGAACCATTATGCTTTATCTGCAGACTCCCGTAATCGTTCTGTGTAAAAGAGCCCTCCTGAGCCCACGCCAAGTGTAGGGTGTAAATGTACGCCCATACAGGGGAACTGCTTTCCCGCCAGTGTGTGCGTTTAGGCTCTGGGGCAGGAAGGGGTTAATGTATGCATTGTTTGCAGTTTATTCTCCTTTTTTAAAGTTCTGCCTGTATTGATTTTTTGTTTTTTAGTGATTCTAGTCGGATTTTTAGTCCAGGTGTCCATGACTGCTGGGAAAGACTCGGTCTTTCTCTGGGTCGTACGTATTTAGCATTAGATGGGATTTTTTTTCCGTTCCCTTGGCATTGGGCATTGTTGTGTCTTCACATCCCTTTTTTATATTACCCCGGTGCCCGTCTGGGGTTTGCTTCAGCTGCACAATGAATGCTGTAAAAACAACCCCCACCTTCCAAAAAAAAAAAATCCAACTTTTGCTTTTTTTTTTCTCCGCTTTTCCCCACTTTAAAAATGTTAAAAGGATTCCAGTGCATTAAATGTTACCATTGAACCATCAACTCATCCTGCAAATAACAACAAGCCCCCGTGGTGCGATGTCGCTGGAAATATAAGAAATCGTTATGATTTTTTTTTTTTTTTTGAAAGTAGGGAGGAAAACCTGGAAATTAAGAAAAGCAAAGAGCTGCAGCGGGAAAGGGTTAATGTTTCTTCATTAGAGGCATGAAGAGCGGTTTGGGTTCTCGGACAACTTCTCCCTAAGCCTCCATGTGTTTCGGGGGCCCGGAGATGGCGGCGTGATGCTTCGTTAATTAAATGATTGTTATTTTATTAGGATTGCCTACCTCATTATGGAGACCAGCCGCCGGGTAGAAAGATGGGTGTTTCTATGGTTACGGCCGACATTGGATTGGTTAGTATGATACGACAGGGGATCCTCGCTTTACAGCTGCTACCCGCAAACTCCAGTGCAGGTAAGTGCGCCTCACATACCGTCCCGCTGTGACAGATTGCCGTGGGGCCAATGCAAATGACTGTACTTCCTGCCTGTAGGTATAATCGTCATCACGGATGGCGTCACTAATGTCCCGGATGTTGCAGTGTGCGAGACGTTACTGAGTCAGCTGCGCAGCGGCACCATCGCCTGCTCCTTCGTCCAGGTGGGCATGGACTGCGTTCTTCCAGTTATTCGATGCGCACTTACGGTCGTGGGGATGTCAGATGTTTTCATTTCCGTAAACAACGACTGACCGTTTGCAGTTTGCTGCGCTCGCTTGTACAGCAGCATGTAGAGGTCTTGCCCGACTGTACAATCCCCCCCCCATAACTCATGGTTCCCCCGTGCCCTTTTATTACAGGTTGGGGGTGTGTACTCCTACGACTGCAGCTTCGGCTTCGTTCCTAATGTGGAGCTGATGAAGTTTATCGCCATGGCAACCTTGGGATCCTACCTCTCTTCTTGCCCCGAAGTAGAAGCTGGACAGACAGACATGAACGTCTACCACAAGGCATTCTTACTGTATTCCTTCCTGCGCACAGGGGAGGCCCTAAATCCCGAGTATTACTGCGGTGAGCGCTGCTTGTCCCTTATACTCTGCTCAAAAAAGTCAAAGGGGATGTTTATGGTTAGAAAAAAACATGACTGCTTTCTTCCAAACACAGCGCCACCTTTGTCCATAGGTTGTGTGTGGTATTGCAGCTCAGCTCCATTGAAGTGAATGGGAGCTGAGCTGCAATACCAGACTTAACCCATGGGCAAAGGTGGCGCTGTTTTTGGAAGAAAGCAGCCATGTTTTTCTAACCCTGGAAAACCCCTTTTAAGAGAACGCTTGAAGTGGTTTGAACCAAGGTTGCAAGTTATTGCCTATCTATTGCCTCTTTTTAAAATGTAATGGAGCACTAGTGGATTTACTTGACCAGCGCTTCATTCAGTCTCCTCCTCATTGCAGAGAGTGCAGGGGACACGGGACGGTGAGACCCCCCCCCCCCGTATGAGTCCAGGGGACACGGGACGGTGAGACCCCCCTGTATGAGTCCAGGGGACACGGGACGGTGAGACCCCCCTGTATGAGTCCAGGGGACACGGGACAGTGAGACCCCCTGTATGAGTCCAGGGGACACGGGACGGTGAGACCCCCCTGTATGAGTCCAGGGGACACGGGACGGTGAGACCTCCCCCCTGTATGAGTCCAGGGGACACGGGACGGTGAGACCCCCCCCCCCCCCCCGTATGATTGCAGGGGACACAGGACGTTGAGACCTCCCCCCTGTATGAGTCCAGGGGACACGGGACGTTGAGACCTCCCCCCTGTATGAGTCCAGGGGACACGGGACGGTGAGACCCCCCCTGTATGAGTCCAGGGGACACGGGACGGTGAGACCCCCCCTGTATGAGTCCAGGGGACACGGGACGGTGAGACCCCCCCTGTATGAGTCCAGGGGACACGGGACGGTGAGAGCCCCCTGTATGAGTCCAGGGGACACGGGACGGTGAGAGCCCCCTGTATGAGTCCAGGGGACACGGGACGGTGAGAGCCCCCTGTATGAGTCCAGGGGACACGGGACGTCGAGACCTCCCCCCTGTAGGAGCCCAGGGGACACGGGACGTCGAGACCTCCCCCCTGTAGGAGCCCAGGGGACACGGGACGGTGAGACGCCCCTGTATGAGTGCAGGGGACACGGGATGGTGAGATCCCCTCTATGGATAGGGGATAGATTGCAGTCTTGGTACAACCCAATTAAAGGGTCTATTCACAAAGGGCAGTTTGGATGTTATACAAATACACATTTTTCCGACAAGGCTTTCGCTACGGTTTTTATCACATCCAAACCGCCCTGTTTGAATGCGTCCCGAATCACCTGCCAGTCGGCTGCATGATGTTGCTGGCAGCCCAACTCCTAATGGAGTCTGACAGTATGGTCAGTAGCCCACTAGAGGTCATTATGCAGGGCTTCTCCGCTCCTGATGCCTTCTGTCCGGCTCTCCTCGCATGTCCGGCTATCTGCTCCAGGCTCTTGTGCTGGGAGACACGGCAAACCTTCTTGCCCCGGCATGTATGGACGAGCCACCCTGGAGGTGCAGGACTACCTGTACCACCTGATTGGGCTGCAGGTAAGTAGTGCCTCGTGTACCAGAAGTGACAAGGATACTAGTAAAATGCCAGAACTACAGGAAGGAGAGAGGAATCGGCTCCAGTCCCTTTTTGGGCTGCCTTGCTGTCGCCTCTCCGTCGCTCCTGCTGTCCCTTTCATCTGCACCAAAGCGGGTGACGTGGATTTACAATCACTGCTGCTTCCTCAGTGGACGGATTGATATCCCTAAGGGGAAGTGATTCGGGGTTTTTACTGGGCTGCTTTAGGTTCCCGAGATGTTTTTGGAGCGCCGTATCTTCACTATAAAGAGTGCTGATCATTAGTTATGAGCGAGCATCGCCCTTCTCGAGTAGCTGCTTTATCCGAGCGTGCTCGCTCATCTCCACTGATCATCGTCCTGTTTTGTTATCCGAGCGTGCTCGCTCATCTCCACTGATCATTAGTTATGAGCGAGCATCGCTCTTCTCGAGTAGCTGCTTTATCCGAGCGTGCTCGCTCATCTCCACTGATCATCGTCCTGTTTTGTTATCCGAGCGTGCTCGCTCATCTCCACTGATCATTAGTTATGAGCGAGCATCGCCCTTCTCGAGTAGCTGCTTTATCCGAGCGTGCTCGCTCATCTCTACTGATCATCGTCCTGTTTTGGTCGTCTTAGTTTGGTCTTTGGTGTTGATGCACATTTTATGTTTTCAGGCTCTCAGCACAAGTTGTTCAACGAGCATTTGGTGTCCGCCAGCAGTAACCCGGCGCTCGCCATGCGCAGGAGGAAGCATGCGGAGAAGGAGGTGCACGCCGACATTATTAGCGTGGTGTCCGTGCGGCTCCGGGAAGGTTACAGCGTTCGGGAGATCCGCATCACTAAAGGTAGCTTCTGCAGGGGGGGCAGTAGTCAGTGGTGCACATGGAGGTCTCTGTAGGGTTCCCCACATAATGCTGCAGATGATCACGGGATTTCTTCTGATAGATCTGAAGTTTTCCTAGTATGAGGACCATCGGTGACGCCTCTCATAGGGGGTCATTGTTCCATCCTGATTGCTGGATCCCCTATAGATACACTGCATAGGTGTCTCCTCTCTGTGGATTCAGCATGACGCTTCCTTAATCCCTATACACTTAGGGGCGTACAACCTCCAGCATCTATGGAGAGGCGTCGGTATCTATCTCCCTACCCCCTACATACAGGGTGAGTGCTGTCTGTTACTGACAACTTGCACCCCCTGGCAACCGCCGCGATCTGTGATCACACTGATCGCGGCTGTTAACCCTTGAAATGCCACTATCAATTCTGACAGCGAAATTTAAATGTGGCCCATGGCCCGTCCTAATAGAATTACGGCAGAAATATCATATCTTGCAATACTGAGGTAATGCAGTATATGTGTAAGTGATCAAACAATTGCAAGTTCAAGTCCCCTACAAGGACATTAAAAAAAAAAAAAAAAGAATGAAAAATAAGTTTTTTTTGGAAAAAATAAAGAATACTAAAAGTTGAAAAAAACAAACAAAACCTTTCCTATATTCCTAATAAAAATATCTAAACAAAAACACAAACCCTGTTTGGCACCCCTACGTCTATAAAAATAAAACCTATCAAACTAACTGATTACTTATCCTGCTCCATCAATGTTGGCAGAAAAAATAAATACACAACATCAGAAGTGAGCATTTTTGGTAACCCTGTCACCAAGTAACAATTTAGTAAAAAAAACGATGAAAAGGTCCTACGCACCCCAAAGTAGTACCAGGGTATTCGCCCAGTGAAGGGTTTTCCAGGGTGACTACTCACCTGTTTCATTCCCTCCGACACCCCGGTCCCCCCGACCTCCGCTCACTAACTAAACACATGACTGCTGTGGCCAATCATTGGCCTCACATAATGGGCTACTATTCACTGGTAGATGTGAATTCAGAGGGAACTCCCTTTATGGCCGCCTGCACACGGGCGGAAATCCTGCCGCGGGATTTCCGCCACTGAAAGTTTGCATAGGAGTGCATTACAATACGCACTCCTATGCAGACGGCCGCGGTTTGGCCGCGCAAAATCTCGCGCGGCAAACAAACCGCGGCATGTCCTATTTTTGTGCGGGGCATGCACTCACCCGGCCGCCGGCTCCGGTCTGCGCATGCGCCGGCTGCGCCGCAGCCTGCCCATGAAAGAGCCGGGGCCGCCAGGCGCGGGAGAGTACGCGCTCGTCCCTGCAGGCTCTCGGGTCGGGTCCCGCGGCGAGAATTCTCGCTGCCGGATCCGACCCGCTCGTCTGCAGGCGGCCTATAGCTTGTGGTTAGCCGTGGTTTGTATGTAAGCCTGTTAGATCTCGTATATTAGAGGGAACCTGCAGCCGAGTTCATTTACTGATGGTATATTCCCATTGCAAGGATTGCTGGAGGTGAAACTGGTTCTGTTGTGGAAACATAACATGCGTGTCGAGTACCTCGCTGTGGCCCCGTGGCCCCTGGACCTCGTCAAGCGCAGCACGAGAGTGGAGGTGGTAATGGAAGGAAGCTACGACATCCTGCACGACATCAGTTGCACACTGAAAAAGCCCATAACCAGCATGTATAGGACCAGCGTAATACGGCGCTTCTGGAACACCCTGCAGAGGTAATGCAGCAAGGTGATGGGAACTGAGGTCCCTCGTCCTATTGTATCATATCTTATAAAGCAACTTTGCGCTTATGTTATTTAGCAAATACGACACTTAGAAGCTTAGAAGAAAAGGGCTGCACTCTCTAATACTCCACCACTATTTGAAAAAGGACTACTATGATAGGAACTATACCCTTTATATTAGCTCCCATAATTACTCCAGAGCTGCACTCACTATTCTGCTGGTGGAGTCACTGCATACATACATTACTTATCCTGTACTGATCCTGAGTTACATCCTGTATTATACACCAGAGCTGCACTCACTATTCTGCTGGTGGAGTCACTGTGCACATACATTACTGATCCTGTACTGCTCCTGAGTTACATACTGTATTATACACCAGAGCTGCACTCACTATTCTGCTGGTGGAGTCACTGTGTACATACATTACTTATCCTGTACTGCTCCTTAGTTACATCCTGTATTATACTCCAGAGCTGCACTCACTATTCTGCAGGTGGAGTCACTGTGTATTTACATTCATTATCCTGTACTGACCCTGAGTTACATCCTGTATTATACTCCAGAGCTGCACTCACTCTTCTGCTGGTGGAGTCACTGTGCACAAACACTACCTATCCTGTACTGATCCAGAGTTACATCCTGTATTATACCCCAGAGCTGTACTCATTATTCTGCTGGAGTTACTGTGTACATACATTACTTATCCTGTACTGATCCTGAGTTACATCCGGTATTATATTCCAGAGCTGCACTTACTATTCTGCTGGTGGAGTCACTGTGTACATACATTACTTATACTGTACTGATCCTGAGTTACATCCTGTATTATACTCCAGAGCTGCACTCACTATTCTGCTGGTGGAGTCACTGTGCACATACATTACTTATCCTGTACTGATCCTGAGTTACATTCTGTATTATACCCCAGAGCTGCACTCACTATTCTGCTGGTGGAGTCACTGTGTACATACATTACTTATACTGTACTGCTCCTGCATTACATCCTGTATTATACTCCAGAGCTGCACTCACTATTCTGCTGGTGGAGTCACTGTGTACATACATTACTTATCCTGTACTGATCCTGAGTTACATCCTGTATTATACTCCAGAGCTGCACTCACTATTCTGCTGGTGGAGTCACTGTGTACATACATTACTTATCCTGTACTGACCTTGAGTTACATCCTATATTATACCCCAGAGCTGCACTCACTATTCTGCTGGTGGAGTCACTGTGTACATACATTACTTCTCCTGTACTGCTCCTGAGTTACATCCTGTATTATACTCCAGAGCTGCACTCACTATTCTGCTGGTGGAGTCACTGTGTACATACATTACTTATCCTGTACTGATCCTGAGTTACATCCTGTATTATACTCCAGAGCTGCACTCACTATTCTGCTGGTGGAGTCACTGTGTACATACATTACTTATCCTGTACTGCTCCTGAGTTACATCCTGTATTATACCCCAGAGCTGCACTCACTATTCTGCTGGTGGAGTCACTGTGTACATACATTACTTATCCTGTACTGATCCTGAGTTACATCCTGTATTATACTCCAGAGCTGCACTCACCCTTCTGCTGGTGGAGTCACTGTGTACATACATTACTTATCCTGTACTGCTCCTGAGTTACATCCTGTATTATACCCCAGAGCTGCACTCACTATTCTGCTGGTGGAGTCACTGTGTACATACATTACTTATCCTGTACTGCTCCTCGGTTACATCCTGTATTATACCCCAGAGCTGCACTCACTATTCTGCTGGTGGAGTCACTGTGTACATACATTACTTATCCTGTACTGCTCCTCGGTTACATCCTGTATTATACTCCAGAGCTGCACTCACTATTCTGCTGGTGGAGTCACTGTGTATATACATTACTTATCCTGTACTGATCCTGAGTTACATCCTGTATTATACTCCAGAGCTGCACTCACTATTCTGCTGGTGGAGTCACTGTGTACATACATTACTTATCCTGTACTGATCCTGAGTTACATCCTGTATTATACCCCAGAGCTGCACTCACTATTCTGCTGGTGGAGTCACTGTGTATGTATCTTATGATACATGTCTGTCGTCTTTGCAGCATCAGTCAGACAGATCAGATGTTGGTTCACCTGAAATCCTTTGACAGTGTACCGGAGCATTTTAAAATCCCTGAGAGCACCAAGAATGGGGTTCCCCTCTTCTACATCCCGCCGGGCTCTACGACCCCGGTAAGTCTAGTGAGGGGATGCGGGGTATTAGTAGTGTGCAGTCATTTCGTGGACACTTACCTTACATTTCCTCTACAGGTCTTGTCTCTGCAGCACAGCGACTCCGACTCCAGTCATTCGCAGTTTGCATCGTACTGGAAGCCCATCCTCTCGATGGACGCCAACGTCTGGCAGCGCTGGCTGCATGTGCACCGCATCGTGCTACTGCTGGAGCATGACATGTAAGTATAAGCAGGGGAGGACACCCCCTTGTTAGTCATCCCAGTGATGAGTGACTTATAGTATGGACACCCGGCTTTCCCAGAGTCCTGAAGGGCCATTCTGCTTAGTCATGCATCGGTGTGAGTGACTTTATAACCCGGGCATCTATTTCACATTCTCCTATCTAACCCTCCTTTCCAGGCCGGTCCCGAAGCATCTCCACACTCCTGGAAACAACGGCCGCTACAGCACGGTGCTGTGCCGCATCTCCCACACGGCGCTCACCTCCCTGCTGCGGGACTGGAGCAGCTTTGTGCTGGTGGAGAGTTATTCCTACGTCAAGTTAATGAGGTAACGATGTCCGGCTAACTTGTGGGATAAGTCTGGAATCTTCTAGCGCCGCTCTCCTGGCGGAAAAAGGGGACCTTTTGTCAAACTCCTTTTATACGCAAAAATTTGCAACCTGACTCGACCCCCCCCCTTTTTTTCTCCTTTCATTTTTGATTTTTCCACCCCACTTTCTCTTTTATGTATCCGTGGCCGTGGCTGTCAGAGGGCTGCTTGTTTTTTGTGGAATGGGTTGTTTTTGTCAGTGCTGTTATTTAATGTACCCTAGAAAAAACTGAAAAACGTTAAAAAGTTTCTAAGTGGAATGCAATGAAAAATTCAGTTCTGCCATCCTCTGGGGTGGGGGGGGGGGGGGGGTGTCTTGTTTGTACAGCATACACTTTGGGGTAAAAATTACCAATTAATATATTTTTTTTTTAATGCTGTAAAATTATCCTTTTGAAAAGACAACATAATTTTCTGCCGCCATAACTTTTTTTTTATTTTCCCGTCGCCCTAGTTGTGCGAGGGCTCGTTTTTTGTGTACATAAGACTTTTTGATTTATCAAAAAAGTGCAATTCTGCTGTTTGTGTATTTTTTTTTGTCTAACGATGTCCACCTGCGGGATAAATAATGTCTTACTTTGACAGATTGGACTTTTACAGATGCAATGGTACAAAATATGTTTTTTTTTTGTTATAAATATGGGGAAATAGGATTTGTTGTTATTTGCTGTAAAATCCCTTTCTTGGATGTTCATTGGGGAACACAGCACAGACCTTGGGTATGGCTTCTGCCGCTCAGAGGCGGACCCTAAGCAAAGGAAGAGTTGACCCCTTCTGCAGCCACTCAGGTAAATCCGTTTGCACACAAGCAATAGGAGAAGAAAAGCCAAAAGGCGACTAAATGTATAACTCAAACATTGCATACAACTAAAGGAAGAAGTGAAGAGGGACTCTCAGAACAGAGGAACGGGCGTAACAACGGGTGGTGGGTGCCGAGCATCTGAGATAAGGGGTTTACAGAGAGTAACAAAATCCTGTATTCACGGCTGTATTATTGGGCGGCGCAGCAAAGACCTGGGGATGCTCAGAAGCAGTCAGTCCATAAGGAGGAGGGGGGGGGGGGCAGCAAAAATGCTTATGATGCACTCAGGGTGCTGCAGTCTTCAGAAACTTGTGGCCAAGAGGGGCATCAGAGGATGCAAGAGTCTGCACCCTGTAAAACTTGGAACGTATAAAGTGAACACCAGGTCACAGGCTTGCAGAGCTGGAGAGCAGAAGCATTATGGGACATGGCCCACTAGGCACCCACCGCCAGTGCGGAGTGCGCCGGTACCTGAAAGGGTGGCGTCTTGCCTATGGCATGGTAGTCCACTTGGATCGCCATCCACTATCCAGCAGGCGATGGTGGACCTGTAGGTTGCCCGACCTGGAAGTGGGCCGTCGGGATGAGGAACAAAGAATGCGAGCGTGGAAGGATACTGTATGGATCCATAGTGCGCGGATGATGTTCCGTAGGGTGTGAAGGCTCCGGATAGAAGGGGGGCAGTGCAATGTCCTCGTTGAGGTAGAAGGACGAGATCACCTTGGGAAGGAATGCTGGAACAGGACGAAGGACCACCCTGCCCTGATGAAGTACCAGAAAGGGAGATCTGCACAATAAAGCAGAGAGCGCGGAGATGCGTTTCTTGTGGTTTATGTATGCGACAACCGTCACATTGTACACGGATCGAATAATTGTCCGGATCCTAGGACCAATGGTTCAGGGACAGACAGATGGCAGTATGTTGATGTAGAGGGACTACTCCGAGTTAAACCATTGTCCCTATGCTGTCAGGCTCCCGAGGATCCCCCCAGCCTAAGAGACTGGCGTCCGTGGTTATCACTGACCGCCTGAGTTTGGATCACGGGCCGTTCAAGGGACCTGCGCGATCTGTTCCAGCTGGCTAGGATGGCCTTTTGGCACCCAGAGGAACGGAGCCTTCATCAGTATGTCGTCCAGGTAAGGGATTACTATGATTCCCCTGGGCATGAAGAAGCGCTACAGCAGCTGATAGGCCTTGGGGGAACACTTGCGGAGCTGTTGTTGGCTGAATGGCACGGAGACTATTAGAAAATGATTCAACTGGACTGCAAACGGAAGAACTGACGGATCGGGATGTGGAGATGGGCGTTTTCGATGTCTAGTGGTGATAGACATTTGCCTTGATCTGTAGAAGCAATCATTGTTTCGATGGACCCCATATGAATAGGATAGACTTTGACATAGCGCTTCAGGAACTTTTAGATCGAGGACCTGGCAAACCGATCCGTACTGGTAAAACATTCGGGAGAAGGAACGGAGACCATGACACTTTGATCAAGTAATGCCTGAATGGCTCAAAGCTGCTGGGAGAGTCGGGTCGGACGGTGGGGAAGAAGTGAAAAAGTGCTGGGGAGGTAGAATGCGAATCTATGGCCTATCCTGAAGAGCGACGAAAGGAACGAAAAGTGGGTTTCTTTTTCTGGGTCGTGCACAGACGAGCCGACCTGTACTGCGGAAGAGGAGGACTTTTTTTGCCTGTCGCCTCAAATAATTTTGTCTAGGCAATTGTTAAAGGCGAGTTCCCGTAAATGGAGGTATGTTTTGGAGGTCAGCTCTGCGGACCAACACTTTAGCCACAAGGTGTGGTGAATTGGCACAGAAAGCGTGGAGGAACGAACTAATAGTCCGGCCGCCACCAGGGAGGCCGCCAAGAGGAACTTGTTACCATTCAATGGGAACATTGTTTAGTTCCAAAGGCTGAAAGCAACACAGATGTGACGCTTCTCCCGGCCGGCTCTGCTACAGTGCGACGCTTCTCCCGGCCGGCTCTGCTACAGTGCTGCCCAGTCTATGAACTCCAGACCCATAGATTTACCCTGCACTGATACATTGTAACAACATGGGAGAGAGATTGGTTCTGGTGCGTTTAGCTCACAAAGGATTCTCTAGACTGGATACGTTTGCTCCAAACCCTCAGCTGTGAGATGTGCTGCGTCTGGGAAGGTTTTCAGCTTCTGCATGTAAATAAGTCAGTTCTGTACGCTGGCAGTAAGCCAAGACCCTGAAAATGAGGAGAAATGGAAACCTCTTAGGAAACTTTCACGCCTGAGACACATTTTCCAGGGGAAATCTGGAAGTCCTGGCTCCGCTGGTACCCTATTGACTACATGGGGCTCCGTCTGACTTCCATCCAGTCTCTGCGGTCCGCACTGTTTTATCTATGATCTGTCTGTGCTGAGTCTCCGGTTGTAGCATTCAGTGTGGATGTGAGCCTTTAGTAAGTGGCTGAACTTTTTTTATCTGGGATTGAAGTATTGATGCCCTATTCTCAGGATACCTTATCAATAGTTGATCGGATGGGAGTCCATCACCTGTTCTTCAGACAGCTGTCGGTGTGGATGGAGTTGGAAGCTAACCGCTCTGTACCCAGTGCAGCGGCCCAGGTTGGTAATGCAGGCGCAGCTCCCATTGACTTGAATGCATTACCAACCAAGGCTGTTGCAATTTTGGCGGAACCGCCAGCTTCCATCTCTGAACACACAAACGGCGCCTAGAGTTCAGCTGATTGCTGGGAGGCGCCGAGCAACGGACTTCTGCTGATCAACTTTTGATGACCTATAGGGGATAACCTAATTGGTGGGTGTCTCACTGGTGAGACCGCCGCCAATCTCAAGAATGGGACTCTCGTGTCCGTTTATTTCAATGCGCTTGACGGAAATACTTTAGAGTGTGCCACTCCCATCTCCGCAGCCCCATCGAAAGTGAACGGAGCGCCTGTGTGCTTGAATGACCAGCACTCTGTACAGTACAGTAACTCCTCAGTGTGGAGGATGGGGGACACAGGACCTCTGTTCTTGAGATCGGCAGGGGTCTCAGCAGACCTCCACCAATCAGTTAATTCTCCCCTATTCTGTGGACATCCTCTGGAGAGGGGATAACTTCTTGTCTTTGTGCAAACGCCTCTTAAAGGGTTTTTGCAGGCAAAATACTATTAATGACCTCTCCTCAGGATAGGAGTCTGTTGCTTGGGACCCTGGGTAATCAGCTAATCAGGCACCCTCTGTCAGTGCCATCATACCCCGGCCGATCAGCTAATCAGGCACCCTCTGTCAGTGCCACCATACCCCGGCCGATCAGCTGATCAGGCACCCGCTGTCAGTGCCACCATACCCCGGGCAATCAGCTAATCAGGTACCCGTTGTCAGTGCCACCATACATCGGGGTTCTGAGCGGCGGACCCCAGCCGATCAACTATTGCTGACCTATCCTGAGCCTTCATCAATAGTATTTTGCCTGGAAACCCCATTTAAACTCTAACTTTATAGTGTCTCCCATTCCTCCTTTCTGTCTCCACAGCGATCTCAGTCAGCCCCCCTCCTCCTTCTGTGTGGTGCGGATTATCTGGAAGGCCCCCTGCATGGTCCTCCGCCTCGGATTTCCACTGGGAACTCCTGCAAATTGCAGAATCAAGGTGATTGCATCTTGTATATGGCACGATAGTCATCGGTGGTGCTGATGGAACTCTGTGGGGGATGAATGATCTATGGAGGGTTGTTTGTACCCCACAGGATCTGAATCGGCTTGTAGATGAGCGCCGATCTCCTTGCATGATGTGTAAGGACCATTATAGATGTGTGACAGCTACCCAATCGATTGCAATGCTTTCTTGTTGGGTCACGCGGTTCTTGGGAAGGGGATATGATTGCTGACTCGGAGCTCCTCTGCCATTTGTCTTTCTCTCATTTAGCTTCAGGGAACCCTGATCTCCTATTGTGAGAAGGTTCAAAGTCTTTTTAATGCCAACTCTGCCCTAGACCTTCAGGAACTTGGATATTAACCCTGTCACTGCTCCAGACCACCAGTAGCACTGGGACTAACCCCTTCTCTGTCCTAGACCTCCATGGATATTTGCATTAACCCCGTTCTCTGCCCTAGATTATCAGGCATGCTGCCATTAAACGCTTCTCTGTCCTTGCCATCAGGGACTTTGATATAGTAACGTAGTGTGCAAGGCTGAAAAGAGACATATGTCCATCCAGCTCAGCCTATTACCCCTCCCCCAATGTTGATCCAGAGGAAGGCAAAAAAAACAATGAAGGAGAAGCCAATTTTCCTAATTTTAGGGGATAAATACTGCTTCCCAATTCCAATCTGATAATCGTAATAATCCTGGAATCGCCGACCCTTCTGAAGTTATTAATGATTATAACATGTAATATTGTATCTCTCAAGAACGTTGCTCAGGCCCACTCTTTTATCAAGTTCACCATCACCACATCCTCGGGCAGAGAGTTCCATAGTCTCACTTCTCTTACAGTAAAGAACCCCCTTCTATGTTGTGTATAAACCTTCTTTCCTCTAGATGTAGAGATCACCACCTTGTTACAGTCCTGGGTATAATAGATGATGGGAGAGATCTCTGTACTGACCCCTGATATGTCTACACATAGTTATTAGAGCGCCCCCTTGTTACAGTCCTGGGTATAATAGATGATGGCAGAGATCTCTATACTGACCCCTGATATGTCTACACATAGTTATTAGAGCGCCCCCTTGTTACAGTCCTGGGTGTAATAGATGATGGAGGGATCTCTGTACTGACCTCTGATATATTATACATAGTTATTAGAGCGCCCCCTTGTTACAGTCCTGGGTATAATAGATGATGGGAGAAATCTCTGTACTGACCCCTCATATATCTATACATAGTTATTAGAGCGCCCCCTTGTTACAGTCCTGGGTATAATAGATGATGGGAGAAATCTCTGTACTGACCCCTCATATATTATACATAGTTATTAGAGCGCCCCCTTGTTACAGTCCTGGGTATAATAGATGATGGGAGAGATCTCTGTACTGACCCCTGATATATCTATACATAGTTATTAGAGCGCCCTCTTCTTACAGTCCTGGGTATAATAGATGATGGGAGAGATCTCTGTACTGACCCCTCATATATTATACATAGTTATTAGAGCGCCCCCTTGTTACAGTCCTGGGTATAATAGATGATGGGAGAGATCTCTGTACTGACCCCTGATATATCTATACATAGTTATTAGAGCGCCCTCTTCTTACAGTCCTGGGTATAATAGATGATGGGAGAGATCTCTGTACTGACCCCTGATATATCTATACATAGTTATTAGAGCGCCCCCTTGTTACAGTCCTGGGTATAATAGATGATGGGAGAGATCTCTGTACTGACTCCTGACATATTATACATAGTTATTGGAGCACCCCCTTGTTACAGTCCTGGGTATAATAGATGATGAGAGAGATCTCTGTACTGACTCCTGACATATTATACATAGTTATTAGAGCGCCCCCTTGTTACAGTCCTGGGTATAATAGATGATGGGAGAGAGCTCTGTACTGACCCCTGACATATTATACATAGTTATTAGAGCGCCCTCTTGTTACATTCCTGGGTATAATAGATGATGGAAGAGATCTCTGTACTGACCACTGATATATCTATACATAGTTATTAGAGCGCCCCCTTGTTACAGTCCTGGGTATAATAGATGATAGGAGAGATCTCTCTACTGACTCCTGACATATTATACATAGTTATTAGAGCGCCCTCTTCTTACAGTCCTGGGTATAATAGATGATGGGAGAGATCTCTCTACTGACTCCTGACATATTATACATAGTTATTAGAGCGCCCTCTTCTTACAGTCCTGGGTATAATAGATGATGGGAGAGATCTCTCTACTGACTCCTGACATATTATACATAGTTATTAGAGCGCCCCCTTGTTACAGTCCTGGGTATAATAGATGATGGAAGAGATCTCTGTACTGACCCCTGATATATTATACATAGTTATAAGATCGGCCCCTTGTTACAGTCCTGGGTATAATAGATGATGGGAGAGATCTCTGTACTGACCCCTGATATATTATACATAGTTATTAGAGCGCCCTCTTGTTACAGTCCGGGGTATAATAGATGATGGGAGAGATCTCTGTACTGACCCCTGATATATCTATACATAGTTATTAGAGCGCCCTCTTGTTACAGTCCTGGGTATAATAGATGATGGGAGAGATCTCTGTACTGTCCTCTGATATATCTATACATAGTTATTAGAGCGCCCCCTTGTTACAGTCCTGGGTATAATAGATGATAGGAGAGATCTCTGTACTGACCCCTGATATATCTATACATAGTTATTAGAGCGCCCTCTTGTTACAGTCCGGGGTATAATAGATGATGGGAGAGATCTCTGTACTGACCCCTGATATATCTATACATAGTTATTAGAGCGCCCCCTTGTTACAGTCCTGGGTATAATAGATGATGGAGAGATCTCTGTACTGACCCCTGATATATCTATACATAGTTATTAGAGCGCCCCCTTGTTACAGTCCTGGGTATAATAGATGATGGGAGAGATCTCTGTACTGACCCCTGATATATCTATGCATAGTTATTAGAGCCCCCCTTGTTACAGTCCTGGGTATAATAGATGATGGGAGAGATCTCTGTACTGACTCCTGACATATTATACATAGTTATTAGAGCGCCCCCTTGTTACAGTCCTGGGTATAATAGATGATGGAAGAGATCTCTGTACTGACCCCTGATATATTATACATAGTTATAAGATCGGCCCCTTGTTACAGTCCTGGGTATAATAGATGATGGGAGAGATCTCTGTACTGACCCCTGATATATTATACATAGTTATTAGAGCGCCCTCTTGTTACAGTCCGGGGTATAATAGATGATGGGAGAGATCTCTGTACTGACCCCTGATATATCTATACATAGTTATTAGAGCGCCCTCTTGTTACAGTCCTTGGTATAATAGATGATGGGAGAGATCTCTGTACTGTCCTCTGATATATCTATACATAGTTATTAGAGCGCCCCCTTGTTACAGTCCTGGGTATAATAGATGATGGAGAGATCTTTGTATTGACCCCTGATATATCTATACATAGTTATTAGAGCCCCCCTTGTTACAGTCCTGGGTATAATAGATGATAGGAGAGATCTCTGTACTGACTCCTGACATATTAGACATAGTTATTAGAGCGCCCCCTCGTTACAGTCCTGGGTATAATAGATGATGGGAGAGATCTTTGTATTGACCCCTGATATATCTATACATAGTTATTAGAGCCCCCCTTGTTACAGTCCTGGGTATAATAGATGATGGGAGAGATCTCTGTACTGATCCCTGATATATCTATACATAGTTATTAGAGCGCCCTCTTGTTAGAGTCCTGGGTATAATAGATGATAGGAGAGATCTCTGTACAGACTCCTGACATATTATACATAGTTATTAGAGCGCCCCCTCGTTACAGTCCAGGGGATAATAGATGGTGGGAGAGATCTCTGTACTGACCCCTGATATATCTATACATAGTTATTAGAGCGCCTTCTTGTTACAGTGCTGGGTATAATAAATGATAGGAGAGATCTCTGTACTGACCCCTGATATATCCATACATAGTTATTATAGCGCCATTTTTGGTTACTGCACCCCTGATATATTATAAATAGTTATTAGAGCGCCCCCTTGTTACAGTCCTGGGTATAATAGATGATGGAAGAGATCTCTGTACTGACCCCTGATATAACTATACATAGTTATTAGAGCGCCCCATTGTTACAGTCCTGGGTATAATAGATGATGGGAGAGATCTCTGTACTGACTCCTGACATATTATACATAGTTATTAGAGCGCCTTCTTCTTACAGTCCTGGGTATAATAGATGATGGAAGAGATCTCTGTACAGACCCCTGATATATCTATACATAGTTATTAGAGCGCCCCCTTATTACAGTCCTGGGTATAAACAGATGATGGGAGAGATCTCTGTACTGATCCCTGATATGTCTATACATAGTCATTAGAGCGCCCCCTTGTTACAGTCCTGGGTATAATAGATGATGGTAGAGATCTCTGTACTGACCCCTGATATATCTATGCATAGTTATTAGAGCGCCCCCTTGTTACTGTCCTGGGTATAATAGATGATGGTAGAGATCTCTGTACTGACCCCTGATATATCTATACATAGTTATTAGAGCGCCCCCTTGTTACTGTCCTGGGTATAATAGATGATGGTAGAGATCTCTGTACTGACCCCTGATATATCTATACATAGTTATTAGAGCGCCCCCTTGTTACTGTCCTGGGTATAATAGATGATGGTAGAGATCTTTTGTACAGACCCCTGATATATCTATACATAGTTATTAGAGCGCCCCCTTGTTACAGTGCTGGGTATAATAGATGATGGGAGAGATCTCTGTACTGACCCTTGAGATATAGTTATTAGAGCGCCCCCTTGTTACAGTCCTGGGTATAATAGATGATGGAGAGATCTCTGTACTGACCCCTGATATATCTATACATAGTTATTAGAGTGCCCCCTTGTTACAGTCCTGGGTATAATAGATGATGGTAGAGATCTCTGTACTGACCCCTGATATATCTATACATAGTTATTAGAGCGCCCCCTTGTTACAGTCCGGGGTATAATAGATGATAGGAGAGATCTCTGTACTGACCCCTGATATATCTATACATAGTTATTAGAGTGCCCCCTTGTTACAGTCCTGGGTATAATAGATGATGGTAGAGATCTCTGTACTGACCCCTGATATATCTATACATAGTTATTATAGCGCCCCCTTGTTACAGTCCTGGGTATAATAGATGATGGGAGAGATCTCTGTACTGACCCCTGATATATCTATACATAGTTATTAGAGTGCCCCCTTGTTACAGTCCTGGGTATAATAGATGATGTGAGAGATCTCTGTACTGACCCCTGATATATTATACATAGTTATTAGAGCGCCCCCTTGTTACAGTCCTGGGTATAATAGATGATAGGAGAGATCTCTGTACTGACCCCTGATATATCCATACATAGTTATTATAGCGCCATCTTTGGTTACTGCACCCCTGCAGTGAGGAGGACAGGGGATCCACATTTTAAAGATCGGCAGGGATGTGGGCTGTAACACCCCCACGGTCAGCCAGTTATCCCCTATCTTGCTGATGGGGACTAACATGTAATTGTGGTACAACCTCTTCTAACTCCCCTTGCTAATTGTTTGATGCTCTACAGTACTATGTATTTATCGCCCAGTTTATAGGGAGCCGCACCCACAACCTCATCTGCCCCGCTCATTAGCGCACCTTCATTGATCGAACCGCTGTGGTGCCTACATTGGATATGACCTGAAGTTATTTGCGGGCGACCCCCTTTATAGCGCCCGGTGTAGCAGACTATAGAAAAGTGTAGCTATCCCTCCAAACAAATGACCTGAACTACATCCCCGCAGATCGTGGAGGAGCTGAGAGACCGGATCCTTCAGCTGCGCTTCCCCCACAGGGTGCAGAGCAAAGAGACCACACCGCGGGTCAAGAGGAAGATGTTCGGCATCAGCTCCCCCTCCAAGTCTCCTCCGCCTCAGGTCTTACCTCCCGCCTTCTCTGACCGCTGCTGCCTCGTCCTGCTGCACAAACCCCTGGAGAAGCTGCTCATCAAGTGAGTGCGGTGATGTGTGTGGCCCGAGACCCCTTCCATCTCCCCGGGCCCAGCTACTTGTCTGTAAGCCCCACTTAGTCAGGCTGAGGATAAAGTTGGGGTTCTCCTACATTTCCCCATAGTCTGACGGAGTTGTCACATTTAAAGGGGTTGTTTGCCTGAAAGTCTGATCAGAGACTCGATGCCCGGCATCCGGTGGTGTAGTCGGGGACACTTACAGTCCTGGATGTGATCAGGACAACAGTTCAATTCCTGGATGTATACAAGACATTTCCTCTTCATTGACAGCAAACAGAGATCTTGATGGTGATGAATAAATGCAGAAAATATTCCTTTCTGAAGAATGAAAAAAATATAAATGGAAATAAAGTTGAAACGTTGAATATTGGTTCTGAACAGATCCTCGGGTACTCGCCATATTCAAGATCTCTGCTTGCTGTCACATATTTATATTCTAGGTCTGAAAACCTCTAGAGACTGCAGCAATTTGCAGTACAATACAAGTGGATGGTTGTCAATACTCGCACCCGTGTAGCAGGAAATCTGAGCGCGCAGGGGACTTATCTGCCGCACGCTGAGGTTGTCAGCGCAGGTTCTGCTCTTTGGAATTCATGGGCTGAAATAAGCGTCGTTCCTCCAGCTACATCCGCCATAACACTGACTTAGCAGCAGAATCACAGCGGGTTCATATTGAGAACGGCGGTGGAAATATTTTACCGCCTCTCAGTTTAAGGGTCGCGTGAAACGGAAACGTTGCAGATTTTCTGCAAAATCTGCAGCATTTTTATGTCAAAATCCGTGCCATCGGTGCCATCCGTGCCATCGGTGCCATCCGTGCCATCGGTGCAGATTTGGACTCTGATTCAGCGGTTCATCAGCAGCTGATTGCAGCCTGAATGTAACGCTCCTCTCGCCTTCTAATACCGACCACTCACTGCCGGCACTGAGAGCGCACAGTCACATGGCGACCGCTAACTGACGCCGCGATCGCTGAGGGTTCACATTCCGCATCGCTGCTCGGTCTCCTCATTGATTCAGTGCAGATCTTTCTGCATGCATTTTAAAGACCTCCTCCACATCGCTGCTGCGGAAAAGGCTGCAGATTGTACCACTGAAATTGCATGATAAATGTGTGGCGTAGTTGCCTTGTGTGAGCATGGCCTTCTCACGGCTGAAGGTTTGTTACAATTGCATCCAGTGTAGGCAAATCCTCTGAGGCACAAGCAGCAAAATCGTTTCTCTGGTCCTGATGGTTTGTTACAATGTATTCTGGAGTCCTGTCTCTTTACCTCACCGGATACAACGAGAACAAACCCTCAGCTGTGAGAAGTATTAGGTCTCTATAGGTTTTCAGCTTCGGAATGTAAACAAAAAATATGCACACATTGACAGCAAGCAGAGATCTTTGCTATAATGAGGATGTGAAGCCTAAGGTATAATACATGTATAAGGTTGCAGACCTTTTCTTTATACTGGGTTACTTTATGCCCACAAGTCCGGATCGCCCTTTATGTTCCTAGAAGTTCTGACTCCAGTCTCCTTGTAGCACTCACCCCGCCGCCTGCGGCATCACACGCTCCGTCTTTTCTTGCAGGTACGACAAGCTTCCTCTGGATTACCGAACTCCTTTCATCCTGAACTTGGAAAGCCTGGCGCAGCACACAGCCGTTCCCGGACCTCTTATCACCAATCGCTCGGCCTCCTCCACGCTAGCCTCCTTATCCCGCTACTTCTATCATCAGAGGTGGATCTGGTGTGTGCAGTCCGGCCTGGCGACCAGCGTGCCCACCACAGCCCTGGCACAGATCCTGTCCACTCTGACCGAGTACGTTCTCTTCTCTCACCGCTACAAGTGCTGAAGCCGTACCTTTGTGGTTACATCACTGAGGAGGTCCTGGTTGGGCTGTGCCAAGATATCTTGTATTACTATGTCTGAAGACCTCTAAAGGGGTATTCTGGGCTCTTTTGAACTGATGGCCTGTCCTCTGGATTGGTCATCGGTCGTTGATGGATGAGGTTATGCCAGTCGGGCCCCCATCCATCACTTGGTCATCCGGCCGTCTGTCAGTGCAGTGGGCCAGACGCCATCGTCGACGCTCTCCGCAGGAGGTGGGAGTGCCAGCTTCACGCTCATTAAAATCAATGGGATTGCTGTGCTTTTCTTCCACATCTTGCTTCTCACATGGTCAGGATTGGATGTGACTGGAAGGAAAAGTACAATATTTCTATATGCATGTAGAATAGGCGTGGGGCCGTGCGGGCAGGGTAGGCGTGGGGCCGTGCGGGCAGGGTAGGCGTGAGGCCGTGCGGGCAGGGTAGGCGTGGGGCCGCGAGGGCAGTTCCCACCGTAGGTAGAAGATTCCAGAAATCCTCCTTACCGTGGGAACCATCCCTGTACGTGGCTTTCCTGATGAGCCAAGAGAGCTTTTATGTTTAAGACCAAGAGTGGTAAATATAGCGGTCCGGTATACTAGAGATGCGGCTCCTTTCTGGCGGGTTGTCACCGGTCCTCATTCTTTTCTCCCCTGCAGGATCCGACTCTCTGAGGGCTTCCACTTTGCATCCAGCGGAGAAGGCATCATTAACATGGTATTAGAGGTCCCCATTCAGGTGAGCGGCTCCTCTCTTAGGGCGTGTTTACACGGGCGATTTCTGTGCGGCGCGAGATCTACATGAAAAAACCTGTTAAATGTGTGGCTTTACATGGGCGCTGCTTCTGTACCCCGATGCTGCGAGACAAGAATGGCATCGTGTCCTTTAGTGGGCGATTCTGTTAAAGAAACATCGCACCGTACTCGCATCTAAATGCCGGATTCATGCAAGTCTGGTGCGATTTTCTATCCTTATTATTGACTTAACATGCGGTTTTCATACATGAGCAGCGATGGAGGTTCTCACTAGATGCATGGCACTCGCAGGACAGATCACAGCTTTACACATGTGATATCACAACGCTCATGTAAGTGCGGCCCTAAAGGCGCTGCACTACAATTGCAAGTTTTTCCCTATTCACAGGAAATCCACAAGGGAATGACTTGCTGATCGGTGGCGGTCTCACCTCTGAGACCCCCACCAATCTCCAGAACAGAACCCCGTTGTCCCGCTCTTCGTGTCACTGCGAGGGTCGCTTATCTACCCGCAGTGACATCACTGTGAATGGAAGAACGCTGCGGTTAGCGGGCTTACAGAAATAGCTGCTCGGCTATCTCCCATTGTAGGTGAATGGAGTGCTAGGGCGCTTGCACTACCAATACTTCATTCAGTCTCCTCCTCACTGTGAGGGGTTCAGTAATGAGGATGGGGGCCACGGGACCCTCTGACACTTCTATTTTTACACTTCTTCGGCTCCTACCGTGTTTCCCCAAAAATAAGCCCTATCCTGATTTTCAGGGGAGGCTTGAAATATAAGCCATCCCCCAAAAATAAGCCCTAGCTAAACTACATTGAAAAAAGAAAACAAAGCACAGCAATACTCACCTAGATGGCGGCATCTGAGTCCCTCGCGCTGGCCCCCAGCAGGCTGCCATGTCCTCAGCGTTGACATAGCACTCTCTTCCTGGTGATGGAGCTTTGAATACCCCACCTCCAGCAAGCGAATACTGTGATTGGATCACAAGCGGCGCTTGATCATTCACAGCCGTTCAGTAAATGACCTCACTGAATGGCTGTGATTGGTTCATCGAGCACCGACACTGATTGACTGAGCAACAGCGCTCTTGATCCAATCACAGCACTGGAGCGCTGGAGGCGGGGTCTTAAAAGCCCCGTCACTAGGAAAAGAGTGCTATGTCAACGCTGAGGACACGGCAGCCTGCCGTAGCGCCGGAGATCAGCACGAGCACCTCAAACGCTGCGGGACAGGTGAGTATAAGACACCCTCAGAAAATAAGAGCCTGTGCCTCTTTTGGGGCAAAAATAAATATAAGACAGGGTCTTATTTTCAGGGAAACACTGTAAGATGGAGCTGAATACAGAAGCCAGACACGCTGGTGTGAACCCAACCCAAGCTGCCTGATAGTTCTTACCCACATTCTAACAAAGCTCATTCCTAGAACATCTAGACTCTCGCTTTGACTATATACAGCGGGGGAAACGTCTGCAGAACGCACATTGTGAACCTGACTTTGGATTGTTGTACAATCATTGCGTTCCTTTCTTGCAGAACGATTCTATAGGTGAAGGCAGTATAGAGAAGCACAGCTGCATCATCCAGTACATTCTCTTTCCGCCACATGTGACCTCCACCAAGGATAGGTACGTTCCGTTCCATCCCGACTGCTGTAGAGTATTAAAGGGATATCCGGAAGGAGGCCTGGCTGCAAGATTAAAGGGATTGTCCATTATTAAACTGCTGATGGCCATGAACAGTAGAGGACCCTCGTCTATCAGTTGTCCACCGGGCCGGTGTGCTGGTGCATGGGGCTGCTGTGTGTAGCAGGCAGAAACCTCCATTCTTACTCCTCTGGTGCTGCTTGATATTACAGGCAAAGTTCCTATAGCCGATCTACTATCGGTCGGCCATGCTGAGCACAGGCCATCAGTACCTCAAAGCTGGACAACGCCTTTACGCTTTTGGGCGTCCATCTACGCCCTCCAGAGTCTGCATTTGTATGGAGCGGGATCGGTAGCCAATCCCGCTACATACAGGGTGTGTGCCGGCTGTTTCTGAGAGCTGACACCCATCAGCAACGGCCACGATCAGCACTCACACTGATCGCATGTGTTAACCCTTTAAATGCCGCAGAGTGACATTTAAATGCCCTGATCCGAGTTTGTGGGGGTCCTGAACAGCCCCCTGCAATGAGATTGTGGGGTGCTATTTGGTTGTCAATTAAAAGTCTTCCCACCTCCACTGCCATGAAAGGCATTAGCAATCTGCCCATCTTGCCATATGGTCTATAATCAGCACTGTAATGCTATATGGGGAGGTTGCTGGTCTGCAGCAGCACTTTCAGTACATACCTGCAGGTAAGTGTACATCTCCAGCCTGGGGTGTCGGTAATTATAAAGTGTTCTCCTTCATCCTTGTGCAGCTTCTCCACGGATGAAGACAATGACACGGAGGTGGAGGCCATAGAGCAGGACACAGAGCTGCATCTGGTGTCGGAGTGCTGGGTGGAACCTCAGAGCGGCTCCGTCATGGGGACCTCGGAGGGCTGGAAGCATCTGCAAGGCCTCATGTACTCCGAGATCCCGCAGGCAGTAAGTATCTGGCCGACGGGGAGGCCTGTCGTATCCGGGCCTCTGTGGGAAGTAATGCTGTATGATATATCTCCGTGCTGTAACCATCGACGTTGAACCTGGCTGTGAAATGTAACACCGACCATAGATATAGAATAAATTGATCATCCGGCGGAGACCGCCCCATTAGTTACTGCCACTTTCTAATATACTTTCCATTTCCTGGCATCTCTGCTTGCTGTCAAGTAAATAGAATCATTCTTGTTTGCTTTCAGATATTGAAAATCTGAACATACTGAATTCTTCTGTTTCCATCCTCCGGCGCAGCGCCAACCCCTCCCTTCCCCACCCTTATGTGTTTAGTGACATTACCTATACACACATGAGGACTGCAGCTAATCCGTGACCTCCGCACCGTAGGGCCAGTGATTGCAGCAGTCATCTGTATGTATATGGAAAGTCACCACTGTGCTCTAGTAAGCACAGACTAGTGGTGAGCGCAGGAACAGCAGCGAGGGATCAGAGTGGCGACTATACTGCATTGTTACCCATTTACTGCCCTCTTCAAAATTATTTTTAGAACGTGGAAACCTTTTTTAGGGCTCGTTCACACACGGTGCATCATAAGCCGTGTACAAATCTGCACCATTGCGGATTTTGATTTGATATCTGCTGCAGATCTGCATCTGATTTCGGGCTGCAATGCCGCTCCTCTCACCTCGCAATCAGAAGCCCCTCACTGCAGAGCACGGAGCAGCACTCACCCTAGAACTACATCCCTCACCCGCCAATCACTACAAGTGGGCACATTCCCTGACCGGCAGATGCAGCACTTACTTGTGGTTGCAGGGTTAGGGCTGCTCTATGTGCTGCAGTGAGGGGAGAGGAGCGGCGATGCAGGTCAAAATCCACACCAATGCTGTGGATTTTGATGCAGAATCTTCAGCTGTGGCCAATCCGCAGCAGTTAGGCTGTGTGAGCGAACCTGTAGGGTACATGGGGAAATAGCCTAGAGGATTTTTACAAATTCTACAAAAAAAAAAACCCGCACCCTGGTGTTGATTTATTTGCAGAATTTGATGCAGATTTTCCACTGTGCGTGAAAGCACCATTAACCCTTTCCAATCCACTGTCTGACGTCTAAAGACATTATGATTTACGGCTGTACAGCTCCGATGTTGGAAGACGTCCGTCGGGGTTCTCTTACTGTATATTGCCAGCCTCTCTGCTGTCGGAGCCTATCCAACGTGTCCCCTCATGCAGTACTGGCTTTAGCCAGCAGATAGCGCCATTGTATAACGGCAGAAAAAGAGTAAGCCCCCTAGGAAAACCAGGATACAAATTGGATTGGAAAGGGTTAAGGAGTCGCTGCACTTTATAAAAACTCAGCACCCGGAACCCACTGATGAAAACCTTTGGCATCTCACAATTTTTTATAAAGTGAAGTTACTCTTTAACTAAGACCAGACACATAAGATGGAGATGAGGATTAGCAGCCCGCAGGCACCGCTTATCTCGGTCGGTATTAATGCAGCCCGGCTGATCGCCGTCTCCTCTGACGGGCAGGAAGCCTTCGTGACCCAAGATTGTTGGCTGCGCTCGTCGACAGGGTTGTTACTTGGACAGATTTGCCATCCAGAGATGTAGATGTTTAGCGCAGAACACGCCGCCTCTCGTGCTCAGCGGTTCATCGGGAAGTCTCTAGACAGGCTGCGATGCGTAATTGGTGTTAGCGGCCATGTTTTTTGTCCCCCAGCTCTTTCAGACATTAATAGAACTGAGAAAAAGCAGAGTTTACGTAGTTTTCCGTTTTTTTCAAGCTCTTCAGAAGAGGACAGGCTGAACCAGATGGACATTGTCTTCATTTGGCCCGATATACTATGTTGACAACGCGGTGATTTCGGTTACCGGGGAAGTTTCGCGTTCCATTTTCCCTGTTCTCTCGTTGATCCCCGCGGCTCGTGTTTCCTGTGCGATCGTTAACTCTTCTGTCTTCCTTGCAGCTGTTCCCCCGAGATCAGAGCTGTATAAACATCATGCTGACATTCGAGTACATTGTTCAACTCTGCCAAAACAAAGATGGCGGCTCTCCAATGCTGAGCAAAGCTGACCGGACAGGTGAGAGGATGCGAAGTAACGGGGTCACACCTCACAGGCTGCAGAATTGGAGGAGCATTAAGGATGGGCTTACACGGCATAGAAGCCGCAGCAGAATCCACGTCCAGTACACGCGCCATTCATTCCCGTCACCTTCACGATGTCTATCGGCTGCAGATTTCAAATCCTCATTGCAGGAAAACAAAGTGGCCTGTTGGAATCTGCAGAGGAAATCCCACCTGTGGATTTTGCCCATTTCTAAGGGCTTAATCTCATGTGGATCCGCGGTATGCGTCGCGGCGGATGAATGGCAGCGGTGTATGGCTCAGCCAAGGACGTCTGCTGCGGTTTTAAAGGCGGAATCCACGCTGAAAAATCCCTTGTGGATTCCGCCGTACAAACATACATTTAGTCTCCGCCTCTCAGATGGATCTTGGCTTCCTCACTGGCTTTTAGGATAGATCTCCAGGCTACTCCTCATTATAGAGGCTCCTTCCCTCGGAGGGTTATATTACTTGTATTTTATAATTTACTCTTTTTGCAGTAATAGAAATCCTCTCTCCATGCTTCCTGCTGAGCGGCTTCTTATACTCCACATCCAATCTGGACAAGCAGAGCTGCAGTATAAAGCATGGAGGAGGGGCAGAAACCTATATAAGCATTTAATGAGATAGCAGCTGGATTGTAGACCACCTCAGACCCCAACAGACAATGCAGCAAAGCTGGAAGCTCTGATTACAGCCGTGTCCTAATGTGGCGCTGCTACAGAAGTCAGACTGCAGCAGGCAATGCGGCTCTGCTATGGTCACTGATCGTAACTGCTCTTCAGCCAGCACTGCAGAACACGGACCTTAGCTAGTCCTGTGCAGAGAGGTGGGACTTGCAGATAACTTGTGTACCCACTACTAGGCATCCACTCTCCGTTCCCTTGTTGCAGATCCCCTGGAGTGCAGTGGGCTGTGCATTAAAGAGGTCCCATTTCACTTCGATCTGATGAAACTGCTGCCGAAATGCCAACAGATTGAAATGTTCTTCTTAACGCTAAGCCGAGGTAAGAATGACGCACTAGAAGTCTGATAGTCCAAAAGTTGGAAGATTCCGAATTATCAGGTATTTCAAACTGTCGGAGTCTCCTGCAGGCAGATATAGAGGTATATGCTCTCTAGTGGCCCCTGGTGGTGAACTGATGTCTCTGGTGCTGGTAAAGTTTTTTGAAGGGGTTTCCTACTAATGTTATTTATTCACAGGCCTCAATATAAATGTGTGATCTCTGGAGGTCCGACCACGGAGACTCCCAGCAGTGCTGAGATCTGTGCACCCCGAATGCCCCATGTGAATGGAGAGGTGATGCACGTGATCGACTGCTGCACCGCTACTTCTGTGAGATGGAGGGAGATCGATGTGCTCAACAATCTTCCTTCATCCCATGGCAGTAAATGAAGCGTTGATCACACAAGCATACAACTGTCCGTAGCGGCCAATCAGGTCGCTGATTTAATGTTCTAAAGAGCTGCCAAAATGTAAAAAACTGAAACTGTCAAAGAGGCCGTCCTCTGTAAACTGTTCATCGCCTGTCCTTAGCATAGGCCATCAGTAGTTGGTTGGTGAGGGTCGCTGCCTGTGTTCTGCCTGCTGGTCAGCTGCTTTCTGGGACTGCACTCATCAGTGGCCTGGATGGCACTGCATTCACAGTGATTGGGAACTTTGCCTGCAGTACCATTCTGGGCCACTGCAGAGTGTGCGGCACTGTATGTGGCCCGCCATATAGCCGCTTCTGGTGACTCTGATTCAGAGTAGGGATCCAGAGCAGCGAACCCTTATGAGGATAGGCCATCAGTACTTTGTGCGTTCATCTGGTGATTGGGGGCATATTTACACAAGCAGTGATCAGGCTAATGAATGTGCAGGAGATTGCCTATGCTCAATCATCAGGTCGTGTAAAAGGCCCCTAGGGGTGAAAAAAAAAATATATATTGTAATGCGCTCATATGTTCTCTTTCTGTGTCATGTGCATTGGGGTTGTCCCACTAAACAAAGACAATGGTCAAAATGAGCTGTTTAATGGCTGAATCGGTGTGACTTCAGGGGGGCGGTTGATTGCGATTAGCAGAGATGTGGAACAGGAGCATGTTATCAGGGGGGGTACAGAGGGGTTTGGTTTAGGGGATATTGTTTGCCTCTCTGAAGAGGTGCATTTTTAGAGCATGTTGGGGATTCCCCAGATAGTTTTGGGAAGTGTGTTCCAGAGGACTGGTGCTGCTCTGGAGAAGTATTAGAGGCGGGAATGAGAAGTACAAGTTAAATATGAGCACCAGTCCATTTACTTCGGACACTCATGAACTTCTTCTCTAGATCGATGAGGGTCCCAGCCGTCGGTCCTCAACCAATCATACTTCTCCCCTGTGCTGTGGATAGGGCATAAGTTCTTTTCATAGAGCCCCTTTTAGGTTCCTCATCTGCCTCTAGTGGTGGCTGCAGGTAGTACACTTTATGATTTCACTCTACATCCATGCAGGGAACTTGGACTTTATATCAGGAGAAGGGAACTCCAACCTCTGTAAAGAAATATTCAGAAAGCAGCCGATAATTGTGCTTCTGTTCAGATCCTATTGGTCCTGTAGGGTCGGCATTCACTTTATGATAAGATTTTTGCCTCTTTTTCCAAGCTGAAGCGGAAGGTTCTTGCGCCGCGGAGGCCTCGCTGCCAAACGATATGCTGCTCAGCTTATTTCACAGCTGCCTTCAGAGTGACCTGAATGACCAGGAGATTCCACTGGATGATCCGGATCACCTGACCTTCATGGAGCAAGTCCTACAACGTAACCGCGATGGCCATCCTGCCCCCTTCACTTACCCACGAGGTACGTTTAAGACCAGCGATTCCCAATGTGCGGCTGTTGGCTCCTCTGAAGGATATGCTGGAGAGAACTGATGGTAAGCCACAGCTGTTCAAGGGGTCTTAAAGGGGTATTCTTAACTGATGGTCTATCCCATGGATAGGTCATCGGTAGTTGATGGATGGGGCTCCGCGCTCTGCGCCTACACTTCCTGCTCAGGACCCCGGGCAGGACGTCACATCTTGTCTTGAGCAGGAAGTGTAAGAGCAGCCTGGCGCTCTCATTGATCTCAATGGGAGAGAAGCCGATACTCCCCTGCTTCCTCTGACCATTGAAGATAACGTCTGGCCCCGCTGATAGGGGGAACCCGAGTGGCAGACCCCCGTCCATCAACTACTGATGGCCTATCCAGAGGAAAGGTCATTATTTAAAAAAGCCCAGAATACCCCTTTAAAGAAATGGCATAATGAAGGCCGCCTGGCTGTTACCGTAAGTCCTGACCACCCCCAGCTTTTGTATTAAGCCAGGCTGGTGGCAGAACTAGAGACAAATGTGGATCCCGTAGGTGGCACCCGCATGTATCAGACTGTCCGGGCACATCCCCGCTGAGCCGGGAGCCAAATGTCGACAAGCAGGGCTGCAGTGTAAGGAGTCTGCCGGCAACCCTGCTTACCTGTCATTGCTTCTGTACTGTGGATGTGTGCATGAGGCCCAAGGCCGGCTGCACAAGAACGGATTTTCATATACTGCTCGTAGCCCGCCATGTAAAAACGCTTCTTCCTGCACACTCGCGGACGTCAATTGCAATTTCCACGAGCGGAGGAAAAATCGCAGCATGTTCTATTTTAGTGCGGATTCTGCACAGACGGCTTCCATTGAAGTCAATGGAAGCCATCCGACCCGTGGCCATTGACATTGCGGATAGGTTGCGGGTACTCGCGTTATCGCCTCGCGATGGCGCCGTAAAAACAAACAGAAGAAAAAAAATCTGCACTGTGCATGTCCGACGGCGAGCTGTGTGTACCATCCACAATACAGATAAAAGGAGAAGCTGACAGGTACACACAGACGCCGGCTGCGGTCACGGTTGGATTCTGCTGCAGACTCCCACATGCGGAATCCGACCTGTTCGCCTTGGTGCGGCAGCCCAGGCCCCCGATGAGACAGACACCAATTAGACAGTGCAACTAAGCTGTAAAACTACAGAATGATCATATTTAGTGATGAGCGAGCATTGCCCTTAGCGAGTACCTGCCCGCTCTAGAGAAAAGGTTCGGGTGCCAGTGGGGAGGAACGGAGGGGAGATCTCTCTCTCCTTCTCTCCCCCCGCTCCCCCCTGCTGACTGCCGTAACTCACCGCTCCCCTGCGCCGGCACCCGAACCTTTTCTCTCGAGCGGGCAGGTACTCGCTAAGGACAATGCTCGCTCATCTCTAATCATATTCAAGTAACTAAACCAACTAGAGAGTAATGGAAGGATATCAAGTAATTACTGCATATAGTCAAGGGGGTGGAGCCTTAATATTGGGGCGGCCCCGGAAATCTGCTCAGAAGATGACTTCGAGATTGGAACGTGCTGTATGAATGAGGCTTCTCTCCTCCAGCTCTGATTTACAAGCTACTGAATGTTATCGTGCCTCGTCTCTGTCTTTGGTGTCTTACAGAGGAAATCTCAAGAAGCGAGGCCGCCTCGGAAACTACAGATTCCTCTGCACACACTAGTCATCATGACTCTTCAAATTCATCCGGCACCTTACAGGTATTGCGGCTTACGGACTGTCTCCGGCTCTTTATAACAGTCCTGCGTCTTGTCTGGTCAGTGTTTATTTAACCCCTTAGTGACCACCCTACCGTGTTTTTACTTCCTGCCGTTGCAGGACGTGTATGGAGGGAGATTGCGCTGCTATCTTCCTCTATACATCGCAGGTGTCAGCTGTTTCTTACAGCTGACATCCGCGGGCAATAGCTCCAACAAGCAGCCCGGACAATCTGGGCTGTTAATCCTTTAAATGCCGTTGTCAATTCTGACAGTGGCATTTAAATCCCCCAAACGATGTTTGGGGGTCCCGTACAGCCACCCCATAATGAGATCGGGAGAGCCGTGTGGGTGTCATGACAGCTTGGGTCCTCCTGGGTCCTTCTGAAATACCTATCAAGCCATCCCTATGCACCATTGAAAAATACAACTCGTCCTGCAAAAAACAAGCCCTCATACAGCGACGTCGATGGATAAATAAAGGGGTTACAATTTTTTTTTTATAAGGGGGCAGAGGAAAAAACAAAAATGGGAAAAAAGCAAAAAAGCTCCATCACTAAGGGGTTAAAGGGAACCTGTCACGTCCCCACAATACTATAAACTAAAGGCCCGCTTACACGCAACGATTATCGCTCAAAATTCGTTCAAGCGGCTGCAAATGAGCGATAATCGCTGCGTGTAAATTCGGCCATTGCGCACTTTTTGTCTGAACGGTGATTGTAAGGTAAGCTTAAAATCCATTATTCAGCCACAGAGAAATAAAGTATGGCTCGATAGACCGCATGCTGTGTTCTCCTGTGTTGGAAGATTACATTGTATTCTGTCAGCAGCCTGACGAGAACAATGCAGCGGTGTGCAGAGCCCAGCCCACATGCTGGGCTCTGCAAACAGATCTCAGAGGCCCTTTTACATGCAAATGAAGATGATAAAGTGTTAATGGACATTAGTGTCCATTAACACTTTTGGCAAAATGATCGCTAAAACTTTCAATAGTTTAAAAGATTATCTTTGCGTGTAAATGGGCCTTTAGTTATGGTGCTGTTAGGGAAGGGGGAGGTGACAAGGAGACGGGGGAGTTTTTTTTTTTATAGTTTCCCCATAGCCACACCTCCTGCTCCTATTTGATGTAGAGGCCACACCTGCGATACCAAATAATGCAGAGCACAGTAGTTGTATGATGTCATCATGTCTGTTAAAGGGGTTGTGCCAACTTCCACAATCCCTCCTATAATGCGCTGTTCGGGGCAAACAGCTGACTGCTTGAATCCCGTTCGCGGCGCCCTCTGCGATCAGCTGATTTTGCCTGGGGAGGCTGCAGACAGCTGCACATTCCCCCATACTGCGGCTGTAGTAGCGGAAGTGCAATACTACCGGATGGCCATATATGTGAATGGCTGGGCTGCATTTACAAGGACGCCGCACAGCTACATTACTGATCTCCAACACCGACGACTTGCAGTGTTTTTGTTACCCCCCCCCCCTATGCAAATGTATTTATACTGAATCATGCAAATCGGCCCTCCTGGCGCCCCCGTGTATCGTATGGCTGCGTATCGTATGGCATCGCTCGGCATTTACATACAACTATTTGCATCTCTGTATTGGAAATATCAGCCGCAGTAGAGATTTACTAGAAAGCCGCTCCACAGCCTCCCCAGGATACATTTACATCAACTGGAGGTCATATTACATATACTTTGTATCCTGCGTGCATTCTGATTGATGATGTGGCTCCAGTCACAGCCAAAGCTGCATCCACAAGGCCGGTTGCAGAGCTATGTGCTCAGGTCATGTGATGGTTTGCAGAGTTCAGGTAACCCACAGATGGATTGGTGGGAGATAGCAGAATTCTGAATGCAGCTCTGCAGGTGACTGGAGTAGAAGACATTAGATAATGAAGAGGAGCAAGGAAAGGTTTTGAAAATTTATAAAATATTTTACGTGGTTTAACCACTTCATGACCGCCTAATGTAAATTTATGTTGGGCGCTTGTGAAGTGTATGTCGGGCCGGCATGGGAGCCGAGTCTGCTCCGTACTGGCGGCTATCGGCTTTTTCCGACAGCTGACAGTCGCCGGTAACTGCCGTGATCAGAGTTAACTTTGACCGCAACAGTTAACTCTTTAGATGCTACAGCCAAACCTGACTGCACATCTAAACAGTCAGCAGGAGGGGGACACCTTCCCGTGACCCATCTGCACCCCCGCAGTCAGCAGGAGGGGGACACCTTCCCACGACCCATCTACACCCCCGCAGTCAGCAGGAGGGGGACACCTTCCCGCGACCCATCTGCACCCCCGCAGTCAGCAGGAGGGGGACACCTTCCGTGACCCATCTGCACCCCCGCGGTCAGCAGGAGGGGGACACCTTCCCACGACCCATCTGCACCCCCGCGGTCACCAGGAGGGGGACACCTTCCCACGACCCATCTGCACCCCCGCGGTCAGCAGGAGGGGGACACCTTCCCGCGACCCATCTGCACCCCCGCGGTCAGCAGGAGGGGGACACCTTCCCGCGACCCATCTGCACCCCCGCGGTCAGCAGGAGGGGGACACCTTCCCCCGACCCATCTGCACCCCCGCAGTCAGCAGGAGGGGGACACCTTCCCGCAACCCATCTACACCCCCGCAGTCAGCAGGAGGGGGACAGCTTCCCGCAACCCATCTACACCCCCGCAGTCAGCAGGAGGGGGGACAGCTTCCCGCAACCCATCTACACCCCCGCAGTCAGCAGGAGGGGGACACCTTCCCGCAACCCATCTACCCCCCCGCAGTCAGCAGGAGGGGGACACCTTCCCGCAACCCATCTACACCCCCGCAGTCAGCAGGAGGGGGATACCTTCCCGCAACCGATCTACACCCCCGCAGTCAGCAGGAGGGGGGACACCTTCCCGCAACCCATCTACCCCCCCGCAGTCAGCAGGAGGGGGACACCTTCCCGCAACCCATCTACACCCCCGCAGTCAGCAGGAGGGGGATACCTTCCCGCAACCCATCTACACCCCCGCAGTCAGCAGGAGGGGGACACCTTCCCGCAACCGATCTACACCCCCGCAGTCAGCAGGAGGGGGGACACCTTCCCGCGACCCATCTGCACCCCCGCAGTCAGCAGGAGGGGGACACCTTCCCACGACCCATCTGCACCCCCGCGGTCAGCAGGAGGGGGACACCTTCCCACGACCCATCTGCACCCCCGCGGTCAGCAGGAGGGGGACACCTTCCCGCGACCCATCTGCACCCCCGCGGTCAGCAGGAGGGGGACACCTTCCCATGACCCATCTGCACCCCCGCGGTCAGCAGGAGGGGGACACCTTCCCACGACCCATCTGCACCCCCGCGGTCAGCAGGAGGGGGACACCTTCCCCCGACCCATCTGCACCCCCGCAGTCAGCAGGAGGGGGACACCTTCCCGCAACCCATCTACACCCCCGCAGTCAGCAGGAGGGGGACAGCTTCCCGCAACCCATCTACACCCCCGCAGTCAGCAGGAGGGGGGACAGCTTCCCGCAACCCATCTACACCCCCGCAGTCAGCAGGAGGGGGGACACCTTCCCGCAACCCATCTACCCCCCCACAGTCAGCAGGAGGGGGACACCTTCCCGCAACCCATCTACACCCCCGCAGTCAGCAGGAGGGGGACACCTTCCCGCAACCCATCTACACCCCCGCAGTCAGCAGGAGGGGGACACCTTCCCGCAACCGATCTACACCCCCGCAGTCAGCAGGAGGGGGATACCTTCCCGCAACCCATCTACACCCCCGCAGTCAGCAGGAGGGGGACACCTTCCCGCAACCGATCTACACCCCCGCAGTCAGCAGGAGGGGGACACCTTCCCGCAACCGATCTACACCCCCGCAGTCAGCAGGAGGGGGACACCTTCCCGCGACCCATCTACACCCCCGCAGTCAGCAGGAGGGGGGACACCTTCCCGCGACCCATCTGCACCCCCGCAGTCAGCAGGAGGGGGACACCTTCCCGCGACCCATCTGCACCCCCGCAGTCAGCAGGAGGGGGACAGCTTCCCACGACCCATCTGCACCCCCGCAACAGTAAAAAAAAAAAAATACTCTATTCCCATTTTCTCCATTAAACAGCCCCACATATTTGGTATCGCCACATACGATAAAAGTCAGAACTATTAAAATATCACAATATTTTTCCCACACGGGGAAAGCTGTTTAAAAAAAAAAAAAAAAAGATGACACACCAGAGCTGTTTTTGTTTTCTTTTTTCCGGTGTCCCGGCCTTCAAAAAAATTGAGTAAAAAGTGATCAAAACATTTTTTTTCTCATTAATCGCTATGTACCCGGGAAAGGAGGATGCAGAAGCAGTTAAACCCGCTACACCCATACGTCTCTATGCCGGGGGGGGTGGGGCGTACGGGATCCGAACATCACTCAAGGGATTTAAATGGTTAATAGCCGCGATCGGCCGTGCGCTGTATGAAGAGAGGTCGCCCCGCGATCTCTCCCCATAGATACCCCAACGCTGCAGGACGTAAATGTACGCCATATAGCCGGAAGGCGTTAAACTATATAAAGTTGGTATCCCAGTAATCATACTGACGCACAGAATAAAGTTAATGGCGTGGACTGCACTGCGACCGCTAGAAGAACAAAACCCAAAAAAGGCGCAATTTGCATTTTTTTCCCATTCTCCCCACTTAAAAATGAAAAAAAAAAATTCTGTGCATTATACTTACATTAAATGGTACCATTAGAAAATACAACTCATCCTGCAAGAACCGAACCCTGATACGGCCGTGTCACTGGAAACCTTGAGGCGTTGTGGCCCCTGGAAGGCGGGGAAGAAAAATGAAAGTTCAAAAAATTAAAAATCTCTGGTTCTGAAGACGTTACAAATAGTGATGGGCGGAGACGAGCTGTAGGGGGCGGGGGAGACGAGCTGTAAGGGGGCCGGCGGAGACGAGCTGTAAGGGGGCCAACGGAGACGAGCTGTAAGGGGGCCAACGGAGACGAGCTGTAAGGGGGCCAACGGAGACGAGCTGTAAGGGGGCCGGCGGAGACTAGCTGTAAGGGGGCCGGTGGAGACGAGCTGTAAGGGGCAGCAGAGACTAGCTGTAAGGGGGCCGGCGGAGACTAGCTGTAAGGGGGCCGGTGGAGACGAGCTGTAAGGGGGCCGGCGGAGACGAGCTGTAAGGGGGCCGGCGGAGACGAGCTGTAAGGGGGCCGGCGGAGACGAGCTGTAAGGGGGCCGGCGGAGACGAGCTGTAAGGGGGCCGGCGGAGACGAGCTGTAAGGGGGCCGGCGGAGACGAGCTGTAAGGGGGCCGGCGGAGACGAGCTGTAAGGGGGCCGGCGGAGACGAGCTGTAAGGGGGCCGGCGGAGACGAGCTGTAGGGGGCCGGCGGAGACGAGCTGTAGGGGGCCGGCGGAGACGAGCTGTAAGGGGGCGGCGGAGACGAGCTGTAAGGGGGCGGCGGAGACGAGCTGTAAGGGGACGGCGGAGACGAGCTGTAAGGGGGCGTTCCACCATGTAATCGTGGAGGACCGAGAGGTTGCCATGGCAACCAGATAATGGCAACAATGCGTTCCAGTACAGATGTACTGCAGTGTATTATCAGTGAAGATCCGTAGCATCGCAGGTTCAAGGCCCCTAAAGCGGCATTAAAGAGAAGGAATACAAGATTTTTAGATGTAGCTTAAAATCTGTTTCTCGTCTTATTAACTCTGAGATGGACACATATCATAAAAAGTGTTAGCCCCTCCTAGCAGCTCTACCCCCTGCAGGCACCAACCTAACTAGCTTGTATGCAAGCAGCAGGAGCGGCCAGGTAGGATACACAATGAACGGTCACCCTGACAACATGACAACAAGATAATGAAAGCAGCAACAGCTGTAACTGCAAGGGGAACGCTCCAAAAAGGAGGAAAACGTCAGAAAAAATATAGCAGCATGGGTGGAGGCCGCGTCCCCCAATACCCCCATGAATGAGACGAGAAAGGGTTTTATTGTGCGAGGTGCAGTGAAAAAAACTAAAAAAAAGTATATAATTTTGGTATTGTCGTTGCCGTAACGACCTGAAAAAAAAAGTGATCGCATCACTTATGCTTTATGATGTTTAAAAAAAGGCAGAATTAGTTTTTTCTCCCTGCTTTCCAAAAAAAATGTAAAAAATGTTTTATATAATACATCATATGTACCCAAAAAATTGTGCCAGTAAGAACTACAGTTTGCCGCGTAGAAAACAACCCCTCATGTGCCGCGTCAGCGGAAAATATAAGAGGTGCGGCTTCTCAAAAGTGGAGATGAAAATTAAAAAATAAATGCTTGCGTCCTTATGGCCAAATAGGCCGCGTCACTAAGGGGTTAAGGAAGGTAGCCAGAAATGACAGCAGGGTCGCAGAGGAGTGGTCCCAGTGTTGCTCCGCAGAGGAGTGGTCCCAGTGTTGCTCCGCAGAGGAGTGGTCCCAGTGTTGCTCCGCAGAGGAGTGGTCCCAGTGTTGCTCCGGGTATCGCTGCTGCTCCAATGGCAGATGCTTGTCTTTGTAGAGTCCTTGTCCCACAGAGGAGCCGGAGGACGGCCGAGCCTTGTCACAGGAGGAGCCGCCGCCGCGGTGGTGCTGCTACGCCCGGCTGGTGAATGCGCAGCACCTGCTGCTCACCTTCCTGCCCGCAGCTTTCACAGGTACTTAGAGCAGCACCCGCCGTGTGACGTTACAGCGCCGCCTTCAGAGTTTGAGATTTCATTGATGATCATTTTCACCGTAGACATCCAGAAATTAATGATTCCTCCAGACGCCTCCATGTCCACAGAGGGAAGTACCTACCCGGAGAGTCTCCTGTCCAATGCTGGTCTCCCCACACTGAGCATCACTCCTGCAGGGGGTAAAATCTAGTTATACTGTATGTCACACTGACTCCACCAGCAGAATAGGGACTGCAGCTCTGGAGTATAATACCAGGTGTAACTAAGGATCAGTGCAGGATAAGTAATGAATGTACACAGTGACTCCACCAGTAGAATAGTGAGTGCAGCTCTGGAGTATAATACAGGATGTAACTCAGGATCAGTACAGGATCAGTAATGTATGTACACAGTGACTCCACCAGCAGAATAGTGAGTGCAGCTCTGGAGTATAATACAGGATGTAACTCAGGGTCAGTGCAGGATAAGTAATGTATGTACACAGTGACTCCACCAGCAGAATAGTGAATGCAGCTCTGGGGTATAATACAGGATGTAACTCAGGGTCAGTACAGGATAAGTAATGTATGTACACAGTGACTCCACCCGCAGAATAGTGAATGCAGCTCTGGGGTATAATACAGGATGGAACTCAGGAGCAGTACCGGATAAGTAATGTATGTACACAGTGTCTCCACCAGCAGAATAGTGAGTGCAGCTCTGGAGTATAATACAGGATGTAACTCAGGAGTAGTACAGGATAAGTAATGTATGTACACAGTGACTTCACCAGCAGAATAGTGAGTGCAGCTCTGGAGGATAATACAGGATGTAACTCAGGAGCGGTACAGGATAAGTAATGTATTTACACTGTGACTCCACCAGCAAAATAGAAGAGTGCGGCTCTGCAGTATAATACAGGATAAGTAATGTATGTACACAGTGACTCCACCAGCAGAATAGTGAGTGCAGCTCTGCAGTATAATAAAGCATGTAACCCAGGGTCAGTACAGGATAAGCAATGTGTGTACAGAGTGATTCCCCCTGCAGAATAGTGAGTGCAGCTCTGGAGTATAATACAGGATGTAACTCAGGATCAGTACAGGATAAGTAATGTATGTACACAGTGACTCCACCAGCAGAATAGGGAGCGCAGCTCTGCAGTATAATACATGATGTAACTCAGGATCAGTACAGGATAAGTAATGTATGTACACAGCGATTCCATCAGCAGAATAGTGAGTGCAGCTCTGGAGTATAATACAGGATGTAACTCAGGGTCAGTACAGGATAAGTAATGTATGTACACAGCGACTCCATCAGCAGAATAGGGAGCGCAGCTCTGCAGTATAATACATGATGTAACTCAGGATCAGTACAGGATAAGTAATGTATGTACACAGCGACTCCATCAGCAGAATAGTGAGTGCAGCTCTGGAGTATATTACAGGATGTAACTCAGGGTCAGTACAGGATAAGTAATGTATGTACACAGCGACTCCATCAGCAGAATAGTGAGTGCAGCTCTAAGGTATAATACTGGATGTAACTCAGGATCAGTACAGGATAAGTAATGTATGTACACAGTGACTCCACCAGCAGAATAGTGAGTTCAGCTCTGGGGTATAATACAGGATGTAACACAGGATCAGTGCAGGATAAGTAATGTATGTACACAGTGACTCCACCAGCAGAATAGTGAGTGCAGCTCTGGAGTATAATACAGGATCAGTACAGGATAAGTAATGTATGTACACAGTGATTCCACCAGCAGAATAGTGAGTGCAGCTCTGGGGTATAATACAGGATGTAACTCAGGATCAGTGCAGGATAAGTAATGTATGTACACAGTGATTCCACCAGCAGAATAGTGAATGCAGCTCTGGGGTATAATACAGGATGTAACTCAGGAGTAGTACAGGATAAGTAATGTATATACACAGTGACTCCACCAGCAGAATAGTGAGTGCAGCTCTAGAGGATAATACAGGATGTAACTCAGGAGCGGTACAGGATAAGTAATGTATGTACACAGTGACTCCACCAGCAGAATAGTGAGTGCAGCTCTGGAGTATAATACAGGATGTAACTCAGGATCAGTACAGGATAAGTAATGTATGTACACAGTGACTCCACCAGCAGAATAGTGAGTGCAGCTCTGGAGTATAATACTGGATGTAACTCAGGAGCAGTACAGGATAAGTAATGTATGTACACAGTGACACCACCAGCAGAATAGTGAGTGCAGCTCTGGGGTATAATACAGGATGTAACTCAGGATCAGTACAGGATAAGTAATGTATGTACTCAGCGACTCCATCAGCAGAATAGTGAGTGCAGCTCTGGAGTATAATACAGGATGTAACTCGGGGGATCTTACTTTGGACTTCAGGTAACGGACAAGAGACCGAACATCGGAGGGAAATGCACATCTCTTTCAGCCGCCAGTCCTCCCTACAAGACATGTTCTCCGGCCGCCGGCTCCGCTGCCCTGTCTATGTGTATAACTGTCCATTGGAATCCCTCCGGGAGCAGTTAGTCGGGTCCCGGCCGCAGAGGACATCCTGTGACGTGTTCTTCAGGTGAGTTTAATGACTTTTGTTCTTCCCATTCACACAATGTGGCGGCTTATGTTCCGCTGATGGGGGGGATGCTTTAGGTGATTTATGGTGTTTGATACATTTTTACTGCATCTATTGGCTTCATTGAAGCAGACTTGGCATCCAGAGTGTTTGTGTTTTTTTAGTCTGTTCGGTGATGACTCCTTTCAACCGATTCTTTAGCGATCTTGCCCTGTCACACTTAAAGAGTTGTCTAGTAAGAGAAAAGATGGCTAGTTTCTTAGAAAAACAGCGCCACACTTGCTCACAGGTTGTGGCTGGTATTGCAGCACCATTCTATAGTTCGGAGCTTCATTACCAGACACTCCTGGGAGGTCTGCCGCTGCTTTTGGAACCAACAAACGCCCTGTACAGCCGACGATTGTCCTCGCGGTATTACGGCTCCTGCAGACGGTTGTAGTGGCCCCGTGTATTGCACTCGTATATTCTACATGCTTAATACCAGCGGCACAAACCACCATGATGTATATTAAAGTAGTCAGACGTGCGACCTTCACGCTCATAATACGAGTGCGTGAAATAAATCTCAGCACGTCCTATTCTGGCGCGAGACTAAAATCGGCCATTGAAATCTACGGGATTGCGTAAAATCTCAGTGAATACGCCAAAAAATGCCTCGTTACAGATGAAGGCAGAAGAAATAAAAATGCATCATATTGTTTCACAGTCATGAAATACAAACAGTAAGGCCTGATGTCCACGGGGGTAAAGATGATTTAAAATCCGCAGCGTTTCTCCCGCACGTGGATCCGCACCCCATAGGGATGCATTGGACACCCGCAGGTAGTTAAATACCTGCGGATGTCATTTTTCCCTTCAGGCGTGCGGGAAAAGAAATGCGACATGCTCCATTTTCGTGCGGGTCTCCCGCGGGCTTCTATTGAAGCCTATGGAAGCCGTCCGGATCCGCGGAACACCCACACCAGAATTAAAACTCACCTGTCCGGACGCGGCGGGCCTGATTTTCCCTGTGGACATGAGGCCTAAAATGTGCAGTAAATTTGCAGTGTTTCCGTGCGTGAAAACCCTGCGTATGTCAGGCATCCAGATCGCATAGAGCCGCGTGAAGAAGCCGCCAGACCGCCGTCACGTTGCGTCTTGCAGCGTCCAGCTGAGCTACAACTTATGACTCCGGTGGATTCTGATATACAGCCGTGCAGTCCTGTGGTCCGGCAGCTCTCTGCATTGGCGTACATCTGTGGGGGGCGCACAGATCGGACCGCACACAATGATTTGTGATACTTGTGGAGAACTGGGACAAGAAGTTGCTGTGGGCGCTCCAAGGCGGCTTCTGATCTCACTTCTTCCGGCATCCGCCTTGGTTGATAAAGGGCGATTGGCAGTTTCGTGCCTCTGGACTCGCCATTTAAAACCTTTGCACAAGGATCACGATTATATGTATGGAGTACTTAGGAGTATTATGGGGCCGTGCTTGTAATTTCACTGACCACACCGCCCCATTGTAGCCTATGGACTGTGCAGGGGCATTTTTCCAAATGGACCGCACAAAAAAACTCATGGAGTGTCCGCTTCACGGATGAGAATGAGAATATACCATGCGTGTTAGTGTCCGTGTATATCATACGGACTGGTGTCCATGTGCTGTCAGATGGGAGTTGCACACAAGTCTCCGGAGCACGGCTCACGACTAGTGTGCACTTGGCCTTTATTGTACGTTTTGGGCTATAGGGCCTTGCAGGAGAATCCATCCTCAATGGGCCCAAATCAAAGCGTACGTGTGCAGTATACGGTTTGTCTTACTGCGTCCCTCTGTATGGAATGGCTCCGCATACTGTGCTGTTTCATGCTGCAGACAAACACATAGAGGCCTGACGGAGGCCTAATGGCCGCTCTTGTGGCCTGCATAGAGTGGATGGGGGTCCAGTGGATCGGTTTGACTCCCAGCGCATGTGGCAAATAGATGCTGCATAATGAAAGCATCTTACACCCAGCCCATTAAGATGAATGGACGACTTTGTAAAATGGTCACTGCGAGTCCTCCACAGCAGGGGGCGCTCTTTCTTGCAGCACTCTGCTCCAGGTGGTAGAAGAGTTTGATGAAGTGCCCAACACTAGACAAGTAGTACATCTGTGACTTTGCCTAGTATTGCTGTGTACTGGTGGGGATTGTGTGTTGATGCATTACACGGCGGCGGCGGCGGTCGCTGTGCGGCGGACGCCCGGATGCTAACCTCCTGCTCTTTTCTTCAGTGAGTTTAAACAGGAGTCTGTATCGTGGGAAATCTTCCGAGAACTGAACACCAGGTACTATCCATTTCTAGCAACGCTTCGCCTCCGCAGGAGATGGTTTGGGGTGCTGGATGCGGCGTCTGGGGGTGTGAGGGGATGGCGGGCTTAACCAGCGCTTGTGCTGCATGTGCTGAGCGTGTTACATGTATGAAGTATGTCTTCAGCTCGCTGCGTCTTGTGGGACTTCTTCTCGGCTCCTTCTCAGCTTGTTAATGAGATTCAGCGCCGCTAACCCAGTTCTCTTGGCAGCCGATTGCTAAAAAGTGTTTGCAGTCCTCTATGAAGTAATGAGGCTGATACAGGTCACTGATACATTGTGACGAACTGTCGGGACAGCAGAGCGGTGCTGTGGAGAAGTTAGTCTGGGCTGCATGGGGGCTTTGGCTGCAAGCAGTGATTGTGACATCGGCCGATTTACCGAACTCCACGTGATGCGGCGGGAGGCGTGCGAAAATCCCAACCATTTTTGTTTTGTGGCTTGTGATCAGTTTTTCCCGCACGGGGATCGGCTGCGGCTCACATCAAAAAATTAATTTCCCATGGCCAAATCCTAGATTGCACCCTAAAGTACTTGTGCGACTTCAAATCAACAAGTCGCAGATTAATCGCGCATATTATTTGGTTGCATCACTAGTTTGCAACTTGATGTTCGCAAGCAAAGTCGCCATGTAGTCCTAGTCCTTGGATATGTGTAGAAGTTTTATATTCACTGACAGCAAGCAGTGTGAGAAATTGAAACACAAAGTAGAAAGGTGCAGAATGTTTTCTTGTAGCAGAATTAAACTTTGTCTGCTTTAAAGTAGAAAACCGTATTAAAGGGCCACTCACCCGATTGCCTGTCACACTCTGGGGGTCTCCAGCCACTTCCCTGCAGTGCAGCCCCCTGTCTGATGCTTATCAGGCACCGTCTTGAGGCTGGAATGTTTTACTTTCAGTTTCACATCTATCCCATGATGCATCAGCGCAGCATTAGTTAAAGTGGTTGTCTGGCTTCTTTTTCACGGATTATCTATCCTCCGGATAGGTCATCATTAGTTTCTGGATGGGCGTCCGCCGCTCGGAATCCTGCTTCATTGGCCAATTATCCAGCCTGCTGTCCAGTGCTGCAGGCCGGACGTTGTCATCAGCGTACAGGGGAGGAAGTGTGCGGCCCAGCTTCACTCCCACTGAAGTCAATGGGAGAGCTGCGCTGCTACAGCACTTCCTGCTCCTCTCATGGTCAGGACAAGGATGTGACGTCCTGATCATCGGAGAATCCTGAAATATCGTAGCAGAACGGCTCTTTCATTGATTTCAATGGGAGTGAAGCCGGCGCACGCACTTCCTGTGCTGATGGCAAATGACAGCGGGCCAGACGATCAGCTGATTGACGGGGTCCCCGTCCACCAACTACTAATGGCCCATCCAGAGTACTGATTATCAGTGAATAAGAGGGCAGGCAAACCCCTTAAAGCCATACCATTTTTGCTTGCTGGGGCGGGGGGTGGGGGGTGGGGGGCAGGACATTTTAAATAATTTTTAATCTCTGTATTCACCTAAATAAGCTACAGCTAAAATTACACAGTCAGGAGGATGAGCTGTGATTTCCTCTATTATACCTGTGTGATAATGATCAGGAACTGGGATAGGAGTTCCCCCCTCTATGCAGTTTCTGTGGTAGGTCCATGTAACAGCATCACTCCAACTGTGAAACTGACTAGAAACTGAATACATAACCCCAAGTAGATCCGAGCCCGCCAGAATTGAGATCACATGACCATTTAAGGAGAAAGAGGCCGGGAGATTCAGATAGAAAGGAATAACTAACCAAGGTAACGACTTGTATATGCTGGCAGGATAGCTACATAGTGATTGAATAAAAAAAAAATCACAGGAGTGGCCCTTTAAATCCCTTGAGGTTTTCCATCCGGTCGTCTGCAGGATATCGCTGCAGAAGCGCCGCCTACAGAATGTTCTATGGAATTGCTCACAATGCAACTTCTGAATCCTTTAGCCCAAGTGCCCCCAGGCTGGACTCGGGTCTGCAGCTGTACCACTAGCACAATAAAATGCTAAAGTCGTGCCGCTGATATCCGATGTGGGGAACCTCCATCATTAACCTCGTGTTTGCGATAGGAGATAACCGTGCTTTGCAGGCTAAGCAAATCATAAACTGCACTTCTCTGTCTGTGATGTCATGTGTTACCGTTGCTGTGTGTGCTGCACTGCGCCAGAAATGTATAAAGATTCTTTACCCCCAGCAGTTTAGGAGAAACTTTGTTTGTTCTGCAGGAAAGCAACTTTAAAGTTTTGGAGGAGCTGAGGTTATTCAACCTAAGGCCCCCTGTCTACGGGCATTGCTGTATCCCACGGCGAAGCTCCGCCGTGGGAGCCGCCGCCCGGGAGCAGGAGCCACCGCCGAATCTCCGCCGGTCAGCCCTATCTGATAGATAGGCTGACCGCAGAGAATCACATTGATTCTCCGCTCGTGGACAGTGTGCCGGCGCTTTCCATAGCAGTGCTATGGAAAGCTTCAGAGGGCATGAAATCACGCCCGTGGACAGGCAGCCTTAGATGGCTGTAGTTTTGGTTTAGTCAGTGCTACCAGTATGCTTTTTATGTTGTTATTTTAAGACATCTTGTCATTAAAATGACACCAGAAGCTTGTCTGTAGCAGCGATAGAACCAGAGCTACAGCTGTTTGAAGTGGGTCCGGGAATACTGAATTTACAGCTCATCACTTTTCAGTGTGTGTATAGAGCAGAGAGGGATGGGGCACCAGCAGGCAGCAGAGATGATCTGCATTTTTACTGTTTCTCCCCCTGTTTAATGGTCTTTTCTTAATGTTATTGCCCTCTATCAATCAGAGAGCAAATTTTGCTCTCTTATTGTCACATATAGGGTTTTTTTCCCCCAGAAAAGATGTGGAAATGAAAAGATGAGGAGTTGCTCACCTAATCACTCCTCTGTACCTTTTAACAATGCAGTTGCTGCAGTTATTGCTGACTGTGGCATCTAAACGTTTTTACAGATAATCTTAAGTCCCCCCCCCCCCCCCCCGTAAACACAATTTTTAATATTCATAATTATTACTATTATATAATTTATAATATTCTAATCAAGGGGTCGTTCCGTTAATATGATATTTGCGGTTGCCCCAGAGTTTCACACGTTTGGCTCCCATCTGCATCGCTGACCCCAGCAGCTCCGGGACCTCATTGGGTATAATGGGGTCCTTTGACCTGGAGCGCTGCCGTATTTTCCAGGATCTGTGATGGAGACTCCGACAGATATATGAACAAAGCCTTCACTAACAGCAGGAAGTGTTAGAAGACAAGAAGGCAATCATTGCTCACCTGTTAAATCCCCAGTGCCCTGGTGGTCCCTATTGGACTTTATATTCCTGTAGTGGTGATATATTTTACATCCTCTTGCCCGCTGGCCTCCGCGGACTTCTGGCATCAGTGGTGACTTGTGCGTACGACATGTCATCGCTGCAGGGACCATCGGTGCCTCGGAGCCGCTGCTGCCGGGGATTTACCAGGTGGGAGATGTGTGTTTTCTTTTGTAGCATTTCCTGCAGCTAGTTTAATTTTCTTAAAGGGTCTTCCTTCCCACAGCATAGAGGATAACCTTCTGATCGGCGGGGGTCTGACAGCTGAGACCCCCACTGACCCAGAGAAAACACCCCCAACGGAGCCCAACATTTTGAGGTGGTCACACATGTGCGCTTCTGAGTCATTTACTTTTATTAGGACCACCAAGATAGTTGAGATCAAGTGCTGAACAATCCCCGGCAGCCCCATTAGACTGCTGCAGATTGCCAAGGGCTTGATTTCGGCAGTTCCCATTGAAGTGATTGGCGCACACGCACGGCCACTGCTATCAGCACTCAGGGACGTGCTAGAGGCGACATTTCTGGATCAGAGGGGGTCTCGGCAGTCCGACCCCCACCAGTCGGCAAGTTATATGTTGAGATGGGAATACCCTTTTAAAGGGGTTGTCCCGCGGCAGCAAGTGGGTCTATACACTTCTGTATGGCCATAATAATGCACTTTGTAATATACATTGTGCATTAATTATGAGCCATACAGAAGTTATAAAAAGTTTTTTACTTACCTGCTCCGTTGCTAGCGTCCTGGTCTCCATGGTGCCGACTAATTTTTGGCCTCCGATGGCCAAATTAGCCGCGCTTGCGCAGTCCGGGTCTTCTGCTGTTCTCTATGGGGCTCCGTGTAGCTCCGCCCCGTCACGTGCCGATTCCAGCCAATCAGGAGGCTGGAATCGGCAGTGGACCGCACAGAAGAGCTGCGGTCCACGGAGGAAGAGGCCATCTTCAGCGGTGAGTAGAGAAGTCACCGGAGCGCCGGGATTCAGGTAAGCGCTGTGCGGGTGGTTTTTTTAACCCCTGCATCGGGGTTGTCTCGCGCCGAACGGGGGGGGGGTTTAAAAAAAAAAAAACCCGTTTCGGCGCGGGACATCTCCTTTAAACTCTTGAGCAACTTCTTTGAGCTTTGGCTGCTAGAAACCGGACTACCCCCTTTTAGGATAAAGTAGACCTCAGCATAGGAATGTCCCGGATACTTTGGACTGTCTACCCCACCGTGAGCGCCATGCGGACGCCCTTGGATTACTGTTGCTTATTCTTCTGTATGATGGCGGTGCTACTGTCCCTTTAAAGGCACCATGTCTTATCCAAGGTTAAAGCATTCCTCCAGCTTTATGACAAAAGTCAGTCCCAGGACTGTAGGGGCGGGGGGGGGGGGGGGAGGGTATTTTACCTGCTGCTGTTCTTCACAATGTCCCTCTGATCCACCGGTTTGGGATTCTGTTATCAGCCATCCAAGATGGCGGCTACAATATTCCAGCTACCTAAAGCAGACGGTGCCCTGCTGTATTGATGGGCCGGCGCTGATTGAGGTAGCAGTACTGCCCAATTGGAGAGCAGGTGTAGTAGTAGTCATCCATGCACTGTGGAGATTAGATAGTCTGAAGACTGCGACGGCCATCCCGAATGGCAGAACGGGACCCGGGAGCAGTGGGCATCAGCACAGTAAACCAACAGCAGGTAATGTAATGCTTCCTCTGGTCCCACAGCAACATGTTGTCCCAAAACCGGAGGTTAACCCTAATTCTGAATTCTTAACGTCCTCCATTCTGAAGCTGATTTTCTTCCTCCCCCTTTCCAGGTCTCAGTCCCTTGAGCGGCCATCGACCAATCCCTCCATTCACCACCGGCAGAAGGAGCTTGTGAACTACTGCAACCTGCTGCAGGAGCACTACCACCAGTGCTATGTGAAAGGTCAGAGCGGGCACCGAGCGGGCACAGTTGGCGGTTTTTATGCGGACTGTGACCGATTCTATCCGTTCTTCATCCTCTCTCTCGCTTCTCCTTTAGGCTTGTTCAAGGCTCTGCAGCAATCCCTCTGGGTGTCCCATCAAGACCTCCTGACAGCGATGGATTATTGCGAGGAGCAGCTGCAGGAGATTGACATCACCAACTTCCTAATGACGCTGTGCGGGCACCTACGCAACTTCCGAGAATCGCAGACAGATCCGGAGTCCTCCCAGACCGGACGGCTCCGTAAGGCCAGCTTCCGCATAGGCAGCCTGGAGCAGGAGGATGAGCCGAGCGTGCGGGAGGGCGCCGTGTTACACTCGGAGTCCAGGTGATGAGCTCACTGGTGCACCATGGTTTACCGGTCTTTGTACCCGGCCCATTACCCACAGATTGCTATATCCACTTTGGGGTGTCCTCAGCTATGGTGCGACTTGTAGAGAAAAAGCATCATTCTTGGACCACCCAGGTTGTCTTCAGTTTTCTGCTTTCACTTGGAGACGCATCCGGCAACGTCTCAGAGCCCAACAGGATACTTCTATTGATTTACCAAGATGTCTTCCAATCCCCTCCAAGGACGGTGCTCCTTATACTGGCCACTAAGTCTCCTTTTACACGGCTCAATATGAGCCAGAGGACCGGCGGTGATTCAACAAGATAGGCGCTCGATTAAATGGCCTTTCCACAGGCCGATTCCGACTATATAGGGGGTGAACGATCATATGATCCTCCATCCCTCACACACTTTCATCGCTATTGGCTACACCCCCCCTTTAACACGAGCCATTAATAGTGAACTAACATTCATTAACCCAATCATTGACCCTAGTATCCACAGCAGCGATCAGTGAACAAATGAGCAAACACTCCTGTCCAAGCGCTGCTGTCACTTCAATCAGCTGATTGGTCGGGATCCCAAGCGGGTGGATCCCTGCTAATCAACTGTTGATCACCTATTTTGGGGTAACGTTATCAATGGCTTTGTCCCAGAGTACCCCTTTAATTCTGCTGCGTCCCTACCCACAGCCATAGAGTTACATGATGAAATCGGGGCTGTCTGCAGTCGCCACCAGGGGGAGCTCTCTGTATACTGTATATATACATCTACTATTGAACTTTGGGAGAGAAGCAGGTTTGGTACTTGACAATGAAAGTATTTTACGGCGGGTACCAATAATCCTTTTCCTCCTCAGTGTGGATACAGAAGAGTGTGTGGAGCAAGACGTCGTTGAGGCGCCGACCCCAGAACCGAGCAGCCAGCCATGTACAGAGTTCCAGCTTGCTCTCCTGGAGACGGGACAGGCGTGTGAGGTGTCTCCGGACCTGCACAGGATCATACAGGTGCCTCGGACGGACCCTTTAGATAGCCGTAGGCTGGATAATTAGCGGACATCCTATAAACATGATAGTGTTGGAATCCAATCCTTATTTCCTAGAGCAGGAGCCATTCACAGATAAGTATGTATCCGGGTGACCGACGCCGTCTCATAGCTGCTTCTCATATTTTATACTTCTTAGGATAAGTTTCTTGCCATCGGAAGTCTGCACTTCAAGACTGTGCCGTCAAACCCGCATTACTTCTTCTATTGCCCGTCTTCCCAGAGAAGAGAGGTAAGTTGTTGCACGTGGCCCAAAGTCTCTGAGACGGACCCTCCACTTGGGAGCCACTTTGAATGTTGAGGAATTGCATTGTGAGCGTTTGTCTAGCATTGACTTCATATCAGATTTGCTCCAAGTTCCCTAATGTTGCGCCGCTGAAGGGAGTAAACGGGTTTCTGACGGTTTTCTCAAGCGCTGTGCTGGAGCGATCCCATTAACCCCTTAGTGACCCCACTTGTTTTGGTCCTAAGGATGCAACGATTTTTGGTTATTTTCATTTCCACTTTTCAAAAGCAACTTTTTAAAAAAAATTTCGTCAACATCTCCGTATGGCCTCCTTCACGCGGGCTACAAAGTCGCACGATTTTGTCGCGTTGCTACAATGCTGCAAATCGCATGTATGAGAAGCCCATGCTTTTCTATGGGTTCCTTCACACATGCAATGTTTTGTAGCATGCGACAACTCGACACAAAAACCTCGCGGGTCCGGCGATATGCCTGCGACTCGTGAGGTTTTGTAGCCCATGTGTCCCTATGGAGTCTTCCTCTCTGTTGCATCGCACGAAAGCACGGTTTTTGTGTGGTGCAATGCAACTTTGACAGTAGGAAATCCTACTGAACCAATCACAGTTATTCATTGAGTCATGGCTGTGATTGGCTAAGCTTCAGCCAATCACAGCCAGTGCTTCCAGAAGGCAGGGATTTTTCAATCCCCGGCCAGAGCAGAAGAAGATCGGTGCCGGAACCTGGGGAGAAGATGCGGACGGGCTGACAGCGTGTATTTTTTTCCTCTTCTTCAGCTACAGCTTATTTTCGGGGGAAGGCTTATATTTCAATCCTCGCATGTGGTGCTACAAAATCGCAAGAAGACGCAGCAATATCACACGGACCAGCGATGCGATATCACGGCAACTTCCTCACCGTGATGCCATGTCGCCCCTGTGAACGAGGCCTGAGAGGGAGGTTTTTCATTGTGGCGAGCTGGAGCTTTTATTGGAATAAATGAGATGTATCCATAAAATGGTCCCATCACTTTTTATAATTTTTTTTGGAGGGCAGGGAGAAAAAACACCAGTTCTGTCCTGTTGTTCATACAGTGTATTGTACAATAAAAACCTTGACTTTTTTTTTTTTTTTTGCATTTTTTAAGAGGCAAAAAGGTTGGCTCCATTTTTTTTTTTTTTGTTTTTTTTTGTTTTTCTTTCAATTTTTTTCTCCTTTTAATGTCCCGGTCGGGGATTTCAGCCCGTGATGCTAGGATCGCACTGATAATACACTGCAGTACTGCTTGTGCACTGCTAACTCCACCTACAATGCTCTGCTGGTGGCCGGCATGTCGGTACCTTGCACACCAGTTTCCAGCCTGGCCACCGGCTACCGCTGCGCTCTGCTTACGTTAGAAGGCCTTCTGGGCAAAGAGTCAAGATTGGTGCAAACAACATGCTATTTGAACAGGGCCTAAAAGTTTGTGATAGGACCCCCTTTTCATGGTTTTATGGCAACCTCCATCCTCCCTCTTCATGATAGGAGGACACCAGTCAGGACACCGGAGACCGGAAGCCCAGCGAGGACATGGAGGTGTCGGAGGCAGAACAGGCCACAGAGGAGGGTAAGGACGGTCCTGTGACCTCTGTGGGCGCCGCGCCGTCCCAGCGCTCCGTCATTCATGCCTACATCCACAGGTAACACATCGGCGGGGGCCATTGCTACCGAGAGCGACCCTGATCTGGAGGTGGAATATCGGGAGCATTCGGATAACGCAGAGTCCATGTCCGAGTCCGAGACGGTGAATCAGGACGACGATTCCTTCAGCGTCCTGGGAGGAGACTCGCTGAACGGTCAGGAGATGTCGGAGCTGGAGATGCCCCCCCTGTTTGTGCACCTGATCTGCTCGGTCACACACAAGAGCCAGCACGGCTCCATGCCCGTCCTCACGCTGCCCACCTGCCTCGGTAAGTCCACAAATCAGAGCCAGATCAAGCGAGCGGAGGATGGCGCGGCGGTCAATACACGGGCCTCTAGCTTTACTTAAAGGGGTTTACCCATGAAAACAATGACGTGGCAGTGGGCATATGCAACATCATTGTGGGACACTCTGGATCATTGGGGGTCCCAGCAGTCGGCTGCCCATTGGTCAGTAAATATCCCCTATGCTGAGGATAGGAATATCTTGTTTTCGTGGGACACCCCTATAAAGCTCAGTTTTTGTATACTAAGTTCTGCAGTTTTGTAAATTACTTTGAGCTTCAGTTCCTCACGGTTTTCAAGATCTCTGCTTGCTGTCTGTGAATCAACACAATAGTTGCCTCCATGGGCTGTAAAGCCGGTACAGATCTAATACGTCTCACTGCCGTATTTACCCGCAGGTATCGGAGGGCCAGCGCCTAGGGCGGAATCCGTGCTAAAATAGAGCATGCTGGGATTTTGATTCCACTCATGGAATTTGTATCTATGAGCGCGAATGAAACATCGAAAATGCGTGCCATTCAATGCCTGCGTTTTAGCGCGGACCTTACGTGCAGACAGCGATCGCAGATTCCGCCGTTAAAATCCGCCTGTATGAGCCCGCCGCACCCCTTATAATATGTGTAATACAGAGCGTATATACGGCCGCGGGGCTCATTCACGCCGGCATATTCGGTTTCAGTCTTTGAAAATATGCAGCGTTTTCATGGATCAAAACTGTAGGTGTATATTTATGCGCCAACACTGACGTTTATGGGCAATCTTGTTCCGTAATATGGACGAAAATAGGATATGCTGGGTTTTTGGGAAGGGGGGGGGGGGTTCATACGTCTGGAAAACGCAGATCTGAATTCGCCAATCAACCAGGACTCAGCACTCCATATAACACACACAGAAAATACGTAATCTAGCTAAATATGTCCGTGTGAATGAGCCCTTATTTCAGGGGTGTCGAACTCATTTCCACTGAGGGCCACATCAGCTGTATGCTTACCTTCAAAGGGCCAATTGTAAGACTCTTTAGTAATAGTGCTCCCCTAGTGGCCTCAGTAAAGATAGAGACCCCCGTAATGGCCCCAGTAGCAACAGAGACCCCCATAATGGCCCCAGTAGCAACAGAGACCCCCATAATGGCCCCAGTAGCAACAGAGACCCCCATAATGGCCCCAGTAGCAACAGAGACCCCCATAATGGCCCCAGTAGCAACAGAGACCCCCATAATGGCCCCAGTAGCAACAGAGACCCCCATAGTGGCCCCAGTAGCAACAGAGACCCCCATAGTGGCCCCAGTAGCAACAGAGAGCCCCATAATGGCCCCAGTAGCAACAGAGAGCCCCATAGTGGCCCCAGTAGCAACAGAGAGCCCCATAGTGGCCCCAGTAGCAACAGAGAGCCCCATAGTGGCCCCAGTAGCAACAGAGAGCCCCATAGTGGCCCCAGTAGCAACAGAGAGCCCCATAGTGGCCCCAGTAGCAACAGAGAGCCCCATAGTGGCCCCAGTAGCAACAGAGACCCCCATAGTGGCCCCAGTAATGATAGTGACCCCCATAATAGACCCAGTAGCGATAGAGACCCCCATAGTGACCCCAGTAATGATAGTGACCCCCATAATGACCCCAGTAATGATAGTAATCCCCAAAGTGGTTCCAGTAGCAATAGAGACCCCCATAATGGGCCCCAGTAGTAATAGTGCTCCCATAATAACGCCAGTAATAATAGCGGCCCCAGTAGTAACCCCCATAGTTGTCCGATTGGTAATAGCGACCCCCTACCCTATGGGACTATGTTTGGGCAGCATCCCTATAGGCATTCCACTCATCCAGTTTCGATCCGGCGGCAGTGGCTGTTGAGTCTGCAGTCGCTGACCTCTCCTCTCGGCATCTCATTTGCGTATAAGATGCTAAGGGGAGAGGTCAGCGGTCAGACTCTGCACTGTTGATGCTGGACCAGAGCTGCAGGCTGGGTCACCACGGCCAGCGGGCCACATAGAATGAGGTGGCGGGCCTTATGTTCCATATGTGTGCCTTATGGCAATTATCCTGTTGGAAAAAAAAAAATACCATCAGCAGTTTGCTGGGCTGAAGGGGCTGATAATAGGGAGCAATAACTTACATGCTAATGAAAGAGGAGAGAGCGCAGGAAGAGACTGTAGACTTTAATCTGTGACTTTTGGTTCTTACCTCCTTCACAGGTGAGGTGATCAGCTGCCTGGAGAACAGCGAGAGCCTGCAGAGCATCGCGCTGGCCGACCTGAGCGTCATGCTGGACATTTTTGTCCTTACGTTACCCCTGGAAATCGAAGGGGTGAACGACGACTCCCAGCACACCCGGTAGGAACCCCGTCGTGTAGGGCGCTCCTCATGTCTGAGGGGTCTGAGATCATTCTCCGTGGGCGTCGCTGCTGTAGGAACGCACTAACACGCCGCGCAATTCTATTACATCGCTAGAAAATCACTCACAAGCCTCGTCCGTAACGCCCGGCGGCAGGCTTTACCGTTCCTGACGGCCGCTCGTGGCAGCGCATTAGATTTTATGTTGTACGAGTTTCCAGGCGCCACCTTTACAGCCATAACATTAAAACCACCGACGGGTGAAGGGAATGGCACTGGCGACTGACGTGTAGACGATGGAGCCGGAGCAGCTCCGGAGCGGCCGGTCTTGGCGGGTTCCCGGTATGTAGCTGTTAGTAACTACAGAAGGGGTCCAGGGAAGGACAACCGGTGACCATCGGCAGGGTGATGGGCGCCCACGGCTCACTGATGTGTTGACGGGTGAAGGTGCCCGCCTGGTCCAATCTCACAGAAAAGCAACTGCAGGGCAAGTTACTGATGAGGTCCCTGATATAAAGGTGCCAGCTCACACAGGGCGCCGTGTATGTGGGCCCCAGACCGGGCAGAGCGCTCAGCTGACCCATGTCCACTACCGAAGGGGTCTACAGCGGGCATCAGAACCGGAGGAAGGCGCCCGTCTGATGAATCACTTGGACAGCCGGGGAGGAGATGGCATCAGGATGGGAAGACCACCAGCCGATGTGCTGCATTAAATGGATGTCCTGGCATTAAGTGGATGTGACCACCTACCTAACACTGTAAAGACAAGTACCCACCTTTATGGCAGCGCCCTCAGCAGGATAGTGTTCCGCACTGCAGTACAGGAGCTGCTCCGAAACAGGACAGAGCGAAGCCGGCGATGACTTCTGCCAGATCTCATCCAATCCATGGAGGCCCCAGCGGGCGACTTACAGGATCTGGCGCCGGTCCCACAGGACACATCATGTAGAGCCGGGCAGAGAGGGGGCCACACAATATTAGGCAGGTGGTTTTATTGTTCTGGCTGAATGGTGTATGTTACCAACATATGTCAGGTGATTTCTGCTCCCAGAGACCACATGATCGCGGGGTTAAAGGGGCGGTCTGCTTTACATGATCGCGGGGTTAAAGGGGCGGTCTGCTTTACAATCCCTTCATGTTTCTTGGGCATCAGCTGATCGGGTTGTTCCGCTACTCGAACCGCCAGCAGTCCGCTGTAATCTGCAGCAAGTGTTCAGTTATCTACAGTGCCCCCGCTGGGGAGAGCAAGAATTGCAATGTCTTAATTGACATGCCCTGCTAGTTAAAAGCAATAATCAGCAAATATATAGTTTTTCTAGGATTTTCTTTAGTTTTTGTCTGATTATCAATCCTGTCTGAATTTTGGAAGTTCAGTGAGAACCAATACTGGTGCCAATTCAGATGGGCGCTCGGTCCTGACTGCCAGCTGGCATATTAGGTAATCGCCCGTATGGTTGTCACCAGTTTTAGAAAAGGCTCTTTAACTGCGTACAGATGAATATACATTTTCACCCTTTATGTTCTCCGCACTGCTGTCTCTCCCTCCCCTCCCCCGCACTGCTGTCTCTCCCTCCCCTCCCCCGCACTGCTGTCTCTCCCTCCCCTCCCCCGCACTGCTGTCCCCCCTCCCCCGCACTGCTGTCTCCCCCACTCATCACGCTTGTTCTGTCCATCCCTGCACTTCCCCTCCATTGTGCTGTGATTGGTTTGCTCCATATCCTCTCCTTTACCCCAGGTACACCTCCGAGAGCAGCATATCCTTCCCTCGCTCCCCTGCACAGCCATCCTCCTACCGCTCCGATGACGAGATACCGCCAGCACTAGAGAGATTCTCTTCCAATGTGGACCAGAGGTGAAATACTGACCACGGCCCCCTGTTACTAACACTGCATCACGGCTTTACTAGTTTGGGGTCCTAAAAGATTCTACATTATCATTATGTGCTGTACTCCAGAGCTGCACTCACTGTTCTGCTGCACAGGTCCCATTCATATGAAATAACACAGACCAGGGGCAGTCAGATTCAATACAGCTCTGGAGTATAATACAGGATGTAACTCAGCATCCGTATACAATAAGTAATGTATGTACACAGTGACTCCACCAGCAGAATAGTGAGTGCAGCTCTGGAGTATAATACAGGATGTAACTCAGCATCCGTATACAATAAGTAATGTATGTACACAGTGACTCCACCAGCAGAATAGTGAGTGCAGCTCTGGAGTATAATACAGGATGTAACTCAGGATCAGTACAGGATAAGTAATGTATGTACACAGTGACTCCACCAGCAGAATAGTGAATGCAGCTCTGGAGTATAATACAGGATGTAACTCAGGATCAGTACAGGATAAGTAATGTATGTACACAGTGACTCCACCAGCAGAATAGTGAGTGCAGCTCTGGAGTATAATACAGGATGTAACTCAGGATCAGTACAGGATAAGTAATGTATGTACACAGTGACTCCACCAGCAGAATAGTGAGTGCAGCTCTGGAATATAATACAGGATGTAACTCAGGATCAGTACAGGATAAGTAATGTATGTACACAGTGACTCCACCAGCAGAATAGTGAGTGCAGCTCTGGAGTATAATACAGGATTTAACTCAGGAGCAGTACAGGGTAAGTAATGTATGTACACAGTGACTCCACCAGCAGAACAGTGAGTGCAGCTCTGGGGTATAATACAGGATATAACTCAGGATCAGTACAGGATAAGTAATGTATGTACACAGTGACTCCACCAGCAGAATAGTGAGTGCAGCTCTGGAGTATAATACAGGATGTAACTCAGGGTCAGTACAGCATAAGTAATGTATGTACACAGTGACTCCACCAGCAGAATAGTGAGTGCAGCTCTGGAGTATAATACAGGATGTAACTCAGGATAAGTAATATATGTACACAGTGACTCCACCAGCAGAATAGTGAGTGCAGCTCTGCAGTATAATACAGGATGTAACTCAGGATCAGTGCAGGATAAGTAATGTATGTACACAGTGACTCCACCAGCAGAATAGTGAGCGCTGCTCTGGATGCAGGGTATTACTTAGATCTTTATAGCATTACTCTTTTTCTACTCTAAGCTGATTACTTACAATGCATTGTAATCATGTTATAATAACTCCTCCCCCGGGCGCCTGATATCCTCAGCAGTTACTATTACATGCCAGCTCAGTAAATGAGGGACTATAAGAGGTATATATAATGGTAAGTGTTGCGGTGGTGTCACTAGTATCGTATCTATCTGTCCGCTCGCCGTCTCGCCTGTTTCTATTGGCTCCCGTGTCCTTCTCTCCGCAGCGGCTTCTATCTAGTTGTGTGATCAGAGGATGGGGGGGGGCTCGTCGTCCTCGTGTGTCGCAGGCGATCAGATCGGAGATGGGGCGCGTTCAGGGCCCTTAAAGCAATCCATAGATGAATGGACAGGGTGCTTTAAGTGTCGCTCAACCCGAAGGCTAAATTCTGGGGCCGCGATCCGTCTTATGTGACCCGCGCTGCCGGCTTATCTGCCGTGTGATCGCCAGCGGTGGACAGCGGCTGAATCCTAAAGTCCTCTCCTCCCCCTAAGGAGCAGGGGCTGACTGTAGGAGTCCGGCACGTCTCTGCGGAGGCTTATGGCTTTCTGGATTAAATATGGAAATCTTCCTTAATTAGTCCCAACAGTCTCATATATTTGTTGCTTAACCCCTTGTATGCTGGGATGAAAGATAATGGCCTACAGGGGCGTAGACAGTCCTACATGTCCCACAATATGCATCGTCCAATAAACGACATGAGCCATGATTAGTCGTAGGACACCGAGTTCAGAGTGGAGAATACGCTACGCTGACCGAAGGGTTGGGACGGACCTAGGAGGGCATGAGCCTGGATGTTAGTCACATTCATCAGTCCTCAATGACTGCAGTCCCCCTCCGCGCCCGCTTTCCACCAAATTCCCATAGATTTGTAGAGGGATTTGCCTCCATTACTCCAGGAGAGCTTCAGATAGTGATGCGGGGAATGATGGGTGCGTTGGGCACGGATACGGCTTGCGAGTTAACCCTTTGCAATCCAATTTTGGATTCAGGGTTTCCTAGGGGGGCTTCCTCTTTCTGCCATTATGCAGGGGCGCCATCTGCTGGCTAGAGCGAGTACTGCGGTATGAGCCATGCTGGAGAGGCCCCCGACAACAGAGTGGCCAGTAATATACAGTAAGAATACCCTGCCGGACGTCTTTCGACTCGGAGCTGTACAGGCTTCAATCACAATGTCTTCAGACGTCAGACAGTGGATTGGAAAGGGTTAAATCCCCGCATTGTTCAGATAGCCGAAGGTCGGTAAAATGAGCACCCAGCTTGGTGGGGGGTAATAAATAAATTACTTAAAAAGCGCTGCAGAATAAGTTGGTGCTGTACAAATAACAAGTTCCCCTTCCCTGCAATGAAGTCTGCAGACGTTCTGCGTGCCGTATGACATGGCGCTCACTCATGTAGGTGGAGACACGGAGCGGTACCAGAGTATTACCACAGGGGAGGTGATGCCACATTGTCCGGGATGTCTATGTACCCATTGGTGGTAATGGTGGTCTTCACTATAACCAATGGCCCTTGTCCTTCCCAGCAGAAGCACCTCCAGAACCTCCTCCAAACCTCACTGGCTTCACATAGTAACCGCTCTCCAGACAACCACACCCAAGAGCCGCCATCCGATCGGAAGATGGTGGACTGTGATTCATCTTGCCTCCACTTACTCACAGTCCGTCGCTCCAAGCTGCTGTGATGTTGTGTGCAGCCGATCGTCCGTGGTAACCCTTCACATGCCGTTCCCTAATGGATGGTCTCAATGGCGAGACCTCCTGAGCGAGGGCAGATGATGTGTGTGATATCTTCACAGCATGTACACAAGACTTCATCCACGTTCTGCCCGCCCCTGAACATGGCGGCACCGCACACAGCGGATCATCTCCATCTCCCAATAACATGGCCAACTCCAAAGTCCAGAAGCTGCAATGTCCCATACTGCTTGGTGACATCCCATCCACCAGACCCTGTTGCCAGCTCTACCCCTGGTGGGATCCTACCACCAGACCCCGTTGTCAGCTCTACACCTGGTGACATCTCCCCCAGACCCCGTTGTCCGCTCTACACCTGGTGACATCTCCGCCCCGCCAGACCCCGTTGTCCGCTCTACACCTGGTGACATCTCCGCCCCGCCAGACCCCGTTGTCAGCTCTACACCTGGTGACATCCCCCCACCAGACCCCGTTGTCAGCTCTACCCCTGGTGACATCTCCGCCCCGCCAGACCCCGTTGTCAGCTCTACACCTGGTGACATCCCCACCAGACCCCGTTTTCAGCTCTACACCTGGTGACATCTCCCCCAGACCCCGTTGTCAGCTCTACACCTGGTGACATCTCCCCCAGACCCCGTTGTCAGCTCTACACCTGGTGACATCCCCCCACCAGACCCCGTTGTCAGCTCTACCCCTGGTGACATCTCCGCCCCGCCAGACCCCGTTGTCAGCTCTACACCTGGTGACATCCCCACCAGACCCCGTTTTCAGCTCTACACCTGGTGACATCTCCCCCAGACCCCGTTGTCAGCTCTACACCTGGTGACACCCCCCCCCCAGACCCCGTTGTCAGCTCTACACTTGGTGACATCCCCTCCTTTCCAGACCCCATTGTTAGCTCTACCCCTAGTGACATCTCCCCACCAGATCCGGTTGTCAGCTCTACACCTGGTGACATCCCCCCCCAGACCCCGTTGTCAGCTCTACACCTGGTGACATCCCCCCACCAGACCCTGTTGTCGGCTCTACACCTGGTGACATCCCACCACCAGACCCTGTTGTCAGCTCTACACCTGGTGACATCCCACCACCAGACCCGTTGTCAGCTTTACACCTGGTGACATCCCCCCAGACCCCATTGTTAGCTCTACCCCTAGTGACATCCCCCCACCAGACCCCGTTGTCAGCTCTACACCTGGTGACATCCCCCCACCAGACCCCGTTGTCAGCTCTACACCTAGTGACATCCCCCCACCAGACCCCGTTGTCAGCTCTACACCTAGTGACATCCCCCCACCAGACCCCGTTGTCAGCTCTACACCTGGTGACATCCCCCCACCAGACCCCGTTGTCAGCTCTACACCTGGTGACATCCCACCACCAGACCCTGTTGTCAGCTCTACACCTGCTGCCATCCCACCACCAGACCCTGTTGTCAGCTCTACACCTGCTGCCATCCCACCACCAGACCCCGTTGTCTGCTCTACACCTGGTGACATCCCACCACCAGACCCCGTTGTCTGCTCTACACCTGGTGACATCCCACCACCAGACCCCGTTGTCAGCTCTACACCTGGTGACATCCCACCACCAGACCCCGTTGTCTGCTCTACACCTGGTGACATCCCACCACCAGACCCCGTTGTCAGCTCTACACCTGCTGCCATCCCCCCACCAGACCCCGTTGTCAGCTCTACACCTGCTGCCATCCCCCCACCAGACCCCGTTGTCAGCTCTACACCTGCTGCCATCCCCCCACCAGACCCCGTTGTCAGCTCTACACCCGGTGACATCTGATGGTTTCTGTCGGGGGGCCAATACTTTGTCACCATAGTGTACTACAAGGCTATGCCATGATACACGATTACTGATTAGTTGCAGTCACCTTATGGTCCTGTTTTCTGTCTGCCATCAGGTTCTCGGCTCTCTCCCGGCTCCCGGCGGAGCACCGGCAGGCCATTGAGTTCACCATGAGCGAGGTGAGTTCTGCCCGCCTGGGATCTCATTCCTCGCCGTCTTGTGTCTCTTCTCCGTTTGTCGCTTCTTCATTCTATGATTGTATCTTCAGATCCGCTGGCTGCTGGAGGATGAGCTGGTGTCCGCCCTGCGCCATTCCTGCGTCATCTCTCGCACCATCCTACGGAAAGTGCTGTCTCATGTTTGTGAGTCGGACGGCCGGCCGCAGTGTCACCGGGAGATCGTACAGCTGCAGTTCGTCTTCGGCCCAGAACACTCGCTGCAGAAATTCAAAGAGGTGCGAATTTCTTCTCCGCATCAAAGGGAATCTGCTTTGGTGAAGAGGGAAAAAAAATCGCATTTTGGTCCAAATGTGTGTTGATGAATTATTTCAGTTTTCCTGTTATAAAGCCCCAAATCCCCTGTATAAACACATGGACAGACCTTAATAACATTTTGGAAGGAGCCACCATTTAAAGGTAGTTCACTTGTATGCAGGTGTATACAGCCGCCACTAGGGGGAGCTCACTGCCTACAGATTATACAGTCATCACCAGGGGGAAGCTAACTAAATACAGATATACACAGTCACAACTAGCAGGAGCTTACTATATACAGATTATACAGCCACCACTAGGGGGAGCTCTCTACATACAGATTTATACAGTTGTCACTAGGTGGCGCTCGCAATATACTAGTTTATATAGCTCTGTTTTAGAAGCTCCCTAGGAGCCACTACTAGGAGGAGATCACTACATACAGATATATACAGCGACCACTAGGGGGAGCTCACTACATACAGATATATACAGCGACCACTAGGGGGAGCTCACTACACACAGATATATACAGCGACCACTAGGGGGAGCTCACTACACACAGATATATACAGCCACCACTAGGAGGAGCTCATTACATACAGATATATACAACCACCACTAGGGGGATATCACTACATACAGATATATACAACCACTACTAGGGGGAGATCACTACATACAGATTATACAGCCACCACTAGGGGGAGCTCTCTGCATACAGATTTATACAGTTGTCACTCGGTGGCGCTCGCAATATACTAGTTTATATAGCTCTGTTTTAGAAGCTCCCTAGGAGCCACTACTAGGAGGAGATCACTACATACAGATATATACAGCGACCACTAGGGGGAGCTCACTACACACAGATATATACAGCCACCACTAGGAGGAGCTCATTACATACAGATATATACAGCCACCACTAGGGGGAGATCACTACACATAGATATATACAGCCACCACTAGGGGAAAATCCCTACATACAGATATATACAGCCACCACTAGGGAGAGATCACTACATACAGATATATACAGCCACCACTAGGGGGAGATCACTACATACAGATATATACAGCCACCACTAGGGGGAGATCACTACATACAGATATTTACAACCACCACTAGGGGGAGATCACTACATACAGATATATATAGCCACCACGAGAGGGCATCACTGTATACAGGTCTGTACAGCTACCACTTGGGAAGATCACTGCATACAGATATATACAGCCACCAATAGGGGGAGCTCTCTACATACAGATTTATACAGTTGTCACTAGGTGGCGCTCGCAATATACTAGTTTATATAGCTCTGTTTTAGAAGCTCCCTAGGAGCCACTACTAGGAGGAGATCACTACATACAGATATATACAACCACTACTAGGGGGAGCTCACTACATACAGATATATACAGCCACCACTAGGAGGAGCTCATTACATGCAGATATATACAGCCACCACTAGGGGGAGATCACTACATACAGATATATACAGCCACCACTATGGGGAGATCACTACATACAGATATATACAGCCACCACTAGGGGGAGATCACTACATACAGATATATACAGCCACCAATAGGGGAAGATCACTACATACAGATCTATACAGCCACCACTAGGGGGAGATCACTACACACAGAATACAGCCACCAATAGGGGGAGCTCTCTACATACAGATTTATACAGTTGTCACTAGGTGGCGCTCGCAATATACTAGTTTATATAGCTCTGTTTTAGAAGCTCCCTAGGAGCCACTACTAGGAGGAGATCACTACATACAGATATATACAACCACTACTAGGGGGAGCTCATTACATGCAGATATATACAGCCACCACTAGGGGGAGATCACTACATACAGATATATACAGCCACCACTAGGGGGAGATCACTACATACAGATATATACAGCCACCACTATGGGGAGATCACTACATACAGATATATACAGCCACCACTAGGGGGAGATCACTACATACAGATATATACAGCCACCAATAGGGGAAGATCACTACATACAGATCTATACAGCCACCACTAGGGGGAGATCACTACACACAGAATACAGCCACCAATAGAGGGAAATCACTACATACAGATATATACAGCCACCACTAGGAGGAGATCACTACACACAGATATATATATATATATATATATATATATATATATATATATAGGCACCACTAGGGGGAGATCACTACACACAGATATATACAGCCACCACAAGGGGGAGATCACTATATACAGATCTATACAGCCACCACTAGGGGGAGCACTCTACATACAGATATATACAGCGACCACTAGGGGGAGATCACTATATACAGATATATACAGCCACCACTAGGAGGAGATCACTACACAGAGATATATACAGCAACCACTAGGGGGAGATCACTACATACAGATATATACAGCCACCACTAGGAGGAATTACTACACACAGATATGTACAGCGACCACTAGGAGGAGATCACTACACACAGATATATACAACCACCACTAGGAGGAGATCACTACACACAGATATATACAGCCACCAATAGGGGGAGATCACTACACACAGATAAATACAGCCACCAATAGGGGGAGATCACTATATACAGATCTATACAGCCACCACTAGGGGGAGCACTCTACATACAGATATATACAGCGACCACTAGGGGGAGATCACTATATAGAGCCACCACTAGGGGGAGCACTCTACATACAGATATATACAGCGACCACCAGGGGGAGATCACTATATACAGCCACCACTAGGGGGAGCTCACTACATATAGATATATAGAGCCACCACTAGGGGGAGATCACTACACACAGATATATACAGCCACCACTAGGGGGAGATCACTACACACAGATATATACAGCCACCAATAGGGGGAGATCACTACACACAGATATATACAGCCACCAATAGGAGGAGATCACTACACACAGATATATACAGCCACCACTAGGGGGAGAACACTATATACAGATCTATACAGCCACCACTAGGGGGAGCACTCTACATACAGATATATACAGCGACCACCAGGGGGAGATCACTACATACAGATATATACAGCCACCACTAGGGGAAGATCACTACATACAGATATATATATAGCCACCACTAGGGGGAGATCACTACACACAGATATATACAGCCACCAATAGGGGGAGATCACTACACACAGATATATACAGCCACCACTAGGGGGAGCACACTACATACAGATATATACAGCCACCACTAGGGGGAGATCACTATATACAGCCACCACTAAAGTACAAATAGGTTAGCGCTCCTGAACGATAAACACCACTGGTGCTAGTATTTCCGTGTGTTAAAAGGGAAAAACACACTTACCCGGTGTATGGCAGAGACCTATCCACGGATCTCTGCCACCACCCAATATCCAGGAAAGCCTGTAAATGGTTGCTGCTGGTGAATCCCTCAAAATCCCTCAGGGCTAGACTGCGGGAGAGCTCCTGCGGATCCTCCGTCTCCCTGGCCAGGGAGCCGCTAAAGTGTAATCTTGATATATAAAAATAGGATACCGCGCTCCTAGGGATATGCACACCCCAAACAGCTGTATATTTACTTCACCTTGTTTATTAATCCGTACTACGCGTTTCGTCCTATGGACTTCCTCAGGTACATAATCTAACATGTAAAAAACACTCCTATATATACACATGTAATGGTTATTACCTTAGTTGATCAGCTGGGCTCGGGAGTCCCGTTCCTCTCCGGCGTCCGGCGGCGTCCCGCCCTGCATCCTGCATCACTGGTGACGCAGGCACACATGACTTAGACGTCGCTCCTTGGGCGCCGCCCCTAATGCGGGGAGGAGTAAGCTCGGGCCGTGCCGCAGCTTCTGTGAATGAACATTGCTATGGTTACCATTGTACACAGTTCAGATCGTGCCGCAGCCTCTATAGATAAGCATGGCCATGGTTGCTATTTGTGTACTATGCACCACCGTGTCTCTAGCCTACACGGTGTGCTTTATATTGTATTATTCATATATATACACCATAAAAAACCCATACATCCTACTCTTTAAATTCTACACATATATATGCAAAACATCCTTATAAAATTTGCTCATATAAAATTATGTTCATATGCAATATAAAATTCAATATAAAATATAAATATTTTTAAAATTCTTATATACCAAAAAATAAAATATATATATATATATACACACTTATATACAATCAAGCACATATATTTCCCCAAATATGCATATAAATTATAGACCATAACGTTTGGATGGATTTTAACTTTATAATCCACACCAACCTCTGTATGTGTATATATTCCTCTACATATATTTTTATATTATATTTTTCCATGATTTTTAATATTTCCTTTACCTTTTTCTCTAAGTTTTTTTATATGTTTTTTTATGTTTTTTTATGTATGTTTTTTCATTATTTTTTATATAATTGTTATTTTGTTATAATTTTTCTAAAATCTCATTGAGTCCTTTGGGGACCAATGTCCCTATCCTGTATATCCAGAACATCTCTTTCTCTCTAAGATTGTGAGTAGAGATGTTCTGGATAGACTCAATGGGTGTAACTCGCAATCCTGTTGAGTCTTTAGCATGAATTATGGAGAAATGTCTGGAAATACTATGTTTTGTGTAACCCTTGTGAATATTACTGCGATGTTGGTTCAAACGCTCTCTCAGTGTATTAATTGTTCTACCAACATATCTAAGCTTACACGGACATTCTAGCATATAAACGACTCCCTTAACGTTACATGACATTCTTTGTTTTATCCTAATCTTTTCGCCATTCGTCAAATCAATGACTTTAGCCCCATGATTTATATTAAGGCAACACTTGCATCGTTTTTCCCTACATTTATATATCCCTCCTTTCTCACCTTGATCTCTAATGGAATCAATTGTTTTGTATATTTTATTTTCCTTTTTTGGGCACGATGGTGCTATGAGATTCTTTAGAGTTTTATTTCGCCTGAATATACAAGGAGGTCTATCAGGAAGGTTACTCTCCAAGAAAGGGTCTTCTTTCAAGATAGCCCAATTTTTCTTAAGGATATTACTGATTCTACTCGCCTGTGTACTATACTTAGTCACAAAAGATGTGCGAAATTTATCCATTTTTATCATCACCTCAATTTCTTTTTCCTTTTCTTGACTCATATTAGATCGACTTGTATTGGACGTCTTTTTTTGACTCAAAGCTTGTTCATAGGCTGCCTCTATTAACTTCTTGGGATAACCCTTTTCTAGAAACCGTTTTTTAAGGATTTTCGACTGTGTTTTATAATCAATAATTCTCGTGCAGTTCCTTTTTACTCTCTGATATTGACCAAATGGTATATTATTTTTCCAATTTTTTTGATGGCAACTAAAGTAGTTTAAGTAACTGTTAGAATCTACTGTTTTAAAGTGCGTCTTGGATATAATTTTATTGATGTTACTATCGCCCTCTAGTTCGAGATCTAAATAGATAGCCTTTTTTGCATCAATATTATATGTAAATTTAAAGTGGAATTCATTCGGGGTGAGGTCTTCGATATAATTTCTCAGATCCTCTTCCTTACCGTTCCATATGATGATCAAATCATCAATAAATCGTTTGTACATAACCACTCTATCATCTTTGAATCTCTCCTTTTCGAATATCCCCATGACTAAATTGGCGAAACTTGGCGCACACTTAGTTCCCATCGCCGTACCGATCTTTTGGCGATAAAAATCGCCATTGTACGAAAAAATGTTCTTTTGTAGTATGAACATCAAACTCTCTTGTAGGAAACCTCTTTGATGGGCAGGCATCAATGGGTCCTCACTCAATGTTAATCCCACTGCTTCAACACCCTTTACATGGTCAATATTCGAGTAAAGAGCTTCGATGTCTATTGTGCACCAAATGTAGGATGATTCCCATTTTATATTTTCAATCAATTCTAATAGGTGTCCCGAATCTCGTAGGTATGAAGGTAAACTGACCACATATTTCTGGAACTGATGATCAATCAGTTCAGACAGCCTATGTGTGATAGCCTGCATGCCTGCTATTATAGGTCTCCCTGGGGGATTGAACAGGCTCTTGTGTACCTTAGGCACATGGTAGAAGTATGGGACACCAATCGGTGTTTCTTTTAGATATTTATACTCCATTTTTCCCATACTATTCTTTTCATATGCTTTGTCTATCAATGCATGGAATTCTTTTGTAATAATTTTAGTTGGGTCTTCTTTTAATTTCTCATAGTAATTATAGTCCCCTAGAATTCTAAGAGATTCCGTGTGGTATTGGTCATACCCCATAATTATAATAGCACCCCCTTTGTCGGCGTTTTTAATTACAATGCTATCCTCATTCATCAGTCCTTTAAGGGTATTTTTCTGTTGTTTGGTAAGATTATGTGTTGTATGTTTATTATCTTTGCACATGGAGGAAAATTCTTTCATGGTTTTACTATAGAATAATTCTAGGTACTCACCCCTCACTTCTATAGGGTGAAATCTACTATTAGGTCTCAAATCAGTTACTATGGGGTCTTCCATATTGAAATCCCTTTCTCCTTGTTCATCAATGATGTTTCTCTCTATGTTTTTCTTTTCTTGTATTATATAGTACCTATTTAAAGTCAATTTGCGTAAAAAAGAATTTAAATCCACAAATAAATCAAAAAGGTTAGATGCCCTAGTAGGGCTGAAGGATAGTCCCTTCGCTAGGACCTCCATCTCACTCCTTTTTAGATTATATCTAGAAATATTAATTACCCCCTTATTTCTAGCTTCCTCAAAACCTACTATCTCCTCATGGGCTGATTTTGTCCCCCTGCTCCCTTTGTTGAACCTTGCCCCGCCCCTCTTCCCCCGCCGTCTTCTCTTAGGGATTTTTTCAGGGTAGATGTTACTTTTATCGGCTGGTAAAACTGATGTATTTTTGTTTTTGATCTCGCCCCTAGTGTCATGGGATTTTTGTTGGATTGTACCCCTGAAGTATTGTTTGATGTCATATTTCTTGCATTGATTAATGTCCGACTTATAGGGGACAACGTTAACCCTGGTTCTTTGTTGGTTAACGATTCCCTTCCTCCTAAAAAAGGAACCAGTGTAGTGTCACTATTTTCTATGGACTGTCTATATGATCCACTTCTTATACTCAGGTCAATAACCCCATTGATGTCCGGAGGGGAATTGGCCATAGGGGACCTGAGTAATAATTCCTCTATTTCACTGGATACTATTGTTGGTGTATTCGCTATCAGCCTATATTCACTAACCTGACCTCTATTATTTTCTTGTTGTGAGCTCCTATTTATTGGACGTTGGTGGGATGGTGTACTCTCTGGGATACTACCCATAGTAGAGTCCATAACCAATAGTGATTTATGATGCTCATCTAGGAACTGCCCCATAGTTTTCCTAGGTTGTCCTATTGTCTGTTGAATATTGTTGGTTCTTTGCTCTCTTATATATATCACCTTATCGGTTTGGGTGTCATTGTCTACAAACCGTCTATTCACTCTGTTATTTTGATACATATTAGTATTTCTATCTCTTTGTTGGTAGTATTCCCCCCTATACCTGTTATATCTTTTCTCTGGTGGAGGGGGAAATTTTGCAGTTTTGGAGTAGTTCCTATTTTGTTCTCCCCGTTTGTAAATAGCGTCATAGTATCTATAATTCTGTTCATATCTTCCTCTCTCTCTCTCCAGTCCTATTTCACTATGGTTCCCCTGTGTTTGATATATATAGGGGGATCTATGCTCTCGGCTATGTAGGTAGTGATCTTCTCTACCTATTGGTTTTATATTATTCCTCCTATTTTCCCTTATATAAGGTCCCTTTTCTCTATTTCTCCTCTCTTCAATAGGTATATCCCTTCCCATATTTCCCCCCCGAAACGGTCTCTTTCTATTGTATTCTTTGGGAAAAAACACTTTTTCTTCATAATCTCTATAATCCCTTATAAATTTTCTTATTTTACGAGATATAATTTCTTTTTCATATTTTTCTATATGTTTATAAATTGCATCGTAATCTCTATCATCGTTGCATAGTACAATCTCTTTCATTCTCAATGCCAACAATGATAATCGTTTGCTCATTAGTTTAGATATCATAAGGGTCGCAAAAGTATGCAACATTAACACCCATTGTCCAGAAAAATCGCTGTCATGTGGAAACGCTGGGAGGATATTTACTCTTAAACCTCTCGGAACTATTTTATTTAAATCATACATTTTTAGAAATATTATGTCCAATGATTGTTTCCAAACCTCTTGTAGAGTTTTCTTCATATGGTGAATCTCTCTACCTACTTCCATTGGGTCCGATGACATATCCCACCTGAGATCTTCATCATTCAAATGTGGGACAGCAGAAAGGTTCACCTTTTTAATGTCACTGTGTATTTCCTCCAGGGCACACATTAATCTCACATCTATATTGGCCCAGAAATCCTTAATTTTCTCCATATATATATATTTTCGGTGCGCTCACTCCTGAAAAAATTCCGAAACTCCGCAAGGAGTCCGTAGACATAAACCAAAGTACAAATAGGTTAGCGCTCCTGAACGATAAACACCACTGGTGCTAGTATTTCCGTGTGTTAAAAGGGAAAAACACACTTACCCGGTGTATGGCAGAGACCTATCCACGGATCTCTGCCACCACCCAATATCCAGGAAAGCCTGTAAATGGTTGCTGCTGGTGAATCCCTCAAAATCCCTCAGGGCTAGACTGCGGGAGAGCTCCTGCGGATCCTCCGTCTCCCTGGCCAGGGAGCCGCTAAAGTGTAATCTTGATATATAAAAATAGGATACCGCGCTCCTAGGGATATGCACACCCCAAACAGCTGTATATTTACTTCACCTTGTTTATTAATCCGTACTACGCGTTTCGTCCTATGGACTTCCTCAGGTACATAATCTAACATGTAAAAAACACTCCTATATATACACATGTAATGGTTATTACCTTAGTTGATCAGCTGGGCTCGGGAGTCCCGTTCCTCTCCGGCGTCCGGCGGCGTCCCGCCCTGCATCCTGCATCACTGGTGACGCAGGCACACATGACTTAGACGTCGCTCCTTGGGCGCCGCCCCTAATGCGGGGAGGAGTAAGCTCGGGCCGTGCCGCAGCTTCTGTGAATGAACATTGCTATGGTTACCATTGTACACAGTTCAGATCGTGCCGCAGCCTCTATAGATAAGCATGGCCATGGTTGCTATTTGTGTACTATGCACCACCGTGTCTCTAGCCTACACGGTGTGCTTTATATTGTATTATTCATATATATACACCATAAAAAACCCATACATCCTACTCTTTAAATTCTACACATATATATGCAAAACATCCTTATAAAATTTGCTCATATAAAATTATGTTCATATGCAATATAAAATTCAATATAAAATATAAATATTTTTAAAATTCTTATATACCAAAAAATAAAATATATATATATATATACACACTTATATACAATCAAGCACATATATTTCCCCAAATATGCATATAAATTATAGACCATAACGTTTGGATGGATTTTAACTTTATAATCCACACCAACCTCTGTATGTGTATATATTCCTCTACATATATTTTTATATTATATTTTTCCATGATTTTTAATATTTCCTTTACCTTTTTCTCTAAGTTTTTTTATATGTTTTTTTATGTTTTTTTATGTATGTTTTTTCATTATTTTTTTTTTTTTTTTTTTTTTTTTTTTTTTTTTTATATAAATGTAGGGAAAAACGATGCAAGTGTTGCCTTAATATAAATCATGGGGCTAAAGTCATTGATTTGACGAATGGCGAAAAGATTAGGATAAAACAAAGAATGTCATGTAACGTTAAGGGAGTCGTTTATATGCTAGAATGTCCGTGTAAGCTTAGATATGTTGGTAGAACAATTAATACACTGAGAGAGCGTTTGAACCAACATCGCAGTAATATTCACAAGGGTTACACAAAACATAGTATTTCCAGACATTTCTCCATAATTCATGCTAAAGACTCAACAGGATTGCGAGTTACACCCATTGAGTCTATCCAGAACATCTCTACTCACAATCTTAGAGAGAAAGAGATGTTCTGGATATACAGGATAGGGACATTGGTCCCCAAAGGACTCAATGAGATTTTAGAAAAATTATAACAAAATAACAATTATATAAAAAATAATGAAAAAACATACATAAAAAAACATAAAAAAACATATAAAAAAACTTAGAGAAAAAGGTAAAGGAAATATTAAAAATCATGGAAAAATATAATATAAAAATATATGTAGAGGAATATATACACATACAGAGGTTGGTGTGGATTATAAAGTTAAAATCCATCCAAACGTTATGGTCTATAATTTATATGCATATTTGGGGAAATATATGTGCTTGATTGTATATAAGTGTGTATATATATATATATATTTTATTTTTTGGTATATAAGAATTTTAAAAATATTTATATTTTATATTGAATTTTATATTGCATATGAACATAATTTTATATGAGCAAATTTTATAAGGATGTTTTGCATATATATGTGTAGAATTTAAAGAGTAGGATGTATGGGTTTTTTATGGTGTATATATATGAATAATACAATATAAAGCACACCGTGTAGGCTAGAGACACGGTGGTGCATAGTACACAAATAGCAACCATGGCCATGCTTATCTATAGAGGCTGCGGCACGATCTGAACTGTGTACAATGGTAACCATAGCAATGTTCATTCACAGAAGCTGCGGCACGGCCCGAGCTTACTCCTCCCCGCATTAGGGGCGGCGCCCAAGGAGCGACGTCTAAGTCATGTGTGCCTGCGTCACCAGTGATGCAGGATGCAGGGCGGGACGCCGCCGGACGCCGGAGAGGAACGGGACTCCCGAGCCCAGCTGATCAACTAAGGTAATAACCATTACATGTGTATATATAGGAGTGTTTTTTACATGTTAGATTATGTACCTGAGGAAGTCCATAGGACGAAACGCGTAGTACGGATTAATAAACAAGGTGAAGTAAATATACAGCTGTTTGGGGTGTGCATATCCCTAGGAGCGCGGTATCCTATTTTTATATATCAAGATTACAGCCACCACTAGGGGGAGATCACTACATACGGATTTTTACAGCCACCACTAGGGGGTGATCACTACATACGGATATATACAGCCACCACTAGGAGGAGATCACTACATACGGATATATACAGCCCCCACTAGGGGGAGCACACTACATACAGATATATACAGCCACCACTAGGAGAAGATCACTACATACAGATATATACAGCGACCACTAGGAGAAGATCACTACATACAGATATACACAGCCACCACTAGGGGGAGCTCACTACATACAGATATACACAGCCACCACTAGGGGGAGCTCACTACGTACAGATATATACAGCGACCACTAGAAGGAGCTCACTATATACAGATATATACAGCCACCACTAGGGGGAGCTCACTATATACAGATATATACAGCCACCACTAGGGGGAGCTCACTACATACAGATATATACAGCGACCACTAGGAGAAGATCACTACATACAGATATACACAGCCACCACTAGGGGGAGATCACTATATACAGATATATACAGCGACCACTAGAGGGGGATCACTATGTACAGATATATACAGCGACCACTAGAGGGGGATCACTACATACAGATATATACAGCCACCAATAGAGGGAAATCACTACATACAGATATATACAGCCACCACTAGGAGGAGATCACTACACACAGATATATATATAGGCACCACTAGGGGGAGATCACTACATACAGATATATATAGCCACCACTAGGGGGAGATCATTACATACAGATATATATATAGGCACCACTAGGGGGAGATCACTACATACAGATATATACAGCGACCACTAGGGGGAGATCACTATATATAGATATATACAGTGACCACCAGAGGGGGGTCACTACATACAGATATATACAGCCACCAATAGGAGGAGATCACTACACAGAGATCTATACAGCCACCACTAGGGGGAGATCACTACATACAGATATATATAGCCACCACTAGGGGGAGATCACTACACACAGATCTATACAGCCCCCAATAGAGGGAAATCACTACATACAGATATATACAGCCACCACTAGGGGGAGCACACTACATACAGATATATACAGCCACCAATAGGAGGAGATCACTACACAGAGATCTATACAGCCACCACTAGGGGGAGATCACTACATACAGATATATACAGCCACCACTAGGGGGAGCACACTACATACAGATATATACAGCCACCACTAGGAGAAGATCACTACATACAGATATATACAGCGACCACTAGGAGAAGATCACTACATACAGATATATACAGCGACCACTAGGAGAAGATCACTACATACAGATATATACAGCGACTACTAGGGGGAGATCACTATATATAGATATATACAGCCACCACTAGGGGGAGATCACTATGTACAGATATACACAGCCACCACTAGGGGGAGATCACTATGTACAGATATATACAGCGACCACTAGAGGGAGCTCACTATATACAGATATATACAGCCACCACTAGGGGGAGCTCACTATATACAGATATATACAGCCACCACTAGGGGGAGCTCACTATATACAGATATATACAGCCACCACTAGGAGAAGATCACTACATACAGATATACACAGCCACCACTAGGAAGAGATCACTATGTACAGATATATACAGCGACCACTAGAGGGGGATCACTACATACAGATATATACAGCGACCACTAGGGGGAAATCACTACATACAGATATATACAGCCACCACTAGGAGGAGATCACTACACACAGATATATATATAGGCACCACTAGGGGGAGATCACTACACACAGATATATACAGCCACCACAAGGGGGAGATCACTATATACAGATCTATACAGCCACCACAAGGGGGAGATCACTATATACAGATCTATACAGCCACCACTAGGGGGAGCACTCTACATACAGATATATACAGCGACCACTAGGGGGAGCTCACTATATACAGATATATACAGCCACCACTAGGGGGAGCTCACTATATACAGATATATACAGCCACCACTAGGGGGAGCTCACTATATACAGATATATACAGCCACCACTAGGAGAAGATCACTACATACAGATATACACAGCCACCACTAGGGAGAGATCACTATGTACAGATATATACAGCGACCACTAGAGGGGGATCACTACATACAGATATATACAGCGACCACTAGGGGGAAATCACTACATACAGATATATACAGCCACCACTAGGAGGAGATCACTACACACAGATATATATATAGGCACCACTAGGGGGAGATCACTACACACAGATATATACAGCCACCACAAGGGGGAGATCACTATATACAGATCTATACAGCCACCACTAGGGGGAGCACTCTACATACAGATATATACAGCGACCACTAGGGGGAGATCACTACATACAGATATATACAGCCACCACTAGGGGGAGCTCACTATATACAGATATATACAGCCACCACTAGGGGGAGCTCACTATATACAGATATATACAGCCACCACTAGGAGAAGATCACTACATACAGATATACACAGCCACCACTAGGAAGAGATCACTATGTACAGATATATACAGCGACCACTAGAGGGGGATCACTACATACAGATATATACAGCGACCACTAGGGGGAAATCACTACATACAGATATATACAGCCACCACTAGGAGGAGATCACTACACACAGATATATATATAGGCACCACTAGGGGGAGATCACTACACACAGATATATACAGCCACCACAAGGGGGAGATCACTATATACAGATCTATACAGCCACCACTAGGCGGAGCACTCTACATACAGATATATACAGCGACCACTAGGGGGAGATCACTATATACAGATATATACAGCCACCACTAGGGAGAGCTCACTACATACAGATATATACAGCCACCACTAGGCGGAGCACTCTACATACAGATATATACAGCGACCGCTAGGGGGGAGATCACTATATACAGCCACCACTAGGAGGAGAACACTACGTGCCGGTTTGTACAGCCCTGTTTAAGAAGTTCCCTTTGCTGGCAGCCGGGAGTAATATGGAGTTGTAATCTAGATGATTGTCTTAAAGGGGTTGCACCAATTTATAAAGTTAACCCCTAGTGGCAGTTGCACATGCATGTTGCCTCTTCTTTAATTTAAATGACTCGGCTGGAAAACATGGCGGACTGCGGGGCTGCTGGTGGTTCGGAGGGATGGCATCTTTCATCCTCACACTTTGCAGATGTCTATTTCTGCAGTTTAGCTTTATACCCCGCACCCCCCCCCCCCCCCCTCAGTCTACATTCGGAGCCGCGTGCTTTTGGCTGGGATCCTCAGGGATCGGCCGCGTGTGGAATGACTGAGTCTGCATTTCTGGGCGCCCCGGCTTGGAGCGTGGGGCCGTATTTTTAGAAACAATTATCCTTTTACGGCCGCTCTTTGCTAATGTCAGCCGATGTTGGAGCGCGTTTGTCCCCCAGAGCGGCGCCCATAATGATCCCGGAGAGGCTTTTAGGGCTGCCAAATGACGGATTTTCTCCCTCTCTATAAATTAGGCGCGGCGTTCCCCCGTTTTCCGTCATTGTTGTAAGTGATTTTGTTGCATCCTAATCTCCCTCTTTATATCCCCCCTTATGGGCCGTTACCCTCCTCCGTATATAAACAGAACGCCGCGTTGTCACAGATGGGATTTACAGGCGCAGCGGAGCGCTATAAGGGAACAGCCGTCACATGCGGGACCACCAGACAGTCCGACCGGCCGCACCGCGCAGCTTACCTTCATCTGACCCTCCTGCTTCTCTCACTAAGAATCTGCGGGATGTTAAAGGGCAGCAAACGGCGAGATCCCTGCGATGATGGGGCGATGGGGTGATGGGACGATGGGGTGATGGGGTGATGGGGTGATGGGGTGATGGGGTGATGGGACGATGGGATGATATCCCTACGTAATTCATGCGCTTTACTGTTCTTGAGGTTTCCTATACCGTAAGAAGGCGCAACGGGAACACAGGATATCGAGAAACACCCGACTGATAGTGACAGTCAGACACATATAGTATATACCCTGACCGCCCCTCTATTACCCCCATCTAGTAGCGCACATACACCGACCGCCCCTTTATTACCCCCATCTAGTAGCACACATACACCGACCGCCCCTCTATTACCCCCATCTAGTAGCGCACATACACCGACCGCCCCTCTATTACCCCCATCTAGTAGCACACATACACCGACCGCCCCTCTATTACCCCCATCTAGTAGCGCACATACACTGACCGCCCCTCTATTACCCCCATCTAGTAGCGCACATACACCGACCGCCCCTCTATTACCCCCATCTAGTAGCACACATACACCGACCGCCCCTCTATTACCCCCATCTAGTAGCGCACATACACCGACCGCCCCTCTATTACCCCCATCTAGTAGCGCACATACACCGACCGCCCCTCTATTACCCCCATCTAGTAGCACACATACACCGACCGCCCCTCTATTACCCCATCTAGTAGCGCACATACCCTGACCGCCCCTCTATTACCCCCATCTAGTAGCACACATACACCGACCGCCCCTCTATTACCCCATCTAGTAGCACACATACACCGACCGCCCCTCTATTACCCCCATCTAGTAGCGCACATACACTGACCGCCCCTCTATTACCCCCATCTAGTAGCACACATACACCGACCGCCCCTCTATTACCCCCATCTAGTAGCACACACACACCGACCGCCCCTCTAATACCCCATCTAGTAGCACACATACACCGACCGCCCCTCTATTACCCCATCTAGTAGCACACATACACTGACCGCCCCTCTATTACCCCATCTAGTAGCACACATACACTGACCGCCCCTCTATTACCCCATCTAGTAGCACACATACACCGACCGCCCCTCTATTACCCCCATCTAGTAGCGCACATACACCGACCGCCCCTCTATTACCCCATCTAGTAGCACACATACACTGACCGCCCCTCTATTACCCCCATCTAGTAGCACACATACACTGACCGCCCCTCTATTACCCCCATCTAGTAGCACACATACACCGACCGCCCCTCTATTACCCCATCTAGTAGCGCACATACACTGACCGCCCCTCTATTACCCCCATCTAGTAGCGCACATACACCGACCGCCCCTCTATTACCCCATCTAGTAGCGCACATACACCGACCGCCCCTTTATTACCCCCATCTAGTAGCGCACATACACCGACCGCCCCTTTATTACCCCCATATAGTAGCACGCATACACCGACCGCCCCTTTATTACCCCCATCTAGTAGCGCACATACACCGACCGCCCCTCTATTACCGCCATCTAGTAGCACACATACACCGACCGCCCCTCTATTACCCCATCTAGTAGCACACACCGACCGCCCCTTTATTACCCCCATCTAGTAGCGCACATACACCGACCGCCCCTCTCTTACCCCCATCTAGTAGCGCACATACACCGACCGCCTCTTTATTACCCCCATCTAGTAGCGCACATACACCGACCGCCCCTCTATTACCCCCATCTAGTAGCGCACATACACCGACCGCCCCGCTATTACCCCCATCTAGTAGCACACATACACCGACCGCCCCTTTATTACCCCCATCTAGTAGCACACATTCACCGACCGCCCCTCTATTACCCCCATCTAGTAGTACACATACACTGACCGCCCCTTTATTACCCCCATCTAGTAGTACACATACACTGACCGCCCCTTTATTACCCCCATCTAGTAGCGCACATACACCGACCGCCCCTCTATTACCCCCATCTAGTAGTACACATACACTGACCGCCCCTTTATTACCCCCATCTAGTAGCGCACATACACCGACCGCCCCTTTATTACCCCCATCTAGTAGCGCACATACACCGACCGCCCCTTTATTACCCCCATCTAGTAGCGCACATACACCGACCGCCCCTCTATTACCCCCATCTAGTAGTACACATACACTGACCGCCCCTTTATTACCCCCATCTAGTAGTACACATACACTGACCGCCCCTTTATTACCCCCATCTAGTAGTACACATACACCGACCGCCCCTCTATTACCCCCATCTAGTAGTGCACATACACCGACCGCCCCTCTATTACCCCATCTAGTAGCGCACATACACCGCCCGCCCCTTTATTACCCCCATCTAGTAGTGCACATACACCGACCGCCCCTCTATTACCCCATCTAGTAGCGCACATACACCGCCCGCCCCTTTATTACCCCCATCTAGTAGCACACATACACCGACCGCCCCTCTATTACCCCCATCTAGTAGCGCACATACACCGACCGCCCCTTTATTACCCCCATCTAGTAGCGCACATACACCGACCGCCCCTCTATTACCCCCATCTAGTAGCACACATACACCGACCGCCCCTCTATTACCCCCATCTAGTAGCGCACATACACCGACCGCCTCTTTATTACCCCCATCTAGTAGCGCACATACACCGACCGCCCCTCTATTACCCCCATCTAGTAGCGCACATACACCGACCGCCCCGCTATTACCCCCATCTAGTAGCGCACATACACCGACCGCCCCTTATTACCCCATCTAGTAGCGCACATACACCGACCGCCCCTCTATTACCCCCATCTAGTAGCGCACATACACCGACCGCCCCTTTATTACTGTCATCTAGTAGCACACATACACCGACCGCCCCTTTATTACTGTCATCTAGTAGCACACATACACTGACCGCCCCTCTATTACCCCCATCTAGTAGTGCACATACACCGACCGCCCCTTTATTACCCCCATCTAGTAGTGCACATACACCGACCGCCACTCTATTACCCCCATCTAGTAGTGCACATACACCGACCGCCCCTCTATTACCCCCATCTAGTAGCGCACATACACCGACCGCCCCTCTATTACCCCCATCTAGTAGTGCACATACACCGACCGCCCCTCTATTACCCCCATCTAGTAGTGCACATACACCGACCGCCCCTCTATTACCCCCATCTAGTAGTGCACATACACCGACCGCCCCTCTATTACCCCCATCTAGTAGCGCACATACACCGACCGCCCCTCTATTACCCCCATCTAGTAGCGCACATACACCGACCGCCCCTTTATTACCCCCATCTAGTAGCACACATACACCGACCGCCCCTCTATTACTCCCATCTAGTAGGGCACATACACCGACCGCCCCTCTATTACCCCCATCTAGTAGCGCACATACATCGACCGCCCCTCTATTACCCCCATCTAGTAGTGCACATACACCGACCGCCCCTCTATTACCCCATCTAGTAGCGCACATACACCGACTGCCCCTCTATTACCCCCATCTAGTAGCACACATACACCGACCACCCCTTTATTACTGTCATCTAGTAGCGCACATACACCGACCGCCCCTCTATTACCCCCATCTAGTAGCGCACATACACCGACCGCCGCTTTATTACCCCCATCTAGTAGTGCACATACACCGACCGCCCCTTTATTACCCCCATCTAGTAGAGCACATACACCGACCGCCCCTCTATTACCCCCATCTAGTAGCGCACATACACCGACCGCCCCTCTATTACCCCCATCTAGTAGCGCACATACACCGACCGCCCCTCTATTACCCCCATCTAGTAGTGCACATACACTGACCGCCCCTCTATTACCCCCATCTAGTAGCGCACATACACCGACCGCCCCTCTATTACCCCCATCTAGTAGCGCACATACCCCGACCGCCGCTTTATTACCCCCATCTAGTAGCGTTGGGCTCCTTTGGTCTCCAGAACTGCAGCAATTCGCCATTGTGTAGATTCCACTCGATGATGAAACTGCTCTGCAGGAATACCGGCCCCTGCGGACAGGGAGCTTCTTGTAGTTGCTGCAGATTAGATGGCGGTGCTGACATGTTCTGTCCAGCTGACAGGAAGGGGTCAGCGATTCATGCTGCTTGCGCCAAATTTTGACCTCCCATCAGCAACAGAGATCTGACTCCATCTGACCAGGAGATGTTTTCCCGCTGCTCAGTGATACAAGTTTTGCGCTCTTTTGCCCGCTGGAGTCTTTCTGTTTCTCTTAGACACAATGGCGCTGGAACTGGTCGCCTGCTGTTATACCATCCGTGCGGAGGAACGGCGAGTTGTGCGTTCGGACACGTTAGTTGGAGCTCCAGCGTTGTAGTCAGCTGACGGTGCAGCCTGTTGGTCAGAACGATTCCTGACATCCTCCTCCGACCCCTTTCAGTGTTAAGTTGTTTCCATCCGCAGGATTCCCTTCCGCTGGATGTGTTTCCTCAATTGCGCAATTCTTGGTATACTTTCCACACCGTTACATGAGAACCCCCCCACCCCGGTTGGCGGTGAGCCCCCAGCTAGTCCAGCACCAATGACCGGCCTCGTTGGAAGTCGCTCCGATCGCTGGAGTTTCCATCTAATGTAGATTCACACTGAAACTGACCTATGGAAACGTGATTTTATGCCGCACTCCGGGGTCATGGGAAGAATTGCCATGCAGGGGAGCGCCAATCATGAGAGGGCCGGGGGGTGTAATAAAGGGGCCATTCAGTGTATATATTTGTCTGGTCCTCCTCATCTTCCGCAGGTCTCCCAGGAATACCTGAGACGCTTGTGGCAACTAGTTATGTCAGTTTGTGAGAAAGCGGGGTGATGACTGAATTGGGTGCCCTCAGCGCCCTCTGGTGCCCTCACAGCGCCCTCTGGTGCCCTCACAGCGCCCTCTGGTGCCCTCACAGCGCCCTCTGGTGCCCTCACAGCGCCCTCGGCTGTCATCCAGCCTTCCAAAACTGCAACTAACAAATCTGCCGAGTTACTGAGTAGGTAATCTTCTTCCGGACTGCAGGAGGTGCGGGCCGCCGGCTGCTCTCTGAAGGGCTTTTGCCCGCTAGCGCTTGTTTTTAGCGCTGCGATGTCGCTCTGTGTTTTTTATAGGACTTTCTAATGTTGAATCACAACTGCCCAAACATTAGAAAGTCCCATTGAAAAAAACGCTGAGATCTCCCCTCAGAGAGCCGCCGCGGCCCCCGGACCTCCTGCAGACTTGCAGTTTAAAGACAGAAGCGTCTCCCTTTTTTACGTCTCTCCTTACGTGTTTTTCGCGTCTCTGTAGGAGTTCCGGCGCCTCTCGCTGCCCGGCTACCAGCTGAACGAGGAAGAAGAGGATTACTATTATGTCTCCTTGAGCCGGCTTCATGCCCACAGGGTAGAAAATGACCGTTCGCACCATCTCCACGTGCAGGAAAGGCTCCCCTGGCAGGAGGCTGATATTGGCGCGGCCCCTGAGGGCCTGGAGGACAGCACCGATCCCAAAGTGCCACCAAAGAATGGCCGTCCGGTGGAGAAGGTAGGAGGCAGACCTGAGCCAGAGGGGGGTTGAAGCTTGGCTCAAGTCAGGATAACTTGGGGTGTAGTGTCTTCATTTACACCCGGGCCCTGGAGCCTGAAGGGCCCCTCCTGTTGCAAGCGTAGTCTGCAGCTAGGACTGAGAAGTCGGGGGGAAAGCGAACCCTCCGCAGTATACCGCAGCGCGGCAACGGATCACAATCTGTGTATTGATGTGAGCGGAGCTTGTAGTTGTCTCTGATGCTTCAGGGACTTCCATAGGGACTCGGGCTGCATTGTACTTGGCCTCTGAGATAATAATCAGCTGCGGGAATCAGAACCGACGACTGAAGGGAAAGGAAATGCAGAAACGTTGTTTCCAGTTTGCAATATTTGTCATTTTCCTGAATGTAGTGTAAAGCATGGAGGTTTTCACTCCTGTTGGCCGGCCAGCAACGTCTGTGGAGCTTTATTATAATGTATGCTATGACCTATAGAGCAGACATGGATGCAGCACTGACCACTTGGCTGGAAACCTCCATTCTTTACACTGCAGGCTGCATTCAGGGAGCTGCGAGAAAGAAACAAAATAGAAAAAAGGTTTGTATGACTAATTGCTCTTCACTCATTGTCAAAAACATCCGGCACCGAGAAGGAGGACCCTTACAAATAAAGAACTGACCCCTTGTAGGGAGGCTCTAGTACCCTGTTGTACCAACTCTAGCCTGGATACAAGATGTGATACGAGGGGCATGGAGGCTCTAGTACCCTGTTGTACCGCCTCTAGCTTGGATACAAGATGTCATATTGGGGGCATGGAGGCTCTAGTACCCTGTTGTACCTCCTCTAGCTTGGATACAAGATGTGATACAGGTGGGCATGGAGGCTCCAGTACCTTGTTGTACCGCCTCTAGCTTGGATACAAGATGTGATACGGGGGCATGGAGGCTCTAGTACCCTGTTGTAGCACCTCTAGCTTTGATACAAGATGTGATGTGGGGGCATGGAGGCTCTAGTACCCTGTTGTACCTCCACTAGCTTGGATACAAGATGTGATACAGGTGGTCATGGAGGCTCTAATACCCTGTTGTACCGCCTCCAGCTTGGATACAAGTTGTGATACAGGCGAGCATGGAGGCTCTAGTACCCTGTTGTACCGCCTCTAGCTTGGATACAAGATGTGATACAGGCGGTCATGGAGGCTCTAATACCCTGTTGTACCGCCTCCAGCTTGGATACAAGTTGTGATACAGGCGAGCATGGAGGCTCTAGTACCCTGTTGTACCGCCTCTAGCTTGGATACAAGATGTGATACGGGAGGGCATGGAGGCTCTGGTATCCTGTTGTACCGCCTCTAGCTTGGATACAAGACATTATACGGGCGGACATGGCGGCTCTAGTACCCTGCTGTACGTCCTCTAGCTTGGATACAAGATGTGAGACGGGGGGGCATGGAGGCTCTAGTTCCCTGTTGTACCGCCTCTAGCTTGGATACAAGATGTGATACGGGCGGACATGGAGGCTCTAGTACCCTGTTGTACCGCCTCTAGCTTGGATACATGGAAGCTCTAGTACCCTGTTGGCCCGGTTGTTGACAATTCATCTATACGACCATCCAGACCATCAAAGAAATCTCTTCTCTGCGTTGTAGAGGCGTCTAGTGGCCAACAAGCTCTTCACAAGCTGAAGAAGAGGCCACCACACACAAGGAGCCTCTGAGAGCCTCTTATAGGCCGGGGGGAACCACTATTAGGGCCTCCGGTGACCGTCCATCTAATCACCACAACTCTCATCATTTACAGATCTGCCCGAGATGGAACCGAATGCCGGGTTTTATAGCAAAATGACAACTTCGGGGGGGGGGGGGGGTTGACAAAGAGTGTACTCCTGTCTGAGTAAAGGGGTTTATAAAGAAGTTTATGACCCCCTATAGGAACTGCAGGTGATCCGTCCTTGTATATCGCCCATATGGCTCCGCACCGGGGCTGCACTTGCCACGATGCCTTTATGTGTTTTTTCTTGTCATGTTGCAGGCAGAAGAGGATCCTGGTGATTGGGCTCAGGCGGCGCTGGAGGCGTCTGATAGTGAAGTGTCCTCCGTCTTTTCTGGAATGACTGTCCTAGAACAAGGGGGTAAAAGTGGGAATGAGGGGTTCCTGGTTGACAAATCCCATTTACCCCCTAAAACCTCGTCTGTGGTCAGTCTTCCTGAGTCTGTGCAGTCCAGCACTGTGAATAGCACAGGTAGTGTGACCTGGTCCGTCTGTCCGTCCGTCCGTCCGTCCGCTCGCTCTTCATACATCTCGGTGCATGTGCTTGTCAGCTATTAAAGAACATTTACTCCTCCACCCCAAGAACAGATCATCTGCTGCTCCTGCATCAATATCAGATATGAGGTGGCAATGTATAATAGTCACCATTATAACATCTTTAGGATAGGCTATCAGTAGTAGATCAGTGGGGGTCTGCTACCCAGGACCCCTACCAATCTGCTTTTCTCTGGGTGGGTGCGCTCATTCACTAAGCTGATATCTGCAGCGCACGAAGCAACAGCTCCATTCCCACTGCAGTGGCCAGGTTGAGTCTTACAGGCAAATTTCCCATTGAACTGAAGGGCTTGTAATACCCAACCTGACCACTGCAGTGGGAACGGAGCTGTATCTTCCTTCAGAAATCGGCTCAGTGCACATGCGCACAGACAGACCTGGCAAACAGCTGATGGGTAGGGATCCTGGGCAACAGACCCCTGCCTATCTGCCATTGATATGCTATATATGTCTGATGGATGTGGGTCCCACCTCTGGGACCTGCAACTATATCAAGAACTGAGCTTATTTCTCAATGGCTGTATGTGGCAGCCGAGGTGGTCAGGAGTACGGAAACATCTGAGCAGGCCGTCCTAAGTACTTTCTGTTACTCCAGTAGAAGTGAATGAGAGCAGTGTAAACAGTGTAGCACCGCCCCCTTGGCTGTTTCCGCACTCCCAGTCAAGCTGGACATCTCATACAGACGGAACTTGCTATCTCAGGCATGGCTAGCCTAGGTGAGAATGCTTCTCTAAGATATTTCCATAAGATTGGGCAGTTCCTTTAAGATGTTTTGCGAAGAGACCTCAGATCTTTTACTGTGTTACGTATTTTTATGTTCAACATTGGAGTGGTCGCCCTCCTTGTGCCCCTCTGCCCAGTATATGCTGGGGGTCCGGAATGGCCTTGTGTTCCCCTCATTCTGCACTCAGTACCCCATAATGACAAAGTGACAACAGAATTGGACAAGTCTTTGTAATTTTTTTTTTTTTAATGAACAACTCCCATTCTGCATTGACATAAGTATTCACACCCCGTACTCAGTACTTAGTTAAATCCCCTTTGGCAGTGATTCCAGCCTCCGGTCTTCTTGGGGATGATTCCACAAAGTTTGCTCTCCTGGATTTGGGGATTTTCTGCCCTCTGTCAGGTTGGATGGGGGCCGTCTGCGGACAGCCATTGTCAGGTCTCCAGTGATGTCCTATTGGTTTCAGGGCTCTGGCCGGGCCACTCAAGGACATTCAGAGTTGTGCCCCCTCCTGCGTTGTCTTGGCTAGAGTCTTAGGGTCATTGTTTTGTTGGAAGGTGACCATTCTGCCCAGTCTGAGGTCCCTTGCGCTCTGGATCAGGTTGTCATTATCTCTGTACTTTGCTCCATTCAGCTTTCCATCCACCCTGACCGGTCTCCCCTCCCCCAGCATGATGCTCCACCACCAGGCTTCACTGTAGGAATGGTATTGGGCAGGTAAAGTGGCACCTGCTTTCCATCCACCCTGACCGGTCTCCCCTCCTCCAGCATGATGCTCTACCACCAGGCTTCATTGTAGGAATGGTATTGGGCAGGTAAAGTGCGCCTGGTTTCCATCCCCCCTGACCGGTCTCCCCTTCCCCAGCATGATGCTCCACCACCAGGTGTCACTGTAGGGATGGTGTTGGGCAGGAGATGAGCGGTGGCGCCTGGTTTCCATCCACCCTGACCGGTCTCACCTCCCCCATCATGGTGCTCCACCACCAGGCTTCACTGTAGGGATGGTATTGGGCAGGTGATGAGCGGCGTCTGGTTTCCTCCAGACAGAACGCTTAGAGGACAGAAAGTTCTAGCTTGCTGTCATCAGAGCACAGAATCTTGTTTCTCCAGTCTGAGGGCCTTTAGGGTCTTTTTGGTAACTCCAGGGGGCTTTCAAGTTTCTTACTGAGGAGGCTTCTTTCTGGCTCCTCCACCATAAATCCCAGATTGGTGGGGGCTGCAGTGATGGTCGACCTTCTGTACATGGGATCTTTGGAGCTCAGCCAGAGTGACCGTTGGGTTCTTGGTCACCTCTCTTACCGAGGCCCTTCTCCCCCTTAGTTTGGGGGACGGCGGCTCTAGGAAGAGTCCTGGGTGTGCTTCCACGTAAGTATTATGGGGTCCGCTGGGTTCTTGGTCACCTCTCTTACAAGACTCTTTTGCCCTTAGTTTGGGGGGTCGGTGGCTCTAGGAAGAGTCCTGGTTGGTCTTCCATGTAAGTATTATGGGGGCCACTGGGCTCTTGGTCACCTCTCTTACAAGACCCTTCTCCCCTTAGTTCGGGGATCGCGGCTCTAGGAAGAGTCGTAGTTGTTCTTCCATGTAAGTATTATGGGGGCCACTGGGTATGTGGTCTCCTCTCTTACAAGACCCTTCTCCCCCTTAGTTTGGGGGGTCGGCGGCTCTAAGAAGGGTCCTGGTTGTTCTTCCATGTAAGTATTATGGGGGCCGCTGGGCTCTTGGTCTCCTCTCTTATCGAGGTCTTTCTTCTCCTTAGTTTGAGGGGTCAGTGGCTCTAGGATGGGTCCTGGTTGTATTATGGGGGCCGCTGGGTTCTTGGGAACTTTCAGGGCAGCAGAAATGTCTTTGCAGCTTCTCCAGATCTGCGCCTCCACACAATCCTGTCTCTGAGCTCTGCAGGCAGTTCTGTCATCCTCATGGCTTGGTTTTGGCTCCAATATGCATTGTGAGCGGTGAGACCTTATATAGATAGGGAGTCTTATGTCCAATCAGCTGAATTTCTCATAGGTGACTCCAGTCCGGGTGTAGAAACATCTCAAAGATAAACAAGGTGAATGGGAGCCCCCAGAGCTACAAGTGTCACCGACGGGTGTGAATACTTCTGTCCGTGCAAAATGGTCATTATACATTTTTTTTTAAATTAAAAACTATTTGTACCGTTCTGCTGTCACTTTGTCATTATGGGACACGGAGTACAGAATGAGGGGAACACGAGGCCACAGCATGTAAAAAAGTGAAAGGGTGTGAAGACTTTCCGGCCCCTCTGTAGATAGTTCAGAGATTGCACATCCCGCTTGCTGTTATAATCCCCTGCCCGGCTCCAGCACGCCCTCTGCTGACATGGATGACTATCCCCCTGGAGCTGGGGTCATGTATGCGGACTGGGTGCTCCTGCTGGCCAATTTCAGTTGCAATTACATTTAGTTCGTTCCAGCAGGAAGAGCAGCTCTGGGGCACAAACTGCTGCTCTACCAAGTGAACTACTGTATGAAGTATGAATCTGTCTGTTTATTGCCCTTGTAGGAGGGTCTCGGCAGCGTCCCAGTCGTGTCCAGAGTTTGGTCTCCAGTCACGGCAGTATGGATTCTGACCATTTAGGTGAGCGCTTCTGTGGTGCTTCGTTCTAAGCTGTCAATTTCGTAAGGGGGGGTCCTGACAGTCCCCACATACATGCAGCGGTGGTTCGGTGGCGCTGCTGTGCCATTCATGGAACTGCTGTAGATAGTCGAGTGCTTGAACTCTACTTTCCTCACCCCCATTGGGATGAATGGAGCATGAGTGAACCTGGCTGTGTTCATTCCTGTTCCCCCGGGGATGAGGACTGTGGACCATCTCCAATGGATAACGGACAACTTTCTACTTTTGAACAACTCTTTTAACTCTTTAATCGATGATGCCTAAACCGTCCTTGTTGTCCGGCAGGCTATGATGCAGGCAGCAGCGACTCGGAGTGTGAAGACGCTCTCATCAGTGATCAGGACTCCCGCTGCCCGGTCATGCCGAAGTTTTGGCTGATTGTAAAGATTCACCAGGACCGGGTGGAGGTCTGCACCCATGCCAGGTACCCCTCTTGTCTCCTGACAGTTTGGTCATCATTGTGTCTCTGTTCCCTTTCTCATCGGCGTGTCTTCTGCCCACAGCGCCGTGGCCGCTCCGGAGGTGGAGGAGCTGGGAGAGAGTCAGCGGCTGCACCAGCTGGTAGTGAGGAAGGTGGGGGAGATCTGCCGAGTGGTCAACCAGGTAATGGAACCGTCAGAACACTTCTAGGGCGTCTGCCACATGGCGGAAAACCACAAGTAGATTTACCACGGATTTGCAGTGCACTTTACAGCTCTGCGGCTCGTACCTGTACAGGTGAAGCACCTGGAGGACACGAGCTTCACCTCTGCAAACCGGCAGCCGAAAAGCAATTGCAAAATTGCAACAGTTCACAGTGAAACAAGAGGCAGTTTTGCCGTGCAGTTCGTGGGTTAGGGGCACATTTATTAGGGCTCACACGTCCGCAGGTCGCCCACGTTTCACGCGCTGCTAGAAGCCCATTGATTTCTATTGGGCGAATCACACCTGCTTATTTTTCACGTGCGTGAAAGCAGCGCCGCATCTCCTATTTTGCTGTGTGTTATGTGCCATTATATGCTATGGAGATTTAACAGACGCAGCAGATACACATGCATGTGCGTATTGACTGTGTACTACATATTTAAATGCATGGGACCCCTCCGTGATCCCGAGATCAGTACAACCAAATACCCTTTGGAAGGGGAAAGGCAGCGGGCACATGCGTCACCGTGGCTCCATTCACTTCTGTGGGATGGAGAAGTGCTGGGTGCATTGGTCTCCTGTCCCTTTAGAAGTGATTGGAGTGACAGTTGAGCATGTACCGCTCTATCCACATGGGGTGTTCCCGTGCAACAGTCTTGGGGATCACTGAAGGTCCCAGCAGTCGGCTGCCGGCGGTCAGACCCTTCTGTCCTCCTGTCCCATGGGCGGGCCATAAATGTTTCAATGGAAAAATCCCCTTAATGTGTTTTCAATATAACAATTTTAAAGGGCTGGGAATGTGTTAACAAACAACTCACACATACAAACAACTCACACATACAAACAACTAACACATACAAACAACTAACACATACAAACAACTCACACATACAAACAACTCACACATACAAACAACTAACACATACAAACAACTCACACATACAAACAACTCACACATACAAACAACTCACACATACAAACAACTCACACATACAAACAACTCACACATACAAACAACTCACACATACAAACAACTCACACATACAAACAACTAACACATACAAACAACTCACACATACAAACAACTCACACATACAAACAACTCACACATACAAACAACTCACACATACAAACAACTCACACATACAAACAACTCACACATACTCGCCTGTATACTCGCCTGCCTTCGGTCCTCTTGGGCACCGCTACCCGGCTGCTCCCTACTTCTCCTCCACTGCCAGAAGTCAGCTGATCGCTGCAGCCAATCAGAGACTGCAGCATCACCTTCTGAGCTCCCGGCATCCTCGGTGCCATGATGCCAGGAGTTTGCAGCCTCTGATTTGGTTAGCTGTGCCCTGGAGAGACTGAAGGTCGGTGACTGTGGTATATTTACATCTATACGCGGGAAGGGGGGTGGGGGCTGGGGGTGGGGGGGCTTCACACACCCATTTAATTAGAAGAAAATTGACTTCCAATGTGTGACAGGATTAATGAGTAGGGAGGCTGAAGGAGAGGTTTTCATTGGCTATTTTGAAGTCTGCCGCCTTGAATCCAGCTCCGGTTTTCCCCATGGGTTGGGGGTCATGTGATATCAGTCCGGGCTAGAAGTTACTCAGAACATGCTGGAAGTGCCAGTTTTGCCCCATTATTACTTGTTTAGGAGGTACATCGGTGTTCCCCAACTCCAGTCCTCAGGGACCACCAACAGGTCATGTTTTCAGGATATCCTATAGTACGAACCCCTGCGGCAATGTCTGAGGCACCAACAATAATTACATCACCTGTGTGATACTGAGGAGATCCTAAAACAGGACCTGTTGGCGGTCCCTGAGGACTGGAGATGGGAACCACTGCCTTACATGACGTGTTCCCTGCGTCCACCGTTCTGCCGGATGCACGCTGTTAAACGTTTAGTCCCGTCTTCATGAACGCGTTGAAGAACGGCAGGTGATGCTTCTGCACGATTCGCCCCGATCCATATTGCGCATTTTTTCCACAAGCACAAGGGACTTTAAATGACCCCCGAGATAAAAGACCAAAGGAGTTCCGTCCGATGAACATGGCGGCCATTGTACCCGACCTCTTCGCCCAATCCAGTGCTCAGGGGACTGTACATCCAGCCACAGCAGAGTGCGGAGGAGCGCCATCCTGTGGGAAGTCATGTAGGAACTTACAGATGGGAATACAGTATCCAGAGAGGATCTGGGGGACTTCACACCTTCGGACCTTTATTTCTGGGGTCATTTAAAGTCTCTTGTGTTTGTGGAGGAAATGCACAATAGGGATCACCTGAAACAACAGATCCTGCAGCGCCGCGAAGAAGCATCACCTGCAGCTCCTCAGCAAATTCACGAAGACGGGACTAAACGTTTAACCACCTGCATCCGGCAGAATGGTGGACACAGCGAACACGTCACCTAAAGGACTTGGTGAAACTTTACCCTCACTGACCTCCTAAACAAGTAAGGATGGGGCTGAACTAATATGTCCAGCGGCTTCGGAGTAACTTCTGACATATCACATGACATATCACATGACCTCCTTCCCATTTGAAAAACCTGAGCTGAATTTAACATGGTGGAGTTCAAAATGGCTGCCAAAACGTCTCCTTCACAAAAAAAATGGAGCCTCCCTCCCAAATAATGCTTTCACACATTGGAAGTTAATTTTCTCCTAATTACACCAGTTAAACGGATGTGTCCAGACTTTTGCCTCATCCTGTATAAATAGTTGCATACATTAAAGGTTTGTCTGGTTACCGGACAACATAACCCCATTATTGGCCCCTGTGATGAAATAAGTGTGCAGTACGTTGCCTGCTTGGCTAGTGGGGCAGAAAGGGTATCGTTTCTCCTTAGAGGGAGCCCCTAGAAGGTGTGAGGAGTCTTAGAAGACACTGATGAAGGGCAGTCACCCCTGTGCACGGTTATCTGTTCCCTCTACAGAAGGCTCCGGCTTTGGCTCAGATTCCCCGTTATTGTTACAAGGCTTGTTAAAAGGTCTGACCTTGACGTGCAGGAATGCTACCTGCCAATAGGTGGCGCTGCAGAGACATTGTTCTAACTTCCCATTTGTATGGGAATGTCAAAAACCTGCAGCTGTCTTCAGGACCCTCTTGGTTCACTTGTCCTCACAGAATGCAGTACACGGATGGTTAACAGCGACGACGGGCAGATCAGCGGTTGGTTGCTCTTTCCCCGCACAGATCTGGCGGCCGTCTCCCCGCACCGCCGCCGCCGGGTTCTGTATTTGTCTCTTGGAGATATTAGAATACAAACACAAATTGCAATACTTAAACTTTTGTGTCGGGCATTAAACAGCGATGAGCGGAAAACCAGATAGTGGCGGCCGGCCAGCATATCAGATGGCATCTCCTAAGCGGGCAGCGGCGGATCGCGGATGCAGGAATCACAAACCATTTACCATCCGTGTTTAGTCATTTAACAGCAGAAAGAAACAAAGCGACAGCATAAACCGCTCCACCACCAGGAAGAGCGCCCCCCCGAGGAGGCTTCTGTATCACCAGGCTGATACCCCGAGGGGTGCGGGCTCTGATCTAGAATCTCATCATGTACTGACCCCCAACCGCCCCGCGTGAATGGAGTGGCACTGCGTATGGTCAACCACCGCTCCATTTATTTGTATGGAGGGAGATTGCCAAGCGCATTGCTTTTTACCTGTCCTATAGAAGTGAGTAAAGTGCTGGTCGAGCATGCGCATCGCCGCTCCATTCACATGGGACATTCGGGGCGCAGATCTCGGTCGGTGATGGTCTCAGCAGTTGGACCCCCGGTGATTAGACTATCCCTATCCTGTTGAGAGAGGATAAATGTCCTTAAAGGGGTTTTCAAGGACTGAAGTACTGATCTGTCCACAGGGTAGGTTGTCAGTAGTTGATTCCTGGGGATTCCTGCTGATGGGAGTGACAGCAGTGCCCTACTGTGACTTCAGTCCGTACCAGACACAGCGCCGTACATTATATAGAGGCTGAGCCTGGTACTGCAGCTCAGTCCCAATCACTTGAATGGGATTGAGCTGCTCTCAGGCCATGTGACTGATGTATGTGATGTAACAGGCCTGAGAAGAGGCAGCAGCGCTCACAGGAGTGTTGTGGCCTCTTCGATCAGCTGATCGGTGGATATCCCAAGCAGTGGACCCCGTAAAATGCTACCAAAAAAAACTACAAGGGAAACGGAAAATGTGAGAAATCTCTGGTCGTTAACAGGATAAAGGTAAACATAATGGCGGTCACATCCCCCTCCCCTAATACCTCTGATGGCTGACGGTCCGCTGCAGGCTACTGGACAGTCCTCTGTGAGCCCAACAGTCGGGGCTTATTCACACATCAGTAAGTCACGACCAGGAGTGGAACGTACCGAGAGAAAGGAGTGCGAAGATCTGCACTACTTCCGTGTTCTGCACCCGCTCCTGGTTTTGGCTCACAGGATCGTGCAGAGGGGATGCAATTGTAGCAATCCTTCCACTGTGAGATGTGTTGGATTTTGGATCAAGAACGTTTCCATTCACTGACAGCAAGCCGAAATGAATGGAGCACAAAGGATAATAGAAATGTGCAGAACTTTTCCTTCTGCAGTGTTTACTTTGCGGACGTTCTGTGAATGAGGACGCCATTATGGCATTTTGTGTTTTGGATTATAGGACATCATTAATGTCTGATCGTTGGGGTCCCCAACTGATGAGGAGAATGGGGTTCCCGTGGCCCTTATAGTCTGCGGATCTATTAAGATTGTCTGTTGCCAGTAAGCGCTGTCACTCACCATTGACTCCTCTAGAGGTGGCCACAGTTGTGCAGCTGCCTGCTAACACTTTGGCCCTGAGGGGCCCAGGGACCCCGTCCTTCAGATCGGTGGTTAGACCCCCAGTAGACACTAATCCTACAGATTTACCATGGCAGCCTCTCCCTTTAAATCCACTGTTCCTCCCACAGCGCCTCCTGCTGCAGGACCTCCACGACACCCACCTGTGTAACACCCTGCTGGTGGCCGAGAGCGAGGAGGATATCTGGAAGAGCGAGAGTCCCTACGCCTCGTACCGGCCCAGGATGGTGGCCAACGAAGGTGACTGCTACATTATATGATCGATTGTGTGTAGATTGTATCAGGGACAACTTCCAAAGGCCCCCCGGACCCCGCCTTCTCCATTCCGGAAGTCCGGGGTCACTTGCTGTTCTCCATCAGTCCCGTTATCTTCTCATTTACTGCGTACTTCAGGCTTTCACCAGTTCTAAGTGTCAGTGAATGGAGAAGCTGAAGTCCCCCTGATATAGTCCTGCTCACAGCGCTGATGGGGATTGTTACATTGTGTCTGCAGCCCGTACATTGTAACAAGATCACCCTCAGTAGTAGGACTAGGTCAGGATGATGATCAGCCTAACCACCACAACACTCACATTAACCCCTTAGGGACGTGGCCTATTTTAGACCCAAGGTCGTGACGAGTTTTGGGGGGATTTACATGTCCGTATGAGGGCTTGGTTTCTCCGTGGCGAGCTGTAGTTTTTATTGGAACTATTTTTTGGGTACATTTAATGCATTGTAAAACTTTTATAAATTTTTTCGAGAAGAGAAACATCTTGAGGAAGAAGAAACATCAACCTGCCATTTTTGTACCGCATTAGTCATTTCATATAAATGTCATGATGAATTTCTGCAGGTCTGTAGGATTAGGACTAGACCAGAATTATGTACTAGTTTTAGGTTTTTCCACTTTTTCATAATAAAACTTTTTTTTTTTTTTTTTTTAAATATAGACTTTTTTTTGCCTCCCATGCATTTACATACTGCAGGCTGACAGATCTGCAGACACTGTGATAAGGATCTTCATAGTCTCTGCCTCTCATGCTGTGGGTATGTGGCTGTAGGTGGGTGCACACATTACAGTGGGTTTACTAACCATTTGACCAGGATGTCTCTGGATGCCTGAATCATCTTGGGAAAGCAGGGGGGCGAGGCTTCAGATACTGCCTCCCTGCTGATTGGACCAGAGACAGTGCAATGCGGCATGGGAAGTGAGGGCAAGGAAGTGCAACACATGAATCACTGGTAGAATGCTAGGCTTGCTAAACACCCGCTCCCTGAAAGTGGACTGCAAACAGCAAAGCAACAAAACAATGAAGACGACCACCTGAAAATCAGAACTTAAAAACACAAAGCAGGGTGCAAACATCATTCCCAGCACCACTTCAAACAGTTGTATCTCCGGCTCTGTCAGTGCGACTGACACGCGTTTAGTGTCATTTTAAATCTAAGAATCTTTGTTTTTAACCCATTAATGCCACAGGGTGTAAGTTTACGTCCTGGGTGCATGGTACTTAATGCGAGCAGATGTAAACCTTCATCGTGTGGATGTCACGGGCCCAGCAGTGAGCTCGCTCCATCCTGCAGCAACGGTGAGATCAATGTAGATCGTGGCATGTAAAGGGGTTTACAAAGGGAGCATGATGCCTCTGTGACATGATCGGCCCTCCGCTCGGTGAGGTGTCCGGGTCTGCCATTACCTATGATCGCTATTGCTAGCGGTAATGCACTGCAGTACAGAAGTACTGCAATGCATTATCATGGCTCATCTGGTTCAAGTGCGCTACAGGGCATAAAAAATGTAAAAAAGACAAACAAAAAAACCCTTGTAAAAAAACAGTAACAAAAAATGCCCACATGCTTTTTATCATCGTATCCGTAACGACCTGCGCAATACATTGAACGTATTTTTTTTTATCCTGCAAGGAAAGTGTAAAAAAAACTAAAATAATGAACCTAAATGCTTATTTGGTTCATTTCGCCTCCCAAAAAAAGCCAATAAAAGTGATCAAAAAGCCGCATGTCCTCCAAACTCCTACCAATAAACATTTAAAGGCCATCACGCCAAAAGCAAGCCCCCACAGAGCTCCGCCCACGGGAAATAAAAAGGTTATGGGACTTGGAATGCAGCAGTGCAAAAAAATAAAATATATATTTTTTTTTATTATGCAAAAGAGGAAAAACAAAAATATATCATTTTGGTTTTGTGGTAATTCTACCGATCCGCAGAAAATAATTCTCATGTCACTCATGCTGCAGGATTAATGCTGTAAAAAAAAAACTGAAAAATAATTGGTGGAATTGGGGTGTTTTCTCTCCGTCATCCAAAAAATAAATAAATATAAGTTTTACAATATATTATATTTATCCAGAAAACGGTGCCAATAAAAGCGGCAGCTCCTCACACAATACGAGCCCTCCAACGGCTGCGGCCACAGGAAAGTAAAAGGATTAGGGAGTTTGACAAGTAGAGATGAAACTTCCTACGAAATTGCCCCGTCCTCATGGCCAAAACGGGCCCCGTCACTAAGGGGTTAATATAACACCAAAGACATGTTGGTACCATCGGTAGGACCAGAGCAGCAGCCGTTTGAAGTAGAGCCTGCGCTGCTCACCCCAAACTGTAAGGTCCGTATCATGCAGAACGGAGCTCATCCTGTCGGGTGGGGGGATAAAGGGAGTCGGGGAACGGAGGGGAAGCCATGTTAGTCACCCAGTGGTCACTGGGAATGTTTTGGGGTCAGCCATAGAGTTCCACCTCCTCGTATAACCTGCAGCTCGACTCTTTGTTGTGTCTTTCTCGTCATGCAGATTTCACCGGGGAGGAGAGTTACCAGCCCCGCGATTACCTTGCCGCCACCATGCAGTTCATGCCCGGGCACTTCGCCTGCGACATGGTGTGGAGCACAGTGATTCACATCCACCCCCGACTGAAGATGGGACCCAACATGGGGGTCTCCAGAGGTCAGTACACGTTCTGTCTCCTAGTAAGGGCCCGCGGAGCCGCCTGGTGGGAGAGTCTTATACCTTATGTCTCGTCTGTCTGCAGCCATCCAGTCCCTGCGCTCCGTTCTCCAGGCCTTCTCTGTCGTGAACCGTAAGAACATGTTCGTGTATCAAGAACGCTCCACCAAATCCGTCTTCTACCTCCGGTGCGTACGGCTCCGTGCCACTAAACTGATAGGATGCCTTCAGTACCCGGTATAGAAGTAGGCAATGAGAAGCTCTGCAGCTTCCTGGCATTAGGGCACGTTTATCCAAGACTAAATCTATGCTGGCGACTTTCCCGTGCGACTTTTGTGCGTTGCAAGACACACCGAATTTGCAGAAAATACATGTACAGCTTCAAATCATAATGTCTTCAGAGGTCAGACAGTGGATTAGAAGGGGTTAAAGGGGCGAATTTGCATCTGCAATTCCTATGGGCGAGTTTTTAAAAATCGCATTGCGCTCGCATCACCCTCGCACGCACGGAGTGCGATGCAACTTTTAGATTTGTCTGAAAACCGCATATGTGTCACAAAACACGTCACACTCACAGGTAAAACCAAAGGTTTGAGAGGGAGACCCCGCACGCACCTGTGTGACTCCGGCCCTACATAAGTGATGATGGAATAAGATGCGCCAAATGTAATAAGGGGAACCCGCCTCTTACCACCTTTAACACATCTTTGGTCGGCCGTGCGCCCCCTGCTGGAATCTGCCACAGGTGAAGCCTGGCGTTGCTTTACACTATAGATCGCGCCAGCTTCTGTCTTGAATCATTGTGAGTTTCGTGGGCCGCGGTCGCCTGCGTTCCCACGATCTAGCGAGGGCGACACCAAAGGCAGAAAAGTTTCTATTTTTGGCTTAAGTGGGGCTTGCTCAGAAATATGCAACTTTTTAACACTGGGATTCTGGCGTAGATTCCTCTGTGAGGGTCACATCAAAAAATCCACAGCAAGTCTGCAACAAAATCCGCATCATTAGTTGCAGATTTTTTACGGAATTTGGTGCGGATTTCACCCATTCAATTTACAAAAGCCACACGAAATGTCAGAAAAAGTCACACTTGCACAAAAGTTTGCGACTTTTCTGCTTTTTGTGCCGCCCTCACCAGTTTTGTAAAATGTGGGTTTGGCTTGGTGGTGGTGGTGGGGGGGAGGGGGGCTGAGAGAAGACTCTTGCCTTCATTCAGAGGCAGTAAACCTATACACAGCTGGCCCTGCTCTCAACTAATACGTTGTATCCAGTGTAGACAATGCTCTGTGAGCTAAATAGGCAAAACTAATACATTGTAGCAAACAAGCAGTGAGATGAGTGCAGCTGCTGCTTATGTGTTTAGCTCACAGAGCATTGTCTAAACTAGACACAATTGTATCTGCTGTCAGGTTCTACGTGAATACAGTTGTATTTGGTCTAGAAAATGCTCTGTGAGCTAAACACATCAAATGTCTCTTCTACTGTAGTTTGCTACAGTGTATCAGTCTGGAGTGTGAGCTGTTTAACTCACAGAGCATTGTCTACACTGGATATAATTGTATCCACTTCTCAGCAGACTTGATATCTACAGGTTTATTGCCTCTGAATGGAAGCCATGGTGTTCTCATTCACTGACAGCAAGCAGGGATCTTAAAATTGTGAGCATTTTAAACATAAAGCCTATTAGAATTGTTCTCCTTGCCTTTCTCTTAGGCTCTCGGAGACGTCTGGCAGTGGCCGGCTGTGGGAACTGGACTTATCCCAGTCGATGATGTCTCGCTCTTTGGCGCTGTCTCGTAGTCAAGAACCGATTTTCACTGAGGATGTGCTGGTGAGACGACCACTTCTGCGGCCGCGCCTGGGATTGGGTCCGCTCGTCTTTTGCACCTCACATTTGTCTCATTTTCCAGGGCAGCCGCTTATCGCTGGACTTGCCTTCTTCTCGGACTTCAGACTCCACGAGGCCTGTGGGTCAGATGGATAAGCACATTCTTCTGCTGGTCCACGGCGTCGGGGAGGCAGGTGAGACCGAACAAGCCAAGCCGCTCTGTTATAATAACCGTGCTTCTGTTTTGCTGTATTTTTCAGTTTTCTTAATTGAGCCTTCAGTGTAAAGAATGGAGGTTTTCATTCCTGTAGTCATGGCAACGACAGGGGACCTCTATTAGAAATATACGTATTTCTAGAGAAGAAAGTGTATTAAAATATATACTTGAGCCTGGAAATAGTCCCAACAAGTCGTTACACTGCACCATTCTTTACACTGCAGGCTGCAGTCAGTGAATTACAAACAGAAGAAGTTTATATTACCATCTGACTTCTTACTGTTTCAGTAAACTGCTTTTAACGACCCTCTAGTCTCAGTATAAAGTTCTGCCCTTGGACCGGAGGGGCTGGGGGTATATTACTTGTTCCGCTCCTGCTGTCTGTCCGATCTGTCTGTTCTGGTCCATGTTTTTGGTCGCCCAAGAGGGCTGCTGCAATTTTCTATCTAGCTAATGCACACTGTGCACTGCTCTCTGATTGGCCAGCCCTGCTCACGTGATCAGAACTGGCCAATCGGAGAGCAGGTATACTGCAACAGCAGTCTATCACTACCAGTGCAGTATGTGGATTAGATAGGACAACTGAAAATGGGACTCAGCCCTGGTGGATCGGACCAATGGCAGAGAGGAATAAGTGCAGGTAATATACCATGTGCCCCATCTGGTGATGGTATGGACTCGGGTATTAAGCCTGCGCCATCAGCAGCTGGTATCAACTATAACATATGACTGCGACTCTGGTACCGAAACGGGTATACAGTCGGAGGGGCTCCCTGAGTCACTCCATTGGTCACTGGTGGGATGTTATAACAGTCGGGGGCTTACTGATGATCTCCAGGTGTGCCATCATTATTCCCTTATTTAGCCCAGAGACGGAGTAGGATGCCTGTCAGCGTTGCAGTACAGTCTATCATGGGACTTATTAAGTGATCGCATGTTCAAGTCCCCTAGTGGGACAAAAAAATTTGAAAACAAATTTTGTAAAATATTTTAAATAGAGGGCAGGTAATTGGAACTGCCCCGTCTGCGATTACCAAAGCATAAAATTATCACATTATTGATCTTGAGCAGGAAACGCCATAAAAAAATCACTTTCTTCCTTTTTTCTTCCATCTCCCAAGGAAAAAAAAAAAGCACTCCAAAAGTTCCCTGGGACCTGCCTGTGTGGTCCTGTCCCTTTTACCATCTGATTTATAGTCCCCTTCAGAGTTGGTGGGGGTCCAATACTTTTACATAGTGTATTTTTTTATACTCGCTCTCCTGCGTTCTGACCCGCTGAAGTCCACATGCGGCATGAAAATCTGACTGGAGGGTTCGGGGGCCGGCGAGTATAAAAAATACATTACTCAGCTGCCCGTCGCCTCCGCTAACAGCACTATAACTTAGTTTGTGGGGTTATTGGGAGCTGACAAGTTCCCTTTAAGGGGTTAAGAAAAAGTGTTACATAGTTGCACTAATTGTTATTAATAACACTGGAAGAAGAAGTCGTTACATCACTCTGCCATGAATGATCTGGTCGGTCCAATGATGGCTATCCAGTTGCAGTAGTTTGATGACACATGGCGCGGCGGCCTGTATGTGATCTGTGCTCACAACATACATGAACCTCACCGGGACAATTCTCTGTTCGGAGATCTCATGTAGAGGTTTGGGACCGCAGAGACCATAAGACGGCTCCACCAGGAAACGCCTGATCCTCTATAGATATGACTCCCGCGTTTATCATGTCTGCAGGCTCCGAGATCACCGATGACTTGGTGAAGGTTCTCCGGAAGCGTCTGGATGAGGCCACGCTTGACATCATCACGGTCATGCTGCAGCGGAATTGTAAGCTCACACCGGCAGATGTAGAGGTGAGAACCAGGCATGGGGGAGCTACATCCGGCGTGCGCCGACGCGACCCGTAATAACTTATTATATAACCCATAATAGTTTATCCAGCCGAGGGGAACGCCACCGACGGAGGTCTTACAGTTCACCATCCCCCAGGCTTCGCTGCCCTGTCTGCACGCCATGGCCTACTACCTGCGCCAGAATCTGCTCATCTTCCTCCATACGCCAAAGTACACGGATAGTAACGGGGAACATCACTTTCAGGTGAGCGGTCACCATAACCGTTCGTCTCCATAGCAACAAGAGTCTGTTATAGGTTAAGTGGCTTTATCATGTATTACTATATCCTATAGTGCCCTATATAAGAACAGCGGCTTATAGCAACAGCTGCAAGGGATATTATACTAACCCGCACCAATAACATCACACAGAGGACGTGTAGGTGCGTCCTGTAATTATGTGCCCCCCAGACCCTCCGCGCCCTTCACCTATCATGGACAGCTGCTGTGTATAACAGCAGGTTGGTCAGCGGATCGTTGGTGAGGGGGAATGAGATGGGGTATAGAATATAGTGGATAGAACACGCATGTGAGATATGTGAGCGGAGGCGAGGGAGCGAGATATAGGAGAAGGGGACGAGGGAGAAAGATATAGGAGAAGGGGACAAGGAGCAAGATGTAGGAGAAGGGGGTGAGGGAGCGAGGTGTAGGAGAAGGGGGCGAGGGGAACGAGATGTAGGAGAAGGGGGCGAGGGGAACGAGATGGGGTATAGAATATAGTGGATAGAGCAAGCATGTGAGATATAAGAGAGCAAGTGAAATATGTGAGCGGAGGCGAGGGAGCGAGATATAGGAGAAGGGGACGAGGGAGAAAGATATAGGAGAAGGGGGCAAGGGAGTGAGAGGCAGGTGAAGGGGGTGAGGGAGAAGGGAGCGAGGTGTGGGAGAACGGGGTGAGGGAGCGAGATGTAAGAGAAGGGGGCGAGGAAGATATGAGAGAGAGGTGCAAGGGGAGTGAGATAAAATAGAAGTGGATGAGTGAGCAATAAAGATAGTAGAGAGGGCAAGCAAGCAAGATATGGTCAAGGGAGATATGAGAGAAGATAGCAAGTGACCAAGAGAGAGGAAGTAAGCAAGGTAGATGTGAGCTAAGGGGGCAAGTAATTGAGATATGAGAGCGAGCCCCTTCTGCTTTGGGTCGCTATGTTTGATTGGCAGGGCTCAGTCCATGCTGAGTCGGCAGCCGCCCCTACACGAGGCTCCGGATGTTTCCGCTGTCTGATCCCTTCATCTCGGATTTGTACTGAAATCTGACTCTTTGTCTTTGCAGCATTATTACCACCACTCCCTCCCGGAGCTGGACCTCTTCCTGTATAATAAGCCTGGTGGACAGGGCACCGGAGGGAAAGGTAAAACGTGTTAGCGTCCCGTGTTACAGGTCTTGTCGTCTGCCACTACCTGATGCATCACCCAGGCTCCCATCCCTGATCTTACGATTCCTTCCATGCTCAGTGTATTACGTTATTGTACTTTCCTCTGGACGCCGGCTCTCCAGTAACGTCTTTCTGCCATTTTAGGTATCGCCTGCATTGCGCTGTCATTTGTGGATCAGCATGGCGTTCTGGTGGCGCAGGCTTATGGCGAGCGCTCAGGACCGCCTCTTGCTTGCCCTTCCACTACATCTCATCTGCTCAGCGTTAGCACCTTCGAGTCTTTGACCAAAGTCAGCAGATATACACCGGATCCCAGCGCTGCTGACTCAGGTAGGGGAGCCGCCGTTCGCCGTGGACACCGCTAGCGGTTTGCCGTATTCTGATGCTATGTCTGTTGTTTCTACCTTCCAGCGCCTCTCACTTTGGTACGATTTGATATCTGGGAGAAGGGAAACATCAGCTCTTCCCAGTTGTCTGAGCGCCTCTCTAATTCTTTGCGCCACGCGCTCTGTGATGTCATCATCGAGTATCACATACTGCAGATGCCGCTCTGTGTGGACCCTATGAGCCCCGGGGACCTGGAAGCAACATCGAACGGTAATAATCAGCAAAGGGTCCTAAAAGTAGATGGGGTCACTGTGAGCGCAGGTCCCACTATAGGACGTCGGGCCCTCAGGCTGCCCACGTGGAGTCTGTGTCTGACATCTGCTGGGGGTCATTCTGTACGGTTCTGGCAGCTCCTCCTGTTCCATCTGTCCTGACGCTGGGGGTCATTCTGTACGGCTCTGGCAGCTCCTCCTGTTCCATCTGTCCTGACGCTGGGGGTCATTCTGTAGGGCTCTGGCAGCTCCTCCGGTCATGATACTCTGGCGGGCTCAGGTGCCAGGTTGATGCCCTTCTGTCCCGCTCTCATCATGAAATAGCCCGTGTCCTGGTATCTGCTCTATGGAGCAAATCTTGCTGTTGCCTCTCCGGCGCTTCTGTTGTCATTCAATTTGCACCACAGCAGGTGATCTGGATTCACAATCGCTTGTGCTTCCTAGCGCTAATGCCCACGGACGGATTTCTGCCGCATTCACGCGACGGAAATCTGCGGCGTTATCCCGCAGCTGTTAGATTCTATTAAACCTAATAGCTCAGTGTTCACGCTGCGGAAAGCGGGGCATGCTCTAATTGCTGCAGGAGAACGCGCGGCTGGCTTCCATTGTGGTCAGCGTAAGCTGTCCGTCACACGATACTTCCGCTGTAAGCACAGCGTCACCGCCCACTGCCGATGCATAATGCGCTGTACTGCGCATGCGTGCCGGCTCACCATGGGAGCACCGGCCGCAGCGGAAGAGCGAGCGGCCGGGCCGCTTCAAAACCCGCAGCTAAGTGCCGCGCGTTTTGAAGCAGCGCTTCTCCCGGTGGAAATCTCGCGGTTTTTCGCTGTGGCCAAACCGCGAGATTTCCGCTGGGATTCCGCTGTGTGGGAACCCAGGCGTAGTGCTCGTTCCCACGGGCGTATTGTCACTACGTATATCCCACGGCTGATACACGGTGAATGGAATCAATGGACTCTTACTGATCCATGCACACCGGTGTGTGGACACTGCGTATCAATACGCAAGAGAAATAAATGCCAGCAGGCTCTCTCTCTCTGCGTTCGTATGCGGCGTGAGCGCCGTACACTTGTATGGGCAGAGTGTTTACACTGACAGACCTCACCTCACTGCTCAACGCTTCACCTGCTTTGTGCAGCACTCAGCTGGGAGCGTTTACCCACAACAAGAAGCCCGCGATCCACTGATGGGTTTCAGGCTGACTGAAAATCAGCGCTAACGACGGGAACGACCAGGGAGCATTTTTTTTGCATTCACACCGCACAATTATCGCTCAAATTCCTTCGTTTGAACACATTTTGAGCGATCATCGCTCCGTGTAAATGGGCCTTAAGGGTGCATCGGGTACTCAGAGATGCTGGTGCAGCCATCTTTCTCTGTCCAGGCCCAGAGGGTCACTTTAAGTGACTTGGGGTATATTGTGATGCTTAAAGGGATTCTCCAGGACTTAACTCTTGATCACATATCTCCAGCCATCAATAGTTGATCACTGTGTCTGCTGCTCGGGATGCCTGCGGTACAACTGATATCGCATCCACTGTCATTGCGAATACTGCCGCAAGCTGATACCGCAAGTTTGTATCGCATTGAATTCAATGAGAACTGCACTTGCATTACGAACTGCTGCCCTCCGGACGAAGCCGTCAGCTTCCAGCTCTGTTGACATTGAGTGTGATCGTCGAGGATAAAATTATAGTTTATTAAGAAACCCTGAAATATTTTGTTGAGCAGTGTGCATATATCTATACCTTTCATATCACTGAATAATAAATCCTTTATCCTTGAGCTCCCTCTAGTGGTGGCTGCAGGAAGCTCAAAATTCTGTCATTTAACTCTGCTATGTACAATGTTTAGAAGTGTCCATGACCGACATATATCTGCCTTGTTTGTTCTGCTTGCAGGAAAGGGCCCCTCGCAGTCTCTTCCAGATATGAACGGATTGGCTCAGTCATCCAGCAAGCCCCGCCCTTCCCCTGTAAGCCTTCCGCCATCGGCGTTGCCTTCCAGCACAGACCCAAGTACCCCTCCCAGCAAAGCTGGGCGCAGGAGCTTCTGGGATATGCTGGTAAGGATGCCGCTATTTGTCATTCACGCTAAAATGTTTGAAACTTTATTAAAGGGTGTGTAGACTTTTGCAACTTATACATCTGAACTGGAAAAATGAAGGAACTCTGCAATCACTCTTGATTTAAAATTTGTCTGAAGACTTTAGCAATCAATATTTTTTTCATTAGATTCATTGAAGCAAAGAAAAAAATGTTTGCAAAAGTCTCCACACCCTTTATATGAATGCATGAAATCTGCTGCCATGTCTTCTGCTAATTCCAGAGTAAGCCTGACAGTGCGGAGCTCGGTCCCCCGAAAACCACCGACGATATAGTCTGTGAACGAACTGAAGAGCCGCGAACGAGGCGACGGCACAAGACCGAGAGCCTGAAGGCTCCGAGCTGTCCGGACAGGCCCGGGATCAGCCTGGAGCATGCTCAGAGGTAGCGTCTCTCAGCAGCAGGCCTGCAGAAACCTCATATGTCCGGACTCACAATCCTCTTTATCTGTGCCCCATGCAGGAAGCGCCAGGCACAGCTGGATGAGGGCGATGTGGGCACCCTGCACCAGTTATACAGCCACACCTGCCTGCAGTGGATGAACTTCATGAGTCAGCTAGGTAGGTGCAGGAGATTCCAGATCTGCCTTTTTCTCATTTTCAGCTGTCAGATTAAGGGTTAATCCCAAAAGTGACTTTTATAACCTTTTTATAGGATAAATCATGAAAGTCTGATTGGGACCCTCTTGATCCTGAGAGCGGGGGTCCCATGTCCTACTTTCCTCCACACTCTGGACTCCCGCAGTGATGTGAAGAGTGAATGGAATGGCGGTTGCACATGCGCTGTGCCGCTGTATTCATACTCAATGGGGCCGACAGGAAAAGCCGAGTGCAAGCGCCGTGCTGTCTCTGGCAGTCCCACTGAGGATGGGTAGAGTAGATCTGTGCATTGCCGCTCCATTTAGTGGCCTCCTCTGTGCGGGGGAGTCCATAGTGAGGAGGAGAGGGGCCACATGACCCCCATTATCAGGTTCGAGATAGTTGGAGACAGAGATACTTGCCCCTCCGCAGCCGCTGGGATCCAGCTCTGCAGATTCCTGTGGATCTGGTGGCCGCTGCAGCCCGTTCTCCTGGCATCTGCCTAACACCCTGAGCGCCATGATGCCAGGAGTACAAGAACAGGACACTGCAGCCTCTCATTGGCTGTGGCAGTCACATGATTTTCTGTGACGTCATCTGTCACAACAAACAGCAGGACCAGAGCAGGACTGCAGCCCCCGGATCCTGGCACCCGCCGAGTGGTAAGCATGACCCTCGTTTAGTATTTTCACACCAACGCTCCTATTGAAAGGGGGTTGTACAGTAACTGGACAACCCCTTTAAGTGATGACATCTCTGAACTTCTTTCTGCCTCCTGCAGGGTGTCCGTCCATTCAGCTCTGCTCCGCTCAGACCGTTTCTCGGTTCCTTCTTCCATCTGTTCTGACTGAACTTTTCAATATCATCACATCCCTGGCCAGCGACACCAGCGTCCGAGTGTTCGAAAAAAGCAAGTAAGTTGTAGCCTACTTGTGGACAGGGAGGAGGTGAATTCAAAGTGGTGAGGGTCGGGGGTGGGGTTATTATTTTACTCATTACACAAACTTAATTGCTGCATCCAATTCAAGTGGTTTTCTGAGGTTAAAAAAAGTGTGGGCGGAGGATGGCATAAAATAAAGAAATAAGCCACACCTCTCCTTAGTTGTCCCCGCCCCCCAGTCCATGCCCCCCTGATCCCAGAAGCAGTTGCCATGTGTGAACATTGATTCTATCATGAATTGCACATGACTGTTGAAGCCAGTCATTGGCTGAGTAGTCATGTACACAATGAAGGTCACATGATCTCCACGGCTTCTTCGGGATCGGGGCAGCAGGGACAATGAAATGGAATCCACCATCAAATTTTTGCAATGCAATCCACTATAAACCCTTAACAGCGCTGCTAATGAGATTTCCTTAAGGCCCATTTACACAACGATTATTGCTCAAAAGTCGCTCAAAAGCCATCTTTTGAGTAATATTCGCTGTGTCTAAACTCCTGCCCATCATGCACTTTTCGTGCACTATTCGTTTATCTCTCACGAGTTCTCAGCTGGATAGCACTGATAGTATTTTCTTAGCTTAATGCAGATAACAGACCTCCAGCTGTCATCTGCATACAGCAGGAGCCTTCATTTACACGCTAATGAACTCTTAAGTAGCTAATTAGCTACTTAAGAGTTTATGCAAAGTGATCACTCAGAACGGTCACTCAAACTGCCATCTGAGCGAATTTTGAGCGATCATCTTTCAGTGTTAATGGGCCTTTATCGCTAATTAGTTCTGTATTCCATGTCTCGGCAACTTTACAATCTACTTTTGAAGTTTTCCCGCACTGTATTAAAATGAGTTGAAGAGATGTTCCCCTCAGCGCCGCGCAGGATCGCTCCTGTTCTTGATCGGCGTCCATACTGACTTCTCTTCTGCGCTGTAATCCCACACAGTTGCCGTAGCAAACCTTGTCCGTTCCCGTGCGTCTCAGCTCTCCCTTACTTGCAGAGACTTCAGTGGCGTACTGCGCATGCGCCTCGAGGAGCATTACTCCCACAGTCCTCTGACCTCGGGCGCAGTGGGACTAACGATCCTCAAGGCGTCTGTGCAGTACGCTGCTGAAGTTTCAGCTAGTAAAGGAGAGCTCGGGGCGCCGGCAGGGTTTGCTATGGCGCCTGCGCGGGATTACAGCCAAGAAGAGAAATCCATATGTCTGACAATCCAGTACAGGCGTGCGGGGCGCGGCGCTGAGGGAAAAATCGGAGTCTTTTCTGCAAAATATGACGCTTTTCAGCTCATTGGAAAACTTAGAAAGCAGATTGTAGAGGAACCGCGGCTCGGAGTACAACGCCAATAGCGAAGGAAATCTCATGAGCGGCACTGGTAGATTTTATCACAGATCATTGTAAGAGTTAATGACGGGTTCACTTTAAGGAGGTGAATTTGCCTTCATTTTGCACAATTCCCCGCCCCTAAAATGTTTTCCTTCAGTCTCGAAAAACACGTTTTTTAATTCTCTGATTTTGTTTTAGCAGTGGCCTAGAAGGTCCGGCATTTGTGCCTTTCTCTATAAACCAGCAGAGTCCATCTCAACCGGCGGCGGTCCGTGAGCTGATACTATTGGGGCGTAACTTTCGCCAGTGGAGATACAACACCGAACAAGGTGAGGTTCCTGTATACACTGAGAGTAACCAAACCACCTCCAATACTAATGCAGATACCAGCAGCAGAAGCGTATTGGTGGGTGTCAGAATATGTTATGGACCTTGTAAAGGGATTGTACCAAAAACACTGCTGAGACCTCCCGTGTCCCCCTCTTCTCGTTACTGTGGGCTCACTGCACCTCCTTCAGTAGTGTCACATGCAGTAGCAGTCACACTTGTGCAGCACCGGCTTCATTCATTTCACCGGGACTCATGGAAACAGTACCAATGCTCAGCTATCTCCGGCAGTCCCATTGAAAACGAATGGAGTGACACTGCTCCACCTAATCTCCTCCTCACTTCGGGGGGTGCAGTGAAGAAGAGAAGAAGACATGGGACCCCTGTTTGCAGTGAAACGCCTACCAATCGGACTTACAGCACCTATGTGATGGAGTGGTTTTTGGTACAACCCCTTTAAATGAGACGTCCGATATGGAGATTAAAGGGGGTCTTCGGGGCCTAGGAACAGGAAATAAAATAAGCCATACTCTCCTCCTTAAGTAGCCCTCGGTCCAGCATAGGAGCCTTGGTCCATGCTGCGATCCCAGTGGTCACATGCTGTTCATGGCAGTCTCACTTCTGAAGCCTGTGATTGGCTGAACAGCACATGGAAGGGCACATGACTGCTGCACCTTTATCTGGAGCGCAGGAGTCGAGGAGGCTATTCAAGAGGCAAGTTTGGCTTTTTTTTTTTGCACCATTCCCTGCCCCCTGCCAGAAGACCACTTTAAAGGGGTTCTGACATCAAAAAAAAAAATTGTACTCACCTTGCCTGGCCTGGCCCGATCGCCAGGCATGTCCCCTCCAGCCGGCATCTTCTTCTGTGCCTTTAAAGCAGAGCAGGAGCGGTCAAAAAGACCGCTTCCTGCTCTGGTCCGTCCGTCAGGCACTTCCGAGGTGAACGGACGGACCGCACAGTACTTGCTGTTGGCGGCCCGTCCGTCCTGCTAAACTCCGGAGTGCTGCGCATGCGCAGTGGAGACGCAGCCCGTCCTGACTCCTGTCAGAGGGCACCTCTCCACTGCGCATGCGCACGATCTCGGAGCGGCGCGGCTCGTGCAGACAGAAGAGGAGGAACAGCGCCTGCCGGGAGATGACCCCCCCGATGTCAACAACAACAGAAGAACAGGTAAGTATTATCTTTTTATGCTTTAGCAGCCATTAAACCATGGGTTCCCTGGGTCCATTAGGCAGACCAGGGAACAATGGCTGCTAAAGCATAAAAACATAATTTGTGTCAGAACCCCTTTAATTCTACATGGGAACTTTTAAACGCTGATCAGATGTGGGTGTACTATAAGCTGATATACCACTGTGTAGCCATATAGTACATACTGTTACATGCACACTACTGACCACAACACATCCCCTCCGACTGATGACGGGGAATGCGGGTGTTCTCTTTACTCCCAGCGTATACAAGGGATGATGAGGGCTGCAAGCTGACAACGTGTAAGTTTCCTCTAAAGTAAACCCTGTATATGTTGTTTGCACAGCTGGGCGTGTGTTTATGTGAGGAATCTCTGGCCTGGCAGGTTTCTAATCAGTGTGAAGATAAGCCATTGTCTTCTGCAGCACAAGTAAATAAGTAGCCATTGTGTTTATGCAAGGCAAACAATCAAAAGGCCCGTCTACATGTAATGATTATCGCTCAAAGTGAGCGATAATCATTGCGTGTAAAAGTGCAGCCATGGTGCGCTCTCCGCTCACTTCTCTTTTAGCACTGAGTTTCAGACGACATAAAAATGGTTGTTAGTTTGTTTGCTTTTCGCTTCATTTAAATGGTATTCCTTCAGTCAGACAAGTGAACGAATGGCGCTCAATGGCCACGCGTTTACATTTAACGACTATCGCTCACTTTTACCCGATTGAGCAAATTGTGAGCGATAATCGCAACGTGTAAATGGGCCTTTAATGAGATGATCGCTGACTCCACCCTCTGATAGTGAGATGACTCTGAACCCACCCTTTGATAGTCAGATTTCACAGAATCTTTCCTCTAATGATAATGAGATTACTCTAAACAGACTTTCTAATGATAATGAGATGACTGCTGACCCCGCCTACTCTGATAATGAGATTGCTCTTCAGACCGCGCCCTCTAATAATGAGATAACTGCTGACCCCGCCCTCTAATGATAATGAGATTCCCCACCCTGGAATGGTAACAAGATTCCCCTGCAAGATGGTTCCAATCCTGCCCTCTAATCATGACATGTTTTCTGACCCCGCCCTCTAATGCTAATGAGATGACTCCACTGACCCCGCCCTCTAATGCTAATGAGATGACTCCACTGAATCCGCCCTCTAATGATAATGAGATTACTACTGACCCCGCCCTCTAATCATGACACGATTTCTGACCCCGCCCTCTAATACTTATGAGATGACTCCACTGAATCCACCCTCTAATGATAATGAGATTACTGCTGACCCCGCCCTCTAATCATGACATGATTTCTGACCCCGTCCTCTAATCATGACATGATTTCTGACCCCGCCCTCTTATGCTAATGAGATGGTGTAGAAGAGCATTAGTAAAGCCCTGGATCAGCTCTGCCGGACTGCAGGGTTTCCCCCCGATGCTTGGGGTATTCACCAGTTGTCTTTTGCCCGCTGTATTTGTGTTCGGTGCCCAGATGCCACACGAGAGTGAAAGGGATTTATAATTTAGTGGACCGTCTGCAGTTTCTTCTTACGGATTATTTTTGCATCGCAGCTCAGAAGGGATTCCAGCGCTTCGAGGCCATGGAGCTGGACCCCGCTGATCGGCCGCTCGACCTGACTGCCTCGCCGCGGGGACTGGTGCCTCGACAAAGGTTCCTGATCATTGACATCCAGGACAAAAAGGTAACACTTCAGAGAACGGCTTGCGTGATCGTCTCCAGATTTTCAGACTCCCGTCTCGGCCGGATTCACATCTCCGTTTTTCTTCTTGGTCAGCTGACCCTCTACACGTACAACTGGTCGCCAGACCTCGGCGCATCGCTGAGCCGCTCCCTGGTCCGTCTGATCCAGTGGCAGAATGCCCGGGCGCACGTGGTGCACTGTCTCCTGAGTCAGAAGCTGGGGCTCTTCCATCACTACTGCTTTTCAGACACCCCCTGGCACGAGGAGAGCAAGCAGGTAACTTGTTTCGTCCCTGTTAACCCCTTCAAGACCAAGCTGGCCTGTCCCTTAATGAGAAAGCCAAATTTTGGAACTTTGGTGTGTATCGCTTTAAGAGATAGTAACTCTGTAAAGGTTTTACCCATCCATGTAATCCGGACCGCGGTTGTTCGTCACACGTTATACTTTATTTAGGTGGTAGAGCGATCAGATTCCACATCACTGCTGATGGCTGCAGCGACATTGCAGTGACAAGAAGAGGGGGACGCGGGACCCCCTCTAGTTCCCAGGATCAGTGGGGATCTCAGCGGTGAGATAGACCGGATAGGCAATAAGTCCATTTTGGTAAACCCCTCTGATTATCGTGTAATAAAAAGTTCATTAGTTTTCTAATAAGGTTCCCGATTCATTTCTTCATTATCTTCAAGATCTCTGCTTGCTGTCAGTGACTAAAATGTCATTGTTTGCATTCAGAGCCCTAAAACCTCCCCTATCCCAGTCCAGCGTACACCGCTGCAGGAAGTGAAGTACCAAGTCTGTTAGGAAATGGCTGAACTTTTCGTTCTGCAATGTTTATGCTTTATGACAGGACGCCGGCCCTTTAAGCCAACCTTGCCTAGTTCACATATTATTTTACATATTGACTGTCACTGTTTTGTATCTTCTTCTTCTCAGGATCCCAACCCCTTCCTGAACTCCACCCTAGAAGTTGACGCTCTTATCAAAAGCCCCACCCCCCCACCTTGCAAGGAGCAGACGCGGCTGGGAACCTCCGTCCGCAGTCTGCCGTCCATGCACTACCCCCCGGACATTGTGCCTTTCGATGAGGTTCTCAGGGACGTCCTCCCCATAAAGCCGATGCACCTATCTGTGGAGGCGGACACCGTCTCCCGCCATGGAGCGCAGTTTCTGGAGATTAAAAGTACCGAAAGAAGAGGTGAGAAGGGAAAGCAAAATGGACCGGAGAGACGGCGTGTAGGCGGGGCTCCATGGGGACAATAAAATCACGGACTGTTCCGCCCGGCAGGTGATTTTTTTGCTATCATCGTACAACTTTTTCCATAGGGAAACCCATTAAGCCTCATTCACACGGGGCTGTTAGGTGGCGGATCCACATTGAATTTTTCCGAGTCGCCATCTAGCCCCGGCCGCCGTCTGCTCCATTGACTCCATAGCAGAACTCTGAGGTGGAGCCATTACTTATATGTGGATTTATCCCCAGTCAGTGTGGCAAATTTACATGCCGGCCCCCACCCCCCCAACCCCCACCGGCGCAATTTCGTTGTCATGAATTGACACGTCACTTCTCTTTTTTTTTCATGACACGACAATCCGTGTTACATGAACTGCGGCCGCGATGTCATAGCATTTACTGTAATGCTATAAGTCAGTGGAGTTTGTCTTGGGGTCTGTTGTAATTGCTCCGTGCAAATGGGGTCCAAGGTTGTGCCACGTAAGTCACCATGGAACCGGTACCCTAAAAAGGTATATAGATGAGGTCGTTCACAGCGCCGGGTTGGATTCCCATTAGAGGAGCCGCAAAATTAAAAAAAACCCCAAAAACCTCTGTTTTAAAGGGGTTGTCCCGCGCCGATACGGGTTTTTTTTTTTCCAACCCCCCCATCCTGTTCGGCGCGAGACAACCCCGATGCAGGGGTTAAAAAAGAACACCGCACAGCGCTTACCTGAATCCCCGCGCTCCGGTGACTTCTTACTTACCTGCTGAAGATGGCCGCCGGGATCTTCTCCCTCAGTGGACCGCAGGGCTTCTGTGCGGTCCATTGCCGATTCCAGCCTCCTGATTGGCTGGAATCGGCACGTGACGGGGCGGAGCTACACAGAGCCGGCATCCTGCACGAGCGGCCCCATTGAGAAAAGAAGAAGACCCGGACTGCGCAAGCGCGTCTAATTTGGCCATTAGACGCCGAAAATTAGACGGGCTCCATGGAGACGAGGACGCCAGCAACGGAGCAGGTAAGTGAATAACTTCTGATAACTTCTGTATGGCTCATAATTAATGCACAATGTACATTACAAAGTGCATTAATATGGCCATACAGAAGTGTATAGACCCACTTGCTGCTGCTGGACAACCCCTTTAAGCCCCATTGATTTCTGAGTTCCTGATCCGTTTAGTTAGATTTACGCTTTTTCTCCGAAAACAATAATGCAGACGTCCGCGGGATTATTTACATTAAGAAAACGGAAATCGTTGTTTTTAGCATTATACTCCGTGGGTGACGGGCGTGGGTGCGAAGGCTCTCGGATGTCCATTTAACAGACCTGTTTTTTAAATGAGTTTGGCCGAGGGATTACCATTAAAATTTAACCTTTAGTATAACCTTAAAATACTCAACCCTGTGGTATATAGTCCTATACAAAGAAGAGGAGGGAGGGGGACGAGGTAAAACTATCCCTAGTCTGACCGTACCAAAACAGCGTAACCGTCCTGACAAGGGCGATCCCAACCGAAAGCTCCTGTTATATTCAGGGAATACAGTAAATATCCCTCATTACCAATTCAATATCTGAATGTATATCCGCCTGATTTCTGGAAGTATTAACTACACATCCGAATCACCTGGAAGCCGGGACTCGTGTACTAGAATAATGCTCTGAGATACTTTATATGGGTCTAAATCAGTGATGGTGAACCTCATAGAGACCGAGTGCCCAAACCGATTATTTATCACAAAGTGCCAATGCGATCATTTACATGGGACGATTATCACTCGAAATTCGAATCGCCCCCCCCCCTCCCCCTCCCCCAAGGGTCGGGGTCATCTTGCAGTTATGGTCCTGTCTGTATAACTCTTAATCTTGGACACTTTTTTCTTGCAGAGGTGGAGAAGCAGCTGAAGATCGAGAACCTGTTTGTGACGTGGCAGCAGCGATCCGCTCAGTCTAACATGCCGATCAGCGTGAGTGGCGCTCCATCGCCGGTCTGTCGCTGCCAGACTTCATAGCAGTTTCCCACCAAAACCGTCTGCCTTCCTTCCACAGGTTTGGTGATAAGTGGTTGATCACGGGGGTCTGACCGCCGGGACACACAGGGATCATGAGGCTGGCTGCCCCGGGGCTCCCCTTGTGAATGGAGTGATGGTGCCCATGTCTGACCGCCCCACCACTCTCTTACTGCTGAGAGAAGCCATAGCGCGGCTGTCTCCTCAGTCCCATAGAGGTTAATGGCGCTGCGCTCACTTGTACACGCCACTGCTCCGGTCACTGGAGGGATTTGGTGCACGCTGTTCTTTTGGTCCTTGGGGGTCCCAGGAGTTCGATCACCAGTGATACATTTATCAGTTATCCTGTGGATACCGGTAGGTAATAGTGGGTTTTGGTGGAATAACCTCTTTAAAGGGCCAGCGCCCTACTAATAGCATACAGGAGAGATGCACACCTGAGCACCGTGCTATGCCGGCCGCTCACCATCAGAGCCGCAGGCACCACCTCTTGCTCTCTCCATTTTCTGATTACACACCCAGAGCCCCATCTGACTGTGGATGGGACCACTCTATAGGGGTAGTGTTGATCTCTTTATCTAGGCTCTTCTTGTACTTTGCTCTATTTGAGTTCTAATGCTTGAAACAACCAACCGGGAACATTCCTTTTCGTTCTTAGAACTCTATAGAGCCAGCACTGTGTGATATATGGAGCACTCACTCCGGCTGCCTAAAGATTGATACACAGCCATATCACCGACAGTTAGGGTGCTAATCATTAACCTGTGGAGTTTCTGCCTATGCAGCCTCCTACAGCTTTAATGGCAAGATTGAGCATCTGTTAAAAACAACCCTTTCTAAAAAACTAGGTGTATATCAGTATTTGCTCAGACAGAGACACCTTCCAGTCTGGCAACTGATGTACATTCAGGGTCACTTGGCCTCAGTCTCTCGCACTGAATGACTGACTCTATAACAACGCCAACAGTTATACCCTAATACTGAGTGGTGTGTCAGTTAGTGTGAATACTGAGTGCGCCTAGTGAGAGTAAGAGACCTAATGTAGAAGTGTATTTTACGGCACGTTCTAAATAAGAAACAGGCTAGCGGTGAACTTATAGATCCCTACCAACCGCATGCCCGGGCCATTTCTGGCATTGTTTTGGTAGACCTAGTACTACGAAGGCACAATCAGTTTGCGTCTATGGGTTCTGGTTTATAACAAACATCCATCTGCATAGTAACCAGACCCTGAAACAGTAAACTTTTGATTACTGTGGCAGACTGGGGTTTTCAGCACACGACTATATGTCGATATTGGTGATTTATCCCTAATTACCCACAAGGATACATGCACCTTGCCTGAATAGACTCAAACACGTATTGCGTATCTATAACGAGCGTGCTCGAGACTACTTACCTTTCAGCAATCTGTATCTGTATTAATAATCCTGGGCTATCCCTACATATATAACAAGGGATGAACACACTTACCTATGTGCACTATCGAAAGTGCTGAAATCCCCACATACCTCTAAACCAGGGTTTCCTTTTGGTTTTCTTCGTTTCGTTTTGATTTTTGTATGTGTGTCAGTGTAAACCCATGTCTTTTTAAGAAGTATCTAATAAACATTACTAATTTTTTATCTATATCTGTGAAGGGTTTAAAGTTAATATATATAGATTCTCATACCACTGTGATTCCGTGCTATGAAAACGTATTAGCCCCCTGTTGGTGCAGAGGTGCACTGCTAAATGATATCTCTTAATAATTAATCATTAACCAGCTGTGCAGTGGGTCCTACCCGGGCCATGCAGGGCACTGTCTGGGCACTGTATACATCAGAGTACAGTACCTGGCTGCTGCATGGCACTATCTGGGCACTGGATACATCAGAGTACAGTACCTGGCTGCTGCATGGCACTATCTGGGCACTGGATACCTTGGAGTACAGTACCTGGCTGCTGCATGGCACTATCTGGGCACTGGATACATCAGAGTACAGTACCTGGCTGCTGCATGGCACTATCTGGGCACTGGATACCTTGGAGTACAGTACCTGGCTGCTGCATGGCACTATCTGGGCACTGGATACATCAGAGTACAGTACCTGGCTGCTGCATGGCACTATCTGGGCACTGGATACCTTGGAGTACAGTACCTGGCTGCTGCATGGCACTATCTGGGCACTGGATACATCAGAGTACAGTACCTGGCTGCTGCATGGCACTATCTGGGCACTGTATACATCAGAGTACAGTACCTGGCTGCTGCATGGCACTATCTGGGCACTGTATACATCAGAGTACAGTACCTGGCTGCTGAATGGCACTATCTGGGCACTGGATACCTTGGAGTACAGTACATGGGTGCTGCATGGCACTATATGGGCACTGTATACATCAGAGTACAGTACCTGGGTGCTGCATGTCACTATATGGGCACTGTATACATTAGAGTACAGTACATGGGTGCTGCATGGTACAATCTGGGCACTGTATACACTGGAGTACAATACATTGCACTATCTGGGCACTTTATACAGTAGGGTACAGTACATGGGTACTGCATGGCACTACCTGGACACTGTATACAGTGGGGTACAGTACATGGGTGCTGCATGGCACTACCTGGACACTGTATACAGCGGGATAGAGTACATGGGTGCTGCATGGCACTACCTGGGCACTGTATACAGCGGGGTACAGTACATGGGTGCTGCATGGCACTACCTGGGCACTGTATACAGCGGGGTACAGTACATGGGTGCTGTGTGGTACTACCTGGGCACTGGATACAGCGGGGTACAGTACATGGGTGCTGTGTGGTACTACCTGGGCACTGGATACAGCGGGGTACAGTACATGGGTGCTGCATGGCACTGTTAGTGTAATGCATGGATTATTATAAATACTTTTATACTGTACCACAGTAGGATTGAGGCATCACCCTTTCTATATCTAGGTTATATCTGTTGCTCTCTGTTATCAGCCATCAGATTGAGGTAAAGAGCCGGCTGCCGTGCCCTCTGCGTGGCGTAGCGGACGGGTTATATGATCTTTATATATTCCTGCACTGATCTGCGGTATCTGACGTATCTCCCCGCAGGCTGCGGACCTCGACACCCTGAAGCAGTCCGCCCGGCTGGTCCATTACTGCGCCACCCCGCTGCTTTTTGATCCATCCTTTCAAGCGCAAGTCCAGAGTGACCAAGGCAGGAGCGAAGGAAAGGTGGGTTGTGGTTCCTACAGCTCTGTATGCCCATGCTGGTACCTGCAGTACTACAACCCCTATCAGGCTGCAGGGGATTATGGGTGGATAGCACTACAGGTCACTGTTTTCTTCTAGAAGCGGCATCGCTCCAATGACTCCGGCGCGTCCGGCCGGGACCGTAGTCACAGCTGTGATTCGGCAGACATGCCCCCCAGCAAAGCTAAAGAAGAGCCCTGGCTGCAGGAACTGTGCACCGCCTTCATGCAGCAGTATATCCAGTACCTGCAGAGCACGGGGTTCATACTGGTGCAGCTGCGCCCCGCCTCGCCCGCCCGCAGGTGAGTGCCCTGACCAGGAAGTGCATGGAAGAAATACTCAGTCGCTCCAGCCACAGCAGTCAATCTATATTACCCAGAGCGGTATTCACAATTCTATAGGCTTCAGAGCTGAAATCTCCCAGCATTCCTTGCTAGTTCACTGTATGCAGCAAGCTTATTTTGGAAGTATCATCTGATGTATTTAATATAGGAGCCCAGCAAAGCTATTAAGGGGCTTTAGGCCCAATGCCCACTAGTGGGCGGGTCGGATTCTGCATGTGGATCCGCAGCGGAACACCTATGGTGGTGGTGGTGATGGTGGTGGTGGGGTAATGTTTTTCTAGAGCAGAGTCCGAATCTTCTCACAAGCTGCTTCTTTCTGTACCGACCACAACTGGTTATTCTCCCCTCTGGCCGCCCCCGACTTACAGTCTGTATTACCTGTACTTGCAGCACGGCGCGGATCAGAGCGGTGGTCTCCTTGGCTCCAGAGAACAGACCTTCCAAGCCCAAGAATGAGGGCAGTCCTAAGGTAACTCCTCCTGTCACTCTAGGTGGAGCATCTCCTGTGTAACACTGCCCGCCCGTCGCGTTCGTCGTAAGCACCCTGCAGTCTGTCGTTTTTAGCATCAATTCACACGGTGCATTTGATTAACCCCTTAGTGACGCTGCTTTTTTGGGGGGTGTTTATGTTGTGTTTTTATTTTTTACGTCCCTGTAGGGGACTTGAACCAGCAATGCTCTGATAACATACTGCAGCGCTTCTGTACTGCGTCACAGACCATAGTAGACCCGGATTCCATTGTATGGTGAACGGTTGTCATGGCAACTCATCAGCCCTCCGTGATTACACGATGGAGGGCTAATGACGTCACGGAGGGAACAACCTTCCTCTGTGAGGCCTTTACATGCCGTGATCTCACTGATCCCCGCTGTTGCAGCTGGAGGCCGGCTGTCAGTCACAGCCGGGTCCCGCTGCAGATGGCGTAGGGTGTAAATGTACATCTAGGTCCTAGGCCAGGAAAGGGTTAAAGGGGACCTCAAATTTAGACCTTGGGGTCTATTGGCAAAAGGGGCCCCCAGTCCCTGCAGGATCCGGGCAACCCTGAACAGCTAACTGCTGAGCAGATAGAACAGCGCCCCCTTCGGTGATCCTCGGAAATGGCAGTAATAAGAATGATTCCTACATGATTGTGTCTCTACCCAGCAGAGTCCAGGTTCTACAGTCATCACCTATCACCTGCAGAGGGCGCTGCCTGGAGGAATCGTGCTCATGGAACTCTCCTTTCAGGTTGTACAGTGGCAGGGAATTGGGAATGCTGGGTGCAGTGGTGCTGGTCTCGTTGAGCTAATGATTTGTGTCTGTCCCGCAGGGATGTTACTTCTGTGTGAAGCAGTATGCTCTGGAATGTTCCCGTATACCGATGGGCCAGTCCGTCAACTCCCAGGTACTCAACACGTGCCGTACATATCAGTTATGGTCATTGTCACCGCTGCTCTCTAGTGATGGATAGGCTGCATTCTCAGTGATGTCACCGCTGCTTTCTAGTGATGGATAGGCTGCATTTTTAGTGATGTCACCGCTGCTCTATAGTGATGGATAGGCTGCATTCTGAGTGATGTCATCGCTGCTCTCTAGTGAATGGATAAGGCAGCATTCTTAGTTATGTCGCAGCTGCTCTCTAGTGATTGGATAGGCTGCATTGTCAGTGATGTCACCGCTGCTCTATAGTGATGGATATGCTGCATTCTCAATTTTGTCACCACTGCTCTCTAGTGAATGGATAGCCGGCATTCTCAATTATATCACAGTTGCTTTCTAGTGATTGGATAGGCTGCATTTTCAATGATGTCACCGCTGCTCTCTAGTGATGGATAGACTGCATTCTCAGTGATGTCACCGCTGATCTCTAGTGAGTGGATAGGCTGCATTCTCAATGATGTCACCGCTGATCTCTAGTGAGTGGATAGGCTGCATTCTCAATGATGTCACCGCTGCTCTCTAGTGATGGATAGGCTGCATTCTCAATGATGTCACCGCTGCTCTCTAGTGATGGATAGGCTACAATCTCAGTGATGTCACCGCTGTTCTCTAGTGACTGAATAGGCTGCATTCTCAGTGATGTCACCGCTGCTCTCTAGTGATAGATAGCTTGCATTCTCAGTGATGTCACCGCTGCTCTTTTAGTGATTGGATATTCTGCATTTTTAGTGATGTCACCGCTGCCCTCTAGTGAATGGGTAGGCTGCATTCTGAGTAATGTCATCACAGCTCTCTAGTGAATGGATAAGGCAGCATTCTTAGTTATGTCGCAGCTGCTCTCTAGTGATTGGATAGGCTAAATTGTCAGTGATGTCACCGCTGCTCTATAGTGATGATTATGCTGCATTCTCAGTGATGTCACCGCTGCTTTCTAGTAATGAATAGGCTGCATTCTCAATGATGTCACTGCTGCTCTCTAGTGATTGGTTAAGGCTACATTCTTAGTTATGTCGCCTCTGCTCTCCAGTAAGTTGAGAAATTGTATTCTTAGTGATGTCACTGCTGATCTTTAGTGAGTCGATAGGCTGCGTTCTCAGTGATGTCACCGCTGCTCTCTAGTGATGGATAGGCTGCATTCTCAATGATGTCACCGCTGCTCTCTAGTGATGGATAGGCTGCGTTCTCAGTGATGTCACTGCTGATCTCTAGTGAGTGGATAGGCTGCGTTCTCAGTGATGTCACCGCTGCTCTCTAGTGATGGATAGGCTGCGTTCTCAGTGATGTCACCGCTGCTCTCTAGTAAATGGATGATTGGCCTTCACAAGATATGACATCACTATAAAGAGTAACCTCTGTGATTGTAAGTCTACCTGACATTGGCCCATAGTGTCCTCCGGCCCCCGCGCCCCTAGACCCATGCTGACCGCGGAGGATCGCACTGATTTTGTGGCTGACGCAGTTATGTCACATCTTCGCATTGGAGAAGGAATGAGCGGCCGGAGATGGGATGGACAGATGAGACTTCTGTACTTGGGACGGGGGAAGGGCTGGAGGGCGCGGATACGAGTGGCTGAACGCTCTTCTCCGTTGTGGGTATTTATCTTGCAGTAATGAGGTAAAGTGGCGCAGATTTATATCTCCGTAGACTCTCAGCGCTCCCGGCACCGGTGATCTGGGCGCTTCTCCTCCGTCTACACAGATGTTGTGATTACGCTTAATTGGCACCGTTGATTATCGCTGCATGAAAGGAGATCCGCACAAGGGATTTATTAGCTCTTAATTAATGTAACAATGTTTAGTTCAGGATGTGAAATTAACAGAGGTGTTACCTGCATCAGAACCCGGTGACCAAAACTGTATCCAGACCGAACCGTGATGTGACAGGTTACATGTACAAAGTGGAGTCACTGCGTACATACATTACTTATCCTGTACTGATCCTGAGTTACATCCTGTATTATAATCCAGAGCTGCACTCACTATTCTGCTGGTGGAGTCACTGTGTACATACATTACTTATCCTGTACTGACCCTGAGTTACATCCAGTATTATACTGTAGAGCTGCACTCACTATTCTGCTGGTGGAGTCACTGTGTACATACATTACTTATCCTGTAGTGATCCTGAGTTACATCCTGTATTATACTCCAGAGCTGCACTCACTATTCTGCTGGTGGAGTCACTGTGTACATACATTATGTATCCTGCACTGATCCTGAGTTACATCCTGTATTATACTCCAGAGCTGCACTCACTACTCTGCTGGTGGAGTCACTGTGTACATACATTACTTATCCTGTAGTGATCCTGAGTTACATCCTGTATTATACCCCAGAGCTGCACTCACTATTCTGCTGGTGGTGGAGTCACTGTGTACATACATTACTTATCCTGTACTGATCCTGAGTTACATCCTGTATTATACTGCAGAGCTGCACTCACTATTCTGCTGGTGGAGTCACTGTGTACATACATTACTTATCCTGTACTGATCCTGAGTTACATCCTGTATTATAATCCAGAGCTGCACTCACTATTCTGCTGGTGGAGTCACTGTGTACATACATTACTTATCATGTACTGACCCTGAGTTACATCTTGTATTACACCCCAGAGCTGCACTCACTATTCTGCTGGTGGAGTCACTGTGTACATATATTACTTATCCTGTACTGATCCTGAGTTCCATCTTGTATTACACCCCAGAGCTGCACTCACTATTCTGCTGGTGGAGTCACTGTGTACATACATTACTTATCCTGTACTGATCCTGAGTTACATCCTGTATTATAATCCAGAGCTCCACTCACTATCCTGCTGGTGGAGTCACTGTGTACATACATTACTTATCCTGTACTGATCCTGGGTTACATCCTGTATTATACTCCAGAGCTGCACTCACTATTCTGCTGCTGGAGTCACTGTGTACATACATTACTTATCCTGTACTGATCCTGAGTTACATCCTGTATTATACTCCAGAGCTGCACTCACTATTCTGCTGGTGGAGTCACTGTGTACATACATTACTTATCATGTACTGACCCTGAGTTACATCCAGTATTATACCCCAGAGCTGCACTCACTATTCTGCTGGTGGAGTCACTGTGTACATACATTACTTATCCTGTACTGATCCTGAGTTACATCTTGTATTATACTCCAGAGCTGCACTCACTATTCTGCTGGTGGAGTCACTGTGTACATATATTACTTATCCTGTACTGATCCTGAGTTACATCCTGTATTATACCCCAGAGCTGCACTCAGTATTCTGCTGGTGGAGTCACTGTGTACATACATTACTTATCCTGCACTGACCCTGAGTTACATCCTGTATTATACTCCAGAGCTGCACTCACTATTCTGCTGGTGGAGTCACTGTGTACATACATTACTTATCCTGTACTGACCCTGAGTTACATCCTGTATTATACTCCAGAACTGCACTCACTATTCTGCTGGTGGAGTCACTGTGTACATACATTACTTACTACTTATCCTGTACTGATCCTGAGTTACATCCTGTATTATACTGCAGAGCTGCACTCACTATTCTGCTGGTGGAGTCACTGTGTACATACATCACCTTAACCTGTACTGCTCCTGAGTTACATCCTGTATTATACTGCAGAGCTGCACTCACTATTCTGCTGGTGGAGTCACTGTGTACATACATTACTTATCCTGCACTGACCCTGAGTTACATCCTGTATTATACTCCAGAGCTGCACTCACTATTCTGCTGGTGGAGTCACTGTGTACATACATTACTTATCCTGCACTGACCCTGAGTTACATCGTGGATTATACTCCAGAGCTGCACTCACTATTCTGCTGGTGGAGTCACTGTGTACATACATTACTTATCCTGTACTGACCCAGAGTTACATCCTGTATTATACTCCAGAGCTGCACTCACTATTCTGCTGGTGGAGTCACTGTGTACATACATTACTTACTACTTATCCTGTACTGCTCCTGAGTTACATCCAGTATTATACTCCAGAACTGCACTCACTATTCTGCTGCTAGAGTCACTGTGTACATACATTACTTACTACTTATCCTGTACTGCTCCTGAGTTACATCCTGTATTATACTGCAGAGCTGCGCTCACTATTCTGCGGGTGGAGTCACTGTGTACACACATCACCTTAACCTGTACTGCTCCTGAGTTACATCCTGTATTATACTGCAGAGCTGCACTCACTATTCTGCTGGTGGAGTCACTGTGTACATACATTACTTATCCTGCACTGACCCTGAGTTACATCCTGTATTATACTCCAGAGCTGCACTCACTATTCTGCTGGTGGAGTCACTGTGTACATACATTACTTATCCTGTACTGACCCGGAGTTACATCCTGTATTATACTCCAGAGCTGCACTCACCATTTTGCTGGTGAAGTCACTGTGTACATACATTACTTATCCTGCACTGACCCTGAGTTACATCGTGGATTATACTCCAGAGCTGCACTCACTATTCTGCTGGTGGAGTCACTGTGTACATACATTACTTATCCTGTACTGACCCTGAGTTACATCCAGTATTATACTCCAGAGATGCACTCACTATTCTGCTGGTGGAGTCACTGTGTACATACATTACTTATCATGTACTGACCCTGAGTTACATCTTGTATTACACCCCAGAGCTGCACTCACTATTCTGCTGGTGGAGTCACTGTGTACATATATTACTTATCCTGTACTGATCCTGAGTTCCATCTTGTATTACACCCCAGAGCTGCACTCACTATTCTGCTGGTGGAGTCACTGTGTACATACATTACTTATCCTGTACTGATCCTGAGTTACATCCTGTATTATAATCCAGAGCTCCACTCACTATCCTGCTGGTGGAGTCACTGTGTACATACATTACTTATCCTGTACTGATCCTGGGTTACATCCTGTATTATACTCCAGAGCTGCACTCACTATTCTGCTGCTGGAGTCACTGTGTACATACATTACTTATCCTGTACTGATCCTGAGTTACATCCTGTATTATACTCCAGAGCTGCACTCACTATTCTGCTGGTGGAGTCACTGTGTACATACATTACTTATCATGTACTGACCCTGAGTTACATCCAGTATTATACCCCAGAGCTGCACTCACTATTCTGCTGGTGGAGTCACTGTGTACATACATTACTTATCCTGTACTGATCCTGAGTTACATCTTGTATTATACTCCAGAGCTGCACTCACTATTCTGCTGGTGGAGTCACTGTGTACATATATTACTTATCCTGTACTGATCCTGAGTTACATCCTGTATTATACCCCAGAGCTGCACTCAGTATTCTGCTGGTGGAGTCACTGTGTACATACATTACTTATCCTGCACTGACCCTGAGTTACATCCTGTATTATACTCCAGAGCTGCACTCACTATTCTGCTGGTGGAGTCACTGTGTACATACATTACTTATCCTGTACTGACCCTGAGTTACATCCTGTATTATACTCCAGAACTGCACTCACTATTCTGCTGGTGGAGTCACTGTGTACATACATTACTTACTACTTATCCTGTACTGATCCTGAGTTACATCCTGTATTATACTGCAGAGCTGCACTCACTATTCTGCTGGTGGAGTCACTGTGTACATACATCACCTTAACCTGTACTGCTCCTGAGTTACATCCTGTATTATACTGCAGAGCTGCACTCACTATTCTGCTGGTGGAGTCACTGTGTACATACATTACTTATCCTGCACTGACCCTGAGTTACATCCTGTATTATACTCCAGAGCTGCACTCACTATTCTGCTGGTGGAGTCACTGTGTACATACATTACTTATCCTGCACTGACCCTGAGTTACATCGTGGATTATACTCCAGAGCTGCACTCACTATTCTGCTGGTGGAGTCACTGTGTACATACATTACTTATCCTGTACTGACCCAGAGTTACATCCTGTATTATACTCCAGAGCTGCACTCACTATTCTGCTGGTGGAGTCACTGTGTACATACATTACTTACTACTTATCCTGTACTGCTCCTGAGTTACATCCAGTATTATACTCCAGAACTGCACTCACTATTCTGCTGCTAGAGTCACTGTGTACATACATTACTTACTACTTATCCTGTACTGCTCCTGAGTTACATCCTGTATTATACTGCAGAGCTGCGCTCACTATTCTGCGGGTGGAGTCACTGTGTACACACATCACCTTAACCTGTACTGCTCCTGAGTTACATCCTGTATTATACTGCAGAGCTGCACTCACTATTCTGCTGGTGGAGTCACTGTGTACATACATTACTTATCCTGCACTGACCCTGAGTTACATCCTGTATTATACTCCAGAGCTGCACTCACTATTCTGCTGGTGGAGTCACTGTGTACATACATTACTTATCCTGTACTGACCCGGAGTTACATCCTGTATTATACTCCAGAGCTGCACTCACCATTTTGCTGGTGAAGTCACTGTGTACATACATTACTTATCCTGCACTGACCCTGAGTTACATCGTGGATTATACTCCAGAGCTGCACTCACTATTCTGCTGGTGGAGTCACTGTGTACATACATTACTTATCCTGTACTGACCCAGAGTTACATCCTGTATTATACTCCAGAGCTGCACTCACTATTCTGCTGGTGGAGTCACTGTGTACATACATTACTTACTACTTATCCTGTACTGCTCCTGAGTTACATCCTGTATTATACTCCAGAGCTGCACTCACTATTCTGCTGGTGGAGTAACTGTGTACATACATTACTTACTACTTATCCTGTACTGCTCCTGAGTTACATCCTGTATTATACTGCAGAGCTGCACTCACTATTCTGCTGGTGGAGTCACTGTGTACATACATTACTTACTACTTATCCTGTACTGCTCCTGAGTTACATCCTGTATTATACTGCAGAGCTGCACTCACTATTCTGCTGGTGGAGTCACTGTGTACATACATTACTTATCCTGTACTGACCCTGAGTTGCATCCTGTATTATACTCCAGAGCTGCACTCACTATTCTGCTGGTGGAGTCACTGTGTAAATACATTACTTATCCTGCACTGACCCTGAGTTACATCCTGTATTATACTCCAGAGCTGCACTCACTATTCTGCTGGTGGAGTCACTGTGTACATACATTACTTATCCTGTACTGACCCTGAGTTACATCGTGTATTATACTCCGGACCTGCGCTCACTATTCTGCTGGTGGAGTCACTGTGTATATACATTACTTATCCTGTACTGACCCTGAGTTACATCCTGTATTATACTCCAGAGCTGCACTCACTATTCTGCTGCTGGTGGAGTCACTGTGTACATACATTACTTATCCTGTACTGACCCTGAGTTACATCCTGTATTATACTCCAGAGCTGCACTCACTATTCTGCCGGTGGAGTCACTGTGTAAATACATTACTTATCCTGCACTGACCCTGAATTACATCCTGTATTATACTCCAGAGCTGCACTCACTATTCTGCTGGTGGAGTCACTGTGTACATACATTATTTATCCTGTACTGACCCTGAGTTACATCATGTATTATACTCCGGAGATGCGCTCCCTATTCTGCTGGTGGAGTCACTGTGTACATACATTACTTATCCTGTACTGACCCTGAGTTACATCATGTATTATGCTCCGGAGATGCGCTCCGTATTCTGCTGGTGGAGTCACTGTGTACATACATTACTTATCCTGTACTGACCCTGAGTTACATCATGTATTATACTCCAGAGCTGCACTCACTATTCTGCTGGTGGAGTCACTATGTACATACATTACTTACTACTTATCCTGTACTGCTCCTGAGTTACATCCTGTATTATACTGCAGAGCTGCACTCACTATTCTGCTGGTGGAGTCACTGTGTACATACATTACTTATCCTGTACTGATCCTGAGTTGCATCCTGTATTATACTCCAGAGCTGCACTCACTATTCTGCTGGTGGAGTCACTGTGTACATACATTACTTATCCTGTACTGACCCTGAGTTACATCGTGTATTATACTCCGGAGCTGCGCTCACTATTCTGCTGGCGGAGTCACTGTGTACATACATTACTTATCCTGTACTGACCCTGAGTTACATCCGGTATTATACTCCAGAGCTGCACTCACTATTCTGCTGCTGGAGTCACTGTGTACATACATTACTTATCCTGTACTGATCCTGGGTTACATCCTGTATTATACTCCAGAGCTGCACTCACTATTCTGCTGGTGGAGTCACTGTGTACATACATTACTTATCCTGTACTGATCCTGGGTTACATCCTGTATTATACTCCAGAGCTGCACTCAGTATTCTGCTGGTGGAGTCACTGTGTACATACATTACTTATCCTGTACTGATCCTGGGTTACATCCTGTATTATACTCCAGAGCTGCACTCACTATTCTGCTGGTGGAGTCACTGTGTACATACATTACTTATCCTGTACTGATCCTGGGTTACATCCTGTATTATACTCCAGAGCTGCACTCACTATTCTGCTGATGGAGTCACTGTGTACATACATTACTTATCCTGTATTATACTCCAGAGCTGCACTCACTATTCTGCTGGTGGAGTCACTGTGTATATACATTACTTATCCTGTACTGCTCCTGAGTTACATCCTGTATTATACTCCAGAGCTGCACTCACTATTCTGCTGGTGGTGGAGTCACTGTGTACATACATTACTTATCCTGTACTGACCCTGAGTTACATCCTGTATTATACTCCAGAGCTGCACTCCTTGTTACATGATACAATGCAACAAACTATCAGTGCAGCGGGGAGATTTGTGCTGCTGATGCATTTGTTTACTAGGATTACGTAGACTGGATACGACTGTAACAAACCTTCAGCTGTGAGACTGTTTGGCATCCGGGTAGTTTTTCCACCTCTGGTTGTTAATAAGAATGTTTCCATTCACTGAAAGCAAGCAGATCTTGATATTCATGAGGAATTGAACCCCCGTGCACATTAGGACTTGTAGAAGGATTGAGGAAGTGGATGATTCCTTGACGGCTGTCTTGGTGTAGTTGCAGCGTGTTTGTCTTGTGTACATGTCTGTCCTCTCTCATCAGGGGGCGCTCTCCATCCGAACACACTGCAGGAGTCCCACTGAAATCAGCTCCGAGTCCCCGGTACGTCCCCGCCACCCCTTAGCTGCTGCACCGTGTACGTGTCGTGTCTGCCGCCTGTCACGCTTCTCCTCCCTCCGCCTGTCTCGTGTCCACAACATCCGGCCCCGGATGGGTGCTGCCTCCTTGGTGCTGGGCTGTTTGGTGTTGGTGTCGGGTAGATTTCGGTTATTTGCACAGATGGCAAGAGATGGATTTGCCATCTTGGGTGCTTGGATGGGTCAGCAGCGCAGGCAGCGGTGCGCGGTGACGGCTTGGTTCATGTGTTTGTCTGTCGATGCACCAGAAGGGGGCGCCATGGTAGGTTGGTGATGGTGCAGTATGATCACAGGAGAGGCTCAGGTGTTGCTTGGTGTCATGAAGTCCCTTCTCACCTAAATCGTCTGGAAGGTGAACCAATATTCATCAGGGTGCAGCCAACGAGGCATCCGGTACCTCGCGCCTCCGTGAGGGCAGACGTTGGCTGGACATGGCAGATAGCGGTCAGTCGGTGGGCAGCTGACCCCCCACCCCCATAATCCTCTCAGCAGACACTACTGCAGTAGGTGAAAAGAGATAAGCGATCGCTAAAAACATGGGCGCCGCTTACTAATGCTGCGGTCCTGGACATTCAGGGAGCCCCTGTAGATTCACCATCAGAGCGGCCTTTCAGATTCCATCGATCACAACCTCACAACAATTCCTTTAATCCAGAATTCACAAACACATTCATTGCCGGATTATCAGACGGTCACGGACTCTCTAAAACTCCCTTGTAAGGAACGACATCCCTAGTTCTAAGGAGTTTGAGTTTTGCGCCGGGTTCTTGGTTCCTCCGGATTATCAGATGCCGGATTAGAGGATTTTTACTTTATCTGGATACTCCTCTTGAGTTACATTGTGTTTTACACTCCAGTTACATCCAGAGCTGCATCTCAGATCACAGGCTGATAGACACGGCAGAGCTATGGTGAAGGTAACAGAGTTTTGGATGCGTGTCGCCCCTTCCCGCCTCAGGACGTAAAGTTACACGCAGGGTGAGAAGTCGTTCCCACAAATGGTCCTATGGATGGCACAGGCGAGCCCGCACTGGTGGGAGAGCTGGCTGTGACTGACAGCCAACCTTCGGCTGCAACAGCGGGGATCGGTGAGAATACTAATGCCCGCTGTTACCCCTGACATGCCACGATCAATGTTTTATCATGGCATGTAAAGGGTTCACAGAGGAAACATGTTACCTCTGTGATGTTGTTGGCCCTCTGCCAATAGGTTGCCATGGCAACCGTATACCAGACACGGACGTCTGGTTCTGCTATGGCCTGTGATCGCTATTATTAGTCATAGTACATTGCAATACAGGAGTACTGCAGTGTATAATAGAGCATAGCATCGCAGGTTCAAGTCCCCCACAGGGTCTAAAACTAACCCTTAAAATAATAGTAATAAAAATACATTTTTTCTCACTTATTGCCGTAATCGCACCGTAAACGCGCCAAAGAAATGTATCGTGGCATTTATGCTCCATGATTAACGCTCTATAAAAAAAAAAAGAAAAGTGGTGACAGAAGTGATGTTTTTCCTCCCGGCCCTCCGAAAAAAATGTAATACAAGTTCTGCAGCGTCCGTAAGAGGTAGATAAAGCAGATCAGATGCGTAGATCAGGCCGTAGGATGCAGGTCGCTTCTCTTAAAGGTACAGTACCATGAATATTGGGTCACCTTTCAGAGGTGATGTTGGTGGGCGGTTGGCGCTCCGGATGTGTAATCTCCCCTCTCTCCCCACAGCTGTCCATGCTCTTCACGGAGGAGTGCGACAAGGTGCGGGACCTGATGCACGTCCACTCCTTCAGCTACGACTTCCACCTGCGGGTCGTCCACCAGTATCTGCTGGGGTCCAGCATGTCGCTGCGGCAGGGCTACGATCTGGCCAGTTTCCTGCAGCTTTTCATCTCTCAGCACCCTGACATCCCCAAGTACGGGCGCAACCACGTGTACCAGGGCCTGCTGTCTGTGCCCACCGAGATCATCGCTGCCCACCAGCTGTACAACTACATCGCCGACCACGCCAGCACCTACCACATGAAGCCCCTCAGGATGGTTCGTCCATCGGTCCTCGGCAGCAACGGCAAGAAGAGCGGCAGCGCCGAGCAGAACGAGTACGGCCTGGTGTCCGTCTGGAACAGGTGAGAGGTCCGATAGTCCGGCATGTGTAGGACTACAGAGCTCAGAACCATCGGATGCTCATAGCATACATGATAAGTACCGGTCGCTCCGCACACCGGCATGTGTTGATGCTTGACTCGATGGCTTCAACGCAATTTCCGAAAATCTGCTGACTATCCGTCCGATAATCCGGCACAACTGATCATCTGGATTTCCTGACCATCAGGTGCCAAACTCAGGGAATGTTGCTGTATATATTACGCTAAGTGGCGGATTTGTGACGGATTTTCTGCAGCTCAAAAGATTCGCAGCCAACCGGCTGCGTGTGAAAAATCGGAAGGGCGGCAAAATCGGCTGCAGGTTTTTCACGTGATTTTTGCCTTTAACTCCTTTCCCACCAATGGACATATATTTACGTCCTGGTGAGGGTACAGGCTGAGCCCAGGCCGTCCGCAGCGGGAGTCGGCTGTGATTGACGGCCAGCCTCCCGCTATAATAGCTGGGATCGGTGGGAGCACTGATCCCTGCTGTTAACCCCTTACATGCCACGATCAGTATTGATCACAGAGGGAGGGGCGCTGCTTCTGGCGTGGTATTCGCAGAGTCTGCTGCACCGTACGGCTGTTTTCACTCTTGGCATTTTGTCTTTGCGGTTTCGACCTGCATCAAAAAAGTGCATAAAAAATTCCTGCGGTGTGAAAAATAAACGCCCTGTGAAGAAACGCCCTGACAGCGCGAGGGGCGCGTTCAGACTAAGGCCTCCCTCACACATGCGCTTTTCACCGCGATTAGGGCGTCGCTTACAGCAACGCGTGTGTGAGCAGGCCTGAAGGGGGGTCATTGGGATCGGCGCGGTGTTACTTTTTGCTAAATTAACCCGTTAAAGTTTTTTTTTTTTTTTTCATTAAAGTCATTTTTTTCTGTCCACAGGATGGCGGATAAATCTCTGATCGCTGGGGGTCCGACTGCTGCGATCTCCAGCAATCCCAGGAATGGCGCACACACCCTGGATGTGCGTGCGTGCTCCACCGCCTCTCCTCCTTCTGTCCCATAGAAGTGAATGGAGGGGCAGCTGAGCACGCACACCGCCGCTTCACTGATATGGGCATTCAGAGCGCGACATTCTGAGGATCACCACACGTCCTAGCGGTCGGACCCCCAGCGATCAGACTTTTCCCCTCCACCCTGTATGAACAATGATGTAAATCTGCTTGTTCCTTCTGCCTGGTAGCTCCGGTTTGTACAAAGACTCAGAAGGCACCCAACACCACGACGACTTTGACGTATCATTACTGGTGTGCCACAGCGCCGCGCCATTCGAAGAGCAAAGCGAACAGGAGAGACACATGCTGAGGTACCAGCGAGAACTACAGGAGGGTCCGACAGCCCAAAGTACCCGATCTCTGAGCTGACCCCTGTGTTATCAGCGAAGTTCAGTGCTTTGTCCATTAGGTGTCATGTGAACGTCATCTGCTGCTCGCTGGTATCAGCCATTCGAGGCTGAGGAGAGGGTAACTGCAGTGTAACCATAGAGACTCTGTAGATCCAAATCGGCATCCACACATAGACATATGTTTGCCTGCAAGAATGTAGATAATGATGTAATGATCTGGATCCACAGCAGGTCCTTATGACAACACTGCAGGTGACAGATATCATCAAGTTTTCCCAGTAGTGCAGCCTCAGGTCTTTAGCCTTCAGTAGTGCAGCCTCAGGTCTTCAGCCTTCAGTAGTGCAGCCTCAGGTCTCCAGCCTTCAGTAGTGCAGCCTCAGGTCTCCAGCCTTCAGTAGTGCAGCCTCAGGTTTCCAGCCTTCAGTAGTGGGGCCTCAGGTTTCCAGCCTTCAGTAGTGCAGCCGCAGATCTCCAGCCTTCAGTAGTGCAGCCGCAGATCTCCAGCCTTCGGTAGTGCAGCCGCAGATCTCCAGCCTTTGGTAGTGCAGCCTCAGGTTTCCAGCCTTCGGTAGTGCAGCCTCAGGTTTCCAGCCTTCGGTAGGGCAGCCTCAGGTTTCCAGCCTTCGGTAGTGCAGCCTCAGGTTTCCAGCCTTCGGTAGTGCAGCCGCAGATCTCCAGCCTTCGGTAGTGCAGCCGCAGATCTCCAGCCTTCGGTAGTGCAGCCGCAGATCTCCAGCCTTCGGTAGTGCAGCCGCAGATCTCCAGCCTTCGGTAGTGCAGCCGCAGATCTCCAGCCTTCGGTAGTGCAGCCGCAGATCTCCAGCCTTCGGTAGTGCAGCCGCAGATCCCCAGCCTTCGGTAGTGCAGCCGCAGATCCCCAGCCTTCGGTAGTGCAGCCGCAGATCCCCAGCCTTTGGTAGTGCAGCCGCAGATCCCCAGCCTTCGGTAGTGCAGCCGCAGATCCCCAGCCTTCGGTAGTGCAGCCGCAGATCCCCAGCCTTGAGCAGGCCAGCCGCGGGTTTCCAGCCTTTGGGGGATCAGATCTCAGCAGAGTGAATTGTGGGAAGAATAGTTAATTCCTTTGTAGTTTCTTGTTGACCTCATTAACCCCTTCTTTTCCTCCTCTGTTGGTCAGACTCCGATTTTACGTCATCATGACGAGTCAGCGCGAGTTGTTCCCACGTCTTACCGCTGATATGAGACGTTTCAGAAAACCTCCGAGGCTCCAGAGAGACGCGCAGGACCTGGACGGGGCCCCGGAGCTTACCAAGTGCCAGAGGCTGGAGATGGAGAGCCAGGAGGACGGGAGGGAAGGAGAACGGAGCCGGACGAACTCCGGAAACTTCTACAATCCACATCTATTCCCTCTACTGTGTACGGAGGTGAGCGCCGCCAAGAGGCAGCTGGCAGAGATGGTGCAGCTCGCCAAGTGCCATTGCCGCAGGGACAACCTATGGAAGCGGCTGTACCTGCTGGAGCCGCTGTCCTCCGACAAGCTGCGACTGGGGAAACTCAGCTCTTGTGAACTGAAGGAACTGCTGGATGCCGTGCATGGAAGGAGCGTGGCCGAGATCGACCCCCAGCTGGTAAGATATGGCAGATCTTGGGACACCTCATATCTTGTACTCCAGTCACATCCAGAGCTGCATGCCAAGTATCCTGTTTCCTGGAAAATAAGACCTACCTTTATTTTTCGGGGAGGCAAGAGCTCATGGTCTACTGTGGTCACATCCAGAGCCACATACTGACCACAGTTCTACTGTTACGTTATGCCTTACACTCTACTCACATCCAAAGCTGCATGCATATTTCTCTCAGCTCTTATACTCCAGTCACATCCAGAGCTGTGACCCCAGTTCTCTTACATCATGCCTTCGGTCGTGTTGAACGAACTGTAACAGTAGAACTTTGCTAAGATAAGTCTGGTTTGGCGCTTCATACCGGCTGAAATGTCACTTTTTTCTTCCTCCTCCATTTCTGCCTTCTAAGCCGCCTGGCAGCAGTCGATCCCCCCGGGGTGACCAAGTGTATTATGGGGCGTCACTAGCTCTCAGCCGCTGCTACACACCCGGTTTAGGGCTGTTGCTGAAGTTCTGGCTCAGTTCAAACTAATTCGGACAAAGTGAACTTTCTACCGAACTTCTGCGATCTCTGCTCACCGCTACTCTGGGGATGCGTTCACAGGTGAAGCGGTGGCTGCCCAAACCTGAGCATCTGTAGATCCTCCCCGTTCGTCTGCGGGGGGCTGTTCCTGCTGCAGGGGTGCAAAGCTTTACAAACTCCACTCAAATATTTGGTAGAACTGCTAACCTTTTTGCTGCATGTTGCATACTCTAGTCACATCCAAAGCTGCATTTAGTTACGTCATGCCTTTCACTGAAGTTACATCCAGCCCTGTTAGTCTGTTTGCACAGATGCCACCCCCAGCTACTTGTCTGCTGCCATAATGCACTACACTACATCCTCTACAATGCAGCGCAGCAGAGCTTTAGCGCAGACTGACACTTCTCTTGGCTCCGCAGGAATTCCTCCTGTCCATGAACGTCCAGTGGTATCAGAGTCTCATCAAAGTCCTCCTGAGCCGCTTCCCTCAGAGCTGCCGCCACTTCTACAGCTCGGACAGCGGCACCCAGTACCTGGTGAGTAGCCGAGGGGATAGCGGAGCTCCTGGGTCCCCGCACTCATGCGTTTCAGCTGTTTCCACCACTAGGGGGCGCCCTAAATGCATCTGTACATGGCTTCCATCGACTTAAAGGGGTTGTCCCGCACCGAAACGGGTTTTTTTTTTTTTTCAATAGCCCCCCCGTTCGGCGCGAGACAAACCCGATGCATGTGTTGAAAAAAAAAACCGGATAGTACTTACCCGAATCCCCGCGCTCCGGTGACTTCTTACTTACCTTGCGAAGATGGCCGCCGGGATCTTCACCCTCGGTGGACCGCAAGTCTGTGCGGTCCATTGCCGATTCCAGCCTCCTGATTGGCTGGAATCGGCACACGTGACGGGGCGGAGCTACGAGGAGCAGCTCTCCAGCACGAGCAGCCCCATTCAACACGGAGAAGACCGGACTGCGCAAGCGCGTCTAATCGGGCGATTAGACGCTGAAAATTAGACGGAGCCATGGAGACGAGGACGCCAGCAATGGAGCAGGTAAGTGAATAACTTCTGTATGGCTCATAATTAATGCACAATGTACATTACAAAGTGCATTAATATGGCCATACAGAAGTGTATAGACCCACTTTGTTTCGCGGGACAACCCCTTTAAATAGGAGGCTCATACACATCGCCTCCTGGTGGCAGAAACAAGGACCTAAGATTTTCATAGCTCTGTATATATGAAATGGCACTCTACACCAGAGAAACAGAGCACTGCTGCAGTATAAAGTATGGGGGAAAGCTTCAGATAATTTCTGCCATTGTGTAATATGAGGTAAACGGTGAGAACTGCTTTGTGGGGCGTTTCTTCCTTATTGACTTGTGACGCTGACGCTTATATTCCGTTTTTTCCCTCGCAGGTCGTCCTCAACCAGAAGTTCACAGACTGCTTTGTGCTGGTTTTTCTAGACTCCCATTCTGGTAAAACGGTAAGTGATATCGGCGCGGGAAGCTTAACCCCTTAGTGACCAAGCCTTGTTTGCGCCTTAATGACCAGGCCAAATCTTGGAAATCTGACATGTGTCAGTTTAACATAGAATGACCCCGTAAAGGTTCTGCATATCCCAGTGATTCGGACATTGTTTTTTCGCCACATGTTGTCCCTCATTTAGGTGGTGAAAACAGACCGATAAAATTTGTGTATATTTATTAAAAGTGCCAAAATTGGGAAAACTTTGAAAAAATTATAATTTTTTCACATTTTTAATTGTAATATCTCAAATATGTACAAACATACGGTACAAACCTTTGCTAAGATATAGATTTCCATCTGTTTACTGTATTCTTTTATGTTTTTTTAACCATTTAGGAGACGTACAAATGTAGCATTACTTTTCAGCATTTTGAGGGACATTTTGTATTCCTACAGCAAGCCAAGATTGCAAAGGCTCATGGGTGTCAGAATGATTGAGACCCCCACAAATGACCCCATTTTATAAACTACACCCCTTAATGTATTCACTGAGGGGGTCAGGAGTATTTTGGCCCCACAGTTTTTTTTCAGGAATTAATTCAATTTAGAGGAGAAAAAGTAAAATTTCATATTATTGTAAAGACATATTTTTTTCCTATAGTTTACATGAAAATGAGGACTTACACCCCAAAATGGATCCCCCTGTTTGTCCCGTGTTCAGAGACATCCCCATTGTGGCCCTAATCTTATATCTGAGTGCACAACGGGGCCCAAAACGAAAGGAGTAATCGGTGGCTTTCAGAACATAGATTTTGCTTGAAGGCCTTTTATGCCCTATGCCACACTTGTAGAGTTCTTGAGCGCCCAAAACCATAGCGAAACCCCACAAATGACCCCATTTTGAAAACTAGACCCCTTATTGTATTCATCTAGGGGTGTACTGCGTATTTTAACCCTACAATTTTTAAATAGATCTAAGCAAAGCAGAAGGAAAAAATTACGTTTTTCATTTTTTGGGCAATTGTGTCAATTTAAAAACGGGGTTTTTTTGTACAGTGTACATAGGAATGAAGACATTCACCCCAAAATGGATCCCCACGTTTGTCCCGTGTTCAGAAACATACCCATTGTGGCCCTAATCTACTTACAGGACACATGGCTAGGCCTATAATGGACAGAACACCCGTTGGATTGCAGGGCACAACTGAATAAATCCCCGGCCCCATTGCTCACTTGTACGGAATAAAAATGGACTCTCTAAAAATACCCCCCCCCCCCTCCGCGCCCTTTTCAGCTTCCCCCAAATCTTAGATAAAAGTAATAATGTGAACTGTGTGGTATTTCCGAAGACAGGGGTAATTACGGAGGCTGGTTGGAATGGGCACATGGGGCTATAAAATCGGGTCTCGTACTTTTCGGGGGTCATTTCTTGACCTCAGTGGTGGGGATGGGGTGTAAAAAGTAGCGTTTCGTGAGTCTTCGTAAGCTTGCTGGGGTGCGGCGGTCTCGCGCAGAAGACACTCAACAAGCTGCTCCTGGAACTGCAGGAAGGCCAGCGTTCCCGGGGGTTCTTGTAAATTACGGATTACAGGTAGCGGTCTGAATAACGCCGGGCTCACGCAGCTGTATGGGGAATCTGCTTGTGAGCCCGGCTGTGACCTGCGTACGGCCGCGTAATGTACTGCGCATAACTGCCTACTCACACAGGCGGTCATGCGCAGTACACCTTTTTTTTTGCTTGTATTTCCCGCACCGTTGCTTAGCGATGACCCGGGTACCCGCAGCCCGTATACAACGTAGTTGCGTATGGGCTGCTGGTATATCCACGACCATGGAGCACAATGGGCTCTGTGCCACGGATATCCGCAGTAATATAGAACCCGCTGCGTTCTCTTTTCTGCGAGTGGATTACACAATTCTGATCCGCTAATGTGAGCGGAATTGTGTAATCCAATGCGATTGATCTGCGTATTACCGCGGATCAGACGCATGCGGAATCCGTAATTCTTATCCGATCATGTGAGACCGACCTATGTTACAGCGCTCCTTTTTATCACGTGACCGGGGACCGCTCAACAAGGCCACCTGTCACTGCTCCAGGGTCTCGGTGACCGTTGGTCGCTGGGAGCAAGGAAATTTTAAGTTTCCTGGGTTCCCCGTCTCCTGCGCATGTGTCCGGTATTTTGCCGGCGGTTGCATGTGCAGAATCCGGGTACGTTCACGGATGAGGATCGCGTCTGGGTGCAAATACGAAGGCCTCCATTAAAAAGTTTCATCTCCTCTCACCGATCGCATCAGTGAGGGGAGATGAAACTAACTTTTAAAAATTTTTTGACGTGATCGCCATTATCCACCGCTCACAGCGGCTCTCTGTGAAATCTCCAGGCTCTCGGCTAAGTTTTGTAGCCAAGAGCAGGGAGATTTTAAGTTATCCTGGCAATCGGCTTTGGCGACGGCCGCGTGCACAGAAGCTGTGGTAAGTCCGCGGATAAATCCGGGGGCCTTAGGTACCTAATTTCATCCTCCCTCGCGGATATGATCCGTGAGGGAAGATGAAATGTAAGCGTTTTAAACTTTGTTTTTTTACTTTTTCAAACTTTTTTAAAAACTTTTTTTAAATTACTTTTTTACACAATTTTTTTTTTACTTTAAATGATAACTGCTATCCATTGGATGACAGTGATCATCTCTGCAGTGACATCCCTCTGCTCCTGGCTACACATGGCAGCCAGGAGCAGAGGGATTTTAAATTTCCAGGTTCCTGAGCCCCTCTGTGCACGTGCCCGATGTCAATGACGTCATTCATCTGGCGCGCATGCGCAGAAGAGCCGCGCCGGGTCCCGGAGGACCTTTTCACCGCGGCAGACATTGGGGAAGCCGGGTGAGTAATTTCAGCTGCCGTGATGGATCCGATCCATCAGGGCAGCTAAATCTTTAACTTTTTAAACTTTTTTTTTTACTTTATTGCGATCGGCGCTAACCATTGGATAGCGCCGATCGCAATGCTGGGGGGGACTGCCCACAGCCCAGGATGACAGCTCCATGCTATCGGCTTCCTGTGGGCACCGACAGCATGGAGCTGTCACGTCCATAGCCCACGGGGCTTTATTCTCTGTAGGACACGTTTTTACGTCCTCAGAGAATAAAGCCCACTTGGGCAGGACGTGAAAAGGCAATGGGCTGGTCGTTAAGGGGTTAAGATGTAATGACAAACCCTCAGCTGTGAGAAGTATCAGGTCAGAAGGGCTTTTCACTGTTGGATGTAAATATGTGTTTCCATTCATTCACAGCAAGCAGAGGTATTCAAAATGGTGAATAGTTTAAACAAATCTGATTTTTAGAACCTTGCAAAACTTTTCACCGCACAATTGCTGAAATCCGCCTCTGCCTTCTGTAGGGACGTGAACACACAGCGGGGTCCGCCGTAGATGGGACTGAATCCGAGCCAATTCCGCATGAAATCCACGCAACCAAGTGTCCAATCCATATAGATGGGAGCCGACACCGTAGTTCATACGTGACATAGTGACCCTTCCTGAGCTGACTAGCTCCACATGGGGATCCGCCGCACAGATCCCTCTCTGCAGAATATGACGCGGTGTGTGCTCGTTTGCACATACCGTAAGAGCTGTTCTGGGGGCCGTAATGTGGGGGTCGGGTTTACAACGTCGGGTGGTTTCCCCTGGACAACCCCCCCCCCCACACACACTCCCCCACTCTCTCAGCTGCATCTCCCACCTTTATGTTTAACCCCCTAAGGACATAGCGCAGTAAATATATGGCGTTTGGTCCCGGGCTTTACTCCCAGTTGATAGCAGAAGTACGATGCGGGATTAAAGCCTCTGCTGCTGCAGTCAAGCAGAAGAAGGTCGGGTCCTCAGCTGTCTGACACAACAGAGGACCCGGAGGAGAAGTGTTTTTTAACCGCTTCTGCCTTCTCCTTTCCCTTCTGCATAGCAGTCACTGAGCGCTAGGTACTAAAGAGAGAAAGAATCTCTAAAAAGTGTCTGGTCCTTAAAGGGTTAATCTTCCAGCAAAAGCTTGCGCCTTATACCCCCGGTCACATCCGGAGCTTGCGCCTTATACCCCCGGTCACGTCCGGAGCTCGCGCCTTATACCCCCGGTCACGTCCGGAGCTCGCGCCTTATACCCCCGGTCACGTCCGGAGCTCGCGCCTTATACCCCCGGTCACGTCCGGAGCTCGCGCCTTATACCCCCGGTCACGTCCGGAGCTCGCGCCTTATACCCCCGGTCACGTCCGGAGCTCGCGCCTTATACCCCCGGTCACGTCCGGAGCTCGCGCCTTATACCCCCGGTCACGTCCGGAGCTCGCGCCTTATACCCCCGGTCACGTCCGGAGCTCGCGCCTTATACCCCCGGTCACGTCCGGAGCTCGCGCCTTATACCCCCGGTCACGTCCGGAGCTCGCGCCCGATACCCCCGGTCACGTCCGGAGCTCGCGCCCGATACCCCCGGTCACGTCCGGAGCTCGCGCCCGATACCCCCGGTCACGTCCGGAGCTCGCGCCCGATACCCCCGGTCACGTCCGGAGCTCGCGCCCGATACCCCCGGTCACGTCCGGAGCTCGCGCCCGATACCCCCGGTCACGTCCGGAGCTCGCGCCTTATACACTTGTTATGGTAGGTCTACTTTAACTCGGGCAACTTTTACTTCTTTTTTTCCTTTTTCGAGAACCCCTGCTTGTAGTCAGTGAATAAAAACAATATTGATCTATACAAAGAGGCTGAGAAGCCGTCCTGACCTCGTACTTCTCACAGCTGAGGATTTGTTACAAAGATTAATCCTCCATAAAGTAAACAGCCCGGACTCCAGACTGATACAGTGTAACAAACTGAGCGTGGGATACATTGTAACGGGAAGTCTGCAGTAAAGTGATGGCACTGTGCGTTGTAAAGGCAGAAGATGGCGGCCTGCTTGGCTCCGCCTCCCGCGTCCGCCCTCACGCTCTCCAGAACTAAACTGCTGTTACTTCATTTTTCTTTATTAATTGACTGAAAACTGTAAACACAGAACTTTACGGGAAATCAAAGCGAACGGAGGAGTCGTCACCACGGCGACCTCTGAGGCCGAATACATTTATCTTCAAAGATGGAGGTTTCAGAAGTGTCTTTGGGATCGGCGCGCCGCGCTTCTCGGGAAGCTTTGAGGATTACAAATTAATCCTGCAGTAAACGCCTCGCCGCCATCAGAAGTCGCTTAAATGCTCACCGAGGGCTAAATGGTGGCGTAAATGCCGTCATTATCAGATTAACAGCAGCTAACATGGCAGTCAGCAGTCCTGCCGGCCAGCGGGAGCCGATTCATTACAGTCACCCGGCTTTCCCAGAGCCCTGAATGGTAAATCTGACGCGCCAGAAGTCCTGGGATAGCGGCACATAAATTGATGAAGTGGCCTTACCTCAGGGGCCAGCTCAGGAGCGCCCCCACCTGTATATGCGGTGAGGTTGAACAGCAACCAGCGCGCTCATGGCGAGGCAACGTGAATTATCGGAATGAGGCGTGATAGTGGGCGCCAGACGGACGGGACATTCCATATCCGAAGTTGTGCGGGCATTTAACTGACCGCACTAATGGGCTTTAAACCTGCACATAGATCCCTTTAAGGCGGTGGTCTGACTACTGACAGCGGGGCTCCGGCTCTAATAGAAAGATGTGCGAGAAACCTTAGAGCCTGGCAGTTTAACCCCTTACATGCTACAATCCGCACATAAGTAGATGACAGGGGGCTCCTCCCGTCGCCCATTGGCACCCTGGAGTGTGATTGCACGCTAACAATGGGTTCCCGTGGCAACTAGAAGCCTGAGAAAGGCCTCCATGTCTGCAGAGCCTAATAGGCTGCTGTCATGGGCTTAGTAGAAGGCACCACATAAGTACTGCAGTGTACTATCCTAGTGATTGAACGATCTCATCTAACCGTTCTCTTGAGGGGCTAAAAAAGAAGTTCAATAAAGTTTAATTGGAAGAAAAAAAAAAAAAGTACATTTTTCCCCCCCCCCACAAAAAACGGTTATAAAATACCAAAATATTTTAAAACTCCGCCCACAATAGTTACCGCCGCGTTTGTGACAACCAGACAATGAAAATATATCATTTATCTCACGCGGTGAACCACATAAAAATAATTTTACGCCAGAATCGTTGTTTTCTGTTCGCCTCCCAAAAAACGTAGCAAAAAGCAATCCAGCAGTCACATCCTCTAGACCAGGGGTCCCCTCCCGTCCGCCGGGCGCCCAACAGGTCAGGTTCTCAGGACATCCTATAGAGAGAACCCTGGTGGCAATGTCTGAGGACTGACGATAATTCCATCACTTGGGCAATCCTGAAAACATGGCCTGCGGGGGTCCGGTGGACTGGAGGTGGGAAACCCCGACCTAGATCACAAAACTACGTTACAAAAAAACGACTCACATTGTTTTTTCCTTTTAAAGGGATGTAACCATGACAACCAGAATAAAAACCTCCATTGTTTACACTGCAAGCTGTTTAACCCCTTCCCGCCATGGGACGTAAACTTACAACCTTTGGATAGGGTGGGATCAAAAGCTGAGCCCACGTCATCCGCAGCGGTACTAGCTGTGACTGACAGCTAGCCTCCCACTGCAACAGTGGGTATGGTGAGAACTCCGTGGCATGTAAGAGGTTAACAGCGGGGATCGGTCAGTGGTGATCACTGCATTTGAAGGGTTCATAGAGGAAGTTACACCCTCTGTGACGTCATTGACTCCCCACCATGCAATCACTAAAGACTGGTGGGTTATCAGAGCAATCAGAGCATCGCAGGTTCAAGTCCCCTAACACGTGCATGAAGGATGTGCAAAAAAAAAATTGGGAAAAAAAAGGGTTTTTGCTCACTTTTTCCCAAAAACAAAACCTGTTTGGCATCGTCACATCTGTAACGACCCGCACAATAAACTGAACACTTTTTATCCTAAACGACAAATGTTATAAAAAAATTGAACCAAAATCCTCTTTTTTGTTCATTTCGCCTCTCAAAAAAAGGTAATAAAAGTGATTTTAAAAAGCCATATAATCCCCAAATCGGTACCAATAAAACAGCTTGTAGTGCAAAAATTAAGCCCCTCACGGCCGTGTCAACGGAAAAATGAGAGTTATGTTTTTTGAAAAGTGGAGATGAAATTGATGCGTCCTTCGATTCAAAGTTAGGCTGCGTCACTAAGGGGTTAATCACAGTGACTTCATAATGAGCAGCTTAGGGGGTGTACAGAATCACAACACTTGTACATCCGTCTTCTGTTTGTCGCAGGAGGCGTGGCCACATTTGGAGATGTAACTTTCTGCTTCTGTTCCTCAGAGTCTGAAGGTTGTGTTCCGGGAGCCGTTCCCCGAGCAGCCGCAGAACAGCGAGAGTCCGCCGGCGCAGCTGGTGTCCACCTACCACCACCTAGAGTCCGTTATCAATACTGCATGCTTCAACCTGTGGAGCGGCTTACTGTGACCGCGCCGGCGCTGCCGCACACTGTGAGGGAGCTACACCCATCAGATGGACACCGGGGGGGGCTCCACTGAGGAGGGGGGAGGGGAATCTGCTGCTATAAACCTCTGCTGATCACCAACGACCGCGAGTCAACAATCCGACAGAATTCTTTATTTTTAAGCATAAAACTGATAAAGACAATTGTGGAGTTAATTATTAAAGAAATGTAAGATTTTATGTAAATGAGATGTAAATGGAGTTCTAATTATTTGAATAAACGATGTTCTCTTATATACGAGGTCTACGAGTCTCTGATTATCGACTTAGCGGCCTGGAGGTGATGACGCGTGTATCCGCGGCCTGCCGCCATATTGCTGATGTAATCGGTGACAGAAGGTGACCGTTCTTACTGCGCTGCCCCCCGATCTTCACATCTCCTCCTGTAATCCTCCAGCCACCCGAGTCCGGCCGCCGTGTCTCCTGGGGAAATGACAGGAAGCCGTTAATCATCACACGCTGCAGAGACGGCCTCCATATTGTGGGAGGGGCACGAACGGCGTCCGCTGCAGTTTTCTCTAGCGCAGCCTGTAAACCTGAAGAGAGGTAATCTGGTACATGACAGGCGATCTGTGCGGCGCCAAATTCCTGACGAGTCCCTTGTAAGCAGATTATAAAGACGTATTAGGCCTCATGTCCATGTGGAAAATCAGGCCCGCCGCGGATTCTCCATGCACAATCCCGCAGCGGGTCCCTCCTGCCCCGCGGACATGAGGCCTGAAAATAAGAATAAACTCACATGTCCAGACGCTGCGGGTCTTCCCTCTGTCGCAGTCGGATTTTTTTTCTTCGGCCTGGCGGATGTGCTCGGCATGCCGACAGCGGGCCGCACGCATGCGCCGGTCACATCCGTCGGGCCGAAGAAAGGAGATCCAGCCGCGACAGAGGGAAGACCCGCAGCGTCCGGCCAGGTAAGTTTTAATTCTGGTACGGATCAGGACAGCTTCCGTAGGCTTCAATAGAAGCCTGCGGGAACCGTCCCCGCGGGAGACCCGCACGAAAATGGAGCATGTCGTGGGTTTTTTTCCCGCACACGGATCTGCGCCTGGAGGGAAAAATGACATCCGCAGGTATTTAACTACCTGCGGGTGTCCAATGCATCCCTATGGGGCGCGGGAAAAACGCTGCGGATTTTAAATCCTCTTTTTACCGTGGACATCAGGCCTTCCTGGAATATATTACAGATAGCTTTGGGCCAAATCCTGATCCCCGCCCGGACAGGAGAGCGCCGGTCTATTGTAGAATGTGCGTTTAATATACAAGTATGATTAACTCTACAGCGAATTAAGTGTTTTACCTTTTGCGCCATTTTTGCTAAATCAAGTCTGTTGAAGGACTATGAACCTCGGCCTCTCCCTCGGGCTGCAGAGGGGCGACTCCTTCCCCTTAAAACTGAAAATATGTACTTATTTATGTAATTATTATACATTTATTTTATTCATATTTTGATTTACGTTTCTTCGTTTGTGTTTTTATCCCCATTTCCTTTGAATACTTTATTCTCCGCCTACACGTACGTGAAATTGCTGCCTGATATTTGTATCTGTAAGGAATACCCCCTATTTGCTTCGTTTTATTCTTATCACACTCTGATACAGCGAATCCCCAGCCTATACTGAGGAAGGGGTGTCATAGCTGCGAAACGCGTCTAGTAATGCTGGCTTCAGTGAAGCAGAGAGGCTGAGCTGATCCGCTGATGTCTCCTGCTTCTCTTAGGTCAAGGCTGCTGCTTTATTATTCCTGCCCTGAGCTTTCAGCTAACTTCACACGGGTGAGTGCGATATAGGGCTGTGATATCACGCTCACCAACATGCGATATGCCCGTGGAGGTGAGGCGGTTTTATATCAAAACCGCCTTGCATCACTTCAGGGAAGTAGCGGAGGATCACGGAGTGTCTCACATTGCTTTCAATGGGGAAACCTCACATCGCACAGCATGTACCTAGCAGATGGAGCGATGCTTCCGCCAGTCCCATTACAAAGAATGGGCGACACGATGTGACGGCACGCCCAAAGAGATGATGATTTGTGTCCTGCATCACATTACAGTGTGATGTGGGAAAAGAAAAACCGCTCGTGTGTCTGACCCTGGTGAAAAGAATGGGAGTCATATTCATGTGAGATTTGTGTGTCTCGCAACACCCAACTTTTGCATGATTTTCTCAGCCGTGTGAAAACAGCTTTACACTGCAGCTCTTCTCCATTCTTCTACCAGTCACTTCTCAGAACACAAGAGAAGTGACTGGTATCTGAATCCCACCCCAGAGTCGGGCTGCAGCGCTGTCCATCCTTTGAGCCCCCCAATAGTGCCTCTGCCCGGTGACCCCTCCACTATAACCGTCTACATCGGCCCACGCTGACTGCACTCACCTCGAGGTTTGTATTCGCATCCGATGTAGCCCTGGTAGCCGAGTCCCTGCAGGAGGTCGAAGAGATAAGGGAAGTTCAGCTCTCCGGGACTGTCGGGCTCGTTGCGGTGCGGGACCTGCGCCACCTGAACGTGACCTGCGGTGAGAGAAGGGTCAGCAGGGGTTACAGTACAGAAGAGCCGAGATCCGTGACGGCAGTAAATAGATCAGAGCCATTGTTTTGTTCGGCTGAAGCTCTTCTCACTTGTAAATCAGTGTTTTTCGTGGAGAATGGCGCGGCGCATCCGTCTTCTGTCTACTAGATGCCATTATCCAACAAGAACATATAATTACAGCAACATGAAATCTGCTGGAACAACGGCGGCTGCTGGCAGCGCAGGAAAATATATGTTACTGAAGATGGAAATGCTAGCGCTCCGCTAATGACGAGAGACTCAAGTAGAGACATGGAGATGTTATTATCAGGAGCGGGATGAGGCACCCCGGCGCCAAACACTCAGCAGCGAGAAGTTCTGACCAGCGCTGCGCACAAAGTGACATAAATCACTTGGCTAATACGAGGACTCATATTTAAAGGAGCGTTTCAGCTCCGCCGCTACATCAGGGATAAGTGGTGCAGAGTATATAGTGATATCACACACTGGATGGCCTCTTTATTAGAGCCCTTGGTGCCCCCTGGATGGTAATTCCCCCCGTGACCCCGGAGCGCAGCATAAAGTCACGTGACAAGTTTTCCGTGGATCAGTTTCAGTGTGAATCCACATTAGATGGAAAATCCAGCAATCGGAGCGACTTCCAACGAGGCCGGTCATCGGTGCTGGACTAGCCGGGGTCTCACTGCCAACCGCGGGGGGTTTCTCATGTAAGAATGTGGAGAGTATAAAGAGAATGGCGCGATCAAGGGATACAACTCATCAGTGAAAGGGGTCGGAGGAGGATGTCAGGAATCGTTCTGACCAACAGGCTGCACAGTCAGCTGAATACAACGAGCCCCAGCAGCACAGTAGGTGACTAAGCCCGTGTACACAAGATCACGGGGGCGGCGGGATCTGCTGTTCGGCTCCTTCTGGCGCTTTCTATCCGTTCTCCGTAAGTGCGCCTCCTTCCATAAGGAGAGTCTGTGTGATAATCGTAATGAGGCGTTTCTCACCTATCAGCGGAAAATACGTCTTAATGTTCTCCGTAAGATTCCCGTCCATTATCTGCCAGTGATAAAGATCCTGCAACAGAAGACAGATGCCGTTACTGCGACGTGGCAGCAGCGGGCGCAGGCATAACGATCCAAAAGTGTAACAAATTCAATCACCATTAACCCCTCCCCGACATGCGGTGTATATATATATGGCGCAGGCCCAGCGTTTGTGTATGGAGCGGGCTTGGGAGCTGAGCCCACTATATACACTGTGGGTGTCGGCTGTCTTTGCAAGCCGACACCCCCCCCCCCCCCCCCCCCGCAGCAGAGGCTGTTAACCTTTTAGATGCCGCTGTCAATTCTGACAGTAGCCTTAAATGCTCCGGTTGATATTTGAGGGTTTCGAACAACCCTCCCCCCACAGCTGCCATGACTGCTGCGGCACATCTTAATAGACATTATACGGGGTGAGCAGATTCAATAAGATAAAAATGAGAAAAAAAAGTTACATTTGAAAAAAAAAAAAGTTTAAAAACATCCCTTTTCCCTTTTCCCAATATTCTCATCAAAAAATAAGATTACAAAAAAATTGGTATCCGTGCATCTACAAAAGTCCAGACTACTAAAATATCCCACTATGCCTCCCACACGCTGTGGGAACTGCACTTTTTTAGTTCCCCGTGTCCAAGAAAAGACTGAATAAAAAGGGATCCAAAAGTTATGGGGTGAAGAAATGGCGACGGAAAGAAAATTTTTGCTTTTTTAGGCTGCATTCACACGAATGTATATCGGCACGGTTTTCACGCCGAGCCGATATATGTCGTCCTCATCTGCGGGGGGGGGGGGGAGGATGGAAGAGCCAGGAGCAGGAACTGAGCTCCCGCCCCCTCTCCGCCCCTCTCCACTATTTGCAATGAAAGGAGGCAGAACAGGGGTGGGGCTAAGTTCCGAGAATTAGCCCCACCCCCGTCCCACCTCTCCCCATTGCAAATAGTGCAGAGGGGCGGAGAGGGGGCGGGAGCTCAGGTCCTGCTCCTGGGCTCTTCTAGCCTCCCCCCCCCCCCCCCCCCCCCCACACATGAGGACACCGTATATCGGCTCGGCTATACGTTCGTGTGAATGCAGCCTCAAAAGGTGTTTTATATTTCTTAAATAGTACTGCATAAAAAAAAAAAAAAAGATATAAATTTGGTATCCGTGTAATCGCGCCGCCGCGCAGGATGAACGTCGTAAAAGCAAACGATCACCAAGAATTCTGCAGTTGTGATTTTTTTTCCCCCCATTTTTCCTTACATAGTATTTACTGGAAACCTTCAAAAAAATTTCCACAGTAGGTAAAATGATACAAATAAAACTCGTATGGTTAAACACGAGCCCCCGCGCGGCCGCGGAACTGGAAAAAGAAAAGTTACGACTTTTTAAAAAATGGGGAGGAGAAAAAAAAATTAGAAAACGAATTGTTACAACAATGCCCCCACCGACGGGCATCGGTGGCACCTGTCTGGTTACATGTCTCTCCGGACAATGTCCGCTTCTAGAATCTACTGCGGCAGCGCTGGAAATCCTTCATGATGAGAGTAAGAACTGCGCGGCGACACTTACCATCTGCATCTTCATGTTGGGTCTGCCCACTTTCTGTAAGATCGCGGCCCCTAAAAGAAAAACAGAACCGGCCTCAGTACTGCGAAGCCGGAACGCCAGCACCTGCCGCACCTCACCTACCCTGCTGCGGGGTGTTCAGGAAATATCGGGGCTCCGTAATGCGGCAGTTTATGGGCTCGATTAGACCGACGATGTCCGCCTGAGAGCGAGAAGTAACGGTTAGCGCCCAAACAGGACGGCAGAGACATTAATCACGCAATTCACAGAGCGCAGCATCCATCGTAGGCCGCAGCCTCGTCACGTAGACCAGGAGACGCTCCAAATCACATAATAGAACTGGAAATGACGGGGGCGCTATGACACCTGGAATCCCTGGGGGAGGCGACATAGAAGCGCCGGCCACCATCATACCCGCACCTGACCCCCCCACTTACCTGGTTTAATATGTCAGCTGCATATCTCAGGTTCTCTATAAACGTTTCCTCCATCTCTTTCTCAATGGATGACCTTTCAACGTGTGCTGGTACCCGACCGGCCATGATGTGTATCCTGTAAGAGAGGAACCCCAGAACCTCGGTCACCGCGGCCAATGCAATACTATAGTCAGGAGGACCACAGATTCTGCATTGGGTTAGTGAAAATGCAGTTACATTCTGTATTATCCTCCAGAGCTGCACTCACTATTCTGCTGGTGGTGGAGTCACTGTGTACATACATTACTTATCCTGTACTGATCCTGAGTTACATCCTGTATTATACTCCAGAGCTGCACTCCCTATTCTGCTGCTGGAGTCACTGTGTACATACATTACTTATCCTGTACTGATCCTGAGTTACATCCCGTATTATACTCCAGAGCTGCACTCACTATTCTGCTGGTGGAGTCACTGTGTACATACATTACTTATCCTGTACTGCTCCTGTATTACATCCTGTATTATACTCCAGAGCTGCGCTCACTATTCTGCTGGTGGAGTCACTATGTGCATACATTACTTATCCTGTACTGATCCTGAGTTACATCCTGTATTATCCTCCAGAGCTGCACTCACTATTCTGCTGGTGGAGTCACTGTGTACATACATTACTTATCCTGTACTGCTCCTGAGTTACATCCTGTATTATACTCCAGAGCTGCACTCACTATTCTGCTGGTGGAGTCACTGTGTACATACATTACTTATCCTGTATTATACCCCAGAGCTGCACTCACTATTCTGCTCGTTACTGGAAACCATCAGTAAGTTGCTGGATCCCTAACAGTTTAGTTGATCTTGGCGTATAGTGGGGGTTCCCCTACAGCTTCTTGTTGCCTGGCAACAACATCCGTAAACAACTAGAACAAGCAGGGAATGCTGGGGGATTTCAGTTCTGGAGCTGCAGACTGTTGTCCCTGATAAGCCCCAGCAGTCCCTGCAGTTACCTGCTGCAGCCGAGCTCCTGCGCCCAGGTGGTCGCCTGCTGCAGACCCGCGCGGAATCCCTCCTGTCGGCAGGGCAGCGCCCCGAGCCCGAGCTCCCCGCCCGCCGCGTCTCCTGCGCAGAAGAGTTAGGATTATCAGTAAACGTTTAAACATAAAACCGCCGCGGCCCGCGCCTCCGCTCAGGTATAAAGCAGAAGAATGGCGCAACGACGTCACATAAACGCCATGTTGTCAGACTCCTGGTTAGTCAGGTAACGTTTTCATCTTTGTAAGAGCTCTGCTTGCTGTCAGTGAATGGGGACCGCTCTTACCAACTCTTTCAATGGCGGATTTGCGAATGCTAATTTCTCTAAGGTAATTAATTACAAAATACCGTAATCTCCAATCGCCATATTTGGCAACAGACGCTTCCGGGAAAAACTGCTCAACCGCTGAGCTGCGGGCATCATCCACAACGGTGCGACGAGCGCTGCAGGGGGGCTGAGTAGGAGGTGAACGGAGCCGCACTGGAGGTTCACATCAGCTGCAGATCCGCATCTGAATACCCGTCAGAATCGGCGCCAACAGTCGGCATCAGGACGCGGATCTTTGTGCTGCGCACTGCTTCTAGAAGTGGCGCACTGCGCAGTCCCGGGTGGTGCCCGTCCCACCGCCTTATATCCAGCCGCCATTTAATAAAAGACTGGTCGTTAATATATAAAACGGTCCGCGAATCCCCAAGACGGCGCAAAGCCCGTGAATGGCGCAAAACAAAAATGGCGCCTTTGCACCTGTAACCTAGCAACACGGGGCGGCCGGGCTCTCTGTCACCTGCCGGGGTGTTCATCAGCACCAGCTCCATGGCGCCGGCCCGCAGCGCGGCCTTCAGGGCTCCCCGGTCCGCCGCGTACGGCCAGGCCACCTCCACAGCCCGGAAGCCGGCCCGGCCCGCCGCCACGATCCGGCCGGGGAGGTCGGGGACGTCCGGGAACAACCAGGAGACATTGGCTGCGAAGCGCAGCGGCGGCGGCGGCATGGTGCTGCGGGGAGAGGGGCGCTCTGCAGCCGGCAGGAAAGGCCGAGGATGCGCGGGAGGAGCTAGGCCGCACGGGGGAGTCAGCCGGGGGCAAAGTGCAGATGGACGCGGGTCACTGAGGAGAGCAGGAGCCGCAGGGAACCAGAGCTGTCCGGCCGGAGCACCGCAGGCAGCATATATATATATATACACTCACTGTCAGTAACACCCCCCCCCCCCCGAAGGAATATATATATATACACGTACTGTTAGGAACATCTAGAAGGAGTATGTATATATATATTTGTCACCCACTGTCAGTAACACCCCCCCCCTGAAGGAATATATATATATACACGTACTGTCAGTAACAGCCCCCCCCCCCTGAAGGAATATATATATATATATACACGTACTGTCAGTAACAGCCCCTCCCCTAGGAGTATATATATATACACATATACACACACACGTACTGTCAGTAACACCCCCTCCCCTAGGAGTATATATATATATATATATATATATATATATATATATATATATATATATATATATATATATATATATACACACATATACACTCACTCATTGTCAGTAACACCCCCTCCCCTAGGAGTATATATATACATATACACACACTCACTGTCAGTAACACCCCCTCCCTAGAAGCAGTATATACATATATATATATGTATTACACATACATACACACACACTCATTGTCAGTAACACCCCCTCCCCTAGGAGTATATATATATATATATATATATATATATATACATATACACACACTCACTGTCAGTAACACCCCCTCCCCTAGGAGTATATATATATATATATATATACATATACACACACTCACTGTCAGTAACACCCCCTCCCCTAGGAGTATATATATATATATATATATATATATACACATATACACACACTCATTGTCAGTAACACCCCCTCCCCTAGGAGTGTATATATATATATATCTATATATATATATATATATATATATACACACACACATATACACTCACTCACTGTCAGTAACACCCCCTCCCCTAGGAGTATATATATATATATATATACATATACACACACTCACTGTCAGTAACACCCCCTCCCTAGAAGCAGTCTATACATATATATATATATATATATATATATATGTATTACACATACATACACACACACTCATTGTCAGTGACATCCCTTCCCTAGAAGGATATATATATATACACTCATTGTCAGCTGCGGAGATGCAGAAGTCTGCAGTGTCCTCTGCGCTGAGATATCCTCTTCTTTCTGGTGACGGGGCTTTGAATACCCCGCCTCCAGCAAAACGAGCGTGGTGATTGGATTTAACACCAGCCAGTCACAGCTGGTGCTCGATGAGCCAATCACAGCCATTCACTATTTGGCTGTGAATGATCGAGCGCCGGCTCTGATTGGCAGGCGCTCCATCCAATCACAGCACTTGTTTTGCTGGCGGCGGGGTATTCAAAGCTCCTTCACTAGAAAGAAGAGGATTTCTCAGCACAGAGGACACGGCAGCTTGCTGCAGCATTGGGGGCCATAGCAAGAGACTCAGACGCCGCGGGCCGGGTGAGTACTGATGGGTTGGTTTTTTTTTCATGTACTTTAGCTAGGGCTTATTTTCAGGGGAGGGCTTATATTTCAAGTCAGTAACATCACCCCCTAGAAGGAGTATATTCATATACTCATTGTCCGTAACATCCCTCCCTCAGAAGGAGTATATATAACAGTGTCCTCCAGGGGTGGGGAGCAACGACACGCTGGACTTTAAAGTGCAGAACAACTTACTTCAGTCTTTATTTAACGTATGCTTCCAGGCAACAAAACGGCAACACAAAAGTCCGTGCAATATAAGATATGCAGCGCTGCCCCTCGCAGGGGGCTCTGAGGATTCTCCAGGTCCTGCTGACCGGTGGGGCACGACTCACAGTACTCCTTTATGTCCTTGTACACCCCTGGCCAGAAGAACCTTTGAAGAATTCTATCCTTTATCAGTTCCTAAATGTCCCCCTAATACATGATTATGTGCCAAGTCTAGCACCCTGCGCCTGGACGGCTTCGGCACGACCAACTGTTCCAGCACTTTCCCGCTTATTTTCGTTACTCTATACAACAACTTATCATTCATGGCAAAATGGGAGAACCCGTTCCTGTAACACATCATTTATCACTACGACATTTTCTATTGCATTGATAAGAGGGGGGTCCCTTAACTGGGCTGTCCCAAAGTTCCCAGGCGCATTCTCCAGAGCGGACTCTCTACTAGTGGTCTGTAGGGGGTGTCCTGAGCCCGGTCACCTTGTGTGCCCCATCCACTGGTCCCACCACCTCCTAACAGTGTGGTCAGACGCTCCTCTCTACTGTTGGTCTGTTGGGGGTCCTGAGCCCGGTCACCTTGTGTGCCCCCATCCACTGGTCCCACCACCTCCTAACAGTGTGGTCAGACGCTCCTCTCTACTGGTGATCTGTAGCAGGGTCCTGAGCCTGGTCACCTTGTGTGCCCCCATCCACTGGTCCCAACACCTCCTAACAGTCTGGTCAGGCACTCCTCTCTACTGGTGGTCTTTAGGGGGCGTCCTGAGCCCGGTCACCTTGTGTGCCCCCATCCATTGGTCCCAACATCTCCTAACAGTCTGTTCAGAACGTCCCGTGGGGGACAATTCATGGATACAACCATCCAGCTTCTCACATCCCAATAATGCGCCCCCCTCTGGTAACGGGGTGAAATCTCTTCTCTGCACCGTAGAGGCGTCTAGTGGTCAACAAGCTCTACAAGCAGAAGAAGAGGTCACTACCCACAAGGAGCCTCCGAGAGCCTCTTATAGGCCAAGGTGGGAACTACTATTAGGGCCTCCGGTGATGAGACCGTCCATCTAATCACCACAACTCTCATCATTTACAGATCTGCCTGAGATGGAACCGCATGCAGAGTTTTGCAGCAAAACTTCATTGTTCACAACACCACTGCAAACGGAGGAGATCGTGGGGGTCAGAGGCCGTACATGTAATGGGGGTGATGGTGGGGGTCAGAGGCCGTACATGTAATGGGGGCGACAGTTGATACTGATGATGTGACTGCACTACCAGGAATCACTCCCGTGTTTTATGCTTAATGGCTTCCACTCACTAATAAAGTTCTGCCGTCTCAAGTGCCATCAATTATCTGCAGAAGGAACGTTTTCTGAAGTAAAAGTGTTTGGAAGACAAAAGCTCTGCTTGATTCCTTTGACAGTCGCGCCGCAACACACTTTATCCTCATGAATGTGGAGTGCTGAGCGCCTTCTCATGCTCTGCAGTAATTCCGGCGCTCGTTCCCCCAACGTTATCCGTTTTATATTCACAAGTTTCACACGTATGCTGTGACCTCGGTTGACACTGTCTTCTCTGATCTAGTCACCGTGTACACACCATTCTCCACCACACCGTGCAACGTCTAACATCTGCTCCTTTGTCTTGAGCAGCTTTTAATGATTTCTCGTGTTCGCACCTACCTCACCTTCCGTTAGTCTGAACTGGCAGGAGTGGTAACAAGTTCTGACTTTCCCCGTGGTTAACAAGAAAGTGTGGAAAATCTCTCCAGGGTTGTGGGATGTGTAATATTTGGAAATACTTACAGATTGACATAACCCCTTCATGACCACAATATAATATATTAGCATATAATCATATTTTATTCACAATAGAGCCCATATCAGAGGGGGGGGGGGGGGGGGACATTGTGCCATTTCATTAAAAAAATAACTCTTAGAAATTGGTGGCAGCAACACATCTCACAGAAGTTAGGACAGGGTTAACAAAGGGCTGGAAAAGTAAGTGGTACTAATGATAAATCTTCTGCCAAGTCACATGACTGTATAAAAAGAGCACGTTAGAGAGGCCGAGTCTCTCAGAAGCAAAAGTGGTCAGAGGTTCACAAATCTATGAAAACAATGTCTAAAAAGATTTTCTGAAAAATATGTCTCAGTATAAAATTGCAAGGACTTTGAATAAACCTCGTCTACAGGACATAATGCCATCAAAAGATTAGAGAATCTGGAGAAATTCCTCTGCACAAGGCTGACGGTCAGTATTGGATGCTAGAGATCTACGGGCCCTCAGGCTGCACTACACGAAGAACAGGCATGACTCTGTAATGCCAATCACTGCAGGGCTCAGGAATACTGCCAGAAATCATTGTCTGTGAACAGTTCGCTGTGCGATCCACAAATGTAAGACAAAGCTGTATGATGCAAAGAAGAAGCCACATATCCACACAATCCAGAAACGCCGGCGTCTTCTCTGGGCCAAAGATCATTTATAATGGACTGAGGCAAAAACTGTTCTGTGGTCAGAGGAATCAAAATGTGAAATTCTCTTTGGAAACCACGAGCGCCGTGTCCTGCTGACTCAAGAGGAGAGGAACCATCCAGCTTGTTATTGGCACACAGTCCTCCATCTCTGATGGTACGGGGTGGCATTAGTGCCTATGACATGGGCAGCTTACACATCGTGAAAGGCACTATCAATGCTGAGCAGATTATAGAGGTTGTAGAGATAGATAGATAGAGAGAGAGGGAGAGAGATAGACATGAGATATATAGAACATCTGCTCCATCCAGACAACGTCTCTTTCAGGGATGCTAAACCGCATACTGCGTCCATCACACCAGCAATTGGTCTCCTTACTTCCCAGACATTTATGACCTGTAAAAAGAAGAGTAGATGCTACACAATGGTGGACTTGACCCTGGCCCAACTTTTGTGAGATGTGTTGCTGCCAACCAATTTGAAATATGTTAATTTTTTAGCCTTGGGGATGCCATGTTGGTTCCTTGACCAGATTATCTAAACCTTCCACTTAAATGCTCAGTGACCAGATAGAAGATTTATGGTAGTTTGGAAGTATTATAAGAAGACTCAGGTCAATGAAGATGATAATTAGGCTTAGAGGAGTTTGGAGAACGTTAAAGGTGATCCGTGTCCAGATCATCTGAACCTTTTAGTCTCTGAAGCTCTATGGACTCAGCTTGTTGGAGAAGACAATTACATTCTGAAGGAATAAAAGGAAACGATTAGGAGAGCTGACAACAACACGGATGGCGATGGTGAACAGTGAGCCATTGAGAAGACTGGAGACCCAAACACATGACCAAACATTTTGTAGAAAGATCGTTTATGTTGCCAACAAGCCTTGGAGTCAGCTTGACTACCTGGTCTCCAGTCAGTGGGCCATGGAGTTTCTACAAACGCATCGTAGACCAAAATGTTTTCTTCCTTTGCAAAACTTATGGGAAAAAGTTTGCCAGCTGCGCTCATTAGTCGGAGACTTCCTGCTTGAGTCTTGCCGGTCTTTATTATTTATACTTCACTCCATCCTTCTCCCGAGAAGCTGATGTGACGGAGCCTTTCCTTGGTCCTCTCCAGGGACAAATGGAATTCCGCTCCCTGACAGTCACGCTTGATAAAAACAGACTATTATACATCAAGGAGGATGTTTAATGAGGACAAATGGAGTGTAACTTGTTTATGCGTCTCATACTGCGCTCCTTGGCAGCCGCCGGTCTGTGTTCTCGCTGCAGAGAAGGTGATCCACAACTCCACAACAACAGTTTTATTGATTTGGCATTTTAAGATGCTTGCTAAAAATATCTGTCTTGCAAGGTGGGATTTCCTGAACGGTTCATCAAGAGCCGAAAATATTTATATCGTTGAGGACGGAAACCACAAAATCCTCTTGAATACTCCCCAGAAGCCGTGGGGTTTAATGTAGGTGTCATGGAAACGATTAAAGCTGGGACTATATGGAAGCCTATGACATACGTAGCTGCAGAAGCGGAATAAGCCACCATTGTTGTCTCAGGCACAGTTGTTATTGTCTTCGTGACTCAAGCCATGTTCTCTACGCAATGGACTCCAGCTGTAGCTAAGGATGAAAGCAAGAAATGTTTTTGAAATTTTTGGCTCCAGTAATGTTTTTTATAAGGCAGGTATTGCCAAGCCCAGTCCTGACAGGTACATTATGCCAACACAGGTATTGGACACACATAGAAGGTGAAGAAATTGGATTTTATTGACATTCTTCAGTACAGTGTTGGCCGCCTTCGTCCTCAATGACTACACTGACCCTCTGCAGCCGCTTTTCACCGAATTCCCATAGATGTGTGTAAGGATTTGCCTCCATTCCTTGAGGAGAGCTTAATTAAGATGTCGATTCCACTAGGTGAAGAAAGTGCATTGCAGAAATATCGGCCCATGCGGACAGGAAGCATCTTGCAATTGATACAAATTAGGTGGAGGTGCGGAGCAGCCTGTTCTTCCTCATCCCTGGGAACTATAATAGCCAGACAAGCTATTCTCGGTATACTCTCTACACCGTTACATGGTTAAACCCCCTGCGGTTGGCAGTGAGCCCCCGGCTAGTCCAGCACCGATAACCGACCTCATTAGAAGTCACTCCAAACACTGGATTTTCCATCTAATGTGGATTCACACTGAAACTGATCCACGGAAAACTTGTCACGTGATTTTATGCCGCACTCCGGGGTCACGGGGAGAATTACCATACAGGAAGCTCTATTTGTGAATGGTGAGGTGTCTAATAAAGTGGCTTTCATTATCCATAGAGCCCTTCAGTGTTATGTCCGCATGGCGTGCTAAAGCGCCACGCCTCTGTGCGGACGCAGGATTGTGTCCTTTTAAAATTGCAATCACACACATAGTATTGCAACGACCAATTGCACCTCTCCAGGTGAGATGGAAGTACCCCTGTCCCTTACCAGCCAGGGAAAGTGGGGAACCGCTGCCTAAAAGCAGGGTAATCGTCCCGACAAGGACAGCACCACTGTCTTCATCTTGGACCTAGCTATCCCTGATCAGGAACCTGGAGAGATGCACAAAACAGATGTAGGACATGACACTGTTCACACCCACTGAACACAGAACAGGACTGCACATAGGGCACATGTCTGGCCACCTGCACAGACATACCACACACCCCTGTTCACACCAACATACCAGGTTGTGTATACAACATAGAACAGGAACTCCACCAGGATCTGACATGCATACAGATGGTAAACCATAGTCAGTCCAAGTGTCCTCACACCAGGGGATAGAAAGTCGTCCACTGTGCTGACATACAGGGAACAGTGTCCGGCATCACCCATCTGACACACACATAGGACATCAGACGTCTGGAGGCCGCACCTGCCCAGGGATAGAGAGAAACCTGCCCGCTGCCTGCACCTGTGTGGTCACCGTACTGCACAATGCACGCACCCCAGAAACTGCAAGGAGGTGGCACAGCTGGTGTCCAGAAGGAGAGAGGGACACTACAGACAAGCATGCACACACCAGCTCTGAGTGGGCTCAACACAGGGAACAACAGTAAAGCACTAAAATGACCAGCAATCTCTCACAAGAGTTTGACGGTATTTATCTGCCACAGACAAGGGGGATTGGCTGGTGGAGAATACCACACCCAGCCAGCTTAATTACCCCCTACCTGAGAAGGTGTGCACAAGGAACCCTGTAGAGAACCACAGGTCCCAGAAGCACAACCTTTACATTCAGTAGTAAACCTCATGGTCTTCCAACTAAACTCAACATGCATGGCCATAGTTTGAGAGTCCAGACCAGGTTTGTCTTCTTCTTAGGATTGGTCTGTGCCTCAGCTCCACCTATCTGACATGGAAGACATCTTTAAGACTACCCTGCTCAAGCGGCCGTATTTCTTGGAATATGACCAATTGACTAATCCGAGCTGTGAGACTAGAAGAGTTCTCTCCTCGGATGAGCGGAGGCATGATTTGTGGAGTGAACTGAATTTACTACAGAATTTGAGAAGTGGCTCAGGTTTAATAAATTATGCCAAGTGAATGGATTTTCTTACACGGCATAAGTAATTTTTTACAACTCGGGAGCAGGCAGTAATATCGGTTGTGAAGCTCCGGCACAGTAGATGTTGACAGTCGGAATTGCTTTCCGCAGTATCAAACTGTGGTCTTGGAGTGCCACAAATGGCAGCATTTGAGAAATGATCCTTCACGAATGCAGGTAGATCAAAGCGACTGAGCTTGAGATTGACTCGACGCAGCTCCCAGAGATACCCATGTTCGCGTGGAAATGGCTTTTATGACATCTATTGCAACTGCAAATTGTGCTCTATATATATGAGAAAGGATGAGGCCGGGGAAAGCAAATATCAGTGATTAAACGAAAGCTTAGAAGGACTCTGATCTCCGTAAAAGTAAAACTTTATCTTATCTGTGATGCCTAATAGGTGTCTTCTGTCTATACAAGGTGAGGAGTGACGAAGGATATCCCTATGGCAAAACCGAAATGAGACCCCCAGCTTCTGCAGAATCTTTGGTGGCCTGCACTTGTCATTAGCCAATCTCTTGCCCTATAACTTCCAATAGTGCTAAACTTGCACTGACAGAGGAACAATAGTGAACAAGACCCAAAACGAATGTAGCCAAGTACTAGCGTCATGGTCATGTAGTGGTAGAGCGGCCCAGTGCGGAGAACCCCAACATCCAGGCCTTCACCAGCTGTAGACCGGCTCCATGCAAGTCTTCATTGTTTCTATACATTGTGCTTATGTTTACTGGAGATTAAAGAGGTTGTACCATAACTCTAAGTTACTCCAGTCCACAAGATGTTCACAGGATAGGGGATAACTTGCTGATCATGGGGGTCTTACTGCTAAGACCCTCGCCGATCTGGAGAATGGGGGTCCCGTCTTCCCCTTGCTTCGCACTGTGAGGATACTGAACCCCCTGGAGTGAGGAGGCTGAATAAAGCAGTAGTCGTGCGAGTGCACTAGTGCGCCATTCACTTTTAACGGGGCTGTCGAGATACCCAAATGACATATCTCAGTCAGGCCCATTGGAATGAATGGAGCGCTGACTACACTCTCTTGGCTAGCATTCCCTTCATGCTGACGTGCCTACAGGGGAAGAAGCGACCCCCACAGGGACAGGAACAACGAGACATGGGAGTCCCATTCTGCAGATCAGTGAGGGTCTCAGCGGTGAGACCCCCACCGCTCAGTAAGTTACCCTCTATCCTGTGACTAGGAGATAACTTGTGCTACAATCCCTTTAACTAATTGGAGTTAGTCGTGGCCCCTGAGGCTACAAACTGCCATGTTGTAATCTGCATTTCCTCTAGCGGACGTGGCAGTGCAATGAGGAAGGGCTGGGTATGACTGGAGGTGCAACGTGTAGCCCCTGAGCACCAATGCAAAACCAGTAACCGCCCCCACCTATCGTGAAGGGGTATTCCGGTTTTCTCGATTCTTCACCCACCCACTGGATGGGTGAAAACTGATGGATCGGTAGGGATCTGACCGTTGGGACCCCCACTGATCCTGAAGGTTCTGTCTGCCCCACTCCTATTCACTGGAGGACTGCAGCTCCTACCCGACGGACCTGAGCAGGATCGCGTTCAGTGGAGCGCAAGATGCCACTCATGTCAGTGGGCTGAGGGAAACGGCCAAGCACTGCGCTCGGGTTTTACATCAGTCCCATTGAAATGCGTGGAGAGCGCTGCATTCTACGCAGCCTTGCTCAGGTCGGATTGGGTAGGAGCTACAACCCGCTAGTTAACAGAAGTGGGGTAAATGGGACCCCTGCCTCCTCAGGAAGCATGGGGGTTGTCAAACCCCCACCGATCAATCAGTTTTCAGCCAGCCAGTGGATAGTAAGCAGAATACCCCTCTAAGTGCTGAAGATTCTTTGGGTCTCATCAGGCACCAAGCTCCGGGTCCAACGACTATGTCTGCACCATTTATAGCTACATGGCAGCGCCCCCCTGTGTCCTCAAGGCCTCTTTCACACGGGCGACAGCGATATCGCTGCTATCCACACACCATTTTGTGGCGGCAGCGATGCTTTTTGGTTGTGCATAATGTAGCATCGCGCCGCCGCGGCCCACGATTATCATGCAGGATTTTATCAGGGGAAAGTTTATAGGACTTTCTAATGTTAAAATCGCATCACACAAAAATCGCAGGTTCATGTTATGCGATAAACAAGGAGGGTCCAGAGGGAAACGCGGGCTACAAACACCCCGCAAATTGCAGCTGTATAGAGCACGCCGCGATTCTGTATTCTCGCAATGTCGCAGCCTACAAAACCTCGCTAACATTAAAGAGCCCGTTGGAAAGCGGGGGCTGCACACACATGCGATTTGTAGAGCCGTCGCATCGCTACAAAAATGTGCACTTTTGTTGCCCGTGTGAAAGCGGCCCAAAGTGCATTCTCAACACAACACAGAACTCCCTCCTGATTGGTCGCCCCCGGTCCCTGGATCCACGGCAGCGTTTGTCCCCGTTGGTATTCGTTTAACCCTAATAGGTCCGCTCTCTAAGGCTGTGGAAACAACCCTCCCCCCCCTTTTTTTTTGTTTGTTTGTTTCCCGTCCTGAAAAATTAGACCTATTTTTGTGCAATTTTCATGCGATTTTTTTTTTGCGTGTTTTTTTCTGTGATTTTTCCATATGATTTTCAAACGTTTTGCGTCTGATTTTTTTTATGCACGTTAAAAAAAAGTCATAATGGGCAAAATGATGCAATTATAGGTTCTACACACTTTTTTTGGTTACATGTGATAAAAACGGATTGCAATCACATCAAACTGGTGTAACCCGTTACTTTAATCGCACCCAACTTAAATAGATGATTTTGTGTGAAAAGGCACCAAAATCGGACATTCTGAACGCACCGATTCAAATGAATGTTTTCTATTTCTATCCAATTTTGGTTCGAAAATCGGACAGAAGAATCGTTAGTGCGAATATATCCTTGTTCGCAGTAGGAAGCGAGGAATGGCCATCAAGCGGTTGTACAGGTCACAAAACATGGCTGCTCTCTTCCCATAACAGCGCCTCACCTGTCCGCAGTTCCTGTCTGTAATTGCAGCCCCGTCCCATTCAATTAAGTGAAGCTGATCTGTAATACCAGACTCAACCTGTGCACAGATGTGGCGCTGTTTCTAGATGAAAGCAGCCATGTCTTTCCAATGCAGTGCAGCCAGTCCCTTTACCTTGAAGCCCCGGGACACTTCTGGCTCTACAGTTCTCGCCCCAGGGTCCTGCCGCAGCCCCTCATTACAATATCACAGCGCTCGTGTCTTCGGCGCCGACACGCAACATGGCTGCCATCCATTTCAGTTGCAACAGGATGTAATTCAAACTTTCCCCATAATATGAAATGAATGAACTCGATATTGGAGCTGCATGAATGAGCAGAATGAATGTGCGCAGAATAGCGATGGGGGAGAAACCGACGACAGGGGGGCTTCCATGGATGAAAAGGGGCTGCAAAAACAAAGACCAAGATGAAGTGTCTGAGCGGCCGGCGTGCTGGAAGGAAGGTGCGCGGTGACATCTATCAGACCGCGCATCTCGGCAGGTTGCAGCGTTTCTATGGTTACGGGAGGTAGACGACGGGCTCCGCTCTCCATCCACTATCCCGATTCATTTATTTCTCGCCTGTTTCTGTCTTCCGTACATAAAAGTGACACGATCAAATCGCCCGCCGCGGCGCTCCGACAGGTGGAGGGGTCAGAACGCACAGGAGGGGGTCCTAAGACCCCTTCTACAAAGCTGAAGGAATAGATGATCTCGGATATCGCGCCAAGATGAAACGGTTTCTGGTTTTTTCCTCTCCTTGCGTCTCCAAGTGACTTCTAAGAAAATGATTCCCGATAAGGATATTTACTGCGAACGTCCCCGAGGGAGGAGACCCAGAGGAGCGCGCGGTCCGCGCTGAGGCATTCTCGTGGCAGGGGCGACAAGAGCGAAACGGAAACGTCTTCAGAGGCGTCAAACATGAGGAAAGGCAGATATGACCTCGCAGATTGTCGCCGCAGCGGACGCATTTCTATCTCTTCCCTTCATTACCTGCAGCCCTCCAGTCAGCAGTGACCTACGAGCGAGCGTTCTCACAGGGGCGAGCGTTTACACGGGCGAGCATTCACAGGGGCGAGCGTTCACAGGGGCGAGCATTCACAGGGGCGAGCGTTTACATGGGCGAGCGTTTACATGGGCGAGCGTTCACAGGGGCGAGCGTTCACAGGGGCGAGCGTTTACACGGGCGAACATTCACAGGGGCGAGCGTTTACACGGGCGAGCACTCACAGGGGCGAGCATTTACACGGGCAAGCGTTCACAGGGGCGAGCGTTCACATGGGCGAGCGTTTACAGGGGCGAGCGTTTACACGGGCGAGCACTCACAGGGGCGAGCATTTACACGGGCAAGCGTTCACAGGGGCGAGCGTTCACATGGGCGAGCGTTTACAGGGGCGAGCGTTTACAGGGGCGAGCGTTCACACGGGCAAGCGTTTACATGGGCGAGCGTTCACAGGGGCGAGCGTTTACACGGACGAGCGCTCACAGGGGCGAGCGTTTACATGGGCGAGCGTTCACAGGGGAGAGCGTTTACAGGGGCGAGCGTTCACACGGGCAAGCGTTTACATGGGCGAGCGTTCACAGGGGCGAGCGTTCACAGGGGCGAGCGTTCACAGGGGAGAGCGTTTACATGGGCGAGCGTTCACAGGGGCGAGCGTTCACAGGGGAGAGCGTTTACATGGGCGAGCGTTCACAGGGGCGAGTTCTGTCCAATATGGATGGAACAGAACCAATTGGTTTCTATCTGGTGATTCACATGAACGATTTTTTCTCGCGCCGCCGGTCCAACATAGAAAAATTGCTGCATCTCCTATTTCTGGGCGATTGTCGCCCGTGTGAAGGCACCCCAAGGCTGGATTCACACAGGCGAGATTCCCATGCGAGTTTTGTATGTTGCGAGATGCACAACACTGCCATGGAAATAGGAACCCACTGATGGCACCGCAGTACTGAGAGAGTGCCGATGGGTGACAGAAGAAGCCCCCCGTCATCTGCTTACAGGCTGCAGCTGCTATTCATTGCGGCATGTAAGGGGTTAAACAGCTGGATCTGAGGTTTCTCCATTCCTGGCTGTTAGAGCAGGAGCCCCGCTGTCAGTAGTCAGCTGAGCCACCGCCTTAAAGAGATGTCTCTGCGGGGTTAAAGCCTATTAGTGACCGCCGGAAAAAAGGTGCTTTGGGTGTCACTAAGGGGTTAAAGTGACTTCCAATAATGGAGGTGTGGAGTTATGGGGGGGGGGGGAGCGGGCTGGAGGGACAGAAGGTTTAAAAGGTTGTCCAAGGTTCACTTACCTCTCTTGTGGAGGGATGGGGGACCCAATATGAAGTTTTGCCCCTGACCCCGTTGGCCTTCAGCTACGCCCCTGGTTCCATGCTGGAGGCACACGACTACCATAGGGGCCGCAGCAGCTATCCAGGTTCATAGGAGATTAAACCCTCCACTTCTTCAGGCCACGGGGGCAGGCTTAATTAGTCCTGTTGTTTGAGCCCCGAAAGATTTGGGATTTCGTGTTTTCTGCTTCGTTCTCCTCCAAAGTCAATGATTTTGCTGCTTTCCGGTTTCTATGGCTCAGTGCTCGGATGACGGTACATCGCGCAGCTCCCATGTGTGACAGCAGAGCGGCGCTATACTCTTGTCCATCTCCAAGATGAATTTTTAAAGCAGCTTTGGATGTGACTGGAGGGAAGGGCCTGACTTTATTCACAGCCGATAATGCGTCTGAATCCAACGGTAAAAGCTGCAGCCTGCGGTGGTTGTGGAACTACAAGTCCCAGGTGATCCTCACCCCTATGGTAGCATTTACCTAGGGGTATACATATTACGTTGCCTCTCGTGCTCTAGGGTTCGGCTCTCACATGAGCGCGGCGCGGCCACGTCTACGGCGTGACATTTCGCATTCAGCCGGTGAGCAGAGTAAGAGATACATTATGCCACTTTGGCACAAGATCAATGGCAACCTGCGGAGAGACAAATGCCACCGTCCCTGATGAGCGTTGGCAGCGGCCGCGCCGTGTAATTATATTGTACACCCAAAGGACCGGCTCACTAGATCAGCAAACGAGAACGAGATAAATGGAGTGTTAGCGGACGCCGGTCAGCGCTAATCCCGAGGAGCCGCGCAATCCGGAATGGTCTGCGCTCCCCGGTAGTAATCGGGATATTATAGGTTATTCAGGTTTACACTCCGTGCCGGGTACAGCGTCACCGGCGCCACGCCGTTACATACAGGGCGCAGTCTTGGCGAGGAGATGGGCCAGCCGCCAAATTTCAAGTTTTGCTTTGGAGGTGATTGGAGGAGAAGACAGCACAATGCAAAACTGTAGGCGGCTCGTCCCATCATCGGCTCAGCAGGGAGAGAACTGCGGAATGGTGGGAGTGGACAATCCCCATAGGCCGCTCTCACACCGGGCGCTTTTTACTGCGATTAATGTGGCGTTCGGAGTGCCGCGCTAAAGCCATTCCAGCGCTCCCATTAATTTCAATGGGGCCTTGCGGACCTCTGCCCGAAGGCGCTGATTTTAACAAGTCTTATTTGTTCTATTTTTGTGCTTTTTCACCTTCGGCGCACCTCATTAATGGGGTAAACGCGGTAAAATGCTGTGATTTCGAACACGGCGTTTTGGGAACGAATGTGTGAGAACGGCGTTAAGGAAGCTACTATTAAATGGAAGAATTATCTTTGGGATAGCCAGTGTGCGAAAAGATCGGTGAAAAACGGACCCAAGATGGTTAGAAGATGGCGGCAGAAAATAATTTAATTTTATTTATTTATTTTTTTAAAGTAGTAAATAAAAAAACCCTCTGAATTTTGCATCGTTGTAATCGTATCGACCCGCAGAATGAAGTCATTTCTGCCGCAGTGTGTTCACTGTACAAACGACCCCCCCACAAAGATGGCGGAACTGTGGTTTTTTTACCCACTTTGAATTTTTTATGTTTTTCAGTACATTATATGCTACATTACATAGCACTGCTGAAAAACATGCCCCTCAAAAAAGAAGCCCTCAGGGCTTATTTACACGAGCGTATATTGGCCGGCTGCTATACGCTTCCATCTGAGCAGATCCCCTCTTCCCTCCCTCTCACCGGCTCTCTGCCTCTCTCCTCCACTCCAGCATTTGCAATGTAAGGGGGCAGGACAGGGGCGGAGCTAAACTCTGCTCCATCCCGCCCACTCCAATTGCTAGCTGCGAACAAGAGGCGTCGAGAGATTAGCTCCGCCCCCATCCCCTCCAGTCCCATTGCAAACAGCCGTGGGGGAGCCAAGAGACAGAGAGCCGGTGAGGGAGAGGGAAGGGGGGGGACTGCTTAGAGGGAAGCGTATATCAGCCGGCCGTGAAAACCCCGCCGGTATACGCTCGTGTAAATAAGCCCTCACACAGCGATGTCGATGTATAAATAAAAGATATGATTTTTTGAAAATGGGGAGGAAAAACCAAAAATGAAAAAAAAAACAGCATCATTAAGGGGTTTAAAGCGAAATTACAGATAAAACTGATACAATTGGCAGGATTGGACATGGAGGATGTGTGGCTCCTCTGGGAGTCAATGCATGCAGTAAGCTGAACGATGCCTCGTTGAGTGTACACAGCAGTTGGTCACTTCTCAACAAATGTTTAGGCTCAGTCCACACGGGCGAGCGCGATATCAGGCCAGGAATCCCGCCGGCATATCGCCCCCCCCCCATGCAAAATTCCCAGGCATGCGAGGAGTTGTCATGGGAAAACAGACTCCTCACTTTGAAGGGCTCCCCCGGCGCGGCTGTCACAGCTGTGGCAGAAGATTGCGGGGTTTCTCTTATTGATTTCCAAGCCATCTCACCTCCATGCTGGCAGCGCTGCCAGCGATACTTGGTCCTGTGTAACAGCATCCCTGGCACAGGCTGCCCGGCACCGTTTGCCCGACAGCTCGTCCCACATAAAAGGACCTTCACACACTGAATATCTGATCTACAATGATCTGCTGCACAAACACCGGGACAATCAGCAGGGTGCTAAGAACCTTATTCGCCACGCTCATAGACCGGCATGCCATTTACCATCCGGTCTGAGATCATCGGCGGCACTTTTGAAGAGGGTGAGTTATGAATAGTCCTATAAGAGAAACCATCATGTGGAAGTATAAGTGTGGCAGGTGTAAGCAGACAAGAGTGCGCACCCCAGTCTTATAGGCTTCATGTCCGTCACTATGTAGACACTTAGAGGAAGCGCTACAGCACTATTATTCATGATGCAGGCTTACCCAATCAGCGAAAAGCATGTAATATATTGATTTCTTACAATTAGCGTTATTGGAGGGTACCGTTGGTGGTGGGCCATTATAGTCCCACACGTCCTGGTCTTGGTCATACCCTCACTGAGGTTGTCCCCTTTCTAATCTCAACACACAAACAGTTGCAGAAGCGATGGCACATAACTGAGGTGAAGTTTTGTCTGAAAGGTATATGCTTCCACCTCCCCAACCGGGCCTTGTTTGGTTGAGAATCAGCCAAGGGTCTTGTAACGAAGGACCAATCTGCAGTCCGAACTCCTTGCCTTGGTTTTTCCCACCCACCTGTCTCAACCTGGTAGGGCTATTGACTATTTGTCTAAGTTCCGATGTATTGAGAGGGATGGCCATGTATGGCATTGTTTTCAACGCTATGTGTGCATATTGAACAGTTTTTAAGCCTTTCTCTCTGGCCGAAGCCGTTAACCATAACTTCATGATGTTTTATATACTTGTTATCCCAATCATCTTTGAATACATCATTGAGTCCCTTTACATTAAGGATTATCCCAAGCAATGGAAGCGTTCTACGGGATCTGGAGCCAACACCTATTTTTGCAGAGATTAGCATGTATTCGGGTGTCTTTTCCTTCTAGTTTGACTAAAGTAGCGTTTGTCAACTGTATCAGGTACGGTCCATCAAATCTGGGCTCCAGGCTTGTTCTCACATGCCTTTTGAGGACAACCCAGTCACCTGGAAGCAAGTTATGTGACCCCACTTTTGAGTCTGGAATCAAGGAAAATACACATTTATGAGTGGCAGTCAATTTCTGGTGTAGAGCACTCATACAGGAGGTAAGTCCCCATGCCGGGCCCAGAGCTGTTGGGGAAAATATAGGCCTGTAACAGGGGCCCTGCCAAACAAAACTTCATATGGGACAGCCTGGTGTTTCCTTTAGGTATGGTTCTTACTGAGTAGAGGGCTAATAAAATGTGTACTTCTATTAAGGTCTATGCCTTCTGATACACCATATGTACAACTTACTTAGTTTAACAGTTTCTTAGCCGTAGTCTTGGCATTGGCATTTTTTTTTAAAGCCACACCTCTTGCTAACCTGAGAAGAGGTCTATGCAAACTAACACAAACTCCCAGACATTAGGCTTCTGTATGTAGTCAAACTGTATTCACTAGAACAGGTCGTCTGGCCTTTGGAGTACAAGGGGGGGTTGTACTTTGGCAACTTTGTCTGGGTTGTATCAAGCACAAATCATGCATCCCTGCACAAATCTGGTAGCAACATTGATGAACCTTGGGGCAATCCAAGCAGAAGACTCTACACACCACACATTACCTCCATTGACTGAGGCGTTGGTCCATGGCTCAAATGTGATACGATAGAGTAGAGCATTCGGAGGAGACACAGATGTTTACATTTCCTCCAGACTCCCTTCGCATCCAGTCCCCCACCCTTCTAGTGCCACTTTTTCTCCCCTAGAGGCTTGGTCCTGCAAATTTGACAAAAAAGAAATAGTCACAATTGGATGAGGTGTGGATAAGTGGACATCCTATATTTACAGTGGGAGTAGGGCTGCTGCTTTGGCTGCTGCAACTGCTTCTCCCAGAGCTTTCGGAGTCCTTTCCTTGGTATGAGTCTGGACCTTGATGACGGCTTCATTTGGAAAAAAGCAAAAACCTGGTACAGCAAGGATACTGCCTCTACATTCTGGATGGGTCTACCCAATGATCCAAGAAAATGTCTACTGCGCCTCAGAGGTGCAAAATCGAATGTGATCCAAAAGTGTACCTTGAGTTGCGGTAGACATTAACAGTCTTACCTTCAACCAGATTTTCAAGCTTCAGCAAGGGCCATCAGCTCTGAGCAGATTTCCCGGGAGGGAGTGGTTTATGTAAGTTACCTTGTTGTTGGTTACCACTGCATATTCTGTTTTGCTTGCCCATTTTCTTGGTACCTGGAGCCATCTACAAAAAAACTCAAAATGTTCATTACAAAGGGGGTTTCAACACTATTTCCCAGACCAATGGTTTCATTTTCACATAGCTCTAAACAGTTATGCATTTGCATTAGATGTTCCCGGTTTTCTATCCCCCCCTCCTCTCTTGTTAATGCAATGGAAGTAATGAAGCTAAATTCAGAACTGTACATGCCCATGTGTCAAAAAAGGGTGACGAAGATGTCATAATAAAGAAGGCCAAGAGCTGGAACTCGGCAATAACTCAATTTCTTTATCACCCACTCTCACCCCATGTTTCACCATCCCTGAAAGCAACTCTGTTAGTATATATATCAGATGCCCTGAAAACTGATCTGGCTGCTCTGGTATCTACTAAGCAACTGCTGGGTTCACTTCTGGTAGAGTGACAGTAGTTGTAGCAGATTGACTCTCTTCCCTCAGGAAGGTTGGTGCATTAAAGAGGTGTGGGACATCCGGATGGCCAATTTCTCATTGGCTGGTGGGACTGCCCGGGTCTCTTGTGGGCAGCCTGGTGGACAATTGTGAGCAAAATGACCCAATTGCTGGTAAATTATAACATTTAAATTGCGCTGGACCTCTCCTCCTGCTAGGAGGGCAATCACTTCTTGGGAATGACCCACAGCACTATTGATGGCCATGCACCAAAAAGACGTCTTATTTGTGGTCAGACATTCAATCCCGAAAAGCAGTGTTAGTTACATACATGTGCCGTACATATGAATAACCTTATCGGTTCGTATTCAGTCTAAACTTTTTAAACACTTATGACTGTAAGGGGGCAGAGATAGGAACCATGACTGTGAGGGGGCAGAGATAGGAACCATGACTGTAAGGGGGCAGAGATAGGAACCATGACTGTAAGGGGGCAGAGATAGGAACCATGACTGTAAGGGGGCAGAGATAGGAACCATGACTGTAAGGGGGCAGAGATAGGGAGGAGAAGCTGGCACTGCCTCCTCTAACACTTCCTGATTGTTCTGTCATACTTATGCCACTATACAGATATCAGTTCACTTTAACTTCCTTATATCCTCCGTTACACACTTTCTGAGACCCTGTGATCCATCCATCATCTTTCTTTTGCAATGTACATATCAGGCTTGTCATTTCTTCTGGGTTCCTGTGAGAGAGTGCCAGCCATATGAGGGTACCTTCAACCCTCATGTGGTAAAGAATGGAAGAAGAAGAGCGGTTCCCGTGTACCTGTGTGACAGCAACCGTGGCAGAGTGAGTCCCTTGAGAGAGACAGCATGAGCAAGAGGAGGTGCATACAACCAGGCCTAGTGCAGAGGTACTACTTGATTAACTTTCCTACACAGCCGTCCTGAAGACTGGGGATCCCCACGTAGAGGTACACCCATTTGCTTTTCCCATCTTGCCGTCCTGAAGTCTGAGATCACCGGGTGGAGGTACACTCATTTGCTTTTCCCATTCGGCCGGCCTGTAAGATCACCAGGTGGAGGTACTCTTATGTCTGCTTCTTTACCTGCAATTCTGTGTAACCTGTACCATCAGCTGAAACGTATGTTTAGTAAAGTTTTGCCAGGCCCTGATCATTCCCAGGGACCTGAGGTACGTTACTTTTGTCTGCGGCTTCATTATTTACCGCTGAGGGTCATACCAGTGGGTAACAGAACAGTGGCGTCACCTGTGACATCCGCTATTCCTGCTCTCCAGCTTATTGGGCATCCCTATCCTAGGGGTGTCCAGAAGAGGCCCAGCGCTGCTCTGGCTGAGGCTGCGTGTGTCCCTCGGGGAGGAAGCCTGGTAAGTGCCACCATGACAAGTGACCACTCTACCCTCCCAGCTCCTCAACGTGTGCCTTGTGTCTAGGGTCACCCTACAGGATGCTGCACCAGACTAATCTAATTTCCTTCTATGACAGAATCACCGACTCAGTTGATCAGAGAAGTGTGGTGGATATAGTATATATTGACTTTAGTAAAGCATTTGATAAAGTATCTCATACCATACTTATTGGAAATATGACCAAATCTGGGATTAACAAGGCAACTGTTAGGTGGATTCACAACTGGCTGAGTGATCGTACTCAAAGAGTGGTCATAAATGGCTGCACATCCAAGTGGAAGAAGGTATCAAGTGGGGACCACAAGGCTCTGTCCTAGGCCCAGTGCTGGTCAACATTGTTATAAATGATCTGGAGGAGGGAATTGATGGGAAACTGATCAAATTTGCCGATGACACAAAGCTAGGAGGGATAGCTAACACTAGGGAAGAGAGAGAGAGGATTCAGAAAGATCTACAAAAGCTTGCACAGTGGGCAACGACTAACAGAATGGGATTTAATAAGGAGAAATGCAAAGTCCTACATCTGGGCTAGAAAAATGAAGAAAGCACATACAGAATGGGAGGAATTGGGCTAAGCAGCAGCACATGTGAAAAAGACTTGGGTATACTAATAGATCATAGACTGAACATGAGTCAACAGTGTGATGCAGCAGCCAAAAAGACAAACACAATTCTGGGATGTATTAAGAGAAGCATAGAGTCTAGATCACATGGGGTCATTATCCCCCTCTACTCTTCCTTAGTCAGACCTCATCTGGAATACTGGGTCCAGTTCTGGGCACCCCACTTTAGAAAAGACATAGACTAACTGGAGCAAGTTCAGAGAAGAGTTACCAAGATGGTGAGCGGTCTGCAAATCATGTCCTATGAGGAACGGTTAAAGGATCTGGGAATGTTTAGCAGAAGAGAAGGCTGAGGGGAGACTTAATAGCTGTCTACAAATATCTGAAGGGCTGTCACAGTGCAGAGGGATCAACCCTATTCTCATCTGCAGAAGGAAAGACTAGAAGCAATGGGATGAAACTGAAAGGGAGGAGACACAGATTAGATATTAGACAGCGAGGGGGATCAATGAGTGGAACAGGTTACCACGGGAGGTGGGGAGTTCCCCTTCAATAGAAGTGTTCAAACAAAGGCTGGACAAATATCTGTCTGGGATAATTTAGTAAATCCTGCACTGACCAGGGGGTTGGACCTGATGACCCCGGAGAACCCGATGACCCTGGAGGTCCCTTCCAACTCTACTATTCTATGTGTTAACAGAACCGAGCTTACTGCCCAGATATGATACCAGAACCAAGCATAGAAGAAAAATATATCCAGTGCCAGCATTGTATATAGGAAAAAAAACTGATCCATCAGAAACAGCCGATAGCTGATATACATCTGATTACACACGGTGTATGGACAGACGCAGCACATCCGCGGAGGACGTACCGGGTACTTGATCTTCCAGGTGGGGAGCTCGGCATCCTTTCCTGATGCCACCGTAGTGTAATAGGATTATTCCCACCAAATACGGTACATTTAGAGCATACTGCACATAAGAAAGTCTTTCTCCTTACGGCTGCTGAATGTTTTCTTCCGTTGACCCTGCAGATCTGATATAAACCGGCGCAATTTTTGCCTTGATGTTTTGTAAGGCATTAAATGATTGTGTTCTCCTCGGCTCCCTGGCGGTTAGCTTTCATGTCACGGGTGCAGATCTCATAGACTGCGGACTCCATGTATACAATCTCACTGTCAGGACCCAAGATAAATAGTTTGTTTGTCCTTGACTAGTTGGAGCACTGCAGGCCTGCGTGGCGGGTGCCATTCCTCCTCTCACCCACAGATGGCAGCATGCCTCCACCTTCTCCTGCCTGCTGGGAGCTGACATCATGTCACATCCAGATTTACAGTGAGCCCCCCTCATCTGCTGTGTCCTGATGTATAATGCATCATCTGCACAATCCTTGTCATTCACCGGGTGACCGGCGTATAATGGCGGCCGGCTTACCGTCGCCAACGCTTTACATTTTTGCACATTTTAGGAAATCTTCTAGGAATCAGTTCATATAAAATAAGTGAGTGACAGCGACGATGGAGTCTGCACGCAGCAATGCAGCATCTGCCGGCATCATATCACCCTGTATGGACGGGGTATTGACCATTCACGTCCATAAGAGCATGCTTCTATAGCGCAGCATCGCGGATCTGCCGGGCGCCGTAAGAGTGTTGGCGAATCTTGTTGAAATCAACGGAATCCGCCGATACAAACCTAATATCAATGCTAAGCGATTCCAGTTGTATCATCGGGTAGGGAAGAGTTCTGCACCTTACCAATGTACTTTGAATGTCACTCTCTCACCATTTTCAAGATCTCTACTTGCTGTCAGTGAATGGAAGCTGATGGGTTGTTACAAAGTATCAGTGTAGATAAAAGTTATCAGCTTGGAGATTTGTGCTGCTGCTGAGCTAATGGCTTTTGGTGGGGGTGAAGCAGGTGGGTGGTATTACAAGTATGGCGCGGCGCTGATAGACAGAGGCAGCACTGATACGCCCCACAGGAGGCGTCGGGTACTTGTAATATAACATAAAGCCAATATTTCATCCTTGTTAGAGCATAATTTACATTTTCCGATGTAGCCCGCCAGTGTATATTCCCCCTCTACATCTCCACGTGACTGTCCGTATCCTTGACCTCTAACGCTCCATAGGAGCCATGGCCTTAAGACACGGGACGCACTGACACTGAAGACGTCATTACCATCAAAGCTGTACTGCTGCCCTACATTAGTTGCCTTGCTGCGCCATTACAGCAGGTCAAAAACATCACACGTCATTGTCTCTTACGGGGAGGTACAGCTGCAGCCCACGACCATCAGTCCCCCGTCATCCTCGTACTGCACACATTATTGTCAGATACCGGTCTCATGTGTCTAGCTACTTTGTCACATCCAGGTCTATGGTGCGGTCTGCTTTATCAAGGCCGAGTCCCCTGCAGGAAGGGAGATTTCTGCTCCTTCCATGGAGCATTGTGTTATATTTGGCCCCCAGGTCATCAGGTTCCTTTCAGTAGAAACTCCCTCCAGCCTGGAGAAACGGCCTCTGCCACAAGAGGCTGCTGATCCCTCTGGTGCTGCTGTTGGCTGTCTCCTCTGTCGCTGCTGCTGGGCTGTGACGCACCTCAGCACCTGCCTGTGCCCAGAATGTTCAGCTAGATCCTCCGAGGAGGGTATGTGGGAGGGTCTTATCCCCGTTCATGTTCCTATGAGTAGGGTGGATCTTCGGGCAGTGATGTGTTATTCGCATCACCACTGTGTCATAAACTGTACCACTGTACACTGCGCCTCCCTTCTCCCTTCTCAACCCATGGCTCTGGCTGACAGAGGGGGCATCAATGTGGCACCTTAAGTGCTTTAGCATCCCTCTCACCATCCATGCAGCGTCCCGGGCAGGGGGTGGGGCTTATATGCAGCACTCATGGCCGCCTGTCGCAGTTGCGGTCAGACGCTCAGTGTAGAGGAGGGGTAAGCCAGAGATGTAACTGAAAGCTCCAGGGCCCCAATGCAAAATCTGTAACAGGGCCCCCACTAGTATGGGGTCTTCTTGTTTGCAGAGGAGCCGGGTTTGTCTGCTATCTCTGCACAGAAACTATAGCTAGCAGTAGCGGACTCAGTGCACAGAAACTATAGAGGGATCCCCACTAGTCCCACATCGCTGGTCCATCCTAAGGGGTCAAAGCCCTTTAAATCCCAAAGGATTGCCTAGGCTGACCAGAAATGATTGTCAGTAAGCAGGAAGCGGTCAGGAAGGGTTTACAGCCTTTGGCTGTAAGCAATGAAAGTTTTCATTCATTGACAGTAAACAGAGATCCTGGAAATGGGGAGGAACAGAAACCCAAAGTATATCCATACCTGCAGCCATATATAGGAGATGCTCCACAGCGGAGTCCGGCCCGGATTCTCCTGCAGTACGAGAGATTAAATGATATTTTGCGCTATCATAAACAGCGGCATCTGCATCGGCAGAAAACACAAATATGAATTAACATGCAATTAATATTCACCAGAAACTGAGCTATAATGGCAGCATAAATCACGGCGGCCGCATGTATGCAGCCTGCGACTCCTCAAGGGGCCACCTGTTCTCCAGTCCCAGAATATTAACGGTATTTAGGATCTCAGATTACGCCAAAAATAGAAAAAATAATCACAATTACCCAAAATTCTCCAGTTGTCCTCTGCTGCGTCCTCTGGGAAAGCTGAGTGACCACCAGCGACTACAAAGGCTGAGGCTCAGTCTGCCAGACTTGATGATGGCCACAATAAGGTACCTATAGGAGGTAAAGAGAAAAGGTATAGGGGAACGTTCACTGTATGCAGATTATATAACTACCACTAGAGGGAGCTCCCTGCTTACAGGTATATACAACCACCACTAGGGGGAGCTCACTGTATGCAGATTATATAACTACCACTAGGGGGAGCTCCCTGCATACAGGTATATACAACCACCACTAGGGGGAGCTCACCGTATGCAGATTATATAACTACCACTAGAGGGAGCTCACTGCATACAGGTATATACAACCACCACTAGAGGGAGCTCCCTGCATGCAGATTATACAACAACCACTAGAGGGAGCTGCCTATATACAGATATTTACAGCTACCACTAGGGGGAGCTCCCTGCATACAGATATATATAGCCACCACTAGAGGGAGCTCACTGTTAACAAATTTATACAGGCACCACTAGGGGAAGCTCCCTGTATACAGTTATATACAGCCAGCACTATGGGGAGCTCACTGTATGCAGATAATACAACCACCGCTAGGGGGAACTCCGTGTATACAGATATATACAACCATCAATAGAGGGACCTCACTGCATGCAGATTATACAACCACCACTAGAGAGAGCTTCATGTATAGAGGTATATACAGCCAGCACTATGGGGAGCTCATTGTATGCAGATTATACAACCACCACTAGGGGGAGCTCCCTGTATACAGATATATATAGCCACTACTAGAGGGAGCTCCCTGTATACATATTTATACAGCCACCACTAGGGGGAGCTCACTGTATATAGCTATACAGAACCATCACTAGAGGAAGCTCACTGTATACAGTTATATACAAGTACCACTAGGGGGAGTTCACTGTATCCAGCTATATAGAACGATCACTAGAGCGATGTCCCTGTATACAGATATATACAGGTATCAATAGGTGGAGCTCCCTGTATACAGATATATAAAACCACCACTAGAGGGAGCTCTCTGTTTACAGATATATACAGCCACCACTAGAGGGAGCTTACTGTTTACAGATATATACAGCCACCACTAGAGGGAGCTCAATGTATACAGATATATACAGCCACCACTAGAAGGAGCTCACTGTATACAGATAGATACAACGACCACTAGGGGGAGTCTCCCGTATACAGATTTAGACTGTTCCCAAGGAGTATATCACTAGGTACTTGAAGCCCTGCCCTGTGTGATGAGCTCCACCTAGTGGTGAGTGGCACCCATTTAGCAGTTTGTTCTGATTTCTTTGTAGACCCTCAGATTGGTTATATGTCCCTTGCTGCTGTTATGCTGTACAATTACTCATTTCTGCCCCTCAGGAGTCTGGGTGATGCCCCCTGTTGGCGCGGTAAGGAAGGTCATATTTCTTCTCGCTCCACTTTTCCTACACTGATGGAAGAGAATGGGACGATGCATAGAATGAGATGTTCATTGTGTAATACCAAGCGCTGCCCTCTGATGGCCTTGTGTGTCGACTAACAGATTAGCCCAAGGCAGTGCCAGGGCACGATGAGAGTTGTAGTCCCCTGAACAGCTGGAGCTTCACAGATCACTGATCCAGGAAAACTCTCAGCTCATCCAACCTGCTGCACTAGATGCAATCAGAGGACTGCGGTGTATAATAAAGGAGAAATACCGCGAGCCGTTGGAGACTGGGGGGTCGGACTCCAGCAATGCCTACTGACAGATCACATCCTTAGGGAGAGCACATAGAGGGTGTGGGGACACTTATAAGGCCACCCATGCTCCTCTGGGAAATATGCAAATGAGCTCAGGTGTCGCTGTGGAAGGTTTGTTCCATCTTCCCATTTGCATCATATGTATTGGCAGGTCTAAAAAAAAGAAAAATCACAGCATATCCAATTTTGGTCCACATTTATTGAATGGAATCACTGATTAAAGTCTATGGGGGTCACGCAAATACACAGTTGTATGTATGTATATCTATGTATACAGTGTATGTATATTGGTGTATACATATATGGAGAGATAAAGTTTTTCCAGCAATCCATATATGTATATATACATAGAGGTAAGGTAGATTCTCCTCAGTATATACACACAGAGGGGAGGTAGATTCTCTTCAGTATATACACAGGGAGGTGAGGTAGATTCTCCTCAGTATATACACATAGAGGTAAGGTAGATTCTTCTCAGTATATACACATAGAGGTGTGGTAGATTCACCTCAGTATATACACACAGAGGTGAGGTAGATTAACCTCAGTATATACACACAGAGGTGAGGTAGATTCTACTCAGTATATACACACAGAGGTGAGGTAGATTCTCTTCAGTATATACACATAGAGGTGAGGTAGATTCTCCTCAGTATATACACACAGAGGTGAGGTAGATTCTCCATAGTATATACACATAGAGGTGAGGTAGATTCTCCTCAGTATATACACATAGAGGTGAGGTAGATTCTCCTCAGTATATACACACAGAGATGAGGTAGATTCTCTTCAGTATATACACAGGGAGGTGAGGTAGATTCTCCTCAGTATATACACATAGAGGTAAGGTAGATTCTTCTCAGTATATACACATAGAGGTGAGGTAGATTCTCCTCAGTATATACACATAGAGGTGAGATAGATTCTCCTCAGTATATACACATAGAGGTGAGGTAGATTCTCCTCAGTATATACACATAGAGGTGAGGTAGATTCTCCTCAGTATATACACATAGAGGTGAGGTAGATTCTCCTCAGTATATACACATAGAGGTGAGGTAGATTCTCCTCAGTATATACACATAGAGGTGAGGTAGATTCTCCTCAGTATATACACATAGAGGTGAGGTAGATTCTCCTCAGTATATACACATAGAGGAGAGGTAGATTCTCCTCAGTATATACACATAGGGGTGAGGTAGATTCTCCTCAGTATATACACATAGAGGTGAGGTAGATTCTCCTCAGTATATACACATAGAGGGGAGGTAGATTCTCCTCAGTATATACACACAGAGATGAGGTAGATTCTCCTCAGTATATACACAGGGAGGTGAGGTAGATTCTCCTCAGTATATACACATAGAGGTAAGGTAGATTCTTCTCAGTATATACACATAGAGGTGAGGTAGATTCTCCTCAGTATATACACATAGAGGTGAGGTAGATTCTCCTCAGTATATACACACAGAGGTGAGGTAGATTCTCCTCAGTATATACACATAGACGTGAGGTAGATTCTTCTCAGTACATACACATAGGGGTGAGGTAGATTCTCCTCAGTATATACACATAGGGGTGAGGTAGATTCTCCTCAGTATATACACACACAGGTGAAGTAGATTCTCCTCAGTATATACACAGAAAGGTGAGGTAGATTCTCCTTGGTATATACACACAGGTGAGGTAGATTCTCCTCAGTATATACACATAGAGGTGAGGTAGATACTCCTCAGTATATACACACAGAGGTGAGGTAGATTCTCCTCAGTATATACACACAGAGGTGAGGTAGATTCTCCTCAGTATATACACACAGAGGTGAGGTAGATTCTCCTCAGTATATACACATAGAGGTGAGGTAGATTCTCCTCAGTATATACACATAGAGGTGAGGTAGATTCTCCTCAGTATATACACATAGAGGTGAGCTAGATTCCCCTCAGTATATACACATAGAGATGAGGTAGATTTCCCTCAGTATATACACATAGAGATGAGGTAGATTCTCCTCAGTATATACACATGGAGGTGAGGTAAATTCTCCTCGGTATATACACATAGAGGTGAGGTAGATTCCCCTCAGTATATACACATAGAGGTGAGGTAGATTCTCCTCACTATATACACATAGAGGTGAGGTAGATTCTCCTCAGTATATACACACAGAGGTGAGGTAGATTCTCCTCAGTATATACACATAGAGGTGAGCTAGATTCCCCTCAGTATATACACATAGAGATGAGGTAGATTCCCCTCAGTATATACACATAGAGGTGAGCTAGATTCCCCTCAGTATATACACATAGAGATGAGGTAGATTCTCCTCAGTATATACACATAGAGGTGAGGTAGATTCTCTTCCGTATATACACAGAGGTGAGATAGATTCTTCTCAGTATATACACATAGAGGTGAGGTAGATTCTCCTCAGTATATATACATAGAGGTGAGGTAGATTCTCCTCAGTATATACACATAGAGGTGAGGTAGATTCTCCTCAGTATATACACATAGAGGGGAGGTAGATTCTTCTCAGTATATACACATAGAGGGGAGGTAGATACTCCTCAGTATATACACACAGAGGTGAGGTAGATTCTACTCAGTATATACACACAGAGGTGAGGTAGATTCTCCTCAGTATATACACATAGAGGTGAGGTAGATTCTCCTCAGTATATACACACAGAGGTGAGGTAGATTCTCCTCAGTATATACACATAGAGGTGAGCTAGATTCCCCTCAGTATATACACATAGAGATGAGGTAGATTCCCCTCAGTATATACACATAAAGATGAGGTAGATTCTCCTAAGTATATACACATAGAGGTGAGGTAGATTCTCCTCAGTATATACACATAGAGGTGAGGTAGATTCTCTTCCGTATATACACAGAGGTGAGATAGATTCTTCTCAGTATATACACATAGAGGTGAGGTAGATTCTCCTCAGTATATACACATAGAGGTGAGGTAGATTCTCCTCAGTATATACACATAGAGGTGAGGTAGATTCTCCTCAGTATATACACATAGAGGGGAGGTAGATTCTTCTCAGTATATACAAATAGAGGGGAGGTAGATTCTCCTCAGTATATACACATAGAGGAGAGGTAGATTCTCCTTAGTATATACACATAGAGGTGAGGTAGATTCCCCTCAGTATATACACATAGAGATGAGGTAGATTCCCCTCAGTATTTACACATAAAGATGAGGTAGATTCTCCTCATTATATACACATAGAGGTGAGGCAGATTCTCCTCAGTATATACACATAGAGGTGAGGTAGATTCTCTTCCGTATATACACAGAGGTGAGGTAGATTCTACTCAGTATATACACAGGGAGGGGAGGTAGATTCTTCTCAGTATATACACATAGAGGGGAGGTAGATTCTGCTTAGTATATATACATAGAGGTCAGTTATATTCTCAGTATATACACATAGAGATGAGGTAGATTCCCCTCAGTATATACACATAGAGGTGAGGTAGATTCTCCTTACATTCGCGCTTAGAATTGACTCATCAAGTTGTGACTCCTTTACTTTTCTTTAGGACCTGAAGAATGCTTGCACCAAATGTCACACTTGTACAACACCGGGAAGTTACATTACACAGGGGGGTCACTTACTTTTGCACTTAGCATGGAATAATCGAGTTGTGACCCCTTTACTTTTCCTCTTTATGACATAATCTATGCTTGTGCCAAATTTCATGTTTTCTACGACATCAGGAAGTTAGAGAATTAGTGGCGTGTCAGTCAGTCTGCGAGGGTTTTCACCTATATATATGTATATCCTTCCCATCACCTCTAAACGGTCTATAAGCAGAGCGTTATATACCGCCGCCAGCCAAAACAATAAGACCAAATATTGTGTGGCCCCCTCTCTGACCGGCTCTACATGATGTGTCCTGTAAGTCGCCCGCTGGGGCCTCCATGGATCGGGTGAGATCTGGCAGAAGTCATTGCCGGCTTCACTCTGTCCTGTTCCTCAGCAGCTCCTGCACGGCAGTGCGGCACACTATCCTGCTGAGGGCGCTGCCATGAAAGTGGGTACTTGTCTGTAGAATGTTAGGTAGGTTGTCACATCCACATGATGCCAGGACACAGGTACGAGCAGCACAGCGCCCATCACACGCCCCGCCGGCTGGTGGTCTTCCTATCCTGATGCCATCGCTTCCCCGGCCGTCCACGTGATTCATCAGACGGGCGCCTTCCTCCTTTGCTGCAGTTCTCATGGGCCGGGGGTGGACAAGGGTCACATGGACGATCGGATCGGTCTGCGGCCCCCATACACAGCAGGGGCTTCATTGGTAAGGGCTCTTTGACACGAGATGACCTGTTTGGCGCAGATGCCCGCAGGTCGTCCCAGTGATGATCCTTCTGGTGCTTTCACACAGGAACGCTCACCGCTCAGTGAAGGGAGGTGGAGCGGCCCGGGATCGTTCCCGCCTGCCGCCATCCACAATAAGCAGGCCGTCGTTCATAGATCATACCGCCTGTTTACACGGTTGATCCGTCGTTCAGTTTTATACGAGCAGAAGCAGAATGACGAATGACAAGCAAACAAGTGCTCATTCATCTTCTGGTCGGGGCTGCACTGAACGATGATCGCTGGATGTGGGAACCCTAACTTGTCCTCCAGTCGCCCTTCTGTGGGATCAGGGCAGTCGGGCTCCCATGAGCATCAGTGGTCCGTGGGCACCCATCACCCTGGACCACTTTTATACTAACCACTACATACCGGGAACCCCTCAGAGATCAGCCACTGCGGAGATACCCCAACCGTTCATCTACTCTTCCAACATCAAGACCTGACGGGTCATCTGCTGCCTGCTAACTACCCCCCAACAGGCGCCATTCACTTCACCTGTCAGTGGTTGCACTATTATGGCTCATCGGTGTGTCCGCCACGGGTAAGACCTATTATAGGTCCCAGAAACTGAGGGAGTCTCCATTATTACAGAAAGCTCCTGCTCACTAGGGGCCCCGAAGTACAGGGGTCGCAGGAGCAAACTGAAGCTGCCCTGTATCATCTAGTGTTGTGTATGCACTATCTGGCGGTAATAACTTGCCATTATATGGTGTTTTTTATTCTTACTACTATGGCAGTATTACCAGGACATGATGGTACTATTTTGGCACTATATGGCAGCATTAACTTGTCATGATATAGTGTTACTTTACAGTATTATTATCTCAGCATGGAGATGTTGTCTTGCAACTATATTGCAGATTTATCATAGCATTATATGGCAGTACTACCATGGCACTATATGGTGGTATCTTGGCATTATACAGTGGTACTGTCTTGGCACCATTTAATTTTGGCAATATATGGCGGTATTAACTTGGCACTATGGCGGTATTATCTTAGCAGTAGATGACAGTACTATACTGGCACTATAATACAATATTCTTTTGGCACTAAATAGCAGTATTATCTAGTCATTGTATAGTGCTACTATCTTGGCACTATATGGCGGTTGTATCTTGGCATTACATGGCGGTTGTATCTTGGCATTATTTGGCGGTTGTATCTTGGCACTATATGGCGGTTGTATCTTGGCATTACATGGCAGTATTGGTGGTGTTGTTTCGGACAAAATAGGGCCCCTTAATTAGTCGTTACAAATCTACATCCCTTTAACAGGTCTGCCTGTAGTTAGAGGTTGCAGCGCCATCGATTGTTTCCTGGCATCAGCGTTCATATCCTCTGATTGGCTGCAGCGGTCACCTGACTTCTGGCAACGGCCACTGTCGCAGCAAACCCCGGGACCACAAGAAGGCTACAGCGATGGATCCCGGTGGCTGCGGAGGGGTCAATACAGCTCTGTGATTATTTTACTACAGACAGACCCATTAAAGGGATGTTCTTCAGTAACCGGACAATCCCTTTAAGTACCACCTAATTTTTGGCTTAATTCATGTTCATTGACTTGTGAATTGCCGGCCGTTCCGCTGCATTGGTCAAACCGATTCGTCAGGTTTGAGGATCACTTTCTCGCATTGTATTCACTGGTGACATCGCCCGCGCTTTCTGCGGTCCTGATATGCGCGGTAATAAAGCGCGATCCAGTGATGTGCATCCAGCGCTGTGGGACGCCGCCACGTCTGGCGGATCACTCATACCTGGGTCTTGTCATCGGATTTAGAAGAGTGCTGACGACAAGTCCTGACAGTAATCTCTCCATTGATGCCAGCGCCGGCGTCGTCTAGGATGGCGGCTGCTGATAGCGAAGGTTTTCCCTGACGCACGCCACTTGTGACAAGAGACGAGGATTTTCAGCATAAAAGCAGCTATTCTGCAGCGTCCCGGCGCACTCTGCATACTGATTCCTACTCTCATCGCTCTCCATTTACTCCCCGTCTCTGTGCCGGCTGCGTCATTGCCTCTCATGTAAATATATGGATAAGTGAGGATCATCTCGCCCGCCCCCCCCACCTCTTCAGGTGCCGCTCTCCTCCAACATGAAAGACTTTCAAGAATAGAGCCGAGAAAAACATAGTAGGAAGAAGAAGCGATCTGAGACCTGAGAGGGACCTTTCTCGCGGGATGGAATTACGCCGCAGGATGCAGCCAAATTCGCAGCTGCCGAGTTTTACGCCAAAATCTGCAGGTCTAACTACGGAATTTGATGCAGAGTTGCAGGCAGGTTGGAAGACGTTTTCGACCCCCCATCAAAATCCACAGGTAGCCTGCGAATTCCCATGCAGATTTTACAGCGGCTTGCGGCCAGTTCTGTGCCATGTGAAAAGTCCCAGATGGGGTCATGGGGTGCAATACCTAGAGACGGCAATAAAGCCGCTCCGGCGGACCTGCTGGAATCCCAATACACCCAGGGCACCATGACAAAACCTACTGGACATGAGGCACGCATTGGCGCCACCCAAATGTAATGTGGCACCTGCAGCCGTCAACCTAAAAGTGCAAATGCCCGTGTGAATGAGGCCCTACTTAGGGGTCAGTGCTTCATATTCCTTGCGGTTGAGTTGACTGAATGTCCCTGGTGGTCTGGAGGTAAATGCCAAGTATTCCTGGTGGGCTTGGGTAACTTAGTGGTCTTCGAAGTAGTCTATGGCGACTTAAACAGTGTAAGAAGCGGGTGCATGGCGCGTGACGGCGCAGCGGAGGCAGGTGGAAACGGTTTAAATATACCCTTTACAAATATTAACCCCTTAACAACGTGTGCCCTACATGTATGGTGAACGGCAGGTGTGTCATTATATGAAGCGGGCTTGGATGCTGAGCCCACTACATACATGGTGGGTATCCGCCATCTTTAACAGCTCACAACGGAAGTCTGATTGCAGCTGGTAATGTTAACCATTTAAACGCTGCTATCACTTCTGACACGAGCATTTAAATGCCCCAATTGGAGTTTGGGAGTCCCCAACAGCCCCTATGATGAGATTGCGCGGTATTGTCCAGGTCTCATGGCAGCCAGGGACATTCTGAAGGCCCCCAGGGCCACTTAAAGTGAGCGCCTATTAAGGTGAGCCTGTGGCTCATTTGGTAAGTTCAGGGAGTAACGAAAAGCTTTATTAATTGTTAGAAAATATAAAAGTAGTAAAAGTTTAAACCTCCGCCAGTCATTACAACAAAAAAGAAACAATAACGGTAATGCCGCGTCACTAAAATATCCCATTATATATGAATCCCACAGAAAAAACTGTTGGCAATGACTGAACTGCGCTTTTTTTGGTTACCCTGACTCCAAGAAAAAAAATTGAATAAAAAGTGGTCGTTACTCCATCACACCGCCCCATCGGGGGGAGAAAGGAAAAACTTATGGGAGTCAAAAGATGGCGACTAGAGATGAGCGAGTATACTCGCCAAGGCACATTACTCGAGCGAGTAGTGCCTTAGCCGAGTATCTCTCCACTCGTCTCTAAAGATTTGGGGGCCGGCGGGGGGCGGGGAGTGGCGGGGGAGAGCAGGGAGAAATGGAGGGGAGATATCTCTTTCCCTCTCTCCCCCTGCTGCCCCCCCGCTCACCGCCGCAAATCACCTGTCACCGGCGCCGGCCCCCGAATCTTTAGAGACGAGCGGAGAGATACTCAGCTAAGGCACTACTGGCTCGAGTGATGTGCCTTAGCGAGTATACTCGCTCATCTCTAATGGTGACAGAAAGGAATTTTTAAAAAGGCATTTTTTTAAGGCATACCACATAAAAATAACTCTATGAATTTGGTCTCGCTGTCATCATACTGACCCACAGAATGAAGAGAAGATGACGTCTTCACTGCACCACAAACCTGAGCAGTTCTCCAATACATTATGTGGCAGGGTACCACTGAAAAATACAACTCGTCTCGCAAACATCAAGCTCAACAGTGAGACCCCCAGCAAGTTATCCCCCATCCTATGGATATCCTGTAGGCGGGGGTGGACTTGTAATCTTGGTACAACCCCTTTAAGATGTCTTTAGACTATGTAACATCCTGAAGACCCCATGGTGGACATAACAGATGGATAAGTGGACCCACATAGAAGATCCCTGTTCCTCCTCCACTAATGCTTTTGCCCCCAAACTGTGGGTATGACATTAAGGGGTTAACTTAATTGAAAATATTCTTCTACTGTGACAGAAATGCAGATCAGAAGATCCCTAAATCCCCTGAACCCCTTTGGTTCTTCTTGTAGTCTTGTATATCGGCTCAGGTCTAAGCATGAACTTCACCAACAAGTTTGTGTCACTTTTGGGTGGAGTTCCCCTTTAAGTGATGTCTTACTCCACTGTAGTGAGGGTAGTAGTCCCCCGGCTCTGATAGTCGCACTCCTCCTCCTCCGGTCTGGACTCTGACACCTTGTATAAAAGACTTTACATGCTGGGAATCCGTACATCTCCTTTCTTGGCACCTTCTCCTCGGCTCAGTCTCTCGTTTGGCTCCGAGATGCCGTCCATATTGCTCTTTGTACTGTGCGCGGCGGCGGAGAAGTTCATTAGTATCACTGCTGATGAGATTGCACAATGCAAATACAATTACATGTTGTTTAGTGAAGGAGTCAAGAGAGAAATGAGCGCCATGATGGCAGCGACAGCAAAAGAAGCCGCGCCGCTCCCTCCACCGCCCTCCTCGAGTCAGATAGTTCCACTCCATTAAATCGGCGATGTATTTGTTGGGTTATACACAGGAATATAAGGAGCCCAAAACCCGACATTCAGTGACTTCAGTGCAATATTAGGGCCCCCAAGGCACCAGAGGGGCGCAGCAACTACAACTTTTATATCCCGCAAATCGTCCACTATTAGCAGGTTGGAGCAGTGAGTGCAGGGATCAAGGACATGTGCCGGACCCGACAGGCTCCAAAAGGAGGCGACCCCCTACAAGAGGCAAAATGGGTTCAAGCCCCCCACCCCCCCATACGCCACTGCAATCAATAGAATCAAGCTCAGGTCACTTCGTACAGGAAATGCTCAAACCTCTATCACTATCATCTGTGGAAACATCAAAAACATCCAATGACTTTGAAACTTTTTTAGCCACGCTCAAAAACTTTTTGACTGCAGGAGCCAATGTGCAGTGGTATAAGATAAAAATGTCATCTGTCAACAGGCTCGGACTGGCCCACATGGGAACAGGTAAGTCCCCTGGTGGGCCCTGAGCCAAGGTGCCCCCCCCAGCCCCCTCAGGAGTCACACATATTGGCTGAGTGGGAGTCCACCAATCGCTGCATTCTCCATATACATCAGTGGAGACGGAGACGCTCGCAGACGCAGCCATTGAAGTATATGGAGAGTGCAGCAGCGAGGAATATGTGCACAGAAATCACTTGAAATTGCCATGTAGCTGGATGTTGGGCCCCCAGAAAGAATTTTATGAGAGGGCCCGGAGCAACCCCGTCTGGTGCAATCTGTCAAGGCATGCTGGGAGTTGCAGTTTTGCAAGAGTTGAAAAGCCGCAGGTTGGAGATCACCATGGACTGATATGCAAACTAGACTGCCGCGTTACGGTGACACTGTAACCCCATCACCCCACCAGTGACGGCTTTGCTGGTACCAGTTCATGGATGAATCCTCTACATCTCTATAACTATGGCAGCAGTGTATTCAGCTCCTCATCAAATGAAGCAGAAACCTCTGCCGGATCTCTGTCTGTGCCGCCAGTGACTGAGCCGCCTCCGGCAGCGAGCCGGTGATTCAGCCTGAACGTAACTGACATGTTCTGGGAGTGCGAGCCCCATCCAGAGGAACATTAACTCCTTCCATCTGAGAGAGCGAGCTGGAAGGACTCCATTCCCTACAGTGATAGCAATGAGGGTCTGGCAGATGGGGGGCCCCGGGCCCCAGGTCTAGGGGGAGAGCATCCCCCCAAATGAAGCTTAATCATTGGATAATGAAAAGCTCTGCAAATGACACCAAAAATGTGGTGGACGCGTGCTCCAAATTTAGTCTCGACGTTTGTCTAGAAAGAGAGGTGTGGCTAAGGCTGCGCCGATGCGGCACAAAATACCGGAAGAGAAAGTCCTGCATGCGGTAAAATGCGGGGGAGCTGAGCGGAAACTCAACGCACCCCATTATAGTCAGTGGGGTCCGTTGAGTGCTGTACGGTTCCGTCATTAGATGGATCCGTTTGGCCAGGGGATTCCCTGCTCCTATAACAGAGCTGGAAAATGGAACCCCGACGCAGATGTGAGCGCAGCCTAAGGCTGATAAAACGTCTGTGCTTCAATCTCCGGTTGGCTCAAAATACTTCCATCTAAAAGCCGGGCAGCTGAGCAGAACCTGAACAGACCCCATTATAGTCAATGGGGTCCACCTGCCGCTGTACACTTGGGTCCTGAAACTGAGCCGTTTGGCAACAGGGGTTCCCCTTTCCTGCTCCCTGAATGGAGGGCGGGCTCACACGAGCGTAATGTAATAGCGCACTACATGAGCATATTACGGCCGTAATACACGGTGAATGGAGTCGATGAAAGTACATTGATATTTATGGATCACCTCAAACTTACGTATATACATCGCACATAATATAAGCATCAAAAACAATGCAGCGTTTTCTATTCCAGGGCTTATTTCCACTGCCGTAGCTGCAACCACGCTCGGCCACACGGAGTGCAGCTGAGCCTGAATGAGGGGAAACCCTTCACCAGAGCGCAGGAGTTTGAAAACAACAGCGGGAAGATAAGTGCCGCCGATCCTCTCCGTATGATGTATTTACTACCGGACACCGAGCCGCACAAATCACGGCCAGGAGAAGAGCCGGTGAAAAGGAAACCACTGAACTTCCATAAAAATCAATGGTTTCGCTTTGTCCTGTTATACTGCTGTGATTATCACGGGCGGATAGCGCGAAAAAACACTCCTGCCTGAATCCACCCTGACTGCGTATTACATGCGATAGAGCCCTAGTGTTCTCTATGGGTGTTTAATGAACGCTGTACATACGCAATTACATTATGTGCAACGTGGCGAAGCGGCAAAGCGGGAAATTAAAAATAAAAAAGTAACTGCATGACGGCCCGTGTGAGAAGGTCTCATATCTACAAGATAATAATCTTTATTTGTATAGCGCCAACATATTCCGCAGCGCATACATAGACAGGGGATACAGAAAGACAAAAGTACAAACATTACAGAACCACGGTTACATAGTAATCAATTGATGGAACCAATAGGGGTGCGGGTCCTGCTCCAACGAGCTTACATACTACAAGTAATGGGGTGATACAGAAGGTAAAGGGCTGGAGATGTGCACGGTATGGCGAGGTGGAGAGTGAGGGATGCTGTACACATAGACAATGGTCAGACATTTAGCCATGTGACGGCAGAATCAGTATGATTGCAGGAGCGGTTTATGACGGCTAGCAGGGATTGCAGTCAGTAGGTCAGGGAGCATGTTATCAGGCGGAGTACAGAGGGGATTGTTTAGGGAATGCGGTATGCCTCCCTGAAGAGGTGCGTTTTTAGAGCGAGTCCTGGATTGCTCGGGTGGCCTTTGGTAGTGCGTTCCAGAGGGCCGGTGCTGCTCTGGAGAAGTCTTGGAGGGGAAAATCAGAAGTTCAAATTAAAGTGGCGCTCAGTCTGGTTTCGTTAGCAGAGCGGAGAGCCCAGGCTGGGTGATGGATTGAGATGAGGGAGGCGATATAGGGGGGCGCTGCACTGTGGAGGGCTTTATGGATGAAGGTAGTGAGTTTAAATTGAATTCTGTATTTAACGGGCAGCCAGTGCAGTGACCGGCACAGGGCAGAGGCATCCGAGTAGCGCCTGGACAGGAAGATGAGCCTGGCTGCCGCATTCAGGATGGATTGTAGAGGGTAGAGTCTGGCGCAGGGCAGGCCGATCAGCAACGAGTTGTAATAATCGAGCCGGGAGAGGATGAGGGCGACAGTGAGCGTTTATAACGTGTCTACAGTGAGAAAAGAGCGGATTCTTGCGATGTTCTTGAGGTGCAGCTGACATGTTCAGGACAGAGATTGGATGTAGGGGGTAAATGATAGATCAGAGTCGAATATGACCCCAAGGCAGCAGGCGTGCTGGGAGTTATGGCGGTGCCACACACTGAGATGGAGATGTCAGGATGAGGTCTGTTAGTGGAGGGTGGAAATACCAATAAGTCAGTTTTACAGAGGTTTAGTTTTAGGTGGAGAGAGGACATGGTGTTAGAGACAGCGGACAGACAGTTGGTGATGTTTTGGAGTAAAGGTGAAGAGATGTTACAGGAAGAGGTGTATAGCTGGGTGTCGTCAGCATAGAGGTGGTATTGGGGGCCAAATCTCCTGATCCTTTGTCCAATAGGGGCTGTGTAGATGGAGAAGAGGAGGGGGCCGAGGACCGAGCCCTGGGAGACCCCAACAGCAAGGGGAAGAGGAGGGGAGGTAGAGCCAGCAAAGGAGACATTGAAAGAGCAGTCAGATAGGTAGGAGGAGAACCAGGAGAGGGCAGTGTCCTTTAGGCCAATGGAGCGAAGCATACTGAGGAGGAGTTTGTGGTCGACAGTGTCAAATGCTGCGGAGAGGTCGAGGAGGATTAGTAGTGAGTAATCGCCCCTCGATTTGGCTGTCAGTAGGTCATTGGATACCCTTGTAAAGGCAGTTTCTGTTGAGTGTTGAGGTCGGAAGCCAGACTGTAGGAGGTCTAGGAGTGAGTGCTCCGATAGGTAGCTTACAAGGTGGGAGTAAACCAGGCTTTCTAGTAGTTTGGAGATGAGGGAGAGATTAGAGATGGGTCAGTAGTTGGCAGCATCAGTCGCGTCAAGAGTCGGTTTCTTTAGCAGTGGGGATATGATGGCGTGTTTGAAAGAAGAGGGAAAGATGCCAGAGGTCAGAGAGAGGTTGAATATAGTGGTGAGGTGGGAGATGATCACTGGGGAGAGGGAGCGCAGGAGGTGTGAGGGGGGAGGGTCGCTAGCGCAGGTGGTGGGGCAAGCAGAAAAGAGCAATGTGGGGACTTCTTCCTCTGTTGCTGGTCTGAGTACAGACAGTGAGCAGGAGCTAGATGCCATGCTGATAAGACCAGGGTCAGGGCTAGTCTGGGATTGGGAAGTTATTTCCTGACGGATGTCATCTATTTTCTTTTTGAAGTAGGCAGCCAGCTCTTCAGCACTGAGATCCGTCACAGGGGGCTGCGGTTTAGGGCAGAGAAGGGAGTGAAAAGTATCAAAGAGCCGTTTGGGGTTATGGGATAGTGAGGAGACGAGAGAGGTGAAGTAGACTTGTTTGGCGTGGTGGAGGGCGAGGTTGTAGGTTTTGAGCATGAATTTGTAGTGGAGGAAATCTATCGCCGTTCAGCACTTCTAGAGCACCACCGGATGAAGCACATTTGAGGCGTGAGCCAGGGTTGCCGCGTTCTACATCGGATGGCTCGGGTCATGGGGGCGCCGCTTCATCCAGGGCATGTTTGAGAGCGGTGTTGTAGTGAGCGGCAACCAGGTTGGGGCAGGCGAGGAGAGAGATAGGGGACAGAGGGGACTGTAGGGACTCAGCAAAGTCCTGGGTGTGAATGGCCTTAAGGTTCCTGTAGGCACGGTAGGTAGGTGGGTCTGGAGAGGTATTAGGGAGCGTGACAGAGAAAGAGAGGAGGTTATGATCCGAGAGCGGGAGAGGGGAGTTAGTGAAGTTGGAAGCAGAGCAGAGCCGGAGGAAGACCAGATCCAGAGTATTGCCATCCCTGTGAGTGGGAGAGGCTGTGAGTTGAGAGAGACCAAGGGAGGAGGTGAGCGAAAGAAGCTGAGAGGGAGATGGGGTCATTAGTGGGGATGTTAAAGTCACCTAAGATGAGGGTTGGAATTTCGCAGGATAGGAAGTGGGGGAGCCAGGCAGCAAAGTGGTCCAAAAACAGGCGAGGAGCACCTGGGGGGCGGTAGATAACTGCTACTCGCATGGACAGCGGACAGAAAAGCCGTAGCATATGTACCTCAAATGATGGAAAAGTGAGTGAGAGTATAGGGGGGATGACCTGGTAGGTACATTTCGGGGAGAGAAGAGCACCTACTCCACCACTACACCTGTCGCCCAGTCTCGAGGTATGGGAGAACTGCAGGCCATTGTAAGACAGTGCAGCAAGGAAGGCCGTGTCAGACTGCTGTATCCACGTTTCTGTGAGAGCGAGCAGATTTAAAGATTTAGCAGTAAAAAAGTCATGGATGGTGGGGAGTTTATTACATGCTGACTGGCAGTTCCAGAGCGCACATTTACAGGAGTCAGGGGAGGGTATGCATGGGCTAGCAGTTGGGCTTGGGGATTTTATTAGTGAGTCAGGTAGGGGGTAATAGCTTGGAGCAGTGGAGGGTGGGCCAGGATTGGGAGAGATATCCCCAGCAGAGAACAATCACACTTTGCTCTAATGACGACACTGGTGCAAATCTTTTTTTTGTTTAGCCTGCGTGAGATACACTGCCATATGCAGCAATGCCGGTTTACACAACGGAAAAATGCTGGGTTATGCACACTCATGCGAGTCCGGCCTAGGAAGAGCAATAAAATGTTCCAAACTTGCTAAAAATGTAAACACAATGTTGGTGTGATTCCATGCCAAGTGGTGTCAGGAAGTGGAAGAGCGTAATGTAACAAGTTGTGTGAAATATTTTAATCCTCATGCACCATTTAGATACATTTTTGCAATGTGTGTAGAGCTGACAATGGGGTGTGGTGGTGGGATGTCACCAGGTGTAGAGCTGACAACGGGGTCTGGTGGTGGGATGTCACCAGGTGTAGAGCTGACAACGGGGTCTGGTGGTGGTATGTCACCATGTGTAGAGCTGACAATGGGGTCTGGTGGTGGGATGTCATCAGGTGTAGAGCTGACAACGGGGTCTGGTGGGGGGATGTCACCATGTGTAGAGCTGACAACGGGGTCTGGTGGTGGGATGTCATCAGGTGTAGAGCTGACAACGGGGTCTGGTGGTGGTATGTCACCATGTGTAGAGCTGACAACGGGGTCTGGTGGTGGGATGTCATCAGGTGTAGAGCTGACAACAGGGTCTGGTGAGAGATGTCACCATGTGTAGAGCTGACAATGGGGTCTGGTGGTGGGATGTCATCAGGTGTAGAGCTGACAACGGGGTCTGGTGGGGGGATGTCATCAGGTGTAGAGCTGACAACGGGGTCTGGTGGGGGGATGTCACCAGGTGTAGAGCTGACAACGGGGTCTGGTGGTGGGATGTCACCAGGTGTAGAGCTGACAATGGGGTTTGGTGAGGGATGTCATCAGGTGTGGAGCTGACAACGGGGTCTGGTGGGGGGATGTCACCAGGTGTAGAGCTGACAATGGGGTCTGGTGAGAGATGTCACCAACCACTCAGTATGGGACATCGCAGATTCTAGAGCTTCCAGAGTCCACTCTTGGCCATGTTATTGGGAGATGGAAGCCATCCTGTGTGTGCAGTGCCGCCACATTCAGGGAAACCTCGTAAACGGACAGAACTTGGACAATGAAGCCTTGTAGAAGCTGTGAAGACATCACACTCATCATCTGCCCTCACTCAGGAGGTCTCAACAGTCATTGGACCTCCATTAGCACCAGAACCCTCCATAGGGAATGGCATGTGAAGGGTTACCATGGACAAGTGGCTACACACAACATCACAGCAGTGAATGTACAGCGGTGCCTGCGATGGGGCTTGGAGCGTCAAACTGTAAGTGAACGGAAGCAAGTGCTGTGCATAAATCACAGGACATAATCTTCCGATCGGATGGCGGCACTTGGGTGTGGTGGTTGTCTGGAGAGAGCTTTCTACATGACTGCTTGGGCCCAACAGTGAAGTTTGGAGGAGGTTCTGTTATGATGGTAGTGGTGGGGTTCTTCTGGGAAGGACTAAGGCCAGTAGTTATAGTGAAGTCGCCCTCAATGCCAATGGGTACAGAGACATCCTGGACAGTGTGGCATCGCCTCCCCTGTGGTAATAGTCTGGTACAGCTCCGTGTCTCCACCAACATGACCGAGCACCATGTCATGCGGCACACAGTGTGGTGAAGAGATGAAATAGAACGCCGTATCCGTGCACCCAACACACTCATCACTATCTGAAGCTCCTCGAGGAAGGGAGGCTAATCCCTCCATACATCTATGGTAATTTGGTGGAATGCGGCCGCGGAGGATGACTGCAGTCATTGAGGCTAAAGGTAGCCCAACACCAGATGGAAAAATGGGAACAAAATCCAATTTCAGTCCATTCTGTGTGTGTCCATACTTCTGTCAGCGTTGTGCATCCATGCATGTACCATGTATCAGTCTGGAGTCCCCACACACCTATGCTCATTAAAGGTGCTTTTACATAATTATCATTCTGATTTGCGCGATCCAGCAAGAATCTAAACTAGAATTTTCCGTGTAACCAGGTCATATCAGTTGCCTACTAATGTCTACTTACTGTGAATGGAGGCGGGCGAGCCAGAATGATCCCAGCGTTGCTCCGCCTCCATTCAGTCAGCGCAGTCAGCGATGTTCGTTCTTGCGTAAAAGCACAGGAACTGTTATTGCTGGACGAGCTGTGCGGCATCGTTTGTATGACGGCTCGTTCCGTGTAAAAGCACCATCAACCCGGGCCCAACAGGCTGCAGCCTCTCCCACATTCTCCACTCGCCTCCGGGCCCAGCAGTCACATGACCTCTGTTGCCAGTTACCAGCCTCTGCAGGTATGCAGACATATGATTGGCCACAGCAGTCACATGCTTCAAGAGACACGTGACCGCTGGACCTGGAAGAGAGTGGCAACCAGAGCCGAGGAGATACATAATAAGGGAGGAAAGCTTCTTAGAATTGTATTTGTGTTGTGAGGATGAAAACTGTGCCTCTGGGGGCCGCGTGCAGATGACCCGTGTGCCCTATGGTTAAAACATACTCACGGACAGCAGATGGCCATATTATAGGCTATGAGGCGGTACACGCAGACAAAACTCATGTCATGTCTTATTCATAGAGGAGAAATAGGAAACGCCGGTGCATGCCAACATGTGGAGTCCGTGTGTATCGGTCAGCATGCGGACAGGAGTCTGTGTTGTCGGACAGCATGCGGACAGGAGTCTGTGTTGTCGGACAGCATGCGGACAGGAGTCTGTGTTGTCGGACAGCATGCGGACAGGAGTCTGTGTTGTCGGACAGCATGCGGACAGGAGTCTGTGTTGTCGGACAGCATGCGGACAGGAGTCTGTGTTGTCGGACAGCATGCGGACAGGAGTCTGTGTTGTCGGACAGCATGCGGACAGGAGTCTGTGTTGTCGGACAGCATGCGGACAGGAGTCTGTGTTGTCGGACAGCATGCGGACAGGAGTCTGTGTTGTCGGACAGCATGCGGACAGGAGTCTGTGTTGTCGGACAGCATGCGGACAGGAGTCTGTGTTGTCGGACAGCATGCGGACAGGAGTCTGTGTTGTCGGACAGCATGCGGACAGGAGTCTGTGTTGTCGGACAGCATGCGGACAGGAGTCTGTGTTGTCGGACAGCATGCGGACAGGAGTCTATGTTGTCGGACAGCATGCGGATAGGAGTCTGTGTTGTCAGACAGCATGCGGACAGGGGTCTGTGTTGTCGGATGTGAGTTACACCCAAATCTCTCAGCCTACAAAAGTCACAAATTTTGAACTGTCGGGGGTTAGTCTGCTCAAACAGACTGGTCAGTGATGTTGTCCGTTTCCAAATTGACCTAGGTGGGAGCGCTCCTGAGAGGCACAGAACACACCAGTACACTCAGTATGGTTTGAAACAAGTGACTCTATTTATTATTTGCATGTCCTGGTTTTTATAGACAGTCGCCCTCGGACTTGTGGTTAAACAGGGAAAAACTCGTGATTTCACATATGACTTAGACAAGCACATTCTTTTTAAAGAACTGATAACTCTCTGTGGTTAAGCCATTTCTTGCTAAACTAAAGGACATCTGCTCTGGTGACCTTCCTGATTCCACTCAGGTCAGGTGTAGAACTCAAGACAGGAAACCACAGGCTTCTTCCTCAAAACAGTCATCAGTCCTTTTACACATAAAATATTTGCAGTATTCATCCATTTTTCTAAAATGGCTTGCTAAGCAACATATATTAACCCTTTTAGCCCCTATCATTCCCCCATTTTGGAATCAGGAAGACACACGCAGGGTCCAGTTCTATCGCCCGATGGCGCTGACGGCCTAGTCAGGTCCCTGGACAGTATGTCTAACCTTCATCCAGCAGGGGTCGGCCTACACAGGGGCTGTAAAGGCTTTTGCCGTACATTTGCCCACACAAGAGATTATGACTTTGATTACTATATATATACACAACAGCATGACAATTATCTGTACTATACTTTGTAAAATTCCCATGAACCATCCTCCCAGACCAGAGAACCAATTTGCAAGGTTAAGAAAACTAAACCATCCTTGGTCTTTATCCTGTTTTATGCTAGTAGCTATTTTTCCCAAGGTATTGATCCTTTGGTGAATGGATTCTGAGTGATCAGAGAGGTTGAAACAACACATCCCCTCAAATTCCTCACATCCGTGGTTTACTGCGAGCAACAGGTAATCTATGGCGGCTCTATTTTGTAAAGCTGCTTTCCTGACTCCTTGTATGTCTAGTAGGAGAAGGTCCAAGGCCTGTGATGTAGCATTCAGGCCCTTTACCATATCGCATGCTAATCCATTGATTACTCTTGCGTTATATTGTGCCAACCCGGGAACACCCACAATACTGACTGCCAGTGCCGTATGTTCTGTGTAGCTAAGTAGAGTGGGTGGTCCTTCACATTTGCTATCCAGTCCTTCTACCTCCCTCTTTTGTCTTTTGGTGAGTTGTGGGCTATTAGGTTTTTGGTACATTAGTATACTTAATCTGGCCAGTGCACACGGCCCACCAGAGATATTACCAGGGATGTATGTGTAAGTCAGGTTACCGCAGGACAGGACCCAGCCTAATGGTAATTTGACGTGCCTAAAATGGCTGGGGCTTCGGACTGTGTGGTTACAGAGCATAGGAGTCTGTACCTTTCTACATTGCTCGACTGTGCGATTACAGAGTCTCTGGGAATCACTAGTCGCCCTGGTTCTCTGCGCACAACCTCCCATATGTTCTTTATTACACGTGAAGTTATAGCATACCTCAGCCGGAGCGACATTCCTGACCCGGAAACGAGTCATATTAGACCAAAGTGTATGTTCGACCGCATCACAATGGGGACAATATTCATATACATTAAGAAAGGTATTTTCCTGGACAACATTGCTCTCCTCCACATCACTATCGTTATGCACTATTGAATATATATCGCGAAGTGTCTTTATTGGGGTGGGGATAGACAGTAAGCAAGTCCGTAAAATATCTTCCCCACTCCGAAGGTTGGGCATGCACATGTGGGAGATATTCAGTACGTCTTTTGCAAGGTATTCCCACATGTTGGGGTGTCCTTCCGCCCAACCAGTCCATCTTCTTCTTACATTGACAGTCGGTGAGGAGTTGTCCCGAAAAGAGAGCAGTCCAAGAAGACAAAGGGTAAATAATACACTTATCCAGACTATCAGTGCTGGTGTCCAGGTTGCCATCCCCCCCACCACCCTGGGTTGGGCTTATTCTCCACCCCCCTCGTGGTGCTGAGGCGTTGGAACTTTCTTGCAGTGTGAGGCATGAATCCAAGTGGGTTTGCCTTCTAACTTGACCGAGGTGGGAGTGGTTAACAGTACCTGGTATGGTCCGTCAAAGCGAGGTTCCAGTGATTTCCTGACGCGTCTTTTTACCACCACCCAATCTCCAGGTTGCAGAGAGTGGGATCCTTCCAAACTATCAGGGTCTGGAATAGAAGAGAAAACTAGGTCGTGTGTTGTTTTTAGTCTTTGGCATAAGTCCTGCACAAAGGAAGTGACTTTGTCATGTCCCAGGGATAGAGCTTGTGGGTGATACAGCCCTAACCTAGGTATGGAGCCAAAGAGAATCTCATAAGGAGACAGTCCTGTCGTCCGTACTGAGTAGAGGGCCAAAGGTAGGCACTCGGGCCAGGGTTTTCCTGTTTCAACCATGGCTTTTTGAATTTTTAGTTTTAGTGTGCCGTTCATGCGTTCCACCTTTCCTGAACTTTGTGGATGATAGGGGGTGTGAAACGCCTGCTCTACTCCTAAGGCGGACATGACTTCCTTCATTACCTCTCCAGTGAAGTGAGTACCACGGTCGTTCTCAATGGTCTCTGGTACCCCAAATCTGCACCCTAACTCTGACACAAGTTTCTTGGCAGTGGCCTGGGCGGTGGCCTTCGGGACCGCGTAGGCCTCGAGCCACCCGGAAAAGAGGTCAACGCATACCAGAACGTACTCATACCTTCCTGACCTGGGCAGCTGGATGTAATCTATCTGTAGTCTCTGGAAGGGGTACAAAGGTCGCGGAGTGCACTTCCGAAGGGTCTTTACTACTTGACCGGGGTTGTGTAGTGCACAGATTTCACAAGCCTTGACATATGCCTTTGCCATCCTGTCAAATCCCGGAGCGTACCACATTTTCTCCACCAGGGCTACCATAGCATTGCGCGAGGCGTGCACCTTTCCATGAGCCAAAAGGGCCATACTAGGATAGGCAGCCGCAGGTAAACACATACGCGAACCCATCATCCAACCTTCATTTCCTTTTACTGCCCCTGCACTTGCCCAGCGCTCCTGCTCTTGCCCTGAGGGGAGTAGGTCCACCTCCTTCTGTGGTGGGACAGAGAGAGTCTGGTCCTTGGCAGGGGGATCAGGATCCTCCTCCGCTGGGCAGGACCTGGTCTGAACTCTGCACACGGGTGTCCTCCAGTCCAGCAGGGCTGCAGCCTTAGCTGCTCCGTCTGCCTTCTCATTGCCTCTGCTTTCCAAGGAGTCCCCTTGGGTGTGTGCTTTTACCTTTATTATGGCTACCTGCTTTGGGAGCATGATAGCTGACATTAAACTACTTACTGCCTCACCATTCTTTATCGGTCTGCCTTGAGCTGTAAGGAAGCTCCGCGCGCGCCAAATCGGCCCATAGTCATGCGCAACGCCAAACGCGTACCTGGAGTCTGTGTAGATATTAGCAGTGACTCCCCGGGCGAGCTTACAGGCCTCGGTCAGAGCGCACAGTTCCGCTTCCTGTGCTGACATATGTGGGGGCAAGGCGCGGCCTATCAGTACTTCATTCATTGATACTACAGCAAACCCAGTCACAAATCTGCCCATCTCATTCTGGTATCGTGATCCATCCACAAACATTTCAAGGTGGGGGTTTAGGAGAGGTTTATCAGTGACATGTGCGAACCCAGCTGTCTCCTGCTCCATGAGTGCTGCACAGTCGTGCTGGTGTTCTGCGTCAAAGGCCTCCTCCTCATCAGTCAGGGAATTCGCGAAAAGCTGGTCCCCTGTACTTACTCCCCCATTTGAATCAGTGTCACCTAATGGCAGTAAGGTGGCCGGATTCAAAGTTGTGCAACGTTGAAATGAGACATTGGATGAAGAGTGTACTGCAAGTTCCATTTTGATCTGTCTAGCAAGAGACAGATGTCTACGGCTCACCTGTGTCAGAATTCCGTGTACGTCATGGGGCGTGAGGACCACAAGTGGGTAGTCTAGGACCACCTCAGAAGCTTTCTCAAGTAGTGCTTGTACGGCCAGAACTGCTCGTACACAGGAGGGTGAACCCCTGGCTACTGCATCAAGATGTGCACTGTAGTATGCTACAGGGCGCTTTTTGTCACCATGCTCTTGTGTGAGGACGGCAGTAGCATGTCCCGCCATCTCAGTCACGAACATCTGGAAGGGTTTATCATAGTCTGGCAGACCCAGTGCCGGAGCACTGGTAATTTGTATTTTCAGCTGATGGAAAGCTGACTCGGCTTCCGGGGTCAAAGCAAATGGCTTAGAACTCAGGCAGTTGTACAGAGGCTGCATGGTCATGGAGGCAGAGCGAATCCACGGCCGACAATATGAAACTAATCCCAGAAATGTCCGCAACTGAGCATGGGAGGCGGGGAGTGGCATGTCCTCCACCACCTTGGTACGTTCTGGCGTGAGGTGTTTTGTACCAGGACCTAGGCAGTGACCAAGAAACACAACATGAGATTTGCAAAACTGTAATTTGTCTTTACTGGCTTTACACCCGCTGTCTGCAAGAAAACAAAGGAAGCTGAGTGAGGCCGCAACACAGGCAGGTCTGTCCGGTGCACAGAGTAGGAGATCATCAACATACTGAAGCAGGGCCACACCCGGTGGGACCGTCCATGCATCAAGTACAAGCATCATACATCGGGTGAATTGATTTGGGCTGTTTTGTGCCCCTTGTGGTAGGACAGTCCAGCAGTACTGTTTTCCTCGGAACGTGAAGGCAAACAGATACTGGCAATCGGGGTGTAGGGGGACTGACATGAATGCGTTGGCAAGATCGACCAGAGTGTACCAACAGGTTCCGGAGGGTATGGTGGACAACAGAGTGTATGGATTGGGAACCAGAGGTGTCTCTAGGATGGTCACCTTATTAATTTCTCTTAGATCGTGAACCATCCGGTAGGTATCAGGTTCGCCTTTCTTGCCTTTCTTTTTAACCGGGAAGAGTGGCGTGTTAGCGGGTGAGACGCAAGGTTTTAAAGCATTCAAGGCACATAACTCTGTAATAGTGGAGGCTATTGCATCTTCCTGTGCCATGGCTAGGGGATACTGGCGAATCATGGGGGCTTTTTCCCCATCTTTGAGATACACCATGACTGGGGGTACGTGGAGACAGCCCAAGTCTGTCTTTCCTTTTGCCCATAGGGTCTCTGGTACTGCTGAGAGAACCTGTGTATCTTCTGGGGTCAATACATATACAGTACAAGAAGGAGGCGGAGTGACCAAGTCTGCTGCCATGAGACAGAATACCTGGTGGTCGGCCGCAGAGGTACTGACATGAGCCTCACCGGAAGGATGGAGCTGAATACAGCACCCCAGGGGTCCCATCACATCGGTTCCCATGATGCAATCCCCAGCGGGTGACACCAGGAAGCGAGTGAGGACTCGTGACCCTTGAAAGGAGACTTCTATGGGTTCGGTCTCACGCATGGGTGTTGGTTCACCGGACACTCCAACGGCTATGGCTATGGAGTCTGAGAGGGGAATGCTAAGGTCATTGACTTGTGAGGTACTGACACATGATTTAGTGGCCCCTGTGTCAATTAAAAAGGGCACCTCCTTCCCCTGGATTTTTAGAGGCTGAAAAATTTGTGGTCCACATGTGTCAGTAACTATAAGGGACACGGGGGAAGGAGTGCCAGATCTTCATTGGTAATTGGTATACCCGTTGTTTCCCTGTGGGCGGGATGATGTGGTATTGGCCGTACTTCCCTGTTGCCCCCTTTCGTCTGACATGTTCTGTCTAGGGCGTTTAGGGGCCCGACAATTACGGGCCAAGTGTCCAGTCTTCCTGCAGTTATAACACTTACGGGTCTCCCGCCTGGGGTCTTTAAGTCGGACTGTGTCCCCCTCCATGGTGTAATGTTTAACCATAACACCCTTTGCGTGGTCTTCTGTGTCCATGACAAATCCTACAGCTTTCTTATATAGATCACGCGGTTTGGCCTGTCGCCAATCGGGGGTACATGCTTTAACGCGGTCGGACAGGCGCTTATCTATTCCTTGCATAAAGGCTTCACAAAAAGCAGCATTACGTATGGCCTTTGGACAATCATACAAACCCAGATCTCTGCCTACTACCTCTAAACGGCCAAAGTAACATTCGATAGACTCGCCCTTGTTCTGTCTACACTGGGTTAGGGCTGTACGTCTCTCTTGGGCTTTATCCTTAAACCAGGCCTTAACCTTGTCCACATATTGAGTACCACTAAGTAATGTCTGGGGGTCATCTGGGCGTTCTTCAAGACCACAAAATTGAGTAATACTATTGTAAAGGCCCAGAGGACATTTTACATTCATAAGACATTCCATGTCTGTCCAAGTGGCAGAGTAATTTTTCTGTATGACTTCCAACTTTCTATGGAAAGCTGCTGGCTCTGTCTGGGGATCGGGCAGTTGCTGACACAGTGCCATCTGGTCTGTGGCGCTCCAGGGTCGCCATGTAGTGACCGTAGACCCGGGAGTTGGTCTATTTGCGTCCGTGGGTCTGTCATTAGAAGACGATGGTCCGCCGGTGCCCTCTTGTCTGACCGTGCCCAATGGTGGACTCGGTCTGTTTGGTTCTCTATAATGGGTAGTGGAGGTTGTAACGGGGAACAAGGGAACCGGTTGTCTACACTGGTCCCTGGGACGTGGAGTCCCACATACCGTACAGAGTTCTCTAAAACAGGCATTCTGTTGACCACAACGTGGACAATCCCAAGCTGGACCCCTATTTACTTCAGGGCCCGGGGGTCCTGATTGAGGGCTGTAGGGAGGTGTATCCATCTGGGCAGTAGCCTGTGGATACGTAGGGGGCAGGGGCGGCAAATTGGGATACAGAGAATTAAAGGGATTATTTGGAGACATTGGTGGAGCGGCCGGGACGACAGGAGGGGCTAATGGAACCGTAGGGGTTTCCATGGGAACGTCTATTGGTGGCCGGGCCATAGGACAATAAACTAAAATGCCCTCGCCTCGGGACTCGGAGTCCCAGTGTTCGTCTTCTGCTGTTTTAGAGCAGTCCAGGATGGCCTTCATGCCCTTTTCCAAACCCTTATTTCTTATTTCCTTTCTATGCTTATCCTCATATTGTGACCAAAATTCATAATTGAATGTTCCCGCCTTCTTGAGGCCTATACGTTTGTAAACTTTATAGGCTTGTCTGCAAATGTCCTCCCCTTCTCTATCTTTAATTATTTCAATAGGAGTCTGATATGTCTTAGATTGTTCAGACCCCATGTTTGACCACTAAGGTACAATTTTCCCACTATTCTTCACTAAGTAGACAGGACTTATATTTCACACAGTAAACTAAGATAATCACTGAGATTATCTGGGAACACACAGTTCCCTGTCCCGGAATAGATTTACAGAACTAAAACGTGGTCAACTTCAAACACTAGGATTCAGGGGAGACCAGACTTCGCCTCTTAGGGAACTTTTAGTAATATTATAACAGATCCAGAGTAAGAATATGACTGCCAGAAATGAGACTATAATAATAACAATTATTTCAATCTCCAATACAGACAACATGACTCTTTAAGTCCCAATGAGTGAGTTCTTCCGTCTAGGACAGTTAAATGAACCTTATTCACTCTAAAATATGGGCGGGGCAGAAAATATAGGAAACATGCAACAACTAACCTCTAGTCCGTTAGAGACACAGATCTAAAGAATCCAGACTGTATAATAGTAAGACAATCTCTTACCTTTACACCGGTGTTTTCAGTCTGGGGTCTCAGGATCCAGTGTCCACGTCAACGGGCCAGGAGTTTGTTTCAGTCTACTGGTTGCGATGTCCCGTAAAGATAAGCCCCGCCCCCTAGTTGGGCGCCAAGAACTGTCGGGGGTTAGTCTGCTCAAACAGACTGGTCAGTGATGTTGTCCGTTTCCAAATTGACCTAGGTGGGAGCGCTCCTGAGAGGCACAGAACACACCAGTACACTCAGTATGGTTTGAAACAAGTGACTCTATTTATTATTTGCATGTCCTGGTTTTTATAGACAGTCGCCCTCGGACTTGTGGTTAAACAGGGAAAAACTCGTGATTTCACATATGACTTAGACAAGCACATTCTTTTTAAAGAACTGATAACTCTCTGTGGTTAAGCCATTTCTTGCTAAACTAAAGGACATCTGCTCTGGTGACCTTCCTGATTCCACTCAGGTCAGGTGTAGAACTCAAGACAGGAAACCACAGGCTTCTTCCTCAAAACAGTCATCAGTCCTTTTACACATAAAATATTTGCAGTATTCATCCATTTTTCTAAAATGGCTTGCTAAGCAACATATATTAACCCTTTTAGCCCCTATCAGTACAAACCATGATTTGCAAATTGTAACCTTTCACATTGGGCTCCAGTACTTTCCTAATAGTGGGCCGAGCAAAATCCAGGCACATGGCCCGCCGCATTTACTCATACCTCCCAGGTGTCCCTCTTTGAAGAGACAGTCCCCACTTTTGATCCAAGTCCGTCTGTCCCTCTTTGCCCCTTAACCCCTTGAGTGGCACGCCCGGAAATTTTCCGGGACGAGCACCACTGCTCATAGTGATATAGCCCGGAAGATTTCCGGGCTATGTATCCCTATGGGAGCTGCAGAGCACAATGCCACAAGCTGTGACACTGTGCTCTGCCTGCACAGACCCACAGAGAACAAAGCAAGGGCTTTGAAAAACCAGCAGAAGATATTGCCGATATGCCGGCAATCTCCTGCTTTGTTTACAGGTTGCAATAGAGACCATCGGCTTGTCAGAAGCAAGCTGATGGTCTCTGTGGCAGGGAGAGCTAGCGCTTGGCTGTCAGAGGACAGCTAGGTACTAGCTCTTACAGCAGAGATCAGAGAAAACCTCCGATCTCTGCTGTGTTAACCCTTTACATGCGGCAGTCTATGTGACTGCAGCATGTAAAGGGCTGTCACTGCAGCATGTAAAGGGCTGTCACCATCGGACCCCCGGAATGTGATCAGTGGGTCCTGATGGGTCCCTGTGGAAGTCCCCTAAAGGGACAAAAAAATAAATAAATAAATAAAAATTTAAAAAAAAAAAAAGGTTAAAAATTATAAAAAAACCCAAAAAACACTTGTCTCCCTTTACTTTGTAAAAAATCAAAAATACAATCCCACATGTGGTATCCGTGTGCGTCGTAATGACCCAGAGAAGGAAGTTAATACATTATTTAACCCCTTAATGACATGGCCCCTTTTTTTCTTTTTCCCTATTTCTTTTTTTTCTCCCCCCTGTTTAAAAAAATCACAACTTGTCCCGCAAAAAACAAGCCCTTATATGGCCATGTCAATGGAAAAATGAAAAAGTTATGGCTCTTGAGACGCAACTGCAAAATTAGTTGAAATTCAATGATTAGACCATTTTAAAAAACCTGCCCTGGTGGGCACGACAGGGTGGTAGGAAACCCGCCACTCAAGGGGTTAAGAGAGCGGCTCTTTTTCTATTTTCTTCTTTATTCGTCGCCGTCGGAGGCTTGTTATTGGTTTTTGTTGTTGTTTTTTGCGGGACGAGTTGTGTTTTTCAGTGGTATTATTTAACGTATCATATAATGTACTGAAAAACGTTTGAAAATTTCGAAGTGGAGTGAAATGGGAAATCCCCCTTACAATTCTGCCATCTTTGGACGGGTCTTGTTTCAGTGTACGCACTGCGACAAAGCTGACTTAATGACTTTATTCTACGGATCAGTACGCTTTGGCCGATACCAAATTTATATAGTTTTTGTTTTGCTGTCCTACTTTTAAAAAATAAAATCTCTAAAAAAATAACATTTTCTGCCGCCATGACAGTTTTATTTTTCATCACCGTAGTTCTGCGCGGCTCGTCTTTTGTGGGACACCCTGTAGTTTCTATTGGTACCATTTTGGCGTTAATATGACTTTCTGATTGCTTTTTACTAAATCTTTTCATAGAAACAGGGTGACGAAAAAACACAATTCTTGTGTTTTTTTCTGACGACGTTCACCGTGCGGAACAAATAATGTGTGACTTTAATAGATCAGACTTTTACGGACGCAGAAATACCAAATTTGTTTTGGTTTTTTAGAGATTTTTTTTTTTACAAACTTGGGAAAAGTCTTCTTTTTAAACTTTTACTTCCTTTAATTTTTTAAAAATAATTAATAAAAGTTTTTTTTACTCATTTTTTTAGTTCCCATAGAGGACTTGAACTTGTGATTTTTGTTCATGCAGTATAAGGTAATACCATAGCACTGCATTATCCCGCAATCTGACAGGCATTCTATTAAAGCACACCACAGGCATTGCTTCATACCTGCTTATATACGTGTGTGGGGAAACGGATCCGTCACCCGATGAACTCCAAGTGCCCCTCTTTCACCATCCGAGGTATGCATTTACTAGAATTTATCCCTGAAACCTACTGTAGCTCATAGCTGGCGTACGTTTCCGCCTGACCCACGGAGGCGCCACCAGATGCGACAAACGTATTAAGAGATTTGTGCTTCTTCATACATTTGTTGAAGGAGCAGCGGCACATAGTTTACTTAGACCGGTGTATGAAATGTGCTCTAAATAAATACGTTACATTGTATCTAGTCCAGACAGTGAGCTAAACAGCCTGGACTCAAGATTGATACTTTGTAAGACTTCTAAATGTACCCTGAGTTTAATCAAGTGTTTTCATTCACTGACAGCAGGCAAGTATCTCAACACCTGTGCGCAGAGCTTCTCTCCACAATCACAAGAGGAAATGCTCCGAGAGTCAGGCTGCCATTGTAATCGCCGAGCCCTCACATGGCCCCACTTTTGTTGTTACTATGGGGCCCCTTGTATGCAGAGGTGTGAGGCTCTCTGTACCTCCGTTAGCTCCTCTCCTAATTATGTGCCTTTATCCCATCTGTAACATTAGTTCCGACTGGATGAGACATGGCATCTGCAGCATTGCGTAAAACGTCTCCGAGTTTCTCATTCTGTCGGCTGAGAATATTCATCAGACGCATCACCGTCGATATATGAAGCTTATTATCCATTTGCTCATATTTCGGAGAAGCGTTCTATTTTTCCTGCTGGCGCCCTCATCTGATGTAATGAGCCCGATCGTGTCAACACATTCCCGTCCAGAACATTTCTCTCTAATAGTCTTACCCAGCGGAGGAGACAATAAAACTGTGCAAATATGCGCTGGCTCCTCAGCGCCTCGCACATCGCCGTCTCTTTCCTTGGTCACCGTCACAGTAAAATGATTGTTGATTTTTCTTGCCTTAATACTTACAGTACATGGAGACGACGTAGATAAAACCTGCGCGCCTCAAACACGCCAAAGACAATTATTTTACAGCAAATGAGCAGCAAGACGCGTTTCATTGTGTGATGGCAATGAATTATTTATAGGACGGGAGCCGCCATTCCAAGTCAAAACTTCTTTGTATATCAGAACCAACTCCACCTAATTATTAACTTCACTGCCACATTCACTAAGGCACCAAAAGTATGTGCACCCCCATCTAAGTAGTGGATAGGATCGTTATAGCCAAACCCATCATTAATAGGAGCAGAAATCCAACAGAATACAAACCAAAAATCCCCAAAGACAAACCTCACTGGCATTCTCTGCAGAGTTGTCATAGGACACAACCTGTTCATAAAGTCACTTTGCCACATTGCACCTGTAAGTGAGTTCTGCATTCAGACACGTTAGTTGGAGCTCCAGCGTTGTATTCAGCTGACTGTGCAGCCTGTTGGTCAGAATGATTCCTGACATCCTCCTCCGACCCCTTTCGGTGATGAGTTGCTTCTCTCCACAGGATCCCCTTTCGCTGGATGTTTTCCTCGATCATACCATTCGCGGTATACTCTCCACACCGTGGATTGGGAAGGGTGTGGTCCCTCCCCAAGGAAAACACCCAGAAGGGGTGTGGAGACACCTAGGAGGTGAATGAGGAGACTTATAAGGCCATGCATGCTCCTCTGGGTAATACATGCAAATAAGGAAGATGGAACAATACCTTTGTTTAAAAAGTTGTACATTTATTTGAAGAAATGCTGCCATCCAATAGGTGGCGCTGCAGAGGTATTCCATCTTCCTTATCTCCACACCGTTACATGGGAAAATCCTATTCTAGTTTACCATTGATGACCGGCCTCGATGGGAATCACTCCTTTCGCTGGATTCTCCCATCTAATGTGGATTCACACTGAAACGGATCCACGGAAAACTTGTCACGTGATTTTATGCCGCACTCCGGGGTCACGGGGAGAATTTCAATGCAAAGAAGCACCAATCATAAGAGAAATATTGAACAGAATGGGGATGATATTGGCGGTGCACATACTTTCAGTGAACCTGATCTAATAGAACAAGTATTTTTGTTTTATTGGCCTTTCTTATCATATTTAGTAAAAATCCAACCACTTGATGGACTACAGGGCAGTATAGGAAGGTGAGGTTGTGTTGACCTTTCTTGAAGAGTTTTGCACCAAGAATCAAGAAAAGAATGATGCCCAACATTGGTGAAATCTAGTGAAGACGATGAAACGGTAGGACAGGGTGTGAAGAAGGTAGCCATAATGGCCATAAATGATTTGGTTACTGATCTACTAGAAGTGTGCCGTTAGTCATGGTAGATCACGTAGGAGTCATCATTCCAACCTTCTGATGGTCTGTAGGCAAATGACCATCTCCACTAATATTACTTGTTTCTTGATAATGTGCCAGCCATGGCCACGTGAGGACCGTTGCCCTGGATTGTCTGACGATCCAATAGACCTAAGAACTGATATTGGCCAAACCATCCAGATGGGATTATTGCCTTCCATGGTCTGTAGAGGACAACTCAGTCAACGAAATGGGTTTCTAGACCTCCAGTCTCTTATTCTTATCCAGAGATGTTCTAACATGGAGGTTACCGAGCCCTCTGTAGGTTAAGTGACTTCAGAATGAACAGTCATCGGTCTCAGGTCTCGCAACACCTCATACCCTTATTGGCATTCGTTCCTCTATCGCCTCTGACCAGCTGCAGCTCATAGAAAATATTTGCCAAACTTTTGGTGGCCTGAAAGCAAATCAACAAATCCATAACTACTAGTGGTAACTATCTACGGTGCCATCCACATATGACCCATAACCCTTCTGTCCGATGACACCAGAGGCAAAAATCAACCAGACTAGATGACAGTCCTCTATGGTTAATAATTCCTGGACCCTGGTTCCGGTATCGTCATTCGCCAAACCCCTTGTCCGAGCCTGAGAAGTTCTAACATGGTGGACATTGAGCTCTATGTGGGTTACATATATATATGGTTAGAGGGTTGATTATTTGTTGGAGTTCTCATTGTCATTCCTCCATCTCTTTGCTCCGTCTATTTCGACGCCTTACCATTGGACAGACTCGGAACATTCGGAATGAAATGCATCTCCGCTGCTGGTGACATAACACTATGAATGAGGGCATTAAAAAATACACAAGTCCTCCGACTAATACCGGGCTAAACAGTCACCGCATCAATATGAAGAGATCTCTTACTAGGTTAAACCATAATTAAGTCACATAATCCCTCAAAATATTTACCCTGCGAGCAAACACCCCGGCGAACAGCACTCATCTGGATAATTAATTACAATAATTAATGCAGGGAAGACAGCTGCTGCTAATATTACCGCAGCCTGATACCGGGCCGTGCAGGAATCTCCGGGGGGAATGACCACGGATGATGAAAGCTACTGATACACAGTATTAGGAAGCTACAGCATGACCCTTAGCAGCACGGCTCGCGGGGCCCAAGCCGGCGGATGCCTAAGTTACGGCTCTACAAGGCCTCATCAGCCGGAGGACAGGAAATCGTGGCAGTTTTGTGAGATATGATATATGGGCCTCTCCGCACTTGTAAAGAAGGTTTATGAGATGGAGTCAAGGTTATAAGCGTCAGTAAAACAGGATGACCTCCTGACATGGGCCAAGAGCACACACAAGAGGATGATCCACACCGGGGGCTGCAGCATGGTCTGAGGTGCTGAAATAGATGAGGCCTGTAATACAACATCATATAGATTAGAAGCAGGCGATCAAAACCTACCGCCATCTGTGACCCGCAATTCACAATTTATAGGACACTGGTAAAAATGTGCAAGGGTTCTTATTATTACAGGGATGACGGTATGTTCCACAGGCTGAGAGAGACAGGGGGCAATATTATAGTTGTTATATTCTTGTACATAGGGGGCAGTATTATAGTAGTTATATTCTTGTACATAGGGGGCAGTATTATAGTAGTTATATTCTTGTACATAGGGGGCAGTATTATAGTAGTTATATTCTTGTACATAGGGGGCAGTATTATAGTAGTTATATTCTTGTACATAGGGGGCAGTATTATAGTAGTTATATTCCTGTTTGTAGGGTCAGTATTATAGTAGTTATATTCTTGTACATAGGGAGCAGTATTATAGTAGTTATATTCTTGTACATAGAGGGCAGTATGATAGTAGTTATATTCTTGTACATAAGGGCAGTATTATAGTAGTTATATTCTTGTACATAGGGGGCAGTATTATAGTAGTTATATTCTTGTACATAGAGGGCAGTATTATAGTAGTTATATTCTTGTACATAGGGGGCAGTATTATAGTAGTTATATTCTTGTACATAGAGGGCAGTATGATAGTAGTTATATTCTTGTACATAGAGGGCAGTATTATAGTAGTTATATTCTTGTACATAGTTGGCAGTATTATAGTAGTTATATTCTTGTACATAGGGACAGTATTATAGTAGTTATATTCTTGTACAGAGGAGGCAGTATTATAGTAGATATATTCTTGTACATAGGAGGCAGTATTATAGTAGTTATATTCTTGTACATAGGGACAGTATTATAGTGATTATATTCTTGTACATAGGAGGCAGTATTACAGTAGATATGTTCTTGTACATAGGGGGCAGTATTATAGTAGTTATCTTCTTGTGCATAGGGGCAGTATCATAGTAGTTATATTCTTGTACATAGGTGGCAGTATTATAGTAGTTATATTCTTGTACATATGGGGCAGTATTATAGTAGGTATATATTCTTGTACATAGGGGCAGTATTATAGTAGTTATATTCTTGTACATAGGGCTGTATTATAGTAGTTATATTCTTGTACATAGGGGGCGGTATTATACTAGTCATATTCCTGTAGATAGGGGGCAGTATTATAGTAGTTATATTCTTGTACAAAGGGGCAGTATTATAGTAGTTATATTCGTGTACATAGGGGGCGGTATTATAGTAGTTATCTGCTTGTACATAGGAGCCATATTATAGTAGTTATATTCTTGTACATAGGGGGCGGTATTATACTAGTTATATTCCTGTAGATAGGGGGCAATATTATAGTAGTTATATTCTTGTACATAGGGGCAGTATTACAGTAGTTATATTCGTGTACATAGGGGCAGTATTATAGTAGTTATATTCTTGTACATAGGAGAACCATTATAGTAGTTATATTCTTGTACATAGGGGGCAGTATTATAGTAGTTATATTCTTGTACATAGGGGGCAGTATTATAGTAGTTATATTCTTGTACATAGGGGCAGTATTATAGTAGTTATATTCATGTACATAGGGGCAGTATTATAGTAGTTATATTCTTGTACATAGGGGGCAGTATTATAGTAGTTATATTCTTGTACATAGGAGCACCATTATAGTAGTTATATTCTTGTACATAGGTGGCAGTATTATAGTAGTTATATTCTTGTACATAGAGGGCAGTATTATAGTAGTTATATTCTTGTACATAGTTGGCAGTATTATAGTAGTTATATTCTTGTACATAGGAGGCAGTATTATAGTAGTTATATTCTTGTACATAGGGACAGTATTATAGTAGTTATATTCTTGTACATAGGAGGCAGTATTATAGTAGATATATTCTTGTACATAGGAGGCAGTATTATAGTAGTTATATTCTTGTACATAGGGACAGTATTATAGTGATTACATTCTTGTACATAGGAGGCAGTATTACAGTAGATATATTCTTGTACATAGGGGGCAGTATTATAGTAGTTATCTTCTTGTGCATAGGGGCAGTATCATAGTAGTTATATTCTTGTACATAGGTGGCAGTATTATAGTAGTTATATTCTTGTACATAGGGGCGGTATTATAGTAGTTATATTCTTGTACATAGGGCTGTATTATAGTAGTTATATTCTTGTACATAGGGGGCGGTATTATACTAGTTATATTCCTGTAGATAGGGGGCAGTATTATAGTAGTTATATTCTTGTACAAAGGGGCAGTATTATAGTAGTTATATTCGTGTACATAGGGGGCGGTATTATAGTAGTTATCTGCTTGTACATAGGAGCCATATTATAGTAGTTATATTCTTGTACATAGGGGGCGGTATTATACTAGTTATATTCCTGTAGATAGGGGGCAGTATTATAGTAGTTATATTCTTGTAAATAGGGGCAGTATTACAGTAGTTATATTCGTGTACATAGGGGCAGTATTATAGTAGTTATATTCTTGTACATAGGAGAACCATTATAGAAGTTATATTCTTGTACATAGGGGGCAGTATTATAGTAGTTATATTCTTGTACATAGGGTCAGTATTATAGTAGTTATATTCGTGTACATAGGGGCAGTATTATAGTAGTTATATTCTTGTAAATAGGGGGCAGTATTATAGTAGTTTTATTCTTGTACATAGGAGCACCATTATAGTAGTTATATTCTTGTACATAGGTGGCAGTATTATAGTAGTTAAATTCTTCTACATAGGGGGCACTATTATAGTAGTTATATTCTTGTACATAGGGGGCGGTATTATAGTAGTTATATTCTTGTACATAGGGCTGTATTATAGTAGTTATATTCTTGTACATAGGGGGCGGTATTATACTAGTTATATTCCTGTAGATAGGGGGCAGTATTATAGTAGGTATATTCTTGTACAATGGGGCAGTATTATAGTAGTTATATTCTTGTACATAGGAGGCAGTATTATAGTGGTTATATTCTTGTACATAGGGGCAGTATTATAGTAGTTATATTCTTGTATATAGGAGCAGTATTATAGTAGTTATATTCTTGTACATAGGGGCAGTATTATAGTAGTTATATTCTTGTAGATAGGGGGCAGTATTATAGTAGAAATATTCTTGTACATAGGGGCAGTATTATAGTAGTTATATTCTTGTACATAGGGAGCAGTATTATAGTGGTTATATTCTTGTACATAGGGGCAGTATTATACTAGTTATATTCCTGTAGATAGGGGGCAGAATTATAGTAGTTATATTCTTGTACATAGGAGCACCATTATAGTAGTTATATTCTTGTACATAGGAGGCAGTATTATAGTAGTTATATTCTTGTACATATCGGGCAGTATTATAGAAGTTATATTCTTGTAGATAGGGGGCAGTATTATAGTAGAAATATTCTTGTACATAGGGGCAGTATTATAGTAGTTATATTCTTGTACATAGGGAGCAGTATTATAGTGGTTATATACTTGTACGTAGGAGGCAGTATTATAGTAGTTATATTCTTGGACATAGGAGTCGTATTATAGTGGTTATATTCTTGTACATAGGGGGCGGTATTATATTAGTTATATTCCTGTAGATAGGGGGCAGTATTATAGTAGTTATATTCTTGTACATAGGGCCAGTATTATAGTAGTTATATTCGTGTACATAGGGGCAGTATTATAGTAGTTATATTCTTGTACATAGAAGCACCATTATAGTAGTTATATTGTTGTACATATGAGGCATTATTATAGTAGTTATATTCTTGTACATAGGGGGCGGTATTGTAGTAGTCATATTCTTGTAGATAGGGGGCAGTATTATAGTAGAAATAATCTTCTACATAGGGGCAGTATTATAGTAGTTATATTCTTGTACATAGGGAGCAGTATAATAGTGGTTATATTCTTGTACATAGGGGCAGTATTATAGTAGTTATATTCTTGTATACAGGAGCAGTATTATAGTAGTTATATTCTTGTACATAGGGGCAGTATTATAGTAGTTATTTTCTTGTAGATAGGGGGCAGTATTATAGTAGAAATATTCTTGTACATAGGGGCAGTATTATAGTAGTTATATTCTTGTACATAGGGAGCAGTATTATAGTGGTTATATTCTTGTACATAGGGGCAGTATTATACTAGTTATATTCCTGTAGATAGGGGGCAGTATTATAGTAGTTATATTCTTGTACATAGGAGCACCATTATAGTAGTTATATTCTTGTACATAGGAGGCAGTATTATAGTAGTTATATTCTTGTACATATCGGGCAGTATTATAGAAGTTATATTCTTGTAGATAGGGGCCAGTATTATAGTAGTTATATTCTTGTACATAGGGGCAGTATTATAGTAGTTATATTCTTGTACATAGGGAGCAGTATTATAGTGGTTATATACTTGTACGTAGGAGGCAGTATTATAGTAGTTATATTCTTGGACATAGGAGTCGTATTATAGTAGTTATATTCTTGTACATAGGGGGTGGTATTATAGTAGTTATATTCTTGTAGATGGGGGCAGTATTATAGTAGAAATATTCTTGTACATAGGGGCAGTATTATAGTAGTTATATTCTTGTACATAGGGGCAGTATTATAGTGGTTATATTCTTGTAAATAGGAGCCAGTTTTATAGTAGTTATATTCTTGTACATAGCAGCAGTATTATAGTAGTAATATTCTTGTACTTAGGAGGCAGTATTATAGTAGTTATATTCTTGTACATAGGAGGCAGTATTAGAGTAGTTATATTCTTGTACATAGAGAGCAGTATTATACTAATCATATTCCTGTACAGAGGGGCAGTATTATAGTAGCTATATTCTTGTACATAGGGGGCAGTATTATAGTGGTTATATTCCTGTACATATGGGGCAGTATTATAGTAGTTATATTCTTGTACATAGGAGCAGTTTTATAGCAGTTATATTATTGTACATTGGAGGCAGTATTATAATAGTTATATTCTTGTAGATAGGAGGCAGTATTATAGTAGCTATATTCTTGTACATAGAAGCAGTGTTATAGTAGTTATATTCTTGTACATAGAGGACAGTGTTATAGCAGTTATATTCTTGTACATAGAGGGCAGTGTTATAGCAGTTATATTCTTGTACATAGAGGGCAGTGTTATAGCAGTTATATTCTTGTACATAGGGGCAGTATTATAGTAGTTATATTCTTGTACATTGGGGGCAGTATTATAGTGGTTATATTCCTGTACATAGGAGGCAGTATTATAGTAGTTATATTCTTGTACATAGGGAGCAGTATTATAGTAGTTATATTCTTGTACATAGGGGGCAGTATTATAGTAGTTATATTCTTGTACATAGGGGGCAGTATTATAGCAGATATATTCTTGCACATAGGGGGCAGTATTACAGTAGTTATATTCGTGTACATAGGGGGAAGTATTATTGTAGTTATATTCTTGTACATAGGAGGCAGTATTATAATAGTTATATTCTTGTATATAGGAGGCAGTATTATAGTAGTTATATTCTTGTACATAGGGGCAGTATTATAGTAGTTATATTCTTGTACATAGGGAGGCAGTATTATAGTAGTTATCTTCTTGTACATAGGGGGGCAGTATTATAGTAGTTTTATTCTTGTACTTAGTGGGCAGTATTATGGTAGTTGTATTCTTGTAGATAGGAGGTAGTATTATAGTGGTTATATTCCTTTACATAGGGGTGCAGTATTATACTAGTTATATTCTTGCATATAGGGACAGTATAATAGTAGGTATTTTCTTTTACATAGGGGCAGTATTATTGTAGTTATATTCTTGTACATTAGGGGCAGTATTATAGTAGTTATATTCTTGTACATACGGGGCAGTATTATAGTAGTTATATTCTTGTACATAGGAGGCAGTATTATAGTAGTTATATTCTTGTACATAGGAGGCAATATTATAGCAGTTATATTCTTGTACATAGGGGGCAGTATTATAATAGTTATATTCTTGTACATAGGACCAGTATTATAGTAGTTATATACTTGTACATAGGGAGCAGTATTATAGTAGTTATGTTCTTGTAGATAGGGGGCAGTATTATAGTAGTTATATTGTTGTACATAGGGGCAGTATTATAGTAGTTATATTCTTGTACATAGGTGCAGTATTCTAGTAGTTATATTCTTGTACATAGGGGCAGTATTATAGTAGTTATATTCTTGGATATAGAAACAGTATTGTAGTAGTCATATTCTTGTACATAGGGGGTGGTATTATAGTAGTTATAGTCTTGTACGTAGAAGGCAGTATTATTGTAGTTATGTTCCTGTACGTAAGGATCAGTATTATAGTAGTTATATTCTTGTAGATAGGAGGCAGTATTATAGTGGTTATATTCCTGTACATAGGGGGTAGTATTACACTAGTTATATTCTTGTACATAGGGACAGTGTTGTAGTTGTTTTATTCTTGTACATAGGGGGCAGTATTATAGTAGTCCTATTCTTGTACATAGGAGGCAGTATTATAGTAGTTATATTCTTGTCCATAGGAGCAGTATTATAGTAGTTATATTCTTGTACATAGGCAGCAGTATTATAGTAGTTATATTCTTGTACATAGGGAGCAGTATTATAGTAGCTAGCTATATTATTGTACATAGGGGGCAGTATTTGTTATATTCTTGTACATGGGAGGCAGTATTATAGTAGTTATATTCTCGTACATAGGGGGCAGTATTATATTAGTTATATTCTTCTTGTACATAGGGGGCAGTATTATAGTAGTTATATTCTTGTACATAGGGGGCAGTATTATAGAAGTTATATTCTTGTAGATAGGGGGCAGTATTATAGTGGTTATATTCTTGTACATAGGGGCAGTATTATAGTAGTTATATTCTTGTACATAGGGAGCAGTATTATAGTGGTTATATTCTTGTACATAGGGGCAGTATTATAGTAGTTATATTCTTGGACATAGGAGTCGTATTATAGTAGTTATATTCTTGTACATAGGGGGCGGTATTATAGTAGTCATATTCTTGTAGATAGGGGGCAGTATTATAGTAGAAATATTCTTGTACATAGGGAGCAGTATTATAGTGGTTATATTCTTGTACATTGGGGCAGTATTATAGTAGTTATATTCTTGTAGATAGGGGGCAGTATTATAGTAGAAATATTCTTGTACATAGGGGCAGTATTATAGTAGTTATATTCTTGTACATAGGAGCACCATTATAGTAGTTATATTCTTGTACATAGGAGGCAGTATTATAGTAGCTATATTCTTGTACATAGCGGGCAGTATTATAGAAGTTATATTCTTGTAGATAGGGGGCAGTATTATAGTAGTTATATTCTTGTATATAGGAGGCAGTATTATAGTAGTTATATTCTTGTACATAGGGAGGCAGTATTATAGTAGTTATATTCTTGTACATAGGGGGGCAGTATTATAGTAGTTTTATTCTTGTACTTTGGGGGCAGTATTATGGTAGTTGTATTCTTGTAGATAGGAGGTAGTATTATAGTGGTTATATTCCTGTACATAGGGGGCAGTATTATACTAGTTATATTCTTGTATATAGGGACAGTATTATAGTAGGTATTTTCTTTTACATAGGGGCAGTATTATAGTAGTTATATTCTTGTACATTAGGGGCAGTATTATAGCAGTTATATTCTTGTACATAGGGGGCAGTATTATAGTAGTTATATTCTTGTACATAGGAGGCAGTATTATAGTAGTTATATTCTTGTACATAGGAGGCAATATTATAGCAGTTATATTCCTGTACATAGGGGCAGTATTATAATAGTTATATTCTTGTACATAGGACCAGTATTATAGTAGTTATATACTTGTACATAGGGAGCAGTATTATAGTAGTTATGTTCTTGTAGATAGGGGGCAGTATTATAGTAGTTATATTCTTGTACATAGGTGCAGTATTCTAGTAGTTATATTCTTGTACATAGGGGGCAGTATTATAGTAGTTATATTCTTGTACATAGGTGCAGTATTCTAGTAGTTATATTCTTGTACATAGGGGCAGTATTATAGTAGTTATATTCTTGGATATAGAAACAGTATTATAGTAGTTATATTCGTGTACATAGGGGGCGGTATTATAGTAGTTATCTGCTTGTACATAGGAGCCATATTATAGTAGTTATATTCTTGTACATAGGGGGCGGTATTATACTAGTTATATTCCTGTAGATAGGGGGCAATATTATAGTAGTTATATTCTTGTACATAGGGGCAGTATTACAGTAGTTATATTCGTGTACATAGGGGCAGTATTATAGTAGTTATATTCTTGTACATAGGAGAACCATTATAGTAGTTATATTCTTGTACATAGGGGGCAGTATTATAGTAGTTATATTCTTGTACATAGGGGCAGTATTATAGTAGTTATATTCATGTACATAGGGGCAGTATTATAGTAGTTATATTCTTGTACATAGGGGGCAGTATTATAGTAGTTATATTCTTGTACATAGGAGCACCATTATAGTAGTTATATTCTTGTACATAGGTGGCAGTATTATAGTAGTTATATTCTTGTACATAGAGGGCAGTATTATAGTAGTTATATTCTTGTACATAGTTGGCAGTATTATAGTAGTTATATTCTTGTACATAGGAGGCAGTATTATAGTAGTTATATTCTTGTACATAGGGACAGTATTATAGTAGTTATATTCTTGTACATAGGAGGCAGTATTATAGTAGATATATTCTTGTACATAGGAGGCAGTATTATAGTAGTTATATTCTTGTACATAGGGACAGTATTATAGTGATTACATTCTTGTACATAGGAGGCAGTATTACAGTAGATATATTCTTGTACATAGGGGGCAGTATTATAGTAGTTATCTTCTTGTGCATAGGGGCAGTATCATAGTAGTTATATTCTTGTACATAGGTGGCAGTATTATAGTAGTTATATTCTTGTACATAGGGCTGTATTATAGTAGTTATATTCTTGTACATAGGGGGCGGTATTATACTAGTTATATTCCTGTAGATAGGGGGCAGTATTATAGTAGTAATATTCTTGTACAAAGGGGCAGTATTATAGTAGTTATATTCGTGTACATAGGGGGCGGTATTATAGTAGTTATCTGCTTGTACATAGGAGCCATATTATAGTAGTTATATTCTTGTACATAGGGGGCGGTATTATACTAGTTATATTCCTGTAGATAGGGGGCAGTATTATAGTAGTTATATTCTTGTAAATAGGGGCAGTATTACAGTAGTTATATTCGTGTACATAGGGGCAGTATTATAGTAGTTATATTCTTGTACATAGGAGAACCATTATAGAAGTTATATTCTTGTACATAGGGGGCAGTATTATAGTAGTTATATTCTTGTACATAGGGGCAGTATTATAGTAGTTATATTCGTGTACATAGGGGCAGTATTATAGTAGTTATATTCTTGTAAATAGGGGGCAGTATTATAGTAGTTATATTCTTGTACATAGGAGCACCATTATAGTAGTTATATTCTTGTACATAGGTGGCAGTATTATAGTAGTTAAATTCTTCTACATAGGGGGCACTATTATAGTAGTTATATTCTTGTACATAGGGGGCGGTATTATAGTAGTTATATTCTTGTACATAGGGCTGTATTATAGTAGTTATATTCTTGTACATAGGGGGCGGTATTATACTAGTTATATTCCTGTAGATAGGGGGCAGTATTATAGTAGGTATATTCTTGTACAATGGGGCAGTATTATAGTAGTTATATTCTTGTACATAGGAGGCAGTATTATAGTGGTTATATTCTTGTACATAGGGGCAGTATTATAGTAGTTATATTCTTGTATATAGGAGCAGTATTATAGTAGTTATATTCTTGTACATAGGGGCAGTATTATAGTAGTTATATTCTTGTAGATAGGGGGCAGTATTATAGTAGAAATATTCTTGTACAAAGGGGCAGTATTATAGTAGTTATATTCTTGTACATAGGGAGCAGTATTATAGTGGTTATATTCTTGTACATAGGGGCAGTATTATACTAGTTATATTCCTGTAGATAGGGGGCAGAATTATAGTAGTTATATTCTTGTACATAGGAGCACCATTATAGTAGTTATATTCTTGTACATAGGAGGCAGTATTATAGTAGTTATATTCTTGTACATAGGGGGCAGTATTATAGAAGTTATATTCTTGTAGATAGGGGGCAGTATTATAGTAGTTATATTCTTGTACATAGGGGCAGTATTATAGTAGTTATATTCTTGTACATAGGGAGCAGTATTATAGTGGTTATATACTTGTAAGTAGGAGGCATTTTTATAGTAGTTATATTCTTGGACATAGGAGTCGTATTATAGTGGTTATATTCTTGTACATAGGGGGCGGTATTATATTAGTTATATTCCTGTAGATAGGGGGCAGTATTATAGTAGTTATATTCTTGTACATAGGGGCAGTATTATAGTAGTTATATTCGTGTACATAGGGGCAGTATTATAGTAGTTATATTCTTGTACATAGAAGCACCATTATAGTAGTTATATTGTTGTACATATGAGGCATTATTATAGTAGTTATATTCTTGTACATAGGGGGCAGTATTATAGAAGTTATATTCTTGTAGATAGGGGGCAGTATTATAGTAGCTATATTCTTGTACATAGGGGCAGTATTATAGTAGTTATATTCTTGTACATAGGGAGCAGTATTATAGTGGTTATATTCTTGTACATAGGGGCAGTATTATAGTACTTATATTCTTGGACATAGGAGTCGTATTATAGTAGTTATATTTTTGTACATAGGGGGCGGTATTGTAGTAGTCATATTCTTGTAGATAGGGGGCAGTATTATAGTAGAAATAATCTTCTACATAGGGGCAGTATTATAGTAGTTATATTCTTGTACATAGGGAGCAGTATAATAGTGGTTATATTCTTGTACATAGGGGCAGTATTATAGTAGTTATATTCTTGTATATAGGAGCAGTATTATAGTAGTTATATTCTTGTACATAGGGGCAGTATTATAGTAGTTATTTTCTTGTAGATAGGGGGCAGTATTATAGTAGAAATATTCTTGTACATAGGGGCAGTATTATAGTAGTTATACTCTTGTACATAGGGAGCAGTATTATAGTGGTTATATTCTTGTACATAGGGGCAGTATTCTAGTAGTTATATTCTTGTACATAGGGGCAGTATTATAGTAGTTATATTCTTGGATATAGAAACAGTATTATAGTAGTTATATTCGTGTACATAGGGGGCGGTATTATAGTAGTTATCTGCTTGTACATAGGAGCCATATTATAGTAGTTATATTCTTGTACATAGGGGGCGGTATTATACTAGTTATATTCCTGTAGATAGGGGGCAATATTATAGTAGTTATATTCTTGTACATAGGGGCAGTATTACAGTAGTTATATTCGTGTACATAGGGGCAGTATTATAGTAGTTATATTCTTGTACATAGGAGAACCATTATAGTAGTTATATTCTTGTACATAGGGGGCAGTATTATAGTAGTTATATTCTTGTACATAGGGGCAGTATTATAGTAGTTATATTCATGTACATAGGGGCAGTATTATAGTAGTTATATTCTTGTACATAGGGGGCAGTATTATAGTAGTTATATTCTTGTACATAGGAGCACCATTATAGTAGTTATATTCTTGTACATAGGTGGCAGTATTATAGTAGTTATATTCTTGTACATAGAGGGCAGTATTATAGTAGTTATATTCTTGTACATAGTTGGCAGTATTATAGTAGTTATATTCTTGTACATAGGAGGCAGTATTATAGTAGTTATATTCTTGTACATAGGGACAGTATTATAGTAGTTATATTCTTGTACATAGGAGGCAGTATTATAGTAGATATATTCTTGTACATAGGAGGCAGTATTATAGTAGTTATATTCTTGTACATAGGGACAGTATTATAGTGATTACATTCTTGTACATAGGAGGCAGTATTACAGTAGATATATTCTTGTACATAGGGGGCAGTATTATAGTAGTTATCTTCTTGTGCATAGGGGCAGTATCATAGTAGTTATATTCTTGTACATAGGTGGCAGTATTATAGTAGTTATATTCTTGTACATAGGTGGCAGTATTATAGTAGTTATATTCTTGTACATAGGGGCGGTATTATAGTAGTTATATTCTTGTACATAGGGCTGTATTATAGTAGTTATATTCTTGTACATAGGGGGCGGTATTATACTAGTTATATTCCTGTAGATAGGGGGCAGTATTATAGTAGTTATATTCTTGTACAAAGGGGCAGTATTATAGTAGTTATATTCGTGTACATAGGGGGCGGTATTATAGTAGTTATCTGCTTGTACATAGGAGCCATATTATAGTAGTTATATTCTTGTACATAGGGGGCGGTATTATACTAGTTATATTCCTGTAGATAGGGGGCAGTATTATAGTAGTTATATTCTTGTAAATAGGGGCAGTATTACAGTAGTTATATTCGTGTACATAGGGGCAGTATTATAGTAGTTATATTCTTGTACATAGGAGAACCATTATAGAAGTTATATTCTTGTACATAGGGGGCAGTATTATAGTAGTTATATTCTTGTACATAGGGGCAGTATTATAGTAGTTATATTCGTGTACATAGGGGCAGTATTATAGTAGTTATATTCTTGTAAATAGGGGGCAGTATTATAGTAGTTATATTCTTGTACATAGGAGCACCATTATAGTAGTTATATTCTTGTACATAGGTGGCAGTATTATAGTAGTTAAATTCTTCTACATAGGGGGCACTATTATAGTAGTTATATTCTTGTACATAGGGGGCGGTATTATAGTAGTTATATTCTTGTACATAGGGCTGTATTATAGTAGTTATATTCTTGTACATAGGGGGCGGTATTATACTAGTTATATTCCTGTAGATAGGGGGCAGTATTATAGTAGGTATATTCTTGTACAATGGGGCAGTATTATAGTAGTTATATTCTTGTACATAGGAGGCAGTATTATAGTGGTTATATTCTTGTACATAGGGGCAGTATTATAGTAGTTATATTCTTGTATATAGGAGCAGTATTATAGTAGTTATATTCTTGTACATAGGGGCAGTATTATAGTAGTTATATTCTTGTAGATAGGGGGCAGTATTATAGTAGAAATATTCTTGTACATAGGGGCAGTATTATAGTAGTTATATTCTTGTACATAGGGAGCAGTATTATAGTGGTTATATTCTTGTACATAGGGGCAGTATTATACTAGTTATATTCCTGTAGATAGGGGGCAGAATTATAGTAGTTATATTCTTGTACATAGGAGCACCATTATAGTAGTTATATTCTTGTACATAGGAGGCAGTATTATAGTAGTTATATTCTTGTACATATCGGGCAGTATTATAGAAGTTATATTCTTGTAGATAGGGGGCAGTATTATAGTAGAAATATTCTTGTACATAGGGGCAGTATTATAGTAGTTATATTCTTGTACATAGGGAGCAGTATTATAGTGGTTATATACTTGTACGTAGGAGGCAGTATTATAGTAGTTATATTCTTGGACATAGGAGTCGTATTATAGTGGTTATATTCTTGTACATAGGGGGCGGTATTATATTAGTTATATTCCTGTAGATAGGGGGCAGTATTATAGTAGTTATATTCTTGTACATAGGGCCAGTATTATAGTAGTTATATTCGTGTACATAGGGGCAGTATTATAGTAGTTATATTCTTGTACATAGAAGCACCATTATAGTAGTTATATTGTTGTACATATGAGGCATTATTATAGTAGTTATATTCTTGTACATAGGGGGCGGTATTGTAGTAGTCATATTCTTGTAGATAGGGGGCAGTATTATAGTAGAAATAATCTTCTACATAGGGGCAGTATTATAGTAGTTATATTCTTGTACATAGGGAGCAGTATAATAGTGGTTATATTCTTGTACATAGGGGCAGTATTATAGTAGTTATATTCTTGTATACAGGAGCAGTATTATAGTAGTTATATTCTTGTACATAGGGGCAGTATTATAGTAGTTATTTTCTTGTAGATAGGGGGCAGTATTATAGTAGAAATATTCTTGTACATAGGGGCAGTATTATAGTAGTTATATTCTTGTACATAGGGAGCAGTATTATAGTGGTTATATTCTTGTACATAGGGGCAGTATTATACTAGTTATATTCCTGTAGATAGGGGGCAGTATTATAGTAGTTATATTCTTGTACATAGGAGCACCATTATAGTAGTTATATTCTTGTACATAGGAGGCAGTATTATAGTAGTTATATTCTTGTACATATCGGGCAGTATTATAGAAGTTATATTCTTGTAGATAGGGGCCAGTATTATAGTAGTTATATTCTTGTACATAGGGGCAGTATTATAGTAGTTATATTCTTGTACATAGGGAGCAGTATTATAGTGGTTATATACTTGTACGTAGGAGGCAGTATTATAGTAGTTATATTCTTGGACATAGGAGTCGTATTATAGTAGTTATATTCTTGTACATAGGGGGTGGTATTATAGTAGTTATATTCTTGTAGATGGGGGCAGTATTATAGTAGAAATATTCTTGTACATAGGGGCAGTATTATAGTAGTTATATTCTTGTACATAGGGGCAGTATTATAGTGGTTATATTCTTGTAAATAGGAGCCAGTTTTATAGTAGTTATATTCTTGTACATAGCAGCAGTATTATAGTAGTAATATTCTTGTACTTAGGAGGCAGTATTATAGTAGTTATATTCTTGTACATAGGAGGCAGTATTAGAGTAGTTATATTCTTGTACATAGAGAGCAGTATTATACTAATCATATTCCTGTACAGAGGGGCAGTATTATAGTAGCTATATTCTTGTACATAGGGGGCAGTATTATAGTGGTTATATTCCTGTACATATGGGGCAGTATTATAGTAGTTATATTCTTGTACATAGGAGCAGTTTTATAGCAGTTATATTATTGTACATTGGAGGCAGTATTATAATAGTTATATTCTTGTAGATAGGAGGCAGTATTATAGTAGCTATATTCTTGTACATAGAAGCAGTGTTATAGTAGTTATATTCTTGTACATAGAGGACAGTGTTATAGCAGTTATATTCTTGTACATAGAGGGCAGTGTTATAGCAGTTATATTCTTGTACATAGAGGGCAGTGTTATAGCAGTTATATTCTTGTACATAGGGGCAGTATTATAGTAGTTATATTCTTGTACATTGGGGGCAGTATTATAGTGGTTATATTCCTGTACATAGGAGGCAGTATTATAGTAGTTATATTCTTGTACATAGGGAGCAGTATTATAGTAGTTATATTCTTGTACATAGGGGGCAGTATTATAGTAGTTATATTCTTGTACATAGGGGGCAGTATTATAGCAGATATATTCTTGCACATAGGGGGCAGTATTACAGTAGTTATATTCGTGTACATAGGGGGAAGTATTATTGTAGTTATATTCTTGTACATAGGAGGCAGTATTATAATAGTTATATTCTTGTATATAGGAGGCAGTATTATAGTAGTTATATTCTTGTACATAGGGGCAGTATTATAGTAGTTATATTCTTGTACATAGGGAGGCAGTATTATAGTAGTTATCTTCTTGTACATAGGGGGGCAGTATTATAGTAGTTTTATTCTTGTACTTAGTGGGCAGTATTATGGTAGTTGTATTCTTGTAGATAGGAGGTAGTATTATAGTGGTTATATTCCTTTACATAGGGGTGCAGTATTATACTAGTTATATTCTTGCATATAGGGACAGTATAATAGTAGGTATTTTCTTTTACATAGGGGCAGTATTATTGTAGTTATATTCTTGTACATTAGGGGCAGTATTATAGTAGTTATATTCTTGTACATACGGGGCAGTATTATAGTAGTTATATTCTTGTACATAGGAGGCAGTATTATAGTAGTTATATTCTTGTACATAGGAGGCAATATTATAGCAGTTATATTCTTGTACATAGGGGGCAGTATTATAATAGTTATATTCTTGTACATAGGACCAGTATTATAGTAGTTATATACTTGTACATAGGGAGCAGTATTATAGTAGTTATGTTCTTGTAGATAGGGGGCAGTATTATAGTAGTTATATTGTTGTACATAGGGGCAGTATTATAGTAGTTATATTCTTGTACATAGGTGCAGTATTCTAGTAGTTATATTCTTGTACATAGGGGCAGTATTATAGTAGTTATATTCTTGGATATAGAAACAGTATTGTAGTAGTCATATTCTTGTACATAGGGGGTGGTATTATAGTAGTTATAGTCTTGTACGTAGAAGGCAGTATTATTGTAGTTATGTTCCTGTACGTAAGGATCAGTATTATAGTAGTTATATTCTTGTAGATAGGAGGCAGTATTATAGTGGTTATATTCCTGTACATAGGGGGTAGTATTACACTAGTTATATTCTTGTACATAGGGACAGTGTTGTAGTTGTTTTATTCTTGTACATAGGGGGCAGTATTATAGTAGTCCTATTCTTGTACATAGGAGGCAGTATTATAGTAGTTATATTCTTGTCCATAGGAGCAGTATTATAGTAGTTATATTCTTGTACATAGGCAGCAGTATTATAGTAGTTATATTCTTGTACATAGGGAGCAGTATTATAGTAGCTAGCTATATTATTGTACATAGGGGGCAGTATTTGTTATATTCTTGTACATGGGAGGCAGTATTATAGTAGTTATATTCTCGTACATAGGGGGCAGTATTATATTAGTTATATTCTTCTTGTACATAGGGGGCAGTATTATAGTAGTTATATTCTTGTACATAGGGGGCAGTATTATAGAAGTTATATTCTTGTAGATAGGGGGCAGTATTATAGTGGTTATATTCTTGTACATAGGGGCAGTATTATAGTAGTTATATTCTTGTACATAGGGAGCAGTATTATAGTGGTTATATTCTTGTACATAGGGGCAGTATTATAGTAGTTATATTCTTGGACATAGGAGTCGTATTATAGTAGTTATATTCTTGTACATAGGGGGCGGTATTATAGTAGTCATATTCTTGTAGATAGGGGGCAGTATTATAGTAGAAATATTCTTGTACATAGGGAGCAGTATTATAGTGGTTATATTCTTGTACATTGGGGCAGTATTATAGTAGTTATATTCTTGTAGATAGGGGGCAGTATTATAGTAGAAATATTCTTGTACATAGGGGCAGTATTATAGTAGTTATATTCTTGTACATAGGAGCACCATTATAGTAGTTATATTCTTGTACATAGGAGGCAGTATTATAGTAGCTATATTCTTGTACATAGCGGGCAGTATTATAGAAGTTATATTCTTGTAGATAGGGGGCAGTATTATAGTAGTTATATTCTTGTATATAGGAGGCAGTATTATAGTAGTTATATTCTTGTACATAGGGAGGCAGTATTATAGTAGTTATATTCTTGTACATAGGGGGGCAGTATTATAGTAGTTTTATTCTTGTACTTTGGGGGCAGTATTATGGTAGTTGTATTCTTGTAGATAGGAGGTAGTATTATAGTGGTTATATTCCTGTACATAGGGGGCAGTATTATACTAGTTATATTCTTGTATATAGGGACAGTATTATAGTAGGTATTTTCTTTTACATAGGGGCAGTATTATAGTAGTTATATTCTTGTACATTAGGGGCAGTATTATAGCAGTTATATTCTTGTACATAGGGGGCAGTATTATAGTAGTTATATTCTTGTACATAGGAGGCAGTATTATAGTAGTTATATTCTTGTACATAGGAGGCAATATTATAGCAGTTATATTCCTGTACATAGGGGCAGTATTATAATAGTTATATTCTTGTACATAGGACCAGTATTATAGTAGTTATATACTTGTACATAGGGAGCAGTATTATAGTAGTTATGTTCTTGTAGATAGGGGGCAGTATTATAGTAGTTATATTCTTGTACATAGGTGCAGTATTCTAGTAGTTATATTCTTGTACATAGGGGGCAGTATTATAGTAGTTATATTCTTGTACATAGGTGCAGTATTCTAGTAGTTATATTCTTGTACATAGGGGCAGTATTATAGTAGTTATATTCTTGGATATAGAAACAGTATTATAGTAGTTATATTCGTGTACATAGGGGGCGGTATTATAGTAGTTATCTGCTTGTACATAGGAGCCATATTATAGTAGTTATATTCTTGTACATAGGGGGCGGTATTATACTAGTTATATTCCTGTAGATAGGGGGCAATATTATAGTAGTTATATTCTTGTACATAGGGGCAGTATTACAGTAGTTATATTCGTGTACATAGGGGCAGTATTATAGTAGTTATATTCTTGTACATAGGAGAACCATTATAGTAGTTATATTCTTGTACATAGGGGGCAGTATTATAGTAGTTATATTCTTGTACATAGGGGCAGTATTATAGTAGTTATATTCATGTACATAGGGGCAGTATTATAGTAGTTATATTCTTGTACATAGGGGGCAGTATTATAGTAGTTATATTCTTGTACATAGGAGCACCATTATAGTAGTTATATTCTTGTACATAGGTGGCAGTATTATAGTAGTTATATTCTTGTACATAGAGGGCAGTATTATAGTAGTTATATTCTTGTACATAGTTGGCAGTATTATAGTAGTTATATTCTTGTACATAGGAGGCAGTATTATAGTAGTTATATTCTTGTACATAGGGACAGTATTATAGTAGTTATATTCTTGTACATAGGAGGCAGTATTATAGTAGATATATTCTTGTACATAGGAGGCAGTATTATAGTAGTTATATTCTTGTACATAGGGACAGTATTATAGTGATTACATTCTTGTACATAGGAGGCAGTATTACAGTAGATATATTCTTGTACATAGGGGGCAGTATTATAGTAGTTATCTTCTTGTGCATAGGGGCAGTATCATAGTAGTTATATTCTTGTACATAGGTGGCAGTATTATAGTAGTTATATTCTTGTACATAGGGGCGGTATTATAGTAGTTATATTCTTGTACATAGGGCTGTATTATAGTAGTTATATTCTTGTACATAGGGGGCGGTATTATACTAGTTATATTCCTGTAGATAGGGGGCAGTATTATAGTAGTAATATTCTTGTACAAAGGGGCAGTATTATAGTAGTTATATTCGTGTACATAGGGGGCGGTATTATAGTAGTTATCTGCTTGTACATAGGAGCCATATTATAGTAGTTATATTCTTGTACATAGGGGGCGGTATTATACTAGTTATATTCCTGTAGATAGGGGGCAGTATTATAGTAGTTATATTCTTGTAAATAGGGGCAGTATTACAGTAGTTATATTCGTGTACATAGGGGCAGTATTATAGTAGTTATATTCTTGTACATAGGAGAACCATTATAGAAGTTATATTCTTGTACATAGGGGGCAGTATTATAGTAGTTATATTCTTGTACATAGGGGCAGTATTATAGTAGTTATATTCGTGTACATAGGGGCAGTATTATAGTAGTTATATTCTTGTAAATAGGGGGCAGTATTATAGTAGTTATATTCTTGTACATAGGAGCACCATTATAGTAGTTATATTCTTGTACATAGGTGGCAGTATTATAGTAGTTAAATTCTTCTACATAGGGGGCACTATTATAGTAGTTATATTCTTGTACATAGGGGGCGGTATTATAGTAGTTATATTCTTGTACATAGGGCTGTATTATAGTAGTTATATTCTTGTACATAGGGGGCGGTATTATACTAGTTATATTCCTGTAGATAGGGGGCAGTATTATAGTAGGTATATTCTTGTACAATGGGGCAGTATTATAGTAGTTATATTCTTGTACATAGGAGGCAGTATTATAGTGGTTATATTCTTGTACATAGGGGCAGTATTATAGTAGTTATATTCTTGTATATAGGAGCAGTATTATAGTAGTTATATTCTTGTACATAGGGGCAGTATTATAGTAGTTATATTCTTGTAGATAGGGGGCAGTATTATAGTAGAAATATTCTTGTACAAAGGGGCAGTATTATAGTAGTTATATTCTTGTACATAGGGAGCAGTATTATAGTGGTTATATTCTTGTACATAGGGGCAGTATTATACTAGTTATATTCCTGTAGATAGGGGGCAGAATTATAGTAGTTATATTCTTGTACATAGGAGCACCATTATAGTAGTTATATTCTTGTACATAGGAGGCAGTATTATAGTAGTTATATTCTTGTACATAGGGGGCAGTATTATAGAAGTTATATTCTTGTAGATAGGGGGCAGTATTATAGTAGTTATATTCTTGTACATAGGGGCAGTATTATAGTAGTTATATTCTTGTACATAGGGAGCAGTATTATAGTGGTTATATACTTGTAAGTAGGAGGCATTTTTATAGTAGTTATATTCTTGGACATAGGAGTCGTATTATAGTGGTTATATTCTTGTACATAGGGGGCGGTATTATATTAGTTATATTCCTGTAGATAGGGGGCAGTATTATAGTAGTTATATTCTTGTACATAGGGGCAGTATTATAGTAGTTATATTCGTGTACATAGGGGCAGTATTATAGTAGTTATATTCTTGTACATAGAAGCACCATTATAGTAGTTATATTGTTGTACATATGAGGCATTATTATAGTAGTTATATTCTTGTACATAGGGGGCAGTATTATAGAAGTTATATTCTTGTAGATAGGGGGCAGTATTATAGTAGCTATATTCTTGTACATAGGGGCAGTATTATAGTAGTTATATTCTTGTACATAGGGAGCAGTATTATAGTGGTTATATTCTTGTACATAGGGGCAGTATTATAGTACTTATATTCTTGGACATAGGAGTCGTATTATAGTAGTTATATTTTTGTACATAGGGGGCGGTATTGTAGTAGTCATATTCTTGTAGATAGGGGGCAGTATTATAGTAGAAATAATCTTCTACATAGGGGCAGTATTATAGTAGTTATATTCTTGTACATAGGGAGCAGTATAATAGTGGTTATATTCTTGTACATAGGGGCAGTATTATAGTAGTTATATTCTTGTATATAGGAGCAGTATTATAGTAGTTATATTCTTGTACATAGGGGCAGTATTATAGTAGTTATTTTCTTGTAGATAGGGGGCAGTATTATAGTAGAAATATTCTTGTACATAGGGGCAGTATTATAGTAGTTATACTCTTGTACATAGGGAGCAGTATTATAGTGGTTATATTCTTGTACATAGGGGCAGTATTCTAGTAGTTATATTCTTGTACATAGGGGCAGTATTATAGTAGTTATATTCTTGGATATAGAAACAGTATTATAGTAGTTATATTCGTGTACATAGGGGGCGGTATTATAGTAGTTATCTGCTTGTACATAGGAGCCATATTATAGTAGTTATATTCTTGTACATAGGGGGCGGTATTATACTAGTTATATTCCTGTAGATAGGGGGCAATATTATAGTAGTTATATTCTTGTACATAGGGGCAGTATTACAGTAGTTATATTCGTGTACATAGGGGCAGTATTATAGTAGTTATATTCTTGTACATAGGAGAACCATTATAGTAGTTATATTCTTGTACATAGGGGGCAGTATTATAGTAGTTATATTCTTGTACATAGGGGCAGTATTATAGTAGTTATATTCATGTACATAGGGGCAGTATTATAGTAGTTATATTCTTGTACATAGGGGGCAGTATTATAGTAGTTATATTCTTGTACATAGGAGCACCATTATAGTAGTTATATTCTTGTACATAGGTGGCAGTATTATAGTAGTTATATTCTTGTACATAGAGGGCAGTATTATAGTAGTTATATTCTTGTACATAGTTGGCAGTATTATAGTAGTTATATTCTTGTACATAGGAGGCAGTATTATAGTAGTTATATTCTTGTACATAGGGACAGTATTATAGTAGTTATATTCTTGTACATAGGAGGCAGTATTATAGTAGATATATTCTTGTACATAGGAGGCAGTATTATAGTAGTTATATTCTTGTACATAGGGACAGTATTATAGTGATTACATTCTTGTACATAGGAGGCAGTATTACAGTAGATATATTCTTGTACATAGGGGGCAGTATTATAGTAGTTATCTTCTTGTGCATAGGGGCAGTATCATAGTAGTTATATTCTTGTACATAGGTGGCAGTATTATAGTAGTTATATTCTTGTACATAGGTGGCAGTATTATAGTAGTTATATTCTTGTACATAGGGGCGGTATTATAGTAGTTATATTCTTGTACATAGGGCTGTATTATAGTAGTTATATTCTTGTACATAGGGGGCGGTATTATACTAGTTATATTCCTGTAGATAGGGGGCAGTATTATAGTAGTTATATTCTTGTACAAAGGGGCAGTATTATAGTAGTTATATTCGTGTACATAGGGGGCGGTATTATAGTAGTTATCTGCTTGTACATAGGAGCCATATTATAGTAGTTATATTCTTGTACATAGGGGGCGGTATTATACTAGTTATATTCCTGTAGATAGGGGGCAGTATTATAGTAGTTATATTCTTGTAAATAGGGGCAGTATTACAGTAGTTATATTCGTGTACATAGGGGCAGTATTATAGTAGTTATATTCTTGTACATAGGAGAACCATTATAGAAGTTATATTCTTGTACATAGGGGGCAGTATTATAGTAGTTATATTCTTGTACATAGGGGCAGTATTATAGTAGTTATATTCGTGTACATAGGGGCAGTATTATAGTAGTTATATTCTTGTAAATAGGGGGCAGTATTATAGTAGTTATATTCTTGTACATAGGAGCACCATTATAGTAGTTATATTCTTGTACATAGGTGGCAGTATTATAGTAGTTAAATTCTTCTACATAGGGGGCACTATTATAGTAGTTATATTCTTGTACATAGGGGGCGGTATTATAGTAGTTATATTCTTGTACATAGGGCTGTATTATAGTAGTTATATTCTTGTACATAGGGGGCGGTATTATACTAGTTATATTCCTGTAGATAGGGGGCAGTATTATAGTAGGTATATTCTTGTACAATGGGGCAGTATTATAGTAGTTATATTCTTGTACATAGGAGGCAGTATTATAGTGGTTATATTCTTGTACATAGGGGCAGTATTATAGTAGTTATATTCTTGTATATAGGAGCAGTATTATAGTAGTTATATTCTTGTACATAGGGGCAGTATTATAGTAGTTATATTCTTGTAGATAGGGGGCAGTATTATAGTAGAAATATTCTTGTACAAAGGGGCAGTATTATAGTAGTTATATTCTTGTACATAGGGAGCAGTATTATAGTGGTTATATTCTTGTACATAGGGGCAGTATTATACTAGTTATATTCCTGTAGATAGGGGGCAGAATTATAGTAGTTATATTCTTGTACATAGGAGCACCATTATAGTAGTTATATTCTTGTACATAGGAGGCAGTATTATAGTAGTTATATTCTTGTACATAGGGGGCAGTATTATAGAAGTTATATTCTTGTAGATAGGGGGCAGTATTATAGTAGTTATATTCTTGTACATAGGGGCAGTATTATAGTAGTTATATTCTTGTACATAGGGAGCAGTATTATAGTGGTTATATACTTGTAAGTAGGAGGCAGTATAATAGTAGTTATATTCTTGGACATAGGAGTCGTATTATAGTGGTTATATTCTTGTACATAGGGGGCGGTATTATATTAGTTATATTCCTGTAGATAGGGGGCAGTATTATAGTAGTTATATTCTTGTACATAGGGGCAGTATTATAGTAGTTATATTCGTGTACATAGGGGCAGTATTATAGTAGTTATATTCTTGTACATAGAAGCACCATTATAGTAGTTATATTGTTGTACATATGAGGCATTATTATAGTAGTTATATTCTTGTACATAGGGGGCAGTATTATAGAAGTTATATTCTTGTAGATAGGGGGCAGTATTATAGTAGCTATATTCTTGTACATAGGGGCAGTATTATAGTAGTTATATTCTTGTACATAGGGAGCAGTATTATAGTGGTTATATTCTTGTACATAGGGGCAGTATTATAGTACTTATATTCTTGGACATAGGAGTCGTATTATAGTAGTTATATTTTTGTACATAGGGGGCGGTATTGTAGTAGTCATATTCTTGTAGATAGGGGGCAGTATTATAGTAGAAATAATCTTCTACATAGGGGCAGTATTATAGTAGTTATATTCTTGTACATAGGGAGCAGTATAATAGTGGTTATATTCTTGTACATAGGGGCAGTATTATAGTAGTTATATTCTTGTATATAGGAGCAGTATTATAGTAGTTATATTCTTGTACATAGGGGCAGTATTATAGTAGTTATTTTCTTGTAGATAGGGGGCAGTATTATAGTAGAAATATTCTTGTACATAGGGGCAGTATTATAGTAGTTATATTCTTGTACATAGGGAGCAGTATTATAGTGGTTATATTCTTGTACATAGGGGCAGTATTATACTAGTTATATTCCTGTAGATAGGGGGCAGTATTATAGTAGTTATATTCTTGTACATAGGAGCACCATTATAGTAGTTATATTCTTGTACATAGGAGGCAGTATTATAGTAGTTATATTCTTGTACATATCGGGCAGTATTATAGAAGTTATATTCTTGTAGATAGGGGGCAGTATTATAGTAGTTATATTCTTGTACATAGGGGCAGTATTATAGTAGTTATATTCTTGTACATAGGGAGCAGTATTATAGTGGTTATATACTTGTACGTAGGAGGCAGTATTATAGTAGTTATATTCTTGGACATAGGAGTCGTATTATAGTAGTTATATTCTTGTACATAGGGGGTGGTATTATAGTAGTTATATTCTTGTAGATGGGGGCAGTATTATAGTAGAAATATTCTTGTACATAGGGGCAGTATTATAGTAGTTATATTCTTGTACATAGGGGCAGTATTATAGTGGTTATATTCTTGTACATAGGAGCCAGTTTTATAGTAGTTATATTCTTGTACATAGCAGCAGTATTATAGTAGTAATATTCTTGTACTTAGGAGGCAGTATTATAGTAGTTATATTCTTGTACATAGGAGGCAGTATTAGAGTAGTTATATTCTTGTACATAGGGAGCAGTATTATACTAATCATATTCCTGTACAGAGGGGCAGTATTATAGTAGCTATATTCTTGTACATAGGGGGCAGTATTATAGTGGTTATATTCCTGTACATATGGGGCAGTATTATAGTAGTTATATTCTTGTACATAGGAGCAGTTTTATAGCAGTTATATTATTGTACATTGGAGGCAGTATTATAATAGTTATATTCTTGTAGATAGGAGGCAGTATTATAGTAGCTATATTCTTGTACATAGAAGCAGTGTTATAGTAGTTATATTCTTGTACATAGAGGACAGTGTTATAGCAGTTATATTCTTGTACATAGAGGGCAGTGTTATAGCAGTTATATTCTTGTACATAGAGGGCAGTGTTATAGCAGTTATATTCTTGTACATAGGGGCAGTATTATAGTAGTTATATTCTTGTACATTGGGGGCAGTATTATAGTGGTTATATTCCTGTACATAGGAGGCAGTATTATAGTAGTTATATTCTTGTACATAGGGAGCAGTATTATAGTAGTTATATTCTTGTACATAGGGGGCAGTATTATAGTAGTTATATTCTTGTACATAGGGGGCAGTATTATAGCAGATATATTCTTGCACATAGGGGGCAGTATTACAGTAGTTATATTCGTGTACATAGGGGGAAGTATTATTGTAGTTATATTCTTGTACATAGGAGGCAGTATTATAATAGTTATATTCTTGTATATAGGAGGCAGTATTATAGTAGTTATATTCTTGTACATAGGGAGGCAGTATTATAGTAGTTATCTTCTTGTACATAGGGGGGCAGTATTATAGTAGTTTTATTCTTGTACTTAGGGGGCAGTATTATGGTAGTTGTATTCTTGTAGATAGGAGGTAGTATTATAGTGGTTATATTCCTTTACATAGGGGTGCAGTATTATACTAGTTATATTCTTGCATATAGGGACAGTATTATAGTAGGTATTTTCTTTTACATAGGGGCAGTATTATTGTAGTTATATTCTTGTACATTAGGGGCAGTATTATAGTAGTTATATTCTTGTACATAGGGGGCAGTATTATAGTAGTTATATTCTTGTACATAGGAGGCAATATTATAGCAGTTATATTCCTGTACATAGGGGCAGTATTATAATAGTTATATTCTTGTACATAGGACCAGTATTATAGTAGTTATATACTTGTACATAGGGAGCAGTATTATAGTAGTTATGTTCTTGTAGATAGGGGGCAGTATTATAGTAGTTATATTCTTGTACATAGGTGCAGTATTCTAGTAGTTATATTCTTGTACATAGGGGGCAGTATTATAGTAGTTATATTCTTGTACATAGGTGCAGTATTCTAGTAGTTATATTCTTGTACATAGGGGCAGTATTATAGTAGTTATATTCTTGGATATAGAAACAGTATTGTAGTAGTCATATTCTTGTACATAGGGGGTGGTATTATAGTAGTTATAGTCTTGTACGTAGAAGGCAGTATTATTGTAGTTATGTTCCTGTACGTAAGGATCAGTATTATAGTAGTTATATTCTTGTAGATAGGAGGCAGTATTATAGTGGTTATATTCCTGTACATAGGGGGTAGTATTACACTAGTTATATTCTTGTACATAGGGACAGTGTTGTAGTTGTTTTATTCTTGTACATAGGGGGCAGTATTATAGTAGTCCTATTCTTGTACATAGGAGGCAGTATTATAGTAGTTATATTCTTGTACATAGGCAGCAGTATTATAGTAGTTATATTCTTGTACATAGGGAGCAGTATTATAGTAGCTAGCTATATTATTGTACATAGGGGGCAGTATTTGTTATATTCTTGTACATAGGGGGCAGTATTAAAGTAGTTATATTCTTGTACATGGGAGGCAGTATTATAGTAGTTATATTCTCGTACATAGGGGGCAGTATTATATTAGTTATATTCTTCTTGTACATAGGGGGCAGTATTATAGTAGTTATATTCTTGTACATAGGGGGCAGTATTATAGAAGTTATATTCTTGTAGATAGGGGGCAGTATTATAGTGGTTATATTCTTGTACATAGGGGCAGTATTATAGTAGTTATATACTTGTACATAGGGAGCAGTATTATAGTGGTTATATTCTTGTACATAGGGGCAGTATTATAGTAGTTATATTCTTGGACATAGGAGTCGTATTATAGTAGTTATATTCTTGTACATAGGGGGCGGTATTATAGTAGTCATATTCTTGTAGATAGGGGGCAGTATTATAGTAGAAATATTCTTGTACATAGGGAGCAGTATTATAGTGGTTATATTCTTGTACATTGGGGCAGTATTATAGTAGTTATATTCTTGTAGATAGGGGGCAGTATTATAGTAGAAATATTCCTGTACATAGGGGCAGTATTATAGTAGTTATATTCTTGTACATAGGAGCACCATTATAGTAGTTATATTCTTGTACATAGGAGGCAGTATTATAGTAGCTATATTCTTGTACATAGCGGGCAGTATTATAGAAGTTATATTCTTGTAGATAGGGGGCAGTATTATAGTAGTTATATTCTTGTATATAGGAGGCAGTATTATAGTAGTTATATTCTTGTACATAGGGAGGCAGTATTATAGTAGTTATATTCTTGTACATAGGGGGGCAGTATTATAGTAGTTTTATTTTTGTACTTTGGGGGCAGTATTATAGTAGTTGTATTCTTGTAGATAGGAGGTAGTATTATAGTGGTTATATTCCTGTACATAGGGGGCAGTATTATACTAGTTATATTCTTGTATATAGGGACAGTATTATAGTAGGTATTTCCTTTTACATAGGGGCAGTATTATAGTAGTTATATTCTTGTACATTAGGGGCAGTATTATAGTAGTTATATTCTTGTACATAGGGGGCAGTATTATAGTAGTTATATTCTTGTACATAGGAGGCAGTATTATAGTAGTTATATTCTTGTACATAGGAGGCAATATTATAGCAGTTATATTCCTGTACATAGGGGCAGTATTATAATAGTTATATTCTTGTACATAGGACCAGTATTATAGTAGTTATATACTTGTACATAGGGAGCAGTATTATAGTAGTTATGTTCTTGTAGATAGGGGGCAGTATTATAGTAGTTATATTCTCGTACATAGGTGCAGTATTCTAGTAGTTATATTCTTGTACATAGGGGGCAGTATTATAGTAGTTATATTCTTGTACATAGGTGCAGTATTCTAGTAGTTATATTCTTGTACATAGGGGGCAGTATTATAGTAGTTATATTCTTGGATATAGAAACAGTATTGTAGTAGTCATATTCTTGTACATAGGGGGTGGTATTATAGTAGTTATAGTCTTGTACGTAGCAGGCAGTATTATTGTAGTTATGTTCCTGTACGTAAGGATCAGTATTATAGTAGTTATATTCTTGTACATAGGAGGCAGTGTTATAGTAGTTATATTCTTGTAGATAGGAGGCAGTATTATAGTGGTTATATTCCTGTACATAGGGGGTAGTATTACACTAGTTATATTCTTGTACATAGGGACAGTGTTGTAGTAGTTTTATTCTTGTACATAGGGGGCAGTATTATAGTAGTTATATTCTTGTACATAGGGGGCAGTATTAAAGTAGTTATATTCTTGTACATAGGGGGCAGTATTATAGGAGTTATATTCTTCCACATAGGGGGCAGTATAATAGTAGTTATATTCTTGTACATGGGGGGCAGTATTATAGTAGGTATATTCTTGTACATAGCGGGCAGTATTATAGTAGTTATATTCTTGTACATAGGGGACAGTATAATTGTAGTTTTATTCTTGTACATAGGGGGCAGAATTATAGTAGGTATATTCTTGTACATAGCGGGCAGTATTATAGTAGTCATATTCTTGTACATAGGGGCAGTATTATAATAGTTATATTGTTGTACATAGGGGGCAGTATTATAGTAGTTATATTCTTGTACATAGGGGGCAGTATTATAGTAGTTATATTCTTGTACATAGGAGGCAGTATTATAGGAGTTATATTCTTCCACATAGGGGGCAGTATTATAGTAGTAATATTCTTGTACATAGGGGACAGTATTATAATAGTTATATTCTTGTACATAGGGGGTAGTATTATAGTAGTTATATTGTTGTACATGGGAGGCAGTATTATAGTAGTTATATTCTCGTACATAGGGGGCAGTATTATATTGGTTATATTCTTCTTGTACATAGGGGGCAGTATTATGGTAGTTATATTCTTGTATATAGGGGGCAGTATTATAGTAGTTATATTCTTGTACATAGGGAGCAGTATTATAGTAGTTATCTTCTTGTGCATAGGGGGCAGTATTATAGTAGTTATATTCTTGTACATAGCGGGCAGTATTATAGTAGTTATATTCTTGTACATAGGGGACAGTATAATTGTAGTTATATTCTTCTTGTACATAGGGGGCAGTATTATGGTAGTTATATTCTTGTATATAGGGGCCAGTATTATAGTAGTTATATTCTTGTACATAGGGAGCAGTATTATAGTAGTTATCTTCTTGTGCATAGCGGGCAGTATTATAGTAGTTATATCCTTGTACATAGGGGGCAGCATTATAGTTGTTATATTCTTGTACATAGGAGGCAGTATTATAGTAGTTATATTCTTCTACATAGGGGGCAGTAATATAGTAGTAATATTCTTGTACATAGGAGACAGTATTATAATAGTTATATTCTTGTACATACGGGGCAGTCTTACAATAGTTATATTGTTGTACATAGGGGGCAGTATTATAGTAGTTATGTTCTTGTACATAGGGGGCAGTATTATAGTAGTTTTATTCTTGTACATAGGGGTCAGTATTATAGTAGGTATATTCTTGTACATAGCGTGCAGTATTATAGTAGTTATCTTCTTGTGCATAGGGGCAGTATTATAGTAGTCATATTCTTGTACATAGGGGGCAGTATTATAATAGTTATATTGTTGTACATAGGGGGCAGTATTATAGTAGTTATATTCTTGTACATAGGGGGCAGTATTATAGTAGTTATATTCTGCTACATAGGAGGCAGTATTATAGTAGTTATATTCTTCTACATAGGGGGCAATATTATAGTAGTAATATTCTTGTACATAGGGGACAGTATTATAATAGTTATATTCTTATACATAGGATGCAGTATTATAGTAGTTATATTCTTGTACATAGGGGGCAGTATTTTAGTAGTTATATTGTTGTACATAGAGGCAGTATTACAGTAGTTATATTCTTGTACATGGGAGCAGTATTATAGTAGTTATATTCTTGTACATAGGGGGCAGTATTATAGTAGTTATATTCTTGTACATAGAGGTCAGTATTATAGCAGTTATATTCTTGTATATAGGGGGCAGTATTATAGTAGTTATATTCCTGTATATAGGGGACATTATTATATTAGGTATATTCTTGTACATAGAGGACAGTATTATAGTAGTTATATTCGTGTACGTAGGAGCAGTATTATATTAGTTATATTCTTGTATATAGGGGGCAGTATTATAGTAGTTATATTCTTGTACATAGGAGCAGTATTATAGTAGTTTTATTCTTGTACGTTGGGGGCAGTATTATAGTAGTTATATTCTTGTACATAGGGGGCAGTATAATAGTAGTTATATTCCTGTGCATAGGGGGCAGTATTATAGTAGTTATATTCTTGTACATAGGTGCAGTATTATATTAGTTATATTCTTGTACATAGGAGGCAGTATTACAGTAGTTATATTCTTGTACATAGGGGCAGTATTATAGTAGTTATATTCTTGTACATAGGAGCAGTATTATAGTAGTTATATTCCTGTGCATAGGGGGCAGTATTATAGTAGTTATATTCTTGCACACAGGAGGCAGTATTATAGTAGTTATATTCTTGTACATAGGAGGCTGTATTATAGTAGTCATATTCTTGTACATAGGGGGCAGTATTATAGTAGTCATATTCTTGTACATAGGGGGCAGTATTATGGAATGTGTGTGTAATTTTGACAATGCTAAGGATTTGTAGTGCTGTTGCAGGGTTGAGAAATGATAATATTGCGGTTAGATCAATGCTGATTTTCCAATTTGTGACTCAATCCCTTCAGCACAGCTCGGTATTCGGCCGTAGCCTTGATGGAAGCGTTATAAGCAGTAGAGCTTTCACATGTCACGTGTCCTTCATGAACTTTATTTTATTCATTTTTTAAACCATCAATTCCATGTAATATTTTGTGTCTACGATATGTAATATTAAGCGGACCCCGCATGAAGTGTATGTCCGGGCGGCTTCTCAGCTCCTCTCAGTAATATATGGGGCCTGCATATTGATCCCATCTGCAGACGACACTGACTGGTTGCTGCTTATACTGCGGCATTAATGGAAAGTCAATAAGCAACAATTCTTTACATTTTTTCATTTAATAAGCGATCTGGAAATAAAACTTTCCGAGTCGTCGTCTTCATTCACGTATTATTATTCCATTTAGCATTTGCAAGTTCTCTTTTACTCCGGTGCTAGATTTTGGGGACGACCACTGTCTATAGCAGTGGTCCTTCCACTGAGTTTTCCATAGACCCACAGTATGATGCGCACTGCAGCTTCTCTGCCTCCTAGTTTCTACTGATGTCAGTCTTCACTGCGGTTCTAGCATTCTGATCATAGTTTCTTTCGCAGATAGACGGTTAGGAATGATTTTCATGTGTACCTACAGCTTTCCATACATGATAGGCGGGATGTGTTATAGGCGTGTATACACGTGATAGGGAAAATAGTTCTACTGCCATATAAATGGACAAGGTCACCGTGACCTTGGCAGCAAAGCTTCATCTTTATCCTTATGTCAACCCTCTTGTGAGAAGTGAGGCGCGGACAGGGTCAGGCAGTGGCCTTCTCAGCAATGAATGTAAGGCGTCTGGTGGAGGGAGATTTATGGTGCGCAGGGTAGCTGTCTGTTTTTGGGAATATATAATACATATCAAAAGGAATACATGTCAAGGCCAATAGAGAACAACGTCAGGCCGCAGAAATCCTCATCGGACGCTGCACGGAAGATGCCGCTGACCGCACAGCTCTGCACGATTTTCTTCCTACGGCATATATACATATATTCATGGGGTATACACATTTACTATGATCGTGATTAACGGTATAGAAAGGTACGTCTGAATAGACTGGAAATGGTGGAAGCACTATTCTCCATCTGTTGTGATACTACAACTCCCAGCATTGCCTGAAAGCTACATTAGCATTTAAATTGGTCGTCCAGGACATTACAATTGATGAGCTAACCTCACACTAGGTCATTAGTAGTTGAGCTGGGGGTCTCCGCCGATCAGCTGCTCGCTGTGACCGCTGTCAATGCAGAAAGTAATTCTTGGGAGCACACAGCGCTGTACAAATTGCAGTGGACAGGGTTGGTATTTCAAGAGCAACTCCCATTGAATGCAGTGCAATACTAACTCAGGACAGGGTGCTACAGACAGGCTGTCTACTTCCAGCTCTTTCTAAAGCTTGCCCAATATCAGCCGAACAGTGGAGATCCTGAGCGTCGGATCCCACCGATCAACCATTAATGGTGATATCGGATACCGCCACTAGAGGTCGATATAGTACTGCCTCTCCTAATTAGGTTGCACCTGAGGACATGTAATAGCATTGCTTGTGCCACTCGGAAGTGTTGTTGAACCTGGGCTGAGGAGCGGACGCACAAAACTCACTCGAAAATGCAACCCATTATTTGCATGTGGTCTGCATGGTGAACTACATATATCAGAATGGTCTGGCACCCTGTATCCACTATGTGTGGGAGTATACGCCAAGCATCCACCCCCCTCGTTATCAGGAGGCAGTGTGAGTGGTTGTCTCATCGGTGTCCTGCACAGGTGTTATTGGCTCCTCCATTTGGTAGTCAGCTACCTGCATGGTGAGAGGAGGATGCATCTATATGCACTCCTCAGTCAGTAAGGAACGACGTTTTCTGTGATTGTAAATGAGATTATTAATAAAAATGTTATATAAGGAGTTACTGGTTACTGAACGCATCTACTGATTAACGCCTTACATTGTGTGATGAATGGAACAAACTAGAGAAGAGAAAATGAGAAATTAAACACAATAATGTAGAATATAGAATAAATTCTTAAAGTTATCTGAAAATAAAAACATACGTGGGAAAACGAGCGGCATCATAAAAATGGGTTTAGGGGAAGCAGGAGAAACCGCAGTTAGAAGAGGATTAGGATGTGTTATTTGCACATGCTCGAGTGCCGCGTTCAGTCCATTTTGTGACCGGGTGTCCAAACGCAAGATCCGAATCATCTCTTTACTACGCATCTCCATACCGGATGGTACACAAGTGAGGCGTCTTCATCCTGATGGGTAGAGGAGCGTCGAAAGACACATTTGTGATATTTGAGCGGTCTTGGCTCATGTTCCTTGGGGTTTTAATTGGGCGACCAACATAGTTTAACCCTTTCCAATCCAAGTTGTATCCTAGTTTTCCTAGGGAGCTTACTCTTTTTCTGCCATTATACAATGGCGCTATCTGCTGGCTAAAGCCAGTACTGCATGAGGTGACACATTGGATAGGCTCTGACAGCTGAGAGGCTGGCAATATACAGTAAGAGAACCCCGACGGACGTCTTCCAAGATTGGAGCTGTACAGCCTTATATCATTTGCAACTTCTCATCCCACACCTAAAAGCCCCGTAGATACTTCCACCCCGCATGGACTCTGTCAATGATTGGATCTTCCGTTTGTGGGGATGCGCATATATTCATAAGGGTTGTATCTCCGGATCCCCACCTGCGGCCGGTCTATAATGCTCTCACACTGTTCACGTCTCCTGTGTTACATTGATGAAGGAGGTTATTTTGGCCTCTGATCCGCGTTGCGCCTCTTTTCCTGCCCTGTATTTGGAGGAAGACTCCCTGCCGTTGTTCCTCCTCTCTGAAGTCTCGTGGTGAATGAGTGACACTATATAAGTGAACTTGGATACTTGAGGAGTCTGCTGCTCCTTCTGGACTCCTCATGGAAGGGAAGTTCCCTTTCTTATTTTCTACGTGTCGTTCTCTTGTGCACGAAGGATTCTTTGATAACTGTCTTTTCCCGCGTTTCCACTATATGGCGACTTTCGTTGCGCACCACCAAGTCTAAGAAAAGTTGCATGACTAAAACATTTGTGCGGCTTCTCTGCGACTTGCAGTCGTGTGACTGTTTTAGAGCTGCGATGTGCAATGATGCAGGGCAGGAGGGCTTGCGTCACGGTGGCCAACGACTCTAACTCCCACCTGACTGCACTGAAGTGAATGATGGGGGACAAGAGGATGCGCTGGTCTTTGCTCCGTGGGATGATCTTACTGTGTAGCGTGCTGCCGGTCCACCCGTGGAAAGGAGCTCCAGCAGTCAGGAAGGGATTAACAGCAAAACGCATTTTTTATAGCTTCAGGTGGCAACAGGGTGACTTTCCATACCTGCAGCTCAGGAGACTGCTGTAGGCAGTGGTACCTCCAGTCACCCAGTCCCGCTCTGCTTATCCAGGGTTTTCACTGGGGTCCTGCGATGACTCCTTCAGCATCATACCTGGTACCTTTCTCAGACATAAGGCCGCCTGCAGACAGCCAGGTCAGATCGGGTAGTGAGAATTCTCACCCGAGAGCAGCGCGTACTCACCTGTGCCCCGCAGCTCCAGATCTTTTATGTGCCGGCTGCCGGGCAGCCGGCGCATGCGCAGCCAGAGCCGGCGGAGGGTAAGTGACGTTTCATAGAGCATGCTGCAGTTTGTTTGCCGCGCGAGATTTCCCGCGGACAAACCGCAGCCGTCTGCCTAGGATTGCGTTTGCTATTGCAATCCTATGGCAGCTTCCAAGGGCGGAAATTCCGCGGGAAATCCTGCTGCGGAATTTCCGCCCGTCTGCAGGTGGCATATGGCTGTAGATGACTTTCGCCTGTCAAGGGGATTTTACCTCATCTGCTCTCTTTTCTGAAGATTCTGGAACTATACAGTTACTTTTATAAACTTTTGGGGTCCTCCCAGCAGCATAGAGGTGGGACAATACATTGAATAGTGCAGAGTAACTGCGGATGTCCTATCTCTCTCTATTAAGCTCTGTGATCCTCCAGCCGCCATTAATTCAGCCATACAAAGAGCAAAGATACTAAAATGAAAAGATACTAAATATCAGAACACGTAAAACACATTTATTCCATCCTATTTTCCCATAGAAAGATTAATATTAGTAGCAGCGACAATTCTGGGACTCATTAAACCAGGATCACCATATAGATCGAGGCGAACCGGCCCTATGGGACTTTCTGAAAGGAGGAACATCCCACCAGTCAGCACTGACTCCAGCATGGGCTGGCGGTGTATTGGGTTCTTGTGGCTTTGCCTGGCACTATTTGGGCCATTGGGGTTGGCTCCTTTCTGGGCACTATAAGGGTCAGATCTCCTTTCTAGAATAAGGGCTCTTTACCATGAATGATTTTCTGCAGCTAAGTTACATGCGTCAAAAACATTGCGACTAACGGAACCAATGGTTTCCTATGGACACGTTCAGATGAATGATTTGTAGCCGCGCAACAAAGAAAAATGCACCAAAAAGATAGGACATTAGTGACTGAGCTCCACAACTGAAGGGAAGCCCCGCGGAGGTGAAGAGGGTTCTCCCGGAGACTCCCTCCATATCTCACCCCAGCAGCACATATTAGTCAGTCCCCGCCTTTCTTCATAGGAAAGCTACAAAATCTCTCCAAAATGCTAATTTTGGGACACTTTTGCAGAAGCTTTGCCGCCTTTCAGTTCAATTTTGTTGGAAACCCCCACAAAACCAAGTGGGATGTGAGGAACGCTACAGAGAGAGAGTGCGCTGGAGTGTGAGGGGGCCTCTGTGATAGCTGAGGAGGGGCCGATACCGATTCTGCATTGGGGCACAGAAGCTTTCAGTTTGACCTTTCGGAGGAACAGGTATAACTATATGAAGTAGCCAAAATCGCCAACAGGGGTCAAGAAGTGGGGCAGAAGATATTGTCGTGCCAACCATGGATCACGCAGGATGGTGGAGACCTGCTGTGTAGACAAACTGTTCCTATGAAACAACCTCTGCAACTTTTTGCTGTACTTTCCCTTTAAGAACCGTGCGGCACATTTACCAGTATAAGCAAACCCCACCCCGACATCTTAATATATGCATCACATCTAGCAGCACCTCTGTGGGCCACATGCGAACCTACGCCGATGCGTGGAGCGTGGCCACGCCCCCTAACAATAGGCCCCTCGCACTTTTTGAAAAACTGCTGAGACCCGGTTTAAACCTGCAGATAGTCACAGTTTTGGCACAATTGTGACATGGTACACGAGAAAACTGGGGTACCGCTTATAATATAGACGCACCCCACCGGTCTGAATGACCCTCGTCTGCAGAGCATCGCGCAGCTTTGTTTCCTCTACCATGTGGAGTAGCGTTTGATTTGCACCAATGCTGCACTTTAATCAGTGGGGGAGGGGATCGTGTGCTACAATGTATCACCGGAGAATACTAAAGACTGATCGGCGGCTTTAATCAGCGGTGAATCATCTTCAAACAACCTCTTCAGCCAAAGCGCCTTGTGCTAATCCAGGAGAAAGCGGGATTAACTCCTTCCTTCACGGAGCAGCAGAATCCGGCAAACCGTCCGTCACACTCCACCCTATCCAGCGGCGATGAGCAGTATATACATAGCGGCGAGCGCTGCGGCCAGCATCAGCACGTTATTCGTTGGATCACCTGATTATCCTGCTATTTCTCAGGCTAGGGCCTCATTCACATCAGCGTTTTTACGCGGCAGTTTTGTGAAGCAATGGACTCCAATGTGTTCGTTCACATGGGAGGTTTTCAGGAGCGTGAAAAAAAAAAAATCGCACTGTCAGAACGCCAACCGTTTTTGGTCACGGATTTTTCTCGAAGCGTCAAAAGATCTTTTGCCAAAAATGCTGGAGGCTTCCATAGAAAAAAAAATTGGGGGAGGGCACATATTCTTCGGGGATAGGGCACATTTTTAGGCAGTAGGCACATGTCTTCTGAGGGGTAATGTAGTTTTCGGGGCACATACTTTGGGGTTCATCCGGTCCTGGCTGTGGCTATGGAGATACATACTGTGTAGCCCGGACGTTACATGTAAGGCACAGGCGCAGCTTGAAACATTTTCGGATTTTGCAGCAATTTCGGCAAAATTGCAACAGAAACGAAGACGTGAGAACAACAGATGGATAAACCCTTATGTGACTCAGACTCCCGGGCCCTATGTTCTTAGGGCCCAGATGTGATTGTCATCTTGGCAACCCCTATAGCTAAATTCTTGCCCTGTAGCTGCTAATCCGGCCAATAAACAGCAGAAAATTGTATCTCTTGGCCTTCAATGCAAAACTTGGAACAGGCCCGACTGCCAGGTGCCCCCTACAATACTGGTGTCTTCTACTGTGGTAGAGGGGTCTCTGTGCCTCCATAGGGTTAGGGTGCAACTGCCACATCTGCCACTTGTGTTGCTACACCACTGCTCAGGCTGGCCTCCATGTCCGCATGTTATTCTGACTACTATTATGGAGTCGGAAAGAATTTTTTCCCCCAAATAGGCTAAATTGGCTTCTGCCTCATTGGACGTTGCACATCATGTAAGCAGTTTTTATCACCAGCGGGAAATTCTGTGTGGCCAAGCATGTGCAGCATTCATCATCACACATCATAGGTGCAGCATTCATCATCACACATTACTTGTGCAGCATTCATCATCACACATCACAGGTGCAGCATTCATCATCACACATTACAGGTGCAGCATTCATCATCACACATTACTTGTGCAGCATTCATCATCACACATTACGTGTGCAGCATTCATCATCACACATCACAGGTACAGCATTCATCATCACACATCACAGGTACAGCATTCATCATCACACATCACAGGTACAACATTCATCATCACACATCACAGGTGCAGCATTCATCATCACACATTACTTGTGCAGCATTCATCATCACACATTACGTGTGCAGCATTCATCATCACACATCACAGGTACAGCATTCATCATCACACATCACAGGTACAGCATTCATCATCACACATCACAGGTGCAGCATTCATCATCACACATTACTTGTGCAGCATTCATCATCACACATTACGTGTGCAGCATTCATCATCACACATCACAGGTACAGCATTCATCATCACACATCACAGGTACAGCATTCATCATCACACATCACAGGTGCAGCATTCATCATCACACATTACTTGTGCAGCATTCATCATCACACATTACGTGTGCAGCATTCATCATCACACATCACAGGTACAGCATTCATCATCACACATCACAGGTACAACATTCATCATCACACATCACATGTACAGCATTCATCATCACACATCACATGTACAGCATTCATCATCACACATCACAGGTACAGCATTCATCATCACACATCACAGGTGCAGCATTCATCATCACACATCATATGTGCAGTATTCATCATCACACATCACAGGTACAGCATTCATCATCACACATCACATGTGCAGCATTCATCATCACACATTATTTGTGCAGCATTCATCATCACACATCACAGGTACAGCATTCATCATCACACATCACAGGTACAGCATTCATCATCACACATCACAGGTGCAGCATTCATCATCACACATCACAGGTACAGCATTCATCATCACACATCACAGGTACAGCATTCATCATCACATATCACATGTACAGCATTCATCATCACACATCACATGTACAGCATTCATCATCACACATCACAGGTACAACATTCATCATCACACATCACATGTACAGCATTCATCATCACACATCACAGGTACAGCATTCATCATCACACATCACAGGTGCAGCATTCATCATCACACATCATATGTGCAGCATTCATCATCACACATCACATGTGCAGCATTCATCATCACACATCACAGGTGCAGCATTCATCATCACACATCACATGTACAGCATTCATCATCACACATCACAGGTACAGCATTCATCATCACACATCACAGGTGCAGCATTCATCATCACACATTATTTGTGCAGCATTCATCATCACACATCACATGTACAGCATTCATCATCACACATCACATGTACAGCATTCATCATCACACATCACAGGTACAGCATTCATCATCACACATCACATGTACAGCATTCATCATCACACATCACATGTACAGCATTCATCATCACACATCACATGTACAGCATTCATCATCACACATCACAGGTGCAGCATTCATCATCACACATTATTTGTGCAGCATTCATCATCACACAACACATTTGCAGTACAAAGGTAACTATAGAGTTAATTGTGGGCATCAAAAACCACAACGCAAACTTAGCAGAATTACCACAATTATAAAAGTTATTACAAAAGGACTCTATAAATAAAGTTGGACCCCATACAAGCCCCTCCCTAACCACACCCCTGCTTACATTAGCCCCACCTCCAAGCCAACAATGGTCCTCATAATATTGTTAGCCTCGGTCCAGCCCGGTGATGTAACTGTTGCAGACTGAAGACTGGAGCCACGTGGTGACTACATGATGCAGATGGAGCCACGTGGTAACTACATGATGCAGATGGAGCCACGTGGTGACTACATGATGCAGATGGAGCCACGTGGTGACTACATGATGCAGATGGAGCCACGTGGTGACTACATGATGCAGATGGAGCCACGTGGTAACTACATGATGCAGATGGAGCCACGTGGTGACTACATGATGCAGATGGAGCCACGTGGTAACTACATGATGCAGATGGAACCACGTGGTGACTACATGATGCAGATGGAGCCACGTGGTGACTACATGATGCAGATGGAGCCACGTGGTAACTACATGATGCAGATGGAGCCACGTGGTGACTACATGATGCAGATGGAGCCACGTGGTAACTACATGATGCAGATGGAGCCACATGGTGACTACATGATGCAGATGGAGCCACGTGGTAACTACATGATGCAGATGGAGCCCCATGGTGACTACATGATGCAGATGGAGCCACGTGGTGACTACATGATGCAGATGGAGCCACATGGTGACTACATGATGCAGATGGAGCCACGTGGTGACTACATGATGCAGATGGAGCCACGTGGTGACTACATGATGCAGATATCGCCCTCCGCTCAGCCCATGCGGTAGCGCAGCACGAGTCTAGCAATAAAAAAAGCCTCCCTACTGAGATCAACGTTGTTTCTGCCTCCCTATGTAAACAGGAAGACTAGGCAGCTGGTATAAGGTGAGGATACCTCCCAACAGTCGCGGATCCTGCGGTACAGTCCAGTCCTGGCCAGCAGGGGGCATGTCTCACCTCTGACAAGCATGTAACTCACTTGCAGTCCTGACCCGGTGTCAGCGGCTGTTGCTCCTGTAATCAGTGTGACTCCTGACATCTCCCCTGGCACCTATGTTCCTGCACAGACACACTGGCAGAGAGGTCTGAGGTCACACCAGGGGCGTAACTATAGGGGATGCAGGGGATACTGTTGCACCCGGGCCCAGGAGCCTTAGGGGGCCCATAAGGCCTCTCTTCTCCATATAGGGAGCCCAGTACTATGAGTAAAGCGTTATAGTTGGGGGCCCTGTTACAGGTTTTGCATTGGGGCCCAGAAGCTTCAAGTTATGTCTCTGTGCAGCATGGTTTAGATATGGGTACGGGTATAGATACAGATAGAGGGGGGGGGGGCCCTAGCTCACGTTTTGCATCAGGGCCCCTGATCCTTTAGTTACGCCCCTGGGTCACATGGATTACAGCAGAGCCGCCGCTGATGCCGAACTGGGACTACAAGTGAGTTCAATGCTTGCAGGGTGGCTGGAGGTCAACTATGGGAGTCATTATTAAGACTGGGGCTACTAATGGAGCGGGTCACTATTACTACTGGAGCCACTATGGGGGCCACTATTACTACTGGAGCCACTATGGGTGTCACTATTACTACTGGAGCCACTATGGGGGCCACTATTACTACTGGAGCCACTATGGGTGTCACTATTACTACTGGAGCCACTATGGGGGCCACTATTACTACTGGAGCCACTATGGGTGTCACTATTACTACTGGAGCCACTATGGGTGTCACTATTACTACTGGAGCCACTATGGGGGCCACTATTACTACTGGAGCCACTATGGGTGTCACTATTACTACTGGAGCCACTATGGGGGCCACTATTACTACTGGAGCCACTATGGGTGTCACTATTACTACTGGAGCCACTATGGGTGTCACTATTACTACTGGAGCCACTAATGGGGTCGCTTTTACTACTGGGGCACTATTACTACTGCAGCTGATATAGGGGCACTGTTACTACTGGGGCCACTATGAAGGACACTTTTACTATTAGGGTCACTATGGGGATCAATGATACTATTGAGGCCATTAAAGGGATCACTATTACTGTGAGGGGGTCACTGAAGGGAAATATTATGGATACAGCGGGCAGGGCTTTGCATAAAAGGGGCATGGTCTGTCATTAAAATTTGCCACAGTGCACCATGCACACCGCTACAGTTGTTTCCTCTGCTTATTGTTAAAAATTGGGAGTTATGGTAGGGACCAGGGGGCTGAGCTGGACATGTAGAAGATCGTCCAGGACAGTGGGACAGTCCCTGGAATCCAGGACTGTCCCACTGGATATAGGACAGTTAACTGCGTACATAGCGCCAAAATAATCATAGTGCCAAGCTGGAATGGAAATATTACAACCCCCTACAACTCCCGCCACCGTGCCCATAAAGCATAAAGAATGGCTGAAGAAAGCGAGCAGCTCCCATCCTATAGGTATTAGTAAAGTGTGAGGAGCATCTCATATGTTTCTGCTCCCTGCAGTGCTGGCACCTTGCCCCCGGCGCCCACTCGCAGACCCCCAGTCCCCAGCGGCCCGTGAGAGGATATGTCCGTTACAATGTAACATACTGTAGAAGCCAGTACTTTAGCTTTAGGAAACCATCAAACAGGAGATTAAGGGCCTCGTCCAGACCTGTAGCCCAGCGGGGCCCTGCCCTTCTACTCAAGTCATATATGCACCACTGAAGGGGAGATACAGAATATCTGCCCCCCTCTGTGACGCTGGATGGACGCGGCCTCCGCTAACGGGCTATAAATACCGCTCTTAACCGCCGGCTCAGACGGTGATCTGCTTTATTTGCACAGCGGGGTCCGGCTCTCTGTATTAATACATCGTCTGAGCCTCTTGTTTGCACAGTGATCCGCACTTCCACTCTTCGCCTTTCATCCCCTCCGTCTCCATTCATTCTCCCGTGGCATTCGCCGCACCTTTATCGCTACGCCGGGTGATTTCCATCCGTTTATCTGCAGATATTCTCCTTGTAAGATACAACCTCCTGTGAAGTTTAAGACGTCGCACAAGTCAGCTGTTCTAATACACTTAGAACTTCTTGCAGCCATCGGCGTCACAATGGAGGGTCTCTAGGCTTATGGAAATACGAGTGAGAAAGCCCGCTGTGCGAAGAAATACCGCGGCTCCAGGGAAGGGTCTCCTGCCTCACACTTCAGAGCAGAAAGTCTTAAGAAGCGAGTTGTCGCCTGTGTGCCTGGACTTTCTATGTTGGTTGGATACATTTGCAGAGGGGGAACATACGTTTCAGGAGGGGGGGGGGCATTTTTTGCAGGGGGCACATACGTTTCAGGAGTGGGGGCACATTTCTGGGGGAAGGGGTGGTAAGTAACACATGCTTACTGGAGAAACAGACTTTGCAGAGGTAAAATAGACTATTTGGGGGGCACATATGTTTTTAGGAGGTCTACTTTTTGAAGGGCACACACTTTTCAAGGGAGACATACTTTTTAGAGTTGGGGGCTTTTTTGGGTGCGGGGGCACTTACTTTCTGTGAGGGAATGTACTTTTCAACATACTTTTTGGGGAGTACATACTTTTTAGGGGTCACTTTTCAGAGAGGCATTATTTTCAGGGGTCACATACTTTGATTGGTGAGAATACACTTTGGGGACAGGGCAAAACTCATCCGACAACTTCTAGGGGAGGAAGGTTACTGACAGTAGGTATTAGTGTATCTTGACGTCACCAAAAAGACCTGGTGGAGTCAAGAGTGACAGGGGGGTGACGCCCCCTGTTACCTTATTGGCTACAAAAGAAGGCTTGCCTGCAGGTCCAGGAGGCTGAGTATAATTGTAGTGTCTTGACTCGTTGACTCCCAGGCTGTTCCCAGTGCTCACCGCTACTGCTGCAGCATTCCAGGGCATGCTCCCCGGCCGTTCAGAGTGGTCGCCGCTGCTGTTGTTGTGTTCCTGGCAGCAGCTGCTGATTTGTCTCCGCTGCTGTGATCCCCACTGCTGATGATCTGGGCTGCCCGGCCCTCTGCTTCCCGGCGCTGTCCTCCCCGCTCCTGCTGCAGTGTCCCGGCCGTCTGCTGCACGCGCACTCCTCCCCGCTCCTGCTGGACGATCCCCGGCCCTCTGCTGGCCGCTCCTGTTTTGCTGTGGCCACCCGTCTGCTGGACCCTGCTGTTGTGCTGTCCCTGTGCCTCTACTCGCGGCTGCAACATAGCTTACCCGGGCCTCTGCTCCCCGCTCGTTGTCATTTCATCAGCAGCCGTTGTACGCAGGTGTTCCACATAACCGGAGCGACTGTACTTTAAAGGTTCCGCGTCCTGGTGCCGGTTGACGCCGCTGCTGTAGTGTCTTCGGTGGCTGTTGAAGCTGGTATGTCATGCTTCTCTCCTTTACGCCGGTGGCAGCAGATCCATGCCAGTGTGTTTTGATTGTTGGCCGCCATGAATGCTTACTAACCATTCACGGCGGGCAACAATCAATAGACACTGTGCTGCTAGGACCATTGACAAGTCACCCAATGGGGAGCTAGGGGTGTGACAGGGGCATTTCTCCTGTCCAACCCCTAGCTTCCCGGTGGCATCAAGATACACTAATACCCTGACAATGAGTGTGTGTGTATATATATACTGTATATATATATATATATATATATATATATATATATATATATATATATATATATATATATATATATATATATATATATATATTCCTTCTAAGGGAGGGATGAGTTTTAGCAACGAGTGTACATCCACATCCTAAGGCCTCATACACACGGGCGAATTTGATTTGCGGGAGATCTGCAAATCAAGCCGGCCATAGGCAGACATGGGCACCCGCAGAGCAGCGAAAAGCATGCAGATGTGATTTTTTTTTTTTTCTGGCGTGCGGATTGCACACGTGGGAAGAAATCACAGCATGCTTTTTTTTTCTGCGGGTCCAGCAGGGTCGGCTTCCATTGAAGTCAATGGAAGTCCTCCGGTCGGCGGCACACCCACAGCTGTGACTGTGGACGTACTGCGGGTCTGCAGGAAAGCAAGAGATTAAAAAAAAAAAAAAAGGCACTGCGCATGCACCATTCACGTTGGCCAGCGCACCTGAACGCATCCGCCATGCTGAAGAAAGAAGATCCGGCCACGATGGAGGAGACCCGCGCTGGATCCAGAGAGGTAAGAACCTGTCTTTTAATGCCCATGTCTGCGGGCACAGGTGGATTCCATTGAGGGATTCAGCAGTGGAATCCGTGCGTTCCCGTGGGCTCGAGGCCAACATCTCTCTGCGGTCCTGATGCTGGCCTCGTTTGTTACAATGTATCAGTCTGGAGTTCGGGATGCTTTGTGACTGAGGTGATGAAATAAAAGGCAAACTGTTAAAAGTTACAGAACTTTTTAGGATGCAGATGAGAGTTGGTCAGCGATTGTTTCCCTCCGGCTGTGTCTCGTACATCCGGCCGCACATTCGTGGAATTCAATAAATGTCGTCTTTCTCTTCTCTGTATTTTGAAATATCATAAACATTTCCCATTTCCTGGTGGATCCTTTGTTGCTGGGACCCAGATACTTAAACTACTGTTCTCATTCGCTTCAGTGGGAGTTACGGACCCGGCATACGGCTGCCCACTCCACTGGGTCCGCAGCACCCGGCGAGGTGGTTGGGAGACCCGCTGCCGCGTTCTCACCACAGCCAGAAAGTGCTGATATGGGACTCACATTTACAAGCAATGCAATATTTTTTTTTTTTCCCCCCTTGTCATAGGAAATAATGAGTCTCTCTTAACCCCTTAGACGCCAGCCTATTTTGTGCATAGGGACCAAGCGATCTTCACCGTCGCACTGCGAGAGCTATAACTCTCCGGCATCACTGTACGAGGGCTTGTTGTCTTTTGTGGGACAAGTTGTATATCTTACGGGCCGCACTCTGGGGGACATAAAATGTGCTGGAGGACTTATACTACATTTTTTTGGGGGGGAAAGAAGATAGAAAAAACATCCGGAGATTCCGCCACTGTTTTTGAGTTTTTACAGCGTTCACCATTCGGTAAAACAAGCTGATAACTTTCTTATCTGATCGGCACAATTTCTGCGGCACGAAGTTTATAGAGAGTTTTTTCTTTTTACTATTTTTGTACAATGAAAACACCTTTTTAAAGAAAACCAATTGATTCCGCATCGCCGCATTCTCAGACCAATAACATTTATATTTCCCCGGCAGCGGAGCTCTGTGAGGGCTCGCCTCTTAGAGTAAGAGCTGTCGTTTTTATTGGTACCATTCGCAGGTACATGTGACGTTCCGATTGCTTTTTATTGCATTTTTTGTGATGCAAACAAAAGAAAAACAGCAATTGTGGCGTCAGGTTTTTTAAAACTATTTTACGGTTTCACCATGTGTGATAAATGACTAAATATTTTCATTGATTGGGTCGTTATGAATGCGGTAATACCTATTATGTGCTGCTTTTTTTAATTTTTGGGGGCATTTTATCTATTTAAAAGGGGTTTTGTGGGGAAAAGTGAATATTTTTTAACTGTTTTTAAAATTAACTGTGTAGTGCAGCCAATTAGACTCTGCAGGAGGCAGGGCCTAATAGGCTGAGTTACATGGCAGACATAGAGGCCCTTGCGATCCCATTGCAGGGTGCCGATGGATAACAGAGGGAGCCCCCTCCCCTGTAATCTGTTTATATCCTGCAGTTCCTACTGATTGTGGCATGTAAGGGGTTAAACTGCCAGGATCTGAGGTTTCCCCTCATCTTCCCGTTAGAGCAGGAGCCCTGCTGTTAGTAGTCAGACCACCGCCTTAAAAATATATATGTGCAGGTTTAAAGCCCATTAGTGAGGTCAGTAAGGCTGGGTTCACACAGGGCAGATTTGCCGCGGAAATTCCGTCCGAAATTTCACTGTGGCGTACCCGCCTGCGGCCGCTAATCCTTGTTTAGCCAGCCAAAAATCTCATCCACATGGGACGGCCAATTCATTGCAGCAAAAGAAGCCGGCGCTGCGGTGCGGATTCTCTGGCCGCAGCATATCTATTTTGGTTTTTTTCCGTTGCGACCACGCTTTCCTCTATGGGAATGGAAAAGCATGCGGCCAAGGCGCTCCAAAACCCGCGGCGAAGTGCCGCGGGTTTTGAAGCAGCACTTTCCCGGCAGAAATCTCGCATTTTTTCGCTGCGGACAAACCGCGAGATTTCCGTCAGGATTCTGCCCTGTGGGAACCCAGCCTAAAAAAGCGTATTGCGTTCTCTAACGGGTTAAACCAGAACCGCCCAAAAATAGGGCACGCAGCGACCGGCGGTCCAGGAAAAGAAAATTGCTCATGTGAATAAAGACATTGAAATCCATGTTCCGTCCATATGGCAGCCGGACCGCTCCTACACGTGATGTGAACGCTCCCTGATGTGTCAGGTGGGGATATGAACTGAGGAAGAAGGTGGCATTATATGGGCAGGGGCTATAAAATATTGAATTGGCTGGGAGGGGTAAAAGCTTCCATGTACCATCATTCAATGTAATAAATAAGATTTAAGGTTATTCTATTCATTAACCCCTTCCTGCAAGAGGGGTACGTGTGCAACACCCCAGAGGGGTGACCCTGGGCACACGGCTAACGTGAGGAGCTGGGAGGGTTAAGTGCTGACGTGGCATTTACCATGTTGTAGTCCCGGAGAGATGACACGCTGCCAAGGCCAATGTAGATTGCAAGCCAGGCTTTGACACTCCTTTGGCTGGGAGTGCCAATAAAGGGGATGAGGGGGGTTGTAGTAGATATCGCTCGTGACGCCACCATTCCCACACAGCGGACTAATAAACACAGAGACTTGAGTATAGTTCCTCGGGTCCTTAGGAACGGTTAGGGCCCGGTATAACTTTTACTTGCAATAAACCTGAATAACAGACAATGCAGGTACAATTCACGTTTGGTAGAAAAACAGGCTAAAGCTCAGAGGTAGGGAGGATACACGGGATCAATACGGCCCTATAGTCCACATTATCCATATGTCACCGGTCCTGGATTTGGAGCACCCCGGAGGAGGAAGGGGGATAGGGGGTCTCTCCACATACGCTCTGGCAAGAACACTTATTCAAGAAGGCTTAGCCAATATATACCCCGCCCAGCAGATGCGTGGGTGACTCAATCTAAAACCTCTGTGCGGTGATCCTAATCATGGGTGGCCGCACAGGAAAAACCTGTGGTGTGAACAAGTACCTGTTTTAGGAACTTGGGTTTGCTCTCTTTCTCTCTCTGTTGCTCGGACTCACTCATCCCATGCAACTCACATGCGGTCTGGGCGAACTCTCCTTCTCCTCCATATTAAACACAAGGAAACCAGAGGTGTCCCCCGGTGCCCCTGTGGATTCTCGAATAGATCGGGGAAGAGGGAGGATCCTCAGCTCCTACTAGGGAGCCTCTCCTTCTTCTCCATTTTCAATGCAGGGAAGCTAAAGGTGCTTCCCTGCATCACTGTGGGGCCTCCACCAGCATGGGCAGATGGATGATCATCAACAACCACTCCCGCTCCCAGACACTCACATTTATAACCTCCCTTGTACCACATGACACAAGAGAATAGATACATTCAGCAGCAGAGCTGACAGGCAAGGATTCTATGGGAGTTAACCCTTCAGACGCTGCAGCTGTGCAACACACATACAGAAAATTGACACGACAGCTTTGCACAGTGCATCCACATAAGACAGAACATGTATGACATTTATGGAGGGGACCAGGATGGTGTTCTGGGTCACTACATGTGTACCTTCTCTATAGAGAGGACCATTGAGCTCAGCCAGTTCCACATATGAAGAGTATTGGCTGACACCTGGCTGCAACAGCCGACAGCTCCACTTGCAGCCATTAAACACTTAGATGCTGCAGCCAGTTCCAACTGACATTTAAATAGCATGACTGAAGGCGTGGACTCCCCCCGTCTCCCTCTGTCTCCCTCCGTCTCCCCCCGTCTCCCTCTGTCTCCCGCTCACAGTTAAATTGCAAGGTGTCATGGCAGCCTGGTGCTGCCATGTATTTCTGCCTGTTAAGCCACACTGTCATCATTTTTGAGCCTCGTAAACTATGTTATGGGGCTCACAGGTGATGGAACGGGGAGTCCGGGGAGAGCTCTTTGATGCTCACTGGGTCCCCCGTTCCAGTGCTCGGTCACCGCGAGATCAGTTTGACTCTTTCTATGGATGCATCTCTATGCAGAAAGAGTCAAGGTGGGCGGACCTCACGTGGGCGCAGCGCTGGAACAAAGCACCTAGTGAGTGCCAAATATCCCTCACCAGACTCCCTGTCCCATCATCCTTGAGCCCCATAACGTAGTTAATAGGGATCAAACATAATTACAGTGTGCTTTTAATAGTATACCTGCAGAAATACAATATTCCTATGCAAAGCTATATGTCTCCATGGTAACAGACTACATACGTCCTGTGTAGTCTGATCCTGCAGTCATGATGTTCACTCTTCTAATGTTTGTAGGTTATCAAGGAGATGGATTACATTACTCGGGTTAATTATAGTCTGTAACCATGGAAACACATAGGCCTGCATTGGAACTGTATACACAAAACTGCAAGAGACTTTTTTTCATCAAGGACTACTTGCAAAGTTGTTTTCCTTACTATATTTTGCTTCACTGAGGGGAATGAAGAAGAAAATCCCTGCAGATCGTGAGCTTTACAATCCCAGTGAAATGGCAGAAGATGAGAAATACGCAGATAGATACACTGGAGCCGCCATGACATCTCTAGGCAGGCACCAAGCCTCAAGTAAGTACATCCTGATGCAGTGATTGCAGTTGCATTGGTGTCCCAGTGCCTGTGGGGGCCCGTATCCTCCAGGACACCAAGCACAGGATAAAACATAGTGACTGCTGCCTTCCATATTAACCGTGAGAGACGCCGCGTCCACGACTCAATATACATTTTTTTCTATTAGATGGGTTGTCCAGGATTAAAGTAATAGGGCTCCATCATTCAAGAAACAGCGCCCCCATTTGTCTACTGGTTGTATGTGGTACTGCGGTTCAGTCCCATTCACTGCAGTGGAAAAATACGGTACCACCTATGGACAGGTGGGGGCACTCTTGCTGAAATGTTGCAGCCACGTTTGTCAAATCCTGCACAACTCCCTTGAGGTGGGACTTTCTGCACTTCATGAAGCGCAGACCACCAGACATCCCCCATCAACTCTGCTGAACTCTTACAATGCACTCAAATCTGTTGCATCGCATTTCAGGAGATGCAATCTGCTCTATCTGAGATTAGTTAAAGGTCACGAATCTTGGCACAAAACTTCAGCTTGCCTTCCTTGTCCACCTACCCTTCACAGCTGCTGGCCACGGTCCACCTGGAACTTTGCTCTGCACTCTGAGAGCAGGAAACGGGAGGAGTCGGGCTATGTAATATGTGCTACTACACCGAATCAACTGTCAGGCAGCAGCGTGAGTAAGAAAATGTTTGTGGGGAAAGAGAAGACACAAAGGAGGCAAATTTGTCTGGCATTGTCGTGACCTAAGCTTTTGGACCCTCCCAGGCATAGGGGCCCAGTCGCAACTGTGACCACTGTGACCCCTATGGCTATGCCACCTCTATTGTAAACACTACATCTCCTAAAATGCCCCATGCATTATGGTAGAGGATGCTCTATTTGGACACTAGAGGGCAGCAATAAGATCTGCAATGTTGATGCCAGAGAGCGAACAGAAAACCAGCAATGTTAAATGCAGAATAATAAGATCTTGGTTGGAGGTGAAATGTCATCCTTCTCTTTACTGCACATCTTTCTGACTGTCTGGGCCAAGTCTCTGAGTCAGGCAGCTAACGCTGGGGCTTATTGCCACGGTGCTGCCGTTCTTTACTATTTGGATGCATGTTTGGATGTGACTGGAGTAGAAGAAAAGATGTGTCCATCCTATTGTTATTCTGCCCGTCCTCCTGCAGAACGCGCCCGCACCTCCGTGATTGCATTATGCGGGATGGAATAGGCTGCTGTGACTCAGTGTTTAATAGTGACTGTGCGTATTACGAGCATCTTGGGCACCATCAGTTTTTAATTTAACCAAACAAGGTAGTTTGTTGTGGACACAGATGGCAGCGTCAGCCGCGATCTTCTAATAATAGGAATCCTGGGTGGCATATTACACCATTCATGGCTACTCCTAAATGCAGAACATCCAGAATGGCGCAGGCTGGAGCTGAGCAGTGGAGACGGCGATGAACATTATGCAGTTTCCTGATGAATGTTACAGCGACCATTTGGTTAATATTAAGGACATTTTGCATAGAATGACAAACTCTTCGCCCCTTCCTGCCTGACTACCGACGTTAATTGTCTATTGTGGTGTAATTGAGGAGAGATAATTGATGTATTCAGGAGCCGGAGGAGCATTCACGGCAGAAGAAAATAGCTAGAATGTGCTGGTGATATTACAGTTAGCAGCCTAGATTTCAGTGCCACAATACCAGCCAGGAACAGGTCACATGACTAAACCCCTGGGCACCAGGGACTAAGACACTAAATCCAGGGACTACGGGGACTGGAGCAATAAACCATGGGACACAGTAATGGGGTATCAAATTACAGATACCATTTACCAGGCAACTGGTGGGCACAAAGAACTAGGGAAGTAAGAAACTCGACACCAGGGACCTACATGCAGATACTGGGAGAGAAGCCAGCTGCTGCTGGCCCGGGACTACAAGTGAGTGAAATGCTTGTTGGGTGGCTGGAGATCCACTTTGGGGGTCACTATTACTACTGAGGTTACTATGGGGGTCACTATGGGGAGTCACTATTACTACTGGGGCTACTATGAGGATCATTATTACTACTGGGACAACTATGAGGACACTATTACTAGGTGGGCCACTAATGGGGTCACTATTACTGCTGGGGCCATTAAGGGGGTCACTTTTACTGTGAGGGGGTCAGTGAAGGGACTAGTATGGGATACAGAGGTCATGGCTTTGTGCATGCCTTTGATAAAAGTTTGCCATTGTGCGCGCCGCTACTGATGTCACTCTTTGTTGCTCAAAAGTGGGGATGTATGCTTAAATGCAGTTCCTGGGACTCCAATATTGATATTGTAGGTCATCAATATCTGATTAAAGGAGGCCTGCTGCTCCAAACCCCTAATGATCAGCTGTTTGGAGAGGCTGCGGCAGACAGTAGAGCATCTCAGGCCAATGACATCATGATAGTTCATCATGTGGTCTTAAAACAGCTCATTCCCATTCGAGTGGATGGACTGGGCTGCTATTCTAGGCACATTCACTATGAAATGTACAGTGCTGTGCCTGATATGCATTGTGTAGGCCATGCCACTCACCAGAGTCTGGAAGGGTATCATCTCTCCTTAAGGAGCGACTTTTAAGGTCATGCATACTCCTCAGGAAAATGAGAGCTGATACACTTCCTGAACCCACATCTCACTAGCCGAAACTTACTGCACACTGATGAGGGGCAAAACCCCTGAAACAACTGCATGTGAATAGTTTCTGGCTTTTGGTTTTCAATTCCCAGTCATTGTTTTAAAGACTCATATAAAGTGTCATTGATTGGAAGGAATGCTGTCTTCCAATAGGTGGGGCTGCAGAGGTATTGTTTCATCTTCCTTATTTGCACTCACCAGAGTATCATGGCCCTTGAAGCAATTGATTAGCAGGGGTTCAGAGTGACAGACCCCAACCAATCAGATAGTGATGACCTATCCTAAGGATGGGTCATCATTATCAGGGAGTTCTGTGTTTCGCCCCAGCAGAACCCTTAGGAGGTGGTGGTCCATACACTGTGCAGGGCTATAGACAATGGACCCAGGCACCAAACCCAGTACAAACCAAGGGAGTCAGCAATGGTGGCTAAAACTCATTTTCAGGCTAGTCTTAGGTCCCTCCCCTTAGACTCAAGTAGGTGTAAGGCCAAGGCTAAAAGTAAAAGGAAGACTGTGGGAACCCCTAGTGGTGAGAGCAGGCAGAGGGAAAATGAGGATATTGTGATGATTCTCACAACTAGATAGAAGGCCCTTAAGGCTGCAACTGGTTTAGCACTAACTCGACTCTGATGCAAAGACTAAATGATCCCATGGTTTTAACCTTTAGCCCAACAAGGAGGTATGGTCCTTGCTGCATTGTGATCCCCAGTTCACCAAAGTCAGAATTGTCATTGATTGGCAGCTGGACACAGCAGCAATGTCAGGAGGAGAACAGGATCAGACATGAAGTGTGAAACAGGACCAGGAAGACCAGACTGGAGACTAATCAGAAGGAATCTCGAGTAGACTAGAAGCAAGGCCAGGATCTGAGCTGGAAACATGAGCATGCAAGTAAGGGAGTCAGGAGCTAGAGCCAGTAACCAAAAGCCAAGGGGTATAGTCAAGAGTTGGAACCAGAAATATTGAGTCAAGAGACACTGAGAGGATCTGGAACCAGAAAGAAGGAGACAAGTATTATAGCTAGGAGCTGAAGCCAGGAAGACTAGAAGCTGAAACCAAGAGCATGGAGCCAAGAGGCTAAGACAGGAGCTAGAACATGGTAAACAGAGCCAAAGTGCATGACCAGGAGCTGGGACCAGGAAAATGTAGTCAAGGGGCACAGAGAGGATCATGAACCAAAAACACAAAATAAGGGGCATGGCTATGAGCTGGAACCAAGAAGATAGAGCCAAGGTACATGGCCAGGAGCGGGAACCAGGAAGATGGAGCCAAGGTACATGGCCAGGAGCGGGAACCAGGAAAACTGAGCCAAGGGGCATGGCCAAGAGCTGGAGCCAGGAAGATGGAGCCAAGTGGCACAGCTAGGAGCCGGAATCAAGAACATGGAGCTGTGAAAGAAATTGTATATTGTATGATTTAATTTTGTATTTCAGTCTAATTTCGGCTATGTCTTCGGACAGAATGTCTGCAGAGTAAATTCCTTATACTATGTTAATGATGTTTATCACCTGAGACAAAGACAAAGTCAACAAAAGACAAGGTACACAAGATTTCCTTTAGAACAATGGAGCCAGCAGACTTTTAATTCAAGATACTTTTATTAACTTTTTTCAAAGGTAGGGTAATAAGACACAGATGCATGCTATACAGTGATAGATACAATAGGACACTACATCTTTAGCAAACATTTTCAAGCATTGTGGTACATATATCTGGTTCTGATAATTCAATTTTAGTCCACAACAAATGTTTATAACATATCCCGTTGCATCTTGGTAAAGGAAAGGTTTTTTGGAAAAGTTGGAGGGGGGGGGGGGGGGGGAGAAAAAAATGAACACAGAAATAGATATATATAGGGGGAGGAAGGATGAACCACAAGCGGGTGGATAGGGGGTAGGATTGGGCAGGGAGCCATAAGGTCTTGTAACTAGACCTCGATAGCAAATGTAAACTGAACAGCAAGCCTTGTTGGCTTCATGAGTAATTTAACGTTAGTTTTTTAGCATCTCTCTCCTCCCACGTGGCCCACACAGGGCTCGGATAGCACCCCGAATTTGTATGTAGTGGCTGCACACGTGGGGCTCCCCGCACCTCTAAGATCACATCAATCACAGGACTATCAGGGGGTCCCCCACCATTGTTCTCTCTATATACCAAGATGTTAGATTAAAGGATTCGTTAATAGCCTCCCTCACTCATCAGGGCATTATGTTAATAAAGCTTTCCCAGCTCTTGAAAAACCTCTGTACCCTGGTTTCCTTTGCTGATGAGGCCTCTACCCAGTCCATCTGCATAAGAAATGTGTTTCTCTAAAAAGGGAGGTGGGTTTGTTTCAATCCATGTCTACAGGATTGTTTTGACCCCGGCCATGGCTACCATATGTAGAAGTTTTCTACTCCCCGGGGTACATCTTTGTTCATCTTGTTCTATGTAACTAAAGATTGCCCAGACGGAATTGAGGGGGCCAGCCGAGGTCAGATGCGTCATGCTGAACCTGTGTATCCTGTTCCAGAAATTCTGGATTACAGGGCATTACCACAGACGATGGAAAAGACCTGCCCCCAGCTCCTGACATCGGGGACAGCTATCATCTGGGTATATTCCCATTTTTAATCCTCTTTGAAGAGTGATAAACGCCCTATGATAGAGCTGTAGAGTTATTTCCACATAGCGACTCAGGAGAGGGCAGCACCAACCATACTTCAGGGCCTTCAATAGATGTGGGATGGTTAACTCGGGGATATCAGTGGTCCATTTCACAAGTGCTGTTTGGGACGTGGCATAGTCTATTAGAGTGTGTAAATGTTGGTAGGCTCTGGTTGTATGACCTCGCATATTAGAGGGGTGTGCCATGCATATGTGGTTTCGTTTTGACCATTCGTGTGGGGACATGTTGGCAGGATTCTGTTTATATAACTTTTTGCTTGTAGAAAGGGGAAAAAGGTTATGAGGACTTGGGGGTATTTGTTTTGCACATCTGGGAGAGATATCACCTCACGGGTGATTTCATTTAGCAGGCTTTTAATATTAATTATTCCTTCCGTCTGCCATTGATGGAGTTCTCTGCGGGGCGCATTGTGATGAAAGTTCGGGTATTTCAGCAACATTAGGTATATTGAGAAATCCGGGTTCAAGGAGGTTGCTTTCCACTGTTTTTGCCATGCCTTCCAGGTTGATATTAGTAAGGGACTGTCTCTGCATTACTCTGTGATCACTGGGTATAGAAGATGTAGGAAACTGGGGAGACTAATCCATGGAATTAGTTTTTGTTCAAAATGTATATCTACAAATACAGATGTTTGTTGCGTCCAATCGGATATTAGGGTTAAACATTTTTTGGGAGAGTTAAGAATGGAAACTCGAATGTGAAATTGCACTTTTGATTGTATTAGGATCGCTGTTTTGTGCCTTCCTTGTGTGATTCTGTCACGAAAGAAGAATAATTGTGTACATTGCTGTTTAAAAAAAGACAAAAAGTTTAATATTTGAATGAGATTGTCCACAACTGGTAACGGTGAGAGTGCTGGCTTAAGACTGTGCCATAAGGTCAGGTCGCTGACCGCTCAGCACTTTAGAGATGTGCTGCTATTTTACAGTTGATCAAACGGACTGTTAATTTGGGATCAGGACCGTGCCGGAGTGATAGGTCGCTGACTGCTCAACGCTATAGTGAGTTATGGGGAACTCACAGGGCAATGGTGGACAGGGTGATGCTCCTAAAACAGCCAGACAGTTAGTTAAGGAAAGAGAAGATAGAAATGTGGTAAATGGATGTTTGACTATTGAAAGACGGAAAAGGTTTAACAGTGAAAAGGGGTAATAGTTGGTAACTGAAATGGTGAATGTAAGAAGTGAGCAAGTGGCAATTAAGCATATGTTGTGTTCTGTTCTGAGGATTGTCATCTGATGACCGATACTGCACAAAACATGTAAAACTGCGGTGGGTAGGAGTTTTTCTTAGCTTTGTGTTTTGCTCGCTGTTGGCAGTCCTATGTACAGGAGTTACAATCCATGTTTGTACTTCACATGATATACGTATCAGTCTGTGTATGAATGAATAAATGTCCCTGCTATTTCTGTAGTGTGGATTAGCAGTTTGTAAAGGTGGGCAAGTATATTACAGTCTCCATATAATACCATTGCCACATACAATAAACAGACCGTGGGAGAGAACTTTGAGATACAGACAACACGTACCCACATATGCAGTAGACCTGACATGCCCCAACTATTTGCTCATAGAAGAAGATGAAGGTTATGCTAAAAATTGACCCTGAAATTTGTTAGACAGTTCTATTCGTTTAGAGAAGTTTCCTTTGTTCTATGGGAGATAAGGTAAATTCCAAAGGGTGGGGTACTGTGCTGTTAAGTGCCCGTTCATCTGTGCAAGACATGTGAACTGAAAATGTGTTATATTTTGCTTTTCAAGAGAATTAGGATGTAATATCTGTTCATAAATATTGTGGATCTGTTATTTTTGTGTGTGTGAATGTGAAGGGCCCATGTGCAAGTTATATTGTGTTATATGGTATGTATACTTTTCGATTGCTGAACATGAAATGGGAGAGAAATGCTCAAATAGTGAGCCAGACTACAAGAGGTGGAACTACGTGATGTAAGGAGAGGGGAGGGAAGAAGAGTATGACATGCGTTTGCCCCTCCTCAACATAGACCAGCCAAGAAGTGGATCTCATTTTCAGTTAATAACAAGATGCTACTTAAAGTTAGTTACATTTTAAATATGAGTAGATTTTTGATGTCAGAGACCTGCCCAGTCAACTTATTAAAGGTAGACATGCTTACAGCAATACAAACAGAAATTGAATCTACATCAAACAGTATTAGGGTTACTAGTCCCTTCATGAACTAGCAGTTAACCACCATTTGTCAAGTTAGAATGGTTGCGGATCGGAACGACATTCTTTTTTTCTCCTATTTGCAACAAGTGTTTGCGCAGGTACCAGAGGTGGTGTGGCCCCTTACTGTCATGCTCCCTCAACTGGTCATGAAAATACTGCATAGAGCACAAACTAAACATCTTTCAGCTGGCAGGCTCACCATGCAGGCTTGCAACCTATTAATGATGCCATATTTTAATCCAGTGGGCTGCACCGCAGCTCCTAGGTGAACCAGACAGGCATCCTGGGCAGCATTCAAAGCTGCACTGCATATTACTGATAAATACGAGGTATTGGTTAATATTTTGGTCAAAATACACAAGCCCGCATCAAGGGTCCTTGTTTCCTTGTGAATCCCTACACTAACATTAATTAAAATCACTGAAAAGGGAAATATCAACAGACCAAAAAGAAAATGACAGAAAGTGGCCATATACTTACTGATATACTAACACAAGAAGGCAGGTAATAACATTTTCTGTGATATTAATTGATGTTAGTGTAGGGATGCATAAGGAAATGAGGACCCTTGATGCAGGCTTGTGTATTTTGGCCCAAATATTAACCAATACCTCATATTTCTCAGTAACATGCAGTGCAGCCCACTGGATTGAAATATGGCATCATTAATAGGTTGTAAGCCTGCATAGTGCACTATACGTACCATGTGGCCTGACACCCTGTATTTGTATTTTATGTAGGAATAAGTACTAAGCAGCTGCCCCCCTCAATTTAAGCAAGGTGTGTGAGTGGCTGCTCATCAGTGTCCTCCACATGTGTTATCTGCTCTACTGTTTAGTAGTCTAGCTGTCTGCATGTTGAGAGATGTGTGGTGTTATTACCTGTCCTCTTGTATCAGTATATCAGTAAGTATATGGCCGCTCTCTGTGATTTTTTTTTTCATGTATCAGTAACCTAACTATAATTTTAGACAGAAAAGGGATACTACGGAGTTAGATGAAGACTGTAATGGCTCTTCTACACTCCTGAGTAACACAACAGTTATAGCCTTAGGAGAGTCAATATGGGAGTTTGGGGTCTTGCAATATACAACGGTCGGGTAATAAATGGGATACCATGTGCTATGGCAAAAGCTTTAAATGCCCCCTCCCGGGCTCTTGATCTACTGCTCTTGGATGTACAAGGCATACAAAAAGCCGCGCTGCAAGACAGAGCCACTATTGACTAGATGTTGGCATTGAATCATCAGTGTTAGAAATCTGATGGTATGTGTTGTTTTTAACTTGACAGATATTTCAGAATCTATACATAAAAATATCCAGGATATTAGGTAAGTCATGCACACCCTCAGGCGAGATAAGGATCAGGGGTAGTTTGACAGTTTTTTGGCTCATGGTTCAGCATGTCCTGGCTCCAGCACCTTGTGGGAATTATATGTAGTATCATAGTTATCTGTGTTTCTTCATGCTGTTGTATTCAATGTGTGCCTACCTTATTTAATCTACGCACAAGCTGGGTGGTCCAACCCCGCAGAAATGTTGGGAACCAGATAAATACTGTTGAAGACTGCAATGTGTTGTGATGTCATAGAGTGGTAGAGTTGGATGGGCCCCCCAGGGTCATCAGGTCCTCCGGGGTCATCAGGTCTTCCAGGGTCATCGGGTCCTCCGGGGTCATCGGGTCCTCCGGGGTCGTCGGGTCCAACCCCCTGCTCAGTGCAGGATCACTAAGTCATCCCAGACAGATGTCTGTCCGGCCTCTGAACACTTCCATTGAAGGAGAACTCCCCACCTCCCGTGGCAACCTGTTCCACTCATTGATCCCCCTCACTGTCTAATATCTAATCTGTGTCTCCTCCCTTTCAGTTTCATCCCATTGCTTATAGTCTTCCCTTGTGCAGATGAGAATAGGGCTGATCCCTCTGCACTGTGACAGCCCTTATATGACCATATTGACATAAAAATAAAAAAGTTATGTATTTTCAAAAGTGGAGATAAAAATTCCCCCCAAATTCTCATGTCCTTAGGTCTAAAATCTGCGTCATTAAGGGCTCATGTCCACGACTGCATGCGTAAAACACTGAGACTTTTACAATATTGGCAGTCATACACTCTGCCGGCAGAAACCAGATATAGCTACGTACGACACTGCGCATGCCTGCGGATCACACGCTCACGGACATGCGCAGTGTGATTTTTACATTTTTTAATTTTAAATTTCCTATTCTGTTTAGAGCGTATGGATACGCATGGAATCGCCACCCGTACGCAATGTATTGTGTATGGACAGCATATCATACGCTGCCCAAACACGTGTACAAGGCTTACGCTGCATTGTACGCAGGGAAATAGAGCATGCTGTGATTTATGTATCGTGCGTACCGACACGCAGTGTTCACACATCAGTGTGCATGGAACGATGAAAGTCCATTTACTTTCATTGACTCCATTCACCACGTATCACGCGTCCGTGCAACACACAAGTGATACGCGGTGAAGCCACAGTCGTGGACATGACCCCTAAGGGGTTAAATAGACCACCAAGATCCTATGGCGTCCTGTTATTTGTAACTTGGTCTGGATCCCCGTCAGTGACATTCACACGTAGGACAGGCGGCCAGCGTCCGCCATCTTTACTCTGTCCCACTGCTGCCTTACTTGTGATCCTCCTTGCTCAACCTTGGAAGTAAATAATTCAGATCTCAGAAGGAAATGAACAATAGTAATAAACAACAGATCGGCGCAGTTATTGACCTGTCGGCGGCAAATTCAGGAGCTCTGAACGCTTCACTGCAGGGACTCAGATTTGCATTTTCCGGGGACCTCATCATTATGAATCGCCCATCGACTGCGCTTCACATAGTAAAAGAAGATTTCATTGTAGGAGAAGGAAAGAAAATGAAGTGTCAGGTGCGGAATCGCCAAAAAACGACCTTAATTATCTGAAAATCCTTCAGAAAATGAGAGCTGAAGATCTACGCAAGAAATATGCAAACGCTTCACGCGTCCCGGGGTCGAGGACACGGAGGAAACGGTGCCTGCCAATCCTGTTCCAATAACTTGGTAACTAAACAATCAAAACAGATGCCACATTGTAGAAGTATTCACCCCCCTTCCCATGCTCCTTTACATACTTTGTCACCTAAGTAACCCTGTTGTACCGCCTCTAGCTTGGATACAAGATGTGATACAGGCGGACATGGAAGCTCTAGTACCCTGTTGTACCGCCTCTAGCTTGGATACAAGATGTGATACTGGCAGGCATGGAGGCTCTAGTACCCTGTTGTACCGCCTCTAGCTTGGATACAAGATGTGATACTGGCAGGCATGTAGGCTCTAGTACCCTGTTGTACCGCCTCTAGCTTGGATACAAGATGTGATACAGATGGGCATGGAGACTCTAGAACCCTGTGGTACCGCCTCTAGCTTGTATACAAGATGTGATACGGACGGGCAGGGAGGCTCTAGTACCCCGAGATGGAACCGCATGCCGGGTTCTGCAGCAAAATGACAACTTCTTCTGGGGGCGCGGAGGGTTTTTGTATTCACATCAGTGGGAACTTTCCCTGTAGGGAGAATGGAGCTGTCTGCTTCCGCTACAGATCAGCTCTGTGGACAAGCACAGCGGCCCGGTGAACAGCTGATTGGCGGGGGTCTCGGGTGGTGGACTCCAATCAATCAACTATTGATGGCCTATCATGAAGATTGGTCATCAATTCTGAAAAGCTTAACAGCCCCTCTAATAGGTTCCAGCAGTTGTGGCCATTAAAAGCAAATGGGGAGACCAGTGACCACAAGGGGGCGCTCACATGCTATTTCCAGACTGTGGTTGCATGCAGGCAGTAGCATAGGGCTTGGAGCAGGTAAGCAATCACTTTGGCTTTGCAGTAAGTAGTACAGAGCCTGATATTATGGGGTACAATGGTTAATAATGTGGGGGCTCTGAGGTTGATTTTATGGGGGACTGTGGTGAATATTATTGGGACACTGAGGCTGATGTTATGGGGCACAGTGGTTAATATTGTGGGGGCACTAATGCTGATGTTATGGGCACAGTGGTTAATATTGTGGGGGCACTAATGCTGATGTTGTGGGGCACAGTGGTTAATATTGTGGGGGCACTAAGGCTGATGTTATGGGCACAGTGGTTAATATTGTGGGGGCACTAAGGCTGATGTTATGGGCACAGTGGTTAATATTGTGGGGGCACTAATGCTGATGTTGTGGGCACAGTGGTTAATATTGTGGGGGCACTAATGCTGATGTTGTTGGGCACAGTGGTTAATATTGTGGGGGCACTAAGGCTGATGTTATGGGCACAGTGGTTAATATTGTGGGGGCACTAATGCTGATGTTATGTGGCACAGTGGTTAATATTGTGGGGGCACTAATGCTGATGTTGTGGGGCACAGTGGTTAATATTGTGGGGGCACTAATGCTGATGTTGTGGGGCACAGTGGTTAATATTGTGGGGGCACTAAGGCTGATGTTATGGGCACAGTGGTTAATATTGTGGGGGCACTAAGGCTGATGTTATGGGCACAGTGGTTAATATTGTGGGGGAACTAAGGCTGATGTTATGGGGCACAGTGGTTAATATTGTGGGGGCACTAATGCTGATGTTGTGGGGCACAGTGGTTAATATTGTGGGGGCACTAATGCTGATGTTATGGGCACAGTGGTTAATATTGTGGGGGCACTAAGGCTGATATGGGCACAGTGGTTAATATTGTGGGGGTACTAAGGCTGATGTTATGGGCACAGTGGTTAATATTGTGGGGGCACTAAGGCTGATGTTATGGGCACAGTGGTTAATATTGTGGGGGCACTAAGGCTGATATGGGCACAGTGGTTAATATTGTGGGGGTACTAAGGCTGATGTTATGGGCACAGTGGTTAATATTGTGGGGGCACTAATGCTGATGTTATGGGCACAGTGGTTAATATTGTGGGGGCACTAAGGCTGGTGTTATGGGCACAGTGGTTAATATTGTGGGGGCACTAATGCTGATGTTATGTGGCACAGTGGTTAATATTGTGGGGGCACTAAGGCTGATGTTACAGTAAAGCTATGGCAGATGCTATGGCGGCTCTACAGCATTATGTGTCTCCATAGTTTTGGCCCACCTTTTCTTTGTCTTCGGGGGTCTGCACACTTCTGGCTCCTGCAGTGACTTCTGGCTCTTACTGGTCGCCGTTGGCTTCCCGCTGCAGATGATCGCGCTCTCCGGTTTGTTCGCAATGACTTTGCTCTCTGAGTTTCATCCTGTTTTGCTACCGGCAAGAAGTTCACAGGGATTTGTGATAATTAGATGTGACAGATGTCACCTCTCCACCGGTGACGAGGGGATGCGACAGGCAGAGTTGCTGGACTTCCGAGCGTCTCCGCGCTTCCGTTAATATGCAGGGATTGGGATTCTTCGTATTTTTAGCACAGATCTCGGCTGTAAATCTGCCACATGATGGCGCGATGAAGGTGTCAAGCCGGTCGAGTAAAGCATAACTTCTGAGTGTGACTGGAGTCCTGCGGGCCCCCAGAGCGAGTGTTGTGCCTGGGTCCCCCACCAGCTTCTGGCTGCCACACATTAGTAGACCCCCATATAGTTAAGTTATATATATATTTGGCGGACCCCCATTGATAGTGCCCACTTTGCACCAAAAGAATAAAAGAAATTGGAACTCATCTGACCTAGTTTGAGTGACCGGCAACTGCGTCCTCCTCTTGAGGACCATGGAGCGGTGCAGATGGTGCCATGTAGGGATGTCGGTGTGCCACACCTATGCTGGCATCCACTGCATGCTCCCGGTCTCTCGTAGCGTACAGGCCTAAAGCAGCCTTTGGCTTTCAAAAGTTAGTGGTGGGGTCCAGAGCCAATGGGCCACTTCACCATACTTTTTAAAAAGTTGAAAGCAGTGGTTGACCCGGGATGCTGGACATGTCCTGGGGGTGCTGGTGCTAGCAATGCAAGTGTTCACAGTTGTTACTGCATTGCCATTTCTTTGCTGGAGTCCAGGGGCCAGCACCAGGCATACAGGGCACATGCCCCGGTCAAACCCCTAGATGAGCGGCACTGCCCTCTGTATCCACATCTAGTGGCTCTGTGCTCCACCAATTACTCTTGTAAGTCACAGGCGGTTTTAGTCCTGTGCACTATAAGAGGTCAGGAGCATGTTGAGGCACAGGCGGTACAATGATGTTAATGCATAGCGCTGCTTGCTTCAGTCCGTGAACAGTAGGAACCAGGAAACCGATACAGGAGCTCCTATTTTTAAAAATTTTCATTGCCTTAAAGCGAGCACTAATTAACTCCTACCTGTAGCTCCGCTGGAAGAGGGGTGAGCCACGCTCGGATTCCCTTTTGCTATAGTAGTGCTGCCCCTCTGGATGAAACTCTAAGAAGCAGGCTGTATTATTAATGTTGGCCACAAGAGGGAGCACAAAGTTCATAAAAAACCTGGCTTCTAATAGAAGTCAATAGAGCTATTAGAGAACATTGGGAAGCTTCCAGAAAAGGAGTCTGATTGGCTGTGTAGCTCCATGTAACACACTGGAGGAGGGCTATTGGTCATCTTGTGGAAAGGGGTGGCTGGTGCCATTGTGTGCGTGTCTGTGTGTAGAAGGAGCCGATGCAAAAGTATGGGAGAAAATTCTCTCATTTGTGCAAGTGAATGCTCACACATGCAAAGCGTTGCCCTTTTCCTAGCGCTGAGCATGGGAGATTTTGGCGCTACAGATGCCTAATATAAAGGGCTGGAGCTGCGTCACAGCCCCAGTCCCAGAGGTAGACACAAGCAGATGCAGAGCCAGCAGCAGCAACGTGGCAGTGCCCATCTGCAGGGGGCAGTAGAGCAGCTGTATCCGCGGGCTGGGGAGCAGCCATTGAGAGAGACACAAACCACTGTGGGCCCTTTAGGACACAGGGATAAAGAAAGTGTAGCGGTGGCAGACAGACCGTATCCCTGGGGTGCAGCAGCCCACAGCGCATGGGAGCAGAGGGAGTCTCCCACCCCGCAGTGCTGGACACCGAAGACCTGTATCGGACGACTAAAGCGTGAATGAGCAGTGAAATATGACATCAGCAAGCGTGAGTGGACTACAACCCCCGTTATTGCATGAGGTCAAATCCCTGGCCAGGGTGGGGATAATGTACTCATGGAAGTGTAAAGGGTTAATGCGACGGCAATAAATTTGAGCAAGGCCTTGCAGGGGTTAATGACGCTATGCATAGACTGTAATATAGTGTGTAAAATGTTTCTGATGACCTCAGGATGAAGGACGTGTAATGGCGCAGCGAGGCCCACGGCCCACAACATACACGGAATCGCGTAATGAAACCGCTTGTTGGTGATGATGAGGCTGGACGACCTCTGGATTTATGTCACGTCAAAGACGTGTTTGATGCGTTTGTGGGGAGGAATGCTTCTCCTACGGGGTATTTGAGGTCGGGGCCAATCGCCATATTGATAGTGATACTAATGTATGTAGACAAATGATGCTGAAAGTCAAGTTATAGTCATGTGCCTTGCTGCTGCCAGGAGGAGTTATAGAGGATGCATGTGAATAGCAAGAGATGCTCAATGGAATTAGGAGTTCTGTCGCTTTAAGAGTTTAATATGGAACTTTAAAATTACACGAACCCTCCTGCGGAGCGAGACGTTTGTTTGCGTAATGTTAAGTTAAGTTCTTTTTTGTAGCAATGTTCCGCCTCTGTCTGTCATCACCCCCCCACCCTGAAGCGGCGTCGTACCACCACCCGCGTGCAGTTACATGTATGTGTCATAGCAGCGATGAGGCATCTGAAGCACAAGGCGAGCAGCAGAGGTTGTAGTGCAGTGCGGCAGACCTCAGCCCTCGCCAGGGAAGCGGGTAAATGTGACACCAGAGGTCCCAGCAGTGCCAGCGGACAGAGGCCAAGCAAACAGACAGGGCCCTGATGACTGGGGGCCAAATATGATGGCAGCAAGCAACTTGGAAGGATACTATTTTCCCATGTGGGGCTCAGTCTCATAAGATGCCCACAGAGCCATGGACCTGGGACAAAGGCAAAGTTGCTGGATATGTCAGACCGGTCTCCGACGGACAATGTAGTGTGCGCACTATAAGGACTGTGACAAACAGTTGTGGCCGGGGGATTATCACTATATACAGGAGATGTGTGACTTATACCAGCTGTACATATATAATTATATACAGGAGATACCCAGGCTATACCAGCATGCTCTATATCACTATATACAGGAGATGTATAACCTATACCAGCTGTACATATATAATTATATACAGGAGATACCCAGGTTATACCAGCATGCTCTATATCACTATATACAGGATGTATAGCTTATACCAGCTGTACATATATAATTATATACAGGAGATACCCAGGTTATACCAGCATACTCCATATCACTATATACAGGAGACATATAACTTATACCAGCTGTACATATATAATTATATACAGGAGATACCCAGGTTATGCCAGCATGCTCCATATCACTATATACAGGGAGATGTAGAACTTATACCAGCTGTACATATATAATTATATACAGGGGATACCCAGGTTATACCACCATGCTTCATACCACTATATACAGGGAGATGTATAACTTATACCAGCTGTACATATATAATTATATACAGGAGATCCCCAGGTTTTACCAGCATAGTCCATATCACTAAATTGAGGGACTACATAGCTTATACTAGTTGTACATATATAATTATATACAGGAGATACCCAGGTTATACCAGCATGGTCCATATAACTATATACAGGAGATGTATACCTTATACCATCTGTACATATATAATTATATACAGGAGATACCCAGGTTATACCAGCATGCTCCATATCACTATATACAGGAGATGTATAACTTATACCAGCTGTACATATATAATTATATACAGGAGATACCCAGGTTATACCAGCATGGTCCATATCACTATATACAGGGAGATGTATAACTTATACCAGCTGTACATATATAATTATATACAGGAGATGCCCAGGTTATACCAGCATGCTCCATATCACTATATATAGGATATGTATAACTTATACCAGCTGTACATATATAATTATATACAGGAGATACCCAGGTTATACCAGCATGCTCCATATCACTATATACAGGAGATGTATAACTTATACCAGCTGTACATATATAATTATATACAGGAGATACCCAGGTTATACCAGCATGCTCCATATCACTATATACAGGAGATGTATAACTTATACCAGCTGTACATATATAATTATATACAGGAGATACCCAGGTTATACCAGCATGGTCCATATCACTATATACAGGGAGATGTATAACTTATACCAGCTGTACATATATAATTATATACAGGAGATGCCCAGGTTATACCAGCATGCTCCATATCACTATATATAGGATATGTATAACTTATACCAGCTGTACATATATAATTATATACAGGAGATACCCAGGTTATACCAGCATGCTGCATATCACTATATACAGGATGTATAACTCATACCAGCTGTACATATATAATTATATACAGAAGATGCCCAGGTTATACCGGCATGCTCCATATCACTATATACAGCAGATGTATAACTTATAGCAGCTGTACATACATAATTATATACAGGAGATACTCAGGTTATACCGGCATGGTCTATATCACTATATAAAGAGGATGCATAGCTTATACTAGCTGTACATATATAATTATATACAGGAGATACCCAGGTTATACCAGCATGCTCCATATCACTATATACAGGAGATGTATAACGAACAGCGCAGGAAAGCGGAATCCCCAATGCAGGAGTGAACCCCCACCCATAAGCTGTGTATCTATATGTACAGCTGGTATAAGTTAAACATCTCCTGTATATAGTGATATGGAGCATACTGGTATAACCTGGGGATCTCCTGTATATAATTATATATGTACAGCTGGTAGAAGTTATACATCTCCCTGTATATAGTGATATGGAGCATGCTGGTATAACCTGGGTATCTCCTGTATATAATTATATATGTACAGCTGGTACAAGTTATACATCCTGTATATAGTGATATGGAGCATGCTGGTATAACCTGGATATCTCCTGTATATAATTATATATGTACAGCTGGTACAAGTTATACATCCTGTATATAGTGATATGGAGCATGCTGGTATAACCTGGATATCTCCTGTATATAATTATATATGTACAGCTGGTACAAGTTATACATCCTGTATATAGTGATATGGAGCATGCTGGTATAACCTGGGTATCTCCTGTATATAATTATATATGTACAGCTGGTACAAGTTATACATCCTGTATATAGTGATATGGAGCATGCTGGTATAACCTGGATAAATCCTATATATATAATTATATATGCACAGCTGGTAAAAGTTATGCTTCCTGTATATAGTGATATGGGCCATGCTGGTATAACCTGGCTATCTTCTGTATATAATTATATATGTACAGCTGGTATCAGTTATACATCCTGTATATAGTGATATGGAGCATGCTGGTATAACCTGGATATCCCCTGTATATAATTATATATGTACAGCTAGTATAAGTTATACATCTCCTGTATATAGTGATATGGAGCATGCTGGTATAACCGGGGTATCTCCTGTATATAATGATACATGTACAGCTGGTATAAGTTATACATCTCCTGTATATAGTGATATGGAGCATGCTGGTATAACCTGGGTATCTCCTGTATATAATGATACATGTACAGCTGGTATAAGTTATACATCTCCTGTATATAGTGATATGGAGCATGCTGGTATAACCTGGGGATCTCCTGTATATAATGATACATGTACAGCTGGTATAAGTTATACATCTCCTGTATATAGTTATATGGACCATGCTGGTATAACCTGGGTATCTCCTGTATATAATTATATATGCACAGCTAGTATAAGTTATATGACAGACACTGCCGACTGGACCAATCACACATCTGGCAGCGCATGGATAGAGTGCAGTTGTGACGAATCACAACTGCAGTCTCTTAGTGGAAGGGAGAACGGCTCGCTGGGGGAGTCTGCAGTATGGAATTGGCTGCCGGCTCCCTAGGCAACATGGTATATCCTATTAGGATCGGTGCACTACCTGCGCATCATTGTAATTCTCGACATCTTTAAAAAAAAAAACAACAAAACTTTGCAGCAGAAAGGGTTAAATGTGATTCCAAGCCCCCCTCCCCCTCCTCACAGCAGCAGCAACAATTTAAGTAACCGCTTAAAGAAAACAGTTAAAATCATCTTCTATGACTTCTGTTACACGAAGTAACTGCAGTTTAATCAGGGGCTCAGCGGGCGCCACAACCTAATTGATCTCACCCAGCCCGACGTCGCTGCTCACCTCATCCATCCTCATCGCTTCATTCCCCGAATCCTTCACCTTCTGTTCCTCTAAACATTACTGTTAGTTCTCACTATTACCGAGGATGAAAACCATTACAGCCACGAACCCCATGTAAATCCTTCTTACGGCCCCTCCGAGGAAGAGCGTAATAACCGAGACACAGAACACGGCGCCGACCACAACATGCAGGGGCGAAGGAGCCGCCTAATGAGACAGCAAAGGAAGAATCTCTGTGGGCTCATCCATAGCGGGCAGTATTATAGTAGTTATATTATTGTACATAGGGGCAGTATTATAGTAGCTATATTCTCGTACATAGGGGGCAGTATTATAGAAGTTATATTATTGTACATAAGGGCCATTATTATAGTAGTTATATTCTTGTACATAGGAGGCAGTATTAAAGTAGTTATATTCTTGTACATAGGGGGCAGTATTATAGTAGTTATATTCTTGTACATATAAGGGCAGTATTATAGTAGTTATATTCTTGTACATAGGGGGCAGTATTATAGTAGTTATATTCTTGTACATATAAGGGCAGTATTATAGTAGTTATATTCTTGTACATAGTGGGCAGTATTATAGTAGTTATATTCTTGTACATAGGGGGCAGTATTATAGTAGTTATATTCTTCTACATAGGAGCAGTATTATAGTAGTTATATTCTTGTACATAGGGGGCAGTATTATAGTAGGTATATTCTTGTACATAGGGGGCAGTATTATAGTAGTTATATTCTTGTACATAGGGGCAGTATTATAGTAGTTATATTCTTGTACATAGGGGACAGTATTATAGTAGTTATATTCTTCTACATAGGAGCAGTATGATAGTAGTCATATTCTTGTACATAGGGGGCAGTATTATAGTAGGTATATTCTTGTACATAGGGGGCAGTATTATAGTAGTTATATTCTTGTACATAGGGGCAGTATTATAGTAGTTATATTCTTGTACGTAGGAGGCAGTATTATAGTAGTTATATTCTTTTACATAGGGGGCAGTATTATAGCAGTTATATTCTTGTACATAGGGGGCAGTGTTATAGTAGTTATATTCTTGTACATAGGGGCAGTATTATTGTAGTTTTATTCTTGTACATAGGGGGCAGTATTATAGTAGTTATATTCTTCTACATAGGGGGCAGTATTATAGTAGTTATATTCTTGTACATAGGAGGCAGTATTATAGTAGTTATATTCTTGTACATAGGGGGCAGTAGTATAGTAGTTATATTCTTGTACATAGGGGGCGGTATTATAGTAGTTATATACTTGTACATAGGGGGTGGTATTATAGAAGTTATATTCTTGTACATAGGAGGCAGTATTATAGTAGTTATATTCTTGTACATAGGGGGCAGTATTATAGTAGTTATATTCTTGTACATAGGGGGCAGAATTATAGTAGTTATATTCTTGTACATAGAGAACAGTATTATAGTAGTTATATTCTTGTACATAGAGGGCAGTATTATAGTAGTTATATTCTTGTACATAGGGGGTAGTATTATAGTAGTTATATTCTTGTACATAGGAGCAGTATTATAGTAGTTATATTCTTGTACATAGATGGCAGTATTATAGTAGTTATATTCTTATACATAGGGGGCAGTATTATAGTAGTTATAGTCTTGTACATAGGGGGCAGTATTATAGTAGTTATATTCTTGTACATAGGGGGCAGTATTATAGTAGTTATATTCTTGTACATAGGGGGCAGTATTATAGTAGTTATATTCTTGTACATAGGGGCAGTATTATAGTAGTTATATCCCTGTACATAGGGGGCAGTATTATATTAGTCATATTCTTGTACATAGGGAGCAGTATTATAGTAGTTATATTCTTGTACATAGGGAGCAGTATTATAGTAGTTATATTCTTGCACATAGGAAGCAGTAGTATAGTAGTTATATTCTTGTACATAGGGGGCAGTATTATAGTAGTTATATTCTTGTACATAGGGGCAGTATTATAGTAGTTATATTCTTGTACATAGGGGGCAGTATAATATTAGTCATATTCTTGTACATAGGGAGCAGTATTATAGTAGTTATATTCTTGTACATAGGGAGCAGTATTATAGTAGTTATATTCTTGCACATAGGGGGCAGTATTATAGTAGTTATATTCTTGTACATAGGAGGCAGTATTATAGTAGTTATATTCTTGTACATAGGAGCAGTATTATAGTAGTTATATTGTTGTACATAGGGGGCAGTATTATAGTAGTTATATTCTTGTACATAGGAGCAGTATTATAGTAGTTATATTCTTGTACATAGGGGGCAGTATTATAGTAGTTATATTCTTGTACATAGAGGGCAATATTATAGTAGTTATATTCTTGTACATAGGAGCAGTATTATAGTAGTTATACTCTTGTACATAGGGGGCAGTATTATATTAGTTATATTCTTGTACATAGGAGCAGTATTATAGTAGTTATATTCTTGTACATAGGAGCAGTATTATAGTAGTTATATTCTTGTACATAGGAGGCAGCATTATAGCAGTTATATTCTTGTACATAGGGGGCAGTATTATAGTAGTTATATTCTTGTACATAGGGGGCAGTATTATAGTAGTTATACTCTTGTACATAGGGGGCAGTATTATAGTAGTTATATTCTTGTACATAGGGGGCAGTATTATATTAGTTATATTCTTGTACATAGGAGCAGTATTATAGTAGTTATATTCTTGTACATAGGAGCAGTATTATAGTAGTTATATTCTTGTACATAGGAGGCAGCATTATAGCAGTTATATTCTTGTACATAGGGGGCAGTAGTATAGTAGTTATATTCTTGTACATAGGGGGCGGTATTATAGTAGTTATATACTTGTACATAGGGGGCGGTATTATAGAAGTTATATTCTTGTACATAGGAGGCAGTATTATAGTAGTTATATTCTTGTACATAGGGGGCAGTATTATAGTAGTTATATTCTTGTACATAGGGGGCAGAATTATAGTAGTTATATTCTTGTACATAGAGAACAGTATTATAGTAGTTATATTCTTGTACATAGAGGGCAGTATTATAGTAGTTATATTCTTGTACATAGGGGGTAGTATTATAGTAGTTATATTCTTGTACATAGGAGCAGTATTATAGTAGTTATATTCTTGTACATAGGGGGCAGTATTATAGTAGTTATATTCTTGTACATAGGGGGCAGTATTATAGTAGTTATATTCTTGTACATAGGGGCAGTATTATAGTAGTTATATCCCTGTACATAGGGGGCAGTATTATATTAGTCATATTCTTGTACATAGGGAGCAGTATTATAGTAGTTATATTCTTGCACATAGGAGGCAGTAGTATAGTAGTTATATTCTTGTACATAGGGGGCAGTATTATAGTAGTTATATTCTTGTACATAGGGGCAGTATTATAGTAGTTATATTCTTGTGCATAGGGGGCAGTATAATATTAGTCATATTCTTGTACATAGGGAGCAGTATTATAGTAGTTATATTCTTGTACATAGGGAGCAGTATTATAGTAGTTATATTCTTGCACATAGGGGGCAGTATTATAGTAGTTATATTCTTGTACATAGGAGGCAGTATTATAGTAGTTATATTCTTGTACATAGGAGCAGTATTATAGTAGTTATATTCTTGTACATAGGGGGCAGTATTATAGTAGTTATATTCTTGTACATAGAGGGCAATATTATAGTAGTTATATTCTTGTACATAGGAGCAGTATTATAGTAGTTATACTCTTGTACATAGGGGGCAGTATTATATTAGTTATATTCTTGTACATAGGAGCAGTATTATAGTAGTTATATTCTTGTACATAGGAGCAGTATTATAGTAGTTATATTCTTGTACATAGGAGGCAGCATTATAGCAGTTATATTCTTGTACATAGGGGGCAGTATTATAGTAGTTATATTCTTGTACATAGGGGGCAGTATTATAGTAGTTATACTCTTGTACATAGGGGGCAGTATTATAGTAGTTATATTCTTGTACATAGGGGGCAGTATTATATTAGTTATATTCTTGTACATAGGAGCAGTATTATAGTAGTTATATTCTTGTACATAGGAGCAGTATTATAGTAGTTATATTCTTGTACATAGGAGGCAGCATTATAGCAGTTATATTCTTGTACATAGGGGGCAGTATTATAGTAGTTATATTCTTGTACATAGGGGGCAGTATTATAGTAGTTATATTCTTGTACATAGGGAGCAGTATTATAGTAGTTATATTCTTGTACATAGGGGGCAGTATTACAGTAGTTATATTCTTGTACATAGGAGCAGTATTATAGTAGTTATATTCTTGTACATAGGCGGCAGTATTATAGTAGTTATATTCTTGTACATAGGGGGCAGTATTATAGTAGTTATATTCTTGTACATAGGGGGCAGTATTATAGTAGTTATATTCTTGTACATAGGAGGCAGTATTATAGTAGTTATATTCTTGTACATAGGGGGCAGTATTATAGTAGTTATATTCTTGTACATAGGAGCAGTATTATAGTAGTTATATTCTTGTACATAGCATTTGCTAAATCTTTTTCTTTGAACTTTTCTTAAGTCAAGCCCTGCCCCCTTTTCTAGGCAAAGTGGAATGAGAAACTTTCTCTTCTTCTTGGCACAAATCAATAGTAAAACTGTCTAAATTGATTTGTGCCTAAAAAGATGTAACGTACATTAGAATTCTATTGCTACAGCAGTAATAAACGTGCCCCGGTGTCGGTGTTGTCAGGTTTCTCTATTATCAGGGCGCTTCACTTTATTATTTGCGCCATTGATGAGGTGGAGATAGTATAGATGGCTGTTCAGAGTTGATCTTGAGCCGCTGACATGTGACAATCACCTCTGATTACAACCCTTGTGAGGGATTCGTTTCTTTCGCTCTCATTACCGTCACAATCTCCTGATCATTAATTTTCTTCTGTAGTTCAGTGTTTCTGCGATGAGCGCCGTCACCACGGCAGTGCGTGAATAGACGTCATTCAGAAGCTATGGGGCTCCGATAGTTCTCCCCGTGACAGCACCCCTGAATCTATTATTAGGGTGCTTTCACACAACGGAACATTCTGCTAAATATTTTGCCATGTGGAAAATCTGCAGTAACACGCTCAGGTATAATGTGCGCAATTTGGTGGGGAATAGAAAATGGCGGCCATTTATACCTGTGGATTTGACAGTAGAACATTCCGGTGTTTGTGAAAGCACCCTTAACCCTTTAGTTACGCTGCTTATTTTGAACCTAGGAGTGTGTCGATTTTTTTTTTTTGGGGGGTGGGGGTTAATTTAATCCCCACTTTTCAAAAGTCATAACATTTTTTTATGAATATATATTCAAAGTCCCATTAATTATTTTGTTTTTGGCACATTTTTTTTTCTCTTTTAGGGCTTATTCCGACGTGCGTATATTGGCCGGGTTTTCTCACCCGACCAATATACGCAGTCTCTCTCTGCCGGGGAAGGAGGCGAGCCGGGCAGGAGCAGTACACTGAGCTCCGGCCCCCTTTCCGCCCATCGCCACTATTTGCAATGGGAGGGGGTGGAACGGGGCGGAACTTAGCTCTGTCCATGCCCCGCCCCTCCCATTGCAAACAGTGGCGAGGGGCGGAGAGGGGGTGTGAGCTCAGTGCACTAGTTCCCAGCTCGGCCCACCTCCTCCTCCTCCTGCAGAGAGGGACAGCGTATATCGGTTGGGCGTTAAAACCCGGCCAATATACGCACGTCAGAATAAACCCTTTATGCATTTTTTTTGGGGGGAAAAGAAACAAAAATGCATTGTGGCTCATTTTCTTTAATAGCATTTGCCGTGCAGGATAAAAAAAATTGTGTTCAATTCATTGTATGTATCATTATAGATGTGACGATAAAAAAAGTGTTTTTGTTTTTTTGTTTCGTTTTAAACAAAGCTGAAAGTGCATTATTTTTTAAACCCTTTTCATTTATGTTTTTTACATTTTTATGCCCCTGTAGGGATTTGAACCTGCGATGCTATGATTGCTCTGATGTAATATACTGTAGTACTTTTGTACTGCAATATACTATCCCTTCTCATAGTGCTCACAGGCCATGGCAGACCCAGATACGATTATCTGCAATCCATTACCTACCTTACCTCCGCTGATACACTGTAACAAACTATCAGGACCTGGGAGACATTTCTGCTGCCAGTGCTGTACTAGCTCACAGGGAATCGTCCACACTGGATACAACTGAAGCAAACCCTCAGCTCGGAGAAGTACGAGGACGGGACGGGTTTAGTTTTCAGTCTCTGGATATGTTCCATTCTCTGACAGCAAGCAGAGATCTTGAATATCTTGAGACATCTGAATAAGTTGAAACCGTTGCCTAAGTGCATAATCCAAGCCCTGAAGGGCAATGGCATCACATGGGACTTCAGATTTCTCAGTCCTTCCATCGATGTGTTAATTAGCGGTTGGCGCGGTTTTCAGGTCGCTGTAATTTCACGGTCCCATCGTTGATTTTTTGCAAAAATGACAGCAAAACTGTCACTATGACCCCAAAACACGAACGCAGCCGCATGACTACAACCTATCTGCTGCGCCAATCATCAAGGTAAGACCCAGGATCTTCCTACTGCTACCTGTCATCTTAACTCCCCACCCGCTGATGCTCGCTGCCGCTCCCCGGGACGCCGCCGTCCGTGTATTTATATTCCAATTACTAGCTCTGCCATTTTCCACTTCCTGTTGTTCCTTTTGATCCTGACATTTTTCCAGGGGCACAAGATGGAAATGAATCACAAGATATGAGACCTCAGCACATCTCAAGACTTTACAGCAGCAAGATCGTTTCTAAGGAATCGCTGCCGCCCGGGGTAAAGGCGACGGAGGAGCAGAATTACTTCTGTAGTAATCCAATGAATAACTTATATGAGATGTGGCCGCCTCCATTGTGCAGCATGGCCTGTCTATCATTGCTTCCAGAAACAGCGCCACACCTGCCAGTGGTCGTGTCTGGTATTGCAGCTCTACTGAACTGAATGGGGCTGAGCTGCAATATCACACAGAACCTGTGGAGAGGGGTGGCGCTTTTTCTTTCCAGTCCTGCTAAGTGATGTCTATGGTGGCAGAAGGGATGAGCAGCTAGCGGATGCCTCCAGCGCCGCTTATCTTTGGAGAAATCTATAGGGCATTAGATTGTAAGCTCACTAGGACAAGAACGAATGTGCAGAGCGAATATATTCTCTGCACCAGAGGGCTTCAGCCATTGGCAAAGTAGTTGTGCAACGCCCAGCATGCCCTGACAGACACTTTTCACAGCTTGCAGGGCTATACAGTGCTGCAGAATAGCTAGGCTGTCAGAGCATGCTGGGAGTTGTAGTTTCACAAAAGGTTAAAGACTGGTATTGCAAAGTGCTACAGAATAGATATGAAGGCTCCTGAAACCTGCTGGGAGCTGTAGAGCCATAGCAGGAAGACGTGCTACAGAATAGATAGTCAGGCTGTCAGAGCATGCTGGGAGTTGTAGTGTCATAGCAGCTAAAGAACCAGAGGTTAAATACTACTACTGCACAGGGATACAGAATAGATAGTTGGGCTGTCAGAGCATGCTGGGAGTTGTAGTGTCATAGCAGCTATAGAACCAGAGGTTAAATACTACTACTGCACAGGGATACAGAATAGATAGTTGGGCTGTCAGGGCATGCTGGGAGTTGTAGTGTCACAGCCGCTGCAGAGTCATCGCTGAAGACCTTTATGTCTGAATCCAAGCCGTCTGATCTTTTCTAGATTGTTGCCATCTTTTCCTAAACGTTGGCCTCCGTGGCGCCCGATGTTGATGCGCGACCCCTTTAACAAGCAGCGCCTCTGTATAGAGTTGTCGGATGTCCAGACTGCGTGGCGTCACGCAGAGGCGTTCGTGTTCCGGTGAGCGCCGATGCATTGCTGTAATGTCCGGCGCGGCGCTCTCCGAGGTGCTGAATTATTTGTATTTTAGCATCTGTTGCCGGTGGACGTGTTAAAGTGTTCCCGGAGCCGGGATATTAAGCGTCCGCGTGGGTCTCCATTACCATGGCTCAGTGCCGGACGCAGATTTAATTAGCTTCTGAAAATGTCATGCATGGACTTGACGACGGTGAAGTGTGAGGCCGCGAATCTCCAGCCGCCAACACTCATGAACGTAGATTACCATGGCAGACTTCTAAATGGCATCCGCGGTGGCCCGGCCGCGACCTTGAATCCGTCACAAGAGTCTTCCCGTAATCGGAAAGTAAAAGTTTAGTTCTGTCACCGCCTCGAAGCCTCGGGGGCGTCTATACTCCATATTTAATGAGAAAGCCGGATCCGGCGCCGTGTCTCATAGCGGCGTCCGATAGTGAAATAACAGTAGCGTGCTTGAATAGGAAGACATGGATGCCCTACATGATGGTACGGCGCACGGACCCCTGGGGGCCCGGGACATGGAGTGCACTTTTGTTTTGTGCCCCTGTAAGAGATGGAGAGTAAAACCCAATTGCAAATTTGAAGAGCAGCATGCGAGAAGCAGAAATCCGCCGTCCGTTTCCCTCTAGGTCCGGCGGACCGCTGCTATGACTGACGTACTAGAAGTGTCCGCCTCCTGCTACAATAGGGGCCGATCATCCAGAAAGTCGTCCGCCGTCTGCAGGAGATTCCGGTACTGATCAGCATTGAGAGCCCCTGGAATAAACACGGGTCCAATGAGGCGATTGCGCCAAATTCTAACCCACACATAGATCCTCAAATCTTAATGTTCTTCTGATTGGGTCGCACTCTTACTAGTAATTTGCATTGCATCTGAATCAGCGCTCCGCCGTTGTGGTACAACCCCTTCAAGTTTTCGCTCCCGGTGGTAGTTTAGTATAAAGTCCCCCCCTGTCGGATATAAGCCCCCCGCTCTTCAGGTACGTTGGCGCTACCTCCATCCATCATCATATCTGTGGCGGCGCAGTCATCCGTCAGCCGCTCGGTGATTTTCTTCTTCCTCAGACGTTGAGGAAAGCTTTCACTAATTGATTAATCAATATCCTTAATTGAGTTGAGGTTGTTAAATGGATTCGCTGCTCCGCTTCTCGCTGGGTGCGCTGATCCGAGCTCCGCGTATTATGGAGCGCCCTCACTTGCAGGCATATTGGAATCCACTGCTGGAGGATCGCCGCTGCATATAGAGGGACCGTAATTATTACAGTAGGTCAGGGTGTTGGTCCCCCCCCCCCCCACCTCGGTCCACGTGCGACAATTTCCTTATCTTCTGTATCTCACAGGGGGTTCACTTCAGGGGAGTACTGTACCCAAAGACAATTGGGCCCGGGTAGAAACGTTCAGTTTCACCCCCCACTGCGCAGCAATGCTCTGCCCTGAAGCACACATACGTTTTTTCTATATATGTCAGACAGTATATCTATAAGAGAACCGCTCTAGGAACCTTATATAAAGGCCCATTCACACAGGATGAGTGTCGGGCAAACGTTTCTCGCCACTCGTCCCTGTGTTTCCGTGCTCCTGCATGGGAGATAGCAGAGCAGGCTTGGTCACAGAGCTGCCAGCAGGGGGCGGGCAGTCTGTTTAAACTTAAGGATGCGCGTCATCGTTCATCTTTTATGCTGCATAAAGCTCATCGCTCATCGTTTAGTAGCGAACAGCCGCTGTGTATCTCAATGGAGGGGGCGGGGGAGCGAGAGGAGAGAAATCTTCTGCACTGCTCCGCCCCCTGCTGGCCACACCGTGTGCGAGCCAGCTCTGCTAGTTCCCGTGCAGGAGTGCGGGGATACAGGGACTAGTGTCGGCATCGTTTGTCCGACACTCATCCTGTGTAAATGGGCCTTAATGTAGCCACCATACAATAGACAGATAACAGCTCTACACAGTGATAGTGATTACAGTGCGGCTACCTCCCAGTGATCACAGGTGAAGAGTTGTCCCAGCCACTACTCATCTCTGCACTTTTTGCCCATTCTGTCGCTACTACCAATGTCCTCGCAGTGCCCCCTTCCCAGTACTAATGCTCCCTTCACAGTACTAGTGCCCCCCTTCACAGTACTAGTGCTGCCCATTCACAGTACTAGTGCCCCCCTTCACAGCACTAGTGCCCCCCTTCACAGTACTAGTGCCCCCCTTCACAGTACTAGTGCCCCCCTTTACAGTACTAGTGCCCCCCTTTACAGTACTAGTGCCCCCTTTCACAGTACTAGTGCCCCCCTTCACAGCACTAGTGCCCCCCTTCACAGTACTAGTGCCCCCCTTTACAGTACTAGTGCCCCCCTTTACAGTACTAGTGCCCCCTTTCACAGTACTAGTGCCCTCCTTCACAGTACTAGTGCCCCCCTTCACAGTACTAGTGCCCCCTTTTTTGCTCCACAAAGTAATACTAACCTTACACAGTAATATCTCCTCATAACGCCCCTTCATGCCCAAAAGTAGTAAATAATTTTTTTGCCCTCCCACAAGGTAATTGTGTCCCAGAAAAGTAAATGTACCCATCTAGGCCCTCAATAGCGATATGTGCTCCTCTCTGCCCCCTACTTTGCCTATTTGCCCTTCATTGCCATGGCCTCACTACTGCCACTGTGCCCAACCCCTGCCCGAAACTCCAGCCACTTCGTTCTATAGCGCGTTGCCTGGTTTGGTCTCATACTCATGCCACTTCCTGCCACAGCGGCAGACTCCTCGCCCGTCTATCGCACTTTACTGAACTCTGATGTCCAGCTAAGATGATGCACAGCAGCCAACCTGAACAAGCGGAGCTGCAGTGTAAAGCATGGCTGAGTGACAGAGCAGCAACTGGAGTCTACATTCTAACAGACTATGCAACTGAGTTATCACTGCTGTGTCCGAACATGGCAAAGTCTAAAGCAGCAGGCATCAAAGACAACAAGTCACAGGTAACCATCACCCATGAGGGACCCCAGCGATCAGCAGGAATCTGCAGGGAACACCAGCAGCAAGTATGCAATTTCCCTGCAGCGCCACCACTGGGGAAATGAGGTATTACATTGTATGTAGTGAAGTTATTGGTCTGTGTGTATAATGCACAGACTGATCCTTGTAAGCGGAGCGATCTGGATGATACGTTTCTGTTATGCAGAATTGCAGCCACCTCGGAGCGGCCGTACGGAGCGCGGCATATTATAGCTGTGAATGGAATCATGAAATTGGCTTTGTGACTATTTCTTCGTATCGTTTGCCTGACATCTCCGCTCCGAAGGTAATAATCACGGACGCATAACGGGATAAACCAAAATCATTGATTTCCGTGGTTTCGAGTTCGCTAGCTCTTTTCTCGGGCGTTTATACTACACAGGACCCATTTTCCCACCATTTTTTTTCAAACCCCTGCACTATGGTGTGGAGTTTGAATGGCCCGAGTAGGAAAAAAAAACCTGTTCATGCGCTAATACGCTCCGTAGCGGTGAGCAGTTGTGCAAAATGACTGAAAGATTTTACGATCTATTTGCATAAAGTATTAATGGCCATTAACACTTTGTCATCTTCATTTGCATGTAAAAAAGCCTCCAGGAGCTGTTTGCAGAGCCCAGCTTGTGATTAATCACACGCCCAGCTCTGCACACAGCTGCATTGTTCTTGTCGCGGATGGCGGCAGAATACAATGTTAACAGTAGCTGAACGATGGATTTTAAGTTAATCTTAAAACCATCCTTCAGCTACTGGAGATAAAGCAAACATCTCTATCTCTCCGTAGACCGCAGGCTGTTGTCTCCATGGGGAGCCGGCAGTGAACATTGTATTCTGACGGCACCTGTGACGAGAACAATGCAGCTGTGCGTGTGATTAATCACATTCTGGGCTCTGCAAACAGCTCCTGGAGGCCCTTTTACATGCAAATGAAAATGATAACGTGTTAATGGCCATTAATGCACTTTTTGCTTGAACAGGGATTTTCGTTTGTTTGAATGAATTTTGAGCGATAATCGTTACGAGTAAATGGGCCCTATTTTTTTTTTTTTGCCCTCAGGGCGGCTTCAGACTGTCTCATGTTCAAATACCGTCCCCGCTACAGAGCGCACTGGCGCATGACCCAGTGTTTCATTGTTGACTATTCAAACTTCACGCGATTGGCCAAAAAAAAGCGGGAAAATTTGTCCTGCCTTATGTAGAAAAACTATGTGCGAGAAAGATCGGGCAACTCCTAGACTTTCTTGCGCCGTATTAACGCGCTACAATTCCGCTAGCGAAAACAAAATGGTTTTGCTTCATCCCATTTTGTGGCCCTGATTTTCACGCCAGCAAAACAGGACAAAATCCCAGTCATGGGTTTAAGCCCTAAAGCAGCCCCATAGGGATGGATGGAGCGGCGGAGCGCGTACCGAGGGTGGGGCAGACCCCCTCCTACCCCCTTCATTAACCCCATGCGAATCCTGAGAACAAAACATGGTCTGATCGGAGGCGGGTGTAAATGTCGCTCCTTACAGAAATATTCGGAAACCTCTTGACTAGTGACTCCATCATTTACCGCCTGCTGTGTCCTGTGAGCCGCAGAGGTCCTGCAGTCATCTATGGGCCAGCAGTGACCCCTCTTGCATAGGTAATTGTGTGAGTTCAGCCTGCGGCCACTGGGGGCGCCTGAGGGTTTATGGTCCATCCTGGAGGTCGGGGAATAAACGCTTAGTGAGAAAGAGTCAATGCAAAGCAACACACTGCGAGCAATAAGCGCTTCCCCCTGTCTGAACTGATTACAACATCTGCAGCATCGCCCCCGAGCCGCGTTACAGCAGCTGCCACGGGGACAAAGAACTTCTAAAGTTCTGCTTCTGAAACCTCCGGCGCCCGCCACGTATTCCAGAACACATCTGCTAGCGCTCACGGTCCAGAGACTTGTGCGCATCAGAGTGTCCCTGAGATGTCAGAAGATGCAAGGAGCTGCTGACCGCCTTCAAGAACAAGCATATGTAGCAGAGCCGGACCGTTTACCACCACAGATAGTTACTGCAGTCCTGGTGGCGGGCTCAGCTCTGCTACATCTGTATCTAAGCTGTTTACAATGTATTAACCATCAATGCACCTGCTTGCGCTCGCCACCGGCCCCAGTTCTGCCATTTCTCCCAGCTGCAAGCGATATCATGTATATATTTATATCCGGCTCCGGGATGCCCAAAACAGATCCAGAAACACCGAATTACATCCAACTGCAGAAAAATAGGTGTAAGAGGATTATAAGACGACGTTCCTATAGAACAAGCTGAGGAAACGCCAAACCACCCGTGACGGGGGCCACCGGAGCAGAGAACGGGAACTGGGGAACGGATCTTACAAACTACACGACCGCCCCTTTATTACCCCCATCTAGTAGCCCACATACACTGACCGCCCCTCTATTACCCCCATCTAGTAGCGCACATACACCGACCGCCTCTCTATCAGCCCCCATCTAGTAGCCCACATACACTGACCGCCCCTCTATTCCCCCCATCTAGTAGCGCACATACACCGACCGCCCCTCTATTACCCCCATCTAGTAGTGCACATACACCGACCGCCCCTCTATTACCCCCATCTAGTAGTGCACATACACCGACCGCCCCTCTATTACCCCCATCTAGTAGTGCACATACACCGACCGCCCCTCTATTACCCCATCTAGTAGCACACATACACCGACCGCCCCTCTATTACCCCATCTAGTAGTGCACATACACCGACCGCCCCTCTATTACCCCCATCTAGTAGCGCACATACACCGACCGCCCCTCTATTACCCCCATCTAGTAGTGCACATACACCGACCGCCCCTCTATTACCCCCATCTAGTAGCGCACATACACCGGCCGCCCCTTTATTACCCCCATCTAGTAGTGCACATACACTGACCGCCCCTCTATTCCCCCCATCTAGTAGCGCACATACACCGACCGCCCCTCTATTCCCCCCATCTAGTAGCGCACATACACCGACCGCCTCTCTATCAGCCCCCATCTAGTAGCCCACATACACCGACCGCCCCTCTATTACCCCCATCTAGTAGTGCACATACACCGACCGCCCCTCTATTACCCCCATCTAGTAGTGCACATACACCGACCGTCCCTCTATTACCCCATCTAGTAGCACACATACACCGGCCGCCCCTCTATTACCCCCATCTAGTAGTGCACATACACTGACCGCCCCTCTATTCCCCCCATCTAGTAGCGCACATACACCGACCGCCTCTCTATCAGCCCCCATCTAGTAGCCCACATACACTGACCGCCCCTCTATTCCCCCCATCTAGTAGCGCACATACACCGACCGCCCCTTTATTACCCTCATCTAGTAGCGCACATACACCGACCGCCCCTTTATTACCCCATCTAGTAGCGCACATACACCGACCGCCCCTTTATTACCCCATCTAGTAGCGTACATACACTGACCGCCCCTTTATTACCCCCATCTAGTAGTGTACATACACCGACCGCCCCTTTATTACCCCCATCTAGTAGCACACATACACCGACCGCCCCTCTATTACCCCCATCTAGTAGCGCACATACACCGACCGCCCCTTTATTACCCCATCTAGTAGCGCACATACACCGACCGCCCCTTTATTAGCCCCATCTAGTAGTGCACATACACCGACCGCCCCTCTATTACCCCATCTAGTAGCACACATACACTGACCGCCCCTCTATTACCCCCATCTAGTAGTGCACATACACCGACCGCCCCTTTATTACCCCATCTAGTAGCGCACATACACCGACCGCCCCTCTATTACCCCCATCTAGTAGCGTACATACACCGACCGCCCCTCTATTACCCCCATCTAGTAGCGTACATACACCGACCGCCCCTCTATTACCCCCATCTAGTAGCGCACATACACCGACCGCCCCTTTATTACCCCATCTAGTAGCGCACATACACCGACCGCCCCTTTATTACCCCATCTAGTAGCGCACATACACCGACCACCCCTTTATTACCCCCATCTAGTAGCACACATACACCGACCGCCCCTCTATTACCCCCATCTAGTAGCGCACATACACCGACCGCCCCTCTATCAGCCCCCATCTAGTAGCACACATACACCGACCGCCCCTCTATTACCCCCATCTAGTAGCGCACATACACCGACCGCCCCTCTATTACCCCCATCTAGTAGCACACATACACCGACCGCCCCTCTATTACCCCCATCTAGTAGCGCACATACACCGACCGCCCCTTTATTACCCCCATCTAGTAGCGCACATACACCGACCGCCCCTCTATTACCCCCATCTAGAAGTGCACATACACCGACCGTCCCTCTATTACTCCCATCTAGTAGCGCACATACACCGACCGCCCCTCTATTACCCCCATCTAGAAGTGCACATACACCGACCGCCCCTCTATTACTCCCATCTAGTAGCGCACATACACCGACCGCCTCTCTATCAGCCCCCATCTAGTAGCAGACATACACCGACCGCCCCTCTATTACCCCCATCTAGAAGTGCACATACACCGACCGCCCCTCTATTACCCCCATCTAGTAGCGCACATACACCGACCGCCCCTTTATTACCCCCATCTAGTAGCGCACATACACCGACCGCCCCTCTATTACTCCCATCTAGTAGCGCACATACACCGACCGCCTCTCTATCAGCCCCCATCTAGTAGCAGACATACACCGACCGCCCCTCTATTACCCCCATCTAGAAGTGCACATACACCGACCGCCCCTCTATTACCCCCATCTAGTAGCGCACATACACCGACCGCCCCTTTATTACCCCCATCTAGTAGCGCACATACACCAACCGCCCCTCTATTACCCCCATCTAGTAGCACACATACACCGACCGCCCCTTTATTACCCCCATCTAGTAGCACACATACACCGACCGCCCCTCTATTACCCCCATCTAGTAGCGCACATACACCGACCGCCCCTTTATTACCCCATCTAGTAGCCCACATACACTGACCGCCCCTCTATTACTCCCATCTAGTAGCGCACATACACCGACCGCCTCTCTATCAGCCCCCATCTAGTAGCACACATACACCGACCGCCCCTCTATTACCCCCATTTAGTAGCGCACATACACCGACCGCCCCTTTATTACCCCATCTAGTAGCGCACATACACCGACCGCCCCTCTATCAGCCCCCATCTAGTAGCACACATACACCGACCGCCCCTCTATTACCCCCATCTAGAAGTGCACATACACCGACCGCCCCTCTATTACCCCCATCTAGAAGTGCACATACACCGACCGCCCCTCTATTACCCCCATCTAGTAGCACACATACACCGACCGCCCCTTTATTACCCCCATCTAGTAGTACACATACACCGACCGCCCCTTTATTACCCCCATCTAGTAGCACACATACACCGACCGCCCCTCTATTACCCCCATCTAGTAGTACACATACACTGACCGCCTCTCTATCAGCCCCCATCTAGTAGCAGACATACACCGACCGCCCCTCTATTACTCCCATCTAGTAGCGCACATACACCGACCGCCTCTCTATCAGCCCCCATCTAGTAGCAGACATACACCGACCGCCCCTCTATTACCCCCATCTAGTAGCGTACATACACCGACCATCCCTTTTTTCCCTCCATCTAGTAGCGCACATACACCGACCGCCCCTCTATTACCCCCATCTAGTAGCACACATACACCGACCGCCCCTCTATTACCCCCATCTAGTAGCACACATACACCTACCGCCCCTCTATTACCCCCATCTAGTAGCGCACATACACTGACTGCCCCTCTATTACCCCCATCTAGTAGCGCACATACACCGACCACCCCTCTATTACCCCATCTAGTAGCACACATACACCGACCGCCCCTTTATTACCCCCATCTAGTAGCGCACATACACCGACCGCCCCTCTATTACCCCCATCTAGTAGTGCACATACACCGACCGCCCCTCTATTACCCCCATCTAGTAGCACACATACACCGACCGCCCCTCTATTACCCCCATCTAGTAGCGCACATACACCGACCGCCCCTTTATTACCCCCCATCTAGTAGTGCACATACACCGACCGCCCCTCTATTACCCCCATCTAGTAGCGCACATACACCGACTGCCCCTCTATTACCCCATCTAGTAGCGCACATACACCGACCGCCCCTCTATTACCCCCATCTAGTAGCGCACATACACTGACCGCCCCTCTATTACCCCCATCTAGTAGCGCACATACACTGACCGCCCCTCTATTACCCCCATCTAGTAGCGCACATACACCGACCGCCCCTCTATTACCCCCATCTAGTAGCGCACATACACTGACCGCCCCTCTATTACCCCCATCTAGTAGCGCACATACACCGACCGCCCCTCTATTACCCCCATCTAGTAGCGCACATACACTGACCGCCCCTCTATTACCCCCATCTAGTAGTGCACATACACCGACCGTCCCTCTATTACCCCCATCTAGTAGCACACATACACCGACCGCCCCTCTATTACCCCATCTAGTAGTGCACATACACCGACCGTCCCTCTATTACCCCCATCTAGCAGCGTTGGGCACCTTTAGCCTTCAGCTGTGCAGGGATTCTTTGTGTTGTAGATTCCCCTAGCTGATGAAACTATTCTGCAGGAATACTGGCCCCTGCGGACAGGAAGCTTCTTGTAGTCTCTGCAGATTAGATGGCGGTGCTGACATGCTCTGACCAGCTGACAGGGAGGGGTCAGCGATTCATGCTTCTCGTACAAAATTCTGCCCCCCCCCAAATCAGTAACAGCAGTCTGACTCCATCTGACCAGGAGATGTTTCTCTGCTGCTGAATGATACAAGTTTTGCGCTCTTTTGCCCGCTGGAGTCTGTGTCTCTTAGACACAATGGTGCCGGAACTGGTCGCCTGCTGTTATACCATCCGTGCGGAGGAACGGCGAGTTGTGCGTTTGGACACGTTAGTTGGGGCTCCAGCGTTGTAGTCAGCTGACTGTGCAGCCTGTTGGTCAGAACGATTCCTGACATCCTCCTCCGACCCCTTTCAGGGATGAGATGTTTCCCTCCACAGGATCCCCTTTTGTTGGATGTTTTCCTTGATCGCGCCATTTTCGGTATACCCCCCACACCATTACACGAGAAAACCCCCGGCGGTTGGCAGTGAGACCCCGGCTAGTCCAGCTCCGATGACCGGCCTCGTTGGAAGTCGCTCCGATCGCTGGATTTTCCATCTAATGTGGATTCACACTGAAACTGATCCACGGAAAACTTGTCACGTGACTTTATACCGCACTCAGGGGTCACGGGGGAATTACCATACAGGGGGCGCCAATCATGGGACGGCCGGGGGTGTAATATAGGGGCCATTCAGTTTATAATTCCACTGTCTGTACCACCCCAGAAGTCCCGCAGTCAGAAGTGTTTCCTCATAACTGCCTCAACAACAAGCGCCATTCAGTGCGTGTTATAAAGTTGGAGCACCGTATAAGTTCCTGCAGTTCAGCCATATTTGAATAAAGCTAAGTGACCCCCTCTAATAGTATTTCACGGCATTCATATTAAAGAAGGACTCTGTGTATATCATTAAAGGGGTTGTGCCACTTCTGCTGTTTTGCTGCAGGAAGCTGATGGCTCCATACATTGCACAGTGGCCTGAATTGGTACTGCAGGCTGAGTTCTATTGAAGTGAATAGGCCACTGCACAATGTACAGCACTGTCTGCTTCCTGCAGCAAAACAGCTAGAAGTGGGACAACCCCTTTAATACCTCGTGATGGACAATCTGTCAGCACTAGCTTTTACTCCATCTGAAGGCGTTGGCACAAGGCGCACTCTACTGCTATGGGGTCTTTGGTAAGAGGGGTTCCAGCCCCCAATTCCAGTCATGCTTCCCTTCACACAGACATAGAGGGGGAGCCCACTGCACAGTGATATATAACTGTATTAATGTGCATGCAGTGAGCGCCCTCTAGAGGTGACTGCAGACAACCAAAATCATCTTATTTCACGGTGTCTGAAAAAGAGCCTCTGATCCTTCCCCATTTTTGGAGAAGTGAGGAGGGGCGTAAGGATTTTTGCTATAGGATCCTAAAATATTTGCAAATGTCAATGCGATGCATACAGAAATTCTGCAGTGTTTTCACCTTTAACCCCTTCGGCACCGGAGATTTATCACTTTTAGATTTCCCCTTTTCCGTCCCCCTCTTCCCAGAGCCATAACCTTTACATTTTCCACTGACGTGGCCGCAGGAGGGTTTGTTCTTTTGCAGGATGAGGCCTGATTTTTAATGGTACCATTTAATGACCAGAAAAACTTTAAAAAGTTTCTAACTGGAGAGAAATGGAAAAAAGAAGCAATTTTGCCCTTCTGGGTGTCCTGCAGTAACGGTGACACCCGGGCGCTGCTCTCGGGGGCGCTGCCATTACGGTGACACACGGGCGCTGCTCTCGGGGGCGCTGCCATTACGGTGACAACAAATTTATATATATATTTTTTTAATGTTTTTTCTATTCTTAAAAAGTAGCTAAAAACTTTTTCTTTCACCAAGCTTGCTTTCCGCCGCCGCACTCGGAGACCCGTTGCTTCCTTATTTAGTAGTCAGTTGGGCTTGTGGGCGCTGTTTTGTTTTGTGGGGTGAAGTGTAGCTTTTATTATGACTATTTTGGGAAATACATGTCTTTTTGATGACTTTTTATTCAGTTGTTTTGGGAGCTGGGCTTATTCTGTAATTCTACCTTTTTATGTAGAACGGGGCGCTACGGCAGAGTCCCCCGCCCCAGGATTGGGATTGCCCGACGGGTGTTGTAGTCCTCGGGGTACCCGACGTCCACGTAATCCGTTTTGTTCTCCACTCTTTTAGCGGAGATTTATTCAGTGATCCATGGCTGTTCTCTCTGGGCGCTGAGGGTGGCGCTCCGTGGAGTCTGCTGCTGCTACTAGACCTTGGGCTTACTCTCTCAGTACTCGCTACACACCAACCTGGACTGGCTTACCTGTAATCTACCAGGGAGCGGGCACTGCCCCACCTTTTAGACCATTACCAGGTTTCCATGACAACAAGGACTTTTTGCAGATTGTGCCAGACATGGGTTGGCGCACCCAGAGGGTACAGCGCTTAAACCAATAGAAAACTACAAATACCATATTTAATAGCACAATAAAACGTGGGGTACGCAGCGCCATCTTACATTTACCGCCTTCACCGTGTGGGATAAATATTTTGCTATTTTCATAGTTTGGACTTTTATCCACACGGCGATCCCAAATATGGGGTTATTTAAATGGGAAAAGTGATTTATTCTTTGAACTTTTAAATGTTTTTATAACTCTTAAAAAAATTGTAATAATTATTTTTTTACGCTTTCATCTACTCCCACGAGGGACTTGAACTTGTGATCCCTTGATCAATATACTGTAGTGCTTCAGTTTTGCAGTATATAACCATTCTTGATGTTGCCACAGGCAGGACTTGATGGGCATCTATGTATGGCAGCCTTGCATGCCTTCTGTAGGCTCCAGCCTGCCATGTTAGTGCATCAGCACCCCCGATTATGGTGCGACGGGTGCCAATGGGGCGTGGGAAGGTGTCCCCTGCTGACTGTTTAGATGATGTGCGCTTTAACTGCGGCACCTAAATGGTTACCTGCCACGATTGCAGTTAACTCTGACGATGGCAGTTATTGTCGGCTGTCAGTTCTCAGTCAGAAGCAGCGGATGGACGTGGCTCCCGTGCCACCAAACACCCTTCAGGGCCGCAGGACATTTAGGGGTTTTTGGCGGTTCTGAAGTGGTTAACAGAACGGCGGGGGAGGTGCAGGGTGGCAAATAAAAACGGGGCATCTGACCAGATCAGTCCCCCCTATTTAACAGGTCTGTTCTGATTCTAGGACCCCAGAGGACTAGATTAGTGCTCGCGGCGCTGCTGCCGCTTGTTCTTGAGGTTCATACCGAAGAGCGAAGTCATATTTTCAGTTAGAGCCAAGCCCGGCGGTGGATCCTGCCAGCCTGCTGCCCGGGCAGATTGGCAAATTATTTTTGTGTCACAGTTGGACGATGAAATATAGTAAATCCTGTGTGTAAATAAGCTAAGTCCTCCTCTGAGCGGCTGAGGCAGGGGGCGCTGGGAGCGCAGGGTCTACTTCATGATTTGTAGGGTCTACTTATAGAGTTGGGAAAGTTTACAAATACCTTGTTTTACTTGCAAGCAGAAGTCTGACTGCAGCTCTGGATGTGACTGGAGCATGAGAAATAGAAATGATGAAACTGAAGGGGTTTTCTCACAAAAGACATTTATTTCTTGTCCAGACGATGAGGGATGCCATTACTCCTGAGACCACTATGGGGGGCACTATTACTACTGGGGCCAAAATAGGGGTCAATATTACTACTGGGGCCACAATGGGGGACACTATTAGTACTGGGACCATAACAGAGGTCAATATTACTACTGGGGCCACAATGGGGGCCACTATTATTATTAGGTATGCTATTACTTTTGAGGCCACTATGGGGAACACTATTATTATTGGGGCCACTAATGGGTATGCTATTACTACTGGGGCCACTATGGGGATCACTTTTGCTACTGAGAACATTATGGGGGATGCTAATACTACTGGAGTTACTAACAGGAGTCACTATAACTAATAGGGCCATTAAGGGGGATACTATTACTATTGATGCCACTAAGAGGGGCTCTTAGTATTGGAGCCACTACTGGGGGCCACTATTACTCTGTCGCAGTGGGGCACCATTTCACACTTTGCATCAAAGCTTAGGGCACCCCTGATTGCAGGTCACGGTTCAGCACCAGCATTCGGGGTGCACAGATCATGGAATCACATTGGGGATCTCGGCCGTTGGACCCCAGTAATCAGACATTTATCTTCTATCCTATAAGTGGGGGATAAACCCTACTATGACCCAGACATGGTGAAGCAGAGCCGTCAGTCAGGCCTTGAGGGCAGTAGAAGTGAGTAACTATGCATTCACAGTTCTGAATGCAGCTCTGGTTGGGATTGGAGTATTGGATCAATAACACCTATAGTAAAGAGAGCAGCCAGGTGTTTCTCACTGGTGGCCAGGTGTGCAGTATATCTTCTTCTTTGCCGGAGTGAATTCTCCTCATTATTTTGTGCTCCGCAGGCATCACTTAATATTTAGTGAATGGAATACATAAAACCTAAAAAAAAACCCAGAATGTAATATAATCAGCAGGAGGAGGAGGGGGAGCGGAGCGGCTCTGAGGCTGTACTATACACTGCAGGCTTAGATACAGCAGCTCAGACTGTATCCCACATAAAAGGATTGGATAGGGTGTCTCATCACACTGTATCTCTCATGATAGGATTGGATACGGTATCTCATCAGACTGTATCACACATGATAGGATTGGATACGGTATTTCACCAGACTGTGTCCTCCATGATAAGATTGGATACAGTGTCTCATCAGACTGTATCACATGAGATACGATTGAATACGGTGTCTCATCAGACTGTATCCCACATGATAGGATTGGATACAGTATCTCATCAGACTGTATCACACATGATAGGATTGGATACAGTATCTCATCAGACTGTATCACACATGATAGGATTGGATACGGTATCTCATCAGACTGTATCACACGTGATAAGATTGGATACAGTGTCTCATCAGACTGTATCTCATCAGAGTGTATCACACGTGATAGGATTGGATACATAGTGTACCTATATGTTCTTTACCCATATACCCGCCACAACTCTATACACTGACAGGTATGACATCCACAGAGCGCATAGATTTCCTGGAATGTAATTAAAGGCAGTTGATGAAATTGTTGTTTTGTTCTCTGCTCGTTACAAACAGTTCTGCTTTCAAGGCTGACAGTCAGGAATTAATGAAATCTTATCTCCTCACAACATTAGGAACGTGCGTCTATCTGACACGTGGAAACAGGCGCGGACTGAGAAGGGAAAACTGCCTGATTCTATTCCACAACAGCGCCACAGGATGGAGGTGCAGCGCAACTCATACAATACTGCAATACCAGACACTGCCACTAGTGTCAGACAAGAGTGCGCTGCAGAACTACTTTTGTGATCGCAGACTGTAAGATGGTAATTATTAACGGATCCGTTGTGAGCAATTCTAAGTTCACAATGGACCAATGAGAGCGCGGCATACCTCTGAGAGGAGGATGAATCACGGCGAGCTCAAACTTCAGAAACATGATTGATTAAAGATTAATTAAAGATCAATCAGAGTTTCTGAGCTCGCCGCGGCACATCCTCATCTCAGAGTTATGCCGCGCTCTCATTGGTGCCTTTTGAACTTAGAATTGCTCACAACGGATCTGTAATTAATTACCCTCTTACAGTTTGTACTTAGCTATACTAATTGATAAGAAATTGGCGTATATCATGTTTTATGTATCATGTAAACTCCTTAACCCCTTCATATCGCAGCTACTTCCGGCTCCTCTGCATCCCTCTCTGAGGTTTGCTGGTTAAGCTGCACGCAGTCGTCATCCTGCGGCGTATGAGAGCCGGAATAACAGCGATATCTGCTCCTTACATGGGAGATACAAGGGTCCCTGCAGAGCGCCGACCGCAACTACAGGAGGCAACAAAGTCTGACTAATCAGAAAGAAGTAGAATAGAAGAAAACCGACACAACACGACCGCAGGGAACAAACATATATACTATATGAGTTCAGTCTACACGATAGTGTATGGAATATAGGGGAGTGATAGAAAAATATGTAAGTATCCTGATTATCTTTATATTCTTGTACATAGGGGGCAGTATTATAGTAGTTATATTCTTGTACATAGGGGCAGTATTATAGTAGTTATATTCTTGTACATAGAGGGCAGTATTATAGTAGTTATATTCTTGCATATATGGGGCAGTATTATAGTAGTTATATTCTTGTACATAGGGGGCAGTATTATAGTAGTTATATTCTTGTACATAGGGGGCAGTATTATAGTAGTTATATTCTTGTACATAGGAGGCAGTATTATAGTAGTTATATTCTTGTACATAGGGGGCAGTATTATAGTAATTCTATTCTTGTACATAGGGGGCAGTATTATAGTAGTTATATTCTTGTACATAGGAGCAGTATTATAGTAGTTATATTCTTGTATATAGGGGGCAGTATTATAGTAGTTATATTCTTGTACATAGGGGCAGTATTATAGTAGTTATATTCTTGTACATAGGGGGCAGTATTATAGTAGTTATATTCTTGACCATAGGGGGCAGTATTATAGTAGTTATATTCTTGTACATAGGGGGCAGTATTATAGTAGTTATATTCTTGGACATAGGAGGCAGTACTATATTAGTTATATTCTTGTACATAGGGGGCAGTATTATAGTAGTTATATTCTTGTACATAGGGGGCAGTATTATAGTAGTTATATTCTTGTACATAGGGGGCAGTATTATAGTAGTTATATTCTTGGACATAGGAGGCAGTACTATATTAGTTATATTCTTGTACATAGGGGGCAGTATTATAGTAGTTATATTCTTGTACATGGGAGGAAGTATTATAGTGGTTATAGTCTTGTACATAGGGGGGAGTATTATAGTAGGTATATTCTTGTACATAGGGGCAGTATTATAGTAGTTATATCCGTGTACATAGGAGGCAGTATTATATTAGTTATATTCTTGTACATAGGGGCAGTATTATATTAGTTATATTCTTGTACATAGGGGCAGTATTATAGTAGTTATATTCCTGTGCATGGGAGGCAGTATTATATTAGTTATATTCTTGTACATAGGGGCAGTATTATATTAGTTATATTCTTGTACATAGGAGCAGTATTATAGTAGTTATATTCTTGTATATAGGGGGCAGTATTATAGTAGTTATATTCTTGTACATAGGGGCAGTATTATAGTAGTTATATTCTTGTACATAGGGGGCAGTATTATAGTAGTTATATTCTTGACCATAGGGGGCAGTATTATAGTAGTTATATTCTTGTACATAGGGGGCAGTATTATAGTAGTTATATTCTTGGACATAGGAGGCAGTACTATATTAGTTATATTCTTGTACATAGGGGGCAGTATTATAGTAGTTATATTCTTGTACATAGGGGGCAGTATTATAGTAGTTATATTCTTGTACATGGGAGGAAGTATTATAGTGGTTATAGTCTTGTACATAGGGGGGAGTATTATAGTAGGTATATTCTTGTACATAGGGGCAGTATTATAGTAGTTATATCCATGTACATAGGAGGCAGTATTATATTAGTTATATTCTTGTACATAGGGGCAGTATTATAGTAGTTATATCCGTGTACATAGGGGCAGTATTATATTAGTTATATTCTTGTACATAGGGGCAGTATTATATTAGTTATATTCTTGTACATAGGAGCAGTATTATAGTAGTTATATTCTTGTATATAGGGGGCAGTATTATAGTAGTTATATTCTTGTACATAGGGGCAGTATTATAGTAGTTATATTCTTGTACATAGGGGGCAGTATTATAGTAGTTATATTCTTGACCATAGGGGGCAGTATTATAGTAGTTATATTCTTGTACATAGGGGGCAGTATTATAGTAGTTATATTCTTGGACATAGGAGGCAGTACTATATTAGTTATATTCTTGTACATAGGGGGCAGTATTATAGTAGTTATATTCTTGTACATAGGGGGCAGTATTATAGTAGTTATATTCTTGTACATGGGAGGAAGTATTATAGTGGTTATAGTCTTGTACATAGGGGGGAGTATTATAGTAGGTATATTCTTGTACATAGGGGCAGTATTATAGTAGTTATATCCATGTACATAGGAGGCAGTATTATATTAGTTATATTCTTGTACATAGGGGCAGTATTATATTAGTTATATTCTTGTACATAGGGGCAGTATTATAGTAGTTATATTCCTGTGCATGGGAGGCAGTATTATAGTAGTTAATTTCTTGTACATTGGGGGCAGTATTATTGTAGTTATATTCTTGTACATAGAAAACAGTATTATAGTGGTTATATTGTGGTACACAGGGGGCAGTATTATAGTAGTTATATGCTTGTACATTGGGAGCAATATTATAGTTGTTATATTCTTGTATTTAGGAGCAGTATTATAGTAGTTATATTCTTGTACATGGGAGGCAGTATTATAGTGGTTATGTTCTTGTACATAGGGGGCAGTATTATAGTAGTTATATTCTTGTACATAGGAGTAGTATTATAGTAGTTATATTCTTGTACATAGGGGGCAGTATTATAGTAGTTATATTCTTGTACATAAGAGCAGTATTTTAGTAGTTATATTTTTTTACATAGGAGGTAGTATTATAGTAGTTATATTCTTGTACATAAGAGCAGTATTATAGTAGTTATATTCTTGTTCATAGGGAGCAGTGTTATAGTAGTTATATTCTTGTACATGGGAGGCAGTATTATAGTGGTTATATTCTTGTACATAGGGGGCAGTATTATAGTAGTTATATTCTTGTACATAGGGGCAATATTATAGTAGTTATATTCTTGTACATAGGGGGCAGTATTATAGTAGTTGTATTCTTGTACATGGGAGGCAGTATGAGGCCTTAGTCAGAAGGGTGTTTTTTCACGCGATTTGCGGATCGCATGACGGATGCGCATCCGCAAATCGTGTGACCGATGCCGAAAAATCGACCGAAAATCTGCTCCTAGCCGCGTTTCATTAGAAATCGGCCGGAGCTGTCCAGCGCATTGCATTCAATGGAGCCGGCAATACAGCCGGCTCCATTGAAAGCAATGCGCTGCAGGCGAGTGTGGGATGAATTGTCAGGAAGGGCTTAAATATATAAGCCCTTCCCTGTAGTTCATCCAGAAATGTGTTAAAATAAAAAATATATATATACTCACCTTGTCCCGGCAGCCGGAGTTCAGAGCGGCCGGCCTGCAGTGGGTGTGAAGGGGGTGTGAGTCAGACCTGCCCCCTGATTGGCTCAGCGCTGAGCCAATCAGGGGCAGATTTGAGTCACACCCCCTTCACACCCACTGCAGGCCGGCCGCGCTGAACTTCGGCTGCCGGGACAAGGTAAGTATATATATATTTTTTATTTTAACACATTTCTGGATGAATTGCAGGGAAGGGCTTATATATTTAAGCCCTTCCCGACAATTCATCCAGCGCTGTCCCGCAGCCCATTGCTTTCAATGGAGCCGGCTATATTGCCGGCTCCATTGAATTCAATGGGCAAACATCATTCTTCTCTGCCACAGCTGTTACAGCTATGGCAGAGGAGAATGATTTGTCTTCTATATGTTCTCAATGGGGTCGGCGCTGCTGCCGCCGGCCCCATTGAGCGCATATAGAGAAGAGAACAGGAATCGCAGATCGCAGATAGGTGCGATCTGCGATTTCTGTTCTATAATTTATCGGACGAGCGCATAAAAAGCGCTCATGTGTCCGATACCATTGCAAAGCAATGGTTTTAAAAGATCGCCGGACGCATGCGCATGCGCAGATCGCACGGAAAATCGCCCGTCTGACTGAGGCCTAATAGTAGTTATATTCTTGTACATAGAGAGCAGTATTATAGTAGTTATATTCTTGTACATAGGGGCAGTATTATAGTAGTTATATAATTGTAGATAGAGGGCAGTATTATAGTAGTTATATTCTTGTACATAGGGGGCAGTATTATAGAAGGTATATTCTTGTACAAAGGGGGCAGTATTATAGTAGTTATATTCTTGTACATAGGGGCAGTATTATAGTAGTTATAATCTTGTAGATAGGAGGCAGTATTATAGTAGTTATATTCTTGTACATAGGAGGCAGTATTATAGTAGTTATATTCTTCTACATAGGGAGCAGTATTATAGTAGTTATATTCTTGTACATAGGGGGCAGTATTATAGTAGTTATATTCTTGTACATAGGGGCCAGTATTATAGTAGTTATATTCTTGTACATAGGGGCAGTATTATAGTAGTTATAATCTTGTAGATAGGAGGCAGTATTATAGTAGTTATATTCATGTACATAGGAGGCAATATTATAGTAGGTATATTCTTGTACAAAGGAGCAGTATTATAGCAGTTATATTCTTGTACATAGGGGGCAGTATTATAGTAGTTATATTCTTGTACATAGGGGCAGAATTATACTAATTATATTCTTGTACTTAGGGGGCAGAATTATAGTAGTTATATTCTTGTACATAGGGGACAGTAGTATAATAGTTATATTCTTGTACATAGGGGGCAGTATTATAGTAGTTATATTCTTGTACATAGTAGGCAGTATTATAGTAGTTATATTCTTGTACATAGGAGCAGTGTTATAGTAGTTATATTCTTGTACATAGGAGCAGTATTATAGTAGTTATATTCTTGTACATAGGGGACAGTATTATAGTAGCTATATTCTTGTACATAGGGGGCAGTATTATAGTAGTTATATTCTTGTACATAGGGGCAGTATTATAGTAGTTATATTCTTGTACATAGGGGGCAGTATTATAGTGGTTATATTCTTGTACATAGGAGGCAGTGTTATAGTAGTTATATTCTTGTACATAGAGGGCAGTATTATAGTAGTTATATTCTTGTACATAGGAGCAGTATTATAGTAGTTATATTCTTGTACATAGGGGCCAGTATTATAGTAGTTATATTCTTGTACATAGGAGGCAGTACTATATTAGTTATATTCTTGACCATAGGGGGCAGTATTATAGTAGTTATATTCTTGTACATAGGGGGCAGTATTATAGTAGTTATATTCTTGGACATAGGAGGCAGTACTATATTAGTTATATTCTTGTACATAGGGGGCAGTATTAGAGTAGTTATATTCTTGTACGTGAGAGGCACTATTATAGTAGTTATATTCTTGTACATAGGGGGCAGTATTATAGTAGTTATATTCTTGTACATAGGGGGCAGTATTATAGTAGTTATATTCTTGTACATAGGTGGCAGTATTATAGTATTTAAATTCTTGTACATAGGGGGCAGTATTATAGTAGTTATATTCTTGTAAATAGGGGGCAGTATTATAGTAGTTATTCCTGTACATAGGAGGCACTATTATAGTAGTTATATTCTTGTACATAGGGGGCAGTATTATAGTAGTTATATTCTTGTACATAGGGGGCAGTATTATAGTAGTTATATTCTTGTACATAGGTGGCAGTATTATAGTATTTAAATTCTTGTACATAGGGGGCAGTATTATAGTAGTTATATTCTTGTAAATAGGGGGCAGTATTATAGTAGTTATTCCTGTACATAGGAGGCAATATTATAGTAGTTGTATTCTTGTACATAGGGGGCAGTATTATAGTAGTTATATTCTTGTACATAGGGGGCAGTATTATAGTAGTTATATTCTTGGACATAGGGGACAGTATTATAGTAGTTATATTCTTGTATATAGGGGGCAGTATTATAGTAGTTATATTCTTGTAAATAGGGGGCAGTATTATAGTAGTTATTCCTGTACATAGGAGGCAATATTATAGTAGTTATATTCTTGTACATAGGGAGCAGTATTATAGTAGTTATATTCTTGTACATAGGGAGCAGTATTATAGTAGTTATATTCTTGTACATAGGGGGCAGTATTATAGTAGTTATATTCTTGTACATAGGGGGCAGTATTATAGTAATTATATTCTTGTACATAGGGGCAGTATTATAGTAGTTATATTCTTGTACATAGTGAGCAGTATTATAGTAATTATATTCTTGTACATAGGGGGCAGTATTATAGTAATTATATTCTTGTACATAGAGGGCAGTATTATACTAGTTATATTCTTGTACATAGGGAACAGTATTATAGTAGTTATATTCTTGTACATAGGGGGTAGTATTATAGTAGTTATATTCTTGTACATAGGGAGCAGTATTATAGTAGTTATATACTTGTACATAGGAGCAGTATTATAGTAGTTATATTTTTGTACATAGGGGGCAGTATTATAGTATTTGTATTCTTGTACATAGGAGCAGTATTATAGTAGTTATATTCTCGTACATAGTAGCAGTATTATAGTAGTTATATTCTTGTACATGGGGCAGTATTATAGTAGTTATATTCTTGTACATAGGGGGCAGTATTATAGTAGTTATATTCTTGTACATAGGGAGCAGTATTATAGTAGTTATATTCTTGTACATAGGGGGCAGTATTATAGTAGTTATATTCTTGTACATAGGGAGCAGTATTATAGTAGTTATATTCTTTTACATAGGGGGCAGTATTATAGTAGTTATATTCTTGTACATAGGGGGCAGTATTATAGTATTTGTATTCTTGTACATAGGAGCAGTATTATAGTAGTTATATTCTCGTACATAGGGAGCAGTATTATAGTAGTTATATTCTTGTACATAGAGGACAGTATTATAGTAGTTATATTCTTGTACATAGGAGTCAGTAAGTAGTTATATTCTTGTACGTAGGGGGCAGTATTATAGTAGTTATATTCTTGTACATAGGGGGCAGTATTATAGTAGTTATATTCTCGTACATAGTAGCAGTATTATAGTAGTTATATTCTTGTACATAGGAGCAGTACTATAGTAGTTATATTCTTGTACATAGGGGGCAGTATTATAGTAGTTATATTCTTGTACATAGGGGGCAGTATTATAGTAGTTATATTCTCGTACATAGGAGGCAGTATTATAGTAGTTATATTCTTGTACATAGTAGCAGTATTATAGTAGTTATATTCTTGTACATAGGGGGTAGTATTATAGTAGTTATATACTTGTACGTAGGGGGGGGGGTATAACAGTAGCCGTGTTCTTCTATATTTTACACTAGATACATTATTGAATATATTCTATGTACAACACTGTGGAATATGCGGGTGCTATAGCAGAGTATTTTGCAGATTGTATTACATCTGACCTTTTCCCACTTTCCTCATTAGGCTGTTTTTCCTTCATTATCATGTTATATGAGTTGGAGATAAGAGGTTACACTTGTCCCCAGCAGACGGGATAACAGAGCTGGATGTGCCGTGTTTTTGGCTGGTAGAGAGCTTCTTGTCTGTGCGTCATTACTGTAAATCTTACTTAAGTGCTGTGGAGAGAGCAGCAGAAGCATTAAACAGTCATTGTTTCATTGAGATGCAAATATAAAGGTCTGCTAATGAGACTGAATGAAGACAGGAGAAGTGAGTGAGCGAGGAAGTACAAGATACATTTCTATGAGTAAAACACTTATCCAATGCAGGAGAGAGTGACAGCTGATACACCGGGAGATCAATGTAACAAAGGGACAGAGAGAATTACACTCATTATCAGAAATAATCCATCCCCAAGAAGGAGTTGTCAGAAAGCTTCATTCCATGTGTAATTATAACGCTGATATAAGTAAATTATTACAACCTCACAGCAAAAGGATCATTTATCGCAGAAAACTGACCCATAGTAGGGAGGCTCTAGTACCCTGCTGTACCACCTCTAGCTTGGATACAAGATGTGATACAGGCAGGCATGGTGGCTCCAGCATCCTGTTGTACCACCTTTAGCTTGGATACAAGATGTGATACGGGGGGCATGGAGGCTCTAGTACCCTGTTGTACCGCCTCTAGCTTGGATACAAGATGTGATATGAGGGGCATGGAGGCTCTAGTACCCTGTTGTACCACCTCTAGCTTGTATACAAGATGTGATACAGGCAGGCATGGAGGCTCTAGTACCCTGTTGTTCCGCCTCTCTTGGATACAAGATATGATACAGACGGGCATGAAGGCTCTAGTACCCTGTTGTACCGCCTCTAGCTTCGATACAAGATGTGATACAGGCGGGCATGGAGGCCCTAGTATCCTGTTGTACCACCTCTAGCTTGTATGCAAGATGTGATACGGGGGGCATAAGGGTCTAGTACCCTGTTGTACCGCCTCTAGCTTCGATACAAGATGTGATACAGGCGGGCATGGAGGCTCTAGTACCCTGTTGTACTGCCTCTAGCTTCGATACAAGATGTGATACAGGCGGGCATGGAGGCTTTAGTACCCTTTTGTTCCGCCTCTCTTGGATACAAGATATGATACAGATGGGCATGGAGGCTCTAGTATCCTGTTGTACTGCCTCTAGCTTAGATACAAGATGTGATACGGGCGGGCATGGAGGCTCTAGGACCTTGTTATACCCCCTCTAGCTAAGATACAAGATGTGATACGGGCAGGCATGGAGGCTCTAGTACCCTGTTGTACTGCCTCTAGCTTGGATGCAGGATGCGAAACGGGTGGGCATGAAGGCTCTAGGACCAGGTTGGGTCATGTCTAGCTTACATACGAGATCTGATACGGGTGTGCATGGAGGCTCTAGTACCCTGTTGTATCACCTCTAGCTTGGATACAAGATGTGATACAGGCAGCCATGGAGGCTCTAGTACAGTGGCGGTAAACCTATGGCACGCATGTCAGAGGTGGCATGCAGAGATCTTCTGCTGGCACGCGTGCCATCGGCTTCCCGCCACAGTCGTGAATTTCGGCAGAGGTGCTGCGACTGCTTGCAGGCGATCGCCTTTGCTGGGTTGAAAGTTGGGTGGTGCTCCCACGTGTTCTACAGGTGAAGTATCCCTGTGATGTATAACAGATTGTTACCATCCCCCATGTTAGGGTTCAGCGGACCCTTAGTTACAGTCAGTCAGGTATCTAATGGTTAGATTTTTTTTTAACCATAATTCGAGAGGCTATGTTAGACACAAAACCAACATTGCCATTACCAGAAGACCACCAGACCCGCAGTGACAATGGTGGGGGGCTGTTCTGCTGCTGGAACTGGTCCTTTTGTCAAAGGGGAGGGGATTATTAACAATTCGAAATATCAGTCCATTTTGGGGCAAAACCTTCAGACTTCTGCTAAAAAGATGAAGAGGAATTTCGCCTTTCAGCACAACAATGACTGAAAGCAGACCTCCAAATGACCAAAAGAATGGCCTCACCGGAAGAAGCCCAGAACTGAATCCCATTGAAGATCTGAAGAGGGCGCTACACACCAGAGGCCCTTACCATCTGACAGATTTACAGCCATTTTGTAAGGTAGAAAGGGCAAAGATTGCCTAGCCTAGATGTGCCATGCTGATAGACACCTAATCTAAAAAGACTGAACGCTGCCATAAAGTCACAGGGTACTTAAACAAAGTATTACTCTTAAGGTGTGAATATTTATGCAATCACATTATTTTAGGTTTTTTTCTTTTAATTTTCCATCCTAAAAGCTTTTAGTTTGTAAAGATAACGGCTCACAGTGAGGGGATCAATGAGTGGAACAGGTTGCCACGGGAGGTGGGACGTTTTCCTTCAATGGAAGTCTTCAGAGGCTGGCAGACATCTGTCTGGGATGATTTAGTGAATCCTGCACTGAGCAGGGGGCCGGACCCGATGACCCCGGAGGACCCGATGACCCTGGATGTGCTGATGACACTGGAGGACCCTTTCAACGCTAGGATCCATTCTAGGATTCTATAAAGGTGAAAATAAACCTAAAATGATTGATTTTTGTTGGTTATTTTAATAAACATGACATTTTACGGGACGCTGCAAGGCATATGCTGAGGAGCTGGGAGGGCAAGATGCTGGCTTGTCACGGCATCACTCACCACGCTCCCTCCCGGAGGGATGCACGCAGCCAAGGCCAGGGCAGCGCTGGGCCTCTTCCGGACACCCTCGGCATGGGGATGCCCAATAAACATTAGGACAGGTGAAGGAGTTGCCACGGGTGACACCACTGTTCCGGCACCCACTGATATGAACCTCGTCACAGATGATATTATAGTACCTCAGGATCCCCGGAACGGTCAGGGCCTAGAATAGCGTTACTTGAAACTCCTAACAATACAAGGCAAAAGTAGACAGTAATCCATGTGTAGGCAGAGTTATGAATATTCACAGACATTCGTGACGATGAGTACCTCCACCCAGCAGTCATAGACTTCAGGACGCTTGGATATGAACAGTTGAAGCACAAAAAAAGCGTACCTCTGCACAGGGCCTTGAGAAAATCCTGCTCTCTCGTTGCTCACTCTGTCTCTCTTGGGGCTCACTCCATCATCATTTCAGAAACAAGCACTCCGGGAAACCTCTCTTACTCCTCCGTGTTTTGGTACATGAGGGCTGAAGGTGCCCCCATGTAGTTGGACCTCCTGACTCGGACTCCAGATGACATGGGACCCTTTTCCCGCTCTCAACCACTCACATTTATAGCCTCACTCAGACCACATGACAGGATAGTATTGTTACATTTGCAGACAGTTAGCTCACACTTTCCAGACATTAACCTCTCACTTGCTGCAGCTGTGCAATACACATAACAGATTGACAAGACAGTTTTGCACAGAGCATCTACATAAGACAGACATGTATGACATTATGGAGGGGGCCAGAAAAGCATGTACTGGGCCACTACAGTCTCACTGCTCTTACAGTAAAGAACCCTTTTCTATGTTGGTGATGAAACCTGCTTTCTTCTAGACGCAGCGGATGCCCTCTTGTTACCGTCGCAGTCCTGGGTGTAAACAGATCCTAGCAGAGATCCTTGTATTGTCCCCTCATGTATTTATACAGAGTTATTTGGTCGCCCCTTAGCCGTCTTTTTTCCGGGGTGAATAATCCCAGTTTTGGTGCCTCTCTGGGTATTCCAGTCCCGTCATTCCGTTTATTAGTTTAGTCACCCTTCTTTGAACCCCCTCCAGCACTGCAATGTCTTTCCTGAGTACTGATGGTTACTAGGATGCGCTGTTTATTCTATGGTAGTTACTAGAATGATTTCTTTATATTGTATACCGGTTGCTCTCTGTATTGTAGGTTGGTCTAGAATGGTTTCTGTCTTGTATTGCCTTCACTAGAATGCTCTTTGTGCTGTATGATAGTTACTGGAATGCTCTCTATATTGTAATGAGTATAGAGCCAAGTTATTGTGCCTATAGACTGGGGCCGGAGCAAAACAGGCAGACCCATCTCTCTGTACGCATTCCATCATGCAATGAAGTCTCAAAAGGATTGTCTCATACAGACCTGTCCATAATCCTTATAACAGCCTACAGACATCACAGAGAGGGGGCCGTCCCTCCGGAGCTGAAAGCCACTCTACAAGGCGAGCTCTTGCTCTGATGGACTTGGGCTGTCCGTGTATTACATGGACCACCACTGATCGGAACGGCCGCCATGCTCTAATACATTTCCCTACAACTCCAATCTCTTAGGAAGAAAGTTTCTTAATAAACAGGCAATAGATGAGAAACAGAAAAAGTGCTGAGCGCTGCAGTAAAAGTTGTCAAGTGATTCACATTTGACATCTCACCAGCTTGTCACATTCGCGCTCCAGAACAGAGGAGACGAAGAAAAAAAAATAGAGAGGCGAAAAACAAAACGATGCAGATGAATTGTGAGATCTGGGATGAAGCGGAATCCGCCTGATACATTGTAAGGAACTTCTGCAAATATCGTCCATAATTTTTTAAGACCGACCTGAGGCAGCGGCAGAAATACCTATAAAACATGTCTGAGAGCGGGATGTGGGACGTGAGTCTGAGAGTCGCAGCTTCGGCGCTCACAGCTGCTGGATCATAAATTGTTCCTCGTTACCGGCGCAGTCACTACTAATAAATTTACAATTAAAATGTTTATCTGCTAATTTATTTCATAAAATAAGTTCTAGATGGTAAAGCGATTGCTGCATTATAGTGAGCCGAGCAGCGGGTAATGACTGCGACACTCCGCTTCAAATGTCAAGTCACTTCAAGAATCGCAGAAATACCCTAATATAGCCTATATTTAGATTCCCTTGAGTTGTAGTGGCCCCAAGTCCATATATCTGGCCCCTCCATAACTGTCATACATGTCATGTCTTTCATGTGGATGCTCTGTGCAAGTTGCCCTGTCTTTAGTTATGTGTATTGCACAGCTACAGTATGTAAGAGGTTAATATCTGTGAATGTCTGGGATATGTCTGGAAATTGTAACCAATTGTCCTGACACATGAGTATGTGAGATATAAATAGGAGGGTAAGGTGTAGTTGAAAAAGGTTCCATTGCTTCAATGGTGACATGTAGAATGGAGTGCTGGCCGCATGGGGGTACCTTCAACCCTCATGTGGTGAAGAATGGAAGAGAGGTACATGATGATCCCATCCCAGGACACCTACCTTGGAGCCCGCCATGCAGTGTTTAAAGTACTAATCACGAGTGAGTGTCATTGGAGTGTCGTGTCCTCCTCTGGTGTGTGTGTCCAGGAGCGGAGTCATACAGATAACCTAGACTGCAGCCTGGTGTCATCCTGTGTCCTCCTCCCTGACCTCGTTGAACTGTTTTTCCTGCACTGGTGTGTGAAGTCATTTCTGCGGGTGGAGTCACTGTGTACATACATTACTTATCCTGTACTGCTCCTGAGTTACATCCAGTATTATACTCCAGAGCTGTGCTCACTATTCTGCTGGTAGAGTCACTGTGTACATACATTACTTATCCTGTACTGTTCCTGAGTTACATCCAGTATTATACCCCAGAGCTGCACTCACTATTCTGCTGGTGGAGTCACTGTGTACATACATTACTTATCCTGTACTGCTCCTGAGTTACATCCAGTATTATACCCCAGAGCTGCACTCAATATTCTGCTGGTGGAGTCACTGTGTACATACATTACTTATCCTGTACTGCTCCTGAGTTACATCCAGTATTATACCCCAGAGCTGCACTCAATATTCTGCTGGTGGAGTCACTGTATACATACATTACTTATCCTGTACTGCTCCTGAGTTACATCCGGAATTATACCCCAGAGCTGCACTCAATATTCTGCTGGTGGAGTCACTGTGTACATACATTACTTATCCTGTACTGCTCCTGAGTTACATCCAGTATTATACCCCAGAGCTGCACTCAATATTCTGCTGGTGGAGTCACTGTATACATACATTACTTATCCTGTACTGATCCTGAGTTACATCCTGTATTATACTCCAGAGCTGCACTCACTATTCTGCTGGTGGAGTCACTGTGTACATACACTACTTATCCTGTACTGATCCTGAGTTACATCCTGTATTATACTCCAGAGCTGCACTCACTTTTCTGCTGGTGGAGTCACTGTGTACATACATTACTTATCCTATACTGACCCAGAGTTACATCCTGTATTATACTGCAGAGCTGCGCTCACTATTCTGCAGGTTTTATACCTCTTCTAAACCCTAATAGCAATGGATTGGCTCTGAATGAAGTTGTCTTTGGTTACGCCTGTGGTATTAGATCCTGGGCCTCGTTGAGGGGTCCTCTGGCTCCCTACTCGTCAGACTGACCATATACATGAAACTGCCGCCCCTTCGTCCTGCGGCTGACGGATCTCTCAGTCTCGGACGGCGGTTTTGTTTCTAACTATAAAGAGTTTTGAAAATTAATTCCGATACAAATTGACATTTTTTTGACTTTGTGTCCAGAGAATCAGGAGTGAAACAAATGTCTCTTCCTGCCGGCATTGCGCTTGCTCAGCAGCTGGTGGCGACCTCTCCCATCAGCGGTCATTACGTCTCCAATGGCGTGACTGCGCCAGGCTGGGGACAGAGATAATGTGGTGCGCAGAGTCCCCCGGTTGCTCTGACTGAAGATGAATGCCTTGTCCCCGGAGGAAATTATTATTTGGCAAATGAAACTTTCATTTCCAGCAAGGTCCGAAAACTCAGCAGAAAAAGCTGCGGCTCCGGCGGCGGCGGCGGGACCTTGCTGTGACTTTGGTTTTGTTGGAACAAAAGGCAGAAAAGTTCTATAGAAGGAAAAAAAGAAAGATCCGGCATAAATTAGCGATATATATCTGTCACCCGCCGTAATTTCTCTGTCATTCCGAGTCATTTCATTAGCATCAAACTAGTTTTATGTAGAGGAAATTCTATCTGGAAATAGAAGCTGCGTCTCCGCAATCTGACCGGTGATTAACGCCATCTGCAGAAGAAGTGTCACTGATAGGAGGGATTTATGTCCCCATCAATTAGAGGACAACTCCGCCTGGAATCAGCGCGTCCCCCAAAATGGAGATAAACCAATGGCAGAAGGCCTAACGACCGCTATGGACACATCAAGGCACCTCAACAGCTTGTCAATCGCCTGCCTCAAAATTGTGAAACCTTTTGAATTTGTTGGTGAAATTGTTACTTTAGTACAAAGTGACTCCACCAGCAGAATAGTGAGTGCAGCTCTGGAGTATAATACAGGATGTAACTCAGGATCAGTACAGGATAAGTAATGTATGTACACAGTGACCCCACCAGCAGAATAGTGAGTGCAGCTCTGGAGTATAATACAGGATGTAACTCAGGATCAGTACAGGATAAGTAATGTATGTACACAGTGACTCCACCAGCAGAATAGTGAGTGCAGCTCTGGAGCATAACACAGGATGTAACTCAGGGTCAGTACAGGATAAGTAATGTATGTACACAGTGACTCCACCAGAAGAATAGTGAGTGCAGCTCTGGAGTATAATACAGGATGTAACTCAGGATCAGTACAGGATAAGTAATGTATGTACACAGTGACTCCACCAGCAGAATAGTGAGTGCAGCTCTGGGGTATAATACAGAATGTAACTCAGGATCAGTATAGGATAAGTAATGGATGTACACAGTGACACTAGCAGCAGAATAGTGAGTGCTGCTCTGGAGGATAATACAGGACGTAAGTCAGGGTCAGTACAGGATAAGTAATGTATGTACACAGTGACTCCACCAGCAGAATAGTGAGTACAGCTCTGGGGTGTAATACAAGATGGAACTCAGGAGCAGTACAGGATAAGTAATGTATGTACACAGTGACTCCACCAGCAGAATAGTGAGTGCAGCTCTGGGGTATAATACAGAATGTAACTCAGGATCAGTATAGGATAAGTAATGGATGTACACAGTGACACTAGCAGCAGAATAGTGAGTGCTGCTCTGGAGGATAATACAGGACGTAAGTCAGGGTCAGTACAGGATAAGTAATGTATGTACACAGTGACTCCACCAGCAGAATAGTGAGTACAGCTCTGGGGTGTAATACAAGATGGAACTCAGGAGCAGTACAGGATAAGTAATGTATGTACACAGTGACTCCACCAGAAGAATAGTGAGTGCAGCTCTGGAGTATAATACAGGATGTAACTCAGGATCAGTACAGGATAAGTAATGTATGTACACAGTGACTCCACCAGCAGAATAGTGAGTGCAGCTCTGGGGTATAATACAGAATGTAACTCAGGATCAGTATAGGATAAGTAATGGATGTACACAGTGACACTAGCAGCAGAATAGTGAGTGCTGCTCTGGAGGATAATACAGGACGTAAGTCAGGGTCAGTACAGGATAAGTAATGTATGTACACAGTGACTCCACCAGCAGAATAGTGAGTACAGCTCTGGGGTGTAATACAAGATGGAACTCAGGAGCAGTACAGGATAAGTAATGTATGTACACAGTGACTCCACCAGCAGAATAGTGAGTGCAGCTCTGGGGTATAATACAGAATGTAACTCAGGATCAGTATAGGATAAGTAATGGATGTACACAGTGACACTAGCAGCAGAATAGTGAGTGCTGCTCTGGAGGATAATACAGGACGTAAGTCAGGGTCAGTACAGGATAAGTAATGTATGTACACAGTGACTCCACCAGCAGAATAGTGAGTACAGCTCTGGGGTGTAATACAAGATGGAACTCAGGAGCAGTACAGGATAAGTAATGTATGTACACAGTGACTCCACCAGCAGAATAGTGAGTGCAGCTCTGGAGTATAATACGGGATGTAACTCAGGATCAGTACAGGATAAGTGATGTATGTACACAGTGACTCCACCAGCAGAATAGTGAGTGCAGCTCTGGGGTATAATACAGGATGTAACTCAGGAGCAGTACAGGATACGTAATGTATGTACACAGTGACTCCGCCAGCAGAATAGTGAGTGCAGCTCTGCAGTATAATACAGGATGTAACTCAGGATCAGTACAGGATAAGTGGTGTAATGTATTTACCAAGTGGATCTAAACTTTCTCCCCATGGGTAATATAGCAGCTGCCGGAGCAACCCTTTAGTATAAATGTGCTCTTGTAGACAGGTAGGTAGTGTAATAACATGTAGTGTAATATAGAGTGAGTGAAGCTCTATACAGCAGGAGGCCCTCAGCGTTTCTCCTGAATGTTATGGCTTGGTATCAGTGAGGCTCAGTAGGGATTAGATACCTTTCATGTAAACATTTCTACTGTAGTCTCCAATGAGATGCTAATTGAATGCAAAAATATACATTTCTTCTGCAGTTAAATCCCCGTCTCCCTTGTAGACTTAAACACTCTGCTTTCTGTAAAACACATAATGTGGGCTGCACTTATAGCGCGGTTACTGAAGCTGAGCGCTGATGGCAATACATCCGCTCACAGGACTTCACATTGTCACATAGTAGCAAGAAGAATGTGAGATTTAATGTGTCTCCATATCAGAGGCCACAGTCAGCGGTGCGCCCAGCCTCTATACTGCCTGAGGCGCCACCCCGCCATCCCGCCAAATACCCACTCATTTTACAGGCATTGAAAGTGCCAATACGTAAGATACCCAGCACAGATTTAAATCACCGAGACTTGTTTGAGTAATAAAGCCACAAGTAGAGGCTCCAATAGTGTCCCCCTTAGTGGACCCAATATTAATAGTAACCCTCTTAATGCCCCAGTAATAATAGGGATCCATGTAGTAATAGTGACTCTGTTTGTGGACCAGCAGTAATAGTTCCCCTCATTACTGGTCCCAGTAGTAACAGTTACCTTTTTATGGCCCCTGTAATAATAGTGATCCCACTAGTAAGTGAGCCCATTAGTGTCCCCAGCAGTAACAGTGCCCCCATTAATGGCCCCAATAGTAATAGTGCCCCCAGCAGTAACAGTGCCCCCATTAGTGGCCCCAGTAGTAATAGTGCCCCCAGCAGTAACAGTGCCCCCATTAGTGGCCCCAGTAGTAATAGTAACCCCCTAATGGACACAGTAATAATAGTATCCCCAGTAGTAACAGTCACTCTCTTAATGGCCCCAGTAGTAGCAGTGACCCCCATTAGTGGCCCCAAGTTGTAACAGTGTCCCCCATAGTAGCTAGAGTAGTACTAGTGTCCCGCCTAGTGGTCCCAGTAGTAATAGTGTCCCCCATAGTAGCCATAGTAGTAATAGTGACCCCTGCTAGTATTGCCGCATGCGGCGGATGTTTTCTTTATCCCTGCGGGGAATAGAGATTTCCTTGCTGCACCTTCCACAGCTATGACATATGCAGCAAAGGAATTATGCATTTCTACAGGAAATAAAGAATTCCCTACCGCAGCTGTCACAGATGACAGCTGCGTTAGCAGATCAAGCTGCTGGCACCCAGTAATTGTTTATACAGGAATGGCTTTAAATATAAGCCCTTCCCTGAAAAACAAGAAAAAATGGTGATAAAATAAAAAAAATCTATACTCAGCCGTGGATTAGCCGCGTCCAGCCGGCTCTTCTCCTGCACTGCTGTGAGGAGTATTCAGCAGGCAGGGATTTTAAATCCCCGCCTGCTGAATGGGCTGCCTCTGATTGGCTGAGCACTTTGACCAATCAGAGGCAGCTGTCAGCTATTAAATGACAGCTGAGATCTGTCTCTGATTGGTCCCAGCACTCAGCCAATCAGAGGCAGCACTCACTCACCCATTCATGAATGCATTATTTATTTATTTATTTATTTTTTACACTAAAATTCTGGTTTTTCAGGGAAGGGCTTATATGTAAAGCTCTTCCCTGAAAAACAATTCAGCGGTGCCAGCAGATCATTTCCTTCAATGGAGCCGCAGGCAGCAGCCACGGCTCTATTGAAGGCAATCCACGGACCTGTAGTGACGCGTGCTTTTGCACGTACATGGGTACGCACTTATGTACGCACAAAAATACGCTCGTGTGAAGCCACCCTTAATAGTTGTATAATGAACCGACTTTTAAGGGAATCCAATAAGTCTGGCGTAAAAAAGTTGCAAATTTTTATGCTAGCCAAACTTGTGCTAGGTAACTTTTTCTGCCCTTACTGCTTTTCTAAATAATAGGTGGGGCTTAGCGGGAAGAGGCGGGGGAAGCTACCACCTGAGAAATATACCATAAGTCCTTCAAAAAGCGATGTCAGAATGGTGCAATTCTGCACCAACTCATAACTGCTGTAGATTTGACTTTTAGTCACTTAGCTGACCAGACATTTGGCAAACGTTTTAAGAGGTGCGGCTCTTAATAAATGTGACATATTTCCCTCCAGCATTATTTGGACCTGTGTATTAGATGCTGGTCTAAGTTAATCTCTACTTGCTGTCAATGAATGTATTTGCCAAAAGCAACAACCCTGAGCGGATCCCCTCAAAAATAAACTTTTGCTCATCACATACAAAATTTAATCTCAAAGACATATATAATAAAACCCAAATATTCTGTAGCAGCAAGAAAAAAATATACAAAGAGTCTGAAGATATATACTACCTGCCTCACTGAATACATTGGGTGTATATATATATATATATATATATATATATATATAGTATCAGGGCTCACTCCACTGACTCCAGCACAATGGCTTATACACACTGAGTCATAGAGACCAATGTAAGATGTGAACCTGTGCATATATGACACTAGTCACTGACTGGTATCAGTGGTACTAATATACTAAAAGCACCACAATCAGTAGTGAGGAGATAAATGCCTACAGCCTAGATCTGAAGCTAAAGCCTAACACTAGCGCCCTCGACATGTTCCACCAGGCAACCGGCATCCTCAGGGATGCATGGAGCTATAGGTGCAGTGCCCGGCGGTAACAGACATATATATCAGTAAGAGGCGGGATCAGTATCATCCCCACCACCAATCAGCTGCGTGAGACACAGAGGGATCAACCAATAGTGGCTCTGGGCGTAATGCACAGACAATAGTGTAAAGTTCAATAGGAGAAAGAGTATGTGGCAGCCAATGCCGATGAGATTCTCAAAGCACAATCGTTACCAATCCCTAAAAGAAGGAAGAATGGGAAGCATTTAAAGAGACCAGGATGGAGGAACACAGAACTTGTACACATGTTAAAGAGGAGGAAAAATATGTTTATCAAATGGAAAGAGGGGGGAAATATCTAAAGAAGAATATAATGCGGTCTGCAGAAACTGTAGGGCAAGTGCCAGAAAGCAATAAAAAAGGATTTTGGAGGTCAAAAGAAGTCAAAGATGTTATTAAATGTTTACAAGATGAAAATAGTGAATTGGTTAGGAATGATGTTGAGAAGGCCAAACTTTAAAATTCTTATTTTGTATCTGTTTTCTCTCAGAAAGTAGATGTAACATCAGCTGATCTTCCCTGTGCTATCGGAGGAATAAAAGAATGCAGGCTATCTATAAGCAGAGAGATGGTGAGGGAACACTTAGCTAACTTACATGAATCCAAATCTTTAGGTCCAGATGAATTACATCCCAGTATACTGAAGGAAGCAGCAGAGGTAATTGCTGAGCCACTGGCAATAATCTGTGAAAATTCCTGTAAAATAGGAGAAATCAGAAAAGATTGGAAAAGGGAAAATGTTGTCCCTATCTTCAAAAAAGGGAAGAAGGTGGATCCAGGAAACTACAGGCCTGTGAGCCTGACTACTATACTGGGTATGCTATATACAGCATGTATGCAAGTACTTGGATGAGAAGGGAGTAATTAACCAGAGCCAGACAGATCTAATTTCCTTCCATGACAGAATCACTGACTGGGTTGATCAGGGAAATGTAATAGCTATAGTATATTGATATTAGTAAAGCATTTGACAAAGTATCTCATACCATACTTATTGAAAAAAAATGACCAAACATAGGATTGACAAGGCAACTGTTAGGTGGATTCACAACTGGCTGAGTGATCGTACTCAAAGAGTGGTCATAAATGGCTGCACATCCAATTGGAAGAATGTCTCAAGTGGGGACCACAAGGCTCTGTCCTAGGCCCAGTGTTGGTCAACATTGTTATAAATGATCTGGAGGAGGGAATTGAGATGAAACTGATCAAATTTGCCGATGATAAAAAGCTAGGAGAGATAGATAACACTGGAGAAAAAAGAGAGAGAGAGAGGATTCAACAAGATCTAGAAAAGCTTGAACAGTGGGCAGCGAATAACAGAATGGTATTTAACAAGGGGAAATGCAAAGTCCTACATCTAGGGAAGAAAAATGAAGAAAGCACATACAGAATGGGAGGAATTGGGCTAAGCAGCAGCACATGTGAAAAAGACTTGGGTATACTAATAGATCATAGTCTGAACATGAGTCAACAGTGTGATGCAGCAGCCAAAAAGGCAAACACAATTCTGGGATGTATTAAGAGAAGCATAGAGTCTAGATCACGTGAGGCTGAGTGATCGTACTCAAAGAGTGGTCATAAATGGCTGCACATCCAATTGAAAGAATGTGGCAAGTGAGGTACCACTGTCCTAGGCCCAGTGTTGGTCAACGTTTTTATAAATTATGTAGAGGAGGAAATTGAAGGGAAACTCATCAAATTTGCTGACAACACAAAGCTAGGAGGGATAGCTAACCCTGGTTAGATAAAATATCAAAAAACTACGCCGAAATGCTTTTCTTTTTGTTTTTCTTGCCTCCCATAAAATCGCTGATCTGGATGTATTAAGGGAAGCATAGCGTCTTGATCATATCCTAGATTATCTCCCTCTACTCTTCCTAAGGCCGAATGCACACAACCGCATTTGCATTGCGGAATCCGGAATGGGCGTCTGCCATATCATGCTTTGGAAAACCCTTTAACCTGCCGCAAGCAGAAATCAATTGCCATTTTCTGCTTGCAGGGGAAAAAACGCAGCATGCTCCATTTTAGTCCGAGCTTCGCATGGACAGCTTCCATTAAAGTCAATGGAAATCATCTGTCCTGCGGCCCTTCCGCAGTTATCATTGCTGAAAGGCTGCAGGATCTATGTCATTGCCCAGCGACGGTGCAGTCAAATCTGTACTGCGCATGTGAGGTGGCTGATACATCCGCAGTACAGAAGAAAATAATCCGGAGAGGTACGCGGGTGGTGTGCATTTGGCCTTAGTCAGATCTTATCTGGAATACTGGGTCCAGTTCTGGGCACCCTGATTTGAAAAGACATAGACAAACTAGAGCAAGTTCAGAGAAGAGCCACCAGGATGGTGAGCGGTCTGCAAATCATGTCCTATGAGGAACGGTTAAAGGATCTGGGAATGTTTAGCAGAAGAGAAGGCTGAGAGGAGACTTAATAGCGATCTACAAATATCTGAAGGGCTGTCACAGTGCAGAGGGATCAGCCCTATTCTCATCTGCACAAGGAAAGACTAAAAGCAATGGGATGAAACTGAGAGGGAGGAGACAGATTAGATATTAGACAGTGAGGGGATCAATGAGGGGAACAGGTTACCACAGGAGGTGGGGAGTTCTCCTTCAATGGAAGTCTTCAGAGTCTGAACAGACATCTGTCTTGGGTCATCTAGTGAATCCTGCACTGAGCAGGGGGTTGGACCCGATGACCCTGGAGGACCCGATGACCCTGGAGGACCCGATGACCCTGGAGGACCTGATGACCCCGGAGGACCCTTCCAACTCTACCATTCTAGGATTCTTTTTGAGAACTCTATGAGTATTATTTGAGCATTGTATGTAGTTTTTACACACTGTATGATGGTATTGTGTGCTTCTGCTACTTTGGGAACCCTACTTATAATTAGAAACTGCATGGTATAGCAGAATCTCGACCGTCCAGGATTACAGAAGCCACTTACATAAACTTACCTTCTATATAACAATGCTGGCACACCGAGTCCTAGCGTGGTCCACCTATGAGGTGCTGGATTGAAGTATGGCATCATTCATAGGTTGTAAACCTGCACTACACATACTATGTGGCCTGACACCCTGTATACGCTTTATTTGAGTGCAAGTATAGTGCCAAACAGTCGCCCCTCTCAATATAAGGGCTCATTCACAGGGGTGTATTGTCACTGCATATTACAGACGCATATATCCAGTGCGTAACACGCGGTGAATGGAGGCAATGAAAGTCAATGGACTTTTATTCTTCCATTCACACCTGCGAGTGGCCACTGAGTATGATACACGGGAGAAATAAATTGCAGGATGCTCTTGAAGGGCTCTGTATGAATCGCTGTCCATAGGCATTTTTTATGGGCAGTGTTTAAATATGCAGCCCCACTCGCCACAGAGCAGAGAATTTTAACAAAAAATAAATAAAAAATAAAAAAATCACATTGCGTGCGTCCGTGACGTCAGGATTCCGAGCATGCAACGTGCCACTCGCAGCCACACGTGATTTCTGCTAGCATAGCGTATTAGCTGTGATGTGTCCAACGCTGTAGGAGACTCATTGTACGCACATACTCATGTGAATGAGCCCTTAGGAAGGTCTGTGAGCGGCTGTTCATCAGCGTCCTGCACATGTGCTAGTTGCTCCTCCATATAGCAGTCTGACTGTCTGCATGTTGAGGGTTGTGGTGCCTTTACCTGCCCTCTTGTATTAGTACATTGGTAAGTATATGGCCGCTCTCTGTGATTTTTTTCCTGAATACTCTTGTGATATAGAGATATTGATAAAGCGTTCCCCAGCTGTCGAGTACCAATTCGCCGCTCAGGATCATGGGAAAGATGAGTTCAATGTTCTAATCTCACTCCCCCTCCCTTGCATCTGCCAGGTCTTTTGCTGTACAAGAGGCCACGGAGTCCTGTTCCACTGACAATAAAACTAGCTATTAACACGGAAGTTCTAAATGACCCCCCGCCAAGATATTGTGACACCCAGGCTGTTCACACAGACAAAGCGATGCCAAGATTTCTATTGAGAGAATCTTTTAATAAAGGTTATTGAGTCATCTGAAGGGATATGAATTATATTTTCAGAATCAGACGGGCCAGCTGAAAAAATCGCATCTACTTATGCTGCACTGCGAATTCTGTAATCCCCCAGAATGGCATATCTGCGCACCTGGGCATAATTTATGCATCATGTTTGATATCAATGAATAGATACAATCATGACTAGAAATATGCCGGGCCAATATGCCCGATCGGAGGGTCTCCGGACGAAATATGGCCAAAATGGGGAATTATGACTTTTCAGGCTCCCTATGAATCCAATCCTCCCTTCTATGTATGACCTCAGGGGGGGCAGAGAGAAGGTGTGTTCCAGGGGACCCTTTATAATTCGGAGCTAGACACACATCGTTTGTCAATCCACGGAGATATGCTGCGGCATATGGGCTGTCCCTTTGTTTCTTGAACTCCACCAATCAGAACATTGGACCAATATCCAAATCTGATATTTTTCTTTTAATTTCCCCCTGTTTATTTTAAAAATACTGCTTGTTGTGTATTAATACTCTTGTGTAACAACCTTTTGTGTATATCTTTGTACATATCTATATTTGCACTGCTAGACCTTTTCTAGAAAAAATCTACAATTTATCAGTTAAGCCTTGTCCATTTTAAAACGACTCATAAACTCTGCAGATTGTGTTCCTAATTCATGAGTCTGGGTTCCAGTTTACCTGTAACAAGCTGGTGATGGCAGCGTGTACTTGTGTGGGCATCGTAGCGCTCTGGAGCGCGGTTAAACGGATAGGTGGTGATTTGTGCTTGCAGTAGTGCTAGGGTGATCGATCAAGGCTCTGCCGTGATGGCTGGTAGCAACGAGGCGCTCAGAATAGTCGATCCGTGAGTTATCGGGGACTTGTCCCCTCTCCTCTCTCTTCCGGTATACTTGACAATTCCCCTTTCAGTAGTATAAAGGAAGTAATTTAACCCCTTAAAGCTGCAGGGCGTACAGTTACATCCTGCAGCTTCAGGGAATTTATGAAGAAGGATTGCAGATCGATCCCGAACCATATAATGCAGGTGCTGGTTGTTTCTGACAGCTGACACCCGCCTGCAACAGCTCTGATAAGCTGCGTTGCTCAATGGAGCCATTAACCCTTTAAATGCCACTGTTAAAGGGGTTGTCCCGCGAAACAAAGTGGGGGTATACACTTCTGTATGGCCATATTAATGCACTTTGTAATATACATTGTGCATTAAATATGAGTCATACAGAAGTTATTCACTTACCTGTTCCGTTGCTGGCGTCCTCGTCTCCATGGTGCCGTCCAATTTTCAGCGTCTAATCGCCCGATTAGACGCGCTTGCGCAGTCCGGTCTTCTCCGTGTTGAATGGGGCTGCTCATGCTGGAGAGCCGCTCCTTGTAGCTCCGCCCCGTCATGTGTGCCGATTCCAGCCAATCAGGAGGCTGGAATCGGCAATGGACCGCACAGAAGACCTGCGGTCCACCGAGGGTGAAGATCCCGGCGGCCATCTTCGCAAGGTAAGTAAGAAGTCACCGGAGCGCGGGGATTTGGGTAAGCACTATCCGTTTTTTTTTTTCAACACCTGCATCGGGTTTGTCTCGCGCCGAACGGGGGGGCTATTGAAAAAAAAAAAAAACCGTTTCGCCGCGGGACAACCCCTTTAATTCTGACAGTGGCATTTAAATGTCCCAACCAAAGTTCGGGTGACCCATACGGCCCACCGTGATAAGATTGCAGGTTACTGTGCGGTTGTCAAGGCAGCCGGTGCCTTCTGAAAGGCCCCAGGGCTGCCATTGCAGAGTGCTTATCAAGCCATGCCTGTGAGAGCGCGGTATGATGTAATGCTATAGCATTACCTCATACTGCAGGAGCGTTCAAAGCAGCTGAAGTTCTTGTCCCCCTCTGGGGGCTAAAAAGAGAGTAAGAATAAGTTTTAAAACGTTTTACTAATTATTAAAAATAAATAAAAAGTAGTTAAAGTTAAAAACAAACAACAACTTTTGCCATATTTATAATACATATTTGGTATTGCTGCGTCCATAAAAGTCCGATCTATCAAAGTAATGCGTTATTTACCCCGCACGGTGAACGTTGTTAGAGAAAAAAAAAAACGCTTGAATTGCGCTTTTTTGTTCACCCTGTCTCCAAGAAAAAATGCAATAAAAAGCGACCAGAAAGTCATGTGTATCTATGCCCTCGCCGAACTATGTCTATGGAAAAATAAAAAAGTTATGGCGGTCAGAAGCCGGCGGCAGAAAAGAGTTCTAAAAGATTAAATATCTTTGAAAACAAAATAAAAGTAGTGCAGCAAAAAAACAAAAAAAAGAAATACATTTGATATCGTTGTAATCATACTGACAGAGAGAATAAAGTTGTCAGGTCATTTTTGTTGCAGTATGTACACCGTAGGAACAAGACGCACCCAAAGATGGCGGAATTTCATTTTTTTTTCCATTTCACTCCACCTTGAATTTTGCTTAGGTTTTTCAGTACATTATATGGTACCACTGAGAAATACAACAAGCTCTCAGACATCTACGTGGATGGATAAATAAGAGAGCTACAAAGGGAGGGGGGGGGGGTGTGGGGTGTGGAACACACAAAAATGGAAAAAGGAAAGGGCCGCGACCTTAAAGGGTTAAATATGCAGATCTGCTAATCTGGCAGCTGTCCATTGCTGCGGATGCCGGGTTATCGGACACATAGGGAGTAATGTGCCCCTATCAGTGCCCATGATGTGTCTGATGGGATCCCTCACTATAAGTATGACCTGCTTATGACGGATCTTCATATGATGCCATCCTATCACTAAACTAACGATCATTAGTTTCTTCTTCTGAGCGCTCATCATTTAGCATGAAGCAATGAGGACGCTCATGTCTGTCTGACGCTCCCGCCGTCACTTTATCTTAGCTCTGTGGCTAATTTGTGTGAGGGGAGAAGCAGGAGATCCCTGGTGCTCAGGAAAAGTTGGCAGTCGTGTCCCCCATACATCAGCGGTAAAGCAACCATGATAGCGCAGAGCCCAGCGCTTCCCCACAAAGCGTCTGAGTGAAGCAGATGGATGGGGCATATGGGCAGCAGACATGCAGAGTGCCAGCGGCTGACAGCAAACAACTCCACACCTCGCTGCCAGCCTATCGGCATTATTATGAGACAACAGATGACTCCTCCGATTGTGAGAGTCCTAAGGCAGATCCGAGCGGGTGACATTAGGACCTCTGGTTCTACTGGAAGGAAGTGACAGCGGAGACTTCATCAGCTGACCGTATAGCTTATTATTGAGTTAGCCTACATTCACACGGGCAGGCGCGATATCCACCCAGCCCGATATTGCGCTTGTCAACGTGTGATTTTCACATCAATGCAAAACGGTCTTGATTAAAACTTGTGTGATGGGATCACAAGTGTTCTCCATTGACTACAATGGGAAACATCACACTCATGATGCAAGTGCCATGTCATGTCCTTTAAGATCCCATTGAAAACAATGGGCGAGGCGTTCTGTGGGAACGCCCCAAAGATAGAACATGCTGCAATGCTTGTGTGAATGAGTCCATTCAAAAAAATGAAGTTCATATTCGTGCGAGTTTTGTGCACATCACATTGCACAAAACTCGCACGAGAATACCGCTCATGTGAATAAGCCCTTATTTAGAATGGAAGGAGGTTAAAATGAACCCCTTTCCACCCCATGTACATGCTGGCTGGGAAACAGTTCCCGCGAATGGACATACATTTACATCCTATGACTGGCGCAAGTTGAGAAGCTGAGCCAGAACCATCCGCAGCAAGAGAGACTGACAGCTGGCCTCCTGCTGCAACAGCGGGGTTCAGGGAGTATGCGAGTCCCCAATCATAACCACTTACATGCCACGATTAATGTTGATCATGGTATGAAAAGAATGTATCAAGTGGGGACCACAAGGCTCTGTCCTAGGCCCAGTGTTCTTCAGCATTTTTATAAATGATGTAGAGGAGGGAATTGAAGGGAAGCTGATCAGGTTTGCACAAGACAAAAAGCTAGGAGGGATAGCTAATACTAGGGAAGAGAGAGAGAGAGGATGCAAAAAGATCTACAAAAGCTTGCACAGTGGTCGGCGACTAACAGAATGGTATTTAACAAGGAGAAATGTAAAGTCCTACATCTGGGCAAGAAAAATGAAGAAAGCACATCCAGAATGGGAGGAATTGGGCTAAGCAGCAGCACATGTGAGAAAGACTTGGTTATACTAATAGATCATAGACTGAACATGAGTCAACAATGTGATGCAGCAGCCAAGAAGGCAAACACAACTCTGGGATGTATTAAGAGAAGCATAGAGTCTAGATTACTTGAGGCTGAGTGATCGTACTCAAAGAGTGGTCATAAATGGCTGAACATCCAATTGAAAGAATGTGGCAAGTGGGGACCACAAGGCTCTGCCCTAGGCCCAGTGTTGGTCAACATTTTTATAAATTATGTAGAGGAGGGAATTGAAGGGAAACTTATCAAATTTGCTGGTAACACAAAGCTAGGAGGGATAGCTAACCCTGGTTAGATAAAATATCAAAAAACTATGCCAAAATACTTTTTTTGCTTGTTTTTTTTGCCTCACATAAAATTGCAAGTGATCAAAAAAAACCAACCACATGTACCCCAAAATAGTGTCAATAAGAACCACAGCTCATTATGCAAAAAACAAGCCCCCACGTTATGGGGCTTTGAATGCAGCAATGCAAAAAAAAAATCGGGGGGGGGGGGGGGGGGGTTATTGTGCAAAAGTGATAAAAAACTAATATATATATATAACATATAATCGAACCGACTTTGCAGAAAACATTTATCATGTCATTTATGCTGCCTGATTAGTGCTGTAAAACAAATCCCAAAAACAATTGAAGAATCGAGGTGTTCTTCTACCCGCCCTCTAAAAAACTTTTATAAAACTAAAACTTTTGCATAGTTCTGTATAATAGCATACATGAGCATGGAGGGAGAATGATACAACCTAGGTGCTTCCATGATGGTTGGTCCCGTGGGAGGGCAATAGCTGATGCCTTCACATTACAGCTCAACTCCTAATTCCACTGAATAACTTTCCGGAGCATGGTGACTTACAGGTCTAGGTTGCCGTCGTGGTCCTGGGACGGGCATGCTACTAGCAGATAGATATGATCTCAGAAGTCTAAGACCAGTCTCCCGCTCTTCCTCTCATTTCTTATATCCTATGTTCCTACATTACAGTATGACTCCTTAGAACTGGGGAAATCAGTTCAGGACCACGGAGAGTTCTGTCAGGACGGCTGATAGCCTGCGGGGCTGGGAGGATGAGGTCAAGGAACATGTACTGTCTCCAGAACTGACTAGACTCACATGAAGGTAGAGAGAATGGAAATGCTTCGACTCCTGGAGATTAGAGGAGATAATTATTCCACAGATGTCTGAAAGTGGAAGGAAACGGGAAATGAAGAAATTATGATCTTAAAGCGACCTTCCGTTCCTGGACAAACCAAGATGGCTGCACTGCTTCTCCTGGGACCTGATGTACACTGATCTACGATGGTGCATTAGTAGTCTAAAACATTAGACGCTGTTCTGATTGGTCAGACTTAGACTTTCAAGTATAAGCCTTTCACTTCAAGGCAGAGACTCAGTGCTGATGGCTTTCATAATATGTTTACAAGGGTTACAGATTTTTGATACAGAGCCTCAAATTTCCTGCTTCCCTTTAAACAGCCGTAGTCACATTCTGGCTGCCTGTAACTACCACTAGAGGGAGCTACAGAGCTCAGTGGAGACAAGTCTAATATATTCAATGTATGTGGTATGCTTCCATGTATAGTGAGATCTTCCAAGTGGTGGACCTATATATCTACAGTGAGCTCCCTCTAGTGGTGGATGTATATATCTGTATATAGTGAATTCCTGCTAGTGGTGACTGTGTATACAGTGGATATAAAAAATCTACACACCCCTGTTAAAATGCCACGTTTTTGTCATGTAAAAGAATCTGACAAAGTCGAATGATTTCAGATTTATTTCCACCTCCAATGTGACTCATTATCTGTGCAAACAAACTGAAATAACTTAGGGTAGAAAAACCCCCCTAAATAATGTAGTTGGAGAAATCTGCACATCCTAAAACTAATACTTTGTTGATGCCCCCTTTGGCTTTATGACAGCATTCACTCTTCTTATGTTGGCGTCTATCAGCCTGGCACATCCTGACTTGACAATCTTTGCCCACTTTTCCTTGCAAAAGTGCTCCATATCTGTCAGCTAGCGAGGAAATTTCACGCATAGCGCCCTCTTCAGGTCACCCACAGATCTTCAGTGGGGTTCAGGCCTGGGCTCTGGCTGGGCCATTCCAAAACTATGATCTTCTTCTGGTGAAGCCATTCTCATGGGGATTCATCTGTCTGCTTTGGGTCATTGTTGTGTGGTGAAATTCCTCTTCATCTTACAGAAACCCAAAGGTTTTGTGCCAATATGGACTGATATTTGGAAATATTCAGAATGCCCCCACCTTGACTAAAGCCCCAGTTCCATCAGCAGAAAAACAGTCCCCCACATAATGCTGCCCCCACCACCTTTACTGCGGGTTGGGGGTCTTCTGGTGATGGCAGTGTTGGCTTTATACCAAACTTACCTATCGGCATTATGGCCAAAGAATTCAACCTTGATCCCATCAGACAGAACACCTTCTCCCAGATACTTTTGGCAGACTTCATGGGGGTTTTGACAAAACAAAGCCGGGATTGTATGTTTTTCTTTGTTAGAAGAGGCTACCCTACCCACAGCCTGGATATATGAAGAATGTGGGAGATGTAAGAAATGGCAACAGGTAAAAAAGGGGAATCATTTTTACATGTTCCAAGCCTCACAGGCTGGTCTCTCCCCCATTTTTCCATCTGCTTCTATGAGGATGTTTTTGAGGATGCTATAATAAAAGTTGTGTTTTTAACTTCACATGACTGCTGCAAGAAATCCTGTGTTTTACATGTCACTTGTGCCAAATGTAATCAATTTCTTGTTGACCATCTTCACTGTGTTCCACGGTATATGTAACGCCTTGGAGATGTTGTGGTCTCCTGCTACTGACTGTTACCTTCCAACAATCAGACCCCTATGACATGCTGTAAGATCTTTATGGACCAACTAAGAAAATGTCAGGAAAATCCTCCTAGAAGAGCCGAACTTTATATGGGGAACCAGAATCCCTGTAAGTAATGGTAGCGGAGTGCTGACTACTATCTATCAGGAGGTTAGATGTGATTGGCTAATGCTGAACATAACCGCATCCCCAAATATAAGAGGGTGTGAACACTTATGCAACCATATGATTTATTTTAATTTTTGCTATTTATACTTTCCCACCATAAAAGATTTGAGTTTGATTTGCAATGCCATTGTACAGATAATGGGTCACACAATGCATATAGATAATGGGTCACAATGCATATAGATAATGGGTCACAATGCATATAGATAATGGGTCACAATGCATATAGATAATGGGTCACAATGCATATAGATAATGGGTCACAATGCATATAGATAATGGGTCACAATGCATATAGATAATGGGTCACAATGCATATAGATAATGGGTCACAATTAGAGATGAGCGAGCACCAAAATGCTCGGGTGCTCGTTACTCGAGACAAATTTTTCGCGATGCTCGAGGGTTCATTTTGAGTAACGAACCCCATTGAAGTCAATGGGCGACTCGAGGATTTTTGTATTTCGCCGATGCTCGCTAAGGTTTTCATTTGTGAAAATCGGGGCAATTCAAGAAAGTGATGGGAACGACACAGAAACGGATAGGGCAGGCGAGGGGCTACATGTTGGGCTGCATCTCAAGTTCACAGGTCCCACTATTAAGCCACAATAGCAGCAAGAGTGGCCCCCCCCCCAACAACTTTTACTTCTGAAAAGCCCTCATTAGCAATGCACACCTTAGCTAAGCACCACACTAGCTACAACAAAGCACAATCACTGCCTGCATGACACTCCGCTGCCACTTCTCCTGGGTTACATGCTGCCAAATCCCCCCCCCACGACCCAGTGTCCACAGCGCACACCAAACTGTCCCTGCCCAGCCTTCAGCTGCCCTCATACCACGCCACCCTCATGTCTATTTAAAAAGTGCGTCTGCCACAGGAAAAGCAGGCACACACTGCAGAGGGTTGGCACGGCTAGGCAGCAACCTTCTTTAAAAGGGGCGGGGCGATAGCCCACAATGCTGTACAGAAGCAATGAGAAATCCAATCCTGTGCCACCTCCATCTGGAGCTGCACACGTGGGCATAGCAATGGGGAACCTATGTGCCACACACTATTCATTCTGTCAAGGTGTCTGCATGCCCCAGTCAGACCGCGGTTTTTTATATATAGTCACAGGCAGGTACAACTCCGCAATGGGAATTCCGTGTGCACCCACAGCATGGGTGGGTGCCAGGAAGCCACCGGCGGTACATAAATATATCCCATTGCATTGCCCAACACAGCTGAGGTAGTAATGTCATGTTTAATGCAGGTGGGCTTCGGCCCACACTGCATGCCCCAGTCAGACTGGGGTTCTTTAGAAGTGGACACATGTAGTTACAACTCCCTGTGCACCCACAGCATGGGTGGCTCCCTGGAACCCACCAGCGGTACATAAATATATCCCATTGCATTGCCCAACACAGCGGATGTAACGTCAGCTTTAATGCAGGTGGGCAAAAAATTCCTTTGATTACACTGTAGGCGAGGGCCCCCAAAAATTGCTGTATCAATAGTGCTAATGTACATCAGAAAAATTGCCCATGCCCAACCAAGAGGGCAGGTGAAACCCATTAATCGCTTTGGTTAATGTGGCTTAATTGGTAACTAGGCCTGGAGGCAGCCCAGTTAAAATAAAAATTGGTGGAGGTGAACGTTTCAACGCTTTAATGAGCATTGAAACGTATAAAAATTGTTTAGAAAAATTATGAGTGAGCCTGGTGGCCCTAAGAAAAATTGCCCGTTCGGCGTGATTACGTGAGGTTTCAGGAGGAGGAGCAGGAGGAGGAGGAGGAATATTATACACAGATTGATGAAGCGAAAAGGTCCCCGTTTTTGATGGGGATACAGAACGATGCTTCCATCCGCGGGTGCAGCCTACGTATTGTTTAGGTATCGCTGCTGTCCGCTGGTGGAGAAGAGAAGTCTGGGGAAATCCAGGCTTTGTTCATCTTGATGAGTGTAAGCCTGTCGGCACTGTCGGTTGACAAGCGGGTACGCTTATCTGTGATGATTCCCCCAGCCGCACTAAACACCCTCTCTGACAAGACGCTAGCCGCAGGACAAGCAAGCATCTCCAGGGCATACAGCGCTAGTTCAGGCCACGTGTCCAGCTTCGATACCCAGTAGTTGTAGGGGGCAGAGGCGTCACGGAGGACGGTCGTGCGATCGGCTACGTACTCCCCCCACCATCCTTTTACAGTGCTCCCGCCGACTCAGCCGTGACTGGGGAGCGGTGACACAGTCTTGCTGGGGAGCCATAAAGCTGGCAAAGGCCTTGGAGAGTGTTCCCCTGCCTGCGCTGTACATGCTGCCTGATCTCTGCGCCTACCCTGCTACCTGGCCCTCGGAACTGCGCCTTTGGCCACTAGCGCTGTCGTATGGGAATTTTACCATCAGCTTGTCCGCCAGGGTCCTGTGGTATAGCAACACTCTCGAACCCCTTTCCTCTTCGGGTATGAGAGTCGAAAGGTTCTCCTTATACTGTGGGTCGAGCAGTGTGTACACCCAGTAATCCGTAGTGGCCAGAATGCGTGTAACGCGAGGGTCACGAGAAAGGCATCCCAACATGAAGTCAGCCATGTGTGCCGGGGTACCTGTACGCAACACATGGCTGTCCTCACTAGGAAGATCACTTTCAGGATCCTCCTCCTCCTCCTCCTCCTCAGGCCATACACGCTGAAAGGATGACAGCCCAGCAGCATGTGTACCCTCACCAGTGGGCCAAGCTGTGTCTTCCCCCTCCTCCTCATCTTCCTCCTCCTCCTCCTCACCGCGCTGAGATATAGACAGGCGGGTGCTCTGACTATCCAGAGACATACTGTCTTCCCCCGCCTCTGTTTCCGAGTGCAAAGCGTCTGCCTTTATGCTTTGCAGGGAACTTCTCAAGAGGCATAGCAGAGGAATGGTGACGCTAATGATTGCAGCATCGCTGCTCACCACCTGGGTAGACTCCTCAAAGTTTCGAAGGACCTGGCAGATGTCTGCCAACCAGGCCCACTCTTCTGAAAATAATTGAGGAGGCTGACTCCCACTGCGCCGCCCATGTTGGAGTTGGTATTCCACTATAGCTCTACGCTGCTCATAGAGCCTGGCCAACATGTGGAGCGTAGAGTTCCACCGTGTGGGCACGTCGCACAGCAGTCGGTGCACTGGCAGATTAAACCGATGTTGCAGGGTGCGCAGGGTGGCAGCATCCGTGTGGGACTTGCGGAAATGTGCGCAGAGCCGGCGCACCTTTCCCAGCAGGTCTGACAAGCGTGGGTAGCTTTTCAGAAAGCGCTGAACCACCAAATTAAAGATGTGGGCCAGGCATGACACGTGCGTGAGGCTGCCGAGCTGCAGAGCCACCACCAGGTTACGGCCGTTGTCACACACGACCATGCCCGGTTGGAGGCTCAGCGGCGCAAGCCAGCGGTCGGTCTGCTCTGTCAGACCCTGCAGCAGTTCGTGGGCCGTCTGACTCTTCTCTCCTAAGCTGAGTAGTTTCAGCACGGCCTGCTGACGCTTGCCCACCGCTGTGCTGCCACGACGCGCGACACCGACTGCTGCCGACGTGCTGCTGCTTACACATCTTGATTGCGAGACAGAGGTTGCGTTGGAGGAGGAGGAGGAGGGTGCTTTAGTGGAGGAAGCATACACCACCGCAGATACCACCACCGAGCTGGGGCCCGCAATTCTGGGGGTGGGTAGGACGTGAGCGGTCCCAGGCTCTGACTCTGTCCCAGCCTCCACTAAATTCACCCAATGTGCCGTCAGGGAGATATAGTGGCCCTGCCCGCCTGTGCTTGTCCACGTGTCCGTTGTTAAGTGGACCTTGGCAGTAACCGCGTTGGTGAGGGCGCGTACAATGTTGCGGGAGACGTGGTCGTGCAGGGCTGGGACGGCACATCGGGAAAAGTAGTGGCGACTGGGAACCGAGTAGCGCGGGGCCGCCGCCATCATACTTTTGAAGGACTCCGTTTCCACAACCCTATACGGCAGCATCTCCAGGCTGATAAATTTGGCTATGTGCACGTTTAACGCTTGAGCGTGCGGGTGCGTGGCGGCGTACTTGCGCTTGCGCTCAAACACTTGCGCTAGCGACGGCTGGACACTGCGCTGACAGACATTGCTGGATGGGGCCGAGGACAGCGGAGGTGAGGGTGTGGGTGCAGGCCAGGAGACGGTAGTGCCTGTGTCCTCAGAGCGGGGTTGGATCTCAGTGGCAGGTTGGGGCACAGGGGGAGAGGCAGCGGTGCAAACTGGAGGCGGTGAACGGCCTTCTTCCCACCTTGTGGGGTGCTTGGCCATCATATGTCTGCGCATGCTGGTGGTGGTGAGGCTGGTGGTGGTGGCTCCCCGGCTGATCTTGGCGCGACTAAGGTTGCACACCACTGTTCGTCGGTCGTCTGCACTCTCAGTGAAAAACTGCCAGACCTTAGAGCACCTCGGCCTCTGCAGGGTGGCATGGCACGAGGGGGCACTTTGGGAAACAGTTGGTGGATTATTCGGTCTGGCCCTGCCTCTACCCCTGGCCACCGCACTGCCTCTTGCAACCTGCCCTGCTGCTGCCCTTGCCTCCCCCTCTGAAGACCTGTCCTCAGTAGGCGTAGCAAACCAGGTGGGGTCAGTCACCTCATCGTCCTCCTGCTGCTCTTCCTCAGAATCCTCGGTGCGCTCCTCCCTCGGACTTAATGCCCTTACTACTACCTCACTGATAGACAACTGTGTCTCATCGTCATCGGCCTCCTCACCCACTGAAAGGTCTTGAGACAGTTGCCGGAAGTCCCCATCCTCATCCCCCGGACCCCGGGAACTTTCCAATGGTTGGGCATCAGTGACGATAAACTCCTCTGGTGGGAGAGGAACCACTGCTGCCCAATCTGAGCAGGGGCCCGAGAACAGTTCCTGGGAGTCTGCCCGCTCCTCAGAATGTCTCATTTTCATGGAGTGAGGAGGCTGAGAGGAAGGAGGAGTAGCAGCCAGAGGATTCTGAGTTGCAGCAGTGGACAGCGCAGAACTCTGGGTGGACGATACGTTGCTGGAAGCACTTTCTGCCATCCACGACAGGACCTGCTCACACTGCTCATTTTCTAATAAAGGTCTACTGCGTGGACCCATTAAATGTGCTATGAATGTGGGGACGCCAGAAACGTGCCTCTCTCCTAATCCCGCAGCAGTCGGCTGCGATACACCTGCATCAGAAGCTCGGCCTGTGCCCACACCCTGACTTGGGCCTCCGCGTCCTCGCCCGCGTCCACGTCCTATAGGCCTACCCCTACCCCTCAGCATGGTGTATTACCAGTAGTGCAGAAACAGAACGCTGTAATTAAATGTGCCGCTTATTGGCCTGTGGTTGGAGGCTGACTTCGCTTACGGAACACCAGGAAATAATTTGGCGCAAGCCTGCTGTAACACTTAGCTGGCTGCGTATTTATTTGGAGCAATTTTACCCCCAGCAGACACGGACCCACAACACTGAGCAGAGTGACAGGCAGGCCAAATAGATTTTTTTCAAATCTTTTTTTGCAAAAGGACCACTGCGTATATTCAATCTATAAGATGTCTTCTGGCCCTGCCTACACAATTCTGTCCCTGTAGTATTACTGCAGGGCGCAATGCTCTGCACGGCCGATATACCAAAAAAAAAAAAGTGCAACACTGCTAACAGCAGCCTCCACACTACTGCACACGGTTAGATGTGGCCCTAAGAAGGACCGTTGGGGTTATTGAAGCCTACACTAACTCCTAACACTCTCCCTACAGCAGCTCCAGCACGATAGCACTTTCCCTCAGCTAAGTCACAACCCATCTGAGGCGAGCCGCGGGAGGGGCCGATTTTTATATTCCGGTGACACCTGATCTCCCCAGCCACTCACAGCAGGGGGGTGGTATAGGGCTTGAACGTCGCAGGGGGAAGTTGTAATGCCTTCCCTGTCTTTCAATTGACCAGAAAAGCGCGCTAACGTCTCAGAGAGGAAAGTGAAAGTAACTCGAACATCGCGTGGTACTCGTTACGAGTAACGAGCATCCCGAACACGCTAATACTCGAACGAGTATCAAGCTCGGACGAGTACGTTCGCTCATCTCTAGTCACAATGCATATAGATAACGGGTCACATTGAAGGTGGAAAAAAAGCCTGAAAATTATTAATCTTTGTCTTAACATGTTTTTTGTAAAAAATATGGCATCTTAACAGGGGTGTATAAACATTTTATTGCAGAGCATTCTGGACGGATATGTAGACTTTTTATATCCACAGTATCTGTATTGGGTGAGCTCCTCCTACTGGTGGCTATATACATGCATATGAAGTGAGCTCCCCCTAGTTGTGGCTGTGTATACCTGTAGGTAGTGACTCCCATTAGTGGTGATGGTATAGATGTATATGCAGTGAACTCCCCCTATTGATGGATATATACATTCATATGCAGTGAGCTTCCCTTAGTGGTGGCTATATACATCCATATGAAGTAAGCTCCACCTGCTGAGCTCTGAACTTTCATCCAAGCAGCAAGCCCCCCCCCCCGAACCTGCAGTCCTACAAGCAGAAAACACCCACTGGGATCTAAACTTCCATCCTGCCAGCAGGAAACACCCACTGAGTTCAGTTTCACAAGCAGGGAACACCCGCTAAATTTTGAACTGTCACCCTCACCGGCAAAGAACATTTATCAAGCTCTTAACATTCGGCCCCACAAGCAGGGAACACCTAATAAGCTCTGAACTTTCACCCCACAAGCATGGAACTACCACTAAATTCTGAACCAGCAGTTCCACAAACAGGGAGCAACCACTAATCCATAAACTTTTATCCCTCCATTAGGGAACACCCACTCAGCTCTAAACTTTAATCTCACCAGCAGGAAATATCCACTGAGCCCTTATCTTTCAGCTTCACTAGCAAAGAACATTTATCAAGCTCTTACTTTTCATCCCACAAGCAGGGAACACTCACTCAGCTCTGAACCTGCAGCCCTAAATGCAGGGAGCACCCAATAAGTTCTGAACTCTAAGCATCACCAGCAGACAACAGCCACTAAGCTCTGAATGTTCAGCTTCACAATCAAGAAATACCCACTGAGCTCTGAACCTGCAGCTCCACAAGCAAAGAACAATCAGTGAACTTTGAAACTAGCCCCACAAGCATTATTCCTGAAGAAACATTCAAATAATGTTTCAAAGGGTTGTAACAGAGGGGTGGGGACATGTGGACATGTGCTCGGTGTGGTAAGTGCCTATTGAGCTGGGGGTATTGACAAGCCTTTATGCCTTCACAGGTTGCAGGACTAAGGCATGAACTGAATATTTTGCCACCAGACGACACCCTTTTAAAATGACTGTTACATGTTTGGCCTCTCCTTGGTAACTGTGAAATGTTTTGGGTCCTGATCAAGGATGACTAGCAGAGAAATCACGAATACATTGTATCTCTGGGTGTTTATGATTCCCATAAACCGACAGTGCAGCGCGGCGACCGGTCATTTGCAAACTGTCAGATTTTTTTCTAATGACTACAGCTTCTGCCCCGCTATGATTCATTCACCTTCTACTGTTGACCGAGATATTCATGAAAGATTAAAGACCAAGTAAATCTTGTAAATAGGAGAGCGTCTCAAGTCTCTAATTCTGGATTAACGCTTCCGGATATTTCTAAGAATAAAATCTTTAAATAATAGAAGACAATAATGAAATTCCTTGAAGGCTCAGGTCGTGAGCACATAGAGGGGGGCTACATCAGCAAGTCCAGAGGGAGGTGTGAAGCTGGAGAGGAGCGTGCCACAGCCCCTGCTGTCTCTGCATCTCACACTCGGCAGGTGGGGCCTAAACACTCACAAAACAATTTCTCTCTCTTCGGGAATCTGTGAATAAATAATGCAGAATATATATGCATAAAGAGGCGCGCTCCAGCAGACTGCACTCAGCTCACATGTCCTCACTGCAACCTGATACACAGAGAATACACCGCAGCTCCTGCAAGAAGCCAGATACATGCTCCCTCATGATAAGAAGAGACGCATTTCACTGCCTGCAAGCAAGAAAACCAACAAACATTTCCAGATGGGTGAGGATACAGTAAAGTGCACAGGATATACACAACAAGCTTAAACCAGACTGTGCACATGAATAAACACTTCATATATGTGCGACGAGATACTAGGCTACAGCTGAAATGGAAACTGAGATGATATCACACAAGAGATTAACACTCAGAGAGAGCCAAATGCTGACTCATTGGAAAATGTACAAAGCGGGCAGTATTATAGTAGTTATATTTTTGTACATAGGAGGCAGTATTGTAGTAGTTATATTCTACTACATAGTGGGCAGTATTATAGTAGTTATATTCTTGTACATAGGGGCAGTATTATAGTAGTTATATTCTTGTACATAGGGGGCAGTATTATAGTAGTTATATTCTTGTACATAGGGGCAGTATTATAGTAGTTATATTCTTGTACATAGGGGGCAGTATTATAGTAGTTATATTCTTGTACATAGGGGCAGTATTATAGTAGTTATATTCTTGTACATAGGGGGCAGTATTATAGTAGTTATATTCTTGTACATAGGGGGCAGTATTATAGTAGTTATATTCTTGTACATAGCGGGCAGTATTATAGTAGTTATATTCTTGTACATAGGAGCAGTATTATAGTAGTTATATTCTTGTACATAGGAGGCAGTATTATAGTAGTTATATTCTTGTACATAGGGGGCAGTATTATAGTAGTTATATTCTTGTACATAGAGAGCAGTATTATAGTAGTTATATTCTTGTACATAGGGGGCAGTATTATAGTAGTTATATTCTTGTACATAGGGGGCAGTATTATAGCAGTTATATTCTTGTACATAGGAGCAGTATTATAGTAGTTATATTTTTGTACATAGGAGGCAGTATTGTAGTAGTTATATTCTACTACATAGTGGGCAGTATTATAGTAGTTATATTCTTGTACATAGGGGGCAGTATTATAGTAGTTATATTCTTGTACATAGGAGCAGTATTATAGCAGTTATATTCTTGTACATAGCGGGCAGTATTATAGTAGTTATATTCTTGTACATAGGGGGCAGTATTATAGTAGTTATATTCTTGTACATAGAGAGCAGTATTATAGTAGATATATTCTTGTACATAGGGAGCAGTATTATAGCAGTTATATTCTTGTACATAGGAGCAGTATTATAGTAGTTATATTCTTGTACATAGGAGGCAGTATTATAGTAGTTATATTCTTGTACATAGGGAGCAGTATTATAGTAGTTATATTCTTGTACATAGGGGGCAGTATTATAGTAGTTCTATTCTTTTACATAGGGGGCAGTATTATAGTAGTTATATTCTTGTATATGGGGGGCAGTATTATAGTAGTTATATTCTTGTACATTGGAGCAGTATTATAGTAGTTATATTCTTGTACATAGGGGGCAGTATTATAGTAGTTATATTCTTGTACATAGGGGGCAGTATTATAGTAGTTATATTCTTGTACATAGGGGGCAGTATTATAATAGTTATATTCTTGTACATAGGCGGCAGTATTATAGTAGTTATATTCTTGTACATAGGGGGCAGTATTATAGTAGTTATATTCTTGTACATAGGGGGCAGTATTATAATAGTTATATTCTTGTACATAGGCGGCAGTATTATAGTAGTTATATTCTTGTACATAGGGGCAGTATTATAGTAGTTATATTCTTGTACATAGGGGCAGTATTATAGTAGTTATATTCTTGTACATAGGAGCAGTATTATAGTAGTTATATTCTTGTACATAGGGAGCAGTATTATAGCAGTTATATTCTTGTACATAGGAGCAGTATTATAGTAGTTATATTCTTGTACATAGGGGCAGTATTATAGTAGTTATATTCTTGTACATAGGAGCAGTATTATAGTAGTTATATTCTTGTACATAGCGGGCAGTATTATAGTAGTTATATTCTTGTACATAGGGGGCAGTATTATAGTAGTTATATTCTTGTACATAGAGAGCAGTATTATAGTAGATATATTCTTGTACATAGGGAGCAGTATTATAGCAGTTATATTCTTGTACATAGGAGCAGTATTATAGTAGTTATATTCTTGTACATAGGAGGCAGTATTATAGTAGTTATATTCTTGTACATAGGGAGCAGTATTATAGTAGTTATATTCTTGTACATAGGGGGCAGTATTATAGTAGTTATATTCTTTTACATAGGGGGCAGTATTATAGTAGTTATATTCTTGTATATAGGGGGCAGTATTATAGTAGTTATATTCTTGTACATTGGAGCAGTATTATAGTAGTTATATTCTTGTACATAGGGGGCAGTATTATAGTAGTTATATTCTTGTACATAGGGGGCAATATTATAGTAGTTATATTCTTGTACATAGGGGGCAGTATTATAATAGTTATATTCTTGTACATAGGCGGCAGTATTATAGTAGTTATATTCTTATACATAGGGGGCAGTATTATAGTAGTTATATTCTTGTACATAGGGGGCAGTATTATAATAGTTATATTCTTGTACATAGGCGGCAGTATTATAGTAGTTATATTCTTGTACATAGGGGCAGTATTATAGTAGTTATATTCTTGTACATAGGGGCAGTATTATAGTAGTTATATTCTTGTACATAGGAGCAGTATTATAGTAGTTATATTCTTGTACATAGCGGGCAGTATTTTAGTAGTTATATTCTTGTACATAGTAGGCAGTATTATAATAGTTATATTCTTGTACATATGAGCAGTATTATAGTAGTTATATTCTTGTCCATAGAGAGCAGTATTATAGTAGATATATTCTTGTACATAGGGAGCAGTATTATAGTAGTTATATTCTTGTACATAGCGGGGCAGTATTATAGTAGTTATATTCTTGTACATAGGGGGCAGTATTATAGTAGTTATATTCTTGTACATAGCGGGCAGTATTATAGCAGTTATATTCTTGTACATAGGAGCAGTATTATAGTAGTTATATTCTTGTACATAGGAGGCAGTATTATAGTAGTTATATTCTTGTACATAGGGAGCAGTATTATAGTAGTTATATTCTTGTACATAGGGGGCAGTATTATAGTAGTTATATTCTTTTACATAGGGGGCAGTATTATAGTAGTTATATTCTTGTATATAGGGGGCAGTATTATAGTAGTTATATTCTTGTACATTGGAGCAGTATTATAGTAGTTATATTCTTGTACATAGGGGGCAGTATTATAGTAGTTTTATTCTTGTACATAGGGGGCAGTATTATAGTAGTTATATTCTTGTACATAGGGGCAGTATTATAATAGTTATATTCTTGTACATAGGCGGCAGTATTATAGTAGTTATATTCTTGTACATAGGGGGCAGTATTATAGTAGTTATATTCTTGTACATAGGGGGCAGTATTATAGTAGTTATATTCTTGTACATAGGGGACAGTATTATAGTAGTTATATTCTTGTACATAGGGGCAGTATTATAGTAGTTATATTCTTGTACATAGGCGGCAGTATTAAAGTAGTTATATTCTTGTACATAGGGGGCAGTATTATAGTAGTTATATTCTTGTACATAGGGGACAGTATTATAGTAGTTATATTCTTGTACATAGGCGGCAGTATTATAGTAGTTATATTCTTGTACATAGGGGACAGTATTATAGTAGTTATAGTCCTGTACATAGGGGGCAGTATTATAGTAGTTATATTCTTGTACATAGGAGGCAGTATTATAGTAGTTATATTCTTGTACATAGCAGCAGTATTATAGAAGTAATATTCTTGTACATAGGGGACAGTATTATAGTAGTTATATTTTTGTACATAGGGAGCAGTAATTTAGTAGTTATATTCTTGTGCATAGGGAGCAGTATTATAGTAGTTATATTTTTGTACATAGGGAGCAGTATTATAGTAGTTATATTCTTGTACTTAGGAGCAGTTTTATAGTAGTTATATTCTTGTACATGGGATGCAGTATTATAGTGGTTATGTTGTTGTACATAGGAAGCAGTATTATAGTAGTTATATTCTTGTACATAGGGGCAGTATTATAGTCGTTATATTCTTGTACATAGGAGGCAGTATTATATTAGTTATATTCTCGTACATAGGAGCAGTATTACAGTAGTTATATTGTTGTACATAGGGGCAGTATTATAGTAGTTATATTCCTGTACATTGGAGGCAGTATTATAGTAGTTAATTTCTTGTACATTGGGGGCAGTATTATTGTAGTTATATTCTTGTACATAGAGAGCAGTATTATAGTAGTTATATTCTTGTACATAGGGGGCAGTATTATAGTAGTTATATTCTTGCACATAGGAGGTAGTATAATAGTAGTTATATTCTTGTACATAAGAGCAGTATTTTAGTAGTTATATTTTTGTACATAGGAGGTAGTATTATAGTAGTTATATTCTTGCACATAGGAGCAGTAGTATAGTAGTTATATTCTTGTACATAGGGGGCAGTATTATAGTAGTTATATTCTTGTACATAGGGGGCAGTATTATAGTAGTTATATTCTTGTACATAGGGGGCAGTATTATAAAAGTTATATACTTGTAGATAGAGGGCAGTATTATAGTAGTTATATTCTTGTACGTAGGGGGCAGTATTATAGTAGTTATATTTTTGTACATAGGGAGTAGTATTATAGTAGTTATATTCTTGTACATAGGGAGCAGTATTATAGTAGTTATATTCTTGTACATAGGAGGCAGTACTATAGTAGTTATATTCTTGTACATAGGGAGCAGTATTATAGTAGTTATATTCTTGTACATAGGGGCAGTATTATAGTAGTTATAGTCTTGTAGATAGGAGGCAGTATTATAGTAGTTATATTCTTGTACATAGGGGGCAGTATTATAGTAGGTATATTCATCTACCTAGGGGCAATATTATAGTAGGTATATTCTTGTACATAGGGGCAGTATTATAGTAGTTATATACTTGTACATAGGGGCAGAATTATACTAATTATATTCTTGTACATAGGGGGCAGAATTATAGTAGTTATATTCTTGTACATAGGGGGCAGTATTATAGTAGTTATATTCTTGTACATAGGGGGCAGTATTATAGTAGTTATATTCTAGTACATAGTAGGCAGTATTATAGTAGTTATATTCTTGTACATAGGGGGCAGTATTATAGTAGTTATATTCTTGTACATAAGAGCAGTATTTTAGTAGTTATATTCTAGTACATAGTAGGCAGTATTATAGTAGTTATATTCTTGTACATAGGGGGCAGTATTATAGTAGTTATATTCTTGTACATAAGAGCAGTATTATAGTAGTTATATTTTTGCACAGAGGAGGTAGTATTATAGTAGTTATATTCATGTACAAAGGGGGCAATATTATAGTCGTCATATTCTTGTACATAAGAGCAGTAATTTAGTAGTTATATTCTTGTGCATAGGGAGCAGTATTATAGTAGTTATATTTTTGTACATAGGGAGCAGTATTATAGTAGTTATATTCTTGTACTTAGGAGCAGTTTTATAGTAGTTATATTCTTGTACATGGGATGCAGTATTATAGTGGTTATGTTCTTGTACATAGGAAGCAGTATTATAGTAGTTATATTCTTGTACATAGGGGCAGTATTATAGTAGTTATATTCTTGTACATAGGAGGCAGTATTATATTAGTTATATTCTTGAACATAGGAGCAGTATTACAGTAGTTATATTGTTGTACATAGGGGCAGTATTATAGTAGTTATATTCCTGTACATTGGAGGCAGTATTATAGTAGTTAATTTCTTGTACATTGGGGGCAGTATTATTGTAGTTATATTCTTGTACATAGAGAGCAGTATTATAGTAGTTATATTCTTGTACATAGGGGGCAGTATTATAGTAGTTATATTCTTGCACATAGGAGGTAGTATAATAGTAGTTATATTCTTGTACATAAGAGTAGTATTTTAGTAGTTATATTTTTGAACATAGGAGGTAGTATTATAGTAGTTATATTCCTGTACATAGGAGCAGTATTATAGTAGTCATATTCTTGTACATAGGCAGCAGTGTTATAGTAGTTATATTCTTGTACATGGGAGGCAGTATTATAGTGGTTATATTCTTGTGCATAGGGGTCAGTATTATAGTAGTTATATTCTTGTACATAGGGGCAGTATTATAGTAGTTATATACTTGTAGATAGAGGGCAGTATTATAGTAGCTATATTCTTGTACATAGGGGGCAGTATTATAGTAGTTATATTCTTGTACAAAGGAGGCAATATCATAGTAGTTATATTATTGTACATAGGGTGCAGTATTATAGTAGTTATATTCTTGTACATAGGAGCCAGTATTATAGTAGTTATATTCTTGTACATCGGGAGCAGTATTATAGTAGTTATATTCTTGTACATAGGAGGCAGTATTAAAGTAGTTATATTCTTGTACATTGGGAGCAGCATTATAGTAGTTATATTCTCGTACATAGGGGGCAGTATTTTAGTAGTTATATTCTTGTACATAGGGGCAGTATTATAGTAGTTATAATCTTGTAGATAGGAGGCAGTATTATAGTAGTTATATTCTTGTACATAGGGGGCAGTATTATAGTAGTTATATACTAGTACATAGGGAGCAGTATTATAGTAGATATATGCTTGTACATAGGGGGCAGTATTATAGTAGTTATATTCTTGTACATAGGTGGCAGTATTATAGTAGTTATATTCTTGTACATAGGGGGCAGTATTATAGTAGTTATATTCTTGTACTTAGAAGCAGTATTATAGTAGTTATATTCTTGTACATAGGAGGCAGTATTATAGTAGTTATAGTCTTGTACATAGGAGCAGTATTATAGTAGTTATATACTTGTACATAGGGAGCAGTATTGTAGTAGTTATATTCTTGTACATAGTGGGCAGTATTATAGTAGTTATATTCTTGTACATAGGGGGCAGTATTATATTAGTTATATTCTGGTACATAGGGGGCAGTATTATAGTAGTTATATTCTTGTACATAGGGGCAGTATTATAGTAGTTATATTCTTGTACATAGAGGGCAGTATTATAGTAGTTTTATTCTTGTACACAGGAGCGGTATTATAGTAGTTACATTTTTGTTCATAGGGGGCAGTGTTATAGTAGTTGTATTCTTGTACACAGGGGGGTAGTATTATAGCAGTTATATTCTTGTACATAGGGGGTTGTATTATAGTAGCTATATTCTTGTAGATACGGGGCAGTATTATAGCAGTTATATTCTTGTACATAGGAGGCAGTATTATAGTAGTTATATTCTTGTACATAAGGGCAGTATTATAGTAGTTATATTCTTGTACATAGGGGGCAGTATTATAGTAGCTATATTCTTGTACATAGGAGCAGTATTATAGCAGTTATATTCTTGTACACAAGAGCCGTATTATATTAGTTATATTTTGGTACATAGGGGGCAGTGTTATAGTAGTTGTATTCTTGTACACAGGGGGCAGTATTATAGTAGTTATTTTTTTGTACATAGCGGGCAGTATTATTGTAGTTATACTCTTGTACATAGGAGCAGTATTGTAGTAGTTATATTCTTGTACATAGGGGCAGTATTATAGTAGTTTTATTCTTGTACACAGGAGCGGTATTATAGTAGTTACATTTTTGTTCATAGGGGGCAGTGTTATAGTAGTTGTATTCTTGTACACAGGGGGCAGTATTATAGCAGTTATATTCTTGCACATAGGGGCAGAATTATAGTAATTATATTCTTGGTCAGAGGGAGCAGTATTATAGTAGTAATATTCTTGTACATAGGGGCAGTATTATAGTAGTTATATTCTTGTACATAGGGGCAGTATTATAGTAGTTATATTCTTGTACATAGGGAGCAGTATTATAGTAGTTATATTCTTGTACATAGGAGGCAGTATTATAGTAGTTATATTCTTGTATATAGGGGACAGTATTATAGTAGTTATATTCTGGTACATAGGGGGCAGTATTATAGTAGTTATATTCTTGTACATAGGGGGCAGTATTATAGTAGTTATATTCCTGTACATAGGGGGCAATATTATAGTAGTTATATTCTTGTACATAGAGGGCAGTATTATAGTAGTTATATTCCTGTACATAGGGGGCAGTATTATAGTAGTTATATACTTGTACATAGGAGCAGTATTATAGTAGTTATATTCTGGTACATAGGGGGCAGTATTATAGTAGTTATATTCTTGTACATAGGAGGCAGTATTATAGTAGTTATATTCTTGTACATAGGGGGCAGTATTATAGTAGTTATATTCTTGTACATAGGAGGCAGTATTATAGTAGTTATATTCTTGTACATAGGAGGCAGTATTATAGTAGTTATATTCTTGTACATAGGGGGCAGTATTATAGTAGTTATATTCTTGTACATAGGAGGCAGTATTATAGTAATTATATTCTTGTACATAGGAGGCAGTATTATAGTAGTTATATTCTTGTACATAGGGGGCAGTATTATAGTAGTTATATTCCTGTACATAGGGGGCAGTATTATAGTAGTTATATTCTTCTACATAGGAGCAGTATTATAGTAGTTATATTCTTGTACATAGGAGCAGTATTATAGTAGTTATATTCTTGTACATGGGGGCAGTATTATAGTAGTTATGTTCTTTTACATGGGGGCAGTATTATAGTAGTTATATTCTTGTACATAGGGGGCAGTATTATAGTAGTTATGTTCTTGTACATGGGGGCAGTATTATAGTAGTTATATTCTTGTACATAGGGGGCAGTATTATAGTAGTTATATTCCTGTACATAGGGGGCAGTATTATAGTAGTTATATTCTTGTACATAGGGGGCGGTATTATAGTAGTTATAGTCTTGTACATATGGGGTATTTTTAGAATATTTGTTTTATTCAGGGGGCAGTATAATAATAGTGTTATGCTTATCAGTAGGGTTTCTAGATATAGATATGTAGAGATTGAGCCAGGAGATGGATGGAATTATTTAGTTCCTTTGCTGAATATAGTTGCGCTCCATATTTTAAGCTCGCATGGATAATAACACGTTGACTGCATTTACATAGAGTCGGTAAACACTATGTAACCTCTTCCCACTACCTAATGTCTTGTTAATTTATATGGAGGATTAGCATGGGTTTGAGCTCCGGGTTTCCGCTCGCTTCCTCTCCTTGAAAATATCCAATTTCATCTTAAATTCCTCCGGTGAATTTGCCACCACAGAAGCAAATTTCCCAGTCGAATAACTCTTTAATTAAAAAGGCATTTTCTGCTTCTCCTTCTCGGCCTCCTTTTGACCATTTTTCCTCCTCTTGCTTTACGTCTTCTTGTTTGAGTTCTGCTCTGGTTGGCGTCGATGATTTTTCATTTACATATCCGCGGCACACGTAATGATGTGTCGGACGGAGCGGCGTTACAATACTTACAGTAAATGCGCTGCTGCCGAAATATCATTCTGAGAAAATAAAAAGCTTTCACGCCTACAATCTGCGATTAACAGCGAAGCTCTTAAAAGTGACTCCTAATAGATTGTCCTTGTTTTCTTCTTCATTTATATCTCAGCATTATGTGTGTTCTTCCATCACGAGGACGGCTGGTGAAGAACTGCGCAGAGAAGCTGCACAGATTCCAAATAACTTTACAAATCACTTGCTGCACTTTCACCGATGTGACGGGTTTTCTTCTCTGTTCACATGGAAGGATTATTGCAGCATTTAACTCATCAAAGTCGCTTGAGACAGATTCGGCCCCATTCACATCTGCATTAGGCTGCATTCACACCGGCTATTTTCACGTAACTGCGATATCGTCCGATATGTGTTCCTTCACATGAGCATTTTTTCTCCTTGGACTGAAGGTACAAGATTGAAAAGTCACTTTTTTTGTGCTATTTTTTGGTGATTTTGTTGCAGAATCGCCCATTATTTCTTATAACTGCAATAAACAGCACATTCCCCTTCATATAGATGCGACTTTCCTGTGAGTGCGATGAGATTTTTACATTTTTCCTGTTGAAATAATATGCTACTTTTACGTGCGTGAAAAATGCAAGTGAAAACCGTAGGTTGCAGAGCGCAATTCATTTTACTTGAGAAACGCATCACACTTGCAGCAGAAATTGCAGGATTAACGGCTCCTTCGCACGGGCGTATTTCTGCACACAAAAACGGCATGTGCAAAACGTAGAGAATAGAAGCCATTGATCTCAATGGGTACATTCACATTCCCTTTTTTATGGTGCACATTTCTGAAGTGCAAAAAAATTGAACATGCACATTTGTGCAGCATAGGGTCTATGGGGGTGTGCGAATGTGCACGCAATACACAGCAGTATGCACAAAATACTGCTCAAAACTGCAGGGAAATAACACACCTGGACCCTCATTTAAATCAGGGCGAGGGGTTAGTCCCGTGCCTATGTGAACAGGCCCTGCGTGCTCAAAAAAGTACAGTAAGGCCCCATGTCCACCGCAGGGTCGGATTCTGACTGTGAAATATTGCAGCGGGATCAGATCCAGCGCCCCCTACAGACGCTATACTCACCTCTCTGGTTCTGCTGCGAGTGCCTCACTTGGCGAGTCGGTGCGCTTGCACCTGATGCGTCGGCGCTGGGCTGTGACATGGATTCTCGCGGTGCTTCTGCAGTACTGCAGGACGGAATGGAAGCCGTCCGTGCGATTTTCTGCACAGAATAGCACATGCTGCGATTCTCCCCCGCGATCGGAAAATTGCAGTTCATTTTTGCTCATGGCAGGGGAGAGTCGTGTAACATAGCATGTCTGTGGATGGACATTGCTGCGGGATTCGCAGCGGGTGGATGACTGCAAATTCATCCATGGGCATGTGGCCTAAAACATTGAAAAGCGCCTCGTTTCTAGCACAATTGTGCGTGCTCCGGTGGGTACGAGCCCTAAAGATGCCATATCGGTCACCGTTTCTGGGAGCGATCTCGCCCTGGCCCGTGTGAACGCACCCGTAGGGCTTCCATTGCTCTGTTCCATTTATCGAGTCTTTATCGCATCAATATCCATGTTTATTAAACCACACGCGGGCGCTGTCAGCTCGCTTCCGTTGTATTTGGTTTCCATCTTTTAAACTGAACCAATAGCGCAGTCCACTGAAGAGCGGCTGGTTGTACGCGGGTGCGTGCGAGATCAGTGCAACTCAGACTGATATCATACTCTTAAATCCGCAATCTCTATGCGAGTGCGATGCGTTTCTGCGAGAAAATCGCCTATTATATTCTGCCAGAGGCGGGGCCTAATAGGTCGAGTTATATAGCAGACATGGAAGCCTTTGCAAGGCTTCTGACTGCCATTGGTCCCTTGCAATCACCTTGAGGGGTGCTAATGGGTGTCAGAAAGAGCCCCCTCTGTCATCTGCTTACATGCTGCAGTTTGTTTTATTGTGGCATGTAAGGGGTTAACCTGCCAAGATCTGTATGCTCTTGGTAGTGACAGCAGGAGCCTGGCTGTCAGTAGTCAGTCAAACCACCGCCTTAAATAGATATATGTGTAGGTTTAAAGCCCATTAGTAACCCCTGTAAAAGGGCTCATTTGGCGGTCACTAAGGGGTTAATTTCGCTTTAAATGTGACTGGAGAAGAAAATGTAACTTGATTCAATAGAAGTTCAACATCAGTAAAGCGAAGGGTTTTCCACGTTTCTCAGCATTTCCTGTTCTACTGTGCAATACTGCTAAAAGTGAAGACGAACGTGAAATAACAAAGAGCAAGCGACCAGGCGGACGCCGCGCAATACACGTACAATATTAGCAAACACTGCAACAACGAGGCCGGGCCGCTGCTGCATGGTTGGGATCATGCTGGAGGTGTGCAGGGAAGTGCTGACAGCTGCACTTTCCCCTTCTTCGTACATAGGGGCCTGTCTGTTTGGAAAGTGACATGCTCCAATTCAGCGCAGATCAAGGATCCGTTTCCATGGTGAGCGCCGCAGGTGAACCGCTCCACCTGAAGCGTAGAGAACTCCTCCAGAGCGCAGGAGCAAATTGTGACATGTGGGACCCAGTAGAGGATGATCAGGGCCAGGACCCATCTGTAAGCCGCGTGAATCTCAGATTACCCCACATCCAGTATAGCTGAGGTCCAGCGTGGAGCCGCGTTCACCCGATCGCAGGGCTGTGGGCGCACGTGTCTGTCTGTGGACAGTAAGTGAAGCTGTGACTGGCCTCTGAGTACCGCGCAATAACGTGTTAGATACTACAACAGGTGCAGCGATAGCCGGGTATGACGGATACATTGTAGCAGAGGTGGAACTTGATGCACCCAGGCCACAGGGCAAATTCTGCAATGGCAGTTCCAACCTCAGGCTAGATGGCACCCTATGCAGACTTTTTTTGCCCACCACCCCACCATCATAAAAACAAAAACCAGATATATAGCTCTGATAAGCAGTCTGCCTATTCTGGTTGTCTAGAGAGAAGGAAGATAGAAGCATGTCCACAGCAGAACAGCTCAGTGAATAAATACAGTACCAGAACCAAGCTTATAACAAATACATCACCAGAACAATACTCAGAACATAACTATGGTACCATATCCAAGTTTATAACAAATGCAGCAGCAAAATCCGTCTTGGCAAATCATTACACCAACAAAACCTATAACATAAATACAATACCAGAAGCAAGATCAGTACATAAATAAAGCAGCAGAACCGAGCTGATAACATAAATGCAGCACCAAAACTAAACTCAGTATATAAATACAGTACCATAACCAAGCTCATAACATAAATACACTGGAAGAAAGAATTGTCTTGCAGGAGTGCCAATGCCTGACAAACATAAGGTATGCGAAAATGTTCCTGAGTGTGCACACCGGGCTTATTAGCATTAATTACCAACAAAATTGCTGAAAGTGAAAGAAACCCCCCAGTTGAACGCCTTTATTAAAATGTGTGTTTAAGCTAAAAGAAGCATAGAAACGCTCCCAACATGTTTTGCCAATGTAGAACTTCATCTATGGATCCACCACCTTGAATATTCGATCAGTGACCCCCGGCGCTCCTTAGATGGTCAGCCTAGGAGAATCCCTTCTCACAGCGCCGAGGACACAAGGAAGTTTTATTAGTGTGGACTTCTGCAGACCAGAATGAATGAATAGCTAAGCACTATCTGTAATTGGCTGAGCGCTCAGCCAATAGCTAAGCACGAGCTGTTATTGGCTGAGCGCTCAGCCAATCAGCACAGCCCTTTCAGGAGGCGTGGATTTTTAAATCCCCACCTGCTGAAAGTGCTGGATAGCAGTGTCGGGGAGCCACCCGGAGGACGCGTCTGAGCGGCGGAGAGGTGAGTAATTTTTGAAAACTTTTTTCTACCACTTATTGATGATTTTCAGGGAAGGGCTTATATTTCAAGCCCTTCCCCAAAAATCATACTGCAGGGTTTGCCAAAAACCACTGTTTTCAATGGGACCCACACTTGCGCTGATCCCACTGAAAGCAATGGGATAACATGCTGCACTTCTGCCACAGCTGTGACAGCTGTGACACTTGTGGTAGAGGATTCCTTCATCCCCGCGGTCTCCGCGGGGATGAAGGAAACTCCTGCCACAGCTGTCACAGCTGTGGCAGAAGTCAGCGTTATTCTCCATTTAATAAGGGTCTTCAACAAGGGGGTTTCTTGCTCTTTGGCCAATTTGGGTGTTAATGGAGCCTTGGAACATCATAGGGGAGGTGACAGAACCAGGAGGAGGAGGATTCATGTCGCTATATGAGCTGCATGGAGTAGAAAGATCATCTGGCTGAGTGGACCTAAGGAGGACTTACATGAACCTAGTCCCCTCCTCCCAGCTGGCGCCCCGTGCGATAGGTTGCATATACACTGGATATAAAAGTCTACAAACCCTGTTAAAATGTCATGTTTTTGTCATGTTAAAAAATCCAACAAAAAAGAAACATCTCCGATTTCTTTCCCCTCCGTGTGACCCGCTATATCTGTGTGATTCACTGAAAAACTAACTGAAATGCTTAAAGGGGTTGTCCCGCGCCGAAACGTTTTTTTTTTTTTTTTCAATAGCCCCCCCGTTCGGCGCGAGTCAAACCCGATGCAGGGATAAAAAAAAACAAAAAACGGGTAGTACTTACCGAATCCCCGCGCTCCGGTGACTTCTTACTTACCTTGTGAAGATGGCCGCCGGGATCTTCACCCTCGGTGGACCGCAGGTCTTCTGTTCGGTCCATTGCCGATTCCAGCCTCCTGATTGGCTGGAATCGGCACACGTGACGGGGCGGAGCTACGAGGAGCCGCTCTCTGGCACGAGCGGCCCCATTCAGAAGGGAGAAGACCGGACTGCGTAAGCGCATCTAATCGGGCGATTAGACACTGAAGATTAGACGGCACCATGGAGACGGGGACGCTAGCAACGGAGCAGGTAAGTGAATAACTTCTGTATGGCTCATAATTAATGCACAATGTACATTACAAAGTGCATTTATATGGCCATACAGAAGTGTATACCCCAACTTTGTTTCGCGGGACAACCCCTTTAAGGCTTGGTTCACACAGGGCGGATTCCCACCGGAAATCCCGCGGTTTGGTCGCAGCAAAAACTACAAGATTTCCGCGGGAGAACTGCCGCGGAAAAACCCGCGGCCCGGCCGCTCGCTCTTCCGCTGCGACCGGCGCTCCCATAGAGGAGAGCGCGGCCGCAGCGGAAAGAAAAAAATAAATAGACATGCTGCATATTGTAACTTACTGCAGTGGATTGGCCGTCCCGTGTGGACGAGATTTCTGAGAAATCTCGTCCACATGGCTGGCTAATCCCCAGATTAGCGGCCGCAGGCGGATTTGCCGCGGCGAAATTCCACGCGGAATTTCCGCCGCATATCCGCCCTGTGTGAACCCACCCTAAGGGCTCCCACCCACTAGCGTTTTTTTACTGCGAAATTCGCAGCGTTTTTTTTTTCTGCAGGGGTCCTTGGGCTATGGGAGTTGTAAAGCTAAAATCGCGATTGCGCAAAATCGCGATTTCGCGGTAAATCGCGATTTTGCGCGATCGCGATTTTAGCTTTACAAGTCCCATAGACCCCCTGTAGAAAAAAAAAACGTGCGAATTTCGCAGTGAAAAAAAACGCTAGTGGGTGGGAGCCCTTAGGGTGGAAAAAAAATAACTAAACTAAATCCTGTGGTTGTATAAGTGTTCACACCCTCTTATATTTGGGGATGCGGTTGTGTTCAGCATTAGCCAATCACATGTGACCTCCTGATAACTAGTAGTTATATGGGTTCCCCATATAAAGATCGGCTCTTCTAGGATTTTCCTGACATTTTCTTAGTTGGTCGGTAAAGATCTTCCAGCATGTCATAGGGGTCTGATTGTTGGAAGGTGTCAGTCAGGAGAAGGGGGCCATGACCTGTCCATTACATGCACAATTAAGCACTGTGAAAAAGGTCATCAAGAAAGGGATTAATGACACAACGACATCACCAAGAAATGGACATCTCTCCGAAAAAAACTAAAGAAAATCGGTCTGGGAGGCTGCCAAAAGGCCAGCAGCAACATTAAAGGAGTTGCAGGAGTTTCTGGCATGTACTGGTTGTGTAGTGATCAAACCAGAGATTGGAGCTCCAGGAAGATAATTTGCATATTCCTTGTGCATTCTGGGAAGAATGAAGAGTCACTGTGAGTAGAACGATTGTTGAGTTTAGCCAGGTCTAGCTACTCATAGGACGTTGCCAGAAGTTTCACATTTAGTCAAAGTACTAATGACCACTTGTCCATGAGTGAGTCACATGCTCCGCCCCTGATCACATGACGCTGATGTCATAGCATAGAACATGCAGAGGCTGACAGCAGCCGCGTGCGGACAGGACCTGTGATGATGTCACCGTTACGTGATCAGTCACCTGTGTGGGAGGAGTCCGGGGTCCCATGATCAGGGGGTGATCAGTGTGTCCAGAACTCTGCTGTGCCAGTTCTGATCCCTGTTATTTGGGATGAAAACTGCATGTACCACAGATGTGTGTGTTGTGCGTGTAGCAGAGGTGTGTGTGTGTGTGGGGCGTGCATGTGTAGCAGAGCCGTGTTTGTGACAGGCGCATAGCAGAGCCGTGTGTGTGATGCACACATTGCAGAGCCATGTGTGACATGTGTAGCAGAGTTATGTGTGTGTGAAGTGCTTAGCAGAGCCATGTGTGTGTGTGACACGTACGTGCGTGTGTAGGAGAGACATGTGTGTGGCGCGCGTGCGTACAGAACTGCATTTGTGTGATGTGCATTTAGCAGAGCTGTGTATGTGGCATGAGTGTAGCAGAGCTATGTGTGTGTGACATGCGTGTAGCAGAGCTATCTATTATCTATGAAACACCCTAGAGGCATAATGATGTCATCACAGGTCCTAAACCAGCAGCCGTGCATCCAACCCCTTTCACTATATTATATTAGTAAGTGGAGCATTGCTTCACCAGAAACACTGGTACTATAATTTTTTAATAATTACTAGTAACTAGAGATGAGCGAGCATGCTCATTTAGGACAATTACTCGATCGAGCATCGCTTTTTTCGAGTAACTGCCTACTCGGGCGAAAAGATTCGGGGGGAGCCGGGTGGTGGCGGGGTGGAGCGGGGGGTAGCATGGGGGAACAGGGGGGAGCTCTCTCTATTTCCCCCCTACTCCCCACCGCAAGCCCCCGCTCACCCCCGGCGCCCCGGAATCTTTTCGCCCGATTAGGCAGTTGCTCGAAAAAAGCGATGCTCGATCAAGTAATTGTCCTAAACGAGCACGTTCGCTCATCTCTACTAGTAACATCTTATATGTTTTATATCATCACAAGGTTTCTTGACTCTTAGAAGTTCTTAGTAGACATCAAGATAGAAGGGGAGAGGAGCCATATGGTGAACTGCAATGCATGCTGTATGTTTACAGACCGACCAAAGAAAAAGTCACACTTCACCGGCCAGAAATGCAGGTTTGTGTCTCTACTGGAGGAAAAGATGCAAAGTCTTCAGGAGAGAAGATGCAAAGTCTTCAGGCTACATTGTAACTTATTAAGGAAGAAGAGGCTTTCCTTGACAGCAGAAGCTGCATACAGCTGTAAAACAAATTGACATACATGATCTAGCCCCGTGGCATAATATTTCTGAACATAACTTATTTCTTGGACCACATGAAAATTTATTTGTAGCTCCTTAGGATAATTTTACATTGGCGAGTGCAATATCGGGCCATGAATCACAGTCCAATATCGCGCTCACCAATATGTGAATTCAATGCGGATGCAAGGCATTTTTGTATCAAAAACATCTCGCATCACTCCAGGGAAAGTAGCGATTCCCGTCGTGGGTGATAGACGTAGCGGAGGATCGCAGAGTTTCTCCCATTTTTTGTCAATGGGGAAACCTCGCATCGCACTGCATGCACCTAGAACATGGTACAATGCGGTCATTGGGAGATGTGATGCAAGGCCATGCCAAAAGATAGGGCTGCAGAGACCTCATATCTCCTGTATATAATTACCCAAATGGGTGGTCAGGACAGAGCTTCTGTTGATTGCAGCTGGATATATTTAAGGGAGTGAACATGTAGTGGTTTACTATGCAAAGACCGAAGAGTGAGAATAAGGTGTGTCTGTTAGGTGAAGGAAACCCTGTCCCAATGGGACATCCAGGGAGAGCATGCAAGGAGAAAATCTGGGGAGTTTGAAGTCCCCAGAAGTAGTAAGATATAGAGAAAAAAAAGAGAAAAAGCGACTCCTGTGCTCAGGGAACCAAAAGAACACACTGACAAGTAGATACAAGTAAGAGGAGCTATATGTGTAAGTATTGGAGAGTGGTCATCAAGAATGATAGAACCTCCATGATAGGGTCAAAACCAGATATTTTTATTGACAAACAGTAGGGTGCAATGTGTTTCGGAGCTCCAGTTGCTCCTTTATGAGGGCTCAGTCACACGGGCGCATCCGGGCGCCGATGCACCCGTGTTACTGCAGGATAAGACGGCCGCACTGCAGGTGCAGAGAAAGAACAGATGACCGGCTCCATTGCCGGTCATGTGTTCTTTCTTTTGATGGCGCGGAGAGTCGTCCATACCTGCAGTGCGGCGGTCTTCTTCCTGCAGTAAGATGGGCACATCGGCGCCCGGATGCGCCCATGTGACTGAGCCCTCAAGCACAAATCTATTAGCAATTCAAGCACAGATTAAAATTCAGTTGATAGCATAGAGTGTGAAAAGAGAAGAGGGGAGATAGCAGCACATACATATAAATGAAGAAAGAAAAACAAATATATATAGTTCTACATCTCCTGTATATTTCCCATCAGAATAATGCGTGGCCGCACACACAAGGGGGTCACAGGAATACCTCCACAATATTGCCACAATTCCGTGGCTGTCCAGTCACCAGATTAATATATGGGACCATCTCGGACGCCAACTTCAATAGCCAATGAGTTTGAATGATCTAGAGGCTCAGTAACAGCAAAAGTGGAGCGAAATATGGCAGGATACTAGATGGAACCTGTATGCCTCCATGGCAAAATGTATCACATCTTGTATCCATGTTAGCGGCGGTACCACAGGGTTCTAGAGCCTCCATGCCAGCCCGTATCACATCTTGTATCCAAGCTTGAGGTGGTTCAGAATGGTACTAGAGCCTCCATGCCCTCCTGTATCACATCTTGTATCCAAGCTAAAGGTAATACAACAGAGTACTAGCGCCTCCATGCCTGCCAGTATCACATCTTGTATCCAAGCTAGAGTCGGGACAACAGGGTTCTAGAGCCTTCATGCCCACCCATATTACATCTTATATCCAAGCTAGAGGTGGTACAACAGGGTACAAGAGCCTCCTTGCTATTAGAAGTGGAAAGAAAGAACACAGACAAAAACTTCAGAAAGAAAGTAGAGGAGCAAGAGACATCGATCACAAACTAAAATATTTCTACACAAATGCACAAAGCAAGGGAAACTAACAATAGGAATGTTAGTGTGGGCCTACTGTGCTAACCATCCAGCCTGACTTTTGGACCAGACCTGGTATGGCTGGCAGCTGACCCCAGTTGCAACGCAAATTCAGATGGTGAATCTTGCCCTTTGCTAATCAGGAAGATGGGAAGACCCCTGCCTAAAAGCTGGGTAGATGTCTTGATAAGAACCATCCCGTGCTGGAACCTAAGGGCTAACTATCCCTGTCAGGACACAGGGACGAAGTACTGAACCTAGGGCACAGAGAACACAGAAACAGGACTGACTTATTACAGAGACGGAATGATGCACAGACTGGAAAGAAATGGACAAACACGCACAGGCAAAAGCATAAGGCAAAGAGCATACAGAATAAAGAGATACAGGAACAGGATAAAACAGACAAAATAGTCCTAAGACAGGCAACTTAGATATGCTGGGTGTCTGAGACAAACACACATCAATACTGAGGCAAAGAGGGCCCAGCTCCCTTAAATAGGAAGGTGATTGCCATTTAAGCTGCAGCTGTGCTGTGAGCACTGAGCAGGGTTAACTAGTGCAGTGCTGATAGAAAGAAGAAACAAGTACATTTATACAAAAGGAGTAGAGTGATGCCCAAGTCCGGCCGAAACAGCAAGAGGGCAGCAGACACGGGTTGCAGGCCTAACAAGGAATTGTAGCTCCTTACACAGGAAGAGAAATATGATGTCATCGGCATCACCGAAGCTTGGTGGAATTAAACACATGATTGGAATACAAGGCTTGAAGGATACAACTTATTTATAAGAAACAGACCTAATAAAAGGGGAGGAGGTGTTGTGTTGTATGTTAGGAAAACCCTTATCTCCCCAGGGATTCAAGCTTCAGAGCTGGGAGTTCTGTAGAAACTGTATGGGTAAGAATACAAGGAGAGAACAACAGAAAGGACACCATTGTAGGCATTTACTATAGGCCACCTGGACAAGCAGAAGATATGGAGGAACTCTTTCTACATCAGATGGCCAAGCTCTCAAAGAAGCCCAACATGGTGATCATGGGAGATTTTACCGATCCAGACATTTGTTGGGAATCTAAAACAAAAGTAATGGATCCAACAGATTCTTATCCGCTCTTGGTGACAACTTTATCTTCCAAAAGGTAGAAGAGAAAACAAGGAGATCTGCTATCTTGGACCTAATTCTTAATAGGGAGGAAATAGTCAAGGAAGTATGAGTGGCTGGAACCTTAGGAGAGAGCGATCATTCTGTCATTGAATTTTGGTTAAAAAGGGGAGGAAGACCTGAGAAAACTCAGACCTCAAGGTTGGATTTCAGAAAGGCAGATTTAATGAACTCAGAAAGATGATTCTGAAGAATCCAATGGCTGAATGTTCTTAAGGACAGAAATGTCCGAGAAAGTTGGGAAATATTGTGAAATGAGATCCTCAAAGCACAATCGTTAACAATCCCTAAAAGAAGGAAGAATGTAATGACAGCTGAGAGCTGCCCCTGATTGGTCCCTGCGCTGAGCCAATCAGAGGCAGCACTCACTCACCCATTCATGAATTCATGAATGGGTGAGTGAGAGCTGCCTCTGATTAGTGAGGGCTGGGACCAATCAGAGGCAGCTCATTCAGCAGGCGGGGATTTTAAATCCCCGGCTGCTGAATACTACTCACAGCAGTTCAAGAGAACTGCCGGCCACGGCTGAACTCCGTCTGCCGGGACAAGGTGAGTATATATTTTTTTTAACTTTTTACACATTTTTGGATGATTTTCAGCTTAAAAATATAAGCCCTTCCCAAAAATTCATCCTGAGATCGCCCGCAGCCAATTGCTTTCAATGGAGCCGGCTGTATTGCCGGCTCCATTGAATTCAATGCGCTGGACAGCGCTGCACTTCTCCGGCCTATTTCTAATGAGACGCGGCTAGGAGCAGATTTTTCGGGCGATTTTTCGGCCCCGGTCACGCGATTTGCGGATGCGCATCCGTCATGTGATCCGCAAATCGCGGCAAAAAACGCCTGTGTGACAGAGGCCTCATAGTTAACTTACATGAATTCAAGTCTCTAGGTCCAGGTGAATTGCATCCTAGGATACTAAAGGAAGCAGCAGAGGTAATTGCTGAACCGCTCGCCATAATCTGTGAAAAGGAGAAGTCCCAGAAGATTGGAGAAGAGAAAATGTTGTACCTTTCTTCAAAAAAGGGAAGAAGGTGGATCCAGGAAACTACAGGCCTGTGAGCCTGACCTCTATACAGGGAAAGAGCTTTGAACAAATTATTAAGCAGCATGTATGCAAGTACTTGGATGAGAATGGAGTAATTAACCAGAGCCAGCATGGGTTTGTAACAAAGCAGTCATGCCAGACGAATCTACTTTCCTTTTATCACAGAACTACTGACTGGGTTGGTCAGGGAAATTCAGTAGATATTAATGACCATTTTTTTTTACTATTTTTGTTTTTTCTTCCCCCCTTTTAAAAAATCGGAACTCCTTAATTTACCCATCAACGTAGCTGAATGAGGGCTTATTTTTTGCAGGACGAGTTGTATTTTTCAATGGTACTATTTAATGTACTGAAAAACTTTAAAAAAATTCTATGCAGAGTGAAATGAAAAAAAAAAAAATCGAACTTCCGCCATCTTTTGGTGTGTCTTGCTTCTACGGCACACAAACTGCAACAAAAAGGACAATGACTTTATTCTATGGGTCAGTGGGATTACTACGATAGCAAATTTATATAGTTTTTTATTTGCTGCACTGTTTATTTTTTTTCAAAGACATTTTTTTTTACTATCTTCTGCATGCAATAACTTTTTTATTTTTCCGTTGATGTTTGTGCGAGGACTAATTTTTTTGCAGGACATCCTGTAGCTTGCGTTGGTACCATTTTGAAATACATACACAGCAGTTCAGGAGAACTGCCGGCCGGCTGCGGCTGAACTCTGGCTGCAGGGACAAGGTGAGTATATATTTTTTTTTTATTTTTACACATTTTTGGAAGGTTTTCATGGAAGGGCTTATATGTTTAAGCCCTTCCCGAAAATTCATCCCGCGCTCGCCGGCAGCCCATTGCTTTCAATGGAGGCGGCTGTATTGCCGACTCCATTGAATTCAATGGGCGAACATCGTTCTTCTCTGCCACAACTGTTACAGCTGTGGCAGAGTAGAATGATCTTTATAGTATATGTTCTCAATGCGGTCGGCGCTGCTGCCGCCGGCCCCATTGAGCGCATATATAGAACACAAGGAATCGCAGAATGCAGATAGGCGTGATCTGTGATTCCTCGCGTCCTATAATTTATCGGACATCCGCATAAAAAGCGGCCATGTGACTGATCCCATTGCGAAGCAATGGTTCTATATATGCGCAGATCGCATGCGCATCCACAAATCGCGGCAAAAAACGGTCGTCTGACCGATGCCTTAGTGTTTCCAAGATCTCTGCTTGCTGTCTGTGAATGAGAATAATGGCCCGCTGATACACTGCAATAAAGCGCACAGCTTTGTCTTGAGGACATGATCAATAAGTGTTCTTAGCTTTTTGATGCAAGAATCATTGTGCCGCTTCAGTGATAGCAAGCAAACTAAAGAGCTGCAAACCTTTTAATTATACAAGGATGGAGATTTATTTTACACAAAGCTAGGTAAATCCTTTAAAATATCATGTTTGCAGTTCCAGTCTAGCTATAACTTTCATTCCCTGATCAGTTGTTGAGTGCATTCAAGCAGTGCGTGCTCCAGTCACATCCAAAGCTGCAGACACAACTCTTCCGACTGTCGCATAGGTGTAATTAGTGCAGCACACTGCACAGGACAAGATATAACGAACACCATTTTTCATTCATCATCCTGATTTAAATGTAATTTGGAACGATTACAACAAGCAGCATTTTCATATCTGTCTCTCAGGACCGTTTTGTGTATGCAGCTCCTATACAGCAAGAAGGGGAAGCAGATGGAAGGAGGTAATGACTGCAGGATTAGGCGATGTTCAGTCTGCTTGCGGAGACACACACAGTATATCTGCATAGGAACCGTATACGAAAGCAGTCGGATATTCCTGTAACCCACATATTATAGAAATGCGTTACATTTGTGATTTTTAATGCACGGAAGCAATAAAACGTGGTTGCAAAAGTGTTCACACCCTCTCAATTGTCTTATATTGGTATTCCAACCGCTGGGATGGTGGATCAAAATCTCCATATTATCAGTGACTCCCAATATTACATTTGTCGTGTCACAGCAATACTGGACAGGAGTCTTCTGGTGTCAAGGAAGAACTGTGGATTCAAAATAAGGGAATTTAAAGATTTCCTGGGTCCGGGACCCCAAATTGCAACTTTACCAGAAATCTCTGACACATTCAAAGATCTATTGTCAGTAAGTTTCCTAGAGAGCAGATCTCGAGGTGTGGTTGTCTTCTGACGCCTGACGGTAGGAGCTGCTCATCAGGGCTGGCAGGACTCCAAATACAGTGACAATCAACTCAGCAGAATCTGCGTGTCAGCGATTCTCTGCTGTATAGCAAGGATTTTATATATCAATTTCCCTTATGTTGAATATCTCATTAACAAGAAAGAAAAGATAGAGAACAAATACCATCCGCAGCCATTAAAGGGCACCTGTCAGCGAATCACAGGAGAGGATGTAGCTAGCTTCATAAAATGAATATTCATAGAAGCGCAGCATTGTGACATTAACAAAGCACAGAGGGTAAAACCTGTGCCTGACATACTCTACTTTACCTTTGGTTAAAGTATAAGTATGATACGTCCCGCTATGTACAAGCAAATACTATAGAATTGCCACCTATATACAAAAATTACATTACTATAAAAAAGTTCCATGTGCAAGAATATAACTACAATAATATGCCATCTATGTACAAGCATATAACTACTATAATACTGCCCCCTATGTACAAGAATATAACTACAATAATATGCCCTCTATGTACAAGAATATAGCTACTATAATACTGCCCCCTATGTACAAGAATATAACTACTATAATACTGCCCCTATGTACAAGAATATAACTAATATAAAACTGCCCTTTGTACAAGAATATAACTACTATAATACTGCCCCCTATGTACTAGAATATAACTACCATAATACTGCCCCCAATGTACTAGAAAATAACTACTATAAAACTGCCCTTTTGTACAAGAATATGAGTACTATAATACTGCCTCCTATGTACAAGAATATAACTACTATAATACTGCCCTCTATGTCCAAGAATTTAACTACTATAATACTACCTCCTATGTACAACAATATAACTACTATAATACTGCTCCTACATACAAGAATATAACTACTATAATACTGCCCCCTATGTACAAGAATATAACTACTATAATACTGCCCCCTATGTACAAGAATATAACTACTATAATACTGCTCCTATGTACAAGAATATAATTACTATAATACTGCCCCCTATGTACAAGAATATAACTACTATAATACTGCCCTCTATGTCCAAGAATTTAACTACTATAATACTACCTCCTATGTACAACAATATAACTAATATAATACTGCCTACTATGTACAACAATATAACTAATATAATACTGCCTCCTATGTACAACAATATAACTAATATAATACTGCCTCCTATGTACAAGAATATAACTACTATAATACTACCTCCTATGTACAACAATATAACTACTATAATACTGCTCCTACGTACAAGAATATAACTACTATAATACTGCCCCTATGTACAAGAATAAAACCACTATAATACTGCCCCCTATGTACAAGAATATAACTACTATAATACTACCTCCTATGTACAACAATATAACTACTATAATACTGCCTCCTACATACAAGAATATAACTACTATAATACTACCTCCTATGTACAACAATATAACTACTATAATACTGCCTCCTACATACAAGAATATAACTACTATAATACTACCTCTTATGTACAACAATATAACTAATATAATACTGCCTCCTATGTACAACAATATAACTAATATAATACTACCTCCTATGTACAACAATATAACTAATATAATACTGTCTCCTATGTACAAGAATATACCTACTATAATACTGCCCCCTATGTACAAGTATAAAACTACTATAATACTGCTCCTATGTACAAGAATATAACTAATATAATACTACCTCCTATGTACAAGAATATAACTACTATAATACTGCCCCCTATGTACAAAAATATAACTACTATAATACTGCCTCCTTTTTACAAGAATAGAACTACTATAAAACTGCCCTCTATGTACAAGAATATAACTACTGTAATACTGCCCTCCATGTACAATAATATAACTACTATAATACTGCTGCCTATGTTCAAGAAAATAACTACTATAATACTGCCTCCTATGTACAAGAATATAACTACTATAATACTTCCTCCTATATACAACAATATAACTACTATAATACTGCCCCCTATGTACAAGAATATAACTACTATAATATTGCTCCTATGTACAAGAATATAACTAATATAATACTACTTCTATGTACAAGAATATTGCTAATATAATACTGCCCCCTATGTACAAGAATAGAACTACTATAATACTGTCCCCTACGTACAAGAATATAACTACTATAATACTGCCTCCTTTTTACAAGAATAGAACTACTATAAAACTGCCCTCTGTGTACAAGTATATAACTACTATAATACTGCCCTCTATGTACAAGAATATAACTACTATAATACTTCCTCCTATATACAACAATATAACTACTATAATACTGCCCACTATGTACAAGAATAGAACTACTATAATACTGCCCCTTATGTACAAGAATAGAACTACTATAAAACTGCCCTCTGTGTACAAGAATATAACTACTATAATACTGCCCTCCATGTACAAGTATATAACTACTATAATACTGCTGCCTATGTTCAAGAATATAACTACTATAATACTGCCTCCTATATACAAGAATATAACTACTATAATACTGCCCCCAATGTACGAGAATATAACTACTATAATATGGCTCCCTATGTACAAGAATATTACTAATATAATACTGCCCCCTATGTACAAGAGTATAACTACTATAATACCGCCTCCTATGTACAAGAATATAACTACTATTATACTGCTACTATGTAGAAGAATATAACTAATATAATAATGCTATGTACAAGTATATAACTCCTATAATACTGCCCCCTATGTACAAGAATATAACTACTATAATACTTTTCCTATGTACAAGAATATAACTACTATAATACTGCCCCCTATGTAGAAGAATATAACTAATTTAATACTGCCCCCTATGTACAAGACTATAACTAGTTATAATACTGCCTCCTATGTACAAGAATATAACTACTATACTACTGCCTCCTATGTACAAGAATATAACTACTATAATACTGCCTTCTATGTACAAGAATATAACTACTATAGTACTGTTCCCTATGTACAAGAATATAACTACTATAATACAGCTCCCTATATACAAGAATATAACTACTATAATACTGCCTCCTATGTACAAGAATATAACTACTATAATACTGCCTCCTATGTACAAGAATATAACTGCTATAATACTGCTCCTATGTACAAGAATATAACTAGTATAATACTGCCCCTATGTACAAGAATATAACTACTATAATACTGCTCCTATGTACAAGAATATAACAATTATTATACTGCCCCCTATGTACAAGAATATAACTACTATAATACTGCTCCCTATGTACAAGAGTATAACTACTATAATACTGCTCCCTATGTACAAGAATATAACTACTATAACACTGGCTCCTATGTACAAGAATATAACTACTATAATACTGCCCACTATGTACAAGAATATAACTACTATAATACTGCCTCCTATGTACAAGAATATAACTACTATAATACTGCCTCCTATGTACAAGAATATAACTACTATAATACTGCCTCCTATGAACAAGAATATGACTACTATAATACTGCCTCCTATGTACAAGAATATAACTACTATAATACTCCCTCCTATGTACAAGAATATAACTACTATAATACAGCTCCCTATATACAAGAATATAACTACTATAATACTGCCCCCTATGTACAAGAATATAACTACTATATTACTGCCCCTATGTACAAGAATATAACTACTATATTACTGCCCCTATGTACAAGAATATAACTACTATAATACTGCCTCCTATGTACAAGAATATAACTACTATAATACTCCCTCCTATGTACAAGAATATAACTACTATAATACAGCTCCCTATATACAAGAATATAACTACTATAATACTGCCCCCTATGTACAAGAATATAACTACTATATTCTTGTACATAGGAGCAGTACTATAGTAGTTATATTCTTGTACATAAGGGGCATTATAATAATAGTTATATTCTTGTACATAGGGAGCAGTATTATAGTAGTTATATTCTTGTACATATGAGCAGTATTATAGTAGTTATATTCCTGTACATAGGGGCCAGTATTATAATAGTTATATTCTTGTACATAGGGGGCAGTATTATAGTAGCTATATTCTTGTACATAGGGAGCAGTATTATAGTAGTTATATTCTTGTACATAGGAGCAGTATTATAGTAGTTATATTCTTGTACATAGGGGGCAGTATTATAGTAGTTATATTGTTGTACATTGGGGCAGTATTACCGTAGTTATATTCTTGTACATAGGAGCAGTATTATAGAAGTTATATTCTTGTACATAGAGGACAGTATTATAGTAGTTATATTCTTGTACATAGGAGGCAGTATTATAGTAGTTATATTCTTGTACATAGAGAGCAGTATTTTAGTAGTTATATTCTTGTACATAGGAGGCAGTATTATAGTACTTATATTCTTGTACATAGGATGCAGTGTTAGGGCTTAGTCAGACCGGCGTTTTTTGCCGCGATTTGCGGATCGCATGACGGATGCGCATCCGCAAATCGCGTGACCGGTGCGCGCAAGTCGCCCGCAAATCGCCCGAAAATCTGCTCCTAGCCGCGTTTCATTAGAAACGGGCCGGAGCTGTCCAGCGCATTGCATTCAATGGAGACGGCAATACAGCCGTCTCCATTGAAAGCAATGCGCTGCGGGCGAGCCCGGGATGAATTGTCGGTAAGGGCTTAAATATATAAGCCCTTACCTGCAATCCATCCTAAAATGTGTTAAAATAAAAAAAAATTGCATTCTCACCTTCTGCCTGCAGCTCCGGGCAGCCGTCCTGCAGTGGGTGTGAAGGGGGTGTGAGTCAGACCTGCCCCCTGATTGGCTCAGCGCTGAGCCAATCAGAGGCATGCCTCACTCACACCCATTCATGAATTCATGAATGGATGTGAGTCAGACCTGCCCCTGATTGGCTCAGCGCTGAGAGGCAGCAGTCACTCACCCATTCATGAATTCATGAATGGGTGTGTGAGTGAAACCGGCCTCTGATTGGTCAGGCTGTGACCAATCAGATGCAGATCATTCAGCAGGCGGGGATTTTAAAGCCCCGCCAGCTGAATAGTGCCGAGAAGCAGTTCAGGAGAACTGACAGCGGCCGCGGCTGGACTCCGGCTGCAGCGGAAAGGTGCGTATACAATTTTTTTTTATTTTAACACATTTTAGCATGAATTGCAGGGAAGGGTTTATATATTTAACCCCTTCCCGACAATTAACCCCGCGCACGCCGGCAGCCCATTGCTTTCAATGGAGCGGCTTTATTGCCGCTCCATTGAATTCAATGGGCAAACATCGTTCTTCTCTGCCACAGCTGTTACAGCTGTGGCAGAGAAGAATGATTTGTCTTCTATATGTTCTCAATGGGGTCGGCGCTGCTGCCGCCGGCCCCATTGAGCGCATATACAGAAGCGAATAGGAATCGCAGATCGCAGATAGGTGCGATCTGCGATTTTTTGTTCTATAATTTTTCGGACGAGCGCATAAAAAGCGCTCATGTGTCCGATACCATTGCGAAGCAATGGTTTTAAAAAAATCGCCGGACGCATGCGCATGCGCAAATCGCGGCAAAAAACGCCCGTCTGACTAAGCCCTTATAGTAGTTATATTGTTGTACATAGGAGCAGTAGTATAGTGGTTATATTTCTGTACATAGGGGCAGTATTATAGTAGTTCTATTCTTGTACATAGGGGCAGTATTATAGTAGTTATATTCTTGTACATAGGGGGCAGTATTATAGTAGTTATATTCTTGTACATAGGGGGCAGTATTATAGTAGTTATATTCTTGTACATAGGGGGCAGTATTATAGTAGTTATATTCTTGTACATAGGGGGCAGTATTATAGTAGTTATATTCTTGTACATAGGGGGCAGTATTATAGTAGTTATATTCTTGAACATTGAGGGCAGTATTATAGTAGTTATATTCTTGTACATAGTGATCAGTATTATAGTATTTATATTCTTGTATATAGGGGGCAGTATTATAATAGTTATATTCTTGTACATAGAGAGCAACATTATAATAGTTGTATTCTTGTACATAGGGGGCAGTATTATAGTATTTATATTCTTGTGCATAGGAAAATTGAATAGAGAAAAAAATGGCCCCAGCGCTCGCTGGAGAAGAATGTTCCAATGAAATATAGAAGTAACTGGTTTATTAGCAACGCGTTTCAGCCAAACATGGCCTTTTTCAAGCATAAAAATGAATCATACATAAACAGTATATATAGACAAAAACAAGACTTACAATCAAGAAGTTCATCAATGCCCCCATGAGCTGTGCATGTGTCCACAGGCAGCGGCCATCTTGGAGGCGGGGACAACTGTAGATAACACACCCCATCATAAAAGTATTGTTACACTATGTAAAGTTGCTAAGCACAACTCTCCATCATTCTAATATAAACCGTCTTCCAAACGGATAACCTCAGATAATAAGAAACACATCCAGAAGTAATATATTCGGCATTCTTCATTAACTAAAACGATCATGTGATCGTGTAGGGGAGGAGGCAATATGCTCACCCACCCTATGTCATCATGTTATATGTTATATAGTAAGTTTTTTAACATAATTATTTACAAATGATGTTTTTATAAGATAATGCTTTTTTCATATATATATAATTTGGTTTTTATCTATACCAATTTAATCTAATTTATTAACTTAACTTGCTATATACTATACACTCACATACATACATATATATACCTTTATTTGTAACATGAGATATCTATATCAACCTACCTCTATAAGAGGCTATTGATAATTTTTTATTTTTTGCCATTACCTATTATGTGAGCCAGCTAGTGTCCCGATATTTAGTTATAAAGATCCAATATTTTAACTTGGCCCCCGTTCCCTTTCCTTCTCTCCCCCCCCCCTTTTCTCAACAGTGCAATGTCCGTAGTAACTTATTATTCTTTTGAGACAATGTAATAACGCATCGATTCATGTAATTTTAGTGACCAAGAGTTAGGTCACACGATTGGGGTATCTCATTCAGCCACGCCCTCACATTAGGGCTTTCTTCTATGATTGTTCCACGTTTCCTTGTGTGAGCGCTATGACACGCAGCGCAGTGGCACCGAGGAACGTGATGATGTAGGGTGGGTGGGCATATTGCCTCGTCCCCTACGATAGTGCAATGACGCACGATACAATGACGTAGGCGTCACGTGCGCTAGTGTCAGGGATCACATGACCCTTGTTAGCTCTATATCGTATGGTTTGTTAACTATTTTGACGTACAGCGCGGGGTCATGTGCTCATACGTCACACATCACATGATCGTTTTAGTTAATGAAGAATGCCGAATATATTACTTCTGGATGTGTTTCTTATTATCTGAGGTTATCCGTTTGGAAGACGGTTTATATTAGAATGATGGAGAGTTGTGCTTAGCAACTTTACATAGTGTAACAATAGTTTTATGATGGGGTGTGTTATCTACAGTTGTCCCCGCCTCCAAGATGGCCGCTGCCTGTGGACACATGCACGGCTCATGGGGGCATTGATGAACTTCTTGACTGTAAGTCTTGTTTTTGTCTATATATACTGTTTATGTATGATTCATTTTTATGCTTAAAAAAGGCCATGTTTGGCTGAAACGCGTTGCTAATAAACCAGTTACTTCTATATTTCATTGGAACATTCTTCTCCAGCGAGCGCTGGGGCCATTTTTTTCTCTATTCAATTTCCTATTTTTGGGTCCCCTTTCTGGGGTACCCAAGGAACCCTGCAGCTCTCCGAATTTCCGGATGCGGAGGAAGGATTTTCATCTTAATTGTTAAGGCGATCTTGGACTAGGAGGTGCTGGCAGGGCCTGTCCACGACTGGACCCTGCTCAGTACCGGGTTAGTCCCTATTAGTATTCTCACCTCACCATATATGACCGCAGGAGCGCTGCACTGACCTTCGTGTCTTTATTCTTGTACATAGGATGCAGTATTATACTAGTTATATTATTGTACATAGGGGACAGTATTATAGTAGTTATATTCTTGTACATAGGAGGCAGTATTATAGTAGTAATCTTCTTGTACATAGGAGGCAGTATTATAGTAGTTATATTCTTGTACATAGGGAGCAGTATTATAGTAGTTATATTCTTGTACATAGGAGCAGTATTATAGTAGTTATATTCTTGTACATAGGGGCAGTATTATAGTAGTTATATTCTTGTACATAGGGGACAGTATTATAGTAGTTATATTCTTGTACATAGGGGGCAGTATTATAGTAGTTATATTCTTGTACATAGGACCAGTATTATAGTAGTTATATTCTTGTACATAGGGGACAGTATTATAGTAGTTATATTCTTGTACATAGGGGGCAGTATTATAGTAGTTATATTCTTGTACATAGGGAGCAGTATTATAGTAGTTATATTCTTGTACATAGGACCAGTATTATAGTAGTTATATTCTTGTACATAGGGGGCAGTATTATAGTAGTTATATTCTTGTACATAGGGGTCAGTATTATAGTAGTTATATTCTAGTACCTAGGATGCAGTATTATAGTAGTTATATTCTTGTACATAGGAGGCAGTATTATAGTAGTTATATTCTTGTACATAGGAGGCAGTATTATAGTAGTTATATTCTAGTAACTAGGATGCAGTATTATAGTAGTTATATTCTTGTACATAGGGAGCAGTATTATAGTAGTTATATTCTTGTACATAGGGGGCAGTATTATAGTAGTTATATTCTTGTACAAAGGAGGCAGTATTATAGCAGTTATATTCTTGTACATAGCAGGCAGTATTATAGTAGTTATATTCTTGTACATAGGAGCAGTATTATAGTAGTTATATTCTTGTACATAGGAGGCAGTATTATAGTAGTTATATTCTTGTACCTAGGATGCAGTATTATAGTAGTTATATTCTTGTACATAGGGAGCAGTATTATAGTAGTAATATTCTTGTACATAGGGGGCAGTATTATAGTAGTTATATTCTTGTACATAGGAGGCAGTATTATAGCAGTTATATTCTTGTACATAGCAGGCAGTATTATAGTAGTTATATTCTTGTACATAGCAGGCAGTATTATAGTAGTTATATTCTTGTACATAGGAGCAGTATTATAGTAGTTATATTCTTGTACATAGGAGGCAGTATTATTGTAGTTATATTCTTGTACCTAGGATGCAGTATTATAGTAGTTATATTCTTGTACATAGGGGGCAGTATTATAGTAGTTATATTCTTGTACATAGGGGGCAGTATTATAGTAGTTATATTCTTGTACATAGGGAGCAGTATTATAGTAGTTATATTCCTGTACATAGGGGGCAGTATTATAGTAGTTATATTCCTGTACATAGGCAGCAGTATTATAGTAGTTATATTCCTGTACATAGGGGGCAGTATTATAGTAGTTATATTCTTGTACATAGGAAGCAGTATTATAGTAGTTATATTCCTGTACATAGGAGGCAGTATTATAGTAGTTATATTCTTGTACATAGGAGGCAGTATTATAGTAGTTATATTCTTGTACATAGGAGCAGTATTATAATAGTTATATTCTTGTACATAGGAAGCAGTATTATAGTAGTTATATTCTTGTACATAGGGAGCAGTATTATACTAGTTATATTCTTGTACATAGGAGGCAGTATTATAGTAGTTATATTCTTGTACATACGAGCAGTATTATAGTAGTTATATTCTTGTACATAGGGGGCAGTATTATAGTAGTTATATTCTTGTACATAGGGGGCAGTATTATAGTAGTTATATTCTTGTACATAGGAGGTAGTATTATAGTAGTTATATTCTTGTACATAGGAGCAGTATTATATTAGTTATATTCTTGTACATAGGAAGCAGCATTATAGTAGTTATATTCCTGTACATAGGAGGCAGTATTATAGTAGTTATATTCTTGTACATAGGGGGCAGTATTATAGTAGTTATATTCTTGTACATAGGAGCAGTATTATAATAGTTATATTCTTGCACATAGGAAGCAGTATTATAGTAGTTATATTCTTGTACATAGGAGGCAGTATTATAGTAGTTATATTCTTGTACATACGAGCAGTATTATAGTAGTTATATTCTTGTACATAGGGGGCAGTATTATAGTAGTTATATTCATGTATATAGGGGACAGTATTATAGTAGTTATATTCTTGTATATAGGGGCAGTATTATAGTAGTTATATTCTTGTACATAGGAAGCAGTATTATAGTAGTTATATTCTTGTACATAGGACCAGTATTATAGTAGTTATATTCTTCTACAAAACGGCAGTATTATAGCAGTTATATTCTTGTACATAGGGGGCAGTATTATAGTAGCTATATTCTTGTACATAGGAGGCAGAATTATAGTAGTTATATTCTTGTACATAGGGGCAGTATTGTAGTAGTTATATTCTTGTACATAGGACTCAGTATTATAGTAGTTATATTCTTATACATTGGGGGCAGTATTATAGTAGTTATATTCTTGTACATAGGGGGCAGTATTATAGTAGTTATATACTTTTACAAAAGGGCAGTATTATAGCAGTTATATTCTTGTATATAGGAGGTAGTATTATAGTGGTTATATTCTTGTACATAGGAGGCAGTATTATAGTAGTTATATTCTTGTACATAGGAGGCAGTATTATAGTAGTTTTATTCTTGTACATAGTGGCAGTGTTATAGTAGTTATATTCTTGTACATAGGAGGCAGTATTATAGTAGGTATTTTCTTGTACATAGGAGCAGTATTATAGTAGTTATATTCTTGTACATAGAGGACAGTATTATAGTAGTTATATTCTTGTTCATAGGGGCAGTATTATAGTAGTTATATTCTTGTACATAGGCGCAGTATTACAGTAGTTAGATTCTTGCACATAGGAGCAGGATTATAGTAGTTATATTCTTGTACATAGGGGGCAGTATTATAGTAGTTATATTCTTGTTAAAAAAGGCAGTATTCTAGTAGTTATATTCTTGTACATAGGGGGCAGTATTATAGTAGTTATATTCTTGTACATAGGAGGCAGAATTATAGTAGTTGTATTCTTGTACATAGGAGGCAGTATTATAGTAGCTATATTCTTGCACATAGGAGCAGGATTATAGTACTTATATTCTTGTACATAGGGGGCAGTATTATAGTAGTTATATTCTTGTAAAAAAAGGCAGTATTATAGCAGTTTTATTCTTGTACATAGGAGGCAGAATTATAGTAGTTATATTCTTGTACATAGGAGCAGTATTATAGTAGTTATATTCTTATACATAGAGGACAGTATTATAGTAGTTATATTCTTGTACATAGGGGCAGTATTATAGTAGTTATATTCTTGTACATAGGAGGCAGTATTATAGTAGTTATATTCTTGTACATAGGAGCAGTATTATAGTAGTTATATTCTTGTACATAGGATTCAGTATTATAGTAGTTATATTCTTGTACATAGGATTCAGTATTATAGTAGTTATATTCTTGTACATAGGGGGCAGTATTATAGTAGTTATATTCTTTTACAAAAGGGCAGTATTATAGCAGTTATATTCTTGTACATAGGGTGCAATATTATAGTAGTTATATTCTTCCACAAAAGGGCAGTATTATAGCAGTTATATTCTTGTACATAGGGGGCAGTATTATATTAGTTCCATTCTTGTACATAGGAGCAGTATTATAGTAGTTATATTCTTGTACATAGAGGACAGTATTATAGTAGTTATATTCTTGTACATAGGGGCAGTATTATAGTAGTTATATTTATGTACATAGGAGGCAGTATTATAGTAGTTATATTCTTGTACATAGGAGCAGTATTATAGTAGTTATATTCTTGTACATAGGGAGCATTAAAATAATAGTTATATTCTTGTACATAGGAGCAGTATTATAGTAGTTATATTCTTGTACATAGGAGCAGTATTATAGTAGTTATATTCTTGTAAATAGGGGACAGTATTATAGTATTTATATTCTTTTACAAAAGGGCAGTATTATAGTAGTTATATTCTTGTACACAGGGGGCAGTATTATAGTAGTTATATTCCTGTACATAGGGGACAGTATTATAGTAGTTATATGCTTGTACATAGGGAGCAGTATTATAGCAGTTATATTCTTGTACATAGGGGCAGTATTATAGTAGTTATATTCTTGTACATAGTGGGCAGTATTATAGTAGTTATATTCTTGTACATAGGGGGCATTAAAATAATAGTTATATTCTTGTACATAGGAGCAGTATTACAGTAGTTATATTCTTGTACATGGGGAGCAGTATCATAGTAGTTATATTATTGTACATAGGGGGCAGTATTATAGTAGTTATATTCTTGTACATAGGGGGCAGTATTATAGTAGTTATATTCTTGTACATAGGGGGCAGTATTATAGTAGTTATATTCTAGTACATAGGGGCAGTATTATAGTAGTTATATTCTTGTACATAGGGGCAGTATTATAGTAGTTATATTCTTGTACATGGGGGGCAGTATTATAGTAGTTATATCCTTGTACATAGGGGGCAGTATTATAGTAGTTACATTCGTGTACATAGGAGCAGTATTATAGTAGTTACATTCGTGTACATAGGAGCAGTATTATAGTAGTTACATTCGTGTACATAGGAGCAGTATTATAGTAGTTACATTCGTGTACATAGGGAACAGTATTATAGTAGTTACATTCGTGTACATAGGAGCTGTATTATAGCAGTTATATTCTTGTACATAGGGGGCAGTATTATAGTAGTTATATTCTTGTACATGGGGAGCAGTATCATAGTAGTTATATTATTGTACATAGGGGGCAGTATTATAGTAGTTATATTCTTGTACATAGGGGGCAGTATTATAGTAGTTATATTCTTGTACATAGGGGGCAGTATTATAGTAGTTATATTCTAGTACATAGGGGCAGTATTATAGTAGTTATATTCTTGTACATAGGGGCAGTATTATAGTAGTTATATTCTTGTACATGGGGGGCAGTATTATAGTAGTTATATCCTTGTACATAGGGGGCAGTATTATAGTAGTTACATTCGTGTACATAGGAGCAGTATTATAGTAGTTACATTCGTGTACATAGGAGCAGTATTATAGTAGTTACATTCGTGTACATAGGAGCAGTATTATAGTAGTTACATTCGTGTACATAGGGAACAGTATTATAGTAGTTACATTCGTGTACATAGGAGCTGTATTATAGCAGTTATATTCTTGTACATAGGGGGCAGTATTATAGTAGTTATATTCTTGTACATAGGGGGCAGTATTATAGTAGTTATATTCTTGTACATAGGAGGCAGTATTATAGTAGCTATATTCTTGTACATAGGAGCAGTATTGTCGTAGTTATATTCTTGTACATAGGAGGCAGTATTATAGTAGTTATATTCTTGTACATAGGGGGCAGTATTATAGTAGTTATATTCTTGTACATAGGAGGCAGTATTATAGTAGTTATATTCTTGTACATAGGGGGCAGTATTATAGTAGTTATATTCTTGTACATAGGAGGCAGTATTACAGTAGTTATATTCTTGTACATAGAGGACAGTATTATAGTAGTTATATTCTTGTACATAGGGGGCAGTATTATAGTAGTTACATTCATGTACATAGGGGGCAGTATTATAGCAGTTATATTCTTGTACATAACTGCTATAATACTGCCCTTTTGTAGAAGAATACCTTTCAAAGAAAGAAGTTTCCTAAAGACAAATTTTGGTGGTTAATTTTAGTAGACGGGGCTACATGACAAACACTACATATAGGATTTGACATTCTCAATAAACACACCAAAATTGACTTTGTGTGATGGAGTCCAGAACCCTAATGTCTTTTTAAATTCTGATGACTCAAAATTCGATATCGGGTCCCGTCTTTATAGTTTGGTTATCCTTTCGGTGCATCAAAAAGGACTCCTATTGAAAGTAAATATGTTCAATAGATAAAGAATGGCGCGGCTTAGAGTCTGGTCCGAGCATTCTTCATGTATTGAGCATATGTACCTTGAATAGGAGTCCTTTTTGATGCAGCTAAAGTATTAATAAACCACCTAGATGAGGCTCGACATCGAATTTTGAGTCTTCAGAACTTAACTAGATATTAAGGTTCAGCACTCCATCACACCAAGTGAATTTTGCTGTGTTTATTGGGTGCGCCTAGTCTGATATGTCCTGTTATAATAATAATAAACTATTATTACACCCTTGGATCAGGGTGGCAATATGGTGGAGATGAACCGTAACACTTGTAGAGACATGTGGAGGAATATCCTCGATGATTCTCTGACCTGTAGGAAGCTGGATGGGAAGCCCACAAATTTATTTTCTTCAACTCCTAAAAGCATCTAGTTTAGAGCCAAAGAGGCGGGTTGCATTAGTCAGAACGAATATCTATTCATGCTGCCTAAGCATCCACAAATCACCTTTTATAGTTTGCCAAAGATTCATAAAGAAATGAATCTCTTGAAAGGATGCCCTATCATGTCGGATGTCAGCAACATCACTCAGAATGCGAGTATTTATTTCTGACGGATTCTACGACCCTTCATGGTGTCCTTCCCTTCATACACTAGGGACACCATGGATGTCTTTTGCCATTTGGAAGGAATTACAGTTGAGCCCAATGTCAAACTAGCTAGCCTTGATATTGAGACTTTGTATAGTTCTATCCTATATGAGGGAGGAATAAAGGCAGCCAATTGCTTTATTGCACAAAGGGGGGTACATTTGAGTTGGCATAATACATTTCTGATTGAACTTTTGGAATTTACCCTCACCCATAATTTCTGTTTGATGGACACTTCTTCCACAATCAGTGGGACCACTATGGGTAGCCCTTGGGCCCCCTTATATGCAAATCTTTACCTGGGCTGGTGGGAGGACAAATTCATCTTTTCTGAAACTTCTGAAGCTTGGACGGACAATATCCTCCTTTGGTTGAGATACATCAATGATGTGTTTATTCTGTGGACTTATACTACATCTTCTTTTCATGTGTTTGTTGACCCTCTTAATAGTAACGAGTTGGGTCTAAGTATGAGCTCCGACTTACATGATACGTCTATCTCATTCCTGGATATAGCCATGTATAAGACCAGCAATGGGTCTCTTTTCTCCACTATTTTTCGTAAACCTATGGCGACTAACAATTCACTATCTTGGAAGAGCCATCATCGTAGACCTTTGAAAAAGGGAATTCCAAAAGTTCCATTTTTGCGGGTTAGAAAGAACTGTTCTGGGGAAATGGATTTGGTCTCTGAGGCCAAGTTGCGAGTGAGATTTCTACAATGGGATTACCTTCAAGACATGATTGATAAGGCCTTAGTGCGTGCATCCAAACAGAAAAGGGGTGAGCGACTTGTACCCAGTGCACGGAAAAAAAATCAGGTGATAAGATTAGGGTTATGGGAACCTATCATATGGGGGCTATCGAAGTCCACTCCATTTTGGGACATTATTGGGCGATATTACAGGAGGATATCGATATTAAGGATTTGTTGTCTGATAGAGCTTTGATTACATATCATTGAAGTAGGAATGTTAGGGGTAGACTGATTTAAAGTCATCTTGCTCCACGGGTCAGTAATAGCATGTGGTTGGGCGAGAATAAATTTATGGGTCCTTACACCTGCTCCAGTTGTCTAGCATGCCAGTATATTATGTAGTAACATGGCGGTTAATGAGTACGCCAACGGTCACTTTCACTCTTCTTTTCATTTATTCAACATAGGTTTTAGCAGAACAGAAACGTCTGGGTCTCCAGAAACATGATAACATTTGCAAAGTCCTTTCAATTTATTCCTCCACAGTCCACAGGAGGAGCAATCAAGTCCACAACTACCAAACAGTAACAAGTCCGTTCACCTTCACAGACCTGTAGTAGTACAGAAGCGCAGCTCATCGCCATGCCCTAGCATCTCCAGACCTCAATCCCAGGGCCAGAGTTCCCCAAGCATCCTGCCAGGACAACGCAGCTCTCCGCCTGGTCACAGCGTCTCTCTCTCTGCTTACAACAGGAGTACAAGTCTGGTTCTCCCAGACTCACACACCTCCTCCTTAGTTCCACCTGTCCCTCTACATAGCTTGCTAGTTCAGGTGGAAGATCTGGCCTGGAGTATTATTGGACCGATCTACATCACAGAAGCTAACAACCTCTGTGACATACATCTTCCATTCCATACCATACCTGTGGGTGTTTTTCCTCTTGTTTCAGGCACCAGACTGACTGTCTGTTGCCCCCTACAGGCCACTCTCTGCAGTGCACCCCTACAATTTATAAAAGTCATATTTGTACCAATGCTTCGACCAACAAAGTTCATCAAAATAGGAAGTTTATTAATTGTAGGACATCTAATATAATAGACTTGGCTAAATGTTCTTTCTGTCTGAAGACAAGACATCCCAACAATTTAGAAGGAGAATTCTGGCCCACGTGGGTAATATCAAACATGGAGAAGACACACCATGGACCATGCACATGCGACAAGACAATAATAGTGATTTGACACAGTGGAGCTTTCAGGGAATAGAATTAATTCGTACTAATGGAAGGAGAGGTAATATTGAGAAGAGACTTTTGTGCAAGGAGGCTGCATCGATTTTTAGGATTAATTCAGTAACACCAGAAGGGCTGCACAAAAGACTTACCTTCAATTGTTTCGTCTAATGCACTCCTCTCCCAGATGATCAATCTTGATTCTATTCCCTTGTCTACTTTTATTTATGTCCTTTCCCCCTCTCCTACGTGGACATTACTCTATATGTTTCTTTTTTCTCCATGGATTTTTTTCTATATAGGTCGTGTCTCCCTTTGTCTTTTGTCCGTTGGTCTCTTCTGCTTTATGGATAGCTCATTATATCTGTTATTACTGATAGATTTTCTTTTCTTTACTGGTATTAATTAGTGTTTAATTGTATAACTTTCTGGTTTGAGTTGGTAATATACATCGGAACATTCATTTTGTTCATCTAATTGTGAGCTTAAAGGGGTTGTCCCGCGAAACAAAGTGGGGTTATACACTTCTGTATGGCCATATTAATGCACTTTGTAATGTACATCGTGCATTAATTATGAGCCATACAGAAGTTATTCACTTACCTGTTCCATTGCTAGCGTCCCCGTTGCCATGGATCCGTCTAATCTTCAGCGTCTAATCGCCCGATTAGACGCGCTTGCGCAGTCCGGTCTTCTCCCTTCTGAATGGAGCCGCTCGTGCCAGAGAGCAGCTCCTCGTAGCTCCGCCCCGTCACGTGTGCCGATTCCAGCCAATCAGGAGGCTGGAATCGGCAATGGACCGCACAGAAGACCTGCGGTCCACCGAGGGTGAAGATCCCGGCGGCCATCTTCACAAGGTAAGTAAGAAGTCACCGGAGCGCGGGGATTCGGGTAAGTACTACCCAGTTTGTTTTTTTTATCCCTGCATCAGGTTTGTCTCGCGCCGAATGGGGGGGGCTATTGAAAAAAAAAAAACCCGTTTCGGCGCGGGACAACCCCTTTAAGGATCACACTGAGCTTCTGGGCATTAATAGGCTTTACATTATACGGTTTGTATGGTGTGCATGCGCTGACCTGTATTGGGACTGTGTGCACTTTCCTATCATTCATTACATACTACAAGAAGGCCGGCAAGCCAGTGATGGGTTTTCCCGACACGCTGACATCATCCGTCATTGCGTCATGACAGCGATGCGTTGTGATGTCATGGTATCGGTGATTCCAGCATTCGGGGGCGGATATTGTGGTGGGTATTCTCTCCAGTCTCCGCCTTCCATACCACCCAGTATGGTTGTGCCTGTGACAATCTGATCTTTTGATTGGGCCCTGCAGCCAAGCCCTTTCAGGGGTGGTCCTTATCAGACTGTATAAATGGGATTATGGAGGACATTGTTAGATGCTCTCTGATGCCGTCAGTCCACCATCAGGGCTGATGGTCTGTCCTATTATTTTGGATATCGCTCCTAGCCTTATTAGTGGCTGTTCTCTTTTTGTTGTCTCCTCTTTTTTGTAGCACCCATGCCTGCTTGTATCAGCCACCTTACCATGTTGATATTTTTATTTTACAGTGAGTGGTGAATCTGTCTCTCCACTTTTGAGGGTGCCTCTTTTGAGGTTACTAATTAAGTGTTGAGACATTATCTTCTGGTGTTATTGGGTCCGGATAGCATAGTGATTTTTTTGATCTGATCTGAACCTCTGACCCTTTTAGGGGCTATAATGTGCAATAAACCAATTATTATAGGGAAAGAATTGTCCTTGAAACATTAGGCTCCTGATGAACTACGATTATCCTGGAGAAACACGTTGAGCCAAAATATTTCTACCTTTGGAAGCATTATGCTATAGAGTTATAATACTCTAGCTGCTAAAAGTATTATGCGTGATTAACCCCTTAAGGACTAGGCTGTTTTGTACCTTAAGGACCAGACACTTTTTAGGGATTACCCATGTGGTAGTTTCACTGCCCTTTTTTTACCCCCTTTAGCTGCCAAAATTGTTTTTGCTGCACATTTTTCCGTGACATATAAGGCAGTTTTTTAATATCTTTTTCAATAACTTTTTCCTCCGCATTTTTTAAAGTTTCATTGGGGGTAAAAAGCTAAAAAAAAAGATTTTTTTGAAACATTTATAGTTATCTGTTTAGTATATTTACACTAAAATATAGTATTGGAACGGCTTCCTCTATCGGTTTCAGACATTTTGATATTTAATATGTATGGTTTTGGATTACAGGGCACTGATGGCAACGGTTTTGGTTGGTGTCGGCTTTGGGTTATTATCTTTCTTATGTATATATTTTTGTTTTAGGCCTTAGGGCTTAGTCAGACGGGCGATTTTTCGCGCGATTTGCGCATGCGCATGCGTCCGGCGATTTTATAAAACCATTGCTTTGCAATGGTATCGGACACATGAGCGCTTTTTATGCGCTCGTCCGAAAAATTATAGAACAAAAAATCGCAGATCGCACCTATCTGCGATCTGCGATTCCTGTTCGCTTCTGTATATGCGCTCAATGGGGCCGGCGGCAGCAGCGCCGACCCCATTGAGAACATATAGAAGACAAATCATTCTTCTCTGCCACAGCTGTAACAGCTGTGGCAGAGAAGAACGATGTTTGCCCATTGAATTCAATGGAGCGGCAATACAGCCGCTCCATTGAAAGCAATGGGCTGCCGGCGTGCGCGGGGTTAATTGTCGGGAAGGGGTTAAATATATAAACCCTTCCCTGCAATTCATGCTAAAATGTGTTAAAATAAAAAAAAATTGTATACTCACCTTTCCGCTGCAGCCGGAGTCCAGCCGCGGCCGCTGTCAGTTCTCCTGAACTGCTTTAAAATCCCCGCCTGCTGAATGATCTGCTCTGATTGGTCACAGCCTGACCAATCAGAGGCCGGTTTCACTCACACACCCATTCATGAATTCATGAATGGGTGAGTGACTGCTGCCTCTCAGCGCTGAGCCAATCAGGGGCAGGTCTGACTCACATCCATTCATGAATTCATGAATGGGTGTGAGTGAGGCATGCCTCTGATTGGCTCAGCGCTGAGCCAATCAGGGGGCAGGTCTGACTCACACCCCCTTCACACCCACTGCAGGACGGCTGCCCGGAGCTGCAGGCAGAAGGTGAGAATGCAATTTTTTTTTATTTTAACACATTTTAGGATGGATTGCAGGTAAGGGCTTATATATTTAAGCCCTTACCGACAATTCATCCCGGGCTCGCCCGCAGCGCATTGCTTTCAATGGAGACGGCTGTATTGCCGTCTCCATTGAATGCAATGCGCTGGACAGCTCCGGCCCGTTTCTAATGAAACGCGGCTAGGAGCAGATTTTCGGGCGATTTGCGGGCGACTTGCGCGCACCGGTCACGCGATTTGCGGATGCGCATCCGTCATGCGATCCGCAAATCGCGGCAAAAAACGCCCGTCTGACTAAGGCCTTAGTCACACGGGCGTTTTTTCACGCGATTTGCGCATCGCATGACGGATGCGCATGCGCAAATCGCGTGACCGGCGCCGAAAAATCGGCCCAAAAATCGCCCGAAAATCTGCTCCTAGCCGCGTTTCATTAGAAACGGGCCGGAGCTGTCCAGCGCATTGCATTCAATGGAGACGGCAATACAGCGGCTCCATTGAATGCAAGCGCTGCGGGCGAGTGTGGGATGAATTGTCGGGAAGGGGTTAAATATATAACCCCTTTCCTGCAATGCATCCTGAAAAGTGAAAAAATAAAAAAAATGTATGTACTTACATGCTCCCGGCAGCTGGAGATCCCGGCGGCGGCCTGCAGTGGGTGTGAAGGGGGTGTGACTCAGGCTTGCCCCTGATTGGCTCAGCGCTGAGCCAATCAGAAGCAAGTCTCAGTCACACCCATTCATGAATTCATGAATGGGTGTGACTGAGATCAGCCTCTGATTGGCTCAGGCTGAGCCAATCAGGGGCAAGCCTGAGTCACACCCCCTTCACACCCACTGCAGGACCGCGGGAGGATCTCAGGCTGCCGGGAGCAGGTGAGTACATCCTTTTTTTTATTTTTTCACTATTCAGGATGCATTGCAGGAAAGGGGTTATATATTTAACCCCTTCCCGACAATTCACCCCGCGCACGCCGGCAACCCATTGCTTTCAATGGAGCGGCTGTATTGCCGCTCCATTGAATTCAATGGGCAAACATCGTTCTTCTCTGTCACAGCTGTTACAGCTGTGGCAGAGAAGAATGATTTGTCTTCTATATGTTCTCATTGGGGTCGGCGCTGCTGCCGCCGGCCCCATTGAGCGCATATAGAGAAGAGAACAGGAATCGCAGATCGCAGATAGGTGCGATCTGCGATTTCTGTTCTCTAATTTATCGGACGAGCGCATAAAAAGTGCTCATGTGTCCGATACCATTGCAAAGCAATGGTTTTAAAAAATCGCCGGACGCATGCGCAAATCGCGGCAATAAACGCCCGTGTGACTGAGCCCTTATTCTGTAATTTTTTTAAACTTATTTATGTAATCATTCTTTTTACTATCTATGTCCCCCATAATGTCATATAAGACCTATGGGGGACATTCACATGTTTTTTAATTTTTTTATTTGACATTTTCCCACTGTATCTGGGGCATCCATAGGAGCCTCAATTACAGGGAGAAACATCCCCCATAGCGACAATAGTCACTGGCAGAGCTGATCAGGGTCTCCTGGGACCCTGTAGCTCTGCTGTGACAGAAGTTACCCGGCAGTCACTGAATGCCGGCTTGTGTAGTGAAAGAAAGTTTTCCACTTTCACTTTTTTAGTACATATTTCGCTCATTGAGTGATGTGTACTAGATAAAAGAGGAGGCAAAAGAGCTAAAACCCACTTCGCCCTCCTCCTCTGGGTCATCAGCTGTTACTAACAGCTGACAACAACCCGTCCTGCTTCTGATTGATTGGAGAAGCAGGAGGCTCACATCCATGCCATAACTTTACATACAGCTGGGCTTTAAGCCCGGGACCAAGTGCTGTAAATTTACACTGCTTGGTCCTTAATGGGTTAATGAGTGTGGATGTTTTACTTGAGCCAGTCTATCCCTAAACATTGGTAGTATCACAGCTCTTTATTGAGTGTGGATGATCTTCTGGGGGTTGACCGACTCGATTCATCATCTTCTTCATTTAATTTAGATTTTGCACTCTATTTTGGCCTGGGTTATCATAATGAGCCAAAATATTGTTACTAGAGCCAAAATATCTCTATTTTTAGAAGAATTATGCTTTCAAATCATAATACTCTTGCTGCTGAAAACATTATGCATCGCTGCTGAATGTAGATGTCTGACATGAGGCAGTCTATTACTACCAATGGTAGCATCGCACCATTCAGAGTGTGAATGCTCTCCTGGGAGTTGACTGACTCGCTTTAACATCTTCTCTATTTTATTTAGATTATGCACTTTACCATTGGCTTAGCTTATTAGAAGGGACCAGGGTTGTAGGCAAGGCATTCTTTATCTGTTTAGCATATGTACTATGAATAGAAGTCCCTTTTGATGCACCGAACATATTATTAAACTACGTAGATGAGACTCAACATCGAATTTTGAGTCATCAGAATTTAAATAGATATTAGGGTTCTACGCTCCATCATACCAAGTGAATCTTGGTGTGTTTATTGGGTGCAGCTAATGTTATATGTCCTGTTTGTCACATAGCCCAGCCTTTTAAAATTTACCATAAAATTTGTTTTTTTAGGTAGTTTCTTCTGTGAAGGTCTTTTGGGTAATTTTGAAGCCCCCTCTACCTCAGCGATTTATGTACATGAATATAACTACTATAATACTGCCCCCTATGTACAAGAATATAACTACTATAATACTGCCCCCTATGTACAAGAATATAACTACTATAATACTGCTCCTATGTACAAGAATATAACTACTATAATACTGCTCCCTATGTACAAGAATATAACTACTATAATACTGCCCCCTATGTACAAGAATATAACTACTATAATACTGCTCCCTATGTACAAGAATATAACTACTATAATACAGCTAATATGTACAAGAATATAACTACTATAATACTGCCTCCTATGTACAAGAATATAACTACTATAATACTGCCCCCTATGTACAAGAATATAACTACTATAATCCTGCCTCCTATGTACAAGAATATAACTACTATAATACTGCCCCCTATGTACAAGAATATAACTACTATAATACTGCCCCCTATGTACAAGAATATAACTACTATAATTCTGCCTCCTATGTACAAGAATATAACTACTATAATTCTGCCTCCTATGTACAAGAATATAACTACTATAATACTGCCTCCTATGTACAAGAATATAACTACTATAATACTGCTCCTATGTACAAGAATATAACTACTATAATACTGCCCCCTATGTACAAGAATATAACTACTATAATACTGCCCCCTATGTATAGGAATATAACTACTATAATACTGCCCCCTATGTACAAGAATATAACTACTATAATACTGCCTCCTATGTACAAGAATATAACTACTATAATACTGCCTCTTATGTACAAGAATATAACTACTATAATACTGCCCCCTATGTACAAGAATATAACTACTATAATACTGCTCCTATGTACAAGAATATAACTACTATAATACTGCCCCCTATGTACAAGAATATAACTACTATAATACTGCCCCTATGTACAAGAATATAACTACTATAATACTGCCTCTTATGTACAAGAATATAACTACTATAATACTGCCTCCTATGTATAAGAATATAACTACTATAATACTGCCCCCTATGTACAAGAATATAACTACTATAATACTGCTCCTATGTACAAGAATATAACTACTATAATACTGCTCCTATGTACAAGAATATAACTACTATAATACTGCCTCCTATGTACAAGAATATAACTACTATAATACTGCCTCCTATGTACAAGAATATAACTACTATAATACTGCCTGCCATGTACAAGAATATAAGTACTGTAATACTGCCCCCTATATACAAGAATATAACTACTATAATACTGCCTCCTATGTACAAGAATATAACTACTATAATACTGCCCCCCTATGTACAAGAATATAACTACTATAATACTGCTCCTATGTACAAGAATATAACTACTATAATACTGCTCCTATGTACAAGAATATAACTACTATAATACTTCGCCCCTATGTACAAGAATATAACTACTATAATACTGCCCCCTATGTACAAGAATATAATTACTATAATACTGCCCCCTATGTACAAGAATATAACTGCTATAATACTGCCCCCCTATGTACAAGAATATAACTACTATAATACTGCCCCCCTATGTACAAGAATATAACTACTATAATACTGCCCCCCTATGTACAAGAATATAACTACTATAATACTGCCCCCTATGTACAAGAATATAACTACTATAATACTGCCCCCTATGTACAAGAATATAATTACTATAATACTGCCCCCTATGTACAAGAATATAACTGCTATAATACTGCCCCCCTATGTACAAGAATATAACTACTATAATACTGCCCCCCTATGTACAAGAATATAACTACTATAATACTGCCCCCCTATGTACAAGAATATAACTACTATAATACTGCCCCCTATGTACAAGAATATAACTACTATAATACTGCCCCCCTATGTACAAGAATATAACTACTATAATACTGCCCCCTATGTACAAGAATATAACTACTATAATACTGCTCCTATGTACAAGAATATAACTACTATAATACTGCCTCCTATGTACAAGAATATAACTACTATAATACTGCCCCCTATATACAAGAATATAACTACTATAATACTGCCTCCTATGTACAAGAATATAACTACTATAATACTGCCCCCCTATGTACAAGAATATAACTACTATAATACTGCTCCTATGTACAAGAATATAACTACTATAATACTGCCCCCTATGTACAAGAATATAACTACTATAATACTGCTCCCTATGTACAAGAATATAACTACTATAATACTGCTCTCTATGTACAAGAATATAACTACTATAATACTGCTCCTATGTACAAGAATGTAACTACTATAATACTGCTCCTATGTACAAGAATATAACTACTATAATACTTCGCCCCTATGTACAAGAATATAACTACTATAATACTACCCCCTATGTATAAGAATATAACTACTATAATACTGCCCCCTATGTACAAGAATATAACTACTATAATACTGCCCCCTATGTACAAGAATATAACTACTATAATACTGCCCCCTATGTATAAGAATATAACTACTATAATACTGCCCCCTATGTACAAGAATATAACTACTATAATACTGCCCCCTATGTACAAGAATATAACTACTATAATACTGCCTCCTATGTACAAAAATATAACTACTATAATACTGCCTCCTATGTACAAGAATATAACATATATTGCTGCCCCCTATGTACTGTTATTGGCAGGACTGATTTTGTGCACCTGGTATATATAGTGATATATTGCACGCTTGGCCTGTATGTGTGCTGTATAACGGTATATAGGAGTTTCTGTATATTTCGGTGATTTGCAGTTCCTTCCTTCTCATATAGCACGTTTGGCACTGCGATGAGCTGTGAATTCTCGGAGACTCATTAGTCCGGCGGCAGTCAGGGGTCGGCAGAGATAAAAATGCTAATATACATTTCACATTATTCGGTAAAATTAAGCAGCTACCTATGAATTTAATTGGATTAATTTAAGGGCGTCCTTGATCGGTTTTGGTGTCGACTCCAAGTGCAGACATGGCAGCCACGACAAAATGAATATAAATGATGTTAATGCTATTTCATTTCATCCTGTCATGGAGGGATCCGGCGTCTGCGCTATTTACCGGTCACTGGTAGGGAATTACTGACTGCTGATAATAAATGCAGCAGTGAAATACAGAAAACGGTGCCTCAAATTCCCACAGCTGGTGGGGGGTGGGGTGGGGGTGGGGGGCTTTCTTTCAGTGTGTGATATGAGTTCTGTATATGTCTCTTATATGTAGGCACTGTGTATTGTGTTTCTATGCGGACACTATATATTACCCTTCTATTTGGGCATAGTACGGTATTATTTGTGCAGAGTACGGTATACGGCACTACACGGTCTGGGTCTTTGGTTGTGCCCAGTAATATGATTTTGGAAGTGTTTAGCGGTATTAATCGGTACTGCTCGGCTGTGTTCACGTGTTTGTGGTGTTTGTGGTATATACGGCATAAAGCCCTGAAATGCGCTAAGCATACGCTAAATTTCGAATAGATTTTTATGAGCGTGGTGCATATAATGTCCTTTTATATTCCTTTCTAGTGACCAGGCAGATTGTGCATGGGGCTAACGGGAGCGCAAGCACATCTTTTCCCGCCTGCGGTAAAAGAGAGACACACTTCTAGGGCCGCATTCTCCAAGTTATTGCAATTATCTTGCAGCACTACTTTTCCAACACCGACATTTGAACCATGCTTGTGCAGCGACCAAAGAGCGGGCCCACAGCCAAGGAGACAGCAGGGTAGAGAAAGGTCTTGTCACGGGGCTCTACCATCTCCTCCCCTGGGGGTAGCTCGGGACCCGACCACGTTACTGCTGGGGTAGATCATGGGGGGTTGTAACCAGGGGTTACCTTAAGTCCAGTTGTCACTTGTGATGCCACCGTTCTGTCCTCTGCGGTGGATTTCTCAGATGTAATAAAGTAGTGCACACACAGGGTAACTTTATGAACAAGAAGCGGGAACGATCGCTTCTGTTCGTTTACTGAGAACGCTTGAACTTAAATCTAAATAAACAGTCTTTATACAGAAACAACAAGTCATAGTGGAGCATCCGGAGGATTGATGGGGCAGCCGGATAATCCACAGTCCAAGTTATCTGTGAAATTCCTTTCCCGGCAAACTCTTTCTCTCTCTACCGGCGAACACCCACTCTTTTTCTCGCTATAAAGCGGTTGGTCCTTCTGGGTCGAATGGGCCCAGGCTGAGCACGAGGAAGTGGCTCCGCCTCCTCTATGTTCCACACACAGACCGATCCGCCCGGTGTCTGTGTCGCCAGACTTCTCCTAGACTTCTCGACTGCTAGATTTGACTCCCTGACTGTCCTTGCATTCCATTCTTGCAAACATATACATAGCATGATCACATGACCACAAACGATACACTAAATACGATACATTTTTCAGACAGGACAGAACATACCAGACATTAACTCTCTCAGTCCTGCAACCATTCAATCCACATAAGGATTCCTTCACACGGGCGACAAAGTTAGGTTGCTACAATGCTACAAATCACATGTATGTGTAGTTCATGCATTCCTGTGGGTTAATTCACACGTGCAATGTTTTGTAGCATGCAACCTTTTCATGGCAAAACTGGAGTGTGACTTCCTGGCCTCCTGCCCCAACAAACCACTGGCCTACTTCCACTACATTGATGACATCATAATCATTTGGACCAATACTAAACAAGAACTAATAAAATTCCATGAGAGATTCAATGCATTCCACCCCACAATAAACCTGACATTAAGCTACTCGTATACAGAAATCAACTTTTTGGACAGCACCATAAAAATTTTAAACAACTCAAGACAGACATCCCTATACCGAAAACCAATAGATCAACCCACATATCTCAGATGGGACAGTTCCCATGCTAAACACATCAAAAAGTCCATCGTTTACAGCCGGGCCATCAGATGGCCTCAGATCTGCTCCAACCCAACAGACAGAGAGGAACATTTACACAATCTCAAAAAAACATTTTTAAATCAGGGCTACCATCCCACCTTTACTGATGACCAAATCACCAGAGCCACCAGGATACCCAGATATCACCAGAGCCACCAAGATACCCAGAAATCACCAGAGCCACCAGGATATCCAGGAATCACCAGAGCCACCAGGAGACCCAGGAATCACCAGAGCCACCAGGAGACCCAGAAATCACCAGAGCCACCAGGATACCCAGAAATCACCAGAGCCACCAGGATACCCAGGAATCACCAGAGCCACCAGGATACCCAGAAATCACCAGAGCCACCAGGATACCCAGGAATCACCAGAGCCACCAGGAGACCCAGAAATCACCAGAGCCACCAGGAGACCCAGAAATCACCAGAGCCACCAGGAGACCCAGAAATCACCAGAGCCACCAGGAGACCCAGAAATCACCAGAGCCACCAGGAGACCCAGAAATAACCAGAGCCACCAGGAGACCCAGAAATCACCAGAGCCACCAGGAGACCCAGAAATCACCAGAGCCACCAGGAGACCCAGAAATCACCAGAGCCACCAGGATATCCAGGAATCACCAGAGCCACCAGGAGACCCAGAAATCACCAGAGCCACCAGGATACCCAGGAATCACCAGAGCCACCAGGAGACCCAGGAATCACCAGAGCCACCAGGATATCCAGGAATCAACTACTCAAATACAAGGACAAAGAAGAAAAACGGACGTGTGCCTCTAGTAGTGACCTACAATCCACAGCTGGAGGTACTAAGGAAGACTTCAAAAAACTCCACCATACCCTACACAAGGATGACCGTCTGAAAACCATATTCCCGGACCCTTCCCTCCTATGTTATAGGCCACCTCCTAATTTTAGGAACTTTATAATCAGGAGTGCATTGTCCTCCGACACACAAAAAGGAACTTATCCCTGTAATATAAGGAGCTGTAAGACCTGCTGACATATACTGACTGCGGACAGGATATGGATCCCCAACACACAGCAGGACTATAAGATCCCGGAACATTCACATGTTCCACGTCTGATGTTGTGTACCTGATCTGCTACAGTAAATGTCCTGTTGGGGGGCTTTATATTGGGGAAACAGGACAAAAACTGAGACCCAGGTTGAGAACTAATCGCCACTCTATCAGAGAGGGAAAGGCTGAACAACCTGTGGCAAAACATTTTTGTGGTCATGGACACAGCATAGAGCAGATGAGAGTTATCATACTGAAGGGCTATTTCAAGTTGCAGCGTCACAAAAGAATTAGGAAGTACAAATTTATCGTCCTGTGTGACACCCTCAAGAATGGAATGAACCTCGGCCCGGGATTCTTGCATAAGTGGGGAATATGAAAGGTCTGAAGGAGGTCAAGGTGTCCTCTTCCCAATCATTTTTTGTTTTTCTCATAAGAATTCAGAAATTGGTTGTAATACTGTTTCCATCCAGTTGATGCTGCTGTTGAGGTTGTCTTTCTATCTTCTTCTGTGTGCATTAGCGTGTTCTCCCCTCCTCTCTGCATCTGTATGTTATGATTATGTGCCAACCAAACTAGTTTCATTCATTATCCTGACAAAGGGGGTGAGATATCCCCAAAAGCTCGCTGAAACATCATTTATTTTTGTCAGCCATTAGAAGGTCTCATATCTACAAGATGACTTGGTTTCTCTCACTGAGAACAATCACACCTTACTGGCTAACACGGTACCAAACCATTTTTCATGTAGCATGCAACAACGCGACACCAAAATCTTGCAGGTTCGGCGATATACCTGCAACTCGTGAGGTTTTAAAGCCCATGTTTCCCTATGGAGCTTTCCTCTCAGTTGCATCGCATTGCACGAAAACAAGATTTTCCTACGGTGTGATGCAACTTTGACAGTAGGAAATCCGACTGTCAAAGCCCTAATCCTGGCTGCAGGAAAAGAAAAAAAACCAGTATACCTCACCGTATAAGCGCTGTCTGATGCCACTGCAGCTTCCTCTCAGCCCCCAGCATTATTCTCCTTCATCTGTTCTGGCCGGGGATTCGAAGATCCCCACCTTCTGGAAGCACTGGCTGTGATTGGCTAAAGCTTAGCCAATCCCAGCCAGCTCTCGATGAACCAATCACAGCCATTCATTGAGCACTGGCTGTGATTGGCTAAGCGTCAGCCAATCACAGCCAGCGCTTCCAGAAGACAAGGATTTTTTTAATCCCCGGCCCAAGCAGATGAAAAAGAAGAGTTCTGGGCACCCTGAAGAAGCTGCGGCGGAGCCCCAGACAGCACTTCTAGGTGAAGTATATATATATTTTTTAATTCTTTCTGCAGTTAGGGCATATTTTCGGGGCAGGGCTTATGTTTCAACCCCCCCGGAAAATCCTTGCATATGGTGCTACAAAGTTGCGGTATTGCCACAAGAACACGCAGCGATATCACAAGGACCAGCGATGCGATATCACTGCAATTTTCTCCCGTGTGATGGAGGCCTAAATCTAATGCATGCCACAAACAAGACACTGACAGGACATTGACATGAGACAGACATAGAACATTATGGAGGGGCCCTACTTACTCTGGGCCACTACACTTGCATAGACATCAGTTTGAAACGGCTGGGTGGTCCGCACTCGTGTTGCAGGTCATGGAGTGGTGCGGCGGGGACAGACAGAGGCGCAGTCAGCACTTTTCTTTTTAAAAGTAACTTTACTGAACACCAACCCAATGAACATATAGCTCGTCGTAGGAGCATTCGGGTACTTTAACGTTGCATGATAACTAGGCATAAACTCTCTTAAAGTGACAGTACTCAAGATATCTACTGCAACACAAAATATACTTTTTCGTCAAACGGTGTCCCTCGCCATCACATATGTAACCTTCACTCCTCCTTGGCAACAGCAAGGCACATGACTCTTCATAAAGCTACACAGTATGTCAGGACTGTGCCATAACCATTACACACATCATCCATAAGCTGTAGGTAGGGTTGTCACCTGGCCAGTGAATTTGCGTCCCGGCTGGTAATCAAGTCCAAAGGCCGCTGCCAGTATTTATTTTCACCTGCCCTTATTAATAGCTGGTAAAAAATAAATGTCAGCTGGAAGCACCTACAGCTGGACGTCAGCCCTACTCCATGCAGTATGTCACTCACTGTCTAGCTCCCGCCCGGCCTCGATGGTTGTGACCCCTGACTTCTCCTCCTGGCGCCTGCGTCCTGCACGCAGCCCAGATGTCGGGAGGAGAGGATGGAGATCCCAGACTCTGATTACAGCAGTAGTGGCCGAATATGAACCAGACAGAGTGAGTGACATGCTGGATGGCAAGAGGTTGCTGCTCGGATGCAGGTTCAGGATAGGTAGGGCACAAGGAGGGGGCCGTATTACTACTAGGGGCCACTACTAGGGACACTATTACTACTGTGGGCACTGTAACTATTGGAGCCACTTCTGGGGGCACTATTACTAATGGGGGCACTGCCTGGGTTGATCAGGTAAATGCGGTAGATGTAGTATATCTTGACTTTAGTAAAGCATCCAGGAAAAACAATGAAGTTCCCAGCAGCACTGCAGCAATCCTTCAAGTAAAGCCAGGCAAGTAAAAAGTGCAAACGCCAGTATCAGAGCCCAAACCAGATAAGCTCAAAAAATGCAGTCCACATAATTAGAATACTGGCAGCAATCCAAGGTATGGAAAAATACAAATGCGTTTATTTAGAGCTTGAGGAAGGTCTGTTGACCGAAACGTTGCTTGTTTGTTATGGGGTAAATAAACGCATTTGTATTTTTCCATACCTTGGATTGCTGCCAGTCATTCTAATTACGTGGACTTTAGTAAAGCATTTGACAAAGTATCTCATACCAGACTTATTGAAAAAATGGCCAAATCTGGGATTGACAAGGCAACTGTTAGGTGGATTCACAACTGGCTGAGTGATCGTACTCAAAGAGTGGTCATAAATGGCTGCACATCCAAGTGGGAGAATGTATCAAGTGGGAACCACAAGGCTCTGTCCGAGGCCCAGTGTTGGTCAACATTGTTATAAATGATCTGGAGGACGGAATTGAGGGGAAACTGATTAATTTTACCGACGACACAGAAATATGTTACATTTTATATTATGAACAGATCGCACTACAGCTATAAAGCTATTAACCCTAGCAAGGCCAGCATAACTATTGGCACCCTAACCCCACTACAGTATAAGATATCAACAGTCCCTGTGAGCCCCCATGCCCGACCTGGCCGGGGACTTAACTTTACGCAGTTTATGGGATTGTAATCCATTTACGTTCTCTTGAGACACTTCTTGCTACTTTCTTCTGCGTTGTTTCCATACCACAGTCCTTTCAAAGCGTGCGTGACATATCTTAGGCACACCCTCTCCTTCGATAACTGCAGGGTTCTTCTCCCTGGTGTTCCAGCTGATCCTCCATCGGGAGTTGCTTTTGAAGACGTATCTTCAACCTCAAAACATCAGGGCCCTCTGGTCTCTCCCTGGGCAGCTCTCTTACAGCCTCTCCAGTATGGGGAACCTGCTACCTGTGCTGCTGTGAACGGCCTCTACCACTTCAGTGTCTTTGCTGCTGCTGTCTCTGCTGCACACACCGCTGCTGTCACTCTGCTATGACTGTCTCTCTCTAGCAGCACTGACCTCTATAAGCTTCCTGCTGTCTCCATAAGGGGAAAGTGGGGGGAGAGCTTAGCTGTCTTGGGTCAATAAGGGGGAAGCTTAATCCCAGCACTTTTCAGTGCCTCTGTTAACCTCTTTCACCCACCATCTACTGCATTGGCAGGGGGAGGGACCATTACTAGGTGCCCTGAGCACCTCGGACAGCTCCTTCCTATGCCTAGCGGGGTCTCGCGCCAGAGGGCACAGAACTTAGCATTGCCATCGTGCCCATATCACAGTGGCTGAATGCCACTTCACTATGTAAGGGGAAGCGCGGCAGTGCTACCCCCTTCCAAATAAAACAGCATTCCCTCCCTCTTATTTACCCAGAATTCAATTCAGCCAAACCAAGGATGCTGAAGTGAATTTGTAATGAACAACCCCCTAGTAGTGAAAGGGCCCTCCTTGTACCTGGTAAGAATAGCTTTACCCAGTATCTGCACGCCGCTGTCCCTTTAAGTGATATCAGTGTAATATAAATGGCTGTAGTCATATCGCTAAATGATCACATGACCTCTCATTAAGGCGGTAACATTATTTCTCCTTCCTTTTAATATGAGGAAGTCAGATTTATACAGTGTGTGAAGTGGCTAAGACCCGTCCATTATATACCGAGCGTCTGGGACTCCGGAGACATTCCAATTACTTCCTTACAAATTGCCCGTACTCTGACTTCTTCATACATAATCACCACTTTACCGTCAGCTGCTCTCCTCGATTTTGTAGAAATATACGTTTAGGAAAATATTTTCGTAAGATGCTTTTAAGATGCGATTTTTTTTTGCTCTCCTAGAAGCCGCTTTATAATTCAGTCATAATCCTTTAATTTTGGAATGACTGCCAAATTCCCTGCTCGTTATGAGACCGTAACCGGCGTCAGCCGCTGCGCTGACTTACACTGGATTTTCATTACTGCACTTCCAGACTTTACATTTCCAGGTTCACATTTTCTGAACGACTTAAAATGTTTTCAATCACAGGAAAAAAATTACTGCAACCTATAAAAGAGCGGAATCGTGGCGGTGGATCAGGTTCACGGCGCTCCTGTCACGAGGACTCATATCTGTTCCTCTTGTATTAATTAGTACATGTGAATATGTTAATCCTTACAATATATCTCATTAAGTATCTTCTTCTACCAGAAGCTTACAGCTCCCCGTTTCCTGCCTGCAGTAAATATAGGGAAGAGGGTGAAGGAGGGGGTGCAGGCCATAACTTTGGGGTTCGGGGACAGCGCTTGCCTCCCTCTATGAGGCCACCTGAGACTGCTGCATCTGGCGGCAGTCTGCAGGACCCAAGAGGGGTGGCAGCGGGTCGCCAATCGTCTGGGATTTCTTTTTCAGGCAATATTGATGGGCAGTAACAAATCATGGTTAGCTGTGAGCTGGCCGGCAGCAACCCAACAAGGGCTGAATTCACTCAGTCCACAGTTCCATTCGGTGGCCGTTGCTGTTGAAATAAGCCTGTAACCTTTGACCTCTCCATGCACACAGTGAGTTCAGTGCTTGTCAGGTTGCTATTACTACTGGGGCCATCATAGGGAGCGAGTTACTATTACTAATGGGGCCACAATGAGGGTCACTGTTACTACTGGAGCCCCTATGAGGGTCACTGTTACTATTGGGGTGACTTTAGGGGGTCACTATTACCACTCAGATCACTATGGAGGACACTGTTACTACTGGGACCACTAGTTGGGTAACTTTTACTACCAAGGCCGTTAAGGAGCTCTCTATTACTATTGGGTCCACTAAGGTCCCTATTATTACTGGGACCACTAAGAGGGACACTATTGGGTCACTATTACTACTGTGCAGCTACAGTGCAGCGCCCCCCTATATTGCCTCCCTCATCTCAATCCATCACCCAGCCCGGGCCCTCCACTCTGCTGACGAAACCAGACTGAGCGCCATTTTAATTTGAACCTCTCATTCCCGCCTCCAAGACTTCTCCAGAGCAGCACCAGTCCTCTGGAATGCACTTCCAAAGGCTATCCGGGCAATCCAGGACTCGCAGAACTTCAGGCGTGCTCTAAAAACATACCTCTTCAGGGAGGCATACCATATCCCCTAAACCAAACCCTCTGTACTCCGCCTGATAACATGCTCCCTGACCTACTGACTGCAATCCCTGCTAGCCGCCATCAACTGCCCCCCCTGCAGTCACACTGTTTCACACGGCTTAAAGGGGTTGTCCCGCGGCAGCAAGTGGGTCTATACACTTCTGCATGGCCATAATAATGCACTTTGTAATGTACATTGTGCATTAATTATGAGCCATACAGAAGTTATAAAAAGTTTTATACTTACCTGCTCCGTTGCTGGCGTCCTCGTCTCCATGGTGCCGACTAATTTTCGCCCTCCGATGGCCAAATTAGCCGCGCTTGCGCAGTCCGGGTCTTCTCCTCTTCTCTATGGGGCTCCGTGTAGCTCCGTGTAGCTCCGCCCCGTCACGTGCCGATTCCAGCCAATCAGGAGGCTGGAATCGGCAATGGACCGCACAGAAGCCCTGCGGTCCATGAAGACAGAGGATCCCGGCGGCCATCTTCAGCAGGTGAGTATGAAGACGCCGGACCGCCGGGATTCAGGTAAGCGCTGTGCGGGTGGTTTTTTTAACCCCTGCATCGGGGTTGTCTCGCGCCGAACGGGGGGGGGGTTTAAAAAAAAAAAAAACCCGTTTCGGCGCGGGACATCTCCTTTAATGTCTGACCATTGCCTATGTGTATATCATCCCTCACTCTCTACCTCTCCATACCGGGCACACCGCCAGCCCTTTACCTTCTGTATCACCCCATTGTCTGTAGTATGTAAGCTCGTTGGAGCAGGACCCTCACCCCATTACTTGTAGTATGTAAGCTCGTTGGAGCAGGACCCTCACCCCTATTGTTTCCATCAGCTGATTACTATGTAACCGTGGTTCTGTAATTTTTGTACTTTTGTCTTTCTGTATTCCCCCTGTAAGCGCTGCAGGATATGTTGGCGCTATACAAATACAGATTATTATTATTAATTGCTGGGACCATTAATAGCAGTCACTATTAATACTGGGACCACTAGTTGGGTCACTTTTACTACTAAGGCCATTAAGGGGCTCTCTATTACTATTGGGTCTACTGCTATAGTCACTATTATTATTAGGGCCACTAAGAGGGCCACTTACTATTGGGGCCACTATGGGGTCACTATTACTCTGTCACTTCAAACAAGTCTCATGGGTTCAAATATATGTTGGGTATCTTGTATATTGGTGCTTTCAATGCAACGTGATTGACCTTTTTGGGAGGACACCATTTCACACTTCACCTCAGGCAGCATAAAGGCTTGGGGTACCCTTGCTTGCACCCATCCACAGGTGCCTGAAGGAATGCACCCAACCATCTAGATTCCAATGGGACAGTCCTGCTGTCCAGGAAGACATGTTTAATGTCCCAGTTTCAATTCTATCTGCATCCTTAGATACAGTTGAATACTATGGTGTTTGGGGGCATATAATTGTCATGAAGAAAACACTTTTTGTGGAGGGCATCTCTATTGTGGTGGGGGACACCAAGGGGGCAACACTACGGGTATGTTTCTGCATAGGGCTACTAAGACGGAATCTCTATTGTGTGGGGGCAATAGTCTGTTGTGGGGATATTATGGGGGTTTCATGTGGTGGGAGCACTAAAGAGACATCATAATGTATGTGGAGAGCACTATTGGGGATATCCTTACTGTGTGGGAAGCATTAATAATACATGGGAGCACTGTTACTATACGGGGGCACTATTGCCACATGGGGCACCGTAACTGTAAAATGGTACCATTACCGTATGGAGGCACGAATACTGTTTTGAGGATCTAACACTGTACGGTGGCGCGAAGGGAGCACTATTACTATAGGGGTCCACAGAGGACACTATTATTATAGGGGGACACAAAGTAGCATTAATACTGCACGAGGCCACAATGAAGGCACTATTATCATATTGTTCTGGTAACAGACTACTTACCAGCCCTGTGAGGTCTGACCCTGCTGCTATGTATAACTCCGCTCCCAGACCGCAGGGGTTGAGGCAGTGAAGACAGTAACACATGCCTGTGGGGTCAGACTACGTGGGGCTTGTTTGTAGTCTGATACCATGACAACACAAGAGATTTATACACTGTTGTATACCACTGACAACACTGACCGCTTTGTGGATATGAACAGGATTAAAATCTGTGTTTTCCCTGCTGTTATTCCTCCTCGGAAATATGAACGTCTAGAAGAGGAGACACGCGGCATCGCAGATCCATCAATTTTATGACACCTTCAAATAGTAAAACCATCTTCCTGAAATGTTTCCAGTGGCTTAAGGACAATGGCGGCTTCAATTAACTCTGCGACGTAAAATTTAAGTGCCGAGTCCATCTAACTTTCAATTTTTTCAACCCGGTTTACTGCGCGGGCCAAGTCATTACCCCCATCCAATTGGCCTTTAATCAGTGATACTTCCTGTGGTGGATCTGGGGCAGGAGGGCGAGGTTATGAGGTGCCTATAAAACAAACTCCGAGACAGAATTGTAAAAAGAAGATGAAGTTAATCATTTCATAAACCATCATTGTCGTAAAATATGGAGATTCATCCAAAAAGAAAAGTGCAAGTTTTTCCAGCATTTGCAAGACAATTTAAAGGGGTATCTTACCGCAACCCACATGTTGGCTTCAGCCCGGCCGTGTCCCGTAGTGTGGGGTGGTGGAGGCTCCTTCATACTGGCCATGTGATACCGCCGCCAGAAAAATCGTGACTTTTTCCCCTGGGATTTTTGAGCATCAGCACTGCTTCATCTTGCAAATCCATCGCTGCCGCTTGCGATTTTCTCGCGCGATGTGCCGCAATTTTTTAGTGCGAAAGTCAATCGGACTTTCTAATGTTAAAAACGTATCACATCGCATGAAAATCGCAAGTTCATACTTTGCGATAGGATAAAAAGGAGGCTTTGTAGGGAAATATGGGAGATAAAACCCCCCAGAAAGATAGGACACGTCGCAATTTGTTTCTCCCGCAACATCGCATGCGTGAAAACATTTCAAATGGGAAGGAAACCATTGAAAATCCGTGGTTTCATAATTCTGCGTTTTCACTCAGCGCGCCTCCACACTTGCGATCGCGATATCGCTGCGTTTTTTAAAGGCAGACATCAATAGGACTTTCTAATGTTAAAAAGACGTCACACAAAAATCGCAAGTTTGTGCTTTTGCATTGTGCGAAAATGGCGCGATTTTATCACCCATTAACAGCTCTGCTTCATTCACATCGCTGCGACCGCCGGAGATCGCCAAGTCCAAGTCGTCGTCCAAATGAAGTCAATGGAGGGGAGGTGCCTATGCCAACATGCTCTAATAAAGGGTTGGGGTCAAGGAGCGCGGGCTTTAGTAAGGGTCCCCTCAGTGTATGTGCAGCGTCTGGCGGCTTCTCCTGGCGCTCCGGCACGCCGCGGCTCCACGCTCAGATATATGATATTAGCTGCATCTGATTCTATAACAGTAAATTTCCCAAATTGTTGGAGGAAGCCTCATTGTCCAGGAAGCAGATGGAGTGAAGCCGCTACATGAAGTGATGGCCCTCCTGAGCAATAACCACCAAAATCAATCGCTTTCTATCTTCTTCCTTTGTGTCCTATCGCAGCAAAATTCTACAAAATATTGATGGATTTCCAATCTCTTCCCCGATTCGAGGCGCCAAAGAGTGAGAGGAGACATGAGAGGGGCGCCAGGAATGTTCTGACAGGCTGAAGGAGTGGGCGCAGGAGAGGAAGGTGCGGGTAATTAGTAGCAGGGATTAGGGGACGCTTTCTGCATCTGGTGCTGGACCGGTGGGGGGAGGGGGGAGTGATGGAGGCATAGCGCTGAGTCTTAATCACTGCTGCGCAGACAAGGGGTGATTAGCACATCTGCCGTGAGCAGCTTCTGATAAACAAAATATTGCCATGTAGGTAATGCCGCACTCAATTATCTGTCCCAGCGATGACAGCTGCTGGTAAACAGAATACGTCAATGTCTATGAAGGGTTAATTACGTCAGGTGACTCTGGCAAGATGACCCATTTTGATAAAGTTATAGGGGGAAAAAGCAAAACTATGCAGACCCCCGTTCAAAGCGTAATGTTAAATAATGATCCCCCTAAAATAGTACAATAGACCGCCAAACGTTTGTCGTCTTCTGTGATGCTACATTCTACTGGCTTTAGGACCCAGGAAGGTAGAAAAATCGGCTTTGAGTTACGCGGGTCATGTGTTCCCCTTATCCCACTTTTTTGTTTGTGTCAGTCTATACTGTAGTTCTGGCATGCACTTCATAAAACCAAATGCGATACATAGTTTTCCAAATCACGCAATACTCTATGAATAGAATGCAAATGGATGTACTGACATCTAAGGGCTTATTCACACGGGTGCATGCAGTCTCAGTCCGTGAAATATGCGCATACCGTATGCATTCACCACGTGCTGCATTTGTCACGTGCATAAAAAAGAAGGCCCCGTGGATTTCATCTACCTTCATGCGTAAACATGCAGTGAATAAACCCGTATCACGCGGACTCACTGCATATTAAATGATCCCATCGACTTCAATATGCAAGTTTGGTCCTTAATAGGGACAAAAACAGGGCATGCCGTGATGGTTGGCACATCTTACACATATCTGAGTCCCCCAATGCTAATCAATAGAGCCCTGTGTGGTAAGCTCTCGCTCATGACCTGAAGGCTCAATCCCCGCATGGTCCAGGTAGCCGGCTCAAGGTCAACTCAGCCTCCCATCCTTCCAAGGTCGGTAAAACGAGCCCCCAGCTTGGTGGGGGGTAATCAATAAATTACTTGACAGCGCTGTGGAATACGTTGGCAATGTACAAATAAAGATTATTATTATATTATTATATTTTTAAACCAATAGAGTTAAAGTTCTCCATATTAGATGCATAAAAATCCGCAGGTAATCGGGATGTAACTCTGTGTATATGGGACCCTGTGGGGTTCACATGGCAGAGTTTGACATATATTGTCTTGTAACCCTCACCAACATACACTTACAACACTCGGGACTCGTAATGGGAAACCAACCAGGTCCGGCTTGACAAATTTTTTTCCTCAAACGTATCTAAATTCACGTCACTGAAAAAAAGTGACGCAACACTATTTTTTCTCATTTTATATGTTGGTTTTTCTATCCAAATCAATGGGACTTCAAAATACACAATAACAGTATGTTAGGCTGAAGGGAGACCATGCCCATCTCGTTCAGTCTGCTTTTGGGCCCCCTTCATGTTGATCCAGAGGAAGGCAAAAAAAACCCCAATGAGGCAGAAGCCAATTTACCCCATTGTGGGGGAAACAAATTCCTTCCCGACTCCATAATGGCAGTCAGAATAATCCCTGGATCAACACTCTTCAGAGAAGTTTCCTTCCTGACTCCACGTCCATCAGTCTGAAGATCCCCGGAAGATATCCTGTAATATCGTAGCGCTCTAAAAGACATCTAGTCCCTCTTAAACTCCTCTATGGATCCTGCCATCACCACGTCCTCAGGCAGAGAGTTCCACAGTCTCACTGCTTTTACAATAAAGAACCCTTTTTCTGTGTTGGTGATGAAACCTTATTTCTTCTAAATGTAGAGGCGTAAAATGCAAAAAATGGGCCTTGAAGCCAAGAGTAGTTTTTTTGTGGTTTATTCAGGCAGGTTTTGACGCAGAGGTTTTCCGCCATGTGAACAAACATTAAGGCTTCCTGAGATATTATTGAACTTCCTGTGTAAGTGATTTCAGGGGGCTTGTAATGAGATTCTCTTGTTAACTGGGGGGCAGATATTGAGATCACTTAAAGTGACTTTCCAATTTTGGGACACAATTCTATTTCGGGACCAGAGGGGGAATATATTACCTGCAGTTGTTCTCCTCCTGTTTATGGCTGTCCAAGGTGGCCAATGCAGTCTTTAGACTACCAACTCCCCACAATGCATGGCTAGTTCTTGGGAGAGAAGGGAACTACAGGGGGCGCAACAGTCACACCCAAGGGGTCCTTGGTGAAGGAGACTATAGATCCCTAGGCCACATGAGACAATTGCACTGCTGTCAGCTCAAAGCTACATCTCTGGGGAGCAGATAACATTTGGGGTTAATCCACTCACTTACATGCACTACCTACCTGCTGGGTGTACTGCGGCAGGAAGGAGTGGCGGTCCTGCATGTTCCCTGCATCACTCCCTCTAAGTTGCATGGAGCAGCAGTGCATTCAGTGTTAGTTATGATGGGGGGGGGGGGCTGATGAGGACATGGCAGACCAGGGTCCCCCATTCTTGCAATTAGTGGGGGTCTTCAGGAATCCAACATGCATGATAAATGTTTGTGGCTGGAATATCTGGGTGGGTGTGCATTTACACGGGTGATTTTAACGTGTGAGTTTTGTGCATTGTGAGATGCACAAAGTTTGCATGGAAATAGAACCCAATATTTGCAATGGACAATTGATCTATTAACAATGGCAACAGAAAAATGGCAGCCCGCTCTGTTTAAAAATCGCCCATATGTCCTATGCGAGCCAAAGAAAAAAAATCGCATCCCACTTGCATGTAAATGTGCGTTTCATTAGAATAACGTGATTTTCACATGCGTGAAATAGCGGCAGCATGTTTTTCTTGCGTCACTCTCACATAAAAGAGTGGCGGGTTTACAAGTGTGATAACAATCCGAGTTATCAGGCCACTCAGGTAAATGCCAGCTAATTGTTTTCTGGTCTGAGCGGAGGGTTCGTTACTGTTGTATCCACTTTAGGGGATTCTGTGAGCAAAAGACAACAGCAGCAGAAATCTCTCTCCTCTTCAGACAGTTTGTTACAATGTATCAGTTCAGCGTGAGCGCAGGATATAGACTGGATACAATTGTAGCAAACTGTGTCTATTCCCTGACAGCAGGCAGAGAGGTCGAAGATACAAAACACAGAGTATATTAGAAAGGTGTAAAACGGCAAAGATTTATTTACAAATAATCCCGAAAACAGTAAAAAATCGAGTCTTCTGTGATTTCTCAGGGGTTTGGAGACCCATTAGGGGCCGTCAGTCCCGGACTGCAGATTAGCGGTGACGGTGATGGAGCCGCTGATTAAGCCGTAAATCATCGATTGTTTTCTGACAGAATCTGGACTTACGAGCAGATTTACAAGTGAAGCCGTTGACTTGCTGGTCAGCTCTGAAAATCCATACTGAAGGAAGTCTATGACACAGCGGGGGGTGACGGCTGAGGGCGGAGGAGATGGACCAATGTAATAGCTCCTCCCTCATGTCCGTCCGTCCATCCATATACAGTAGTGGTTATAAGACGGCTGCAGCCCCGCCTACAATGTGGTTATAAGACGGCTGCAGCCCCGCCTACAATGTGGTTATAAGACGGCTGCAGCCCCGCCTACAATGTGGTTATAAAACGGCTGCAGCCCCGCCTACAATGTCAGGTTTTGTCATGTTAAACAGATCCAACAAAGGTGAATCATCTGAGATTTCTCGCCACGCTCACCTCGGCCATTATCTCTACAGCTCCATCACAAAACTAACAGAGCTTTGGGGTGAAAAATAAAAATAACTAAACTAAAACCATATGTTTGCAGAAGTCTTCACACCCTCCTATATTAGGGGGTGCGGTTGTGTTCAGCATTAGCCAATCACATGTGACCTCCTGACAGATAGTAGTCTGCACTCCGCGCCCGTACTTACTGGGATTCTGAGGGATTATGCAAGATTGAAGCATTGCTGCTCTGCTGTTTTGGGGTGATAACTCGCAAGGAATCGCCCCTTCATTTCCCATAGGATCATTAAAAAAAAATCAAATCAACTTGCAAGCGTTTCACGAGCATAAAAAATATACAGATGCAACGATTTAAGTAAAAACAAACAGCGTTCGCATGCAGAATCGTTAGCTTAAGAGCTTATTTACACGGGCGTCAGCATTTTTCCGTTCACCCACCGGCGATGTAAAAACGCGTGAACAGGCGCACAGATATAACGTTGGTGCACCTGTTTAGACAGCCCTGACCCAGCGCATATATACGCCGAGCCTGCAACTGTCTCCTCCCTCCCGCTCGCTGTCTCTCGGCAAGAAGAGTAGGCAGGACGGGGCGGGAGCTAGTGTGCTAAGCCCCCACCCCCTCTCCACCCCTTGTCGTCAGCCAGCAATAGGATGGGGTGGGAGCTTAGCAACTAGCCCCCCCTCCCATTCCAAACAGCTGGCAAAGGGCAGAGAGCAGGAGAAGAGGCGGAGTCCTGCTGGTAAACTCCCACCTCCCTTCTCTGGCAGCTGTCATTGGTTCCCATAGGAGTCTATGCAGCTGCCAACATATTCCGGTCACAAAGATAGTTCCAGAACTATCTTTCCTGCCCTGCGCTATATTGGTCAGATGGGCGCTTTTACTTTGTGGGAATCCAATGCATCAAATGGGCCGTGAAAATGGCGGCCGATATATGCTCGTGTGAACCAAGCCTAAAATTGCTATATCAGTCCGATATTACACTCGCCCATATGAATCCCGTCTAATTCGCAGTGATACGGAAAAACTGCAGCATGTCATAGTTGTCTGCAATGTAACTGTTATTTACTGTGGGCAGGTTAAAAATCGCATCGCACTTTCATGAAACTCGCGTGTGTATATATATATATGCAACGTTCATGCGTTTGTGATGCAATTTATATTTTTTTCCCTATTAAAACAACTTGCGATTTTGATGTTCGTGAAAATAGTGTGTGCTGCAATGTAATATATTATGGCTAAATGTATCGCACTCACGTACAAAGCCGCATATTTACAAGCGCAATGTCGGTCCGAGCGCTTGTTCATGTAATACAGCCTAAAAGAATCCTCCACATTGCAGCCTCCACCTGCAAGGAGAAAAGGATGGAGTCCAAGACGATGGCGCTCTGCGCGACTGCTAAACAAACACCATTAACCTGCCAGGCAGAGCAATTAACCTCCGCTCCCCAGCAATGCAGTCAGTCCATCTGCCCAGGCTGAGACCACCATCCCAGACGCTCTTGCCGACTCCCGCAGCTTCTACGCCACATTTGCATATTCGAACAGCTGAAATTAACAGCATTTGCATAATGGGAATGGAAGGGACTTCATTAATTACAGACTTTTTTTTCGCGTTCTCGCTGATATTGTGCATGTAAAACAGGCTAATGAAGCCTTGTGTGGCGGAGGCACGCTAATGGCAGAGGCCCGGGGGGACTGGCTGTTTTTGTTTCCGAGGGCAGCCGATAATGCCCCGTAACTGGCTGGGGGACACGGCACACCGGCTGCTAGTAATTATGATGTCGCTGAGAGAAGCCGCATGGGCGCATACAGAAACTCCCCCTTCGGGTAACTTCGCACCAAGTGTCTAACGGAGCATTAAACAAACACACCCCATCATTATTCTTCTGAAGATCCTCACAAGAAGACGAGTCTCACTGATTGCAGGAAAGACTTAAACACCAGACTTGTCCTCCTGTGCGACATCTTCAGAATCTATTCATCCACTTCTGAGTTACCTGAGTTTTAGGCACGGGGGGGTTATAAGTTCTAACGGCAGCCATTATAGCACTCATCAAACTTTCTGAAGAGCCTGAATGGCATAAATCTGCTCGGCTCTACGATCCAGACTAATCGAAACAATCTCTGGGCACAGACTGGTACTATACAATATGGCTATATGGGGGCTACGTATGGCACTCCAGGCACTGGCACCGCATATACACTGTTGACTGAAGTATGGGCACATATAGAAGGGGTCGAAATTAGATTTTACTCCCATTTTCCCATCCAGTTTTGGGCCGCCTTTAGGCTCAATGACTGCAGTAACCCTCCTAGGCCACTTTCCGCCAGATTCCCAAAGATCTGTGGAGGGATTCGCCTCCATTACTCCAGGAGATCTTCAGATAGTGATGTTGGTGATGATAAGCATTCTAGTTCTATTCCAAAGATAGTCGCTGGTATTGAGATCCGGACTTTGGGCCAACCAATAAAGTTTGCAGACATCCTGCTCCCCTACACTGCGTGCCGTATGACATGGTGCTTGGTCATGTGGGTAGAGACATAGAGCTGTACCAAAGTATTGCCACAGGGTAGGTGATGCCACATTGACCGGGATGTCTCTGTACCCATTGGTGTTGAGGGTGGACTTTATTATAAGCAATGGTCCTCGTCCTTCCCAGCAGAAACACCTCCACGCCATAACAGAATATCATGCAAACTTCACTGTTGGAGGGTGCAGTCATGTAGAAACGGCTCTCCAGCCAACTGCCACATCCAAGTGCCACCATTCGATCAGATGGACATTAGCTCATGAGGCGAGAAACATCAGAGAACAATCACCCTGCAACCATGGCTGGAGTAACACAACCCGGTGGCGGCAGCGTTACGGGAATATCTTCGCGGGGTTCTCTGGGCCGCTCATCCATGTGAAAGGAACTCTGAACCAATCTGGTTGTGAATCCATCTTGGCAGATCACTTACACCCTTACAAGCTGTTTGTGATCCCGGGCAGATGGGATCTTCCAGCAAGACAATGCGACATATTACATGGCTAGAAATGTCCGCAATGGTTGGAAGAGCACTACCGAGACCTCCAAGTACTTCTCTGCCCTTGGATTCCCCAGATTTGTACCCAATTGAGTATCTGTGGGACGTCGATCGTCGTGTTCGCTCTTTGGATCCTGTTGGATGCACTGCAGTTGGCGTGGCTCAGATACCCGAGACCACCTACCAGCACCTCATATAGTCGCTCTCAGCCCATCTAGCTGCTGTCCGTTGGGCACACGGTGGTTACTCTGGATATTACCGGGTGGCCATAATAACATGACTCTTGTATATGGACAATGGACGACTCTGGGTGCGATGCTTGTCTTTATAAGTCTACTGTAGGCCACGGTCTGGACAATGAGGGCCATCTGGATAGCATTGCTCTCCCTCTCTACATATGAGTTATGTTTCCTTTCACTGTCTATAAGCAGAGATCTTAAAAAGTGTTCTTTCATGTATAACTGCTTCAAATGGGGGTAGAATTTCTGAAGTCCAGCTGCAGATTGTGAAGCACGGGGTCGGTGGCCGCTCCAGGATTGTTTTTCTCCCCCATGTTTGCTTTATTTTCTACTTAGAATCTTTTGCAGCCTCTTGTATTCCATCCAGTAACGCTCTTCATCTGACAACCTCTCTGTAGAGTATCTGCCCACTTCCATCTGTTGTTTTCATCATCACACCTGTGCATTAATCTACACGCCCTTCATGGTGAAGTCATCTTTACTAGAGATGAGCGAACGCGTTCGTCCGAGCTTGATATTCGTGCGAATATTAGGGTGTTCGGGATGTTCGTTATTCGTAACGAACACCATGCGGTGTTCTGGTTACTTTCACTTCCTTCCCTGAGACGTTAGCGCGCTTTTCTGGCCAATTGAAAGACAGGGAAGGCATTACAACTTCCCCCTGCAACGTTTAAGCCCTATACCACCCCCCTGCTGTGAGTGGCTCGCGAGATCAGGTGTTCGCCTAATATAAAAGTCGGCCCCTCCCGCGGCTCGCCTCAGATGCGGTGTGAGTTAGATGAGGGACAGTGCTGTTTATACCGGAGCTGCTGTAGGGAAAGAATTGGTAGTTAGTGTAGGCTTCAAGACCCCCAAAGGTCCTTATTAGGGCCACTGATAGCTGTGTGTTGGCTGCTGTTAGCAGTGGCATTTTTTTTTCTCAAAATCGGCTCTGCAGAGCGTTGCACCTGGCATTAGGGACAGAAGTGCTGCATAGGCAGGGAGAGTGTTAGGAGTGAGTGTAGCCTTCAAGAACCTCAACGGTCCTTTCTAGGGCCATATTTATCCGTGTGCAGTACTGTCCAGGCTGCTGTTGGCTGTGCTGCATTTTTTTTGGGCTTCTCAAAATCGCCTCTGCAGAGCATTCCACCCTCCATTGATACTGCAGGGAAAGAATTGTATAGGCAGGGCCACAACACAGTTATTATTCATAGAATATACGCAGTGCTGCCTTTTGGTGGAAAAACAAGTGGAAACAAATCTATTTGTCCAGCCTCTGTCCGTCCTTACGGGCGGTGGACACGTGTGAGCTGCGTGAAAAACATTGCTAAATCATACGCACCCAGCTACGCTTTACTGCTGGCTTCGCCATTTGCTTTCCTTAATTGGGAAAAAAAATACCTGCTCTGCCAGAGTTATAATAACTCTGCTACCCTCACGTTCAGTGACACATAAGCAGGGACACAGCACAGTTATTAAACTTCTCATGTTCATTGAATATACGCAGTGCTGCCTTTTGGTGGGAAAAAACTGAAAACAAATCTATTTGTCCAGCCTCTGTCCGTCCTAACGCCTGTGGACACGTGTGAGCTGCGTGAAAAACATTGCTAAATCATACGCACCCAGCTACGCTTTACTGCTGGCTTCGCCATTTGCTTTCCTTAATTGGGAAAAAAATACCTGCTCTGCCAGAGTTATAATAACTCTGCTACCCTCACGTTCTGTGACACATAAGCAGGGACACAGCACAGTTATTAAACTTCTCATGTTCATTGAATATACGCAGTGCTGCCTTTTGGTGGAAAAAAACTGAAAACAAATCTATTTGTCCAGCCTCTGTCCGTCCTAACGCCTGTGGACACGTGTGAGCTGCGTGAAAAACATTGCTAAATCAGACGCACCCAGCTACGCTTTACTGCTGGCTTCGCCATTTGCTTTCCTTAATTGGGAAAAAAAATACCTGCTCTGCCAGAGTTATAATAACTCTGCTACCCTCACGTTCTGTGACACATTAGCAGGGACACAGCACAGTTATTAAACTTAGATTATTCATTCACTAGAGGCAGTGGGGCCTTTCGTTTTCCAAAAAGGGAAAAAATTATATTTGGCCTGCAGTCTTGCGCCAATTTATTTCCTGCCTGTGAAATCAAATCACTGGTAATACAGCATGCTGAGGGGTAGGGGTAGGCCTAGAGGACGTGGACGCGGCCGAGGACGCGGAGGGCCAAGTCAGGGTGTGGGCACAGGCCGAGCTCCTGATCCCGGTGTGTCGCAGCCGACTGCTGCGCGATTAGGAGAGAGGCACGTTTCTGGCGTCCCCACATTCATCGCCCAATTAATGGGTCCACGCGGGAGACGGTTATTAGAAAATGAGCAGTGTGAGCAGGTCCTGTCCTGGATGGCAGAAAGTGCTTCGAGCAACCTATCGTCAACACGCAGTTCTGCGCCGTCCACTGCTGCAAATCCGAATCCTCTGTCTGCTGCTCCTCCTTCCTCCCAGCCTCCTCACTCCACTACAATGACACCTGCTCAGGAGCGGGAACACTCCCAGGAACTGTTCTCGGGCCCCTGCTCAGATTGGGCAGCAGCGGTTCCTCTCCCACCAGAGGAGTTTATAGTCACTGATGCCCAACCATTCGAAAGTTCCCGGGGTCCGGGGGATGAGGCTGGGGACTTCCGCCAACTGTCTCAACAACTTTCTGTGGGTGAGGAGGACGATGACGATCATACACAGTTGTCTTGCAGTGAGGTAGTAGTAAGGGCAGTAAGTCCGAGGGAGCAGCGCACAGAGGATTCGGAGGAAGAGCAGCAGGACGATGAGGTGACTGACCCCACCTGGTGTGCAACGCTTACTCAGGAGGACAGGTCTTCAGAGGGGGAGTCAAGGGCATCAGCAGGGCAGGTTGCAAGAGGCAGTGCGGTGGCCAGGGCCAGGGGTAGAGGCAGGGCCAGACCGAATAATCCACCAAGTGTTTCCCAAAGCGCCCCCTCGCGCCATGCCACCCTGCAGAGGCCAAGGTGCTCTAAGGTCTGGCAGTTTTTCACAGAGACGCCTGACGACCGACGAACAGTGGTGTGCAACCTTTGTTGCGCAAAGCTCAGCCGGGGAGCCAACACCAACAGCCTCACCACCACCACCATGCGCAGGCATATGATGGCCAAGCACCCCACAAGGTGGGACGAAGGCCGTTCACCGCCTCCGGTTTGCACCCCTGCCTCTCCCCCTGTGCCCCAACCTGCCACTGAGATGCAACCCCCCTCTCAGGACACAGGCACGACCGTCTCATGGCCTGCACCCACACCCTCACCTCCGCTGTCCTCGGCCCCATCCACCAATGTCTCGCACCGCACAGTCCAGCCGTCGCTAGCGCAACTGTTGGAGCGCAAGCGCAAGTACGCCGCCACGCACCCGCACGCTCAAACGTTAACCGTCCGCATCGCAAAATTCATCAGCCTTGAGATGCTGCCGTATAGGGTTGTGGAAACGGAGTCCTTCAAAAGTATCATGGAGGCGGCGGCCCCGCGCTACTCAGTTCCCAGTCGCCACTACTTTTCCCGATGTGCCGTCCCAGCCCTGCACGACCACGTCTCCCGCAACATTGTACGCGCCCTCACCAACGCGGTTACTGCCACGGTCCACTTAACTACGGACACGTGGACAAGCACAGGCGGGCAGGGCCACTACATCTCCCTGACGGCACATTGGGTGAATTTAGTGGAGGCTGGGACAGAGTCAGAGCCTGGGACCGCTCACGTCCTACCCACCCCCAGAATTGCGGGCCCCAGCTCGGTGCTGGTATCTGCGGAGGTGTATGCTTCCTCCACTAAAGCACCCTCCTCCTCCTCCTCCTCCTCTGTCTCGCAATCAAGATGTGTTAGCAGCAGCATGTCGCCAGCAGTCGGTGTCGCGCGGTGTGGCAGCACAGCGGTGGGCAAGCGTCAGCAGGCCGTGCTGAAACTACTCAGCTTAGGCGATAAGAGGCACACGGCCCACGAACTGCTGCAGGGTCTGACAGAGCAGACCAACCGCTGGCTTGCGCCGCTGAGCCTCCAACCGGGCATGGTCGTGTGTGACAACGGCCGTAACCTGGTGGCGGCTCTGCAGCTCGGCAGCCTCACGCACGTGCCATGCCTGGCCCACGTCTTTAATTTGGTGGTTCAGCGCTTTCTGAAAAGCTACCCACGCTTGTCAGACCTGCTCGTAAAGGCGCGCCGGCTCTGCGCACATTTCCGCAAGTCCCACACGGACGCTGCCACCCTGCGCACCCTGCAACATCACTTTAAGCTGCCAGTGCACCGACTGCTGTGCGACGTGCCCACACGGTGGAACTCTACGCTCCACATGTTGGCCAGGCTCTATGAACAACGGAGAGCTATAGTCGAATACCAACTCCAACATGGGCGGCGCAGTGGGAGTCAGCCTCCTCAATTCCTTTCAGAAGAGTGGGCCTGGTTGGCAGACATCTGCCATGTCCTTGGTAATTTTGAGGAGTCTACCCAGGTGGTGAGCGGCGATGCTACAATCATTAGCGTCACCATTCCTCTGCTATGCATCTTGAGAAATTCCCTGCAAACCATAAAGGCAGCTGCTTTGCGCTCGGAAACGGGGGCGGGGGAAGACAGTATGCCGCTGGATAGTCAGGGCACCCTCCTGTCTATTTCTCAGCGCGTACAGGAGGAGGAGGAGGAGCATGAGGAGGATGAGGAGGAGGGGGAAGAGACAGCTTGGGCCGCTGCTGACGGTACACCGGCTGATTGCCTGTCATCCTTTCAGCGTGTATGGCCTGAGGAGGAGGAGGAGGAGGAGGATCCTGAAAGTGATCTTCCTAGTGAGGACAGCCATGTGTTGCGTACAGGTACCCTGGCACACATGGCTGACTTCATGTTAGGATGCCTTTCTCGTGACCCTCGCGTTGCACGCATTCTGGCCACGACGGATTACTGGGTGTACACACTGCTCGATCCACGGTATAAGGAGAACCTGCCCACTCTGATTCCCGAAGAGGAAAGGGGTTCGAGAGTGTTGCTATACCACAGGACCCTTGCGGACAAGCTGATGGTAAAATTCCCAGCCGACAGCGCTAGTGGCAGAAGGCGCAGTACCGAGGGCAAGGTAGCAGGGGAGGTGCGTAGATCGAGCAGCATGTACATCCCAGGCAGTGCAACAGTCTTTAAGGGCCTGGCCAGCTTTATGGCTCCCCACCAAGACTGTGTCACCGCTCCCCAGTCACGGCTGAGTCGGCGGGAGCACTGTAAAAGGATGGTGAGGGAGTACGTAGCGGATCGCACGACCATCCTTGGTGACGCCTCTGCCCCCTACAACTACTGGGTGTCGAAGCTGGACACGTGGCCTGAACTAGCCCTGTATGCCCTGGAGGTGCTTGCTTGTCCTGCGGCTAGCGTCTTGTCGGAAAGGGTGTTTAGTGCGGCTGGGGGAATCATCACAGATAAGCGTAGCCGCTTGTCAACCGACAGTGCCGACAGGCTAACACTCATCAAGATGAACAAAGGCTGGATTTCCCCAGACTTCTGTTCTCCACCAGCGGACAGCAGCGATACGTAAGCAATACGTAGGCTGCACCCGCGGATGGAAGCTACGTTCTCTCTCACCATCCAAAACGGGGACATTTCTGCTTCATCAATCTGTGTCTAATATTCCTCCTCCTCCTCCTGCTCCTCCTCCTGAAACCTCACGTAATCACGCCGAACGGGCAATTTTTCTTAGGGCCACAAGGCTCACTCAAATAATTTTTCTGAACAATTTTTATAAGTTTCAATGCGCTTAAAAGCATTGGAACTTTAACTTGAACCAATTTTTCGTTACACTGGGCTGCCTCCAGGCCTAGTTACCACTTAAGCCACATTAACCAAAGCGATTAATGGGTTTCACCTGCCCTCTTGGTTGGCCATGGCCAATTTTTTGGATGTACATTAGTACTGTTGATACAGCAATTTTTGTGGGCCCTCGCCTACAGTGTAATCAAATTAATTTTTAGCCCACCTGCATTACAGCTGACGTTACCTCAGCTGTGTTGGGCAATGCAATGGGATATTTTTATGTACCGCCGGTGGGTTCCAGGGAGCCACCCATGCTGTAGGTGCACACGGAGTTTTTAATACATCTGTACACTTCTAAAGAACCCCAGTCTGACTGGGGCATGCAGTGTGGGCCGAAGCCCACCTGTATTACGCACAACATTACTACCTCAGCTGTGTTGGGCAATGCAATGGGATATTTCTGTGTACCGCCGCTGGCTTCCTGGCACCCACCCAGGCAGTGGGTCCACAGGGAGTTTAACCTACATGTGTCCACTTGTAAAGAACCCCAGTCAGGCTGGGGCATGCAGTGTGGGCCGAAGCCCACCTGTATTACGCACGACATTACTACCTCAGCTGTGTTGGGCAATGCAATGGGATATTTTTATGTACCGCCGGTGGGTTCCAGGGAGCCACCCATGCTGTAGGTGCACACGGAGTTTTTAATACATCTGTACACTTCTAAAGAACCCCAGTCTGACTGGGCCATGCAGTGTGGGCCGAAGCCCACCTGCATTAACCCTTTCCAGTCCACTGTGTGACCTGTGAAGACATTAGGGTTTAAGGCTGTACAGCTCCGTTGTTGGTAGACGTCCGTCGGGGTTCTCTTACTGTATATTGCCAGCCTCTCTGCTGTCGGAGCCTATCCTACGTGTCAGCTCATGCAGTACTGGCTTTAGCCAGCATATAGCGCCGTTGTATAACGGCAGAAAAAGAGTAAGCCCCCTAGGAAAACCATATACAAATTGGATTGGAAAGGGTTAAGCACAACATTACTACCTCAGCTGTGTTGGGCAATGCAATGGGATATTTCTATGTACCGCCGGTGGCTTCCTGGCACCCACCCATGCTGTAGGTGCACACGGAGTTTTTACTACATCTGTACACTTCTAAAGAACCCCAGTCTGACTGGGGCATGCAGTGTGGGCCGAAGCCCACCTGCATTAAGCACGACATTACTACCTCAGCTGTGTTGGGCAATGCAATGGGATATTTCTGTGTACCGCCGGTGGGTTCCAGGGAGCCACCCATGCTGTGGGTCGACAGGGACTTCACAATAGGGAGTTGTACCTGCCTGTGTCTATGAATTAAAAAGCCCGGTCTGACTGGGGCATGCAGACACCTTGACAGAATGAATAGTGTGTGGCACATAGGTTCCCCATTGCTATGCCCACGTGTGCAGCTCCTGATGGCGGTGGCACAGGATTCTATTTCTCATTGCTTCTGTACAGCATTGTGGGCTATCGCTCCGCCACTTTTAAAGAGGGTCGCTGCCTAGCCGTGCCAACCCTCTGCAGTGTGTGCCTGCGGTCCCTCGTCATGGCAGACGCACTTCTAAATAGACATGAGCGTGGTGTGGCATGAGGGCAGCTGAAGGCTGCCCAGGGACACTTTGGTGTGCGCTGTGGGGGGGAGGGGGGGCGGTTGGTCAGCATGTAACCCAGGAGAAGTGGCAGCGGAGTGTCATGCAGGCAGTGATTGTGCTTTGTTGGAGGTAGTGTGGTGCTTAGCAAAGGTATGCCATGCTAATGAGGGCTTTTCAGAAGTAAAAGTTGTTGGGAGGGGGGGGGGCCCACTCTTGCCGGTATTGTGGCTTAATAGTGGGACCTGTGAACTTGAGATGCAGCCCAACATGTAGCCCCTCGCCTGCCCTATCCGTCACTGTGTCATTCCCATCACTTTCCTGAATTGCCCAGATTTTCACACATGAAAACCTTAGCGAGCATCGGCGAAATACAAAAATGTTCTGGTCGCCCATTGACTTCAATGGGGTTCGTTGTTCGAAACGAACCCTCGAGCATCACGGGAAGTTCGTTACGAATAACGAACACCCGAACATTTTGGTGTTCGCTCATCTCTAATCTTTACCTTATTTTTAGACCCTCAGTATCACCATCCATTGTGCTGATGCCATTATGTTACATTTGAAAGAGGTCGCCGGCGCCCGAGATGCAGGAACGCGATGCCACAGCGGCTAACGGGCGGAAGCGGAGGCAGGATTCTCCTGAACCAATAAAACTTTACTAAACAAGAAGGGCGATCAACATCACTGTATAGGAGGGCACACACTACTTGAACGTTACAGTACAACAGCAATCCACACGTATAATATAAATGTCCACATCAGAGCGAGATATCAGTACAACAAGGCACTTCAACCTTATTTGCATTTCTACATTTTCATCATAGCAGCACTTCATACTTTACTTTTGAAAGTCCATAGCATGACAAACATCGCGGCCCCGTGCACCATAGGTGCCAGAACACATCTATATATTAGGTGTTCTGCCTCATCGCAGACCCAATGCACCAAGTACAAAAATACATCTCCTAGTGCTTAATGCTGCTTCTACAAAGTACCTTGTCCTCATGTAACAGAATAGAATCATAGAATGGTACAGTTGGAAGGAACCTCCAGGGTCATCAGGTCCAACCCCCTGATCAATGCAGGATCACTAAATCATCCTATACATGAACACTTCCATTGAAGGAACTCCCCATCTCCCATGGTAACCTGTTCCACTCATTGATCCCCCTCACTGTCTAATATCTAATCAGTGTCTCCTCCCTTTCAGTTTCATCCCATTGCTTCTAGTCTTTCCTTGTACAGATGAGAATAGGGCTGATCCCTCTGCACTGTGACAGCCCTTCAGATATTTGTAGACAGCTATTAAAGGGGTGGTCTCGCGAAACCAAGTGGGGTTATACACTTCCGTATGGCCATATTAATGCACTTTGTAATATACATTGTGCATTAAATATGAGCCATACAGAAGTTATTCACTTACCTGCTCCATTGCTAGCGTCCTCGTCTCCATGGTTCCGTCTAAATTCGCTGGCAGCTTGCTTTTTTAGACGCGCTTGCGCAGTCCGGTCTTCTCCTTTCAGCACGAGCCGCTTCAGTGTGCTCCCCGCTACAGCTCTTCTGCGCATGCGCAGACGAGCTGTCACTGCTCGGGAGCGCGCTGGAGCGGCCATTCTGTGCAGAGCTGCCGAGCTGTCCGGAGAAGCCGCCCAGCTGTCCCGCCGTCCAGCTGTCCTGGTAAGTGATGGGCCGGGGGAACTAGCGCTGGGCCGGGGGGGGGGGGGCTGTCGCTGCGCCGGGGGAACTAGCGCTGGGCCGGGGGGGGGCTGTCGCTGCGCCGGGGGAACTAGCGCTGGGCCGGGGGAACTAGCGCTGGGCCGGGGGGGGGCTGTCGCTGCGCCGGGGGAACTAGCGCTGGGCCGGGGGAACTAGCGCTGGGCCGGGGGGGGGGGGGGCTGTCGCTGCGCCGGGGGAACTAGCGCTGGGCCGGGGGAACTAGCGCTGGGCCGGGGGGGGGCTGTCGCTGCGCCGGGGGAACTAGCGCTGGGCCGGGGGGGGGGGCTGTCGCTGCGCCGGGGGAACTAGCGCTGGGCCGGGGGAACTAGCGCTGGGCCGGGGGGGGCTGTCGCTGCGCCGGGGGAACTAGCGCTGGGCCGGGGGGGGCTGCGCCGGTTACCTTCTGCCTGGCGGTGGGTGACTGGTCGGCCGTGTTCACTCCAGGGGTCCGGTCGGCGGCTGCGGGGCGTCGTGTTGTCATGGAGACACAGCTGGCAGCGTCTCGGGAGCGCGCACGTCGGGCTGCAGCGAGCGACGGGAAAAGAGCCGGCGGCCATCTTGGGGAAACTTTTATAAGTTGCTGAAACGCTGGAACGGTAAGTATAAACCAGCTAGAAATGTCATTTACAGGGGGGCTTAGTAATGTGTACTTAATGGGGGGGACTGGGCAAAAAAAAAAATTCACTGCTTCCTCGAGACATCTCCTTTAAGTCTCCTCTCAGCCTTCTCTTCTGCTAAACATTCCCAGATCCTTTACCCGTTCCTCATAGGACATGATTTGCAGACCGCTCACCATCTTGGTAACTCTTCTCTGAACTTGCTTCAGTTTTCGATGCCTTTTTAAAATTGTGGTTCCCAAAACTGGACACAGTATTCCAGATGAGGTCTGACTAAAGAAGAGTAGAGGGGATAATGACTCACGTGATCTAGACTCTATGCTTCTCTTAATACATCCCAGAATTGTGTTTACCTTTTTGGCTGCTGCATCACATTGTTGACTCATGTTCAGTCTATGATCTATTAGTATACCCAAGTCTTTTTCACATGTGCGGCTGCTTAGCCCAATTCCTCCCATTCTGTATGTACTTTTTTCACTTTTCTTGCCCAGATGTAGGACTTTGCATTTCTCCTTGTTAAATACCATCCAGTTAGTCGCCGCCCACTGTGCAAGCTTTTCTAGATCTTTTTGAATCCTTTCTCTCTTCTCCAGTGTTAGCTATAAGAGATGAGCGAACGTACTCAGTAAGGGCGATTTCGGGGGGAGCGTGGGGTAGCAGCGGGGAACAAGGGGAAGCTCTCTCTCTCTCCCTCTCCCCCCCACTCCCCGCTGCAACCCCCCGCTCACCCACAGCGCACCCAAGTACTTTTCACCCGAGTAGTGAAGTACTCGAAAATCGCGGTGCTCGATTGCGAAATCGCCCTTACCGAGTACATTCGCTCATCTCTATTAGCTATCCCTTCTAGCTTTGTTTCCTGGAGTTCACTGCGGAGCAGCAGCGATGTGTAGTAAGAGGACAGCTGGACGTGGCTCACCCCACTTATGCATTTACCAGGGATTATTATGTAAAACATCACTTTTAAGAAGCAGCCCCCCCCGCCGGCCCCCGGTGGTCCGATTCCACTGGACCCTGTAAAAAACTATCCACAAGTTGCAACTCTGTTATTTTTGCTTTGCATATACGGTATTATGAAGAGCATACCCCCCCCCCCCCCCCCCCGTCACCCCCACACTTACTGACGTATCTGTAACCGGTCACGGGTGGTGGTGCGACATGGGTTCAGGATGGCGCGGCGATGACAGATGGAGGCAGAGGCGGCACATTTTTACAAAAACATAATTTTACTGAACGAACTGGCAATAAAGGCTTTCGTTCCATAGCAGGGTACGAATGAATGTCACATGCTAACCTTACTTTAAACTGACTTCACACTAGTAACGTCTATCGCCATATAATGTTCCCAGAATTCATCAGCCTGCGGATCCAGCGCACCGTTGGTCCAAGCTACATCTCCGTAACGTCCCTCAGGGTCGAGAGGGCATTTCCATACTCTCCACCATACTCATATTACTCCATATTCATCTTTGTACTCTGTATTACCGAAGGTCCGCGGCATGCCTAACCTCGTGGCCTAATGCACCGTAGACAGGGGCGTAACTATAGGGGATGAGGATGCCTTAGGGGGCCCATAAGGCCTCTCTTCTCCATATAGGGAGCCCAGTACTATTAATAAAGCATTATAGTTGGGGGCCCTGTTAATGGGGCCCAGGAGCATCAAGTTACACCTCTGACCATGGGTGTCAGAGTACGTCTCTGAGTTTTGGAGCTGCACATCACTACGAACTTACATGCGCCGTAAGTGCGAATCAAGATCTACATGACAGCGTTCCTGTCTCACATCCACTTTCATCTCATCTGCACCCCCCATTATCTCGTTTTAGTTCTGCTATCCCCGCACAGCCCTGTCCTCCTCACTTTACACATCACAATAACGAACTTTATATGACTCCTTCTATAAACCTCATACAACTCTCCTTATGTAAACCTCTCAATTAATGGCAGTCCCAGCATAACCACAACCCCCTTGGGGAGATGCTCTACTAGTCCGTGAGCGTCCATCATTGTCACCGTCCTTATAGAGTGCCCACACTAACTGTCTGGTCGGACCGGTCTTACATCTCTTGCAGATGTCGCTGTTTACGGGTCCATGGTTCAGTCATCGTCTTTGAGTACCATGTACCCTGCGGGAAGGAAGACTCCCTGCAGTCTTTGCCTTGTGTTTGGCCCAATAGACATTGGGCCCCTTTTCACCCCAACTCTCCATATTCTTGTGCTGCCCACCCAGCCTGCAGACAGCACCCTGGTCACCCCTCGTCCACGGGAGCCGTCACGTATTCTGCACATCTGTTACCGGGTCTATTACAGTCCAGGCCCTGTTTGTGTGCTGCCAAGCTGCACACACTGCTGCTGCCACTGTACTCCACTTGTGGCACAGCTCAATTTCTATATGAGACCAAGATGGCTACAGGTATGGCTGGTGGGCAGGCTTTGGCAGAGCCTAAGTCCTGCTCTATACATTTTCTCCTTTCGTAGGGGCATCACTATGGGGCTCCTCTGTAGCCTCAGCCTCTATGAGGCTACAACAAAATGACAGCACCCAGTGGTGCCAAGATGGCACCCCAAGCCTTGTCTGCTTCCCCAGCCGTGGCTCTGGTCAGCAGAGGGAAGCAAGTAACACAGTGCCATGTGCTGACAACATGCGCCAGCAGGTGCCTTGTGCTGCTCTCCATCCTTCTTCTCCCTGCCAAATCTCGGACGGGGCAGTTGTATGGCCAACCACCGTGGCTCTTAGGCCGCTCTCCAAGCAGCTATAAGCCACTCCATTCTGTAAGCGAGAGGGCTGGCAGTGCCTCCCCCTTATATATCCTCACTCTAATCCATGGAGAAAGGAGGTGAAATAACTATCAGTGCCAGAAAATGCCTTAAAGGTGTTTTTAGGGACTTAAATATTCATGACCTCTCTCGAGAATAGGTCATCGATAGGAGATTTGCAGGTGCAGAGGAGCCACTATAACTCTGTGGGGGTGCAAAGGGAAACTATTACTTTTCAGAGCAGAAAGCAGGCATTATCGGCTTGTGAGGGTTACAAAGGAGGATTATTAGTGGGGCAAAAAGGGAGGCACCATTAGTGTGTAGAGGGCATTGGGAGTAGTTGCAGGATGTGGAGTGTGCAGAGGTGAGTTGTCGTTAAACGGGTCTTCATGGTGGTCTGAGCTGGATAGAGAAGAAAAGCAAAAGATGATGTCACCAATCAGAGGAGACCTCACTGGAGGTAACTGCACTGTAATCACTATCACTGTGTAGAACTGGTATCTGACAGATATATACTAGAGCTGAGCTGCAGTAACTAAGCCTGCTGTGTTATAAAAGTTTTCTTATAGCAATAGGGACATATTTACTATTGCTGTCTAATACTATACAGTGTAATCTTAGACCAGACAGTCTTAAAGTGTGCCGGATATGTCACAGCGGCTCTACTGAATGATAAAACTGTTTTTTTAGACTGTCTAGTTTAACTGCATACCACATATTAGTGGACTTGGCTTTCACCAAAAATTGCGCCAATATTTTACATAGTTTTTGAGCAATTTTCTTTACGCAAGGTTGCATTTAAGCCACACCCCTGTTCATGAAGCTATGCTCTTTTGTCAGGCAAGTTTAAAAAAGTGTCAGTGTCTAAAGGCACATGATACATGTGGCGAAAAACATGTAAGACAGTTTTGCAATTTGTGCCAGAAAATTGGCATATTTTCAATAGCAAATCTGCCCCATACTGTTCATGTGATTAAATAAATATAAATATGTGTATGTATATATATATATATATATATATATTGTAGAAGGGCAGTACACAGAATGACCTGTGGGGACTGTAGACAGGCATCCTTGTACCTGAAATAACAGAAAACACCTGTGGATGTGGCAGGAAGTAAGAAAAAAGTAGCAGTTCCTGCCACACTCAGGGCAAGTTGGCTGAAAGTGAGAGAGAGAGGCTGTAGCACCAGCCATCAGGAACTAGTCTGGGCCCTTCACAAGGTCTGACAGAGGAGGACGCCCTCTGGAAATCTCGGGTAGGGCACAGTGACAGAATCCCTGGGGATTGTGAACCCTGAGATTGCTGTATGCTCCGGCATGGAGAATACTGAAAATTTGTGCTGTGATGTGAAATAAAGCTGGTGGAAGCCAGAGTTTGAAGTGATCCGGGTCTCCTGAGCCTTTATGCACGTTGTGCTAACCATCCTGAATTGAAAAGATCCTACAAGCATGTAACCCCCAAGTCACCACAAATATGTATATGTACATGTGTATATATATATATATATATATATATATATATATATATATATATATATATATATATATATATATATATAATATCACTAGATGTGATACAGGCAGGCATGGTGGCTCTAATACCCGGTTATACAGCCTCTAGCTTGGATACAAGATGTGATACAGGCGGGCATGGAGGCATACCGGTTCCTGTATGGTATCCTGCAGCATATCGCTCCATATTTGCTAGAACTGAGCCTCTAGATAATGAAAACTCATAGGCTGTTGAAGTTGGTGTCCCAGATGGTACCATTCTTGTTCTCTTGGGGATAAATCTGGTGACCAGGCAGCCACGGAAGTGTGACAATGTTGTGGGGGCTTCCTGGGACCCCCTTGTGTGTGCGGCGGAGCATTATCCTGATGGAAGCCGCCATGAGAGGAACACATGTGGCTGCAGCACGTCCTGAACATATCGCTGAGCTGTCATTGTCCCTCGTACCACTACTAGTGGGGAACGACTGTCGTATGCGATGGCCCCCCAGACCATCACACCAACAGTAGTGGGCAGTATGCCGCTCCACAAGAAAAGCTAGATTGAGGCCCCCACCCCTAGGTGGTGGTGGGGCGCAAGATGGACTTTTGCACCTGGGCCCGTGATCCTTTAATCATGCCCCTGGTCTGAGATAAGGCCGAGAATTTAGTGTGGGCCATACTGATAGGCGTGGCATGGTAGAGGAGGCCAATGACCCCTTTTGCCCATGCTTAGTCCTGCTGTGGCTGCCTGGCTACAGGAGTGTCATCTCTGTAGTTTATAACCTACCCGGAGTGTATCAGGGAATTGCTGTACATGGAGCCCCCTAATATATAAGCGTCGGTTCACCCCCGGCTCGTCCAGGTAAGATAAATGTGGCCCCTTTGGTTGGGAATTGTTGCCCGGCATTGCTGAAGAACACAACAGCATTTAGTATATCAGAGGGAAAACAAGAAGTCAGCCGCAGAGACCTGTAAATCCTGAACTGCTTTATTACCCAGCATGAGCGCGGCCGCGCCATAAAGATGTGGGAGATAAAATGAGGGCAATCTTTTAATCTCATTGATTTGCACCGAGCTGGAAAAACCTTTAAAACAAAGCAACTAAAAAGAGGAGCAGAATACCAGGAGTGCAGCTCTGACTGCACAGAGGGGAGAGGCTGCGCCCCCACTACAGATGCATTAGCCCTGGCGGTGTGTGCGCGGCGCAGGGGGACACGTCGTTGCCGCCTTCATCTCTATCATTAAGCAGAATATGTTTTCTTTGTGGTGAACGGCGCAGGATAACATTGTCAGTGCTCTTGCCGTGGGATACATTGTGACATCTTACGGTGGATACAGAGAGTGCAGAATTCTATCATTATGTTCCTGTCGGAGCTGCGGCTCGCCACCAGCGGGCAGGATCTGCCGCCGCGCACACTGGAGGACATTTACAGGGCCGAGTCTCTTCATCACTTTCTTCCATGCGTCATATATTTCCACTCATTAGTATTCCCTCATTACTTACAATGACGAATTCTGCTGCAATCTTCTCTAGCATTGCTCTGAACTCTGCGCCTCCCTCGGCTGGCTGGTATGGCGGGTGAGCGATGCTCATGTCAATGGACAAGTTATAGGGGAGGTTGGAGTAGCAATGGGATCGCGGCTCTACAGGGATACAGTCGCTGCCTGATCTATATGAGAACAGTGCAATAAGTCGTCGTGCCAACAGTTGTGCCATGCGGAGCTGTAAACAGTGCGACATTATACTGGAGCCCATACAGCGTAATGTCTTCATATATGGGGACTGGCAGCTACAGTGCAGCATCTATACTGGAGCCCAAGAGCTTCACGGTTGGGGAGTATAAATATGAATAGTACAAAGGGGAGGAATTCCCTGTGAATGGCTTTAGATTCCACATCACAGAGGTCAGCGGAGTTCTTTCATGTGCATTGTATGGTAGTATTATTTGCAGAGCTGCTGCAAGCCTTTATGTTGCCTGGGGCGAAGTGCGGAATGGCGCTCTACAAAAAAACACTCATTTTACAGGCATTGAAAGCGCCAATGTACAAGATACACAACACATACCTAAATCACTGAGACTTGTCTGAAGTGACAAAGTAACAGTAACCCCAGTAGTGGCCCAAATAGTAAGAGTGATTGTCTTAATGACCCCAGTAGTAATAGTGACTCCCTTAATGACCCCAGCAGTTGCAGTGACCGTAATAGTGTTCCCAATAGTCATAATGATCCTGTTAGTGGTTCGAGTAGTAATATTGACCCCAATAGGAGCCCCAGTAGTTATAGTGACTCTGTTAGTAGCCCCAGTATTAATAGTGTCCCCAGTAGTAATAGTGGCCCCCTTGGTAGCCACAGTAGTAAGAGTGACCCTCTTAATGACCCCAGTAGTAATAGTGACTCCTTTAATGACCCCAGTAGTAATAGTGACCCCAGTAGTGGCCCAAATAGTAAGAGTGACCCTCTTAATGACCCCAGTAGTAATAGTGACCCCCTTAATGACCCCAGTAGTTGCAGTGACCCTATTAGTGTTCCCAGTAGCCATAATGCTCCTGTTAGTGGTTCGAGTAGTAATATTGACCCCAGTAGTTATAGTGACTCTGTTAGTCGCCCCAGTATTAATAGTGTCCCCAGTAGTAATAGTGGCCCCCTTGGTAGCCACAGTAGTAATAGGGACCATGTTAGGAGCATTATTTCTAAAAGGGGTATTATTAGTGAATTGGGACATAAGGGACAGTATTATCACTGAGTGGGGACATAAAGAAGGCATTATTGCTAAGTGGGGACACTTTTACTGTTTTAGGGTCACTGTAAACAGCGCTTATTGTGTTGGGCCTACAGGTGGCACAGAAATGGGGACACTACTACTGCATGGGGCACCACAGGTGGCATTATTACTATCTTGGGTACTGTAGATGGAGGGTTGTGTAAAGGTGTACATAACGTAAGGAGGGTGATAGAAAAGCGAGGAGCCAAAGATGTCTGTGCGTCAAATTCTACAGAGACAAGTTATGGCCGGGAGAAGTCATCATAGCAGTCTGGGCCGGATACAGAGGAAAAGGGGAACTGAATGACTCCAGTCAGAGAGGACTTCACCTGTAATCACTGGATTAAATGGTATTGTAATCACTTATATGGTCTGCTACAGCACCTGTATTAAGCTGGTATCTACCATTATATGATCACTGTGTGCACCGTTGCAGGTTTACTGCTGCATGTATCGTGACACATTGCAAAGGGGCTCACTGAGACTCTGTCACCAAAGAACCTAAATAAACCTGGAGCTGGCCCTGCCGGAGGGTGTACGGCCGTGCTCTTACAGGGCCAGCACACACCTTGCAAGTTCTTCCCCTGCCAATCGAAACCTTTAGCTATATCAGACATCCTCTCCCTATGGCGGGTACCTGATTTGGGGTCTTTTGGTCCTGGTTCTTACTACACCTCTATTCACATGCTCAGGTACCTCACTTTGGTCTATAGTAGTGTCACCTGCCACATTACTCGGACCACTCCCAGAGTAACAACCAGGGACCCCATAGCGAAACCCAAATCCCAATTGGTGGGGTTAAAGTGTGAAGACCAGCTTACGTCAGGTGTTGCCTCTAGATATGGCTCTAAGCTAAACCAATATATGGCACAGCAAGTTTACATCCGTGGGTCCTGACTCTGAGCTATGGGTAGGCCAAACTGTAGAGCCCCCTATTATACATGCAAATAGCAAACCTTTCCATAGCCCCTCCATTACCTGACCAGCATTAGCTAGTAAGACCACCAGAAAGTGCTCAGATAACTCCTCTTAGAAACATCCACCATTGAATAAGCCAATGTGATGGGGAAACTCCAACGTATCAATCGTCCATGGACAAAAGGGATCATTGGCAGGGGCACATGGGAATGTTAGAGAGGAGTCCCTTGGGGTATTGGTTTGGTAACCATATTTGTTGCGATTGAACTTTTACAAGAATTAAGACCCCTGAAAGACCTTCTATGTTCCAGAATGGGGCATTCATACAGTACATTACGTGAATGATCATACATCTGACTATTAGATGGGGCTTCCTCCTGCGATAACAGCTGATGGCCGAGGTGAGGGAAGACGACACCCCGCTGATCACGGGCTTCAGGCGTCGCCATTGTGAAATATCTTTCATAGAATGGATCTAACAAAGAATGTTAACAACTTGGAAGAAAAGAGCGACTCAGGAATCTTCAGTACAGACGAGGCCAAACGTCTTCAGACTGACACAAATTTTGGTTTTCATACAGTTTGCTGCTTCAGGGCTCCTGCACATGGGCGTAAACGCAAATACTCTCGCTTCTGTGCAACGTATTTGGGTAGTGAATGGGCTTTATTTACATATATATATTAATTTCATTCACAATAGCTGCGCATTTGAGCACGCATAAAGTCCCGCTAGTAATATGTCATGCTGTCATCGTTGACCCAGCCCCCTTTAATCCCCATTAAATGTTCAGCCTGTGCGGCGAGATGATATCCAGCGGTGTTTTGGGTACTTTCTGGCTTTGGGAGAGAGTAGCTGATGTTGGAAGCTACTGATGATGACGATGCCCATTTGCCTTGGTAGCTGTTGCATTGATGTTGGCAGGCGCGTGATGGTGGAGGTTGTTTCGAAAAAGAGTTGGCAAGGAGTTGGCCTCTGATCTACGAAATCAATGAGCAATTCCATCTCAACTTGATTGAGGAAGCTTCCAAAAGGAAACTTTCCTAAGCACTATCCAAACTGTCTGCCATGCCTTCCCTGCAATTAGCTGCAAAATTCATAGCGCCCTGACTGTGTCTGTGTCAAACGCTTTCCATGCATGCTCATTCATAATTCATGTACAATTCTGCATTCGGTGTGAGTTTTTCAGAGTTGATATTGCCCTTAATGAGAGTTGAGCCGAGGACTCCAGTACTGCAAGGTAACAGTGCTAACCACTGAGCCACATCCATTGGAGAGGCACCACCAGCACAATGCTGAAAAACAGGTGTAGTTGGAAAGCTTGCAGATGCTTTGTGAACACAGCCTAATTGTGCTTCAGTATATCGTAGAGACATCTGACTAAAGGATCGAAAAACACTGAAGAAGCAAACTTTGTGAAAGCCCATATTTGTGTCGGTCTCAGAACGTCTCATCTAGATCTTTTATGTTTTGAGACAAAAACTTTTAATATAGAGACAAAGATATCTCCGCCGAGAACCAAACAGAGGAGGAGCAGAAGTATTACTGATAAGTGCTATATGAAGCATCAGAAGGGAGTGTGCTTCTTGTAAAGTGTGCTGCTCCTTAAGTGTGTGACTTGGGATTCATGGATTGCTGAGTGCATCTCTTCCTGGTTTATTTGCATTTGTTTATTTGTGTTTTTGTATCAACTCCTAGTAATCTTTTAGTTTACAAATTGTGCTTAATGGTCTTTTTTCCCGGGAGGTTACCTTATCGAGTGGGTATATTGGAAGGTTATATTGTTAAACACAGTCTGCTTGTGGGTGTTTGTACAGGTAATTAGGGATGGGTTTACCCAATCAGGGTGTGATACATTGTATCTGTGGAACTTCCTGAGTCCTTTCCAAATGGAGGAGCAGAAGTATTACAGATAAGAGCTATGTAAGTGAGTGCGGCTGTATTCTTAGGTGTGCGTCTTGGGATTTGTGAATTTGGATTTAGGGACTTTGGAAGATCCACTTGTATTTATTGACTGCTTATCTATTTGAATTTTTGCATATATTACTTTCACTTAAAATATCTGTAGGATCCGCATTTAGAATGTACTCCATGATTGACAATGCCGTCCAGTGTACACCTTATGCCATGTATGCCGTCCTTGGACAGCCAGGCGCATACTGCTCTACGAGATATGAGTGTGTTGTGCATTTGGCAGCCCAGATCCTGCTTGCAACACTGAGACATATTGGTATCATGGAAAGGAGTTTGCTGCTCAATGAGCACTCGCTGGGGTAGATGTGGGGGTGGTTGGTAGCTCCGAAGAGCAGGCAGCTAGCTGGGTGACAGAAGGAGGGATAGAGGGAAGAGATCCAGGGAGGCTGGTCCTGAACTGGCACACCACAACAAGTTTGTAAAGTTGGCAGATTTGGAGAATGCCATTTCAGGATTAGCACCCCTGCAGCATGGCATGCCCTCTGACCACCAGGGGGATGACTGCTCCAGTAAGAACGGGAATAGGAGCGCAGGGGTAGACTAGACGGGTCCTGTTAGTCCTCAAATATTGAGGGATAAATAGGGAAATCTGCCACAAAGACCGGGATTGTCGAACAGTGGGTTGCTTTCCTTTCTCTCAAGTTTGACACATCACAAATCGGGTTGAAAGATTACTTGGAGGGGGTGATGAGGATCCAGCAGTTAAGTACAAGGGCCGTATCGGGGGCTGGAGGACCGGACTTGTGGGTTGTGGATGGACTCTTTAGGAACTTGACTCTCTTAGGGCTTTTCCCTGTAGTATCGGCAGCGGTAATTTAGGGTGATTGTTTGATTGCTTAAAAGGTTAGGTTTAATTGTGACAAACTGATTGTTGTGCAGGCGATCAATAACACGATTGTGTCTTCCCTGTCAGCGACTTGGGCACTCAGGAGGTTGGTGTTAGAATGTTTGCACCTGAACGCGTGGGTGTTTGATGTACATTTCCCTGGATTTAAGACTTCAATTGGGAACTTTCTCTCGTTTTCAGTGGGAGCATGTCCAATCGTTGGTACCAGATGTCGTGGAGGACGTGTAACATTCTGCACATGGGCAGGGGAATACATGTCACCATTACACACTAAATGGGAAATCACTGGGGAACACTGACATGGAAAAGGACTTGCGGGTTTTAGTTAACTGGAACTCAAATGGAGCAACCAGTGTCAGGCAGCTGCTGCCAAGGCAAATAGGATCATCGAGTGCATCAAAGGAAGTCTAGGGGCGCATGAGGAGAACATTGATCTTCCTCTTTACAAGTCTCTCATCAGTCCATACATGTAATATTGTCGACAGTTTTGGGCAGGTGTCAACAAAAAGTAATGAATGAAATGGGCGGACTACAATACACAGAGAGGTTATCAAAGTTGGGGTTATTTAGTTTAAAAAAAGGCCGCTGAAGGGTAACCTAAGAACTATGTAAAAATACATCAGGGGTCAGTATAGAGATCTATTTATGCCCAGGACTGTAACAAGGGGGCGCTCTAATAACTATGTATAATATATCAGGGGTCAGTACAGAGATCTCTCCCATCATCTATTATACCCAGGACTGTAACAAGAGGGCGCTCTAATAACTATGTATAGATATATCAGGGGTCAGTACAGAGATCTCTCCCATCATCTATTATACCCAGGACTGTAACAAGGGGGCGCTCTAATAACTATGTATAATATATCAGGGGTCAGTACAGAGATCTCTCCCATCATCTATTATACCCAGGACTGTAACAAGAGGGCGCTCTAATAACTATGTATAGATATATCAGGGGTCAGTCCAGAGATCTCTCCAATCATCTATTATACTCAGGACTGTAACAAGGGGGCGCTCCAATAACTATGTATAATATATCAGGGGTCAGTACAGAGATCTCTCCCATCATCTATTATACCCAGGACTGTAACAAGAGGGCGCTCTAATAACTATGTATAGATATATCAGGGGTCAGTACAGAGATCTCTCCCATCATCTATTATACTCAGGACTGTAACAAGAGGGCGCTCTAATAACTATGTATAGATATATCAGGGGTCAGTACAGAGATCTCTCCCATCATCTATTATACTCAGGACTGTAACAAGGGGGCGCTCTAATAACTATGTATAGATATATCAGGGGTCAGTACAGAGATCTCTCCCATCATCTATTATACCCAGGACTGTAACAAGGGGGCGCTCTAATAACTATGTATAGATATATCAGGGGTCAGTACAGAGATCTCTCCCATCATCTATTATACTCAGGACTGTAACAAGGGGGCGCTCTAATAACTATGTATAGATATATCAGGGGTCAGTACAGAGATCTCTCCCATCATCTATTATACCCAGGACTGTAACAAGGGGGCGCTCTAATAACTATGTATAATATATCAGCGGTCAGTACAGAGATCTCTCCCATTATCTATTATACTCAGGACTGTAACAAGGGGGCGCTCTAATAACTATGTAAAAATACATCAGGGGTCAGTATAGAGATCTATTTATGCCCAGGACTGTAACAAGGGGGCGCTCTAATAACTATGTATAATATATCAGGGGTCAGTACAGAGGTCTCTCCCATCATCTATTATACCCAGGACTGTAACAAGAGGGCGCTCTAATAACTATGTATAGATATATCAGGGGTCAGTACAGAGATCTCTCCCATCATCTATTATACCCAGGACTGTAACAAGGGGGCACTCTAATAACTATGTATAGATATATCAGGGGTCATTACAGAGATCTCTCCCATCATCTATTATACCCAGGACTGTAACAAGGGGGCGCTCTAATAACTATGTATAGATATATCAGGGGTCATTACAGAGATCTCTACCATCATCTATTATACCCAGGACTGTAACAGGGGGGCGCTCTAATAACTATGTATAGATATATCAGGGATCAGTACAGAGATCTCTCCATCATCTATTACACCCAGGACTGTAACAAGGGGGCGCTCTAATAACTATGTATAGATATATCAGGGGTCAGTACAGAGATCTCCCCCATCATCTATTATACCCAGGACTGTAACAAGGGGGCGCTCTAATAACTATGTATAGATATATCAGGGGTCAGTACAGAGATCTCTCCCATCATCTATTATACCCAGGACTGTAACAGGGGGGCACTCTAATAACTATGAATAGATATATCAGGGGTCTTATCGACATCCTGTCTGTCCGTGCATGAGTGGGTTTGTGAGTGACTTACATGCTCCACCCCTGATCACATGACGGTGACATCATCACAGGTCCTGTACGCACATGGCTGCTGTCTGGCTAAGTTTTCTTTAGCATTCCATAGCAGCTGAGGCTGCAGGGGGTTTGTCATCCACCTGTAATCTGCACAAGGATGCAAGACCTTTGATGACATAACTGTCAAATGATCAAGGGCAAAGCATGCAAGTCATTCACTCAGGATGAGCATCACCATCATGTGATAAGTGGCGGAGCATGATGGTGAAGTCATCACTGGTCCTTCATCTTCACCGCTGTGCTACTTCTGATCCCTGTTGCATGAGATGAACAATGTATGTAGCAGTGCTGCGTGTGACGTGCATGTAGCAGAGCTGTGTGGCTCATTGTGCCTCCAGAAACACTGTCACTATAATTTACTAACGACGACCTGTCTGTCTGTGGGTAAGTGAGTGAGTGGGTTTCTGAGAGACTTACGTGCTCCGCCCCTGATCACATGAAGGTGATGTCATCAAAAGTCCTTCCTCTCCAGTCAGGGAGTTACATGCTCCTCCCCTGATCACATTACAGTGACATCATCACAGTTCCTGTACGCACACGGCTGCTGGCCGGCTAAGTGTTTAATAGTATTTCATAGCAACTGAGGCCACAGGAGTTTTTTAGTCCACCTGCATTCTGCACAAGGAGCCAGGACCTTTGATATACTGAGGAGAATCTACCTCACCTCTATGTGTATATACTGAGGAGAATCTAACTCACCTCTATGTGTGTATATACTGAGGAGAATCTACCTCACCTCTATGTGTATATACTGAGGAGAATCTACCTCACCTGTATGTGTATATACTGAGGAGAATCTACCTCTCCTCTATGTGTGTATACTGAGGAGAATCTACCTCCCCTCTATGTGTATATACTGAGTAGAATCTACCTCACCTCTGTGTGTATATACTGAGGAGAATATACCTCACCTCTATGTGTATATACTGAGAAAAATCTACCTCACCTCTATGTGTATATACTGAGGAGAATCTACCTCACCTCTGTGTGTATATACTGAGGAGAATCTACCTCACCTCTGTGTATATACTGAGGAGAATCTACCTCACCTCTATGTGTATATACTGAGGAGAATCTACCTCACCTCTATGTGTATATACTGAGGAGAATCTACCTCACCTCTATGTGTATATACTGAGGAGAATCTACCTCTCCTCTATGTGTGTATACTGAGGAGAATCTACCTCCCCTCTATGTGTATATACTGAGGAGAATCTACCTCACCTCTGTGTGTATATACTGAGGAGAATATACCTCACCTCTATGTGTATATACTGAGGAAAATCTACCTCACCTCTATGTGTATATACTGAGGAGAATCTACCTCACCTCTGTGTGTATATACTGAGGAGAATCTACCTCACCTCTGTGTATATACTGAGGAGAATCTACCTCACCTCTATGTGTATATACTGAGGAGAATCTACCTCACCTCTATGTGTATATACTGAGGAGAATCTACCTCACCTCTATGTGTATATACTGAGGAGAATCTACCTCACCTCTATGTGTATATATTGCGGAGAATCTACCTCATCTCTATGTGTATATACTGGGGAGAATCTACCTCACCTCTATGTGTATATACTGAGGAGAATCTACCTCACCTCTATGTGTATATACTGAGGAGAATATACCTCACCTCTATGTGTGTATACTGAGGAGAATATACCTCACCTCTATGTGTGTATACTGAGGATAATCTACCTCACCTCTATATGTATATACTGAGGACAATTTACCTCGCTTCTATGTGTATATACTGAGGAGAATCTACCTCACCTCTATGTGTATATACTGAGGAGAATATGCCTCACCTCTCTGTGTATATACTGAGGAGAATATACCTCACCTCTCTGTGTATATACTGAGGAGAATCTACCTCACCTCTATGTGTATATACTGAGGAGAATCTACCTCACCTCTATGTGTATATATTGCGGAGAATCTACCTCACCTCTATGTGTATATACTGAGGAGAATATACCTCACCTGTATGTGTGTATACTAGGGAAAATCTACCTCACTTGCATGTGGATATACCGAGGAGAATCTACCTCAACTCTGTGTATATATACTGAGGAGAATCTGCCTCACCTTTATATGTATATACTGAGGAAAATCTACCTCACTCATATGTGTATATACTGAGGAGAATCTACCTCACCTCTATGTGTATATACTGAGGAGAATCTACCTCACCTCTGTGTGTATATACCGAGGAGAATCTACCTCACCTCTATGTGTATATACCGAGGAGAATCTACCTCCCCTCTATGTGTGTATACTGAGGAGAATCTACCTCACCTCTATGTGTATATACTGAGGAGAATCTACCGCACCCTTATGTGTATATACTGAGGAGAATCTACCTCACCTCTATGTGTATATACTGAGGAAAATCTACCTCACCTCTATGTGTATATACCGAAAAGAATCTACCTCACCTCTATGTGTATATACTGAGGAGAATCTACTTGACCTCTATGTGTATATACTGAGAAGAATCCACCTCCCCTCTATGTGTATATACTGGGGAGAATCTACCTCCCCTCTATGTGTATATACAGGGGAGAATCTACCTCCCTTCTATGTGTATATACTAAAGGAGAATTTACTTCCCCTCTATGTGTATATACTGAGGAGAATCTACCTCCCCTCTATGTGTATATACTGAGGAGAATCTACTTCACCTCTATGTGTATATACTGAGGAGAATCTACCTCACCTCTATGTGTATATACTGAGGAGAATCTACCTCCCCTATATGTGTATATACTGAGGAGAATCTACCTCACCTCTATGTGTATATACTAAGGAGAATCTACCTCACCTCTATGTGTATATACTGAGGAGAATCTACCTCACCTCTACGTGTATATACTGGGGAGAATCTACCTCCCCTCTATGTGTATATACTGAGGAGAATCTACCTCACCTCTATGTGTATATACTGAGGAGAATCTACCTCACCTCTATGTGCATATACTGCGGAGACTTTAACTGACCTCTGTGTGTATATACTGAGGAGAATCTACCTCCCCTATATGTTTATTTACTGAGGAGAATCTACCTCACCTCTCTGTGTATATACTGAGGAGAATCTCCCTCACCTCTATGTGGATGTACCGAGGAGAATCTACCTCACCTCTATGTGTATATACTGAGGAGAATCTACCTCCCCTCTATGTGTATATACTGAGGAGAATCTACCTCACCTCTGTGTGTATATACTGAGGAGAATATACCTCACCTCTATGTGTATATACTGAGGAAAATCTACCTCACCTCTATGTGTATATACTGAGGAGAATCTACCTCACCTCTGTGTGTATATACTGAGGAGAATCTACCTCACCTCTGTGTATATACTGAGGAGAATCTACCTCACCTCTATGTGTATATACTGAGGAGAATCTACCTCACCTCTATGTGTATATACTGAGGAGAATCTACCTCACCTCTATGTGTATATACTGAGGAGAATCTACCTCACCTCTATGTGTATATATTGCGGAGAATCTACCTCATCTCTATGTGTATATACTGGGGAGAATCTACCTCACCTCTATGTGTATATACTGAGGAGAATCTACCTCACCTCTATGTGTATATACTGAGGAGAATATACCTCACCTCTATGTGTGTATACTGAGGAGAATATACCTCACCTCTATGTGTGTATACTGAGGATAATCTACCTCACCTCTATATGTATATACTGAGGACAATTTACCTCGCTTCTATGTGTATATACTGAGGAGAATCTACCTCACCTCTATGTGTATATACTGAGGAGAATATGCCTCACCTCTCTGTGTATATACTGAGGAGAATATACCTCACCTCTCTGTGTATATACTGAGGAGAATCTACCTCACCTCTATGTGTATATACTGAGGAGAATCTACCTCACCTCTATGTGTATATATTGCGGAGAATCTACCTCACCTCTATGTGTATATACTGAGGAGAATATACCTCACCTGTATGTGTGTATACTAGGGAAAATCTACCTCACTTGCATGTGGATATACCGAGGAGAATCTATCTCAACTCTGTGTATATATACTGAGGAGAATCTGCCTCACCTTTATATGTATATACTGAGGAAAATCTACCTCACTCCTATGTGTATATACTGAGGAGAATCTACCTCACCTCTATGTGTATATACTGAGGAGAATCTACCTCACCTCTGTGTGTATATACCGAGGAGAATCTACCTCACCTCTATGTGTATATACCGAGGAGAATCTACCTCCCCTCTATGTGTGTATACTGAGGAGAATCTACCTCACCTCTATGTGTATATACTGAGGAGAATCTACCGCACCCTTATGTGTATATACTGAGGAGAATCTACCTCACCTCTATGTGTATATACTGAGGAAAATCAACCTCACCTCTATGTGTATATACCGAAAAGAATCTACCTCACCTCTATGTGTATATACTGAGGAGAATCTACTTGACCTCTATGTGTATATACTGAGAAGAATCCACCTCCCCTCTATGTGTATATACTGGGGAGAATCTACCTCCCCTCTATGTGTATATACAGGGGAGAATCTACCTCCCTTCTATGTGTATATACTAAAGGAGAATTTACTTCCCCTCTATGTGTATATACTGAGGAGAATCTACCTCCCCTCTATGTGTATATACTGAGGAGAATCTACTTCACCTCTATGTGTATATACTGAGGAGAATCTACCTCACCTCTATGTGTATATACTGAGGAGAATCTACCTCCCCTATATGTGTATATACTGAGGAGAATCTACCTCACCTCTATGTGTATATACTAAGGAGAATCTACCTCACCTCTATGTGTATATACTGAGGAGAATCTACCTCACCTCTACGTGTATATACTGGGGAGAATCTACCTCCCCTCTATGTGTATATACTGAGGAGAATCTACCTCACCTCTATGTGTATATACTGAGGAGAATCTACCTCACCTCTATGTACATATACTGCGGAGACTTTAACTGACCTCTGTGTGTATATACTGAGGAGAATCTACCTCCCCTATATGTTTATTTACTGAGGAGAATCTACCTCACCTCTCTGTGTATATACTGAGGAGAATCTCCCTCACCTCTATGTGGATGTACCGAGGAGAATCTACCTCACCTCTATGTGTATATACTGAAGAGAATCTACCTCACCTTTATATGTATATACTGAGGAGAATCTACCTCACCCCTATGTGTATATACTGAAAAGAATCTACCTCCCTTCTCTGTGTATATACTGGGGAGAATCTACCTGACCTTTATGTGTATATATTGCGAAGAATCTACTTGACCTCTATGTGTATATACTGGGGAGAATCCTCCTCACTTCTATGTGTATATACTGAGGAGACGTTAACTGACCTCTCTGTGTATATACTGAGGAGAATCTACCTCCCCTATATGTGTATATACTGAAGAGAATCTACCTCACCTCTATGTGTATATACTGAGGAGAATCTCCCTCACCTCTATGTGTATATACTAAGGAGAATCTCCCTCACCTCTATGTGGATAAACCAAGGAGAATCTACCTCCCCTCTATATGTATATACTGAGGAGAATCTAGCTCACCTTTATATGTATACACTGAGGAGAATCTACCTCAACCCTATGTGTATATACTGAAAAGAATCTACCTCACCTCTATGTGTATTTACTGAGGAGAATCTACCTGACCTTTATGTGTATATATTGAGAAGAATCTACCTCACCTCTATGTGTATATACTGAGGAGAATCCACCTCACTTCCATGTGTATATACTGAGGAGAATCCACCTCCCCTCTATGTGTATATACTGAGGAGAATCTACTTCACCTCTATGTGTATATACTGAGGAGAATCTACTTCACCTCTATGTGTATATACTGAGGAGAATCTACCTCACCTCTATGTGTATATACTGAGAAGAATCTACCTCACCTCTATGTGTATATACTAATGAGAATCTACCTCACCTCTATGTGCATATACTGCGGAGAATCTAACTGACCTCTGTGTGTATATGCTGAGGAGAATCTACCTCACCTCTATGTGTATATACTGAGGAGACTCTACCTCCCCTATATGTGTATATACTGAAGAGAATCTACCTCAACTCTATGTGTATATACTAAGGAGAATCTACCTCACCTCTATGTGTATATACTGAGGAGAATCTACCTCCCCTCTACGTGTATATACTGGGGAGAATCTCCCTCCCCTCTCTGTGTATATACTGGGGAGAATCTCCCTCCCCTCTGTGTGTATATACTGAGGAGAATCTACCTCACCCCTATGTGTATATACTGAGGAGAATCTACCTCACCTCTGTGTGTATATACTGAGGAGAATCCACCTCACCTCTATGTGTATATACTGAGGAGAATCTACCTCACCTCTGTGTATATATACTGAGGAGAATCTACCTCACCCCTATGTGTATATACTGAGGAGAATCTACCTCACCTCTACGTGTATATACTGGGGAGAATCTACCTCCCCTCTATGTGTATATACTGAGGAGAATCTACCTCACCTCTATGTGTATATACTGAGGAGAATCTACCTCACCTCTCTGTGTGTATATACTGAGGAGAATCTACCTCCCCTCTATGTGTATATACTGAGGAGAATCTCCCTCACCTCTATGTGGATGTACCGAGGAGAATCTACCTCACCTCTATGTGGATGTACCGAGGAGAATCTACCTCACCTCTATGTGTATATACTGAAGAGAATCTACCTCACCTTTATATGTATATACTGAGGAGAATCTACCTCACCCCTATGTGTATATACTGAAAAGAATCTACCTCCCTTCTCTGTGTATATACTGGGGAGAATCTACCTGACCTTTATGTGTATATATTGCGAAGAATCTACTTGACCTCTATGTGTATATACTGGGGAGAATCCTCCTCACTTCTATGTGTATATACTGAGGAGACGTTAACTGACCTCTCTGTGTATATACTGAGGAGAATCTACCTCCCCTATATGTGTATATACTGAAGAGAATCTACCTCACCTCTATGTGTATATACTGAGGAGAATCTCCCTCACCTCTATGTGTATATACTAAGGAGAATCTCCCTCACCTCTATGTGGATAAACCAAGGAGAATCTACCTCACCTCTACGTGTATATACTGGGGAGAATCTCCCTCCCCTCTCTGTGTATATACTGGGGAGAATCTCCCTCCCCTCTGTGTGTATATACTGAGGAGAATCTACCTCACCCCTATGTGTATATACTGAGGAGAATCTACCTCACCTCTGTGTGTATATACTGAGGAGAATCCACCTCACCTCTATGTGTATATACTGAGGAGAATCTACCTCACCTCTGTGTATATATACTGAGGAGAATCTACCTCACCCCTATGTGTATATACTGAGGAGAATCTACCTCACCTCTGTGTATATATACTGAGGGGAATCTACCTCACCTCTGTGTGTACATACTGAGGAGAATCTACCTCACCTCTATGTGTATATACTGGGGAGAATCTACCTCATCTCTATGTGCATATACTGAGGAGAATCTACCTCACCTCTATGTGCATATACTGAGGAGAATCTACCCCACCTCTATGTGCATATACTGCGGAGACTCTAACTGACCTCTGTGTGTATAAACTGAAAGGCTGTAAAGTACATAAGGAAGTGGCCATGGACTAGGCCAAGGTATGGAGCCTTTAAAGCTAAAAAGAACCTGCAACTTCCAGTCTGGGAATAAATTTGAATAAAAGGGGTACACCCTCTAAGGCTTTAAAGTGAGGAGAGTGTGGGGGGTGGCACATTCTGCAGAGGGACATCGGTACATGCAGTCTGAGGAAAATCTAACGCTCCTCTATGTGTGTACATATTTTATTCCTTGGTTCCTCTGACGTAACCATGACTTCATAAAATGCAAACAACAGGTGAACGCCAGTACCAAATTAACATGGGTGAGGCTGGGTATATCAACTAGTAACTATATATAGATATATCAAGGATCGTAAAGAGATCTCTCCCATCATCTATTAATACCCAGGACTGTAAAAAGGGGCGCTCTATTAATTATGTATATATATATGTTTATATATATATATATATATATATATATATATATATTAGGTGTCAGTACAGAGATCTCTCCCATCATCTGTTTATACCCAGGACTGAAACAGGGGCGCGCTCTAATAACTATATATAAATGTATCAGAGGTCAGTACAGAGATCTGTCCCATCATCCGTTTATACCCAGGACTGTGACTGTAACAAGGGGGCGCCATCTGCGTTCAAAGGAAAGAAGGTTTCCACACAAAATAGAAAGGGGTTCTTTACTGTAAGAGCAGTGAGACTGTGGAACTCTCTGCCTGAGGAAGTGGTGATGGCAAACTGTAGGGAGAATTTATATGTTTATCAAAGAGAAGACACTCCCAGATTTTGTGTAGAAGTCTGATACCCAGGAGAAATACATATCACACCCGCCTTATTGCGATATCAGATGATTTCTAATTTATTCTAAGGTGTATGTGGTTTATATACCATAAATGACATCACAGGAAAAGTATATACCTCCAAGATTAATAATAATACATGATAGGGTACTACTAAAATGATTAACATAAGTTACTCCTTTTAGGGCTTAGTCACACGGGCGTTTTTTGTGTGATTTTTTTTTTTTTTTTTTTTTGTGTGCGCAAAACTGATGCTATTGAATGACAGCTGAGAGCTGCCTCTGATTGGTCACAGTGCTTAGCCAATCAGAGGCAGCACTCACTAACCCATTCATAACTGGGTGAGTGAGAGCTGCCTCTGATTGGCTGAGGGCTGTGACCAATCAGTGGCAGCCCATTCAGCAGGCGGGGATTTTAAATCCCTGCCTGCTGAATACTACAGAAAGCAGTTCAGGAGAAGAGCCGACTGGACACGGCTGATCTCCGGCAGCTGCAAAAAGTTGAGTATATATATATTTTTTTTTTTACTTTTTTTGAATGGTTTTCAGGGAAGGGCTTATATTTTAAGCCCTTCCCCGAAAATTAATACAGTGCTTGCCGGCAGCCCATTGTTTTCAATGGAGCCGGCTGTATTGCCGGCTCCATTGGATTTAATGGGAGAACGATCTTTAGTATATATTCTCAATGGGGTGGGCGCTGCTGCCGCCGGCCCCATTGAGCGCACATACAAGAACAGCGATTTGTGCAGAATGCAGTTACATGCGTTCTGTGAATCATTGAGTCATATAATTCTCGGCAGATCCGCATAAAAAACGGCCATGTGGCCGATTTCATTGCAAAGCATTGGGTCTATATATTTGCAGATGCGCTTGCGATCTGCAAATCCGGCAAAAAACACCAGTGTGACTGAGCCCTCAAGGTGTAACTATAACATATAATGAAACCGTTATGAATTCAGTGAAAAGGAATTAATTACTTCAGAAGGGTCGGTGATCCGGGATTATTCGGATTGCCAGATTGGAGTAAGGAAGGAATTTATTTCCCTTAAATAAGGAAAATTGGCTTCTATCTCATTGAGGTTTTTTGCCTTCCTCTGGATCAACATGGGGGGATGGGGTGGGATAATAGACTGAACTGGATGGACATGTTTTTATTCAGCCTTGCACACTGTTACTATGTAACTAATCACTTGCTATAGAAAGCCTATTGAGACATAAAGCGCCATTGTTTAAATGAAGATATTATTTATCCGCTATATACTGTATTATAAAAAAGTAGGGGTTTTCAGAGAAGAGTCGACCCGAGAAGAAGCGAGGTCTACAACATCCCTGAGGATGACTCAGATTTAAGTATCTTAATTATTAATTACAGCTGTCATGGTGTCTGTACTAATCAGGAGCTGCGACGCTGATGTCGGGGGATTAGGACCAGCCATAGTTTCTGGTCCTTGAGTGAAGAGGACAGCACTTAAAATAGTGTATGATCAAGATGATCGTGTCATTGAGATTTCAGCCCGTCCCGTCTCTTCTCCTCTCCAATGTGTCCAAATTACACATTTATCCACCCACATGCTGCTCGTTATCAGTGTTTCTTTTGCGCTGATCATGCAGGCAGTGAAGTAGTTTGTCGACTTCTCACGTCAGAACTGGACTGAGAATCAGAGGAGGTGCAGTAATAATCCACGGTATGAGTATAAGTGCCATTAATGGAAGCTGTTACCCGGCCAACATCCAGTTTTGGTCCCTTGAGTGGTAATGTTGTGACGCCATCAGACATTTTTATGTGTAGACCTTAACCCTTTCCAATCCAATTTGTATCCTGGTTTTCCTGGGGCGCTTACTCTTTTTCTGCTGTTATACAATGGTGCTATCTGCTGGCTAAAGCCAGTACTGCATGAGGTGACTCGTTGGTTAGGCTCCGATGGCAGAGAGGCTGGCAATATACAGTAAGAGAACCCCGACGGACGTCTTCCAACATTAGAGCTGTACAGCCTTAAATCATAATGTCTTCAGAGGTCAGACAGTGGATTGGAAAGGGTTAAACTCAAGAGCCTGGCGTGGGGGTAAAATGATGTAAAAGCAATGGTTCCTGTGATCGGAAAGCTCCAGCTAATGAAGTAATTGTGTTGTTAATTCTATCAAAGGATGGAGGGTCAAAATGATGGGTGAGAACCAACCAAGAGGAATCAGAACTAGTAACTATAGGGGGCAGAACTAGTGGTCGAGAAATATGGCAGAGCCAAACACATGACATCAACAGGTCAACAGAGCCAAGTGGTGGAGTTGTTCTCGAAGGTCTTGATGTTTAATTCCATTTGTTGTGTACTGCGCCAATCATAAAGCTGCTAACAGCTCACCATTCTGGCTCCGTCCTCCTGCCTCTTTGCGGAGCTTGCGCCAGGTCACTAGACCTTCTGTTCATTCTGCTGGGGTCTCAGACGGGATATTATGTCATCTTGCTTGCATGCTTTGCTGCTTAGCTAGTCTACTATGGTCCACTCTGGTTATTCAATAGTTGACCTCACCTGTTTCCAGGATCCTCACCTATTGGGAGAATTGGGGAAGCTTTGAAATACTGGGCTATTTCCATAACTCTCATAGACTTCAATGGCAAAGCAGCGCCAAGCTCCATCACTTATCTGTTGACTTCATTAGTAAATGCCAGCTGATGGGCGCTACAAATCAGTGACTGGGAATTATGCCAAGGTTTTTCAAAGAGATGATGAAAGCCAACCTATCAGATATGGTATACACATCTAATATGGGAATGCCTCCTTAAAGGGATTTTCCACTTTTATGCAGATAAAGCATAAAGCGGTCATCTGGGATTCTGACAAATCTTCCAATTTGGCCCTAAAACTAAAAGTAAGAAAAACCTTAAACATTTGCAATATACTTGCTCTGAAAATTCTCTTCTGGCCCCAAAAAGATGCTGACGTCTGGTTCCAGTTTAACCTGTATATGGCCTTTGCCCAAGTGACTTTGTATCCGTAATGATTAGGGATGAGCGAACGTGTCCGTTACGGACACATCCGCACCCGGACACCGGCTTTGCCGAACACTGCAGTGTTCGCGCGTAAGTGTCCGGGTGCCGCCGGGGGGCGGGGAGATGCGCGGCGGCGCGGGCGGCAGTAGCGGGGAACAGGGGGGAGCCCTCTCTCTCTCCCTCTCCCCCCCACTCCCCGCCGCACCCCCCCCGCGCTGCCACGGCGGCCCCCGAACTTTTTCGCCCGAACACTGAAGTGTTCGCAAAGTTCGGTGTTCGGGCGAAAAAGGGGCGGAGCCGAACGTGTTCGCTCATCTCTAGTAATGATGTATAATACAGCAGGAGGGACTGGATGATGAGACCACCCGGCATGGGAGAATTTCTAATTTCCTAGGGTGATTTGAACCCCTTTATCATTATTTATCCAGTATGGAGTTCAAGATAGAAGAGAAGTGTGTGCTGCCCCTAACAGGATCGACTAAACTAAAACATTGTGACGAACCATCAGCTTTGGTGCAGGACAAAAAAATTTCAGAAAACTGACCCTGTAGCTCTACTGAGTGCCCGGACTCGCTGTGGCTGATCTCCTGCGACTAAATGTGCATCACCTGTACTGGATGAGTGACACCTGACTGAAACAATAGGACCAGATGCTACGCCGCAGCAGGAACGGGCACTGTACGTTGTGGAGGCCAGAGGTAAGGCCGTATGTTCTTCTATGAAATAAGTATAGAAAATAACATAAAAAGTGTTCATCTCTCTGCAGGAAAGCCTGCGATCCAATTAGCAAACAGAGCTTAGAGTAGTGCGCCGTCAGCTGCCTGCACAGTGTTTGGATATTGCATGGCGCGCCACTCGCTGTAGAAACGGGAACACTCAGGACACCAAGAATCTGTAATTAGTTTTTCTTGCAGCGTTAAAATTGTATGAAGTTATTTGCATTTTCAAACAGAACAATTACCGTCCTATTTAAAAGGAATTTCAGGGGATCACGTTTAATTAGAAGTTCCAGTGACAAACTTAACAAATCCAGCACTTTACTTAATACAGCTGGTAATTTAGTGTAAACGCAGCAGCCAAATAAACAAGAACTAATGACAGAGTCCAGAAACCGACCGCCCCCTGATTTACATGTATTATCCATATACTGTAGGTATAACATCAGTAATATTCTTCTCCACAGGGGGCAGTATCATAGTAGTTATAGTCATAGAATCATAGAATAGAAGAGTTGGAAGGGACCTCCAAGGTCAACTGATCCAACCCCCTGCTCAATGCATTCGATTAAAGGAGAATTCCCCCCTCCCGTGACAACCTGTTCCACTCATTGATCCGCCTCACTGTCTAATATCTAATCTGTGTGTACTCCCTTTCAGTTTCATCCCATTGCTTCTAGTCTTTTAGTTCCTTGTGCAGATGAGAATAGGGCTGATCCCTCTGCACTGTGACAGCCCTTCAGATATTTGTAGACAGCTATAATGACCTCATGTAATCTAGACTCTATGCTTCTCTTAATACATCCTAGAATTGTTTTAGCCTTTTCGGCTGCTGCATCACATTGTTGACTCATGTTCAGTCTATGATCTATTAGTATACCCAAGTCTTTTTCACATGTGCTGCTGCTTAGCTCAATTCCTCCAATTCTGTATGTGCTTTCTTCATTTTTCTTGCCCAGATGTAGGACTTTGCATTTCTCCTTGTTAAATACCATTCTGTTAGTTGCCGGCCACTGTGCAAGCTTTTCTAGAGCTTTTCGAATACTTTCTGTCTCTTCCCTAGTGTTAGCTATACCTTGGTAAATTTGATCAGTTTCTCATCAATTCCCTCCTCCAGATCATTTATAACAATGTTGGCCAACACTGGGCCGAGGACAAAACCTTGTGGTACCCCACTTGATACATTCCTCCACTTGGCTGTTGTCAAGGACTGGGGTCCGGGTACGAGAAGTCCCGAAAAACTGCCCGCAACCCCTGTCCCTACCTACTTGCCCCCCTGGGCTATACCCCAGGGTGACAACTGGACGACGATCCCTACGCTCACTAGGGATGTGGGGCAGGAGTCAGACTAATGGACAATGAGGAAACAAACAGAAACAAAACAGGCCAGGCAATCGGGGTCGGCAACTAGAGAGAACGCAGTACAAGGCGACAGGCGAAGGAGAAGTGAGGTCCAAGCAGTAGTCAAAAACAGAGCATCAAATACAGGATGTGCAGGTGTAGCAGAAAGACACTGGCACTGGGGAAAAGAACACTGAATGTTTAAATGCTGTCAGAAGTCCCGCCCCAGCAGCTGATTGGGGCGGGGAGCCTGACAGCAACAGGAGCCAAACCCAGGGAGCTGGGAGAACAGCCCTCAGTGCCTGCAAATGACAGGCAGAGCCCCAGACATCACCCAGAGAGTCCAGAGCAAGGATCCAGACGATGAACTTGAAAAAGACACAAATTGTGTCGAAACGCGTTGTTTTACAAGAATAAAAAAAATTGGTTTTCTGCCAAGGCGCGGGATAGTTTTTATTTCTATTTTTATACTCCGTTACCCAGCCAGACCGTGCTCACAAACACGGTGAAAGGATATCCCCGGACGCCGCTCCAAAAAGGAAACATGGAGAAGCAAGAAACCTGCTGAAGGCAAACGTGGACAACAGGTGCAGAGGGGTTGATTCCTTTACCATCGGATTAACCCTTCTTGCACCGGGTAAGTCCACCTTTTATTTAACTATAAAAGCATTTTTAAATTGCTAGCGAGGCGCATTTTAAAGCACATTTTTCTAAGGATCCAGACATCCAGCAAGTGCAGATCATAAATCCAGACAAAAAACAATGAATACAGAACAGACGCGCCAGGGAGTCATTGTAATGGGAACACGGCGCGTCCCCAGAACCTGGCTATCAAGGCACACTCCCCCGGCGCACGGGAGTGCGCACCCGGAGTCGACGCTCTGGATCACGGCGGCCAGGGAATGTCACTAAAACCGGAACTCCCCTGCACCGCACCCCCGCAGCTCAGGAACTAGGGCCACTCTTTGAGTACGATCACTCAGTCTGTTGCGAATCCACCTGACAGTTGCCTTGTCAATCCCATAATTGGTCATTTTTTCCTAAATAGGAAAAGTAAAGGGGTCACAACTTAATTATTCAATTATTAGAGCTAAAGTAAGTGACCCTCTATGTTATGTAACTTCCCAGTGTAGTAAAAACAAGAAATTTGGCACGAGCATTTTTTAAGTCATAACAGCCCTTAAGCATCACGGTTTAGGTACTGGTACACGTACAGATGGAGGGCGTCCCCAGCTGAACTTTTGCACCAGGGCCCCTGAGCCTTTAGTTATGCCCCTGCTTCAGATAATTGTAATATTATAGTAGTTATATTCTTGTACATAGAGAGCAGTATTATAGTAGTTATATTCTTGTACATAGGAGCAGTATTATAGTACTTATATTCTTGTACATAGGGGGCAGTATTATAGTGGTTATATTCTTGTACATAGGGGGCAGTATTATAGTAGTTATATTCTTGTATATAGGGAGCAGTATTATAGTAGTTATATTCTTGTACATAGGAGCAGTATTATAGTAGTTATATTCTTGTACATAGTGGGCAGTATTATAGTAGTTATATTCTTGTATATAGGGAGCAGTATTATAGTAGTTATATTCTTGTACATAGGAGCAGTATTATAGTAGTTATATTCTTGTACATAGTGGGCAGTATTATAGTAGTTATATTCTTGCACATAGGGAGCAGTATTATAGTAGTTATATTCTTGTACATAGGAGCAGTATTATAGTAGTTATATTCTTGTACATAGGGGGCAGTATTATAGTGGTTATATTCTTGTACATAGGGGGCAGTATTATAGTAGTTATATTCTTGTACATAGGGGGCAGTATTATAGTAGTTATATTCTTGTACATAGGGGGCAGTATTATAGTGGTTATATTCTTGTACATAGGGAGCAGTATTATAGTAGTTATATTCTTGTACATAGGGGGCAGTATTATAGTAGATATATTCTTGTACATAGGAGGCAGTATTATAGTAGTTATATTCTTGTACATAGGAGGCAGTATTATAGTAGTTATATTCTTGTACATAGGAGCAGTATTATAGTAGTTATATTCTTGTACATAGGGGCAGTATTATAGTAGTTATATTCTTGTACATAGGGGGCAGTATTATAGTAGTTATATTCCTGTACATAGGGAGCAGTATTATAGTAGTTATATTCTTGTACATAGGAGCAGTATTATAGTAGTTATATTCTTGTACATAGGGGGCAGTATTATAGTAGATATATTCTTGTACATAGGGGCAGTATTATAGTAGTTATATTCTTGTACATAGGGGGCAGTATTATAGTAGTTATATTCCTGTACATAGGAGCAGTATTATAGTAGTTATATTCTTGTACATAGGGGGCAGTATTATAGTAGATATATTCTTGTACATAGGGGGCAGTATTATAGTAGTTATATTCTTGTACATAGGGGGCAGTATTATAGTAGTAATATTCTTGTACATAGGAGCAGTATTATAGTAGTTATATTCTTGTACATAGGGGGCAGTATTATAGTAGATATATTCTTGTACATAGGGGCAGTATTATAGTAGTTATATTCTTGTACATAGGGGGCAGTATTATAGTAGTTATATTCCTGTACATAGGAGCAGTATTATAGTAGTTATATTCTTGTACATAGGGGGCAGTATTATAGTAGATATATTCTTGTACATAGGGGGCAGTATTATAGTAGTTATATTCTTCTACATAGGGGGCAGTATTATAGTAGTAATATTCTTGTACATAGGAGGCAGTATTATAGTAGTTATATTCTTCTACATAGGGGGCAGTATTATAGTAGTTATATTCTTGTACATAGGGGGCAGTATTATAGTAGTAATATTCTTGTACATAGGAGCCAGTATTATAGTAGTTATATTCTTGTACATAGGGCAGTATTATAGTAGTTATATTCTTGTACATAGGAGGCAGTATTATAGTAGTTATATTCTTGTACAAAGGGGGCAGTATTATAGTAGTTATATTCTTGTACATAGGGAGCAGTATTATAGTAGGTATATTCTTGTACATAGGGGGCAGTATTATAGTAGTTATATTCTTGTACATAGGGAGCAGTATTATAGTAGTTATATTCTTGTACATAGGGGGCAGTATTATAGTAGTTATATACTTGTACATAGGGAGCAGTATTATAGTAGTTATATTCTTGTACATAGGGAGCAGTATTATAGTAGTTATATTCTTGTACATAGGGGGCAGTATTATAGTAGTTATATTCTTGTACATAGGGAGCAGTATTATAGTAGTTATATTCTTGTACATAGGGGGCAGTATTATAGTAGTTATATTCTTGTACATAGGGCAGTATTATAGTAGTTATATTCTTGTACATAGGAGGCAGTATTATAGTAGTTATATTCTTGTACAAAGGGGGCAGTATTATAGTAGTTATATTCTTGTACATAGGGAGCAGTATTATAGTAGGTATATTCTTGTACATAGGGGGCAGTATTATAGTAGTTATATTCTTGTACATAGGGAGCAGTATTATAGTAGTTATATTCTTGTACATAGGGGGCAGTATTATAGTAGTTATATACTTGTACATAGGGAGCAGTATTATAGTAGTTATATTCTTGTACATAGGGAGCAGTATTATAGTAGTTATATTCTTGTACATAGGGAGCAGTATTATAGTAGTTATATTCTTGTACATAGGGGGCAGTATTATAGTAGTTATATTCTTGTACATAGGGAGCAGTATTATAGTAGTTATATTCTTGTACATAGGACGCAGTATTATAGTAGTTATATTCTTGTATATAGGGGGGCAGTATTATAGTAGTTATATTCTTGTACATAGGGGGCAGTATTATAGTAGTTATATTCCTGTACATAGGGCAGTATTATAGTAGTTATATTCTTGTATATAGGGAGCAGTATTATAGTAGTTATATTCTGGTACATAGGGAGCGGTATTATAGTAGTTATATTCTAGTACATAGGAGCAGTATTATAGTAGTTATATTCTTGTACATAGGAGGCAGTATTATAGTAGTTATATTCTTGTACATGGGGGCAGTATTATAGTAGTTATATTCTTGTACATAGGGGGGCAGTATTATAGTAGTTATATTCTTGTACATAGGGGCAGTATTATAGTAGTTATATTCTTGTACATAGGGGGCAGTATTATAGTAATTATATTCTTGTACATAGGGGGCAGTATTATAGCAGTTATATTCTTGTACATAGGAGGCAGTATTATAGTAGTTATATTCTTGTACATAGGGGACAGTATTATAGTAGTTATATTCTGGTACATAGGAGGCATTATTATAGTAGTTATATTCTTGTACTTATATTGCCGGAGATATTACTTGTACTTTGAAGTGAATGTAATGAAGGCGGACATGCACATCATCCATTGTGGACACTTCAAGATACCCCAAGACTGCATTCTGTGGATTAGTGGCGATCCCAGCAGTCAGTTCCCCACCTAGCTTCCTACAGTGATTAGCACCCTTTACATTCCTGTACATCATCTTGTGCAGTTCTGTACTGGAAGTTCTGTTTTTTCTACAAGCAATGCTGGCACAATATACATATTATATACTGTGTCTCGCAGCATCTTGGCTTGTGTATGTATTTGGGTTTCTTGACCACACAGTAGATGACAACAGATGCTTTGACTTAGCAGCTAAGTAATCAGTTACGGCACCTTTAGAACCAGAGACATTGTGTTACCATAACAACCAGACCTGACATTTCCAAACTGCGCACAGATCTGGGCTTCATGTGCCGCTCCTGTCTCTCCAAGGAACAAAAACCCAGGAAGAGCCATCTTCAGTACACGCTGTTCTCTACCTGTCTCCTATCTCAGGAAATCTGCGGCGATGGCACTGAGCGCCTCTCCGGCTCAGAACATTTCACAGCTCTCTTCTGTGTTCGCATTGTCTGCGGTGAGGATACATTTCATTCCTTGTATCTATCGCTACGACTGAAGTTTCTAGAGGGACATTAAGTTGATTATCACAGTCACTCAATGAGTAATCCCTCCGGTAAGTATTAGTCATCACCAGCTTTCAAAGTTTATTTAACCATCTCTTACTCATATTTCCCACTTTTACTGGATTCGGTGGACAGTCCTGGATTTTAGGGACTGTCCCAGTGTCCCGGGCAGCAGGACTCACGTCCCACAGGAGCATTCGGGAATAGGGGGAAATTAGCCACTACAGGACCAGAGGCTTATCACTTTTTTATTTTCATTTTTACACAACTTTTTAATTGTTTCACTGACGTACCCAAAGGAGGGCTCTTTTTTTGCACGATGAGTTACCTTTTTTTAATAGTGCCATTTAATATAATGTATGGAGAAACTTTACAAAATTTGTAAATTGGGAGAGATTAAAATAAATGTAATTGCAGAATTTTTGGTGGGTTCAGCTCTTACAGTGTTCAGTGCCATAAACTTTGTTCTCAGCTCAGTTCTGGTCGGGCCAAGTCTATGTAGATTTTTAAAGTTTTTTCTATTTCTAAATAAAAATAAATGATTTTTTCGCTCATTCTGAGACCTGTAGCCTTTTTGTTTTTTCGCCAGCTGTGTGGTGTGAGGGCTATAGTCTCATTATTACTATTTTGGGATGCATATGTCTCTGTGAACACTTTTTATACACATTTCTTGGGAGCTGGGATTCCTACAGATATTGCAGTTCTGTTATTCTGTCCTTTTTTTATCATGCAGGATAAATATTTGGCTATTTTAATAGTTTGGACTTTTACGTGCATGGTGATACAAAATATGCTTTTTTTAGAGGAAAAATGAAAAAAGTGATTTTTAACTTTTTAATATTTTCTTTATTTTTTTAACTGTTAAACTTTTCCGAAATCGTTTTTTTTTGCACTTTAATTTAGTCCCCAAAGGTTACTTGAACTTGTGATCATTTGATTGCTTGTACTATATACTGCCATACTTCAGTATCGGAAAGTTCCTATGGGCTAGCATGGCAGCTTAGAGCCTATTGAAGGCTCCCAGGACTGCCTTGTATAGAAGTCTGTCAAATCATGCCTGTGGCAACATCAAAAATCGCTACATTCTGCAATACTTCAGTATTGCAGTATATAACGACTTCTGATGTTGCCAGGGGCAGGACTGGATAGACATCTATACATGTCGGCCCTAGAAGCCTTCTGTCAGCTCTGAGCTGCCATGCTAGCCCAATTGCATTCTTTGATACTGAAGTATTGTAGTATTTAGTGACTTAGTGTGAAAGGGGCGTGGCCTAACAAAAAATTGTCCTGCAAGAATTGTTCCTCTTATTGATCAAGAACTGGGAAATCCTTCTTTTGAGTGGCAACTACCATGGCTTCCACTACTGCCTGTGGAAAGGATGTCACTTGGCTCTCCCAATCTTATGAATGGCAAACCTTTCTAGTTATGTAGATAAACGTCCCTCTTAGCCTTATTTCTGTATAGCGGAAAGATGGATAACAACTCTATGGCAGCCATATTGGATGTCACCCACAATTTTCTGATATATGAGCAGTAAATCAGTTTTCTAATGCTGCACAATAACCTTTGCTTCCAAATATCTGCAAAACTAGTCAGGACTACAAGAGAGCTGACGACTTGGGAAATTGCGGCCATATTGGTTGTCACCTAGATTTCCTAGAAACCGATATAACTAAGATCTGTCTTAGAGATGAGCAAGCATACTCGCTAAGGGCAATTGCACGATCGAGCAATGCCCTTAGTGAGTACCTGCCCGCTCGAGAGAAAAGGTTCGGGTGCCGGCGCGGGGGAGCGGTGAGTTGCGGCAGTCAGCAGGGGGAGGCGAGGGGAGAGAGGGAGAGAGAGATCTCCTCGCCGTTCCTCCCCGCTCTCCCCCGCCGCCGGCACCTGAACCTTTTTTCTCAAGCGGGCAGGCACTCGCTAAGGGCAATGCTCGCTCATCACTAATCTGTCTACATAAGATGTGATAGAAGAGGATGCCGCGAAAATTCATGATTTTATCTTTTTTACTTTTTTTTGTGAATTGGAATGAAGTTTTGAAAATCATCTGCCACAAAAAATAACGAACGTTAGAAGCAGAGGAAGAGGCTCCAAGACAGACCGAAAATAAATCCCTTCAGACTTTCTGTGTGCCGCGTGGATTTAGCTACAATGTTGTTTTCCTTATTTATATGTTTCTTTCTAGAGAGTTTTGTTGAGAGTAAGTGCCCCTCCGTCCTCAGAGGCCGCCCACAGACCCGGATTTTGAGATCCACCCACTTACGAGTAATTGCACATGGATTGCAAAATAAATAATTACGCCTGAGTCACATGTTCTGCGGGATTGAGAAGTCGCTCCGAGTGCCGTAATTACAGCTCTGTATATCAAGCGGATTATTGTTTATGCCATTAAAGTGGAGGTTCTCCCACGTCGAGGTATGAGGTACAGTCATGTATCCGGGAATGACAGAAGGAGACAATGTAACGCTACACACTGACATTGTTTTACATAACTTTGTTCCATCGCTCTTTCAAACTTCAGATTTTTTTGCATTTCACTAATTACCATCAAAAACTATTTTTGGTTTTGTTTGCTGACTAACTAATCCTTTATCCCAGACTTACACCACAGGCCAGTTTGATCGCACTTTGTTTGCTATTGTGTTGGCTGGTCCTAGTACTGTAGAAAAACACTTAGTTTCTTTTCTCGCTGCACGGAGGCGTAGCTATTGTAGAACGTGTTCAGGCTCGTTCGCCACAAATACGGTGTAGATGTTTTTGATCAAATGCCATGGAAATATACAGTACGATCTGCAAGGGAATGGCCCGCACATGTCGTCTTCAGGACCTGCAACATGGCATGGATGAACTTCAGGATTCTCCACAAGGAGGTGACACTGCGAAACATAAGTCATCAAAACTATATTAGCAAGTTCTGTGAAGAACGGAGACAAGAATAAGAAAGAGAGGAAAGGATGATGAGAGTCTATTAACCAGCGGCGACCACTCCCTGTTGACCATACAAAGTAAATTACAAAGGTGCAAAATGGTAAACAACAGAGGTGCAAAATCAGAGGTGGTAAAGTAATAATATAGTAGGCCCTCAGGCGTATTTGACTGTGCAATAGGGTTTCCCTTTCTCTTTAAGGGTTAATGGGTGCAGGCCATTTCTTCCCCTAGTTACTCTATCTGAGATCTGGGTGATGGCGTTTCCCCTTTAAGGAGGAGGTCTTTGGGTATTATGGGCGATTCATAGGGTGGGGTTAATGTGTTAACAAGTAAGCAGTAAGGGGGTGGCACCTTCTTGCTGGAATAGTCCCTCCCTCTTCCCTTAGGGTGCATTCACACAGGCAAGCATGATATCGGTCCAAGAGACTTGTTCACTGTGAGTGTGTTGGGATTTGCAAGAAAATCATATTTAATCACTGAACATGTGATTTTCACACGCGTGAAAATGGCATGTATTTTCAATAGGAAAACTTGAGAACTGCATTGTATGCGCAAGCGAGTGCGATCTGATGTTCTTTCCTCACCCATTGGTGCACTCATTGCGGACTTAAAGAAAAATAGAACATGAAAACAATGGGGTCTGTTTCAGTACGAGTTTTGTGTGTCTCACTATGCACAAAACGCAAACAACTCAAGTACCGTGAGCGAGTCTGTGAGTTAATGAGCGGGCGGCCCGCTGCAGACAATAGTTAGTGGACAAGCTGCATTCATTTAGAGTCTGTACTAAGGGATTCTGGTCTGGGGTCTGTATATATTTATGGGTCTGATCTGGGGTCTCTATTTATTAGGGCATCTGGTCTGGGGTTTATATTTGTTTAGGGGTCTGGTCTAGGGTATTTATTATGGGGTCTGATATGAGGTCTGTATTAGTTTAGAGGATATGGGTTTGTATTTTTGGGGGGCTCTGTCTAGGAGTCTGCTCTGTATTAGTTTAAGATATTTGGTCTGAGGTCTATATTTGTCTAGGGGTCTGATTTGGGGTCTGTTTTAGTTTAGGAAGTCTGTTATGGGGTCTATATTTGTTTAGTGGGTCTGGTCTGAGGTCCATATTTGTTAACGGAGTCCGGTTTGGGGGTCTGTATTTCTCTGGGAGTCTGTTCTGTGGTCTGAATTAGTTTATAGTGGTTTGGTCTGGGGTATATATTTGTGTAAGAGCTCTGGTCTGGGGTCTGTATTGTTTGGGCATCTGGTCTGAGGTCTATATTTGTGTAGGGGGTCTGCGCTGGAGTCTGCATTTATCTTGGGGTCTGTATTTGTATATGGGTATGTTCTGTGGTTTGTATAACTTTACAGGCGTTTGCTAGAAAATCTACAATGCAGTGTCAAAAGAAGACCTGACCGGCGAAGAGCATGATGGCTTGATACTAAGAAAGCTGATACTGGCATGGATATAAACCAACTGAAAGAAGCAATGCAAAATCAAAAAAACATGAGAGGAGCTCGCTTTTAGTGTCACCAAGGGTCGTGAACGACTAAATGGCTAACAACAACAACATTTACGTTGGGAAGTCTGGTCTGCGGTCTGTTATTTGTTTAGGGGTTTTCGTCTTAATTTGTTTAGAGGCCTAGGAGTCTGTATTAGTCTGAAAATGTCACTATCTTCAAAAAAGGGAAGAAGGTGGATCCAGGTGACTACAGGCCTGTGAGCCTGACTGCTATCCTTGGAAAAATCTTTGAACAAATCATTGCACATAAACAGCATGTATATAAGTACTTGGATAAGAATGGAGTAATTAACCAGAGCCAGCATGGGTTTGTAACAAACAAGTCATCCCAGATGAATCTAATTTACTTCAATGACAGAATCACCGACTGGGTTTCTCAGGAAAATGCGGTGGATATAGTATATCTTGACTTTAGTTAAGCATTTGACAAAGTATCTCATACCATACTTATTGAAAAAATGACCAAATCTGGGATTGACAAGACTATTGTTAGGGGGATTCACAACTGGCTGAGTGATCGTACTCAAAGAGGGGTCATAAATGGCTGCACATCCAAGTGGAAGAATGCATCAAGTGGGGAACCACAAGGCTCTGTCCTAGGCCCAGAAATGATCTAGAGGAGAAAATTGAAGGGAAACTGATCAAATTTGCTGACAACACACAGCTAGGAGGGATAGCTAACACTGGAGAAGAGAGATAGTATTCTCAAGCTTAAACAGTGGTCAGTGAGTAACAGAATGGTATTTAACAAGGTCCTACATCTGGGCAAGAAGAATGAAAAAAGCACATATAGAATGAGAGAAATTGGGCTAAGCAGCAGCACATGTGAAAAAGACAGGTATACTAATAGATCATAGACTAAACATGAGTCAACAATGTGATGCAGCAGCCAAAAAGGCAAACACAATTCTGGGATGTATTAAGAGAAGCAAAGAGTCTAGATCACGTGGGGTCATTATCCACCTCTACTCTTCCTTAGTCAGACCTCATCTGGAACACTAGGTCCAGTTCTGGGCACCCCACTTTAAAAAAGACATAGACTGCAGCAAGTTCAGAGAAGAGTTACCAAGATGGTGAGCGGTCTACAAATCATGTCCTATGAGGAACGGTTAAAGGATCTGGGAATGTTTAGCAGAAGAGAAGGCTGAGAGGAGACTTAATAGCCGTCTACAAATATCTGAAGGGCCGTCACAGTGCAGAGGGATCAGCCCTATTTTCATCTGTACAAGGAGAGACTAGAAGCAATGGGATGAAACTGAAAGGGAGGAGACACAGATTAGATATTAGACAGTGAGGGGGATCAATGAGTGGAACAGGTTGCCACAGGAGGTGGGGAGTTCTTGTTCAATGGAAGTGTTTATAGGCTGGACAGACATCTGTTTGGGATGACTTAGTGATCCTGCATTGAGCAGGGGGTTGGACCCGATGACCCTCGCGGTCCCGTCCAACTCAACCATTCTAGGATTCTAGTAAACGGTCTATTCTGAGCTATCTGTTTGTCTATGGGTCTGTTCTGACGTCTGCATTACTGTTGGGGTATGATAAAAGGGGTCACATGCACTACTTATGATTGAAATGCTTACTGTATATTGGGGACACATCCTATATAATTGGGGTGGGGGTGGGGCCTATGACAAACAACTTAAGCTTAAACTACTTAAGCTTTACACATTGCTTGTCAGAATCTCCTGGATGTCATCTTACAAATACTGACAAGTACCGTGTGGGCTGACATGATGATTCCCCGTCTCCACTGGCCCCTCAGAATCATTCATCACTCAGTAGGTTTCTTCATCACTATTTGCAGTATATAAAAGTTAATTCTCTCACAGAACAAATCTGGAAATGTCCCGTCAAATCCAATCTTCTGTGTAAATAAATAACACATGGGTGGCTAATTGGCGCGCGTTCCTCATTTACATACCATATTTACATCTCAGTGTATTTTCCTTCTCTGAACTACCTTAAGGCTTTTATAGAGCAGCACACCTAGCAGTGGTACAAACCTGTGAGAGGCAGCGAGAAGCTGGAGGGGCTGCGGCAGGACTGTGAGGATGGGAGGCACTGGGCACTGCCAGCACCCTGCTGTAAGTCATATCGATGTCTCTACTTAAAGAGGTATTCTGGGCTCTTCTCGACTGATAACCTATCCTCTGGATAGGCCACCAGTAGTTGTTGGACAGGGTCCGGTCAGCTGATTGGAACCCCTGTCCATTAACTTATAGTGCAGCCTGCTATCTGGTGCAGTGGGCCAGAAGTTGTCATCAGCCGACAGGGTAGTCAGTGGGAGCGCCGCGCTGCTATTCTACTTTCTGCTTCTTGTACTGCCATTGTGTCCTGGGCAAGTAATGAAATAGCAGTGCAGTGCTCCAATAGCTTTCGATGGGAGTGAAACCGGTGCACCTACTTCCTCGCCTATCCACTGATGACACCATCTGGCCTGCTGCACTAACAGGAGGCTGAACGATCAGCTGATAGACACGGGTCCAAAGTGGCAGATTCTTGTCGATCAACTATTGATGGCCAACTGTATACATCCAGTCCCGCTGACTTTATCCAATGACAGGTCCTCTGTATTGATCTTGCCATGAGAATAATACATATGTTTTTATTCTATGGACAGGTGTAGCAGTTGGTGGTCCTGGTGGTCAAGAGCCCTATTGTTGTTGTGATATGACGTTCCGATTTAACTGCCATGAGAGCCATTTTACTAAGGCTGATTATGGGCAAAAACTAGACTTGAAGCCAAAAAGAAAGCCCTTCCTGGCAACAAGTGTTGCGTCTTCACCTAAATAAAGGAAGATTTATAGTTCTTATAAAAGAAAGGTGTCCCCACCAGGAGCTGGGAAGAAGCAACTGAGGATCAGCTGGCGTCTGGTAACTCCGGCCACTGCGTCATCCCCAGTTGTGTCTGACATAGGAGTCCATCCATGAATGGCAGACAAGAGGGGAGATGAAACTGAGGGGAGGGTAGTTTGGCTCCAGTGAGTGATGATGGAAGAGAAATTAACAGCCTACAGAAAATGGGAGTAGACTGCCAGTCAGTAACCTCCACCAGCCCAGATAACTTACAACCGCATGTCATGCCCTCTGTATAGCAGACCGATATGTAACACACAGTACATATGAACTGTAAATATTATACCAGCCAAGCTAGGTGACTGATAAAACATGAAATTGTTGCACTGCACTATGTGCCTCAGCCTCCTCCTCTGTGCCATCCAAAGTTCCTGTAGGCCTTGTTCTCTGTCATGCAAAGTCTAATCTAACAACAAAGCCTAAAAGCAAGAAATCGTCCAGAAATACGTTATAATATACCGCTATAGGAGAGGAAAACATACACAAAAGTAGAATTATCAAAGTTATTGTATTTTTGTACATAGAAGGCAGTATTATAGTAGTTATATTCTTGTACATAGGGGGCAGTATTATAGTAGTTATATTCTTGTACATAGGGAGCAGTATTATAGTAGTTATATTCTTGTACATAGGGGGCAGTATTATAGTAGTTATATTCTTGTACATAGGGGACAGTATTATAGTAGGTATATTCTTGTACATAGGGGGGCAGTATTATAGTAGTTATATTCTTGTACATAGGGGCAGTATTATACTAGTTATATTCTTGTACATAGGAGCAGTATTATAGTAGTTATATTCTTGTACATAGGAGGCAGTATTATAGTAGTTATATTCTTGTACATAGGAGGCAGTATTATAGTAGTTATATTCTTGTACATAGGAGCAGTATTATAGTAGTTATATTCTTGTACATATGGGGCAGTATTATAGTAGTTATATTCTTGTACATAGGGGGCAGTATTATAGTAGTTATATTCTTGTACATAGGGAGCAGTATTATAGTAGTTATATTCTTGTACATAGGGGCAGTATTATAGTAGTTATATTCTTGTACATAGGGGGCAGTATTATAGTAGTTATATTCTTGTACATAGGGGGCAGTATTATAGTAGCTATATTCTTGTACATAGGGGGCAGTATTATAGTAGCTATATTCTTGTACATAGGGGGGCGTATTATAGTAGTTATATTCCTGTACATAGGGGGCAGTATTATAGTAGTTATATTCTTGTACATAGGGGCAGTATTATAGTAGTTATATTCCTGTACATAGGAGCAGTATTATAGTAGTTATATTCTTGTACATAGGGGCAGTATTATAGTAGTTATATTCCTGTACATAGGGGGCAGTATTATAGTAGTTATATTCTTGTACTTAGAGGGCAGTATTATAGTAGTGATATTCTTGTATATAGGAGCAGTATTATAGTAGTTATATTCTTGTACATAGGGGGGCGTATTATAGTAGTTATATTCCTGTACATAGGGGGCAATATTATAGTAGTTATATTCTTATACATGGGGCAGTAATATACCAGTTATATTCTTGTACATAGGGGGTCAGTATTATAGTGGTTATATTCTTGTACATAGGAGGCAGTATTATAGTAGTTATTTTCTTGTACAAAGAGGGCAGTAATATAGTAGTTATATTCCTGTACATAGGGGGAGTATTATAGTAGTTATATTCTTGTACATAGGGGGCCAGTATTATAGTAGTTATATTCTTGTACATAGGAGCAGTATTATAGTAGTTATATTCTTGTACATATGGGGCAGTATTATAGTAGTTATATTCTTGTACATAGGGGGCAGTATTATAGTAGTTATATTCTTGTACATAGGGAGCAGTATTATAGTAGTTATATTCTTGTACATAGGGGCAGTATTATAGTAGTTATATTCTTGTACATAGGGGGCAGTATTATAGTAGTTATATTCTTGTACATAGGGGGCAGTATTATAGTAGCTATATTCTTGTACATAGGGGGCAGTATTATAGTAGCTATATTCTTGTACATAGGGGGGCGTATTATAGTAGATATATTCCTGTACATAGGGGGCAGTATTATAGTAGTTATATTCTTGTACATAGGGGCAGTATTATAGTAGTTATATTCCTGTACATAGGAGCAGTATTATAGTAGTTATATTCTTGTACATAGGGGCAGTATTATAGTAGTTATATTCCTGTACATAGGGGGCAGTATTATAGTAGTTATATTCTTGTACTTAGAGGGCAGTATTATAGTAGTGATATTCTTGTATATAGGAGCAGTATTATAGTAGTTATATTCTTGTACATAGGGGGGCGTATTATAGTAGTTATATTCCTGAACATAGGGGGCAATATTATAGTAGTTATATTCTTATACATGGGGCAGTAATATACCAGTTATATTCTTGTACATAGGGGGTCAGTATTATAGTGGTTATATTCTTGTACATAGGAGGCAGTATTATAGTAGTTATTTTCTTGTACAAAGAGGGCAGTAATATAGTAGTTATATTCCTGTACATAGGGGGAGTATTATAGTAGTTATATTCTTGTACATAGGGGGCCAGTATTATAGTAGTTATATTCTTGTACATTGGGGCAGTAATATAGTAGTTATATTCTTGTACATAGGAGCAGTATTATAGTAGTTATATTCTTGTACATAGGGGCAGTATTATAGTAGTTATATTCTTGTACATAGGGGGCAGTATTATGGTAATTATATTCTTGTACATAGGGGGCAGTATTATAGTAGTTATATTCCTGTACATAGGGGGCAGTATTATAGTAGTTATATTCTTGTACATAGGGGGCAATATTATAGTAGTTATATTCTTATACATGGGGGCAGTAATATAGCAGTTATATTCTTGTACATAGGAGGCAGTATTATAGTAGTTATATTCTTGTACATAGGGGGCAGTATTATAGTAGTTATATTCTTGTACATAGGGGCAGTATTATAGTAGTTATATTCCGGTACATAGAGGGCAGTATTATAGTAGTTATATTCTGGTATATAGGAGCAGTACTATAGTAGTCATATTCTTGTATATAGAAGCAGTATTATAGTAGTTATATTCTTGTACATAGGGGGCAGTATTATAGTAGTTATATTCTTGTACATAGGGGCAGTATTATATTAGTTATATTCTTGTACATAGGGGGCAGTATTATAGTAGTTATATTCTTGTACATAGAGGGGCAGTATTATCGTAGTTATATTCTTGTACAAAAGGGCAGTATTATAGTGGTTATATTCTTGTACATAGGGGGCAGTATTATAGTAGTTATATTCTTGTACATAGAGGGCAGTATTACAGTAGTTATATTCTTGTACATAGGAGGCAATATTATAGTAGTTATATTCTTGTACATAGGGGGCAGTATTATGGTAGTTATATTCTTGTACATAGGGGGCAGTATTATAGTAGTTATATTCTTGTACATAGGGGGCAATATTATAGTAGTTATATTCTTATACATGGGGCAGTAATATAGCAGTTATATTCTTGTACATAGGAGCAGTATTATAGTAGTTATATTCTTGTACATAGGGGCAGTAATATAGTAGTTATATTCTTGTACATAGTAGCAGTATTATAGTAGTTATATTCTTGTACATAGGGGGCAGTATTATGGTAGTTATATTCTTGTACATAGGGGGCAGTATTATAGTAGTTATATTCTTGTACATAGGGGGCAGTATTATAGTAGTTATATTCCTGTACATAGGGGGCAGTATTATAGTAGTTATATTCCTGTACATAGGGGGCAATATTATAGTAGTTATATTCTTGTACATAGGAGGCAGTATTATAGCAGTTATATTCTTGTACATAGGGGGTCAGTGTTATGGTAGTAATATTCTTGTACATAGGAGGCAGTATTATAGTAGTTATTTTCTTGTACATAGGGGGCAGTATTATAGTAGTTATATTCTTGTACATAGGGGGCAGTATTATAGTAGTTATATTCCTGGCCATAGGGGGCAATATTATAGTAGTTATATTCTTATACATGGGGCAGTAATATAGCAGTTATATTCTTGTACATAGGGGGTCAGTATTATAGTAGTTATATTCTTGTACTTTGGGGCAGTAATATAGTAGTTATATTCTTGTACATAGGAGGCAGTATTATAGTAGTTATTTTCTTGTACAAAGGGGGCAGTATTATAGTAGTTATATTCTTGTACATAGGGGGCAGTATTATTGTAGTTATATTCCTGGCCATAGAGGGCAATATTATAGTAGCTATATTCTTATACATGGGGCAGTAATATAGCAGTTATATTCTTGTACATAGGGGGTCAGTATTATAGTAGTTATATTCTTGTACATTGGGGCAGTAATATAGGAGTTATATTCTTGTACATAGGAGCAGTATTATAGTAGTTATATTCTTGTACATAGGGGGCAGTATTATGGTAGTTATATTCTTGTACATAGGGGGCAGGATTATAGTAGTTATATTCTTGTACATAGGGGGCAGTATTATGGTAGTTATATTCTTGTACATAGGGGGCAGTATTATAGTAGTTATATTCTTGTACATAGGGGGCAGTATTATAGTAGCTATATTCTTGTACATAGGGGGCAGTATTATAGTAGCTATATTCTTGTACATAGGGGGGCGTATTATAGTAGTTATATTCCTGTACATAGGGGGCAGTATTATAGTAGTTATATTCTTGTACATAGGGGCAGTATTATAGTAGTTATATTCCTGTACATAGGAGCAGTATTATAGTAGTTATATTCTTGTACATAGGGGCAGTATTATAGTAGTTATATTCCTGTACATAGGGGGCAGTATTATAGTAGTTATATTCTTGTACTTAGAGGGCAGTATTATAGTAGTGATATTCTTGTATATAGGAGCAGTATTATAGTAGTTATATTCTTGTACATAGGGGGGCGTATTATAGTAGTTATATTCCTGTACATAGGGGGCAATATTATAGTAGTTATATTCTTATACATGGGGCAGTAATATACCAGTTATATTCTTGTACATAGGGGGTCAGTATTATAGTGGTTATATTCTTGTACATAGGAGGCAGTACTATAGTAGTTATTTTCTTGTACAAAGAGGGCAGTAATATAGTAGTTATATTCCTGTACATAGGGGGAGTATTATAGTAGTTATATTCTTGTACATAGGAGGCAGTATTATAGTAGTTATATTCTTGTACATAGGGGGCAGTATTATAGTAGTTATATTCTTGTACATAGGAGCAGTATTATAGTAGTTATATTCTTGTACATATGGGGCAGTATTATAGTAGTTATATTCTTGTACATAGGGGGCAGTATTATAGTAGTTATATTCTTGTACATAGGGAGCAGTATTATAGTAGTTATATTCTTGTACATCGGGGCAGTATTATAGTAGTTATATTCTTGTACATAGGAGGCAGTATTATAGTAGTTATATTCTTGTACATAGGGGGCAGTATTATAGTAGTTATATTCTTGTACATAGGGGGCAGTATTATAGTAGCTATATTCTTGTACATAGGGGGCAGTATTATAGTAGCTATATTCTTGTACATAGGGGGGCGTATTATAGTAGTTATATTCCTGTACATAGGGGGCAGTATTATAGTAGTTATATTCTTGTACATAGGGGCAGTATTATAGTAGTTATATTCCTGTACATAGGAGCAGTATTATAGTAGTTATATTCTTGTACATAGGGGCAGTATTATAGTAGTTATATTCCTGTACATAGGGGGCAGTATTATAGTAGTTATATTCTTGTACTTAGAGGGCAGTATTATAGTAGTGATATTCTTGTATATAGGAGCAGTATTATAGTAGTTATATTCTTGTACATAGGGGGGCGTATTATAGTAGTTATATTCCTGTACATAGGGGGCAATATTATAGTAGTTATATTCTTATACATGGGGCAGTAATATACCAGTTATATTCTTGTACATAGGGGGTCAGTATTATAGTGGTTATATTCTTGTACATAGGAGGCAGTATTATAGTAGTTATTTTCTTGTACAAAGAGGGCAGTAATATAGTAGTTATATTCCTGTACATAGGGGGAGTATTATAGTAGTTATATTCTTGTACATAGGGGGCCAGTATTATAGTAGTTATATTCTTGTACATTGGGGCAGTAATATAGTAGTTATATTCTTGTACATAGGAGCAGTATTATAGTAGTTATATTCTTGTACATAGGGGCAGTATTATAGTAGTTATATTCTTGTACATAGGGGGCAGTATTATGGTAATTATATTCTTGTACATAGGGGGCAGTATTATAGTAGTTATATTCCTGTACATAGGGGGCAGTATTATAGTAGTTATATTCTTGTACATAGGGGCAGTATTATAGTAGTTATATTCCTGTACATAGGGGGCAGTATTATAGTAGTTATATTCTTGTACTTAGAGGGCAGTATTATAGTAGTGATATTCTTGTATATAGGAGCAGTATTATAGTAGTTATATTCTTGTACATAGGGGGGCGTATTATAGTAGTTATATTCCTGTACATAGGGGGCAATATTATAGTAGTTATATTCTTATACATGGGGCAGTAATATACCAGTTATATTCTTGTACATAGGGGGTCAGTATTATAGTGGTTATATTCTTGTACATAGGAGGCAGTATTATAGTAGTTATTTTCTTGTACAAAGAGGGCAGTAATATAGTAGTTATATTCCTGTACATAGGGGGAGTATTATAGTAGTTATATTCTTGTACATAGGGGGCCAGTATTATAGTAGTTATATTCTTGTACATTGGGGCAGTAATATAGTAGTTATATTCTTGTACATAGGAGCAGTATTATAGTAGTTATATTCTTGTACATAGGGGCAGTATTATAGTAGTTATATTCTTGTACATAGGGGGCAGTATTATGGTAATTATATTCTTGTACATAGGGGGCAGTATTATAGTAGTTATATTCCTGTACATAGGGGGCAGTATTATAGTAGTTATATTCTTGTACATAGGGGGCAATATTATAGTAGTTATATTCTTATACATGGGGGCAGTAATATAGCAGTTATATTCTTGTACATAGGAGGCAGTATTATAGTAGTTATATTCTTGTACATAGGGGGCAGTATTATAGTAGTTATATTCTTGTACATAGGGGCAGTATTATAGTAGTTATATTCCGGTACATAGAGGGCAGTATTATAGTAGTTATATTCTGGTATATAGGAGCAGTACTATAGTAGTCATATTCTTGTATATAGAAGCAGTATTATAGTAGTTATATTCTTGTACATAGGGGGCAGTATTATAGTAGTTATATTCTTGTACATAGGGGCAGTATTATAGTAGTTATATTCTTGTACATAGGGGACAGTATTATAGTAGGTATATTCTTGTACATAGGGGGGCAGTATTATAGTAGTTATATTCTTGTACATAGGGGGCAGTATTATACTAGTTATATTCTTGTACATAGGAGCAGTATTATAGTAGTTATATTCTTGTACATAGGAGGCAGTATTATAGTAGTTATATTCTTGTACATAGGAGGCAGTATTATAGTAGTTATATTCTTGTACATAGGAGCAGTATTATAGTAGTTATATTCTTGTACATATGGGGCAGTATTATAGTAGTTATATTCTTGTACATAGGGGGCAGTATTATAGTAGTTATATTCTTGTACATAGGGAGCAGTATTATAGTAGTTATATTCTTGTACATAGGGGCAGTATTATAGTAGTTATATTCTTGTACATAGGGGGCAGTATTATAGTAGTTATATTCTTGTACATAGGGGGCAGTATTATAGTAGCTATATTCTTGTACATAGGGGGCAGTATTATAGTAGCTATATTCTTGTACATAGGGGGGCGTATTATAGTAGTTATATTCCTGTACATAGGGGGCAGTATTATAGTAGTTATATTCTTGTACATAGGGGCAGTATTATAGTAGTTATATTCCTGTACATAGGAGCAGTATTATAGTAGTTATATTCTTGTACATAGGGGCAGTATTATAGTAGTTATATTCCTGTACATAGGGGGAGTATTATAGTAGTTATATTCTTGTACATAGGGGGCCAGTATTATAGTAGTTATATTCTTGTACATTGGGGCAGTAATATAGTAGTTATATTCTTGTACATAGGAGCAGTATTATAGTAGTTATATTCTTGTACATAGGGGCAGTATTATAGTAGTTATATTCTTGTACATAGGGGGCAGTATTATGGTAATTATATTCTTGTACATAGGGGGCAGTATTATAGTAGTTATATTCCTGTACATAGGGGGCAGTATTATAGTAGTTATATTCTTGTACATAGGGGCAGTATTATAGTAGTTATATTCCTGTACATAGGGGGCAGTATTATAGTAGTTATATTCTTGTACTTAGAGGGCAGTATTATAGTAGTGATATTCTTGTATATAGGAGCAGTATTATAGTAGTTATATTCTTGTACATAGGGGGGCGTATTATAGTAGTTATATTCCTGTACATAGGGGGCAATATTATAGTAGTTATATTCTTATACATGGGGCAGTAATATACCAGTTATATTCTTGTACATAGGGGGTCAGTATTATAGTGGTTATATTCTTGTACATAGGAGGCAGTATTATAGTAGTTATTTTCTTGTACAAAGAGGGCAGTAATATAGTAGTTATATTCCTGTACATAGGGGGAGTATTATAGTAGTTATATTCTTGTACATAGGGGGCCAGTATTATAGTAGTTATATTCTTGTACATTGGGGCAGTAATATAGTAGTTATATTCTTGTACATAGGAGCAGTATTATAGTAGTTATATTCTTGTACATAGGGGCAGTATTATAGTAGTTATATTCTTGTACATAGGGGGCAGTATTATGGTAATTATATTCTTGTACATAGGGGGCAGTATTATAGTAGTTATATTCCTGTACATAGGGGGCAGTATTATAGTAGTTATATTCTTGTACATAGGGGGCAATATTATAGTAGTTATATTCTTATACATGGGGGCAGTAATATAGCAGTTATATTCTTGTACATAGGAGGCAGTATTATAGTAGTTATATTCTTGTACATAGGGGGCAGTATTATAGTAGTTATATTCTTGTACATAGGGGCAGTATTATAGTAGTTATATTCCGGTACATAGAGGGCAGTATTATAGTAGTTATATTCTGGTATATAGGAGCAGTACTATAGTAGTCATATTCTTGTATATAGAAGCAGTATTATAGTAGTTATATTCTTGTACATAGGGGGCAGTATTATAGTAGTTATATTCTTGTACATAGGGGCAGTATTATAGTAGTTATATTCTTGTACATAGGGGACAGTATTATAGTAGGTATATTCTTGTACATAGGGGGGCAGTATTATAGTAGTTATATTCTTGTACATAGGGGGCAGTATTATACTAGTTATATTCTTGTACATAGGAGCAGTATTATAGTAGTTATATTCTTGTACATAGGAGGCAGTATTATAGTAGTTATATTCTTGTACATAGGAGGCAGTATTATAGTAGTTATATTCTTGTACATAGGAGCAGTATTATAGTAGTTATATTCTTGTACATATGGGGCAGTATTATAGTAGTTATATTCTTGTACATAGGGGGCAGTATTATAGTAGTTATATTCTTGTACATAGGGAGCAGTATTATAGTAGTTATATTCTTGTACATAGGGGCAGTATTATAGTAGTTATATTCTTGTACATAGGGGGCAGTATTATAGTAGTTATATTCTTGTACATAGGGGGCAGTATTATAGTAGCTATATTCTTGTACATAGGGGGCAGTATTATAGTAGCTATATTCTTGTACATAGGGGGGCGTATTATAGTAGTTATATTCCTGTACATAGGGGGCAGTATTATAGTAGTTATATTCTTGTACATAGGGGCAGTATTATAGTAGTTATATTCCTGTACATAGGAGCAGTATTATAGTAGTTATATTCTTGTACATAGGGGCAGTATTATAGTAGTTATATTCCTGTACATAGGGGGCAGTATTATAGTAGTTATATTCTTGTACTTAGAGGGCAGTATTATAGTAGTGATATTCTTGTATATAGGAGCAGTATTATAGTAGTTATATTCTTGTACATAGGGGGGCGTATTATAGTAGTTATATTCCTGTACATAGGGGGCAATATTATAGTAGTTATATTCTTATACATGGGGCAGTAATATACCAGTTATATTCTTGTACATAGGGGGTCAGTATTATAGTGGTTATATTCTTGTACATAGGAGGCAGTATTATAGTAGTTATTTTCTTGTACAAAGAGGGCAGTAATATAGTAGTTATATTCCTGTACATAGGGGGAGTATTATAGTAGTTATATTCTTGTACATAGGGGGCCAGTATTATAGTAGTTATATTCTTGTACATTGGGGCAGTAATATAGTAGTTATATTCTTGTACATAGGAGCAGTATTATAGTAGTTATATTCTTGTACATAGGGGGCAGTATTATGGTAATTATATTCTTGTACATAGGGGGCAGTATTATAGTAGTTATATTCCTGTACATAGGGGGCCAGTATTATAGTAGTTATATTCTTGTACATAGGGGGCAATATTATAGTAGTTATATTCTTATACATGGGGGCAGTATTATAGTAGTTATATTCTTGTACATAGGGGGCAGTATTATAGTAGTTATATTCTTGTACATAGGGGCAGTATTATAGTAGTTATATTCCGGTACATAGAGGGCAGTATTATAGTAGTTATATTCTGGTATATAGGAGCAGTACTATAGTAGTCATATTCTTGTATATAGAAGCAGTATTATAGTAGTTATATTCTTGTACATAGGGGGCAGTATTATAGTAGTTATATTCTTGTACATAGGGGCAGTATTATATTAGTTATATTCTTGTACATAGGGGGCAGTATTATAGTAGTTATATTCTTGTACATAGAGGGGCAGTATTATCGTAGTTATATTCTTGTACAAAAGGGCAGTATTATAGTGGTTATATTCTTGTACATAGGGGGCAGTATTATAGTAGTTATATTCTTGTACATAGAGGGCAGTATTACAGTAGTTATATTCTTGTACATAGGAGGCAATATTATAGTAGTTATATTCTTGTACATAGGGGGCAGTATTATGGTAGTTATATTCTTGTACATAGGGGGCAGTATTATAGTAGTTATATTCTTGTACATAGGGGGCAATATTATAGTAGTTATATTCTTATACATGGGGCAGTAATATAGCAGTTATATTCTTGTACATAGGAGCAGTATTATAGTAGTTATATTCTTGTACATAGGGGCAGTAATATAGTAGTTATATTCTTGTACATAGTAGCAGTATTATAGTAGTTATATTCTTGTACATAGGGGGCAGTATTATGGTAGTTATATTCTTGTACATAGGGGGCAGTATTATAGTAGTTATATTCTTGTACATAGGGGGCAGTATTATAGTAGTTATATTCCTGTACATAGGGGGCAGTATTATAGTAGTTATATTCCTGTACATAGGGGGCAATATTATAGTAGTTATATTCTTGTACATAGGAGGCAGTATTATAGCAGTTATATTCTTGTACATAGGGGGTCAGTGTTATGGTAGTAATATTCTTGTACATAGGAGGCAGTATTATAGTAGTTATTTTCTTGTACATAGGGGGCAGTATTATAGTAGTTATATTCTTGTACATAGGGGGCAGTATTATAGTAGTTATATTCCTGGCCATAGGGGGCAATATTATAGTAGTTATATTCTTATACATGGGGCAGTAATATAGCAGTTATATTCTTGTACATAGGGGGTCAGTATTATAGTAGTTATATTCTTGTACTTTGGGGCAGTAATATAGTAGTTATATTCTTGTACATAGGAGGCAGTATTATAGTAGTTATTTTCTTGTACAAAGGGGGCAGTATTATAGTAGTTATATTCTTGTACATAGGGGGCAGTATTATTGTAGTTATATTCCTGGCCATAGAGGGCAATATTATAGTAGCTATATTCTTATACATGGGGCAGTAATATAGCAGTTATATTCTTGTACATAGGGGGTCAGTATTATAGTAGTTATATTCTTGTACATTGGGGCAGTAATATAGGAGTTATATTCTTGTACATAGGAGCAGTATTATAGTAGTTATATTCTTGTACATAGGGGGCAGTATTATGGTAGTTATATTCTTGTACATAGGGGGCAGGATTATAGTAGTTATATTCTTGTACATAGGGGGCAGTATTATGGTAGTTATATTCTTGTACATAGGGGGCAGTATAATAGTAGTTATATTCTTGTACATAGGGGCAGTATTATAGTAGTTATATTCCGGTACATAGAGGGCAGTATTATAGTAGTTATATTCTGGTATATAGGAGCAGTACTATAGTAGTCATATTCTTGTATATAGAAGCAGTATTATAGTAGTTATATTCTTGTACATAGGGGGCAGTATTATAGTAGTTATATTCTTGTACATAGGAGGCAGTATTATAGTAGTTATATTCTTGTACATAGGGGGCAGTATTATAGTAGTTATATTCTTGTACATAGGGGGCAGTATTATAGTAGTTATATTCTTGTACATAGGGGGCAGTATTATAGTAGTTATATTCTTGTACATAAGAGAGTAGTATTATAGTAGTTATATTCTTGTACATAGGGGGCAGTATTATAGTAGTTATATTCTTGTACATAGGAGGCAGTATTATAGTAGTTATATTCTTGTACATAGGGAGCAGTATTATAGTAGTTATATTCTTGTACATAGGGGACAATATTATAGTAGTTATATTCTTGTACATAGGGAGCAGTATTATAGTAGTTAGATAGATAGATAGATATAGATACCGGTAGATAGATAAAAAGGTGAAAGTCCTCAATGACTGACTGGCTTGCCACTAATTCTCTAATTCAAATTCAGTAATTCTTCCGATGTCGTACAAACATGAAATTTGGCAGGAGCATTCTTTAGGTCCCAAATAGGAAAAGTAAAGGGGCCACAACTTGATTGTTCAATGCAAAGTGCAAAAGTCACGGCACCCCCGTGTAACATAAAAAAACTAATTCTCTAACTTCTCGATGTCGTACAAACATGAAATTTGGAATGACCCTTCTTTATGTCTTTAATAGAAAAAGCAAAGGTGTCACAACTCGAAAGTTCAATGCTAAGTGCAAAAGTATTGGTGTCCCAGTATGAAATCTGATACTCTAACTTCCCGATGTCATACAACCATGAAATTTGGCATTTTTTAGGTCCTAAAAAGGAAAATAAAGGGTCACAACTTGATTATTCAATATTAAGTGCAAAAGTCTTGGCACCCCTATGTAATGTAACTTCCCGTACAAACATGAAATTTGGCAGGAGCATTCTTTAGGTCCTCAATAGGAAAAGTAAAGTGGTCATAATTTGAAAATTTAATGAGAAGTGCAAAAATATTGGCACCCCTGTGTACCTAATCTAATTTTCTATCTTCCCGGTGTCGTGCAAATATGAAATTTGGCACAACCATTCTTTAGGTCCAAAACAGGAAAAGTAAAGGGGTCACAACTCGATTATTAAATGCTAATTGCAAAAGTGAGTGCACCACTGTGTAATGTATCTTCCCGGTGTCATACAAGCGTAAAATTTGGGTCCTAAATGAAGAGAGTAAGAGGGGTGGCACATTTTGTAGAGGGACATTGGTACATGCAGCCTGATTAGAATCTAACGCTCCTCTGTGTATACATATTTTATTCCTCAGTTACTCTAAAGTAACCTTGACTTTATAAAATTTCCCTTACAAACAACACGTAAACACTTGTATCAAATTAACTCAAGCGAAGCCGGGTATATCAGCTAGTTCTCTTATGTAGGAGCAGTATTATATCTTTCTACTACACTAAAGACTAACTAGGTGAATACTAAATGAGCACTCGCTTTGACCAATTATACATTATGTATTATAGATCAGAGTAAATGGGATGGGATGGACATTCAGAGTAATAAATAAATATACTACATTGTGTGTGTTCAGACCTTTTCTGAATATATATATACTGACACTGTGTAGAGGCTTTACTAATGATCAGTCATTTTATTGGTCTCTTGAGTTTTGTCTGTCCATGGAAATGTTAGGAACATCAGTGATCTGGCTGTGACATCCGCCTCATCTTCACATCTCGCCGGATGCGGGTTTAGTAAGCATATGCATATGGGTTCATCTCCCTACCCTCACTGTGCTGTTTAGTAAATATTGTTTCCCTCAGCGATACACTGATAATGAGATGTGACGATAACAATGACTCTGGGTGCACTAATTTATACAACACATGCCGGTCCTGGAGGAGAAGTCTGTGCGCAGAACAAGGAGACGCAATGTGCAGAGTCCCTTAAATGCAGCGAATGTTGCTCCCTCAGAATAGAACAATGGACAGAGAAGCCGATAATTAGGGGACGGGATGCAGAACCTCTGCAAAGTGCAGATTCATACTCTGCGTTATGTAGCATTGTCAGACCTCTCAGACACTGCCTTGATTACATTAGAAAACCGCAGAACAGGCAACTCCTGAACATAAAAGGGCCGTCCTGACTATTACATAAAATGTATATGCTAATCATTCGATGTGACAGTTCTCAGTGTTTCCTCTAATGTCTCTGCTGGATGACAGTAAACAGAATTATAAATACTATTACTGTACAGGTGCTTTATTAGAGACCTCGTATCCTTTATTACAGACCCCGACTCTTTAATAAAGCTCCCAATTCGCTCCCAATTGGTGCTTCCCCGTATGGTAATTCTCCCCATGACCCCGGAGCATAAAGTCACGTGACAAGTTTTCCGCGGATCAGTTTCAGTGTGAGTCCACATTAGATGGAAAATCCAGCGATCGGAGTGACTTCCAACGAGGCCCAGTCATCGGTGCTAGACTAGCCGGGGGCTCACTGCCAACTGAGGCGGGTTTTCTCATGTAACAGCATGGAGAATATATGGAGAATGGCGTGATTGAGGATAGTATCCAGCAAAAGGGGATCCTGTGGAAGGAAACAATTCCTCACCGAAACGGGGTCAGAGGAGGATGTCAGGAATCGTTCTGACCAAAACCAGCAGTGGGGGGACAGGATTGCGACGCTCACCCTGAGGTCTCCCTTCACAATCACACCCATCTTCGGCACCCAAACTAAACCTGGATTCATCACTAAAGACATCTCGGTTCTCCTCCGTAGCATCCAATTTCATCGTTCACAACACCACTGCAAACGGAGGGGATGGTGGGGGTCAGAGGCAGTACACGTAATGGAGGCTGCGAGACCAAATGTGCTTCAGCTAAGCGCCTGGAAATGGTTCTGACAGACACAGGGGTGTAACGATGGCACTTCCTGTCTCTGGATGGCGGACAATGAAACAGTTGGAGATGCTGGTGCTTGTCGGACAATGCGTCTTGCGTGCCCTCACCAATCCACTGGTTCCAACACTTTCTAGCAATCTGGTCAGACGCTCCTCTCTACTGGTGGTCTGTAGGGGGCGTCCTGAGCCCAGTCACCTTGTGTGCCGCCATCCACTGGTCCCAACACCGCTTAACAGTCTGGACAGAATGGCCCAGTGGGGGACAATTCATTGCTATGACCATCCAGCTTCTCACATCCCAATAATGCACCCCTCTCAGACTCTGTTAATGGGGTGAAATCTCTTCTCTGCTTCATAGAGGAGCCTAGTGGTCAACAAGCTCTACACAAGCGGAAGAAGAGGTCACTACACACAAGGAGCCTCTGAGAGCCTTTTATAGGCCAAGGGGGAACAACTTTTAGGGCCTCCGGTGACAAGACCGTCCATCTAATCATCACAACTCTCATCATTTACAGATCTGCCTGAGATGGAACAGCATGCTGAGTGTAAAATCCGCTGGGTGCACCATGCCTCAACATGGGCGCAAGGATGACATTGTGTCCAAACAGGATATGCTGGAGCAGATTGGAGATGTAAGAAACTACACCAATGAACACTGGAACACCAAAGGGATGAACTGCATACTAGACTCACGAGCAGACATAACATAAGGACTGATGACCAAAACACGCACCAAGCATGCCTGCAAACATAACCAGATGGAATAATAATAAAAGTACGAGATATTAGTTCGTGGATTGGCCAAGACACTTCAGCCCACGATCCCGCCTACAAGGGTCCTTGTGGTCACGTGGGTCCCTAGTCTAAGGAGATGACTTCCACATGAATCCTGCCTGCATGCAGGTGGATCGTCCCGATAAGGACAGCCCCACACTGGAACCTAAGGATCTATTGCCCTAGATAATAAATGATCCACGTACAACAGGACACAATTTACTCCAACACACAAGGGGATGCATACCACACAGAAACAGGACTGATAATACACCTCATGTCTGACCACCTGCACAGACACACAGAACACAACACTGTTCACACAAATACCATGTATGGAGCAAACACCAGGGTAATGGGAATCCAGCATTCTGTAGCCAGAGGGGCTGTTATATATGTGCAGCAGAAAAGGTAGATTGGTTGGCTAGAGAAATCTACACAGCTCAATTAACCCACACCTGTGGAGCTGAGCTGCTGGAAACCCATATAGAACAACAGATCCCAGCAGCATAACGTGACACGAAGTTTTACAGCAAAACGACAATTATTTCTAGGGGCGGAATTATTTTTTGACAAGTCTAGATTTGCAGTTACTTCCTCTTTAATTGTTTTTTATTCTATTCTGTGCCTAATGAATAAATAAATGCAAGATAACGCCTCAGAGCTGATCTCTCCTAACTGCTTTCTGCACATAGCCGGCCGCCACGTAACTGTGTGAACATTAGTGCATAACGACCACGGAAAATAGGAAGACGTTGCTAACATGGGAAGTCGCCCCTGCAGAGGGCCAAACCCTGCAAACACAGCAAGTAAGAGATCTGCACCATTTATGCAGCATGTCACGACCAGCACCGAGTCCAACTACAAGCCGCAGATCTCCAGCTGTTCTGTCCTGGCATGCTGGGGCTTGTAGTTTTGCAGCAGCTGGTTCAATAATGGAGCAGCTGGTCAGATTCCAGGGACTTCAGAAGGGCACCATGTGTCCCGCAGCGCCCAATCCTGACGCTTTTACTTGATTGTTTCACCAAGCAGCCCACAATATTTACAAATGTAGCCCAAATGTGGCATTTCTGATAAGTTTTGTGGGCTGTTCTGGGCAATTGAGAGCTTTAAGATCCCATAAATAAAGATTCCAATGTTGGGAGTTGTAGTGACCGGGGACCGTCACTGCACGGTGTTAATTCAGTTCTGGGATAAAGTGGTAGCAGTTATTGTGCTTAACACTTTAGGCGAACTGCACACGGGCCAAAATGCATTTTCTCTGTGGATGCGAGGTGTTTTTAATGGGTTTATTCACAAAAGTGTATTTTCTACATGATTTTTGGTCACGTGGAATAAAAAACGCAACATGTCCTATTTTGGTCCAGATTAGGGCCAAAGAAGTGAATGGGAATGCACAAACATGCCGTCAACAAGTATGAAATGTAAATATTAACTGCGTATTTATGCAGAAAAACATTGGTCGCTTCTGCCATTTTTTTTACACTGTAAATACGCATCACTTAAGTGCGCAAAAAAACCCCAAACCACTACTGGGGCCAAAATATGTCCTAAAAGGCGGATTCAGACCAGAGTGGTTTTCTCCCATTGTACGGCCATGATACTCACAGCAGTATAGCGGGACCAAACAAAACCAGTGATCTCTATGGGATTTCAATGGTTTCGTTTTCACCACCTCTTTTCCCGGCGGTGATTTGTACGGCTGGGAGAAGGTAGGAGCTGGCTTGTAGGTAAACTACGTGCGGGAAAGATTGAGCAGGACCGGTTTTCCTGCCTCTTATTTAAAGCTCCTGCACTCTGGCGCAGATTTTGAACTGCCAGCGAGGAAGAAAACATCTCCCTCGTTCAGGCGCAGTTACGCTGCTGAGCATAGTTGCGCCTACGGCAGTGTGAATCAGCCCAAATAGTCAACTTTTCGGCCATGAATATGCTGCATATTCATGTACGAAAATCCGCATACGCTTGTGTGAATTAACCCAATATTGATCCGCGAAGGATGGACTAATGTTGCACTTGTAAACTTGCTGTTTTCCCTGCGACTGAGAAAAATGCATCCCAAAAAATGCAATATTCACGGGTGTGGAAAAAAAAATAAATCGCATGTTATTTCTATAGGAAAATTAAAAATTGCATCTGCACATAAGTGATAAGATGTTTTTATTGCTCCAATGGAAAAGCATGCGCAATATTGCCCCAAAAATGATTTTTCTATTTTGCAGTATCACAGCGAGAGAAAATTTATGCATGTAAATAGACCCAGTGCAAATAATGGCTTGTATTTCTGTCCGAGTATTCATACAATCCTAGAATGGTGGAGTTGGAAGGCACCTCTGGGGTCATCGGGTCCAACCCCTGCTCAGAGCAGGATCACTAAATCATCCCAGACAGATGTCTGTCCGGACCCTGGCGACTTCCGTTGAATGAGAACTCACCACCTCCTGTGGCAACCTGTTCCACTCATTGATCCCCTCACTGTCTAATATCTAATCTGTGTCTTCCCTTTCAGTTTCATCCATTGCTTCTAGTCTTTCCTTGTGCAGATGAGAATAGGGCTGATCCCTCTGCACTGTGACAGCCCTTCAGATATTTGTAGACAGCTATTAAGTCTCCTCTCAGCTTTCTCTTCTGCAAGCTAAACATTCCCAGATCCTTTAACCGCTCCTCATAGGACATGATATGCAGACCGCTCACCATCTTGGTAACTCTTCTCTGAACTTGCTCCAGTTTGTCTATGTCTTTTTAAAAGTGGGGTGCCAGAACTGGACACAGTATTCTAGATGAGGTCTGACTAAGGAAGAGTAGAGGGGAATAATGACCTCATGTGATCTAGGCTCTATGCTTTTCTTAATACATCCCAGAATTGTGTTTGCCTTTTTGGCTGCTGCATCACATTGTTGACTCATGTTCAGTCTGTGATCTATTAGTATACCCGTCTCTTTCACATGTGCTGCTGCTTAGCCCAATTCCTCCCATTCTGTATGTGCTTTCTTCATTTTTCTTGCCCAGATGTAGGACTTTGCATTTCTCCTTGTTAAATACCATTCTGTTAGTCGCTGACCACTGTTCAAGTTTTTGTAGATCTTTTTTAATCCTCTCTCTCTTCCCTACTGTTAGCTATCCCTCCTAGCTTTGTGTCATTGGCAAACTTGATCAGTTTCCCCTCAATTTCCTCCTACAGATCATTTATAAAAATGTTGACTAACACTGGGCCCAGGACAGAGGCTTGTGGCATCCCACTTGATACATTCTTCCACTGGGATGTGCAGCCATTTATGGCTAACAGTTGCCTTTCAATCCCATTTTTGGTCATTTTTTCAATAAATATGGTTAAGTAGATTTTGTCAAATGCTTTACTAAAGTCAAGATATACTACTGCATTTTGCTGATCAACTCAGTTGGTGATTCTGTTATAGAAAGATGTTAGATTCATCTGGCATGACTTGTTTGTTACAAACCCATGCTGGCTCTGGTTAATTACTCTATTCCCATCCAAATACTTGCATACATGCTGTTTAATAATTTGTTAAGAGATCTCTCCTTGGATAGAAGTCAGGCTCGCAGGCCAGTAGTTTCCTGGGTCCACCTTCTGCCCTTTTTTGAAGATACGGAGAACATTTGTCCTTCTCCAATCTTCTGGGACTTCTTCTAGAATATAATTCATCTGGACCTTGAGACTTGAATTCATGTAAGTTAGCTAATAGAGATGAGCGAGCATACTCGCTAAGGCAAACTACTCGAGCGAGTAGTGCCTTATTCGAGTACCTGCCCGCTCATCTCTAAAGATTTGGCTGACGGCGTGGGTGAGTGGTGAGTTGCGGGAGTGAGCAGGGGGAGCAGGGGGGGGGAGAGTGAGAGAGAGATCTCCCCTCCGTTCCTCCCCGCTCTCCCCCGCTGCTCCCTGCCCCCCGCCGGCAACCGAATCTTTAGAGACGAGCGGGCAGGTACGCAAATAAGGCACTACTCGCTCGAGTAGTTTGCCTTAGCGAGTATGCTCGCTCATCTCTATTAGCCAAGTGTTCCCTCACCATCTCTCTGCTTACAGATAGTCTGCATTCTTGTAATGCCCCAATAGCACAGGGAAGATCAGCTGATGTTACATTTACTTTCTTAGAGAAAACAGATACAAAATAGGAATTTAAAACTTCGGCCTTCTCAGCAGCATTCTTAACCAATTCACCATTTTCATCCTGTAAACATCCTCTAACATCTTTGACTTTTCTTTTGCTTTTGACCCCCAAAAACCTTTTGTTTTTCTTTTGGTCTCTTTTGCAAGCCTCAATTCATTATAATGAATTACTCACTTTAGCTTTTCTGACACTTGCCCTACAGTTTTTGCAGACCACATTATATTCTTCTTTAGATATTCCTCCCTCTTTCCCTTTGCCAAACATTTTTTTCCCTTTTTAACATGTGTATAAGTTCTGTGTTCATCCATCCTGGTCTCTTTAAATGCTTCCCATTCTTCCTTTTACGGATTATTAATGATTGTGCTCTGAGAATCTCATTTCACAATATTTCCCATCATTAAAATCTGCCTTCCTGAAATCCAACCTTGAGGTCTGAGTCTTCTCAGGTCTTCCTCCCCTTGTTATCCAACATCCAAGGATATCATGATCCCTGCCTCCTAAGGTCCCAGCCACCCTTACTTCCTCAACCATTCCCTCCCTGTTGGTAAGAATTAGCTCCAACATAGCAGATCCCCTTGTTTTCTCTTCTACCTTCTGGAAGATAAAGTTGTCACCAAGAGCGGATAAGAATTCGTTGGATCCATTACTTTTACCTGAAAGAGATTCCCAACAAATGTCTGGATCGGTAAAATCTCCCATGATCACTATTTTGGGCTGCTTTGAGAGCTTGGCCATCTGATGTAGACAGAGTTCCTCCACATCTTCTGCTTGTCCAGGCCAGGTGGCCTTAATGGACTCTCCATTAAGCCTGAGGAAGAACCCTGACTAAGTTTAAAAGCTCACTATAACATTATGCATTTTTGTAGCCATTAAAAGTTATCATATCTATAAGATTACTTGGCTTTTCTTGCTGAGAAAAATCACATATCTCTCTCCTTGTATTCTTACCCAAACAGTTTCAACTGAACTCCCAGCTCTGAAGCTTGAATCTCTCTGGAGATGAATGTTTTTCTAACATACAACACAACACCTCCTCCCCTTTTATTAGGTCTGTTTCTTATAAATAAGTTGTATCCTTCAAGCCTTGTATCCAATCATGTGTATCATCCATCACGTTTCCGTGATGCCTATGGCATCATATTTCTCTTCCTGTGTTCGGAGCTCCAATTCTATTTGTTTGTTTCCCATGCTCTGGGCATTTGTGTAGAAACATATTAGTTTGTGATCGGGGTCTCTTGCTCCTCTACTTTCCTTCTGAATGTTTTGTCTTTGTTCTTTCTTTCCACTTCAAATAGCGAGGTTCTCAGTTGTATTCATTAGCTATATATGTTTACTGTTTTTGTAAAGTGCAACCCATATCTGGGCTGAACGTCCTCACTTCTCACTGCAATCTCCTGCTTGTTCAGTGTCTGCAGAAGTTCTGCTATGGTACACAATGGGGGATGCAATACTTCCATCAAACATTGTGCAGTTGTATTGTAGTGCATTGCATTGTATGGCTTAAAGGGGTTGTCCTGCGCCGAAACGTTTTTTTTTTTTTTATTCAATAGGCCCCCCGTTCGGCGCGAGACAAACCCAATGCATGTGTTAAAAAAAACCAAACGTTTAGTACTTACCCAAATCCCCGCGCTGCGGCGACTTCTTCCTTACCTTACTAAGATGGCCGCCAGGATCTTCACCCACGATGCACCGCGGGTCTTCTCCCATGCTACACCGTGGGCTCTGTGCGGTCCATTGCCGATTCCAGCCTCCTGATTGGCTGGAATCGGCACACGTGACGGGGCGGAGCTATGAGAACCAGCTCTCCGGCACAAGCGGCCCCATTTACCAGGGAGAAGACCGGACTGCGCAAGCGCGTCTAATCGGGCGATTAGACGCTGAAATTAGACGGCACCATGGAGACGAGGACGCCAGCAACGGAACAGGTAAGTGAATAACTTCTGTATGGCTCATATTTAATGCACGATGTACATTACAAAGTGCATTAATATGGCCATACAGAAGTGTATACCCCACTTGCTTTCGCGGGACAACCCCTTTAATTTCAGGGATTCATAAAATGCTTATGAACTCCATAAAAGCAGAGTTATGAATGCAGCTCTTGAGGTTAACTGGAATAACAGATATAATTATGTGAACAGCAAAGTGACGGAATGCAGAATTAACGTGTAAGGTTGTTTGGTGTTGGTACTGTAAATCCTCATCCTTTACAACCTGTAGGGTCGTCTCCCTCACTCCAGTATTGAGGTGATGCTGCATTGCAGGAGGGAGAGCAGCTGAATGGTTGTCCGTGGTGGTGAGCTTTAGCTAGTGTGCAGTAAAGGGGTTAATTGGGCTTTATCAGCTGTGATGGTCCAATTTGCTCAGTGATTTCCACATTTGCGCTTTTACAATCCGTTTACAAAAATGAAAGGTTATTCCAGAGATTTAAGTAAACATTATAATCACAGATGTGAGCCGACTCCATTACCAGCCGCTGTCTCTTCCCCTCCTCTGTGATCTCCGCTAATTGCTTCTCAGGCTGCTGGAATATGTGAATGCTTTACAAGTCTTTTATCAGTAGATAATTTATTAGTTAATGGCAACTTTTCTGGTTTTCTTTGAAAGGAGAAGTTCACTTCTGACACTATGTTACCTCTTATGTATAGAAGCAATGTTCATCAGAAGTTGAGTCACTACATACCTGTATTACATACATTGCTTATCCTGTACTGACCCTGACTTACATCAAGTATTATGCACCAGAGCTGCACTCACTATTCTGCTGGTGGAGTCATTGTGTACATACATTACTTATAGTGTACTGCTCCTGAGTTACATCCTGTATTATACTCCAGAGCTGCACTCACTATTCTGCTGGTGGAGTCACTGTGTACATACAATACTTATCCTGTACTGATCCCGAGTTACATCCTGTATTATACTGCAGAGCTGCACTCACTATTCTGCTAGTGGAGTCACTGTTTACATACATTACTTATCCTGTACTGATCCTGAGTTACATCCTGTATTATACTGCAGAGCTGCACTCACTATTCTGCTGGTGGAGTCACTGTGTACATACATTACTTATCCTGTACTGATCCTGAGTTACATCTTGTATTATACTCCAGAGCTGCATTCACTATTCTGCTGGTGGAGTCACTGTGTACATACATTACTTATCCTGTACTGCTCCTGAGTTACATCCTGTATTATACCCCAGAGCTGCACTCACTATTCTGCTGGTGGAGTCACTGTGTACATACATTACTTATCCTGTACTGCTCCTGAGTTACATCCTGTATTATACTGCAGAGCTGCACTCACTATTCTGCTGGTGGAGTCCCTGTGTACATACATTACTTATCCTGTACTGATCCTGAGTTACATCATGTATTATACTCCAGAGCTGCACTCCCTATTCTGCTGGTGGAGTCACTGTGTACATACATTACTTATACTGTACTGATCCTGAGTTACATCCTGTATTATACTCCAGAGCTGTACTCACTATTCTGCTGGTGGAGTCACTGTGTACATACATTACTTAGCCTGTACTGATCCTGAGTTACATCCTGTATTATACTCCAGAGCTGTACTCCCTATTCTGCTGGTGGAGTCACTGTGTACATACATTACTTATCCTGTACTGATCCTGCGTTACATCCTGTATTATACCCCAGAGCTGCACTCACTATTCTGCTGGTGGAATCACTGTGTACATACATTACTTATCCTGTACTGATCCTGAGTTACATCCTGTATTATACTCCAGAGCTGCACTCACTATTCTGCTGGTGGAGTCACTGTGTACATACATTACTTATGCTGTACTGATCCTGAGTTACATCCTGTATTATACTCCAGAGCTGCACTCACTGTTCTGCGGATATATTACTTATCCTGTGATATGTGAATAAATATAGGAAAAGCAATACAGATATCTGTAGGGGTCTTTGCTGTGCTGAAAATATTGCTGATATTTGAGATAAACAATAAACTTCAGTCGTTCTTTAAGCAAGGCACAGCACTCTTGTGTAGTGGCCCAGTACATGCTTTCCTGGCCCCCTCCATAATCTCATACATGTATGTCTTATGTAGATGCTCTGTGCAAAATTGTCTTGTCATTCTGTTATGTGTATTGCACAGCTGCAGCAAGTGAGAGGTTGTCTGCAAAGTGTGAGCTGACTGTCTGTAAATGTATCAATTTCTATCCTGTTATGTGGTATGAGTGAGGCTATAAATGTGAGTGCTTGAGAGCGGGAAAGGAGTTCCATCTTGGCTTCCATCTTGAGTTTCATTTGTGAGAGTAAAGCACAGAGACTCATGGGGGCACCTTCAGTCCTCATGTGTTGAAGATGGAAGAGGAGGAGAGATTTCCTGGAGTGTTTGTTTCTGTGATGATGATGGAGTGAGCCCCCAAGAGAGAGGGAGAGTGACCAACCAGTGGGTAAGACTGTCTCAAGGCCCAGTGCAGAGGTACTCTTTCTTCTTTTCACAGTTGTTCACACCCAAGCGTCCCGAAGTCTGGGACCGCTGTGTGGAGGTAGTCATCTTCAAGTGTGTCTGTATATATCCAAAACTCTACCTGCACTTGGAATACTGTCTATTTCTGCCTTGTGTTTGTGAAGTGGTTATCCAGTAAAGTTATTCAGGCCCTGACCATTCCCAGGGACCTGAGGTACTCTATTCCTGTCTTCAGCTCATTTATTCTTCGCTGATGTTCATGCCAGTGGATACGGGAACGGTGGCATCACCCATGACAACCGCAATCCCTGTTCTCCCATCCATTGGACATCCCTATGCCGGGGGTGTCCGGAAGAGGCCCAATGCTGCCCTGGCCTTGGCTGCATGAGTCCCTCCGGGAAGGAGCGTGGTAAGTGCCGCTGTGACAAGCCAGCATCTTGCCCTCCCAGCTCCTCAGCGCATGTCATATGTCCGGGGTCACCCTACGGGGTGCTCACCTTGTAGGTTGCAGTTACTATAAGTGGTATTTACTTGGTGGTTTCTCTCTCTCTCTTGATGAGCAAACATTCTTGAACAGGTGAATGGTATCACAGTTGCAGATCTGTAAGCAGTTTACTGCTGGGGTCTGGAGGACAGTGCAGAACATCAAGAATGCCAATTGTGCCCAAGATGGCTGATGGCTCTTGCCTGGACTGTCCATGCCACTATGGGTATTCATTTTGAGCAGGAACCATATTACTAAGGACATGTGGGGGTATTAATACTGTTAGGGAGTCATAATGTAGCATTATTACTGTGAGTGAGTTACTAAGGGGTACTATTATTGTGAAAGTGATACTAAGGCCTTAGTCAGACGGGCATTTTTTGCCGCGATTTGCGCATGCGCATGCGTCTGGCGAGTTTATAAAACCATTGCTTTGCAATGGTATCGGACACATGAGCGCTTTTTATGCGCTCGTCCGATAAATTATAGAACAGAAATCGCAGATCGCACCTATCTGCGATCTGCGATTTCTGTTCTCTTCTCTATATGCACTCAATGGGGCCGGCGGCAGCAGCACTGACCCCATTGAGAACATATAGAAGACAAATCATTCTTCTCTGCCACAGCTGTAACAGCTGTGACAGAGAAGAACGATGTTTGCCCATTGAATTCAATGGAGCGGCAATACAGCCGCTCCATTGAAAGCAATGGGCTGCCGGCGTGCGCGGGGTGAATTGTCGGGAAGGGGTTAAATATATAAGCCCTTCCCTGCAATTCATCCTAAAATGTGTTAAAATAAAAAAAAATTGTATACTCACCTTTCCGCTGCAGCCAGAGTCCAGCCGCGGCTGCTGTCAGTTCTCCTGAACTGCTTCTCAGCACTATTCAGCCGGCGGGGCTTTAAAATCCCCGCCTGCTGAATGATCTGCCTCTGATTGGTCACAGCCCTGACCAATCAGAGGCCGGTTTCACTCACACACCCATTCATGAATTCATGAATGGGTGAGTGACTGCTGCCTCTCAGCGCTGAGCCAATCAGGGGCAGGTCTGACTCACATCCATTCATGAATTCATGAATGGGTGTGAGTGAGGCATGCCTCTGATTGGCTCAGCGCTGAGCCAATCAGGGGGCAGGTCTGACTCACACCCCCTTCACACCCACTGCAGGACGGCCGCGCGGAGCTCCGGCTGCCGGGAGAAGGTGAGTACATATATATTCTTTATTTTTACACATTTTAGGATGAATTGCAGGGAAGGGCTTATATATTTAAGCCCTTCCCGACAATTCATCCCGGGCTCGCCCACAGCGCATTGCTTTAAATGGAGGCGGCTCTATTGCCGTCTCCATTGAATGCAATGCGCTGGACAGCTTCGGCCCGTTTCTAATGAAATGCGGCTAGGAGCAGATTTTCGGGCGATTTGCGGGCGACTTGCGCGCACCGGTCACGCGATTTGCGGATGCGCATCCGTCATGCGATCCGCAAATCGCGTGAAAAAATGCCCGTGTGACTAAGGCCTAAGGGGCAGTATTACTGAGTGCAGCCATGTGGCAGCACGGTTACTGTAAGGAGGATACTAAGGGGTATTAATACTATAGGTACGACACTAAAGGGCACTATTACTATGTGAGAGTCTAACAGGCACTATTACGGACCCAAAGGACATTAAAGAGGCGTGGCCTAAATAAAAAAAATTGCCACAGTGAGCTTCATGTGCCGCAGGACGCAGCCCTCTGTTCATGGTTCAAAAGAAGGAAGTTAAGCACATGTATGACGTAGGACGGGGATCTGTATTATGACGCCGTGCCGCTCGCCGTGAGCTCAGGGACGTTGTATAAATATGAGAACTCCATATATTTTCATCTGCGTTTATATGGGAACAGAAGTCCCCAAACAGCGACAATCGTTGTTTTAGGCTAAGATTTGTTCTAAACAAACATGAAACCCGCAAAAGGAAACAATGTTTATCTTCATTTGTTCCGATTCGCTGTGAATGTGTAATGCGCCCGGTGGGGAGGGGGTTTAATTAGTTTAGAGCATTTCTTTCCTCTGATCAAATTAATTATAAAGAAGGCAAGTAAACTGCATGGAGAGGTGCTGAAGAGACTTCTACTAGTCTAAGAGAGCACAGCGATGCCCAGGGATAAGCTGATGGAACAGAGACCCCCACGGCCAGAAAGACCCTCATCTCAAGTTACCTGTCCAGGTGAGTCCATGAAAATGAGAGAAGCTGAAATTTCAAGCGCTTAGATATGACTGTGACAACTATGACATGAAGTGAGCAGCATGTGACCACCGCTGCCCTCACCTCAGGACGTGTTGGGGTGCTCTTCTTGGGATTCCAGTGGTTGGACCCCAATAATCTGCTAGTTATGCCTTATTCTGTGGATACTGAATAACCTTTGATCCCGACACAGCGATTTTAAGGCCTTATTATATTGTAGGTCAGTGTAAACTCTCAGTTGTATAGAGCCATACTATGACACCTATAGAAGACTCTGGGCCCTTCTGTACCACCTTATGTTTCACACTTCATACAGAGATATTCTTAGGTTAGTCACCAATTACATTGACCACTAAACCCTCTCAATATTCTAACGATTCCTTGCCCTGTGACCCATGCATATGTCACTGAGCATGCCCACAACACTCTCCCATATAAGTCAATATGTAATGGATAAATCTAATGGACAGTCCAACTTCTCCTCCCTGTCTCTTCATAGTGACCTCTTCACATGTGACTGAGCATGCCCACAACATTCTCTTTGAAAAGTCAGTAGTCAGTTGGCAAGTCTGCATATAATCTTAGAATGGCAGCCCATTGCTCACACGGGTATGTAGGCAGCTATCCACAGCACGCTAGGGACCTACAGTTGAGGTATAAGTTTTCGGTTTCTTCTTAGAACATTATATGCCCAGGTGTCTTCTGAAATGTACGGTATATACTCCTATGCCCATATAACTGCATACATCCGAGGTCCATAATATGGTGCACAATACTATACTACACTATGCACCATTGCAGTGTTAGTATTGTTCTATACCAGTGACTATATTTGCCACTTATGGACCTGATGGCTAGTCCCTTGGGCGGCCATGTTTAGCGGGCAGCACTAAAGCGAAATGTCTTTTGTCCCCAATCTCAGCTGCTCTCCAAGCTAATGTGGATAGGAGATAACTTGCTGATCAGTAGGGATCTAACTGCTGAGACCATGGCGATCCCAAGAATGGGGGTCCCCTGTCCCCCTCTACCTGTGTCCCCCTTTGTTATCAGAATGAACAGCTGAGCATGAGCTGTCGGCATTCCATTAATTTTCATGGTCTTGATGCTCGGCTATCTCCATAGTCCCATTGAAAGTGAATGAAGTGCTGGCGTACTTGCAGACTATTCAGTCTCCTCCTCACTGAGGCGTACCTGCACCCCCGCAGTGAGGAGGATGGGGGACACAGGATCAAACCATCAACACATGACAATAATTGGCCTGAAAGCGGTCACTTTAGGAATTTTCTGCATTTTCCGGCTTTCCACACCTTAATTCCATACCAAAATACGTAAGTCTCATTGCAGTTTTTGATGCAGAATTGCCAGCCGAATTAAGCCATTCTCATTCCGCATTAAAATCCGCACAGAGTGCAGCGCAGAATGGGGAAAAATTCTGCCGTGTGAAGGTCCCTCATGGTATTGAGTCACTTAGGGCCGCACAAGCTATAAATATGGCGCTGTCTGTTCCGCTGCCGTCTAATGCATCGCGTTCGCTCTTGAAACCGTGAAATCAGATTTCATGGGGAGTATAGGATAGCGGTCTCTGCATTCTGCACTCCTCTGTGCCAGCGAGGTCTAAGAGATACCGGGGTAATGGTGGACCCCAAGATTCATTCCCCAAGCCCCAGTGCATGCTGGGACCGTCCTTCGCTGGAGCCACTTACTGCTCATATACTCAGCATTCCTGGGTGTCTGTTCATTGATTCTAGCGGCAGGAACATCAGTAAATCACTGAAGAGAGGCTTTTTACTTCTAAAGTCAGAAATAAATAAAGGGAATGGCCGCCTCTGAAGTTCTAACCAGTGCGGACCGGATCAATATTACTGGAGATACTGGAATCAGCTGAGGGCGGGCTGAACATTTGTGAGCCGGGAGTCGGTGTCTTCAAAATGTCATCATATCCAACCCCCCCCCCCCCAATAAGCAATGCAAAATAAGAACATTGGTTCCCTGTGTTCTGGTAAGGGTAGGCGGCACAGGAATCAAAGTTCGCTGCGGACACCAGTGGGGGCATGTAGTGGTAGGGGAAGGTGGCACTAGAATCAGGATACAATGTGGACACCAGTAGGGGGCAGGTGGCACAAGAATCAGGGTTCGCTGCGGACGCCCGTGGGGGGCATGTAGCAGTAGGGGAAGGCGGCACTAGAATCAGGATACAATGTGGACACCAGTAGGGGGCATGTAGCAGTAGGGGAAGGTTGCACAAAAATCAAGGTATGCTACCGACACCAGTGGGGGGCATGTAGTGGTAGGGGAAGGCGGCACAACAATCAGGATACAATGCGGACACCCGTTTGTAGGTAGCACAGAGATCAGGGTACAATGTGGACATCAGTGAGGGACATGTAGCAGTAGGCAAAGGCAGCACAAGAATCAGAGTATGCTTCAGACGCCAGTGGTGGGCGTGTATTGGTAAGGGCAGATGGCACAGAGATCATGGTATGCTGCGGATGCCAGTGGGGTTGTGTGTAGTGGTTGGGGCAGGCGGCACAAGAATCGGGGTACGGTGCAGACACCATTGGGGGGAGTGTAGCAAAAGGGTGGGCAGCACAAGTATAGGGGTACGATGCAGACACCATTGTGGGGGGGGGGGTGGCATAAGGGTGGGCAGCACAAGTATTGGGGTACAATGCAGACACCGGGCTTACAAAAATATGTTTGTTTTTACTTTAACACAATCTTGGAGATGAAGCTGCCATAGAAGCTTCTGGCAATAGATAATATGTGATTATTCCGAAACCTTAGACAACCTGACTGACTGTAACTAAGAATCTGCGGCCTGCGTGGGGGATGGTAACAATCTGTTATACTTCACAGGGATCACCATACTTCACCTGTAGAACACGGGGTAGTACCAGTGAATGTTCCAACCCAGTAATGGTGATCGCCCGCACACAGTCTGAAAGCAACAAAGCATTTATCCAATAACATGTCCCCAACTGGCACTGGAGCCCACAGATTTTAACAGGAAGGCCTGCGTTAAAGCCACTACCCGTGTACACACATCAAACCATTACTGAGGCCCGACCTCACTTACATATCTCCAGTGTGGTCAGTACCGTAATATAGGTGACATGTCTTTGGAGGTCTGTTGGAGATATCCCGATTCACAGAGCAGCAGGATGATATGACTTCTTTGTAGCAGCCTCTCTAGCTGTAGTTCCTGCTGCTTTGTTCTCTCAGTGACGTCGGTTCTGGCACATTACAGAACTGCGCTTCTCAAACATGGCTACCTCCTTTCTTGTGTCACAGTCCTTCTCTGACAGGCACAGATTCTCCAAGACACGTCCTTCATGCCTCCCAAAGCTGACCCGTTACTCCTAATGCAGCTCTCTCCTGACAATGAAGTAATTATCATGGGAGACTTTAATTATCTGGATATAATATGGGAAGATGAAACCTGCAAATCTCACAGGGTGATAAATTCTTGAAAACAATTAAAGATAACTACCTTACCCAACGAGAGGGAGGGCCATTCTGGACTGAGTATTAACTAACAAACCGGACCGAATAATGGGGGTGCAGGTTGAGGGGCACTTTGGGAACAGTGACCACAATATAATCAACTTCCAGCTGTCATTCAATAAGAAGCCTTATCAGGGAGCGACAAATAAACTAAACTTTAGTAAAGCAAAATTTGATGAGCTTAGAACTACTATCGGTAACATTAATTGGGACAACACCCTCAAAAGTATCAGTACAGAGGACAAATGGGAGGAGTTTAAAAGGATCCTAATCCTGATATATAAAATGAGAAGCTCGGATTGGGTGAAAACGTGTGTATCTGGATAAAGAATTGGCTCAATTATAGAAAGCAGAGGGTGGTAATAAATGGTTCGTACTCTAATTGGGCCACCGTCGCTAGTGGGGGCCACAGGGTTCAGTATTAGGCCCCATTCTGTGCAATATATTTACCAACGACCTGATAGAGGGGCTGCACAGCAAAATATCAATATTTGCAGATGACACAAAATTATACAATATAATCAATGCAACGGAGGACAATGTGCGGCTACAAACGGACCGAGATAAGCTGGGGGATCGGGGGGGGGGGGGGGAGAAATGGGGAATGAGGTTCAATGTTGAAAAATGTAAGGTTCTGCACATGGGCAGGAGAAACGGATGTCACCAATATACACTAAATGGGGTACTGCTAGGGAAAAGACCTGGGGGTACTAGTGGGCTGTAGACTAAACTGGAGCAACCAATGCCAGTCAGCTGCTGCAAAAGCAAATAAAGTCTTGGGGTGCAGTAAAAGAGGTATAGGGGCGAGGGACGAGAACATTATCCCCCCACTACATAAGGCACTTGTCAGGCCTCACATGGAATACTGCGTACAGTTCTGGTCACCGGTGCTCAGGAAAGATGTTACAGTGCTGGAGGGGGTTCAAAGAAGGGCGACTAAACTAATACATGGAATGACGGGACTGGAATACCCAGAGAGGCACCAAAACTGGGATTATTTACCCTGGAAAATAGATGCCTTTCTAGAGCACTATAATATTACAGGATATAGAGACTAAATAACCTGCGGGGTTGTGGATCCGGGTCTTGGAGTCAGTTTGGAACTTTCAAAACGTTGATCCAGGGATTCTTCTGATTGCCATTATGGAGTCCATAAGGAATGTTTTTTCCCCCAATGGGCTAAATTGGCTTCTGCCTCATTGTTTTTTTTTTTGCCTTCCTCTGGATCAACAAGGGGGGCGGGGGGGGGGGGGGGGGTTGGAAACAGGCTGAGCTAGATGGACATTGTCTCCCTTCAGCCTAACATACTATGTTACTATGTGGTGCAATCTCTCACAAAGCTCAGAACCACTGGAACTGGTTATGTTTGTCGTGGACTGCTAACAAAACCCTGCGATGACTTGGTACTGGAGCAGTCAGGACTGACATGTTTGCTTGCTACACAGGTGGCTAGATGTAGGAGCATGCAGAAACAAGAGTTAGCGATCGGAGCGTGGCCCTCTGAACCCCTCCAACAGAACCCATCTCGCAGTGGTGCACCTGTTAAGAAATGGAATACCCAACCAGGGACAAACAGAGACTGACAATAAATTAAAGACGAGAACACAGAATGCAAGACAAACAGAAACACAGGAGCCAGACAACAGGCAGGAGCAGCCAGCAAGCTTACTGGATAAGGAACACTGAAATATAGTTGGCACTGCCAACCAGAGCTGGGTTATATAGGGAGTGGGGGAGAAACTGATTGGCTGACAGAACTGTCAATCACCAACCACTACCTCAGCTAACAGCTGTAGGACTAATTAACCTAACTTGACAGGACCAAAGACATTAACCCTAGCTAGACAGGATAGAACCCACAGAAGCAAAGGTTTGCTGACAGAGAAATGACCGAGTGCCGGCAGTGAGGTGAAAGAATTGCTCTCCAGCTTGCAGCTCTCTATGATTTCAAGTCCTCCAGATCTCCCACCTGATCTCTGCAGCCAGTGGGATGTTACATATAACATTCCATAGAGAAATATACAAACTGCAGTAATGTATGACGGCCAGTAGAGGTCTCCGTAATACCATCCAAATCACATAACTATAGTTTCCATAACAGAGCACAAACTGGAACCTGGGCTCCCTCCTTACACCTGCACCACACTCTAGCAACGTAACCCTTAAAGCTGTGGTCACATGGCAATATCCGTCTCATAATCTGCCGCAGAAAACCGGAGCCGAGCTGTGGCTTTCTTGCACAGATTTGCACATGGGTGCACACGCCCCACTACTAGTAGAATGGTCAGTGGTGGCTGCGAATATTTTTGGGGCTCGTAGGACGGGGTTGGGGTGTAACTTCTGCTCTGCCTTGAGCGTCCGGTGCCTTGAGGCCTGGTTCGTGACATGTCACTTATTTTTTTTTCCACACACAGATCCACGAGTTGAAAAAAATCTGCGCAGATTTACATTCCAAAGAGAGGAACGCTTCTTAGACGCCTGTTCTGCGACAAATTATCTCGGCGTGGCCTTCCAAAATCCCAATGCCAGGAGTCGCTTCTCCCTCACTCCCTGTATCCGAGCCCCTCATTACACTCCCGATGAGGCTGCACTGCTCACATGGCATTCATCTCGGTGGTAATTGCGCTAATCTGTATCTTTGAACCATGCTGCTCGCTCTGAGTGGGAAGAAAAAAGCATCATTTTTATTATTACTTTGAAATTGAAGCCGCGCAATAAAATCGGCACAATGACTGCATTAAGCTAAATACTCTCACTTCATACGCTTGTTTAAAAGATGTTTAAAGGGACGGCGCGCTGCGGCCCGGTTCCTGCGGCTGCCGTGGTGACTGGATCTCCTCCTTCCAGCGTCTGCCTGCCCGGGATAATTACTCCCCTTGTTGGATCTCTTCTGCAACAAAACTCCTCCTTGTTCCCATTCCTTATTTATAGGCACTAATCCCGAATTTCCCTGGAGGAGGTGTTATGCAAAACTCCGCCACGGCAGAGAAATCTTCTGAAGCAAGAGGAGTTTAATTGCTAATTGCACTACGTTAACCTCTTCAGAGGGAATCTGAGTGCCGGAGTGGAAAATGGCAGCTTTAATGGAGGGGCGTTCAGCTGTGTCCGTCCTTATTCCAAGGGTAGAAAGCTGAGCGCTTGGAAGCCGCAGTTCTGGCCTCCATGATGAGACCGCGATACACGGAGATGAACTGCTGTGATTGACAGGCTCCGTTCACACGGGACGGGATTGGTCCGCACGGACAATCCTGCATCACAATGTTACCCTTATGGGGCTTAAAATCCGCGCCAATCTTTTCTTTATACTTCCTCTTTGTTCCACTTCTGGTTTTGGCTCACAAAATACTGATGAAAGATATGTCTGTGTGAAAGAGCCGAAGGAGGGGGAGGGGGGGGGGGGGGGCGAAAGATGCAAGAAAGTCAGCAGAACACAAAAACGCAACAAAATCCATACTAGGGGCGGCGTCAGACGGACGGATTCGCACGTGTTTTTATGCATGCACAGAAAATAGAACCCATTGATTTCAGTGAATTCATCCTCACTTCCCTTTGTCTGGACCTGGTCTGTTTTCCTGCGTATTTGGGCAGTAAGGGCACCAGAGACGTCTATGGGAGGTGCGCAAATGTACACTCAGTGTCTACGCAAATGCGCAATTCAATGGAAAAAAAAACACATCTTGACCTCATTAGGATAAATAGCGTTCTAATGAACAGGCTGAGGGCACAAATGCAGGATTGCCACAATCGAGTCTTGAACGTAAGCCGCAGATTTTCAATCGCCCAAAAAATATGCGGCAGCGAGAAAACCCCTCGATCGGCAGAAATCCTCAGAATGACTACTGATGCTTAAATAGAGCCGGCGTTGTGCGCCGTGTAACTCCTTCCCCCTTCCTTTTCTTTTCTGCGTCCACAGAAGTCTATGAGAGCTTCCTGCGCATCTCGGTAAAAGATAGGGCAAGACCGATCTCTTGATGCGGAGTATAAAATCGGAGACCGAAAATGCTCACTTATGAGTTCATCTGAATGAACACATTGACATACGAAGCTTCGGAGGGTCGCGTTTTTGGGGTGAGTTACCAGCGAAAATACGGTTGTGTGAATCAGGACCCAGACTAGACTAAACGTATATCGGTAATACCTATGAGATGGCGTAGTTTATAACAAAAATTGCACCAAAATGTAGCACAAGTTTTGGTGGGCAGGGTCAAATTTAGGCCACACCTCTTTGTCATACAAGTTGTAAAAAGCATCCCACAGTGTTTAACCCCTTAGCGACGCGGCCTATTTTTGACGTAAGGACACAACAATTTGGGGGGCAGGCCCCCCCCCCCCGCCCCCCAAATTGTTGTGTCCTTACGTCAAAAATAGGTCATAAGGGTGTTTTATCTCCATTTTCCTAAAACCATAACACGCCCGTATGAGGGTTGTTTTCTGCGTGGCAAACTGTAGTTTTGATTGGCCCAATTTTTAGAGTACATATAATGTATTGTATTACGCCCGGCCGATATACGCGGCCCCTGTGATTGGTTCACAATGCGTCAGTGCACATCGGCGGCAGCAGCTGCATAGACTTCTATGGGAGCCAATGACAGCTGCCAGAGAAGGGAGGTGGGAGGGAGTTTATAGCGTGACTGCTAAATTCTGTCCCCCTTCTCTTCTCCTCTCCGCCCCTTGCCGCTGTTTGTAATGGACGGGGCGGAGCTCAGCACACTAGCCCCCTCGTGTGAATAAGCCCTTATTGTGCCTTTTTGGGAGGCAAAATGAAGAAACAAAAGCATTTTGGTTACGTTTTTTTTAGAGATGAGCGAACGTACTCGGTAAGGCTGATTTCGCAATCGAGCACCGCGATTTTCGAGTACTTCACTACTCGGGTGAAAAGTACTCGGGGGCGCTGTGGGGCGGGAGGTTGCAGAGGGGAGTGGGGGGTAGCAGCGGGGAACAGGGGGGAGCCCTCTCTCTCTCCCTCTCCCCCCCACTCCCCGCTGCAACCCCCCGCTCACCCACAGCGCACCCGAGTACTTTTCACCCGAGTAGTGAAGTACTCGAAAATCGCGGTGCTCGATTGCGAAATCGCCCTTACCGAGTACGTTCGCTCATCTCTAGTTTTTTTCCTTAGCATTTGCTGCACAGGATAAAAATGTATTGTACAGGAAGCTATGAGTGCGATTGTATCAAACATCTGGGCTTTTAATCTTTTTTTTAAATGGAAAGTACACAAAAAAAGGGTTTTTTAGACTTTTTTTTTTTTAAACTATCATTTGGCATCTGGTTGCCGTAGCAACACATTGGCCCTACGCAATTACATGGCAGAGAACTAATGATGTTACCTCTGTGTACCCTTTACATGTCGTTATCAACATTGATCGCAGCATACAAAGGGTTAACAGCAGGGATTGTTGTTCCCAGCGATCTCCGCTGCTGCAACTGGAGACCGGCTGACGGTAACAGTTACTAAGTTTCTGAGCCCGCGCCATTCATAGGGTGTAAACATATGGCCATTGGCGGGAACACCTGCCCAGCCAGTCATAAACTTACATCCTGTAGCGGGAAAGGGTTAAAGCAAACAGTGGAAACTGCTTCTTGGCCAAGATGTAGATTTATGTTTGGGTAAGGGGTTAAAAACACACACAAAAAATGTGGCACAAACCATGTAAAACACTTTAGCTTTCAATATGAAGTCTGCCCTAATGTATCGGCTTGTCCTGTCGTGTTCCTTTAAGTCCCTTTCCTGCCTGTTGAGGTTCTTAAATTCCCAGTGCAATCTGTTGAATTCGATGCAGGAAGAGGGGAGAGCGCAGGTGACGGAACAGAATCACATTTCTTCCTATAAGCCATCATGTTGATAGATGGTTCCCTCTACTTTCTGGAATGATATTCCTCCTGGGGTTATGAAAATATGCCAGGCGTCAGGGGCGAGGGCGTCTGAGGTGCCAGCACATATTTACCCATTTACTCCAAGCCTTTGTGGAGCGTCTTCATCAGCTGTTATATATATATAGGGGTTTGTGCAATTACACTCGCTGAGATCACAAGATTGGTGTCAAAGACGTCTCTGCAAATAAGATGTCAGAAATGTTAATGAGACGCGCGTCTTCGGTGTTGAGCAAAGTGCAGGATAAGAAGAGAAATGTATTAAATCCCGCAGTTAAAGGAGCATCTCCTGGTATATAATTACCGACAGCCTAGAAATAGATTGATGGAGCGATTACTCAGTGTGGGAGATACAGAGGGCGGCGGGGACACAGTGCTGTGTGCGGGGAGGGATGGGATACAATGTTGCAGTCATTCCATGTGATACATTGTCTGTGGGGAGCCCATTGGGTGGGCAGCACCTGGCCCCCACGTTGTTTCAGGGGCCCCCTTACCAATAAATCAACTGGGCCCCCCCATACACACTGCCACCCCTCCCCCCCTCGTGATTTTCTCTTTTATGCGCCATATTTGTGGATATATCGGCCTGACATGTTAATAGCCTCAATATCCAATAAAGCTGAATTGGTTACAAATTGAATCTGGTTTAGCAATGAATTTACAATATGATTAGTTAAGTATTTTTTGCGCCGCAGAGAAGAGAAGCCATTGTTCCCAGCGGGCTCATCCTCACTAGAATAGCGTATTTGTTGCGGAATGTCCAGCATGCAGGAAGGCGGGCACGGACGTATCTTTTGGGCGGATTACGCTGGCAATAACAGCCATTTACACAAAAGTGTCACGTTTGCTGGTGTAAAACCAGCCGTCATGTCTTCACAGAACCGCAGAGGACGGGACTGTTATATTTAACGGGGTCCTGACAGTCGGTTCTCCTCCAAAGCCAGCGGCATCAGTGCAGTGAAGGGAGAAGCCGCCGCTGCAGGAGAGGAGATGGGCTGTCAGCGAGGACCCAGAGAGTAAAATCCCATCCTCGGGTCCCTGCCATGTCCCCACTGCTCCTTAGGTTAGGGCGCTTCTGGGGACATGACGGGGTAACATACGCTGTGTTCTGCCGTTGGTGTCCGAAAAATTATTTTTTCTCCTGGTTGGCGGGGCCCTCCGTAGGCCCAAGGACTCTGGCCCTGGGTACGGCTGCCCCCCTTACCCTCTTATGGGGGCAGCAATCAAGCTACAGGATGAAAGTCACAATAGTGGACTTCAGTTATCCAGATCTATTACTGACATTTCTTATAATAGGTTCAGATCTCACTTTATTTTTCCAGTTCTGCTGGTTTCCTGTTGCACTCCCTGCTGGTTCAGTGACTGTACATTATTCACATGCTTGGAGGTGGCATCTCTACACCATAGGCAGTGGCAGCCTTCGGTTAGATGGCATCCTGTGTGGAACTCATCAACCTTCCAATAAGAAAAAAAAACTATGTACACTCTTTGTCAAAAAAGTCCCATCCCCCCAGAAGAAGTTGTCATTTTGCGGCAGAACTAGGCATTCGGTTCCATCTCAGGCAGATCTGTAAATGATGAGAGTTGTGGTGATTAGATGGACGGTCTCATCACCGGAGGCCCTAAAGATGGTTCCCCCTTGGCCTATAAGAGGCTCTCGGAGGCTCCTTGTGTGCAGTGACCTCTTCTTCCGCTTGTAGAGCTTGTTGACCACTAGACGTCTCTACGACACAAAACCCATTTAGATTAATACAAATTGAGTAAAGCAAATTATTGTTTTGCAACATATGTGGATTATCTCATGATGTGAACCATAATTGATGCCAATGTGGATTTACCATGGAAGGTCTCGCAGAAGGTCAGCTGCATTATTGATGGACTGGTTGGAATAAATATCTCATCCAATGGCGTCTGCACATAATATACCGACACTATAGACAGCATTACCGGGGCTCCAGTATCATGCGGCCCGGCTGAGACTCAGGTGGATCCCCGGGTGGGCCCTGAACAAGGATGAGCCCCCGCCCCTGCATGAGCTGGGTACAGGATCTGCATATATTGGGTAAATGAGAGTCTACCAATTCCTACCCGCTGCTTCCTCCGTATATTTTAGTGAAGACGGCCAAGTGCAATCACAGCCACCTTTCTACTGGAGTATATTTAATATTAAGAATTAGTTAATGGAGATCAGGTAATATATTTGCATGCAGCGCAATTGTGGTCCCCCAGATTGAACTTTACTGGTGCCCCCTAGGCGCTGCGGTCCGATTCTGCATGCGACCTCCCTCTAACCAAACAGCGTGATGAAATGAAGAAGGCTCTTCAGCGCCTCTCCTGAATCAGACCGATATTAGTTGTAGTGGATCCTCTTAATCACTTTCCCTTTTACAACATTTCCACTCGAATCCGTCATTTTGTAACGTTTCTACGAATAAGAGTGAAATGAAATGATGGGCTCTTCATTCCTGAGACAATGGATCCGGATGAAAGGGAATAAACATATGTTAATGGGGAAAGAAATCTGTCTTATTAGTATTATGCCAAGGAAGCCGTCCAGACTCAGCGACACGTAACCCGGCGCGGCCCACTGAGCCGCCGCTCTCTGATTAACACGTCTGTCTGGACCGATGGGACGACTCATGTTGGAATCCGGCCAAGGGGAGCACAATTTAATGAGACGCTTCTTGTTTTTATCTAAACAGAAAAATAACAAACCAGAAACACAAAATCTCATTAAGCCGAGAAAAAATACGGCTGGCGAATCTCAGCCGCTCAATTTATAAATGGAGAGCCTGTGTACTTGGGGACAAGGAGGAGGAGAGGCACGGCCACGCTGACAGCTCTGTCTGTCGTGTTGTGCGGGGTCTGCACAGGCCTGTCGAGTCCCACTCATTACTGGCAATGAAAGAACTTGTCATTAGAAATGTCAGTCTAAACCGCTGTCCACACGGAGACGTTCTGCACCTCCAGTCGCGCCGTGCGGCCTCTCTCTGCGCGCCTGGCTGGCCTGCTCTTTTGTACTTTCCCAAGTGTTATTAACCATATTCTCTCAGTCTAGGATGCACAATAAAGTCTACTGGGTGCAAATACAGTGTCAGTTAACTTCAAAATAGGGGTTGGGGCTCAGCGTTTGGGGCAAATTCTGTTATTTTCACTTGTAAACTATTAATAACCTATTTGCAGGAAGGGGTATGCTGCCGGGGACCCCCTCTTTTGCTGAGCTGGTGAACTTCTGCACTCAGCTGATTTCTGCAGGAAGCAAAATGCTCCATTCAGATTGTAGTGGCCAGTCTTGGTATTGCAAACCATTCACTTCAATGAGAACTTTGCCTGCCATACCAAGCCTGGCCACTGCAGAGGGAATGGAGCTGTCTGCTTCCTGCAGAAATCACCTTAGTGCATGGGTGCATCGGCTCAGTGAATACTTGATCAGTGTAGATTCTGGGCAGCAGAACCCCACCCATCTATTACACTAGAGAACACAATTTTTGTTGACTGAGATGTTAGGACCTTTTGGGGGGGTTTGTGGTCATAGATTCTGAAATAGATGTTAGTTTTTCTCCATTTTCTACATTTAATGAATGGCACTCAAAGGCAGAAAGTATAAAGAGAAATCCCGAAAAGTCTAGAAAGTGAACAGTAAAGCAAAAATGACTTCATTGAGAGATGAAACCGCGGTCCTGCTATTTCCTGTGATGAGGTAATCTTGGACATTCGCTCTGGATGCTCCAGCACTAGTCCGCCATCTCATGCGTACCACTTGATCAAAAGTGACCATTGGCAAGGAGATCGATACCACAGGAGATCTAAGGCATAAGCTCCAGACCTCCAGTCCAGCGCCCCCAATTCCTGAGCCATCGCAAGTGCTGATATAGCTGATAACAAAGATTACTGGGTATACTGTAATCACTTATGTAATCTGAGGAGCACCTATGTAGAGCTGGTATCCACCGCTATATGGACGATGTATGGCAGTAATATTAGTCTTTGTACAGTGCTTTTATATAGTAACATTAGGGAAGGAATATTCAGTTAATATGCAGTGGTCATGGGGTGGCGGTATTAATTAGATCTCGTATAGTGATAGTGATGGTACTTGTAGTGGACCAGCAATCCATTTGATCTCCTCCTCACTGTGGGGGGTGCAATTAAATGACAGTAAGGAGGACAGGGCACACAGGGATCCTGTTCTTGAAATGGGTGGGGGTCTCAGCGGTGAGAACCTTACTGATCAGCAAGTTATCCCTTACCCTGTGGATAACCTTTTGATACGTAAAACTTGTAATTGTGGCACAACCCCTTTAAACTGCTGTTTATTTCATTTCATACAAAACATCTGTATGCAAAACTGAAGGAGATCAAAGGAAGATTTTCAAAAAGTTGGACGTGCTTCGTATCCCCCCCAAAAAACTCAACATCATCCACAGATTCTCCATCTTGACAACATTTATCTTCCTTCTGCCAGTAACTTAGTCTCATATTTTAGGACCTTCCACTTCCAAGTGTAAGCGGGCAATGGGAAGTTTAAAATCATTTACATGATGGAGAATAGGTGGTGTGGTGTTATATAAAGGTATGTTCGTTAAGACAAATGTTTTGAGTTGGGTGAGTTGGCAGGAAAGGACATAGCAGCGAGGTCTCCCGAGAGTTCATCAAGGACATGGAGTAAGGAATATGCAAGTGTGTATGATGGAGAGAAGAGAGACGCAGAGTCGAAGAGGAAGCCATGCGTTATGAGAGTATGAAGCTTACGGAACACCCCCACCAGTTGAGATTAATTGCCGTGGTGGCCGAATTCAAGAACACCAGAAAACATGGTGATTTGTCGCCATCATAGACTGCCCTGCTGTGTCTACCTCCAGCTTGCCGGATTGTCTACCGGAGAGAACTAACCATCACTCAGAATCTGTGGTAAATAAAGCATCTTAAAAATAATGAGGCTCTGGTCATCCTATAACTGGTGGAGCGCTCTAGCTCCAGATATGTTTACAGATGGATGGCCTACTCTGCCTCCATGTCTCAGGTGAAGCTGTCGGAAAGCATTAGTGAATAGCTAGAGCTTCCCCCAGAGCCACCTGACCCATTCCGAGAACCTGATCGGAGCTAGCATTCCAGAAGGAGCCTCCACCCCCTCCTACTACAGCAGCAGTGACATGACTGGTGTTTCACTGCCTTGGGACTGTCTTATTGATAGGGATGAATAGGGACTGAATCCTAGAATGGTACAGTTGAAAGCGACCTCCAGGGTCAGCAGGTCCAACCCCCTGCTCAGTGCAGGATTCACTAAATCATCCCAGATGGAAGTCTGTCCAACCTCCGAAGACTTCCATTGAAGGAGAACTCACCACCTCCTATGGCAACCTGTCCCACTTACCGATTACCCTCACTGTCAGAAAGTTTTTTTTCTTGCCCAGATGTAAGACTTTGCATTTCTATCTGTAAAATAATATTTTGTTAGTAGCCCCCAACTGATTAATCTTGTCCAGATATTTTTTAACCCTCTTTCTTCCCTAGTGTTAGCTATCCCTTATAGCTTTGTGTTGTCAGCAAATTTGATCAGTTTCCCACAATTCCCACCTCCAGATCATTTATAAGAATGTTGACCAACACTGGGCCTAGGACAGAGCCTTGTGGTCCCCACTTGATACATTCTTCCACTTGGATGTGCAGCCATTTATGACCCCTCTTTGAGTACGATCACTCAGCCAGTTGTGAATCCACCTAACAGTTGCCTTGTCAATCCCAGATTTGGTCATTTCTTCAGCAAGGAAGGTATAAGATACTTTGTCAAATGCTTTACTAAAGTCAAGATATACTATACTATATAGCGAAGTACCCCCCTTGGATACTTGTCCACTGCCGCAATGCCGTGGTGGAGGACTAATATTCCGGAACATCTGAGGTCCTTCGTTATTGAATTAGAAGGATTATAATTTTGCCTTTCATTTTGCTGGGAGACGTCAAGTTGTTCCTAACGCGCCTCAGCGGCAACCTCAGAGAGGACCTGCTTCGACCCCCTAACCACTTTCACTTTCTCAATTAATGGACTCTTTTCAGTAAGAGACTTTTTGCTGGTCCCCAGTTTAGCCCCTTGTTCTTTAAAAAGGACTCAAAAGTTTTATTCCCCCTTACATAGCCTTATTCTACAGTTTTTTTTCCATATTGAAAAGTTATTAATGTTTGTTATGCAAAGTTCAAGTCGTGCGCAGGAGGAAGTCTATTTTAGTGCGCTCACTATTATATTTCCGCTCTCATACGGTTAATACACAAAGTAATTTATATTCCTAATTCAAATATGTCCTTGTGTGAATGAAACTGTATGCATGGTGTGTATGATATATGTGTATGACTGGAGGTTTCATGTTTCCCCAATGTAGTGTCTCAGTGTCAGTCCACTGTCTAGTCTGTCCCAGTAGGCGGGCCTTCCTTCCACCTTTTCTTTGGTCACGGACAGTGGTATTGACGTAAGCTACTGTCTGTACCGTAGACTACTACTTTTCTCGGGGAGAGTGATGATTTTTCCACTTGTCTATTCAGTTTTTCCTGCCAGTCACCCCTTCTCTACTTTGAAGTTTAGCAACAATGTGTTTCAGTTGTCTAGTTGAGAAAGTGATGTTCATTCCACTTGTCTCATTCCCTTTGTCTGTGGAGAGAAACGTTATGCATGTGCTCCATAGCTTTACTAGTGAATCCTGAATTCTGTTCAGCCTTGTAGAATTGCAAGCCATATTTCTTACACGCTGTCATAAACCCAAGATAGACTCAGAAAGTGACACTACCAGATAGTCTCAGTACACTGGGCGTGGGTTAGTCCTACACATAGGTAACCGGGGGGTAGGAGTTGTGTTTATAGGTTTCGCCTTACACACTCTGTGACTGTGCAGAGGCCTCACAGGTGAAATGGGAGTAATATACTGAAGATAATCTGACTCCAGATCTTACACTCTGCTTTGGAGGCACCGGGGTCGGCTTATTTTTAAATAGGGATGAACTGTAGTGGCCCAGTACATACTTTCGTGGCCCCCTCCATAATGTCATACATGTCATGTCTTTTGTAGGTGAGCTGTGCAAAAGTGTCTTGTCATCCTGTTATGTATATTGCACAGCTGCAGCAAATGAGGAGTTAAGTGGTTGCATGAGCCTGGGAGATGTTTGTAATGTATCAGTTATGTCCTGTCACGTGATTCATGTTGCCTATAAGTATGAGTGTTTCATGTGTGTCTAGAGATTCCATTGCTTTTGGGTTCTTGAGAGTGCCAGCCACAGGGGGGGGTACCTTCAACTACCATGTGGTGAAGAATGGAGGAGGAAAAGCTGTTCCTGATCTTCTGTGTGCCAGTGACCATGGAGTAGTAAGAGTCCCAATAGAGAGAGAGGGTGTTGGTGGTGAGTGAAGACCAAGCCCCTGTGCAGTGGTGCTCTTATGCTGTTTTCCTACATGGCCGTCCTGTACTTTGGGCTCACCGCGTAGAGGTAATAAAATTCTTCTGTCCTACACTGCCGTCCTGTGCCATGGGATCACTGTGTAGAGGTACTAAAGAAAATTCTTGTTGTCCTGCACATATGTCCTGTGTAATTTGTGCCTTTCACCTAGTGTTTGACGAGAATAAAAGTTTTGCCAGGCCCTGACAGTTCCCAGGGACCTGAGGTACGTTATACCAGTCTGCGGCTCATTTATTTAGCATTAAGGGTCTTTCCAGTGGGTAACGAAATGGTGGCGTCACCCGTGACAACCCCTATATCTGTTTGCAAGTTTATTGTACATCCCTCTCCGAGGGGTGTTTGGAAGAGGCCCAGCGCTGCCCTGGCCAAGGCTACATGCATCCCTCTGGGAGTAAGCGTGGTAAGTGCCGCCGTGACAAGCCATTATCTTGCCCTCCCAGCTCCTCAACGTACGCCCTGGGTTTGGATCACCCTACGAGACACTGCACTTGCATACATACTGTTTAATAATTTGTTCAAATATCTTTCCCTCGGGGCGTGGCTTGGATGTCAGCAGCAGCGGATGCATAGCAGGAGTGCTCCAGTAAGGGACCTCCTTATCTTGAGTCATCTGCCTCCTGCTACATCACTGATTACTCTGGGTGCCTCTGTGGCACTCCCAGAGTCGGGATGCACCAGAAAAGGGGCTTCGCAGCCCGATCCAAAACTGTGGAGGCTTCTGGCCTACTGCGGTATTGCAGAGCAGTCGAAGCAATGGGCTAGATTCGTTAGGTAGCCTGCATGGCCAACTGCCAATATTAAAATAGAAGACTCAGCAAATAGATCTAGAAGACTAGGGTGGATCCTCAGGTGTAGCAGCCGCAGGTCTGGAGAAACTCAGGTGGAAATCCAGGAGTCAGCAACAGGAAATCTTAGTATGCAGTACAATGGATGAGGCGGGTAACATAGTCAGGAGGGAAGTCATAGGTCGGTAACGGATAATTACGGTTTGCAGGAGATGAGCAGGTTTACAAAAAGATGCTTGATCAAGGCAATAAAGCACAATAATCTCGCAGTGGAGGAGTATCAGGGTCAGGCTGGAGTACAGGAAGTCCCAGGTTCAATTCCTGACAAGGGGATTACCCAAAATTATCACAAATATACTTTAAGCAGTCTCTGAGCTTCTCCTATTTCTTATTTCAGACATCGAGCCTTCGCATATGGAACTGGATAGAGCTCACTTAGCCCTGGCAGCACAGCGTAAAGAAGGTCCCTCTGAGACATCATAGTAAAGCCTCTCTTTTATTCTATTAAAGAGAAGGTCATTCAGGCTTCCAGAGTTAGGTGAACCATCTCCATTGCAGGCCAAGAGATTCAAATTTTCTCTGATATTTCTCCGGGGACAATTCAGAGCCACAGAGCACTAAAACTCCTATTGCATTGTCTGACAAACAAAGACATACGTTATTGTTGGTCTTTTCCATTCCATCTATGTTTCTCATACAATAACAAGCAACACGGATTTAACTCCTTTGCCGGAGGCGAATTCCTCCTCCTTCAACTTGGCCTCCTCCCCAATGAGGTTCCCCCATCAACCAGCTCTACGGACAACCCTAGACCACTCTCGCCACTTTGAAAGTCCGCAACCAAGTGGAAAGCAGGATCTACAACCTGATTCCCAGTAGACAGACCACTTCATGAAGGGTCCCCTCTATGCTGCCTTACAAACATGGAGTCGTTTTTCTCTTGGACTGCATATCATGTGGTAAATGTGTTGATAAGTGAATATTTTATGTTTATGCATGCCTCACAGGCGTCTCACCAGTTATAACCTTGGTTAGATGTTAACAGTTGAATTAATCACAATTTTAGCTTGAAGCTGATATAATCGCATTTTGAATGCAATATGTGCTACATGAGCTTATGCTCCCTACCATGCTGGACTGGCGGTTGATAGTTCTATCCCTCTATCCCTTGTTACACTTGTGACGCAACGTTGGGGAATTCATCCCCCTACATCTACAGTTAATTTGTTAGTGTCTTTGTATTTCCATCCTCCCCGTCGCATGTCTGTTTCCTTTCCTCTTGTTTATGCCCCCCCCCCTCCCTTGCAGGGCTTCATGCATTCTTCCTCATGGAAGGGTAACCTAGACGGACTACTTCAAGGTCGTTCTAGTCCCCGGTTCATGACTCTGTATCTTAACAGGCATTTTTATAACTCGTCTAAATATGTCTACTAAACCAATTTTCTTTGTTTCCCACAACATCCAGGGGCTTAACTCACCTATCACAAGATGCAAAGCCTTGGACTAATACCAGAGAATTTGGGCAGATGTTCTCCTCCAAGAGACGCATTTTGCCCCTGCCTTCACTCCAACCTTCTTCCATTGCAATTACCCAACACACTATCTGGCCTCTGCACAGGACAAAAAGAGAGGTGTGGGGATGTGGATATCCAGGTGAACATCCTTTGCTCTACAGAATACCCACCGGGACCCCGAGGGTAGGTTTTTAATAATTTCAGGCACACTTAATGGCTCACAGGTCACACTTATTAATTATTATGCCCCCAACACTAAACATTTCCATTCCTGCATAACCTCCTATCCACTTGGCTCCCCCGCTTCGAAGGCCCAATTATCATGGGTAGAGATTCTAATTTAGCCCTGGATGTTACTTTCGGTAAATCTAATTCACTCAAATCAAAACTCATTTCCCAACAGCTCCTGTCCATGGACTCGCTAAGCTTCTGCACTCCTTTGATCTCGTGGACATATAGCGGAATTCTCACCCCTCGGACAGAGATTATACATATTACGCCATAGCTCACAATTTATACACCAGAATAGACTATGTTTTTACGCAAACTAGATATATTCCCCAAATCGCTGAAGCAAAAATGTTGACCTGTCCCCGGTCAGACCGTTCCCCTTACTTAATTTTCTTTGCAGAAATCGCCAGCTACAAAACCGCGGAATATTGGCGGTTGAATGAATCTCTTCTCAATAACGAGTCTGTGCAAAAGGAGATCCTAGGTATTATTGAGGACTTCTTTATGCACAACCATCCTGCAGACACCTCATATGCCTCCAAATGGGAAGCCCACAGGGCGGTGGCCAGAGGGAAATTCATCCAACTAACTTCCAAGATGAAGGCACAATGGGCAATGGAACTACAGCAAAACGAGGCCCACTATTCTTCCCTGCTAAAACGTCATAAAACTAACCCCTCTCTGCATCTCTTTTCTGAGATTTCTCAGGCACTTACAGAACTAAATTTATGCCTGACTACCATAGCAGAAAAACAATAAAGATGATCCAGATATAAGTTGATATCTAGACACCTCCCTATATCCAGTATGTTTGGTAATCCTTCTTTCCCCCCTGGTATGAACACAACTGACTTTGGATAGTGGATATCCAGCGAACTCACCAGAATAGTTGATTTTGTAGATAGACTAGGCTTCAGACGATTTAAATACTTCCGAGCTGTCCAATTTATTCCAAACTCGAAAATGTTTTGCCTTCAACAAATCAAGCATTATGTATTAGCCTCTCTGAAAACAGGCAAAATGTGACTGGGTTGACTATTTTTGAAACCCTTTGCAATATAAATACCAGAGGCCCTGGAATAATTTCTAAACTGTACTCCAACTTTACAACACCCATGGATAAACCTCCCTACATGAGGAGATGGGAAAGGGAGCTGGGCAAGCAATTACCAATCTCGGACTGGCATAAAATCGCCTTATCAGCCGCAAAACTTTCTATTAATGTATCAAACTCCTAATGCTTTGGTACATGATTCCCAGAAGAGTCCCCAACATGTTCCCAGGGATATCAGGCTTATTTTTCAGAGGATGTGGAGGCAAGGGCACCTTACTACACATTTGGTGAAACTGCCCTAGGCCCCGCTGGTTTTGGATTCAGATATACACTCTAATACTCACCATTATTGACTTATCGCTACATAAATTGCCTTGGGAGGTTCTATTGGACAGACAAATTCCTAATAGTCTTAGACACATACACAAATGGATATCTTATTGCTTCCTATCCGCACGCATATGTAGTGGCCCGGATGTCCTACAGGGTAGTCATTCAGTCACCAATCCTGTAACACCTCGCTACGTGCTTCTAGGAGACATAGAATGTGCCATCCATTGGAAAACCCTTGTTTTCCCCTTTCTTCTCAAGCTATAGTTAACTGCTTGGCATCAGCTGGCTGCTTGTTATGTCAAACGCTGAATGGTAGAGGGGAATGGTAAGAGCCAGGAGCAGTAACAAAAATGGCTGCAGAGTGAGACAGGATGTGGGAGTGGTTGGAGAAAGTGTGGGAAACCGACAGGAAGAGAAATCAGTCAGAGTGAAAGTCGGAGAGGAGAGTCAGGAGGAGGAGGACATGGAGGAGGAGTTGTGCCGTGAGAGCAGAGATATCGTGCCCTTGAGTGAGGAAGCCAGCATTTACCAGCTTCTTCATCAGCAGCATGGAGGAGAAAGTTTGGGACCTATTCCACTAAAACAGTGAGTTACACAAACCTGGTGAAGTCGAAGCCAGGGAAAGTAAAGAGGCCACATAATCTTAACATAATCTTCCAGTAAGCCGAACAGATAACGAGGACTGTGGGAATTCTACTGAGTTACCTCTAGATTCAAATAGAGAGAGAGCGAGAGCGTTGAAGGTTAAATTGTGGCATATTGAATTAACATTTATTCTTCTTTGAAGTAATATCTCTGCTAACTTCTGCAAAACTGCCATTGTTGTTATTGTTGCATTACAAAACAAGCTGAAGTAAAACTGTGCACTTCCAGTTTACTAAATCAAATCTACCAGGATTCGTGTCACTTATTTCGCCACTAACTATTGGAGTCCAAGATGAAGTGTTGGCGTCACGTGACAAACCACTGTTAGAAAACTATACATTACAAATCCTTATTAGCCACTGTGCAGCAACCGTACCATGCACCTTGCCACCATTGCTGGGAGAGATTGCAGAGCCACCCGTGACAACCATCTTTCTTTCCTGTGGTCTCCCTCACTTTGGCATGCCCAGCTCAGACGCTGCACATAGCAATCGCTCGCTATTGGAAGAAAACTTCAGTCAGTATCGACTTTGTGAAAACTGACCTATCGTGGATCATGGTCAATGAGAAATTGGCAGCTAACCTTATGGACCGTGAAATGTTATATAAAAAACATGGTCAGCTTGGCACCAATATTCTCTTACCATGCACTGATGGAATCCAATAGCTAGATCTTATATCCATCCAGGGACCGTAGCCCACCAGCAAGCATATCCTCCACCCACGTCCGCAAAACAAATCTGCATGCTTTAATGCATTTGTGGATATCCATGTATTACTATGGGCGGCCTAATTTGCGAATCAGACCCGCTCGTGGACATGAGGCCTTACTTATAATGTATAAATAATCTACAATATGTTTGCACAGCGATTCCATAACATTGATGTGATTGCATAACCATTTCTCTTTTATACACAGTTGAGTCACATTATTGTGATCACCTCCTACTTTGGATGTCCGCAGCACGTTATCCATGAAGGAAGTGACGTGTGGTGGACCGGCTTGGTAGGTATATAACCCAGTTTCCCCGAAACTAAAACATACCCTAGCATGCTTTTTCAGGATTTTTGAGGATTCTTGAACTATTAGCCCTTCTCCAAAATTAAGCCCTAGTTACAGTGAATAAAAAAAGTAAATTTAAATAGAGTCCAGGCAGCTATACATGTAAAAAAATGAAATGTTTTGGAGCAAAAATTAATAGGACGCTGTCTTATTTTCAGGGAAACAGTGAAAGTGTGCAAATGGGAACAGCCTTACGCCAAGGCATATCTATAAAGTCCGACAATAAGGGTTTGTTGGGCCCCGAATTATAAAGGATTCCTCAGAACACACCTTTTCCCCCTGATGTCATTCAGGAAGGTTGGGGTGCGATCATGTGTCTGTTGTGGAAAAACCATAATTCGCCATTTCCCCATATTTCCACAAGAGATCCTCCGATTGGGAATATGTGCCTGGCATATGTCCGGTCATGAATTTAGTTATTCAGTGATACCAAGCATAACACATAAATTATGCCTAGGTAAGCGGATAAGACATTTCGGGGGGTTCTGGAGGCCACCCTTCGATGTGTCTTGGTGCGTTTCGATCAGCTGACCTGCCTGATTCTGAAAACATAAGTTATATTGGGCCAGGACCTTCATCCAACCAATAATCTTTATCAGGAGATTTTCCATTAAGCCTTCCTATGGCCACATGTACATCAAAGCAAAGGCCTGGCAGTTGTGAGGGATGGCAGGAGAAATAAGGGGTACGGATGTCAGCTCAACTTTCCTAGTGTCCTGAACGGCAGCTCATTAATAATGCATCAATCCTTATACCACAATGCGGGTACTTGTGTCGCCTACCTTCACCATGACATAAGGAAACAAGTAAAGCCCAAAAGGGCTTGTGAATGGCAATCACCCCCTGAAAAACTTACGAATGGAACAATACATTTGATGCTGCAATTTTGACGTCTGCACAGGAGGAAAACAGATTTACCATCATTCCATAAATCAGCTGTGCGATTTGGGAAAAAACGTGACGCAGTCCGTCTGTGAAATATATGAATTTCATATTGAATCTGGAATATGAAAAAATTGCGGTACGTCTTATGCCAGACTAATATTGAACTTTCCTCCTACCCGCTGCCAACTTGGAGGTTGGCTTAACTAACTTTTATTTGTCGGGGGAAATGACGGATTTTCTGTTTGTTTTAGTTTTTTTCTCTTTTTATGAGTCGACAAAGTCCTGTCTCTCAGAGAGAAAGAACATTTATGTCCAGCTGAGAAGACTGTGAAGAGCGGTAACCAGCGAGCAGCAGGGCACATGACCAGTGCAGAGCTGTCAATGTGGTAACAAGCTGGCATCTGTCAGCAGAGAGAGCCAGTTGGCATTTAACACACTGGGGAATCAGTTAAAGAACACTCAAGAAACCCGTCTCAATGTGAGTACAGTCAGACATTGCCAGTTTCCAAGGAATCGGAGAAAGTCAGATATGGAATGCCGTGTATGAGACGTCCCACAGCAAGGATGTCCACATTAATTATGTACATTGATAAAAAGCTGGCAATTAATCAATGTGCTCGGCAGCCACACTTGGAAGCGGCAGTTAACTTACAGCAACTGATGATATGGGAATGGGTTACTTATGTTTGATCTTCTTTTATTAAAAAGCAACTCACAAATGCTATTAACATCAACGAGAGATAAATCAATTCTAAGATACAGGGTAAAGATGGATTAAAGATATTTACAATATAAATATCTCTTCCCTAATGTCTTCAAATAGAGCATAGCCTTTATGGGCATTCTAAGGGAAACTCTTGGTTTTCAAGAAGTCACCACTTTATAAAAATAAAAAAAAAACTATAATACTGCACCCTACATGCAAAAATAGATCTGCTATACTACTGCCCCCTATGTACAAGAATATAACTACTATAATACTACCTCCTATATACAAGAATATAACTACTATAATACTGCCCCTATGTACAAGAATATAACTACTATAATACTGTCCCCTATGTACAAGAATATAACTACTATAATACTGTCCCCTATGTACAAGCATATAACTACTATAATACTGCCTCCTATGTAGAAGAATATAACTACTATAATACTGCCCCCTATGTACAAGAATATAACTACTATAATACTGCCTCCTATGTACAAGAATATAACTACTATAATACTGCCTCCTATGTACAAGAATATAACTACTATAATACTGCCCCCTATGTACAAGAATATAACTACTATAATACTGCTCCCTATGTACAAGAATATAACTACTATAATACTGCCCCCTGTGTACAAGAATATAACTACTATAATACTGCCCCCTATATACAAGAATATAACTACTATAATACTGCCTCCTATGTACAAGAATATAACTACTATAATACTGCCTCCTATGTACAAGAATATAACTACTATAATACTGCCTCCTATGTACAAGAATATAACTACTATAATACTGCCTCCTATGTACAAGAATATAACTACTATAATACTGCCTCCTATGTACAAGAATATAACTACTATAATACTGCCTCCTATGTACAAGAATATAACTACTATAATACTGCCCCCTACATACAAGAATATAACTACTATAATACTGCCTCCTATGTACAAGAATATAACTACTATAATACTGCCTCCTATGTACAAGAATATAACTACTATAATACTGCCTCCTATGTACAAGAATATAACTACTATAATACTGCCCCCTATGTACTAGAATATAACTACTATAATACTGCCCCCTATGTACAAGAATATAACTACTATAATACTGCTCCTATGTACAAGAATATAAATACTATAATACTGCCCCCTATGTACAAGAATATAACTACTATAATACTGCCTCCTATGTAGAAGAATATAACTACTATAATACTGCCCCCTATGTACTAAAATATAACTACTATAATCCTGCCCCCTATGTACAAGAATATAACTAATATAATACTGCTCCCTATGTATAAGAATATAACTACTATAATACTGCTCCCTATGTAAAACAATATAACTACTATAATACTGCCCCCTATGTACAAGAATATAACTACTATAATACTGCCCCCTATGTATAAGAATATAACTACTATAATACAGCTCCTATGTACAAGAATATAACTACTATAATACTGCCCCCTATGTACAAGAATATAACTACTATAATACTGCCCCCTATGTACAAGAATATAACTACTAGAATACTGCCCCTTATGTAAAAGTATATAACTACTGTAATACTGCCCCCTATGTACAAGAATATAACTACTATAATACTGCCCCCTATGTAAAAGAATATAACTAGTATAATACTGCCCCCTATGTACAAGAATCTAACTACTATAATACTGCTCCCTATGTACAAGAATATAACTACTATAATACTGCCCCTTATGCACAAGAATATAACTACTCTAATACTGCTTCTATGTATAACAATATAAATACTATAATACTGTGCTATGTATAAGAGTATTACTACTATAATACTGTCCTATATGTACAAGAATATAACTACTATAATACTGTCCTATATGTACAAGAATATAACTACTATAATACTGCTTCTATGTATAAGAATGTAACTACTATAATACTGTCCTATGTGTACAAGAATATACCTACTATAATACAGCCCCCTATGTGCAAGAATATAACTACTATAATACTGCTTCTATGTATAAGAACATAACTACTATAATTCTGCCTCCTATGAACAAGAATATAACTACTATAATACTGCTCCCTATGTACAAGAATATAACTACTATAATACTGGCCCTATGTACAAGAATATAACTACTATAATATTGCCCCCTATGAACAAGAATAAAACTACTATAATTCTGCCTCCTATGAACAAGAATATAACTACTATAATACTGCCCCCTATATGCAAGAATATATCTACTATAATACTACCCCCTATGTACAAGAATATAACTACTATAATACTGCTCCTATGTACAAGAATATAACTACTGTAATACTGCCCCCTATGTACAAGAATATAACTACTATAATACTGCTCCTATGTACAACAATATACCTTTTATAATACTGTCTCCTGTGTACAAGAATATAACTACTATAATACTGTCCCCTATGTACAAGAATATAACTACTATAATACTGTCCCCTATGTACAAGAATATAACTACTATAATACTGCCTCCTATGTAGAAGAATATAACTACTATAATACTGGCTCCTATGTACAAGAATATAACTACTATAGTACTGCCTCCTATGTACAAGAATATAACTACTATAATACTGACCCCTATGTACTAGAATATAACTACTATAATACTGCCCCCTATGTACAAGAATATAACTACTATAATACTGCTCCTATGTACAAGAATATAAATACTATAATAGTGCCCCCTATGTACAAGAATATAACTACTATAATACTGCCTCCTATGTAGAAGAATATAACTACTATAATACTGCCCCCTATGTACTAAAATATAACTACTATAATCCTGCCCCCTATGTACAAGAATATAACTAATATAATACTGCTCCCTATGTATAAGAATATAACTACTATAATACTGCTCCCTATGTAAAACAATATAACTACTATAACACTGCCCCCTATGTACAAGAATATAACTACTATAATACTGCTCCTATGTACAACAATATACCTTTTATAATACTGTCTCCTATGTACAAGAATATAACTACTATAATACTGTCCCCTATGTACAAGAATATAACTACTATAATACTGCCTCCTATGTAGAAGAATATAACTACTATAATACTGGCTCCTATGCACAAGAATATAACTACTATAATACTGCCTCCTATGTACAAGAATATAACTACTATAATACTGCCCCCTATGTACTAGAATATAACTACTATAATACTGCCCAATATGTACAAGAATATAACTACTATAATACTGCTCCTATGTACAAGAATATAAATACTATAATACTGCCCCCTATGTACAAGAATATAACTACTATAATACTGCCTCCTATGTAGAAGAATATAACTACTATAATACTGCCCCCTATGTACTAAAATATAACTACTGTAATCCTGCCCCCTATGTACAAGAATATAACTAATATAATACTGCTCCCTATGTATAAGAATATAACTACTATAATACTGCTCCCTATGTAAAACAATATAACTACTATAACACTGCCCCCTATGTACAAGAATATAACTACTATAATACTGCTCCCTATGTACAAGAATATAACTACTATAATACTGCCCCCTATGTATAAGAATATAACTACTATAATACTGCTCCTATGTACAAGAATATAACTACTATAATACTGCCCCCTATGTACAAGAATATAACTACTAGAATACTGCCCCCTATGTAAAAGAATATAACTACTGTAATACTGCCCCCTATGTACAAGAATATAACTACTATAATGCTGCCCCCTATGAAAAAGAATATAACTACTATAATACTGCCCCCTATGTACAAGAATATAACTACTATAATACTGTCCCCTATGTACAAGAATCTAACTACTATAATACTGCTCCCTATGTACAAGAATATAACTACTATAATACTGCCCCTTATGCACAAGAATATAACTACTCTAATACTGCTTCTATGTATAACAATATAAATACTATAATACTGTGCTATGTATAAGAGTATTACTACTATAATACTGTCCTATATGTACAAGAATATAACTACTATAATACTGTCCTATATGTACAAGAATATAACTACTATAATACTGCTTCTATGTATAAGAATGTAACTACTATAATACTGTCCTATGTGTACAAGAATATACCTACTATAATACAGCCCCCTATGTGCAAGAATATAACTACTATAATACTGCTTCTATGTATAAGAACATAACTACTATAATTCTGCCTCCTATGAACAAGAATATAACTACTATAATACTGCTCCCTATGTACAAGAATATAACTACTATAATACTGGCCATATGTACAAGAATATACCTACTTTAATACTGCCCCCTATGTACAAGAATATAACTACTATAATATTGCCCCCTATGTACAAGAATATAACTACTATAATATTGCCCCCTATGAACAAGAATAAAACTACTATAATTCTGCCTCCTATGAACAAGAATATAACTACTATAATACTGCCCCCTATATGCAAGAATATATCTACTATAATACTACCCCCTATGTACAAGAATATAACTACTATAATACTGCTCCTATGTACAAGAATATAACTACTGTAATACTGCCCCCTATGTACAAGAATATAACTACTATAATACTGCATCCTATGTACAAGAATATAATCACTATAATACTGCTCCAATGTACAGGAATATAACTACTATAATACTGCCTCCTATGTACAAGAATATAACTACTATAATACTGCCCTCTATGTACAAGAATATAACTACTTTAATACCACCTACTATGTACAAGAATATAACTACTATAATACTGCCCCCTATGTACAAGAAAATAACTACTATAATACTGTTCCTATGTACAAGAATATAACTACTATAATACTGCCCCCTATGTACAAGAATATAACTACTATAATACCGCCTCCTGTGTACAAGAATATAACTACTATAATACTGCCCCCATGGACAAGAATATAACTACTAAAATACTGCCTCCTATGTACACAAATATAACTACTATAAATCTGCCCCCTATGTAAAAGAATATAACTACTATAATACTGCTCTATGTATAAGAGTATTACTACTATAATACTGTCCTATATGTATAAGAATATAACTACTATAATACTGCCCCCTATGTACAAGAATATAACTACTATAATACTGCCCCCTATGTACAAGAACATAACTACTATAATACTGCTTCTATGTACAAGAATATAACTACTATAATACTGCCCCTTATGTACAAGAACATAACTACTATAATACTGCTTCTATGTACAAGAATATAACTACTATAATACTGGTTCTATGTATAAGAATATTACTACTCAAACACTGCCCCGATGCACAAGAATATAACCACTATAATACTGCTCCACTGTGTACAAGAATATAACTACTATAATACTGCCTCCTATGTACAAAAATATAACTACTATAATACTGCCTCCTATGTATAAGAATATAACTACTATAATACTGCCCCCTATATATAAGAATATAACTACTATAATACTGCTCACTATGTAAAAGAATACAACTACTATAATACTGCCCCCTATGTACAAGAATATAACTATTATATTACTGCCCCTATGCACAAGAATATAACTACAATAATACTGCCCTCTATGTACAAGAATATAACTACTATAATACTGCCCTCTATGTACAAGAATATAACTACTTTAATACCACCTCCTATGTACAAGAATATAACTACTATAATACTGCCCCCTATGTACAAGAATATAACTACTATAATACTGTTCCTATGTACAAGAATATAACTACTATAATACTGCCCCCTATGTACAAGAATATAACTATTATAATACTGCTCCCTATGTACAAGAATATAACTACTATAATACTGCCTCCTGTGTACAAGAATATAACTACTATAATACTGACCCTATGAACACGAATATAACTACTTTAATACTGCCCCCTATGTACAAGAATATAACTACTATAATACTGCCCCCTATGTACAATAATATAACTACTATAATATTGCCCCCTATGAACAAGAATTTAACTACTATAATACTGCCCCTATGTACAAAAATATCACTACTATAATACTGCTTCTATGTATAAGAATATAACTACTATAATACTGCCCTTCTATGTACAAGAATATAACTACTATAATACTGCCCCCTATATGCAAGAATATATCTACTATAATACTGCCTCCTATGTACAAGAATATAACTACTATAATACTGCTCCTATGTACAAGAATATAACTACTATAATACTGCTCCAATGTACAGGAATAAACTACTATAATACTGCCTCCTATGTACAAGAATATAACTACTATAATACTGCTTATATGTATAAGAATATAACTACTATAATACTGCCCCCTATGTACAATAATATAACTACTATAATATTGCCCCCTATGAACAAGAATGTAACTACTATAATACTGCCCCTATGTACAAGAATATAACTACTATAATACTGCCTCCTAAGTACAAGAATATAACTACTATAATACTGCCCCTATGTACAAAAATATCACTACTATAATACTGCTTCTATGTACAAGAATATAACTACTATAATACTGCCTCCTATGTAGAAGAATATAACTACTATAATACTGCTCCTATGTACAAGAATATAACTACTATAATACTGCTCCAATGTACAGGAATATAACTACTATAATACTGCCTCCTATGTACAAGAATATAACTACTATAATACTGCCCCTATGTACAAGAATATAACTACTATAACACTGTTTCCTATGTACAAGAATATAACTACTGTAATACTGCTCCAATGTACAGGAATATAACTACTATTATACTGCCTCCTATGTACATGAATATACTACTATAATACTGCCTCCTGTGTACAAGAATATAACTACTAAACTACTGACCCTATGAACACGAATATAACTACTTTAATACTGCCCCCTATGTACAAGAATATAACTACTATAATACTACGCCCCCTATGTACAATAATATAACTACTATAATATTGCCCCCTATGAACAAGAATATAACTACTATAATACTGCCCCTATGTACAAAAATATCACTACTATAATACTGCTTCTATGTATAAGAATACAACTACTATAATACTGCCCTTCTATGTACAAGAATATACCTAATATAATACAGCCCCCTATGTGCAAGAATATAACTACTGTAATACTGCTTCTATGTATAAGAACATAACTACTATAATTCTGCCTCCTGTGTACAAGAATATAACTACTATAATACTGCCTTCTAGGTACAAGAATATAACTACTATAATACTGCCCCCTATGAACCAGAATATAACTACTATAATACTGGTTCTATGTATAAGAATATTACTACTATAATGCTGTCCTATATGTACAAGAATATAACTACTAAAACACTGCCCCAATGTACAAGAATATAACCACTATAATACTGCTCCACTGTGTACAAGAATATAACTACTATAATACTGCGTCCTATGTATAAGAATATAACTACTATAATACTGCTCCTATGTTCAATTATATAACTACTATAATACTGCCTCCTATGTACAAGAATATAACTACTATAATACTGCTCCAATATACAGGAATATAACTCCTATAATACTGCCTCCTATGTACAAGAATATAACTACTATAATACTGCTCCTATGTACAAGAATATAACTACTATAATACTGCTTCTATGTATAAGAATATAACTACTATAATAATGCTCCCTATGTACAAGAATATAACTACTATAATACTGCCTCCTGTGTACAAGAACATAACTACTATAATACTGGCCCTATGTACAAGAATATAACTACTTTAATACTGCCCCCTATGTACAAGAATATAACTACTATAATACTGCCCCCTATGTACAATAATATAACTACTATAATATTGCCCCCTATGAACAAGAATATAACTACTATAATACTGCCCCTATGTACAAGAATATAACTACTATAATACTGCCTCCTAAGTACAAGAATATAACTACTATAATACTGCCCCTATGTACAAAAATATCACTACTATAATACTGCTTCTATGTACAAGAATATAACTACTATAATACTGCTCCAATGTACAGGAATATAACTACTATAATACTGCCTCCTATGTACAAGAATATAACTACTATAATACTGCCCCCTATGTACAAGAATATAACTACTATAATACTGCCTCCTATGTACAAGAATATAACTACTATAATAATGTCCCCTATGTACAAGAATATAACTACTATAATACTGCCCCTATGTACAAGAATATAACTACTATAATACTGCCCCTATGTACAAAAATATCACTACTATAATACTGCTCCTATGTACAAGAATATAACTACTATAATACTGTCCCCTATGTACAAGAATATAACTACTATAATACTGCCCCTATGTACAAGAATATAACTACTATAATACTGCCTCCTATGTAGAAGAATATAACTACTATAATACTGCTCCTATGTACAAGAATATAACTACTATAATACTGCCTCCTATGTACAAGAATATAACTACTATAATACTGCCCCCTATGTACTAGAATATAACTACTATAATACTGCCCAATATGTACAAGAATATAACTACTATAATACTGCTCCTATGTACAAGAATATAAATACTATAATACTGCCCCCTATGTACAAGAATATAACTACTATTATACTGCCTCCTATGTAGAAGAATATAACTACTATAATACTGCCCCCTATGTACTAAAATATAACTACTGTAATCCTGCCCCCTATGTACAAGAATATAACTAATATAATACTGCTCCCTATGTATAAGAATATAACTACTATAATACTGCTCCCTATGTAAAACAATATAACTACTATAACACTGCCCCCTATGTACAAGAATATAACTACTATAATACTGCTCCCTATGTACAAGAATATAACTACTATAATACTGCCCCCTATGTATAAGAATATAACTACTATAATACTGCTCCTATGTACAAGAATATAACTACTATAATACTGCCCCCTATGTACAAGAATATAACTACTAGAATACTGCCCCCTATGTAAAAGAATATAACTACTGTAATACTGCCCCCTATGTACAAGAATATAACTACTATAATACTGCCCCCTATGTAAAAGAATATAACTACTATAATACTGCCCCCTATGTACAAGAATATAACTACTATAATACTGTCCCCTATGTACAAGAATCTAACTACTGTAATACTGCCCCCTATGTACAAGAATATAACTACTATAATACTGCCCCCTATGTAAAAGAATATAACTACTATAATACTGCCCCCTATGTACAAGAATATAACTACTATAATACTGTCCCCTATGTACAAGAATCTAACTACTATAATACTGCTCCCTATGTACAAGAATATAACTACTATAATACTGCCCCTTATGCACAAGAATATAACTACTCTAATACTGCTTCTATGTATAACAATATAAATACTATAATACTGTGCTATGTATAAGAGTATTACTACTATAATACTGCCCCCTATGTACAAGAATATAACTACTATAATACTGTCCTATATGTACAAGAATATACCTACTATAATACTGCTTCTATGTATAAGAATGTAACTACTATAATACTGTCCTATGTGTACAAGAATATACCTACTATAATACAGCCCCCTATGTGCAAGAATATAACTACTATAATACTGCTTCTATGTATAAGAACATAACTACTATAATTCTGCCTCCTATGAACAAGAATATAACTACTATAATACTGCTCCCTATGTACAAGAATATAACTACTATAATACTGGCCATATGTACAAGAATATACCTACTTTAATACTGCCCCCTATGTACAAGAATATAACTACTATAATATTGCCCCCTATGTACAAGAATATAACTACTATAATATTGCCCCCTATGAACAAGAATAAAACTACTATAATTCTGCCTCCTATGAACAAGAATATAACTACTATAATACTGCCCCCTATATGCAAGAATATATCTACTATAATACTACCCCCTATGTACAAGAATATAACTACTATAATACTGCTCCTATGTACAAGAATATAACTACTGTAATACTGCCCCCTATGTACAAGAATATAACTACTATAATACTGCATCCTATGTACAAGAATATAATCACTATAATACTGCTCCAATGTACAGGAATATAACTACTATAATACTGCCTCCTATGTACAAGAATATAACTACTATAATACTGCCCTCTATGTACAAGAATATAACTACTTTAATACCACCTACTATGTACAAGAATATAACTACTATAATACTGCCCCCTATGTACAAGAAAATAACTACTATAATACCGTTCCTATGTACAAGAATATAACTACTATAATACTGCCCCCTATGTACAAGAATATAACTACTATAATACCGCCTCCTGTGTACAAGAATATAACTACTATAATACTGCCCCCATGGACAAGAATATAACTACTAAAATACTGCCTCCTATGTACAAGAATATAACTACTATAATACTGCCCCCTATGTACAAGAATATAACTACTATAATACTTCTCCTATGTACAAGAATACAACTAAAATAATACTACTGCCCTATGTACACAAATATAACTACTATAAATCTGCCCCCTATGTAAAAGAATATAACTACTATAATACTGCTCTATGTATAAGAGTATTACTACTATAATACTGTCCTATATGTATAAGAATATAACTACTATAATACTGCCCCCTATGTACAAGAATATAACTACTATAATACTGCCCCCTATGTACAAGAACATAACTACTATAATACTGCTTCTATGTACAAGAATATAACTACTATAATACTGCCCCTTATGTACAAGAACATAACTACTATAATACTGCTTCTATGTACAAGAATATAACTACTATAATACTGGTTCTATGTATAAGAATATTACTACTCAAACACTGCCCCGATGCACAAGAATATAACCACTATAATACTGCTCCACTGTGTACAAGAATATAACTACTATAATACTGCCTCCTATGTACAAAAATATAACTACTATAATACTGCCTCCTATGTATAAGAATATAACTACTATAATACTGCCCCCTATATATAAGAATATAACTACTATAATACTGCTCACTATGTAAAAGAATACAACTACTATAATACTGCCCCCTATGTACAAGAATATAACTATTATATTACTGCCCCTATGCACAAGAATATAACTACAATAATACTGCCCTCTATGTACAAGAATATAACTACTTTAATACCACCTCCTATGTACAAGAATATAACTACTATAATACTGCCCCCTATGTACAAGAATATAACTACTATAATACTGTTCCTATGTACAAGAATATAACTACTATAATACTGCCCCCTATGTACAAGAATATAACTACTATAATACTGCTTCCTATGTACAAGAATATAACTACTATAATACTGCCTCCTGTGTACAAGAATATAACTACTATAATACTGACCCTATGAACACGAATATAACTACTTTAATACTGCCCCCTATGTACAAGAATATAACTACTATAATACTGCCCCCTATGTACAATAATATAACTACTATAATATTGCCCCCTATGAACAAGAATTTAACTACTATAATACTGCCCCTATGTACAAAAATATCACTACTATAATACTGCTTCTATGTATAAGAATATAACTACTATAATACTGCCCTTCTATGTACAAGAATATAACTACTATAATACTGCCCCCTATATGCAAGAATATATCTACTATAATACTGCCTCCTATGTACAAGAATATAACTACTATAATACTGCTCCTATGTACAAGAATATAACTACTATAATACTGCTCCAATGTACAGGAATAAACTACTATAATACTGCCTCCTATGTACAAGAATATAACTACTATAATACTGCTTATATGTATAAGAATATAACTACTATAATACTGCCCCCTATGTACAATAATATAACTACTATAATATTGCCCCCTATGAACAAGAATATAACTACTATAATACTGCCCCTATGTACAAGAATATAACTACTATAATACTGCCTCCTAAGTACAAGAATATAACTACTATAATACTGCCCCTATGTACAAAAATATCACTACTATAATACTGCTTCTATGTACAAGAATATAACTACTATAATACTGCTCCAATGTACAGGAATATAACTACTATAATACTGCCTCCTATGTACAAGAATATAACTACTATAATACTGCCCCCTATGTACAAGAATATAACTACTATAATACTGCCTCCTATGTACAAGAATATAACTACTATAATAATGTCCCCTATGTACAAGAATATAACTACTATAATACTGCCCCTATGTACAAGAATATAACTACTATAATACTGCCCCTATGTACAAAAATATCACTACTATAATACTGCTCCTATGTACAAGAATATAACTACTATAATACTGTCCCCTATGTACAAGAATATAACTACTATAATACTGCCCCTATGTACAAGAATATAACTACTATAATACTGCCTCCTATGTAGAAGAATATTACTACTATAATACTGCTCCTATGTACAAGAATATAACTACTATAATATTGCTCCAATGTACAGAAATATAACTACTATAATACTGCCCCGTATGTACAAGAATATAACTACTACAATACTGCCTCCTATGTACAAGAATATAACTACTATAATACTGTCCCCTATGTACAAGAATATAACTACTATAATACTGCTTCTATGTACAAGAATATAACTACTATAATACTGCCTCCTATGTAGAAGAAGTTAACTACTATAATACTGCTCCTATGTACAAGAATATAACTACTATAATACTGCCCCCTATGTACAAGAATATAACTACTATATTACTGCATGCCATGTACAGGAATATAACTACTATAATACTGCCTCCTATGTACAAGAATATAACTACTATAATACTGCCCCCTATGTACAAGAATATCACTACTATAATACTGCCTCCTATGTACAAGAATATAACTACTATAATACTGTCCCCTATGTACAAGAATATAACTACTATAATACTGCCTCCTATGTACAAGAATATAACTACTTTAATCCTGCCTCCTATGTACAAGAAAATAACTACTATAATACTGCCCCCTATGTACAAGAATATAACTACTACAATACTGCCTCCTATGTACAAGAATATAACTACTATAATACTGTCCCCTATGTACAAAAATATAACTACTATAATACTGCTTCTATGTACAAGAATATAACTACTATAATATTGCCTCCTATGTAGAAGAATATAACTACTATAATACTGCTCCTATGTACAAGAATATAACTACTATAATACTGCCTCCTATGTACAAGAATATAACTACTATAATACTGCCCTCTATGTACAAGAATATCACTACTATAATACTGCCCTTCTATGTACAAGAATATAACTACTATAATACTGCCCTTCTATGTACAAGAATATAACTACTATAATACTGCCCCCTATGTACAAGAATATAACTACTATAATACTGTCCCCTATGTACAAGAATATAACTACTTTAATCCTGCCTCCTATGTACAAGAAAATAACTACTATAATACTGCCTCCTATGTACAAGAATATAACTACTATAATACTGCTTCTATGTACAAGAATATAACTACTATAATACTGCTCCTATGTACAAGAATATAACTACTATAATACTGCCCTTCTATGTACAAGAATATAACTACTATAATACTGCCCCCTATGTACAAAAATATATCTTAGAGGGCAGTATTAATAATGACCCCTATGTGCGGGGGGTGTTAAGTAATGTATGTACACAGTGACTCCACCTGCCGAATATTGAGTGCATCTCTGGAGACGGTTGGGTGTTTAAGAGCTCTGCAAGATCCAGGGTGTGGTCACCAGTTGGAGGAAAAACTACCCAGCAAAGGCTACAGGTGCTGGGCTTGCTCCAGCCATGGAGTCCCGGACCTCCTCCCTCCGGCTTCGGTCGGGGGGAGGGAGGACTGCACCCCAGGAGGGGAGAAGATCTGCTCGGGGTGGCTGCAATGTCACCGTGACTCCCTTGGAGGAGCCCAAGTTGACTCGCAGCCAGAGGAAGAAATTGGAGGACCATGCGGCAAAACAATTTATGCAGGCAAGTTGGGCTGATTGCAAGGAGGGCGAGCCAGCGACGGATGTGGCAACCCGTATTGCCAAATACATGAAGGACTTTACGCATGTCGGGAGGCAGCTTAAAGGAGATGTCTCGAGGAAGCAGTGATTTTTTTTTTTTGCCCAGTCCCCCTAATTAAACATACATTACTAATTACCCCTGTAAATTACTTTCCTAGCTGGTTTCTACTTACCGTTCCAGCGTTTCAGCAACTTATAAAAGTTTCCCCAAGATGGCCGCCGGCTCTTTCCCCGTCGCTCGCTGCAGCCCGACGCGCGCGCTCCCGAGACGCTGCCAGCTGTGTCTCCATGGCAACCGGACGCCAAGCAGCCGCCGACCGGACGCCCCGCAGCCGCCGACCAGTCACCCACCGCCAGGCAGAAGGTAACCGGCGCAGCCCCCCCCCCCCAGCGACAGCCCCCCCGGCCTAGCGCTAGTTCCCCTATCACAGCGGCAGCCCCCCCGACGCAGCGACAGCCCCCCCCCGGCCTAGCGCTAGTTCCCCCATCACATCGGCAGCCCCCCCGGCGCAGCGACAGCCCCCCCCGGCCTAGCGCTAGTTCCCCCATCACATCGGCAGCCCCCCCGGCGCAGCGACAGCCCCCCCGGCCTAGCGCTAGTTCCCCCATCACAGCGGCAGCCCCCCCCCGGCGCAGCGACAGCCCCCCCCCCCCGGCGCAGCGCTAGTTCCCCCGGCGCAGCGGCAGCCCCCCCCCGACCCATCACTTACCTGGGAGGCTTCTCGGGGCTGCTGGGCTGGGCTTCTCCGCTGGGCAGCTCCAGTTTCTGCACCTTCCTCTAACAGAGGAAGGTACAGAATGGCCGCTCCAGCGCGCTCCCGAGCAGTGACAGCTCGTCTGCACATGCGCAGAAGAGCTGTAGCGGGGAGCACACTGAAGCGGCTCGTGCTGAATGGAGAAGACCGGACTGCGCAAGCGCGTCTAAAAAAGCAAGCTGCCGGCGAATTTAGACGGAACCATGGAGACGAGGACGCTAGCAACGGAGCAGGTAAGTGGAATAACTTCTGTATGGCTCATATTTAATGCACGATGTATATTACAAAGTGTATTAATATGGCCATACAGAAGTGTATAACCCCACTTGGTTTCGCGAGACCACCCCTTTAATAAATATAGGCAGGAGATGCGCACTGCCCGCTATGATGCAGATCGGGCAAAATCCCGTACCAGGATATTGGCCATATCGCGGCAGATAAAAGCATTTGAGGAGGCTATTGACTTCTATGAAGAAGAAAGGGAGAGGACCAAACAAGTGGACCTTTCAAAGAAAAACTCTTAAACGATGAGAGGTTTGGCAAGATGGCGTCAGTAAGCAGCAGAGGCATTAAAGAGCGCTCTGCCAGGCACTCCAGCAGCAGCTCGGGTGAATCCGATGGTGCTCAGGATAGACAAGCTGGGTGTTCTGGTGAGCAACAATCATCACTGCCAGGTGGGATTACTGGGCCCAGCATCCCAGCTGAACAGGTCAGCCTGCCCCCCACGTCGGGCGAATCTGACCTGGAGGACAGTGATGACAGCTGCAGCAGCAGTGGAGAGGGGGCGCTAAAAATGCAGCAGATTCAGCTGCAAGAGTCCCCAGAGAGTCTGCAGTCCTTCTACTTTGGAAAAGATTTGTCCCCAAAAACATCAAGCAAGAAGAGGAGGAAAAAGTAAAAAACATATATTCAAGAAAAATGTATTCACCTCACCAAGCACTCTGGTTTGGCTGCAAAGTCAGACCAGCATGGTAACCCTGAGCTCCTAGTCCCGGGCTCTGTGGTGGGTCCGATGCAGGGGACTGGGGAAGAGAAGGTTAATGCGGCCCAAAACTCCAGGCTCACTTGTGCCAGTAGTGGGAATGGAGGAGTAAAGGAGGTAGAGAAGAGCGTTGGGAAAGTGAAGGATCGCGGCCAGTCCAGCGGTGCTGGCACTGTTGGTCATGTCCCAGTGGGAGTGAGGGGGGTGTGATCCGGCGCCAGGTCCCACTTGTGGTGGCTTGGCTGTCCCCCATCTGTGTCCCTAAAGCGCCTTTCGGGTGCAGTGGTGGCCAGGTCTGCCAATCCTCCCACCCATAGTAAACATCCGCCTGTTGCTGGAAGGAAAGTTGGAGGAACTACAACTCCCAGAGTGGCTAAGGTGGGCAGAGCTACAGGCAGCAAACTCAAGAAAAATGTTGAAAGGCCGGACAAGGAAGCTGCTGGTGTGCATCTCCAGCCACCCACCGGAGGTGCCACGGACTTTCCCTCTGGGCATAAAGGGAAAAATAAGGGTAAAGATAACATGGGTCCTGGTCCAGCAGCTAATGGAGAGGTGAGTGAGAAAATGGATGTGGCTGTTGGTACCCCTGCTGCTCATGTTCCTGCAGGGACCCTGGGAACTCCAGGTGTCCCCGGTTCCCGGGTTAGTAATCCATCTTGTGTACAGGTGGGTGGGGCTTCGGAGGGTAGTCAGGGGGTGGGTCAGGATCCAGTCGCCTCTCCAGCGGTGACAAAATCTGGTAGAAGTTATGCCAGTGTAGCTGCTGGAGCGAGGGGCGTCCTCCTTGTCTTTGGGCTCTGGGGACGGTGTTTTGCAGCAGTGCCTCCTGGAGGTCTTGAGGAGGGGGGAGAGCTCGATGAATGTAGGATAGAGAGCCTTCCGAGAGCAAAGGGGAGAGAATGTCTGGTCCCTGTCAACTACCGGGCAGGACATTGGCCGTAGGAATGTGGCCCATCTTCAGTGGAGAGGCGATGACGCATGCCCCTCAAGGAGTAAGGTGGTAGAGCTTCTGCTGAAGATGGGATTCAGGGCGAATGACCTCTATGCCCTGATCCATCCTTACCAGCTTTGTCTGCCCAGAGGGCCTTGAGCTCTTTTGGGGGAACTACGAGTTGATGAAGGACGAGCCAGGCTGGCGCGGTTTCGCTGCACAAGTGGTAACCCGCCAGACTGGAGTCAAGAGAGTGACCGTTTTGACTCGTAATGAGTCCCTCTCTTGTTATGACATCATGACATGGCTCAGTCGGTATGGTGAGGTGGTAGACATGCCCAATAAGAACGGGGACGAACACGGCATCTAGTCTGGAGCCTGGATGTTTATGGTGAAACTAAAGCGTTCAGGGAACTCGGTGGCCCACATACCATCTGCGGCCTTCCTCAGTCTGGATCGTATCTTGGCCTTCTACCAAAGGCAACCAAAGCTTTGCCACAAGTGCGGCGACCCCACATATTTGAGTGCCGCCTGTAAAGTCATCAAGTGCGCTCTGTGTGGCGAGGTAGGTCATCTTGCGGCATCTTGTGCAGACATTAGGTGTCACCCATTCAGTCGCTGTCCATGCTCTTTCGCCAATGCGGTTGTCGCCCCAGCAGAGGAGAACCGTGAGGTTGCCTCTGCAGGAGAGGGGACCAGCAGAGGTGATGGAGCCCAGGAGCCAAGTAGGAACAAGTATGCTGGAGCTGCCAAGCTGAGGCGCCAAGAAAAGCGCAGAAGGAGCAGGGAGCTGGTAGAAACTCAGGTGGCAGGTGGGTCAATGCTGGCCCATGCTTCAGATGCAAATCATGTAGCTGAGGCTCCAGGGGACAGGGAATTGGATTAGGAGGTCAGGAGGATCCAAAGAGAGGAGGCTGCCACTTCTTCAGATTCCTCCCACTATACAAGTGTGGATGAGGGTGACAAGGAGTGGCGAAAGAAAAAATGCAAGCAGGGTACTGGGAAAAAAAAAAACGAGGGAAAGGAAAACTTTTCCTACAAGAGGCCAGAGGCAGGAAGGTAATCCCAACTCTCCTCTTGTCGAGCTCTCCAATAGGTTCCAAACTCTCTCCTCTTCTTCGGAGGGGGCAGACAGTGAGGTGCCTAGGACAAAGGTGAGGGGGCGCTGAGTCTTCCTCTTGTGAGGGTTCAGTAACCTCCAAGGGGAGGGCTGGCCTGGAGCCCAGCGGCAAGGAGGACAGGGTCGAGGAGCCCCTTGCTATGGACCTTTCAATAAGCAAAAAACGTGGCAAGGGTCATCCTCAGACCCTGAGGAGTAGGGGGGTGGGAAGAAGAAAGTAATCTACCAGGCTGCATCATTGATCACCAATGATGGCGGCACCCGCTCCGTTGATGCTGGCATCCTTTAATGTTGCCAGCATTAAGTCTGATATGGCTAGATTTGCGGCCTTTGATTTTCTCGGCCGCGTTGAAGATGACATTTTGTTTTTGCAAGAGACCAGGCTGCCAAATTTGGCAGCTGTGCATAAGGCAAGGAGAAAATGGAGGTGTGGTCCATCTTACTGGTCTCTTGCAGCCGAGCCATATAGCGGAGTGGCGGTACTTTTTACTGCAGCGGTTGAATGCCGACGGGTTATCGAGTTAGAAATAGGGAGGTGCCTGATCCTGGATGTTCTCATGAAGGGACAAGAGCTTCGGCTAATCAACGTCTACGGTCCATAAACCAAGCGGGACTGCAAGGATCTCTTTATGAGGATCAAGCCGTACCTTTTTACCAGTCGGCTGGTGATCTTTGGGGGTGTCTTTAACGCAGTCACGAGGACCCGTGACAGGGGAGGTTCCCTAGGTAAGCTGACTTATGATAGCGTCGCACTTAATAGCATAGCTAGCGAAGCTCGCCTGGTGGATGTCCACATCCGGCACACCCCAGGCCACGAGGGATTCACCTTTTATAGGGGTCAGAGCAGGTCTAGAATAGACTGGTTTTATTTAAAGGAGGAAGCCATCTCGTCACCAGTTTCTGTTGTTGAGGTGGAATTCTCCAACCACTGTCTGATTTTGTTTTCCCTGAATGTTACAGAGACCCCGGGATGGGCAGAGGCTTATGGGGCTGAATTCATCACTCCTGGAGGAAGCAGAGATAAACAGTCCTTTGAGGATTTTCTGCAGAGCCAGGTACCATTAGTGGATCTTTGCAGCAGTAAGTCAGAGTGGTGGGAGATGCTCAAGATCAGGGCGGCGAGGTTTTTCCGAGAGCTCTCCAACCTCAGGAGCCTGAGTAAGTACCGTCTTTATCAGGGCCTGAGGAAGAAACTCAAACATCTCATTTCGACTGGAGGTAGCAGCGAGGAGATCTCCAGAGTGAAGTCTTTGCTCAAAGGGTGCCAGTATAATAGGCACGCATCTTTGGTTTTTGAGAGGGATTTCGGGAAGTACCACTCACCCGACCCTTACAGAAACTGTAAGATGTCAGTGAATCGTAAAGTTGTCACTGGACTGATCGACGATATGGGATCTCTGAACAGGTCCAGATCAGGAATTCTGGAGGTTGTCAGATTCTTTTACTCGCACCTTTTGAGAAAGAGGGATCTAGATCGAGATGTGATGTCGGCTTTCCTGGCTGAAGCTGTTCCTGAGCCAGGGGATGACATCTCCCTTAATGTTTTGACAAAGGAGATCAGCGTAGGGGAAGTTAAACTGGCGATTGATGGGCTTACGCTAAAAAAAAAAGGGCCAGGTCCGGATGGCTTAACATCTGAGTACTATAAGACCTTTAAGGACCTCTTGATTCCCCTCTTGACTGAGGTATTCAATGAGTGTCTTTCCTCGGACACTCTCCCAAAGTCAATGAGGAGGTCGGCCTTGATCATTCTGTCAAAAGGTAAAGACTCGAGCATATTGAGAACTGGCGCTTCTCAATATGGACAGGAACATAGTAACATAGTTTATTAAGCCGAATGAAGACAATGTCCATCTAGTCCAGCCTGTCTATCCTCCGGTGTTGATCCAGGGGAAGGCAAAAAAAACCCCAAGAGCAGAAGCCAATTAGCCCTTTTGGGGAAAAAATTCCTTCCTGACTCCCTAATGGCAATCAGACTAATCCCTGGATCAACCCCTAATAGTTCCTACCTGCTTGTATACCCGGATTAACAATTAACCTAAGATTTATAACCTATAATATCCTTCCTCTCCAGAAAGACATCAAGTCCCCTTTTAAACTCCTCTATGGATTTAGCCATCACCACTTCCTCCGGTAGAGAGTTCCACAGTCTCACTGCTCTTACAGTAAAGAACCCCCTTCTATGTTGGTGATGAAACCTGCTTTACCCTAGATGTAGCAGATGCCCTCTTGTTGCCGTCGTAGTCCTGGCTATAAACAGATCATGGGAGAGATCCTTGTATTGTCCCCTCATGTATTTATACATAGTTATTTGATCACCCCTTAGCCGTCTTTTTTCTAGAGTAAATAATCCCAGTTTTGGTGCCTCTCTGGGTATTCCAGTCCCTTCATTCCATGTATTAGTTTAGTTGCCCTTCTTTGAACCCCCTCTAGTACTGTAACATCTTTCCTGAGCACCGGTGACCAGAACTGTGTGCAGTATTCCATGTGAGGCCTGACAAGTGCCTTATATAATGGAAGGATAATGTTCTCGTCCCTCGCCCCTATACCTCTTTTAATGCACCACAAGACTTTATTTGCCTTTGCAGCAGCTGACTGGCATTGGTTACTCCAGTCTAGTCTACAATCCACTAGTACCCCCAGGTCTTTTCCCTAGTGGTACCCCATTTAGTGTATATTGGTGATAACCGTTTTTGCTGCCCATGTGCATAATCTTACATTTTTCAATATTGAACTTCATTTGCCATTCCCCCCCCCCCCCCCCCAGCCCCCGGTTTATCTCGGTCCGTTTGTAGCCTTACGTTGTCCTCCTTTGCATTAATTATATTGTATAATTTTGTGTCATCCGCAAATATTGATATTTTACTGTGCAGCCCCTCTATCAGGTCATTGATAAATATATAGAACAGGATGGGGCCTAATACTGAACCCTGTGGCCCCCACTAGTAACGGTGGTCCAATCAGAGTACGAACTATTTATTACCACCCTCTGCTTTCTATCATTGAGCCAATTCTTTACCCAATTACACACATTTTCACCCGATCCGAGCTGCCTCATTTTGTATATTAGCCTATTATGTGGCACAGTGTCAAAGGCTTTAGAGAAGTAGAGATGTACGAGATCAATAGACTCTCCCAGGTCCAGCTTAGAGCTTACTTCATCGTAGAAACTGATCAGATTTGTCTGACATGAGCGACCCTTCATGAACCCATGCTGGTGAGGAGTTATTCCGTTGTTCTCCTTGAGGTACTCATTGATGGCGTCTCTCAGAAACCCCTCGAAAATTTTTCCTGTTATTGAAGTGAGACTTACTGGTCTGTAGTTACCAGGCTCACTTTTGCTCCCATTTTTGTAAATTGGAACCAAGTTGGCAATGCGCCAATCCAGTGGTACAATACCGGTCTTGATAGTGTCTAGAAATATTAGATATAGCGGCCTAGCTATCTTGTCACTTAGTTCGCTTAGTATCCTTGGGTGTATTCCATCTGGGCCTCGCGATTTATCGATTTTAGTCTTCTTTAATCGCTTCCGCACTTCCTCCTGCGTTAGGTATGACATATTTTGTGAGGGGTTCATTTTATTCCCCTGCATCTCGTGTGGCATTTCCTTTTCGTTTGATAATACGCTTGAAAAGAAACTATTTAATAGATTTGCCTTCCCTCCATCATCTTCAATGATTTCTACTGTATTATTTGTTAAAGGGCCAGTGCTCTCCAAATCCTTTTGCTGTTAATATAGTTGAAAAATAGTTTCGGGTTGTTTTTGCTCTCTTTGGCGATCAGTCTTTCTGCTTCCTCCTTGGCAGTTTTGATCTTATCTTTGCATATTTTGTTTTTTTCCCTGTACAATTTTAGCGCTTCTTCGCTGCCTTCTTGCTTTAGTAGTTTGAACGCTTTTTTTGTTTATTGCCCCTCTTACCATCTTGTCGAGCCACATTGGTTTCCTTTTAGTTGAGATTCTTTTATTTTTAAAGGGTATGAACTGCTCACATGAGGTGATTAGGAACCTTTTAAACTTTTCCCATTTGTTGCCTGTACTGATACTTTTGAGGGTGTTGTCCCAATTAATGCTACTGATAGTAGATCTAAGCTGATCAAATCTTGCTTTACTAAAGTTTAGTTTATTTGTCGCTCCCTGATAAGGCTTCTTATTGAATGACAGCTGGAAGTTGATTATATTTTGGTCACTGTTCCCCAAGTCCCCCTCAACCTGCACCCCCTTTATTCGGTCCAGTTTGTTAGTTAGTACTAAGTCCAGAGTGGCCCTCCCTCTAGTTGGTTCCTGCACTAGTTGGTTTAGGTAATTATCTTTAATTACTCTCAAGAACTTATCACCCCTGTGAGATTTGCAGGTTTTGTTCTCCCATGTTATACCTGGATAATTAAAGTCCCCCATGATAATTACTTCGTTGCGGTTTGACACCTCTTCTATCTGCCTTAACCCATTCCCGCTGCAGGGCGTAGGTTTACGTCCTGGCAACCTGATACTTCCCGCACCAGGGCGTAAACTTACGGGGGATAGCGCAAAATCACATATGATCCAGCGCTATCCCGCAGCAGGAGCCAGCTGTCAGTCACAGCCGGCGTCCCGCTGCAACAGCGGGGGGGGGCATCGGAGATGCTCCCCTGCTGTTAACCCCTTCCCTGCCATGATCTAAGGAGATCGCGGCAGGGAAAGAGTTCACAGAGGGAGCGCGATGTTATTGCGAGAGCCCGGCCTGTCGCCATGGTAACAGAACGCCAGACACTGGCGTCCTGTGTTACCGGTGCCTGAGATCGCTGTATAAGCGACAAGGCATGGCAGAGCAGTAGCTCTGCCATGCTTTATGACAGCGATCATCAGGGCTGTGGTCAAAGTCCCCCAGGGGGACACAAGTTGTGTTAAAAAAACAAAGATTAAAAAAATGAATTAAACAAAAATGTAAAAGAAGAGTTAAAAACTAGAGATGAGCGAGCACCAAAATGCTCGGGTGCTCGTTACTCGGGACGAAATTATCGCGATGCTCGAGGGTTCGTTTCGAGTAACGAACCCCATTGAAGTCAATGGGCGACCCGAGCATTTTTGTATATCGCCGATGCTCGCTAAGGTTTTCATTTGTGAAAATCTGGGCATTTCAAGAAAGTGATGGGAACGACACAGCAACGGATAGGGCAGGCGAGGGGCTACATGTTGGGCTGCATCTCAAGTTCCCAGGTCCCACTATTAAGCCACAATACTGGCAAGAGTGGGCCCCCCCCCCAACAACTTTTACTTCTGAAAAGCCCTCATTAGCAATGCATACCTTAGCTAAGCACCACACTACCTCCAACAAAGCACAATCACTGCCTGCATGACACTCCGCTGCCACTTCTCCTGGGTTACATGCTGCCCAACCCCCTCCCCCCCCCGCACGACCCAGTGTCCACAGCGCACACCAAACTGTCCCTGCCCAGCCTTCAGCTGCACTCATGCCACGCCACCCTCATGTCTATTTATAAGTGCGTCTGCCATGAGGAGGAACCGCAGGCACACACTGCAGAGGGTTGGCACGGCTAGGCAGCGACCCTCTTTAAAATGGGCAGGGCGATAGCCCACAATGCTGTACAGAAGCAATGAGAAATATAATCCTGTGCCACCACCATCAGGAGCTGCACACGTGGGCATAGCAATGGGGAACCTATGTGCCACACACTATTCATTCTGTCAAGGTGTCTGCATGCCCCAGTCAGACCGCGTTTTTTTATAAATAGTCACAGGCAGGTACAACTCCGCAATGGGAATTCTGTGTGCACCCACAGCATGGGTGGCTCCCTGGAACCCACCGGCTGTACATTAATGTATCCCATTGCAGTGCCCTGGACAGCAGAGCTAAGGTCAGATTAAATGCAGGTGGACTTCGGCCCACACTGCATGCCCCAACCTGACCGGGCTTTTTAATTCATAGACACAGGCAGGTACAACTTCCTATTGTGAAGTCCCTGTGGACCGACAGCATGGGTGGGTGCCAGGAAGCCACCGGCGGCACATAAATATATCCCATAGCATTGCCCATCACAGCTGAGGTAATGTCATGTTAAATGCAGGTGGGCTTCGGCCCACACTGCATGCCCCAGTCAGACTGAGTTTCTTTAGAAGTGGACACATGTAGTTACAACTCCGTGTGGACCGACAGCATGGGTGGGTGCCAGGAACCCACCGGCGGTACATAAATATATCCCATTGCAGTGCCCAGCACAGCTGATGTAACGTCAGCTGTAATGCAGGTGGGCAAAAAATTAATTGGATTACACTGTAGGCGAGGGCCCCAAAAAATTGGTGAATTGGTTAATGTGGCTTAATCGGTAACTAGGCCTGGAGGCAGCCCAGTTAAAATAAAAATTGGTTCTGGTGAAAGTTTCAACGCTTTAATGAGCATTGAAACGTATAAAAATTGTTTACAAAAATTATATGACTGAGCCTTGTGGGCCTAAGAAATATTACCCGTTCGGCGTGATTACGTCAGGTTTCAGGAGGAGGAGCAGGAGGAGGAGGAGGAGGAATATAATACACAGATTGATGAAGCTAAAAGGTCCACGTTTTTGATGGTGATAGAGAACGATGCTTCCATCCGCGGGTGCAGCCTACGTATTGCTTAGGTATCGCTGCTGTCCGCTGGTGAAGAAGAGAAGTCTGGGGAAATCCAGGCTTTGTTCATCTTGATGAGTGTAAGCCTGTCGGCACTGTCGGTTGACAGGCGGGTACGCTTATCCGTGATGATTCCCCCAGCCGCACTAAACACCCTCTCTGACAAGACGCTAGCCGCAGGACAAGCAAGCACCTCCAGGGCATACAGCGCGAGTTCAGGCCACGTGTCCAGCTTCGACACCCAGTAGTTGTAGGGGGCAGAGGCGTCACGGAGGACGGTCGTGCGATCGGCTACGTACTCCCTCACCATCCTTTTACAGTGCTCCCGCCAACTCAGCCTTGACTGGGGAGCGGTGACACAGTCTTGCTGGGGAGCCAGAAAGCTGTCAAAGGCCTTAGAGAGTGTTCCCCTGCCTGTGCTGTACATGCTGCCTGATCTCCGCGCCTCCCCTGCTACCTGGCCCTCGGAACTGCGCCTTCTGCCACTAGCGCTGTCAGATGGGAAGTTTACCATCAGTTTGTCCACCAGCGCCCTGTGGTATAGCATCATTCTCGAACCCCTTTCCTCTTCGGGAATGAGAGTGGAAAGGTTCTCCTTATACCGTGGGTCGAGCAGTGTGTACACCCAGTAATCCGTAGTGGCCAGAATGCATGTAACGCGAGGGTCACGAGAAAGGCATCCTAACATGAAGTCAGCCATGTGTGCCAGGGTACCTGTACGCAACACATGGCTGTCCTCACTAGGAAGATCACTTTCAGGATCCTCCTCCTCCTCCTCCTCCTCCTCCGACCATACACGCTGAAAGGATGACAGGCAAGCAGCATGGGTACCCTCAGCAGTGAGCCAAGCTGTCTCTCCCCCCCCCCTCCTCCTCCTCAACGCGCTGAGATATAGACATGAGGGTGCTCTGACTATCCAGCAACATACTGTCTTCCCACGCCTCCATTTCCGAGTGCAAAGTGTCTGCCTTTATGCTTTGCAGGGAACTTCTCAAGAGGCATAGCAGAGGAATGGTGACGCTAATGATTGCAGCATCCCTGCTCACCATCTGGGTAGACTCCTCAAAGTTTCCAAGAACCTGGCAGATGTCTGCCAACCAGGCCCACTCTTCTGTAAAGAATTGAGGAGGCTGACTCCCACTACGCCGCCCATGTTGGAGTTGGTATTCCACTATAGCTCTACGCTGCTCATAGAGTCTGGCCAACATGTGGAGCGTAGAGTTCCACCATGTGGGCACGTCGCACAGCAGTCGGTGCACTGGCACATTAAACCGATGTTGCAGGGTCTGCAGGGTGGCAGCGTCCGTCTTGGAGTTGCGGAAATGTGCGCAGAGCTGGCGCACCTTTCCGAGCAGGTATGACAAGTGTGGGTAGCTTTTCAGAAAGTGCTGAACCACCAAATTAAAGACATGGGCCAGGCATGGCACGTGCGTGAGGCTGCTGAGCTGCAGAGCCGCCACCAGGTTACGGCCGTTGTCACACACGACCATGCCCGGTGGAGGCTCAGCGGCGCAAGCCAGCGGTCGGTCTGCTCTGTCAGACCCTGCAGCAGTTCGTGGGCCGTGTGCCTCTTCTCTCCTAAGCTGAGTAGTTTCAGCACGGCCTGCTGACGCTTGCCCACCGCTGTGCTGCCACGCCGCGCGACACCGACTGCTGGCGACGTGCTGCTGCTGACACATCTTGATTGCGAGACAGAGGTTGCGTTGGAGAAGGAGGAGGAGAAGGGTGGTTTAGTGGAGGAAGCATACACCGCCGCAGATACCACCACCGAGCTGTGGCACGCAATTCTGGGGGTGGGTAGGACGTGAGCGGTCCCAGGCTCTGACTCTGTCCCAGCCTCCACTAAATTCACCCAATGTGCCGTCAGGGAGATATAGTGGCCCTGCCCGCCTGTGCTTGTCCACGTGTCCGTTGTTAAGTGGACCTTGGCAGTAACCGCGTTGGTGAGGGCGCGTACAATTTTGCGGGAGATGTGGTCGTGCAGGGCTGGGACGGCACATCGGGAAAAGTAGTGGCAACTGGGAACCGAGTAGCGCGGGGCAGCCGCCGCCATCATGCTTTTGAAAGCCTCCGTTTCCACAAGCCTATACGGCAGCATCTCCAGGCTGATCAATTTGGCAATGTGCACGTTTAACGCTTGAGCGTGCGGGTGCGTGGCGGCGTACTTGCGCTTGCGCTCAAACAGTGGCGCTAGCGACGTCTGGACGCTGCGCTGAGAGACATTGCTGGATGGGGCCGAGCACAGCGGAGGTGAGGGTGTGGGTGCAGGCCAGGAGACGGTAGTGCCTGTGTCCTCAGAGGGGGGTTGGATCTCAGTGGCAGGTTGGGGCACAGGGGGAGAGGCAGTGGTGCAAACCGGAGGCGGTGAACGGCCTTCGTCCCACCTTGTGGGGTGCTTGGCCATCATATGCCTGCGCATGCTGGTGGTGGTGGCTCTCCAGCTGATCTTGGCGCGACAAAGGTTGCACACCACTGTTCGTCGGTCGTCAGGCGTCTCTGTGAAAAACTGCCACACCGTAGAGCACCTTGACCTCTGCAGGGTGGCATGGCGCGAGGGGGCGCTTTGGGAAATAGTTGGTGGATTATTCGGTCTGGCCCTGCCTCTACCCCTGGCCACCGCACTGGCTCGGCCTGTGCCCACACCCTGACTTGGGCCTCCGCGTACTCGCCCGCGTCCACGGCCCAAAGGCCTACCCCTACTCCTCAGCATGGTGTATTACTAGTAGTGCAGAAACAGAACGCTGTAATTAAATGTGCCGCTTATTGGCCTGTGGTTGGAGGCTGACTTCGCTTACGGAACGCACAGCAGAGCCAGGAAATAATTTTGCGCAACCCTGCTGTAACACTTAGCTGGCTGCGTATGAATTAGGAGGACAACTACACCCAGCACAGACCCAGTACACTGAGGACAGTCACAGGCAGCCCAAATAGATTTTTTTTCCCAAATAGTTTTGGAAAGGCCCACTGCCTATATTCAATAAATATATGTCTTCTGTCCCTGCCTCACCACTACTGGCCCTGGAGTATGTAAAATAACTGCAGACTGTTGCACTGTGGACAGGAATACAGCGGTGATGTAACAGCCAACACAGAGCCAGGAAATAATATTGCGCAAGCCTGCTGTAACACTTAGCTGGCTGCGTATGAATTAGGAGGACAACTACACCCAGCACAGACCGAGTACACTGAGGACAGTCACAGGAGCCCAAATAGATTTTTTTCCCCAAATGTTTTTGGAAAGGCCCACTGCCTATATTCAATAAATACATGTCTTCTGTCCCTGCCTCACCACTACTGGCCCTGGAGTATGTATAATTACTGCAGGGCGCAATGCTCTGCGCGGCCGATATACCAAAAAAAAAAAGTGCAACACTGCAAAAAGCAGCCTCCACACTACTGCACACGGATAGATGTGGCCCTAAGAAGGACCGTTGGGGTTCTTGAAGCCTAAAATCACTCCTAACACTCTCCCTATAGCAGCTCCAGCAAGACAGCACTTTCCCTGATCTCTGTCAGAACGCATCTGTGGCGAGCCGCGGGAGGGGCCGATTTATATACTCGGGTGACACCTGATCTCCCCAGCCACTGACAGCAGGGGGGTGGTATAGGGCTTGAACGTCGCAGGGGGAAGTTGTAATGCCTTCCCTGTCTTTCTATTGGCCAGAAAAGCGCACTAACGTCTCAGAGATGAAAGTGAAAGTAACTCGAACATCGCGTGGTACTCGTTAGGAGTAACGAGCATCTCGAACACGCTAATACTCGGACGAGTACGTTCGCTCATCTCTATTAAAAACCCATTTTTTTATGCTTTTTCTCAGATTAGCATAAAAAAGGTAAAAAAAAATAAACCCCACATATTTGGTATTGTCGTGTCCGTAATGGTGCGTACAATAAGTTGCACATTCTTCTGACTGTGTACGAAAAAAAGCGTTTAAAAAAACACTAAAAAACTGAGGCAAAATGCTAAATTTTGCCTCAGTTTTTTAGTGTTTTTTTAAACGCAATAACGCAATAAAAGTGATTAAAAAGCCGTATGTACCCCAAAATGGTACCAATAAAAACTACAGCTTGTCTCGCAAAAAATAAGCCATCATAGAGCTGCGTACATCAAAAAAATAAAAAAAAGTTACAGGACTTTGATTGCAGCGATTTAGAAAAAAAAAAGATTTCCAAAAACAGGGTTTTTATTGCAGAAAAGTGGAAAAACCTAAAAAAAGTAAGAAATTTGCTATCGTTGTAACCGTACCGGTCCGCAGAAAAAATGGATTGTCATATTTATGCTGCATGATTAACGCTGTAAAAAAAAAAAAAATCTATGGCAGAATTGATGCGTTTTCTCTCCCTGCTATCATAAAAAGAAAAAGAAAAGTTTTACAATATAGTCTATGTACCCAAAAATGACGCCGATAAAAACTACAGTTCGCCACGCAAAAAACAAGCCCTTATACGACCGCGTTGACGCAAAAATAGAAAAGTTATGGCTTTTGATAAATGGAGAAGAAAATCTGCCCAAAATTGTTGCGTCCTTAAGCCCAAAATAGGCCACGTCATGAAGGGGTTAATAGTAAGTTTTCGGTTTCTTCTGTTGCTTTTGGGGGTCTATAGAAGACCCCTAACGGGATTTTGTTATTTTTTTCTCCCTGTATTTCTACCCACAGAGATTCCACCTGTTCATTTCCTGCCCCTATATCCTCCCGTAGCCTCGGCTTTAAGTTCAATTCGACGTACAGACATACCCCTCCCCCTTTCTGGTTCCTTCGGTCTCTCCTGAAGAGATTGTACCCCTGTAAATTCGCCGCCCAATCGCACTTATCATCAAGCCATGTTTCCGTTATTCCGACTATATCATAATTATCATCGGCCATTCTCGCTTCAAGCTCACCCACTTTACCGATCAGACTTCTTGCATTCGTGGTCATACAATTTATATTGTTTTTTTTTTTTTTTAAATCGTTTTGTTGTTATTCGTACTAACGGCTGATCTAGCAGTTATAACTGTACTAACCCCACCCCCTGCTCGACCCCCATTACCCTTGCTTGGACCCGGGTCGCTAGTTACACTGACTACCCCACTATTTCTCATTTTGCCCTCCCCACGGTCCCTAGTTTAAACACTCCTCCAGCCTTCTAGCCATCTTCTCCCCCAGCACAGCTGCACCCTCCCCATTGAGAGCAAAGTCAGCCCAGTTCTCCAGGAACCCAAATCCCTCCTTCTTACACCAACTTCGAAGCCACTTGTTTAGCTCCCTAAGATCCTGCTGCCTTTCTAGTGTGGCTTTAGGTGCAGGTAGTATTTCCGAGAAAACTACCCTGGAGGTCCTCGCCGTAAGCTTGGCCCCTAAGTCCCTGAAATCATTTTTGAGGGCTCTCCATTGACCCTTTAATTTATTCATTGGTGCCAACGTGCACCATGACCGCTGGATCCTCACCAGCCCCTCCCAGTAATCTGCCAATCCGATCCGCGATGTGTCAAACCCGAGCGCCAGGAAGACAACACACCTTTCGACGATCCCGGTCTTTATGACAGATTGCCCTATCTGTCCCCCTAATAACTGAGTCCCCCACCACTAGAACCTGTCTAGCCTGCCCTGCTCTCCCCGTCCCTGTCTCACTGGAGCAGTCATCCCCCTGGCGTTCAGAGGGCGTGTCGTGCTGCAGCGGTGCTGGCTCTGTAATGGCATCCCCCTCATCTGCCAATCGTGCAAACTTGTTGGGTTGTGCCAGTTCAGGACTAGCCTCCCTGGTTCTCTTCCCTCTATCCCTCCTTCTATCTGACACCCAGCTGACTGCCTGCTCCCCCTGCGCTTCTGTACTACCGTCCGCCCCCACCTCTACCCCAGTGAGTGTCTGCTCAGTGAGCACCAAACTCCTTTCCATGATGTCAATGGCTCTCAGTGTTGCCAGTTGCTCATTTAGATCCAGGATTTGGGCTTCTAAATGTGCGGCGTGCACGCATCTTGCTCAGCAGTCTGCACCCTCGATAGGCTGATCAAGGACCGCATACATTGCACAAGTAGCACACTGGATGGCATTGCCAGGCATGGAGCTCATCCTAATGGGGACCTACAATTTACTTGTTGAAGTAGTGAAGATAGACTTGTTCACACTCCGCTCACACGCTGCCGCCTCCACTCAACCGCTCACACGCTGCCGCCTCTGTGCAACCGCTCACACGCTGCTGCCTCTGCGCAACCGCTCACACGCTGATGCTCACGTGCAACCGCTCACTCGCTGCCGGCTCTGCACAACAGCTCACACATGAAAATTTTTCTTTCCCCCCCCCCCCCCCCCACAAACACTTAGACACACAGACACACAGAAGACACAACTAGGACACACTAGATACACAGAAGACACACACTAGATTCACACACTCACAGAGAAGATACTTATCGACTCCTGCGGCTCCTCCACTCCTCCTGGTGACGTCACCTGCTCTCCCGGCGGCCGCTCTCTCTGCCCTCCTGCTGCTCCGGCACCTGCTGCTCTGCTCCGCTCACACGCTCCGCTTCTGCTGCACTCCCCTCGGACAAACCTCCTGCCGGCGCGGGACTCCTGGTGGCCTCCGGGCGCCGGCTTCGGCTCCTGCTCCGCTCCGGTATCCCCTTCTGCCCCCCACTCCTGCTTCAGTGCTTCTGCCTCGGCACGCACTGCTGCTACTGGTGTCTGACGTCACTTCCGAAGGTTCTGGCAAAAGTGCTGTTTAATCGGCTGGTCAAGTTTGCTCCTCTCGGGGGCCCAGCATTGCTCTGTTCCAGGCCGTAGCACCTTTAGTGCTGTTCTAGGTGTCCGGGAGGCAGTGGAGCAGGGTAGGGCTGGTCACTGGGAGGGGTACCTGCTGTCCTTGGATCAGGCAAAAGCGTTTGATCGGGTTAATCACGAGTACCTCTGGTCTGTTCTTCTGAGATACGGCCTGCCAGCGGGGTTTGTCAATTGGCTCAGGACATTGTATGCGGGGGCTGAGACTTTCCCACTGGTGAACGGTTGGGTCGGCCGCCCATTTGAGGTTGGGTCTAGTGTCCGTCAGGGTTGTCCTTTGAGCCCCTTGCTGCACGTGTTTGCCATTGATCCTTTTCTTAGGAGGATTGATGGTGGGCCTATGGCGGGGGTCGGGATGGATCGGGTGGTGCCGGAAGCCACCCTCAGGGTGGCAGCGTACGCTGATGACGTCACCGTCTTTGTGTCCTCGAGGGGGGAGGCACTCGGAAGCATCCGGGTCCGGCCTCAACTTGGATAAGTGCAAAAGTCTTCTATCAGTACAGGATAAGTAATGTATGTACACAGTGACTCCACCAGCAGAATAGTGAGTGCAGCTCTGGAGTATAATACAGGATGTAACTCAGGATCAGTACAGGATAAGTAATGTATGTACACAGTGACTCCATGAGCAGAACAGTGAGTACAGCTCTGGAGTATAATACAAATGTAACTCAGGATTAGTACAGGATAAGTAATGTATGTACACAGTGACTCCACCAGCAGAATAGTGAGTGCAGCTCTGGGGTATAATACAGGATGTAACTCAGGATCAATACAGGATAAGTAATGTATGTACACAGTGACTCCACCAGCAGAATACTGAGTGCAGCTCTGGAGTATAGTACAGGATGTAACTCAGGAGCAGTACAGGATAAGTAATGTATGTACACAGTGACTCCACCAGCAGAATAGTGAGTGCAGCTCTGGAGTATAATACAGGATGTAACTCAGGTTCAGTACAGGATGAGTGATGTATGTACACAGTGACTCCACCAGCAGAATAGTGAGTGCAGCTCTGGAGTATAATACAGGATGTAACTCAGGGTCAGTACAGGATGAGTGATGTATGTGCACAGTGACTCCACCAGCAGAATTATGAGCACAGGATCAGTATTACAGTTATATATAGAGATGAGCGAGCATACTCATCCGAGCTTGATGCTCGTTCGAGTATTAGGGTGCTCGAGATGCTCGTTACTCGAGACGAGCACCACGCGGTGCTCCTCTCGATTAAACAAGCACTGACCATTGAATTCAATGGAGCCGGCAATACAGACGGAGCAGACGGAGTTCAGCTGCGGCCAGCTGGCAGTTCTCCTGAACTGCTCTCTGTAGTATTCAGCAGCTGGGGATTTAAAATCCCCACCTGCTGAATGAGCTGCCTCTGATTGGTCACAGCCTGACCAATCAGAGGCAGCTCTCACTCCCACCCATTCATGAATTCATGAATGGGTGAGTGGGTGCTGCCACTGATTGGCTCAGCTCAGCTGTCATTCAGCTGAGAGCTGCGCTGAGCCAATCAGAGGCAGCACTCACTCACCCATTCATGAATTCATGAATGGGTGTGAGTGAGAGCTGCCTCTGATTGGTCAGGCTGTGACCAATCAGAGGCAGCTCATTCAGCAGGCGGGGATTTTAAATCCCCGGCTGCTGAATACTACAGAGAACAGTTCAGGAGAATATATAGAGAGTATATATATATATTTTTTATTTTTACACATTTCTGGATGAATTGAAGGGAAGGGCTTATATATTTAAGCCTTTCCCGAAAATTCATTGTGCGATCGCCGGCAGCCCATTGCTTTCAATGGAGCCGGCTGTATTGCCGGCTCCATTGAATTCAATGGGCTAACATCGTTCTGCCGGGACAAGGTGAGTATATTTTTTTTTACTTTTTACACATTTTAGGATGATTTTCAGGTAAGGGCTTATATTTTTAAGCCCTTCCCGAAAATTCATTCATCCATTGCTTTCAATGGGCTAACAACGTTCTGCTCTGAACGATCGTTATGCTGACAGTGGGGGGGGGCACTCTTGCCACTATTGTGGCTTAATAGTGAGACCTCGGAGCCCGAAATGCGGCCCTGCATGTTGCTCCTCGCCTGCCCTATCCATTTCTGTGTTTTTTACATGACTTTGGTGATTTGCTAAGATTTTCACAAATGAAAACCTAAGCGGAGCACCAGTCATATACAAAAATGCTCAAGTCCCCCATTGACTTCAATGGGGTACGTTACTCAAAACGAACGCTCGAGCATCACTGAAATTTCGACTCGAGTAACGAGCACCCGAGCATTTTGGTGCTCGCTCATCTCTAGTTATATACACACACACACACTGTATATACACTTTGTTGCTTGGCTGTGGACCCTTTAACCCCTTAACGACCGGGTCATAGTCTTTTTACGTCCTCCCGAAGTGGGCTTTATTCTCTGAGGACGTAAAAGCATGTGTCCTGCAGAGAATAAAGCACCTCGGGCTGTGGACGTGACAGCTCCATGCTGTCGGTGTCCGCAGGTAGCTGGCAGCATGGAGCTGTCATCCCGGGCTGTTCGGACCCCCCCGGCATTGCGATCGGCGCTATGCAATGGATAGTGCCGATCGCAAAAAAGTAAATAAAAGTGCCCAAAAAGTTAAAGATTCAGCTGCTCTGATGGATCAGATCCATCGGAGCAGCTGAAATTACTCACCGAGGTCTGCGGCACGGCTCCCCGCTGTCCCGATGCTTCGGGCCCCGTAGCCGTCTTTCTGCGCATGCGTGCCAGGCGGCATTACGTCAGCCGCATGCGCAGAAGGCCCGGCGGCGCTGGAAATTTAAAATTTCCTGGCTCCCGGCTGCTGTAGGTAGCCGGGAGGCAGGAGATGTCAGCGGGGACCGCGGTGAGCGGTCCCCAGTACCGCGATCGCCGTTATACAATGGATAACGGTGATCGCGGAAAAGTGAAAAAAAGTGTAAAAAAAGAAAAGTTTCACCTCCCCTCATGGATCGGATCCATAAGGGGAGGTGAAAATACTCACCTCAGGTCCGCCGATGTCCTTCAGCCGGTGTCGGGACCCCCCGCTGGCTTCTGCGATGTGCCGATGTGGCGCGCATGCGCAGAAGCCGGCTAGCCCGGCAAATTCTAAATCTCCCTGCACCCAGCTGTCACAGATAGCCGAGTGCAGGGAGATATGACTGGGGACCGCTGTATGCGGTTTTCAGTCATATGATCACCGTTATCCATCGGATAACAGTGATCATATAAAGTTAAAAAGTAAAAAAAAAAGTTAAAAGTTTAAAAAGTTAAAGTTTCATCTCCCCTTACGGATCGTATCCGTAAGGGGGGATGAAATTACGTACCCAGGGTACCGGATTTGTTCCCTGGTGGGATGTTGATCCGTGGACCTTACCCCAGCTTCTGCGCATGCGCCCGTCAGCATGATGGCGGACGCATGCGCAAATGTGAAAGATTGCCCAAGAAATGTAAAATCTCCCTGCTGCTGGCTACAAAAGGTCGCCAAGAGCCTGGAGATGTCACGGGGAGCCGCGGTATGCGGTTACTGGTCACGTGATCGCCGTTATCCAATGCATAATGGCGATCACGTAAAAGTTCTTTAAAAAGTGAAAGTTTCATCTCCCCTCACCGATGCGATCGGTGGGGGGAGATGAAACATCTTCTCGGAGGCTTCCGCATTTGAATCCAGATGCGATTATCCTCCATGGATCCTGCCAGCTTCTGGGTATGTGCCCGCCGGCAAAATGCCGGGCACATTCGCAGGAGCCGGGGAGCCCAGGAAATTTTAAATCTCCTTGCTCCCAGCGACCAACAGTCGCTGAGTGCTTGGAGCAGTGACCGGAGGCCTCGTTGAGCAGTCCCCGGTCACGTGATAAAGTAGCGATCTAACATTAGGCCGCTCACACATGACCGGAGAGGAATTACGGGTTCTGCATGCGCTTGATCAGCGGTAATCCACGGATCAATCACATGCATTGGATTACACAATTCCCCCCAATTAGCGGGTTGGAATTACGTAATCCACTCGCAGAAACAGAACACGGCATGCTATATTTTACCGCGGATATCCGCGACCTAGAGCCCATTGTGCTCTATGACTGCGGATAAACCCGCAGCCCATATACAAACACATTGTGTACGGGCTGCGGGTACCCGGGTCATCTCTAAGCGATGGCACGGGAAATATAAACAAAAAACCGCCTGTGTGAGTAGGCAGTTATGCGCAGTACATTACGCGGCCGTACGTAGGGTCACAGCCGGGCTCACAGCTGGGATCCGCTGCGGGCCTCCGCAAGCGAATTCCCCATACGGCTGCGTGAGCCCGGTGTTATTCAGACCGCTACCTGTAATCCGTAATTTACAAGAAGCCCCGGGAACAGTTGCCTCCCTGCAGTTCCAGGAGCAGCTTGTTGTGCGCCTTGTCTGTGAGACCGCCACAGCGCAGCAAAATTACAAAGCCTCACAGAGCGCCACTTTTCACACCCCATACCCGCTGCTGAGGTTACGAAATACCCCCCAAAATACATGAGAGGAGGGGAGGGATACCCGGTTTTCTTGCCCCATGTGCCCATCCCAAGCAGTCTCCGTAATTACCCCTGTCTTCGGACATAAAACGCAGTTTATATTATTACCTTTATCTAATATTTAGGGAATGCCAAAAAAAATGGGGATGGGGGGATTATTTTTAGGATGTCAATTTTTTTTCTGTATAAGTGGGCAACGGGGCCTGGAATTTATTCAGTTCTGCCCAGAAATCCAGCGGGCATTCCCTCCATTATGGGCCTAGCCATGTGTCCTGTAAGTAGATTAGGGCCACAATGGGTATGTTTCTGAACACGGGACAAACAGGGGGATCCATTTTGGGGTGAAAATCTTCATTCATATGTGTGCTGTACAAAAAAACCTGTTTTTAAATTGACAAAATTGCCAAACAAATGAAAATCGTAATTTTTTCCTTTTGCTTTGCTTAGATTTATTCAAATACTGTGCAGTCAAAATACACAGTGCACCCCTAGATGAATTTTTAAGGGGTCTAGTTTTCAAAATAGGGTCATTTGTGGGGGTTCTCTATCGCTTTGGCCGCTCAATGGCTCTACAAGTGGGCAATGGGGACTGGAATTTATTCAGTTGTACCCTGAAATCCAATGGGTGCTCCTTCCATTATAGGCCTAGCCATGTGTCCTTTAAGTAGATTAGGGCCACAGTGGGTATGTTTCTGAACACGGGACAAACGGGGGTATCCATTTTGGGGTGAACGTCTTCATTCCTATGTACACTGTCCAAAAAAAACAGTTTTTAATTTGACACAATTGCCAAAAAAATGAAAATCATAATTTTTTCCTTCTGCTTGGCTTAGAATTATTCAAAAACTGTGAAGCCAAAAAAGTCATCATACCCCTAGATAAATTCGTTATGGGGTATACTTTTCAAAATGGGGTCACTTGTGGGGGTTCTCCATCGTTTTGGTCACTCAATGGCTCTACAAGTGGGCAATGGGGACTAAATCTCCTTCAAGCAAAATTTCTGTTCCGAAAGCCACCGGTTGCTCCTTTCATTTTGGGCCCCATTGTGCATATAGACGTAATACTAGGGCCACAATGGGTATGTTTCTGAGCACAGGACAAACAGGGGTATCCATTTAGGGGTGCAAGTCCTCATTCATGTATGTGCGGTACAAAAAAAACTGCTTTTGAAATGACAGAATTACCAAAAAAATGAAAATCATATTTTTTTTCCTTCGGCTTGGCTTAGATTCATTCAAAAACTGTGAAGTCAAAAAAGTCATCGTACCCCTAGATAAATTCGTTAAGGGGCCTACTTTTCAAAATGGGGTCACTTGTGGGTGTTCTCCATCGTTTTGGTCACTCAATGGCTCTAGAAGTGTGCAATAGGGCCTAAATCTCCTTCAAGCAAAATTTCTGTTCCGAAAGCCACCGGTTGCTCCTTTCATTTTGGGCCCATTGTGCATCCAGACATACGATTAGGGCCACAATGGGTATGTTTCTGAGCATGGAAGAAACAGGGGTATCCATTTTGGGGTGCAAGTCTTCATTCATATATGTGCTGTACAAACAAAACTGCTTTTAAAATGACAGAATTACCAAAAAAATGAAAATCGTATTTTTTTTCCTTCGGCTTGGCTTAGATTCATTCAAAAACTGTGAAGTCAAAAAAGTCATCGTACCCCTAGATAAATTCGTTAAGGGGCCTACTTTTCAAAATGGGGTCACTTGTGGGGGTTCTCCATCGTTTTGGTCACTCAATGGCTCTAGAAGTGTGCAATAGGGCCTAAATCTCCTTCAAGCAAAATTTCTGTTCCGAAAGCCACCGGTTGCTCCTTTCATTTTGGGCCCATTGTGCATCCAGACATACGATTAGGGCCACAATGGGTATGTTTCTGAGCATGGAAGAAACAGGGGTATCCATTTTGGGGTGCAAGTCTTCATTCATATATGTGCTGTACAAAAAAAACTGCTTTTAAAATGACAGAATTACCAAAAAAATGAAAATCGTATTTTTTTTCCTTCGGCTTGGCTTAGATTCATTCAAAAACTGTGAAGTCAAAAAAGTCATCGTACCCCTAGATAAATTCGTTAAGCGGTCTACTTTTCAAAATGGGGTCATTTGTGGGCGTTCTCCGTCGTTTTGGTCACTCAAGGGCTCTACAAGTGGGCAATGGGGACTAAATCTCCTTCTAGCAAAATTTCTGTTCCGAAAGCCATCGGTTGCTCCTTTCATTTTGGGCCCCATTGTGCATCCAGACATAAGATTAAGGCCACAATGGGTATGTTTCTGAGCACGGGACAAACAGGGGTATCCATTCTGGGGTGCAAATCCTAATTTTCATGTGTACTATAGAAAAAAGTCCTGTCTTTAAAATGACATATTAAATTTTAGTTTTTCTCTTCTAAATTGCATTGACTCCTGAAAAAAAACTGTGGGGTTAAAATACTCATGACACCCCTCAGTGAATACCTTAAAGGGTGTAGTTTTTAAAATGGGGTCACATGTGGGGGTATCTATCATTTTGACTCATATGAGCCTTTCCAATCTTGGCTTGGTGTAGGAAAACAAAGTGTTCCTCAAAATGCTGAAAAGTAATGTTACATTTGTACGTCTCCTAAATGGTTAAAAAACAAACAAATGTTTTTCCAACGTGCACCCAAAATAAAGTAAACCGATGGAAATATATATCTTAGCAAAAATTTCTATATTATGTTTGCACATATTTGAGATATTGCAGTTGGAAATGTGAAAAAATGACGATTTTTTCAAAATTTTCCCAATTTTGGCGCTTTTAATAAATATACATAAATTCTATCGGTCTTTTTTTCCGCCTAAATGAAGTACAACATGTGGCGAAAAAACAATGTCAGAATCGCTTGGATATGCAAAACCTTTCTGGTGTTTTTCCATGCTAAAGTGACACGTGTCAGATTTGCAAAATTTGGCCTGGTCATTAAGGCGCAAACAGGCTTGGTCACTAAGGAGTTAAACTATAAAAGCAAGTGTAAAGAGCAGTCACTTAGTATTGTGGATGAAGAGCCTCCTCACTCGCTCCCATGGCTTGATAAACAGGCTCTTTGACTGGCTTCCAAGAACAACTAACAAGGTTTTGTGTCACCGGAGGGATTGATGTGGCATTTTAACGGTTGGGTGGGGAGTGCGGAGACTCTTGAATTGTGCTTGTCCCTGCGCAATGTGGAGACAGATGGATTGGCAGCGGAGTCTGGGACGGAGCGAGATGGCTCTGCAGTAACTACCTCGTTGATGATCAAATAAAAGCCGGCATTTTACGGCGGCTCAGCAAACATTTTAAGCAAAATCATAAAATCAGGAGAAAAAAAAGACACAAGAACAACAACAACAACACCGCCGCCTGGCTACAATCAGGAGCCCCTGAAAGAGATGCATGCTGGATGAGTGCGGGCGCGCAGCACGGCGGCGGGAATAGATAAGCAGCTAGGAAGCCCCTCGTTCTCTGCGCACTTCTGGGGGCCCCTGTACTGTGCACTCTTCCGAGACAGAGGATGCGATGTGCCTCCAACAAACACCCCGGAGGTCTCGAGCTTCTCTCTGCTGGATGGCTTTGTGACAGACGCTGGGGCCGCTGGCTTGTTCTGTTCCACTTCGTGTTATATACACTGTGATCACTCAGGGAAGAAGGCAAATGAAGGGGAACGAGAGAGCGCACGGAAACAGGAGCGTGGCACCAAGACGTGGTCTATGCAGAGCCTTGTACGAGATGATGGTGGGCAACTGGGACCCCCACTGTGGTTTTTTGGCGCCAGTGGTCCCGTGTGCACCCAGCCTGCGCCGGCACTGTGCAGGAGATCACTCAACAGGTGCTAGTCCCTGAAAGAAGGCGAGTAGCGAGCAACGTCCGCTCCCTGTAAGGGTGCATTGACACGAGGGGGGGGGGGGGGGAGTGTGATATTGGCCTGAGAAACTCGGACCGATATTGCACTTGTAAACCTGCGATTTCTGCTGCGAGCGCGATGCGTTTTGTTAGAAAAACACAGAGTTGCATTTTGTTTAATTATCAAAAATAGAAAAAACGCATCGCACTCTCATGGAAATCGCATCTACAAGCAAGCATGGCGCATTTTTTGTTTGCTGCTAGAAGAAATAATGGGCCACTAATCACCCAAAAATAGGACATGCCGCAGTTTTTCAACCTCAGGGCTCCTTAACACGGGCGTCTTATTAGCACATGCAATACGCAGAGCATAGAAAAAAACTACAGTACAATGTGCGGACACGCGTGTAGAAGAGCTTTCTTCATAGCGCAAGTATATCACCCGGAGTTTGAAAACCTCATCAAGAAAAAAAAAAGATGTGCATGCGCAACTCCACTCCGTAGCGGCGGACGTAGCTGCACATACGGCCGCCCGCAGTCAGGCATCACAGTTGATAATGGCCGTGTTAAATGGACCCTAAACAGGAGTTGCTCATCTTTGATTGACTGCGGGCGCAGGGGGCCAAAAAGCTCCCAGCACTCTGCCTCCAATCACTGAACAACTCAGTGTAAGCAGGGGGCGCTGTTGGGCGCTGTACCTCTATTTTGCACCTAACAACGCAACGATTTTTGGGGATTTTCAGAGGTCAGGGAGAAAAAAACATTCTGCGGTTGTGTTTTGTGGGTTTCTTCCAGCATTAATCATGTAGCATAAATGACACGACACGTCCTTCTGCAGGTCGGTGCGATTACATCAAAACAAAAAATTATACTTTTTTTTAGGCTTTTCTACTTTTGCACAATAAAAATCCTTTTATTTGGAACATATAATTGTTTTGCATCACTGCATTCAAAGTCCCAGAACTTTATTATTTGTCCACGGACGGAGCTGTGGGGGGCTTGACGAGCTGCAGCGGGGCGGCACCATATTGGGGTACATATGACTTTTTGGTCACTTTCATTGGGAAAGTACGCAGTAACTCGCAGACAATCACTTCGCCTTCAGCGGTTCCGCTCACATTAGTAATAAGCGAGTGCAGGAAAGGATGCGGCACGCCGGGCTGTGTATATCCGCGCAATAGAGGCCACTGTTGTCTATGGACACGTATATATCCGCACGCCCATAGGCAATTACGCTATGTATGGGTCGGGTGTATATGCCTGTCGCTAAGCAACGGCACAGGAAATAGGAACAACAAAAAAAACCAGGTGGACTGCGCAGGACAGCGGGCGCGAGATACGCTGTCACGCAAGGTACAATTTCACCACCGTTTACAGCCGGCTCCACAGTTGTAAAATACTACATGAACCACGCAGTGTTTTCTGCGCTTACGGCCGTGTGACCCCGGACTTACCCTGACATCCCTATTAAATCCATTCGGTTGCGCCTCCACGCTCCGGCGTCGCCCCGATCCCCCTGCCGCTCATCTAGGTGTCACTTCTGCATTCCCATAGGAATTACGCAGGCACAGTAACGAAATACACGTGCATCTGAACCTCTTTCCACGCGCCGCGAATATCTAGCTCGCCATTGTCCGGACGCAGGTGACGACGAGGTGTTTCTTGCACAGACCGGAAACGCCGTCTCTTATACAAACTAATTGGCAGTGGAATAAGGCCGGGTTCACATCTGCGCTGGAGCTTCCGTGCGGCGGTTATGTCGCAGATCCGACACAAAATACCGTAAGACATAACACTACATACATTCTGGTAAAATGACCGAGCGGAGCCTGCTATAGTCAATGGGGTCGCTCCAGCACTGTTTGGTTCCGCCATAAGACGCATCTGTTCGGACGCGGGGTTCCCCTTTCCCTCTGAACAGAACAGAAAACCGGAACCTCATCGCAGGGGTGAAAGTAGCATCAGGATTCAGCGAGCGGCTGCGTCAGCTGACCTTTTATCAGGGCAGGAGAACCCTTTCCAAAGTCTCCAGCACGCTAGCGGGGAGTGCAAGCTGCAACCGAGAGGCCTAGGAACGATTTGCCTCAGGGCTTACACACGGGCGTGACTTCCTCACGTAAAAATCAGAATACGGACGGCGGTCGGCGTGATATCGGATTTACAAGGACTCAGCACACCGACTAGGCAGTTCACATCTGTGAACAGGCAGTAAGTCTATCCATGTGGACCACGGGTTCGCATCAAATATCACCAATGTGCGCAGCCTCATGGGCTCCAATGGGGCCCCTTGCGGATGACGATATTACACGGGCAGCACGCCGTCCCAATTACCATAGTCTGCACCTAGCCAAGGTGTACGCTGTCGGGGCGCACAGGAAATGGACTTGTTTTTAACCAGAAAACCCTTTGAAGAGGCGCAGACCCCGGGGCTGTCCTGCACCCAAAACAAGAAATCTGCAGCAGCCATGAGCGTAGATTTCAGCTATGATCTCCACCAGCTTGTAGTGAGCGCAATGAGCCACAGATGGCCACGCCCCTTCCATTAAGCCCCACCCACCCTTTAATAAAGTGGCAAGTTAGGTACAAAAATCAACAAAATAGCATATTTTTGTGTAAAATAGTCAGATATAAACATTTGCACCTTTTTATGCCAGACATCTGGTGCTGAGAAATTATTACATTTACCTCCATGTTCTTAGCGATTGCTTGAAAGTCTACAGTACCAATATTATACCCTCCACAGGAGCCAGTAGAATGACGCCTCTGCCTAATTAGAAAGGTGCCCCATCCCCCACTGTCTAGCTGCAATGGATATAGTGAAACTATGAAACTGATGTCTAGCTGCAGTACTGGTCATGGCCTGTGGCCAAGAGTGGCGCTGTTTATGGTGAATGAAGCTTCTTCTGGATGGTGGAGAGTGGAAGCAAATTCTATTGAAACCTCAATGTTTAATTTTGGGTGCGCTTCCCCTTTAATTATTCTTCCTCCAGAAATGTTCCCCGCGGTTACTTTTCTGATTGAAGTAACTTTCAAACACAATTAGCTCAGCGTTAATTACTGACCCTCACAGAACATCCCCGTCCCGTCCCCAGCCTGCAAAGGGCAACGGCATAATAACAATTTGACGGGGGAATTTTGATGCAGAAAACAAACAGGATGTGCCAGGGAGCCATATGGCGCCGCTTTATATCTGAACGTATTTACTAACGGATACAATGCCTAGAGGCGACTCATAGTCCATTTGCTTCAGACAAGCTGCTGGTTGTTGCCATTGCGCGGCTCATAATGTATTTCTGCTTTAATATCGGAGCGCGTTTCATGGCGTAGATCTGCGGAGAACGCTCAGATTATTCTATTTAAAACTCGGAGACTGCACTTTATCAGAGAGTAACAGCAGGATCACCGATTTCAGAGCCTCGCGCCTCGTCAAGACGTTCAGATGGGGCGGGGGAGCGGGGAATGGTGACACTTTGTCTTAAAGGAGATGTGACATGAATTAACACATCAAATTCAGTACCTCGCCAATTGTATCAAGGAACATATCAGTGGCATCGACTCCAGAATGGTGGACATCATACCTGGGGAATTAGAATCACACCGCCACCCCCGCCCACACACCCATATACTGGCACCTCCTAAGGGGCTGCAATGGAAGTCTGATCAGTAGGGGTCTCAATGCTAAGACTTCCACTAATCCCAGGTATGGGGATCCCGCGTCCGAGCGTGTGCGGAGCCACTCCATTCACTACGAATGAGACTGCTGGAGATAACCGAGTAGAGGCACTCAGCTATTTCCAGCAGGATGGGGCATGGGGGCAGAGAGAAGAAAGAAGGACTTGGAACGCCCTTTCTCAGAATTACTTGAGCTCTTATGTTTCAATTCTTCACCTTTGTTAATATAATGTTTCCTCTTTGTTATGTTCCCTCTGGAACTCCCAATCAGCAGGCAACAAACTCCCAACAATCCATGACCTCTTCACCAGCAAGCACCTCAATCTACTCGCCCTCACCGAAACTTGGATACAGCAGTCCAATTTCACCTCCCCCGCTACATTGTTCTATGTTGGCCTGTAGTTCTCCCAGATTGGCACAGCGGAGGAGTAGGTGTTTTCCTCTCGCCAAATTGCACCTTCCAGGTTATTCCCCTCCTCCGATTCCTCTCCCTAGCTGTCATTACCCACCTCACTACCATCTTCAACCTCTCTCTGACCTCTGGCATATCCCTTTTTCTAAAGAAACCGACCCTTGACCTGACTGATGTTGCCAACTACCGACCCGTCTCAAACCTCCCCTTCATCTCCAAACTACTAGAACTCCTGGTCTATTCCCACCTCACACGCTTTCTCTCTGACAGCTCTCTCCTCGACCTCTCAAAAAGTGTCAAATGACCTGATGACGGCCAAGTCTTGGGGCGACTACTCCCTACTAATCCTCCTTGACCTCTACACTGTGTTTGACACTGTTGACCATGACCTCCTCCTCACTATGCTCTGCTCTATTGCCTGTCTGCTGTCTCTAACACCATGTCATTCCTCTGTCTCAAACTTAACCTCTCAAAAACCTTCTTGTTTTTCCATCCTCTGCCAGCTGACCCTCTCCCCCCCATGCCTATCCCCCACCACCGCTCAACATCTTCATATCAGTAGCTGGCACAACCATATCCCCCAGATAGCATGCCGGCTGCCTTGGGTCACACTGGACTTGGACCTCTTCTTAACCCCCATATCCAATCTCTGGCCCAAACATGCCACCTGCACCTCAGGAATATTGCAAAAATACATCCGTTCCTCACCACGGACGCGCTAAAGACACTCGTTGTTGCTCTTATCCATTCCCGACTCGATTACTGTAACTCACTGCTTATTGGCCTTCCCCATACCAATCCATATTAAACGCAGCAGCTAGACTTATCTTTCTGTCCAGCCACTTCTCAAATGCCTCTGCACTATGCCAGTCGCTGCACTGGCTACCCATACATTACCAAACTCAATTTAAACTCATTAGCCTGACCCACAGAGCTCTCCATGGCGCTGCGCCACCACACATCACCTCCCTTCTGTCCGTACACCACCCATCCCACACGCACCACTCTGCCAACACACTGCCACTTGACGCACCCCTAATACAAACCTCACATGCTCGCCTCCAGGATTTCACCAGAGCAGCACCCATCCTCTGGAACGCTCTACCCCAAAACATCCAGACAATCCCTGATGCACGGAATTTCAGATGTGCCCTAAAGACTCACCTTTTCAAAGAAACATACCAACTCCCCTGATTTAGTTCCCCGCCCTCAAATTACACCCATCATGTACATTTTCTGCCCCCAAATCTCCTGTGCCACCCCACCCCATCCTGATTGAGCTCCCCATGCATCGAAAGGGCTGCGGAATAACTTGGCGCTCTACAATTAAAGATTATTATTATCTACTTACTGTGGGAGAATAATTTCATGTTAAGCTTCAAAAACGTTCCCACTCCTGGTTGTTACAATGTATCAGCACATATCTCTCTTGACCTTTACCCTAGGGCGATATCTCCTTACCTAACGGGATTTTCAAGAACAAATATATTCATCAATGTCTGATTGGTGGGGGGTCACCACCCAGGACCCCCGCTGATCAGCTATCTGCAGATCACGCAGTGCTCCGGTGAGTGCCGCTGATCAGCTATCTGCAGATCAGGCAGTGCTCCGGTGAGTGTCGCTGATCAGCTATCTGAAGATCACGCAGTGCTCAGGTGAGTGCCGCTGATCAGCTATCTGAAGATCAGGCAGTGCTCAGGTGAGTGCCGCTGATCAGCTATCTGCAGATCACGCAGTGCTCCGGTGAGTGCCGCTGATCAGCTATCTGAAGATCAGGCAGTGCTCCGGTGAGTGCCGCTGATCAGCTATCTGCAGATCACGCAGTGCTCCGGTGAGTGCCGCTGATCAGCTATCTGCAGATCAGGCAGTGCTCCGGTGAGTGTCGCTGATCAGCTATCTGAAGATCACGCAGTGCTCAGGTGAGTGCCGCTGATCAGCTATCTGAAGATCAGGCAGTGCTCAGGTGAGTGCCGCTGATCAGCTATCTGCAGATCACGCAGTGCTCCGGTGAGTGCCGCTGATCAGCTATCTGAAGATCAGGCAGTGCTCCGGTGAGTGCCGCTGATCAGCTATCTGCAGATCACGCAGTGCTCAGGTGAGTGCCGCTGCCTCTCTCGGGCAGGTGATGTCACATCCATTTGTCATGTGACCTTTCAGCAGCTTTCAGGTGAATGGGATTGAGCTGTTCTACAATGTATGGTGCTGTGCCCGTGTGCAGTGAAGGGGCCGTGGCGCTCACCCAAGCACCGCAGCCTCGTCAGATCATCCCCGGGAATCCTGAACGGTGAATCTGTGCCAATCTGTGATTGATGAACTGTCACCAATTTTTACACAATCTAATGATGGGGAACGTTGATTCAACCAATTATCCAGTTATGTCAAGGTGCTACTGAAGACCTCCGTTTAGTTAAGCCTCACCTCTTGTGTCCCTCCACAGTAACAGTGCCCCTCAGTGACCCCCTCACAATAATAGTGCTTCTTAGTGTCTTACTCTCAGTAATAAAACCCTTAGTGCCCCCCATGACAGTAGTAGTGCCCCATAGTGTCCCCCTCACAGTAATACCGTGTTTCCCCGAAAATAAGACAGTGTCTTATATTAATTTTGTGTTCAAAAAAGGTTTAACCTTTTTACATGTATAGCTGCCTGGACACTATTTAAATTGACTTTTTTAAATTACCTGTTAGCAGGGCTTAATTTTGCAGTAGGGCTTATATTTCAAGCATCCTCAAAAATTCTGGAAAATCATGCTATGTCTTATTTTCAGGGAAACAGGGTAGTGCCTGTTAGTGACCCTTTACAGTAGTAGTACCCCTTAGTGACCTTCCTCACAGCAATCCGCCCGAGAATACAACCCATTGATTTTAATGGGTTTGTTCACATTTCAGTTCAGTATTTTGCAACATGGTTTATTCTTGTGAGCATTTGTGCACCAAAGGTCCCCATAAAAGTCTGTGAGAGGTGCGCAAATGTGCACAAAATTAATTCGCAAATGGGAAATACACTGTGCAATTCCCCGAAAAAAAGAACACATCTGGACTTCATTAGGCTAAATAGCCTTGTAAACCCCGGCAAGGGGTTATGCGGCGCCCATGTGAACTGGCCCAATGAGCGCAAAAACAACAGTAATATGTGCCAATATGAACGCTGAAGCGTATCGTTCTTTCAAATACGCTTGTGTGAAGGGGCCCTGATACATTGTTACAAACCATCAGGACAGGAGAGGGATCTGTGCTGATGATACAACTGTAACAAACCATCAGCTGTGAGGAGCTTGTGAATGGATGCAAGAACGTTCCCATTCACTGACAGCGGCGGAAATCCTGAAAATAGTGATGAATCGAAACAAAGTATGTTGGAACTTATCATTCAGCGATGACACTTTGACATAAAACCGTATTTCCGTTTCATTTGGCGTTCGCTATTTACAGTGACAGACACTTGATCGCGTTCATCACCTCCACGGGGACAAATCCTCTTCACTGCCATCTTTGTCTGCGTCGCTCCCTCTCCCGCCTGCTCTTGACATGGCGATTGCCGGGTTCGTTACGCACTTGCTAGAGGTTATACAAACAGAAGGCACTTGCCGCGCGGGGGGCGGTGTTTTATTTCTGTACGGTTAAGCTCACGCTGGTCGGTTAAGTCTTCCACAAAGAGCCGCTGACAATGGATACAATGCGTCTCCGCTCCTCCGATGTCATCTATTGTCTTTGGTTATGTGCCTCGCTCTCCGTCTTGTTCTCGCGGTCGCCCCATTTATAAACTCCATTGGAGTTCTTCATACTAACTCTGACCGCAGAGTCATCTGGACACGAGACGCCGCAGAGAATTCTTTTACCTCGCGCCTCCTAAGAGACTCAGACTCTTTGCACTTCCAGTCATCAAAGGCAAAAGCAATTACCGTCCGATTCTGAAGACACTTGAAAGTCAGAAGCTCAAGTCAAGCGAGTCTGGGTCAGATTAGTGCGGAGGAGCGACAAGTCCTCTCCGAGAGTCACAAATAAAGCAGTTCTGGGTCACATCTAAGAATAGACGGGCGCTGAATGGTTCTCACCCGCCTCTTGCTTCTGCCCTTATTCCCTCAGATGGTGAGCTCATATGGCCAAGCGTTCTCGCTCAAATCCTTAGTGACGCGGCCTATTTTGGTGATTTTTGGGGGATTTTCAAATCCATTTTTCCAAAGTCCTAGCTGCATTTTCCTGCTGACACGGCCGGATGCGGCTGCTTCTCTGTGTGGTGAACCGTAGTTTTAATTAACTCCACTTTTGGGTCCACTTAATGTATTAAAAAAGCTTTTATTCATTTCTTTGGAGGGCACCGAGAAAAAACCTCAATTCTGCTATTGTTTTCTAACTGCATTAATTACATGATACATTCGCTCCTGCCGGTCGGTACGATCACAATACCAAAATTATATACTGTCTCAGATTTTTCCATATTTGCACAATTAAAACCATTTCTTGGAAAAATTTTTTTTTTTTGCATCGCTATATTCAAAGTCCCATCATCTTTATATTTTCCATGGACGGAGCTCTGTGGGGGCTTTTCTTTTCCCCTATGAGCTGTACATTTTAATTGTACAAATGGCTTTTTTGATCACTTTTATAGATTTTTTTGGGGGGATGCGATTATTTACCTTTTTTTCTCATCGGGTTTGCCTTGCTGGGTAAAAGGTTGGTTCACTATATTGAACAGGTCATTATGGATGCAATGATACCAAACATGTGGGGCGGTGTATTTTTTTTTTTACATTTTTAACAAATGGGGGAAAGTGCGCAAAAATGTGTTTTGATTTTTTTTTTTCCTGTTGGAGACTTGAACCTGCGATGCGCCGATCACTCTTATAATACGTTGCAGTATTTCTGTACTGTGTAGCCTAATCGTTAATGATCACAGACCATAGCAGACCCGAACACCATGTTGATTACATGGCGGAGGGCTGATGATATCACAGATGGAGCGCCTCCTTCTGTGAACCCTTTATATATCGCGATCAGCATTGATCGCAGCATGTAGGGGATTAACAATAGGGAACGCTCTTCTCACCTTTCCCCACATGTCAGTTACAGCTGCAGCTGGTGTGGGCTCACTTCTGCGCCATTCACGGATGTAAGTTTACGCACACTTGCGGGAACTCCTTCCCAGCCAGGATATAAAGTTACGACCTCCTGTAGTGGGAAGGGGTGTAAGCTAATGACTGTCATCGTCTGCTTGTTGAAATGATTGTTCTCTAATAGGACCCTAACGAACCTTCGGCATGGCGAGGTGAGCACAGGGCTTCAGCCCCTGACTGTCGCCCTCTCCCTCCTCCGAGGTCCCCGCAGATGCAGCACATTTCCTTCTCCGGGGCGGCCGGGTTTCTGCAGGTGAATTCCTCCTCCGCAGCAGTTTTGTTACGACCAGATGTCGGCGCGTTGTAAAGTGTCACTTTTACCGGCGTCAGCGCCGCTTTCCTGCTTTAGTTTGTGCTTCTTACATGAAGACATTTTATAGAACACAAATGCAGCATTTCAAAGCATCACACAAGCGGAACGAGCGACAACGAGCACAAAGATGAGCCGCGAGCTTCCTGCCATGTCGGAGGAAGAAAACTGTTATAAGATAAAATCTGTCTAGAAAGATACAAGAGTCCCGGGCATCAAGCAAACAACACATCTAATCACACTGAGTGACCCCTTTATTACAGCCCGGCCCTTTTATAATTGGCGCTTCCCTGTATGGTAATTCTCCCCGTGACCCCGGAGTGCAACATGAAATAATGTGACAAGTTTTCCGCAGATCAGTTTCAGTGTGAATCCACATTAGATGGGAAGATCCAGCGATCAGAGCGACTTCCAACGAGGCCGGTCATCAGTGCTAGACTAGGCGGGGGCTAACTGCCAACCACGGGGGGTTTACTCTTGTAACAGTGTGGAGAGTATACAGAAGAAAACATCCAATGATAGGGGATCCTGTGGATGGAAACAACTCCTCACTGAAAGGGGTCGGAGGAGGATGTCAGGAATCGCTCTGACCAACAGGCTGCACAGTCAGCTGAATACAATGCTGGAGCTCCAACTAACGTGTCCGAATGCACAATCTGCTGCTGCTTAGTACGGATCAAAGAATCTTAGAATGGTAGAGTTTAAAGGGTCCCCCAGGGTCATCGGGTCCAACCCCCTGCTCAGTGCAGGATTTACTAAATCATCCCAGACAGATGTCTGTCCAGCCTTTGTTTGAACACTTCCATTGAAGGAGAACTCCCCACCTCCCATGGCAACCTGTTCCACTCATTGATCCCCTCACTGTCTAATATCTAATTTGTGTCTCCTCCCTTTCAGTTTCATCCTATTGCTTCTAGTCTTTCCTTGTGCAGTGAGAATAGGGCTGATCCCTCTGCACTGTGACAGCCCTTCAGATATTTGTAGACAGCTATTAAGTCTCCACTCAGCCTTCTCTTCTGCAAGCTAAACATTCTCAGATCCTTTAACCCAGGGGCGTAACTATAGAGGATGCAGGGGATGCTGTTGCACCCGGGCCCAGGAGCCTTAGGGGGCCCATAAGGCCCCCTTCTCCATGTAGGGAACCCAGTACTATGAGTAAAGCATTATAGTTCGGGGCCCTGTTACAAGTTTTGCATCGGGGCCCGGGAACTTCAAGTTACGCCTCTGCTTTAACCGTTCCTCATAGGACATGATTTGCAGACCGCTCACCATCTTGGTAAGGGTGACTACCCACTAGTGTTTTTTTTTCCCTGCGAAATTCGCAGCATTTTTTTCTCTGCAGGGGTCTATGGGACTTGTAATGTTAAAATCGCGATCACCCTAACTCTTCTCTGAACTTGCTCCAGTTTGCCTATGTCTTTTTCAAAGTGAGGTGCCCAGAACTGGACCCAATATTCCAGATGAGGTCTGACTAAGGAACAGTAGAGGGGGATAACGACCTCACGTGATCTAGACTCTATGCTTCTCTTAATACATCCCAGAATTGTGTTTGCCTTTTTGGCTGCTGCATCACACTGTTGACTCATGTTCAGTCTAGGATCTATTAGTATACCCAAGTCTTTTTCACATGTGCTGCTGCTTAGCTCAATTCCTCCCATTCTGTATGTGCTTTCTTCATTTTTCTTGCCCAGATGTAGGACTTTGCATTCCTCCTTGTTAAATACCATTCTGTTAGTCGTCGCCCACTGTGCAAGCTTTTGTAGATCTTTTTGAATCCTCTCTCTCTCTCTCTTCCCTAGTGTTAGCTATCCCTCCTAGCTTTGTGTCGTCGGCAGATTTGATCAGTTTCCCATCAATTCCCTCCTCCAGATCATTTATAACAATGTTGACCAACACTGGGCCTAGGACAGAGCCTTGTGGTTCCCCACTTGCCACATTCTTCCACTTGGATGTGCAGCCATTTATGACCACTCTTTGAGTACAATCACTCAGCCAGTTGTGAATCCACCAACAGTTGCCTTGTCAATCACAGATTTGGTCATTTTTTTTATAAGTATAGTATGAGATACTTTGTCAAATGCTTTACTAACATCAATATACTATAGCTATTACATTTTCCTGTTCAACCCAGTCAGTGATTCTGTCTTGGAAGAAAATTAGATTTGTCTGGCATGACTTGCTTGTTACAAACCCATGCTCGCTCTGGTTAGTTACTGCATTCTCATTTGAGTACTTGCATACATGCTGTTTAATCTGTTCAGACTTACCCAGGGTGGAAGTCAGGCTCACAGGCCTGTAGTTTCCTGGCTTCAACTTTTTTGAAAATAGGGACAACATTTGCCCTTTTCCAATCTTCTGGGACTTCTCCTGTTCTCCAGGACTTTTCACAGACTATGGCGAGTGGTTCAGCAATTACCTCTGCTGCTTGCTTTAGTATCCTAGGATGTAACTCATCTGGACCTTGAGACTTGAATGCATGTAGATTTGCTAAGTGCTGCATTACTATCTATCTACTTATACATATACTCCCTCTGTTTGAGGGATGTTACTGACAATGGGTGTATATACAATTATATTATATATATACACCGTGTTTCCCCCAAAATAAAACACTGTCTTATATTAACTTTGCCCCAAAAGAGGCACAGTGTTTTATTTTTTGGGGGGTGTCTAATACTCACCTCACAGGTGCAGTCCCCGTCCCCCTCACTGCTCTCTACGTGCGACGGCGTTCAGCGGTGACAGAGCATGCTTTTCCTGGTAACGTGGGTTGAACACCCTGCCTCCAGTAAGAGAATGCTGCGAGTGGTTTAGGACCACAGCCTGAGCCAATCACAGCCGGCACTTGATGAGCCAATCACAGCCATTCGGTGATATGATTTTTGGGGAAACACGATATATACACTCCTTGACATAACATAGTAACATAGTATGTAAAGCTGAAAAAAGGCATATGTCCATCCAGTTCAGCCTATTAACCCCCCAATGTTGATCCAGAGGAAGGAAAAAACCTAATGAGGTAGAAGCCAATTTCCCCTATTTAAGAGAAAAAAATCCTTCTAGACTCCAATCTGGTAATTGGAATAATCCCCGGATCGACAACCCTTTTGAAGATATTACTGATTTATAACATGTTTTATTGCATCGCTCAAGAAAGGTGCCCAGGCTTCTCTTGTACTCTTTTAGTCAGTTTGCCATCACCACATCCGCAGGCAGAGAGTTCCATAGTCTCACTGCTCTTACAGCAAAGAACCCCCTTCCATGTTGGTGTAGAAACCTTCTTTCCTCTAGATGTAGAGAGCGCCCCCTTGTTACAGTCACAGTCGTGGGTATAAAGAGATGATGGGAGGGATTGTTTTACAATGAGTGCATATTCCACAGTGCTATACTCTCTGTACGCACAGCAGGGGCTCCTGCGGGTCTGCACTTGTCAGTAATGCTGCAGCAGGATTCGGGAAAACGGGACGCCAAATCGCCCGCAGTTTTTGGGGTTTTGTGAGTTTACCTTAGTATCCTAATACTTGCTTCCATCCACTTTGGGATTCGGCACTGGGAACAGTTTGGCTCCAATGCTTTAGAGCTAGAAATCCAGCAGGCTCAGATGATAATGTCTCTGGCGCGGGTTCACATCTGGCGCAGGTTCGCTGTCAGCGAGGATCACTGCATTTGTTTTCTGAAATGGTTATTGGCCGGAAGAGTCTTGTGAAAATGTCTCCTGGCAAGAGAACTGATGACTGATACAGTCCTCACAGATGTTCAGTGAGCTCCATTGTAACTGCACTGAGCCCTCTCGGCTCTGCTACATCCCATAACGGGCTGTCTAGTGTCATCAGTCACCCATGTCAGATGGATAAATAATCCTCAGTGAGAAAGAACCAATAAATGTTCTGTATCACTAATGAATTCTGCAGGACAAGTCAATGAGAAGGTGCTATGCTACTGGGGGCCCTGGCGCTCTTATTGGGGGGCACTGGGACTCTTATTGGGGGGCACTGGGAGTTGTGCTGCCACAGAGGTGTAATGATGCAAAATCTGTAATTGGGCCCCCAACTGTAACGCTTCAGTCATAGTGCTGGTCTCACATGAAGAAGAGACACCTTATACGCCCCTAAGGCTTTAGGGCCCGGCTGTGGTCACACTTATGTACCTGTTGTTAGTGATGTTGTAAGAGGACGGAGCAGCGCCCTGCTACCCCTCTTACAAGTAACAGCAACTATGCCCCTCTAAGGGAGCTCCAAGTGAGTTACGGTGTTAAATCCCACCCTTTCTGGTTAGTGATGTGGCTGGGAAAGGGAGGGGGGTAGAGATAGTGGACTCTAAGCACCAGCGTGTAAGCCCCGCCCACTACCTGTGACGTGACTGGGGAGAGGGAAGAGAAAGAAAAGGTGTACTAGACTCCAATATGAGGAGGCTCCACATGCTATGAAGTCTGGGAAAGTCTATGAAGTGCTAAGCCCTGCTCCTAGAAGGTCCTTGACTTTGTATGTTCCCCAGGCAACATATAAAGGGCTCAGTGCTGTGCCACAACTCAGCATCTGTGACGCAGCAGAAGAGGAAGGAGGACTGAAGGAAGGGACCAAACACAGGGACCGCACATGAGGAAGGGACCGCTCACAGGGACTTTGCAGGAGGAAGGGAGCGCACACAGGAGGAAGGGACCAAACACAGGGACTGTGCAGGAGGAAGGGACTGAACACAGGGAGCGCACAGGAGGAAGGGACCAAACACAGGGACTGCACATGAGGAAGGAACTGCACACAGGGATTGCACAGAAGGAAAAGGACCACACACAGGGACTGCACAGAAGGAAGGGACCGAACAGATATGCAGCGTCCGAGGAGCGGGCCCACAGCTCTCGGCCACTACAGTTCCCCCTACTATGAACAAGCCGACCCTGGCGCCTCTTCAAAACAGAGTATTGGTCTGGAGTTGATCAGTCTCAGTGCTCCACCCATAAATAATTTGAAGAACCATCTGCACAGTCATTAACACTTACTCCCCCTCTGGTTACTACTAAAAGATTACCCATCCCGGTGTACTCAGACTACCTAAGACATCACTTTCTTTGAAAAGCATTAATACATGACAGTGTGTATGTGAAGTGGTATGGCCATAACCACCAGAGTTTTACTGTTAGGCTGTATGGAATCCAGGATTCACTAACATTGCTTTGGGGCACTTACATAATTCTTCTCCCCAAAGACTAAAGAGGACAAAAAGAGAATACATCACTGTAGCTAGAGAAAAGAATAAAAGAGGGTGACTGGCAGGTTTAGAGAAATGATTATTTTTAATAAAGTAGATATAGCCGGTTCAACGTGCAAAAAATTTTTATTCCCTTATTTGAAGTTTTCACACAAAAGCTCGAGACAAAAGATTAAAATCTTTGTGTAGCGTTATGCCATGGCAACTTTTTTTCTACAATATTGCAGTGTTTATAGAAAGAAGAGGCAAGTGGAATGACCATCACTTCCCCTGAAAAAATTTTTGTGAAGGGTGATAGCTAAAAGTCAATACCCCCAACCGAGTTGAGTAGAAAAATGATAATGAGGCTGTATCCCCTGAGACAGGTGAGATAACACACACGTTAAGTGGATTAGCGAGGACATAGCATACAAAACCTCCTAACCCATTTATACACTCATCACTCAAATGTGCACACAGTCAGTAGAAATGCAAACTGTGACTTTAAACTCCTGCATATTAACTTGAACATTTTATAATGTTGCATTAACCATTTAGAAAAGCACTTATGCAATAGACTTTTAGCAAGAAGAACAACCATGCAACTGGGATATAGTAACTTGTCAGTCCTTGTGGGCATAACGGGGGAAACACAATCTCTGGAAAAGAGTCCAAAAAGAAAAACGCGTGAGTCTATCAACACCATGTCTCATTAGTATATGCAACAGCGGGCTCCTCTGCTTCAGATGTAGCACTGAAACCTGTGGGGGTGGGGTTGGTGCTCCAGGACTCTATGCCAGTTGAAGAGCACGGGAAGGACTTTTATGCAGGAAGGCTCTTACCTCTGAGTCCTCACTGTCCTCTGGGTCCACTGCTGGCTCAGAACAGCCATTCTCCGACTGCTGCCATGATGCAGACGCACTGCAAGGCCTCACAACATCCTCCTCAGAAAGAACCCAGCCGGGGCAAAGTAGGGTGGTCCTGAGGAAGGCTCCCTCCACTCATCAACAAACACAAAATTAAAGTTGGACTCTCCATACTCCTGGATGAATGGTAACAGGTGCGTAGGCAGGATGTCCTTGACCTCCTGATTATCCCAGTGGATCAGGATCCATTGGGGGTACTCTACTCTCTATGAAACTGTCCCCAGCATGGTATCTCTGCGGCCTCTGGAGTCTCTTCCTTACAGGAGGGTTTGTGAGGGAGAAGCACCCTCGAGCAGGATAGGGTCCCGTTTGGAGGGTTCCTTCAGGTGATCCTCAGGAGGTGGTGAAGCAGGTGAAGGTGGGGATACCAACCCCTCTAGTTTGGGCTTGTCACCCCAATAAAAGTGGGGTCTTGACGGAGGGTATCCCGCTGGAACTCCCTGTATAACTCTGGCCGCCATTTCACCTGTAGGGGTGCTCACACTGGTCTGTTTAGAAAGCTCTAGAGGCTCACTCACCAGCAGTGGTGACTCCTTCCCTGGGTGGTCCTCTGTACTCTGTTCAGTTCCGTGGTAGGGGTGACCCTTCCCCCCCGCTACTTTTTCCTGAGCTACGGTGGGAAACTAGTGGTGGGAAGTTTTCGCAGGCTCCAAAGTGCAGGATGATGAAGATGCTTGACGCCATTTTGAAGGTTCATGTTGTCTTCATATAATGTCATAAAATGCAAATCAGGCAACTCAACCTTGTCCAACAGTTCAGCACGTCCGCACCTCAGGGTATAACGCATCCTGGACATATAGGAATTAGATTTAGGCATTTTCCTGCAGGTAGCTCAGCCTTCTCTCTTCAGAGGGCTGGAAGACTGAAAAACTGTTCAGTAATCCGTAGAAACTTAGATGTAGGTACACAACTTTTTCTCTGGGTCTGGAAAGATGGCGGAGGCACTTCTTCTCCATATTTTAAGATATAGGCGCAAAGGAATAAACCCGTTTGTGATGCCATATGCTCTGCCCTGCAGCATCCGAGGAGCGGGCCCACAGTCGAGGAGATAGCGGGGTAGATTGAGGCCCTGTCACGGCACTCTACCATCTCCTCCCTGGGGTTACCATGGGACCCAACCAAGTTACTGCTGGGGGAGTTTCACGGGGGAAAACCTAGTCCGGGGTTTACCTTAACCCCTTAAGGATCAGGCTGTTTAGACACTTTTTAGGGATTTTACCCATGTGGTATTTTTACTGCCCTATTTTTTTCCTTAAGCTATCAAAATTATTTTTGCTGCGTTTTTTGACATATAGGGCGATTTTTTAAGTATCTTTTTCACTGACTTTTTTCCCGCTTTTTAGTTTTATTGGTAGTAAAAAGCTAAAAAAAAACAAAACATTTTTAACATTTCTAGTTTTTTTTGTAAATCAGTATATTTACACTCAAATAAAGTATGGGAACAGTTTCCTCATTTTGTTTCAGACGTTTTGATATATAATATGTATGGATTCTAGGGTGCTTATAGCGACGGTTTGGGTTGGCTTTAGGTTATGTTCTTTCTTATGTATATGTTGTTGTTTTATTCTGTAGTTTTGTCTTACTGATGTATGGAATTATGTTTTTTTACTATCTATTACCCCCTGACGTCATGTAAAGACCGTCATGTTTGACACTTTCCCACTGTCGTTGGGGCATCCATAGGAGCCCCAGTTGCGGGGGAAAACATCCCCTGTAGAGATGAGCGAACGTACCCATTAAGGGAGAGTACGAGCATCGCTTTTTTCGAGTAACTGACTTCTCGGGTGAAAAGATTCGGGGGGCGCCGGGGGGCGGGGGGTGGGTTGGTGGAGCGGGGAGTAGCAGTGGGGAACAGGAGGGAGCTCTTTCTCTCTCCCCCCCACTCCCCTCTGCACCCCCCCCCCCGCTCACCCCCGGCGCCCCTCGAATCTTTTCACCCGAGTAGTCAGTTACTCGAAAAAAGCGATGCTCGATTGCGAAATTGCCCTTAACGAGTACGTTCGCTCATCTCTAATCCCCTGTAGTGACCTTAGTCGCTGGCAGAGCTGGTCAGGGTCTAGTACAACTCTGCAGATCTGCTGTAGCAGGGAATCTCGATGGTCACGTGACCGCCCGGCTCCCGTAGGGGAAGTTACACTTCCACTTTCATTTTTTAGTACACAGAGCTCATTGATCACTGTGTACTTGGGGAAAGGCAGAAAGAGTTAAAAACGCCTCTTGCCTTCTCCTGCGGGTTATCAGCTGTTACTAACAGCTGACAACCAGTCCTGCCTCTAATTGATTGCAGAGCCAGGAGGTGTAATTTTACATATGGCTAGGTTTTAAGCCCAGGACCAGGTCCGTGTATTTACTGTGCCTGCTGCTAAACGGGTTAAGCCCTTGTCACTTGTGATGCCACCATTCAATCCTTTGTAGTGAATCCAGAAGTTGGAAAACAAATAGTCCACACACAGGGATAACTTTCTGAGCAAAGCCGTGAATGGTCAGTAGAGCTCGTCTACTTCAATAAACTGTTACAGTCCAAACTTTACATCAACCAGGAGGACGCCGATGCAGACAAAATAGTGGTGTGACAGGGAGGATTCACAGGACGACAGATGAGACCACAGTCCTGGTTATCTGTGGGGTTCTGCTCCTGGCCCCTCTCACTCTCTCTCCAGCTCTCTACTGGTCAACACTCACATCTAGAAGTAGCACTCAGTGCTGCCTGGCGATTCCTCTCACTCTCTCTGTCCTCCATACTAACAGCAAGGAGGCCTCGGTGAATTGGGCGCAGGACACACATCAGGCCATCGCTTAGCCTCTTCCATCCTGGGGCTCCTCACAAGACGAGGCTCAGTTTTTCCTGCTCAGCAGAAGTTCTCCCCAAAAGGCCGCCTGCACACGGCCGGTTCGGATCCCCTGCGAGAAATCTTGAAGCAGGACCCGACCCGCGCCACTGCAGGAACCAGTGCGGGACTCACCTTCTCTCACCTTCGCTCCGGCTCTCTAATGTGCCCGCTGCCGGCCAGCTGGCGCATACACAGAGCGGAGCCGACGGCCCGGGAGTGACATTTCTGTGCGGGCCTCTGCGAGACCCGCACAGAAATAAAGTATGCCGCGATTTGTTTTCTGTGCGTGATTTCACGGGGACAAATCACAGCCGTCTGCCTAGGATTGCATTTTTTAATGGGGGGAAATTCCACAAAGTTTCCGCCCATGTGCAGGGGGCCTAACTTACCTTCATAAAGTGAATCACAGACTGACTTTTGCAAGAAGACCCTCGCACTACACCTTGCATACACATATATAAAACATGATCATGTGACACACAACAAGATACATTTTCCAGACATAACTCAGATATTAACCCATTCAGTGCTGCAGAGGTGCAATACACATCAAATTCATACACATAGAAGACACTGAGACCACATAGGCACAAGACAAACACATTCATACCTATGGAGGGGCCCCGTTAACTCTGGGCCACTACACATAGACTACACAGGAGGAAGAGACTGCACACAGTGACTACACAAGAGGCGTTAATTACTCAGTGACTGTATGGAAGGAAGGGACTGCAAATAAGGAGTGAGGCACAGAGACCAGCTTTCTCTTTTGGCTGGGGTCTGCATTAATTACGCTGTTTGGTGACTTCACTGACATTGAAGTTCAGTCAGATCCTGGTCTGTTTCCCATGGCAACCGACAGAATCATGAATGCAGCTCTGACTGAGGCTGGAGCATAAGAAAGTATAACTCATGATCAGTGGATAGATAACGGAGCATTCCCATGTTCTACATTTCTGTGTAATACACCCTCACAATGGGGGTCCTGGGAGGTGAGACCCGCCATATCCAGCGCTGGTCATACATGTGCTCGATGGGAACGCGGGACGCTTTTACCTCATTAAGCAACATTTTTAGTTGCTGGACGTTTCCTGTGTCGTTTGTCTTCAGGCGGATGTCACCGTTTCAACTTTCGCTCTCGCAATGACAATGGCCGCCCTCGCCGTGTCCATAAGTGTCTCCAATCTATCCCGGAAGCACGAGCGGGTGAGGGGTCCTCCGCGGCTCCGTGACCGCTCACAACTCTATTTCACACTATTCCCTAGAGACGTAACCAGAGGAGACACCTTGTTGGCGGCAGCGCCAGGGAGAATTACTGCATCAAAGCCCGGATGTGATCTGCCGCGGGACCTGAAGTGTCTTCTGACCCGCTCGCTCTGGCGCCCCCTCCCCTCCGTGTTGGATCTGCTAGGAGATTTTCTTTGCACAGGAGAACATTTTCGGTAAATGTCTGAAGCTGTCACTTTCTCTTTATTTTCTCGCACCCGCGCGCTCCGCTTTCTGGGTCAGCGATCCTTTTCCGTAGGCTTAATCTGTGCTGACAAAGCATCCACAGTTTCGCAGGTTTTTCCTCTGATGATATTCTGAACGTCAAGATCGCAGTTCAAAATGGAGTCCAGAGAGACAGGTGAAGAAAACGTAACTGCCAAGGCGAGTGACGTGCCTAATTACCCGGCTGGCCCCCACCGCGACGAAAAGAAAATCGCCTTTTGAAATAAATATGATTTAACTAACGAGCCGTCTGCAGGCAGGAGTGAAGATGGGCAGACGCTGGGTATGAAAGTGGGAAGCACACGGCTGTCAGCGTCTCTCACAAACCGCTGCCTTTCTCCGCGCCACTTCTAACAATTTTTTCATATCGAGGAGTTGAGTGTGCGTGAGCGGAATAGCATCCAGCCTCGAAAAGTAGCGGAGAGGATGAAAAGCGGCCTTAATCACCATGCAAAGTTCGGCAACTTTCTGATATACTTTGTGTTTTAGTACTTTACCATTCTCAAGATCTATGCTTGCTTTCAGTGAATGGAAATGGCTAAAAACTCCTATGTATGGATTGTTGCAAGAAGGAGCTTAGATCAGAGATGATCACGTTACACAAACTGAGCGCCCCCGAGTGGTGGCAGAGGGCAGACAGAGTTTTATTAAGTAACTGTATGGCAACAACCCCTGGGTCGTACCAAGAGAGGTTTAGTTGGTACAACCATAGTATTTACATTGGATGGCCACTTCATTACATACTAACATATCATGGAAGGCTGAGAAATGACATATGTCCATGCACTCCAGCCTATTACCCCCCCCCCCCCAATGAGGTATTAGCCTGCCGCCAACCCTTTTCTTATAGCCCCCAATCTCTTCATTAGAGCCCACAGCCCTTTTTTTAGAGCCCCCATCCTTTCACGATTGGTGCTTCTTTCTATGGTAATTCTCCCCGTGACCCCGCAGTGTGAACTAAAACCATGTGACAAGTTTTCCGTGGATCAGTTTCAGTGGGAATCCACATTAGATGGAAGATCCAGCGATCGGAGCGACTTCCAACGAGGCCGGTCATCAGTGCCGGACTACCCGGGGTCTCACCGCCAACCGCAGGGGGTTTCTCATGTAACGGAGTGGAAAGCATATAAAAAATGGCGCGACCGAGGAAAACATCCAGCTGTAGAGGATCCTGTGGACGGAAACAACTCATCCCTGAAAGGGGTCGGAGGAGGAGGTCAGGAATCGCTCTGACCAACAGGCTGCACAGTCAGCTGAATACAACGCTGGAGCTCCGACTAACGTGTCCGAACGCACAACTCGCCGTTCCTCCGCATGGATGGTATAACAGCAGGCGACCAGTCCCAGCGCCATTGTGTCTAAGAGACACAGAAAGACTCCAGCGGGCAAAAGAGCGCAAAACTTGTATCACTGAGCAGCGGGAAAACATCTCCTGGTCAGATGGAGACAGACTGCTGTTACTGATGGGAGGTCAGAATTAGGCGCAAGCAGCATGAATCGCTGACCCCTTCCTGTCAGCTGGTCAGAACATGTCAGCACCGCCCTCTAGTCTGCAGCGACTACAAGAAGCTTCCTGTCCGCAGGGGCCGATATTCCTGCAGAACAATGTCATCATCTACACCACAACGAATTCAGAAACATCAACCTGGGAGAGCCTTCCATAGAGAGATGGGAGTGACGTTTTGAGGGTGTGGCTAACCTAGGGGGTGTGGCTAACATAGGGGGTGGGGCTAACTTACAGCAGGAAAGGAAAGGAGAAAGAAAAAGCACGGAGCGGTAGTCATCTTGTATACTCACTACACCAAACCATCATGTGGCATAGAAGTTATTACTATAAACTCCAACCCCTGGTGTGACCTTAACATTGTAAGGTCATGCTGAGAGTTGTAGTACATCAAACTGGAATGCAGTGGACCTTCCATGTGATTACAATAGCCAGCATACACAATGACACGGAGTGACACCCGGGCGACGGCCGCTGGACTCCTTCCTTTTCTTCTCCAACTGGTAAAAATGGTTATGGCGTCCCCAGTGATTTCTTGCTTCTGTTTGTGGTTCAGACATCGTTAGCTCCTCTGAAAATAATAACACTACACACCGTGTCACCTGAAGATGGCGCCACTCGCTGTGACCCCGGAAATAAATAAAAATCATCTACCTTGTGACCTCAGTAATACACTCTGTATCACCAGAAATTAATTATACAACACACCGTGTCCCCAGAAATGATGGCCCCCACAGTAATCAGGTGTTCTCATGTGGCCCCCACAGTAATCAGGTGTTCTCATGTGGCCCCCACAGTAATCAGGTGTTCTCATGTGGCCCCCACAGTAATCAGGTGTTTTCTTGTGGCTCCCACAGTAATCGGGTGTTCTCATGTGGCCCCCACAGTAATCAGGTGTTCTCATGTGGCCCCCACAGTAATCAGGTGTTCTCATGTGGCCCCCACAGTAATCAGGTGTTTTCTTGTGGCTCCCACAGTAATCGGGTGTTCTCATGTGGCCCCCACAGTAATCAGGTGTTCTCATGTGGCCCCCACAGTAATCAGGTGTTCTCATGTGGCCCCCACAGTAATCAGGTGTTCTCATGTGGCCCCCTCAGTAATCAGGTGTTCTTATGTGGCCCCCACAGTAATCAGGTTTTCTCATGTGGCCCCTCAGTATTTCCCATCCTCCGTTGTGGCTGCATTGCAGTATAATAAAGAATTACTTTACTCACCTCTTGGCTCCTTATCTCATCTGCTTCGGTTACCGCTCCACCAATCTCTGCTATCCTCCCTGCAGCCGGTCACATGATCAGTTCCAGGAAGTGACTAGGGGCGATCGGGTCTAGAATGGCCTGGACTAAAGTGCACCCCAAAGGCATCCTACAGCTCCATGTGCTTTTCACATCACTTCCTCCAATCCCAGAAGCACCCTGTGCCTCCTGTGCACCCAACAAGCATCCACACAGCCCCCCATGCTCTCCATCCCAGAGGTTCCCCCAGTGCCTCCAAACCTGCCCTCCACCAGTTGCCTCTGCTGCAGAGCAATGGAAACACTCCTCTCTTCAGAGCCTGTGGTACAGAGTCATGTGACTGGGGTAGGCCACCTGATTTGCTGATGTCACTCTAGCCCCTCCCCAGAGGAGACAGTGCTTAAAGCAGCCAGGGAAACTGAGAGGTGAGGAGACTCATTTTTTACTTTTCCTAACAGCTGCTAGGTGACTGTAAGAGGGAACTGGGTGACCGGGGGAGGGGACCGTGAGACCGGGGGAGGGGACCGTGAGATCGGGGGAGGGGACCGTGAGACCGGGGGAGGGGACCATGAGACCGGGGGAGGGGACTGTGAGACCGGGGGAGGGGACTGTGAGACCAGGGGAGGGGACTGTGAGACCGGGGGAGGGGGCCCTAAACCCAAGTATCTCCTGGGTGACTTGATAGCTCAATGATTGGCTGCTGTTCTTAAAGCCGAAGGAAGCCTAACGTGCTGCTATATGGGGGCTCTAATAAAGGGCCATTCAGTATATGGGTGAGGATTAAGCCTGAAACTACTTTTGAGGCAGCACCGCGCAGGCCACGAGGTCCAACCTACTTTCCTATCTCTAATTTGGTGAGATGGTCAACAGGAAGTGTTATGAAATGTGTAATTTTGATGGATGGCGGTTTCAGTCTTGGCCCGGCTGGCGTGGAGCAGCAATCATCTCCTCATTTTACATATAAAATAAAGCCAGGGGTGCCCAAGCCTTTCTGCTACCCAAGGTGAAGTGTGAAACGGCACCCCCCCCCCCCCCCCGAAAAAAAATCATTCATTTTTCAGGTATTGAAAGCCCCAATACACAAGATACCCAATACCGATTTAAGCCATTGAGACTTGATTGAAGTGACAGAGTAATAGTAGTGGCTCTAATACTAAGTGTCCTTCTTAATGGCCCCAGTCGTAATAGTGACCCCGTTAATGGCCCCAATAATAATATTGTGGTCCCAATAGTAACATTGACCCACGTAAGTGGCCACAGTAGTTATAATGGCCGAGTAGTGGCCCCAATATTAAGTCACCCTCTAACTGGCCTAAATAGTAATAGTTAACTGTTAATTGTCCCAGTTGTAAGTGTGACACCATTAGTGACTACAGTAGTAATAGTGACCTCGTTAATGGTCCCAGTAGTAATATTGACTCCATTAGTGGTCTCAGCAGTAATAGTGACCCTTTTAGTTGCCCCGGCAGTAATAGTGACCCTTGTTACTGGCCCCAGTAGTAATAGTGGCCCCAATAGTAAGTGTCCCCCTTAGTGGCCACAGTAGTAATAGTGACCTGCTATTGGCCCAAATAGTAATAATGACTCTGTTAGTGGCACCGGTATTAATAGTGACCCTGTTAGGGGCCCCAGTAGTAAAAGTCACCCCCATAATGGCCCCAGTAGTAATAATGACCCCTGTAATGACCTCAATATGAATAAAAAAATACATAGTAACATAGTAGGCTAGGCTGAAAAAAGACAAATGTCCATCCAGTTCAGCCTGTTTCTGACCCCCGTGTTGATCCAGAGGAAGGCAAAAAAAACCCCAAAACAATGAGGCGGAAGCCAATGTACACCACCCTGAGGGAAAAAATTACTTCCTGACTCCATAATGGCAGCCAGAATAATCCCTGGATCAACATTATGATAGTTCCTACCTGAATGTAAGACTCGGAAAAACAACTGCTGGTCACCTAATGTCTATATCCTGTAATATCATAGCGCTCTAGAAAGACATCTAGTCCCCCTTAAACTCCTCTATGGATTCTGCCATCACCACATCCTCAGGCAGACAGTTCCACAGTCTCACTGCTCTTACAGTAAAGATCCCCCTTCTGTGTTGGTGATGAAACCTGCTTTCTTCTAGACGTAGCGGATGCCCTCTCGTTACCGTCGCGGTCCTGGGTATAAACAGATCCTGGCAGAGATCCTTGTATCGTCCCCTCATGGATTTATACATAGTTATTGGGTCGCCCCTTAGCCGTCTTTTTTTCAGGGTGAATAATCCCAGTTTAAGCTTCTCCCATTTGCCGTCCGTTCTGTTATTTTTGAGGACATTGTCCCATTTAATGTTGTCAAGAGAAATTCTGAGCCGATCAAATTTTGCTTTACTAAAGTTCCATTTTATTGTCGCTTCCTATTAAATGGCAACTGGAAATTAATTATATTGTGGTCACCATTTCCCAGGTGTCCCTGCACCCCCATGATTCTGTCCAGTCTCTTCCTTAATAATAAGTCCAGAGTGGCCCTTCCTCTAGTTGGCTCCCGTACAAGTTGGTTAAGGTAGTTATCTTTAACCCCTTCCCGCTCCTCCTTCCATAATATATCTGGATAATTAAAGTCTCCTATAATAATTACTTTATTGCGATTTGACACCTCTTCTATTTGTGACCCCCATAGTGACCTAACTAGTAATAGTGACCCCATTGGTAATATTGACCCCCATAGTTGCCCCAGTAGTAATAGTGAGCCTCATAATGGACCTCTAGCCTTTCCCCCAATATCTGCACTACGTATAGGCCCGGTGTTTGCTTTCAGGAATGCAGACACTGGGGGGAGGGGGTAATATGGCCAGTAAAAAGTCAATACTGTTTGGATGGCAACCCCCACCGCTCCTCTGAGGTTCTGCAGAACTGCCGGCTCATGGTAGGGGAACAATGAAGAATCACGATGTCCCATTCGCTCTGTGATTGTGACTGCACATTTTGGAGCCACATGCTTTTTTTTACATTGCCAATGTTTTTGCACGCAGCACCACATGAATACAAGTGCAGGATGATCCGTAAGGACTTGTCTCCTACAGCACTGGGTTGTTGCCTGGGATGGGTAGTGGCTCACTACTCTCATCATCCACCAGACGTTTCATCAAGTCCCTCTATTCTTATTATCATAAAGTTAACATTATCCGTTACACGAGCGCCAACGCGATGCGCCGCGCCGCCTCCTAGTCCGATGTTAGATTAACCCTCCGATCGGTTCATTCAAGCTTTACAACCAACTTAAGTGCTGAAAATATTTATTAGGTGCGTCGGGCGAAGCTTCCGATCCTTCATCCTCTGGATTAAATATGTCACATTAATGAAAGTTACATGGCGCCGACTAAATATTTCACCGCGGTAAATGAATTGCGCTCCGTGTAGGACAGAGCCACGTTTGAAGATCGCTTTATTAAATCTGAGTGGAGTGGAGTGGTGCGAAGTCAGACGTCGGCTGCAGACATGATACTCGACAGGAAGGATTTGTAGATTCCGCTTCTTCCTGACAGAATTTGCAGAAGTCACTTCAATTCTGTTTGAAGTCAATAAAGACGTCTTGTAAATGTAGCTGCGGTCTACAATCAGCGCGCCGCCGCAATTCACGGTCTCTGCATTACGTAAATGGAGTGCGCTGCTAGCCCGACTCCCACATAAGACAGTCTGGATGGATGAACATGGTCAGCTATGATCAGCGACTCCCAGGGGTGCCGCACGCCGAGGCGAAGTGTCAGATGGCCCCCCCTCCACAAACGCTATAAAACCCCAGTCATTTAACAGGCATTAAAGCCCCAATGTACAGGATACCCAACACGTATTTGTGAACCATTGAGTAATAGTGACCCCACTAGTCGCCCCAATAGTAAGTAGGGTTTGCCTTAGTGGCACCAATAGCTGTAGTAACCACTAAATGGCCCCAGTAGTAATACTGACCCTGTTAGTGGCCCAAATGGTGATATTGACACTGCTAGGGGCCCAGTAATAATAGACAACCGCATAGTGACCTAATTAGTAATAATGCCCCCCTAGTGGCCTCAGTAGGTATAGTGACCCCCCAGTAGTGGGCCCCAATAGTGTCATCCATAGTGGTCCCAGTAGTAATAGTGTCCCCCATAGTAGCTCCAATAGCAATAGTGTCACCCATAGTGGCCCCAGTAGTAACAGTGTCCCTCATAGTGGCCCCCGTAAGTAGCCCCAGTATTAATACTGACCCCCATAGCCTAGCCTATCTACAACCAGACAGCAACCCAACAAGCATTTAACTCACTTGCCCCATAGTCCCAGTCCGGCGACAGCTGCCGCTGCTGTAGTCGCGGTCTGACCCCTGACCTCTCTGCAGGCGTCTGCACTGCATACAGGTCAGCATCTGCATGCTGGAACATAGAAGTCAGGGAAAAGGTCAGGGGTCAGAATCTGATTACAGCACTGGAGGCAGAGCTGGTGGACTCGAACTGGGCAAGTGAGTGAAATGCTTCTGGGGTTGCTGCCAGGTGGCCCCACAGGTGGCAGTTATTCCTTACCAGCTAAGAACCCTTTTCAATCCACTGTCTGACATCTTAAGACATTATAATTTAAGGCTGTACAGCTCCGATATTGGAAGACGTCCGTCGGGGTTCTCTTACTGTATATTGCCAGACTCTCTGCTGTCGGAGCCTATCCAACGTGTCACCCTTATGCAGTACTGGCTTTAGCCAGCAGATAGCGCCATTGTATAATGGCAGAAAGAGTAAGCCCCCTAGGAAAACGAGGATATAAATGGGATTGGAAAGGGTTAATATATACCAGCCAGCCAGTTTCCCCTCTGAGGTCCTGCAGACTATCGCCTGAGGCAGCAGTCATAGTAGGGGAACGTCTTGTGACTCCAGTATAGCTACATTGTCTGTAGGAGGATGAGATACTTGCACATGTATCATGCATTCCTGCTGCATACTTGCACATGTATCATGCATACTCGCTGCATACTTCAACATGTATCATGCATACTCGCTGCATACTTGCACATGTAGCATGCATACTCGCTGCATACTTGCGCATGTATCATGCATACTCGCTGCATACTTCAACATGTATCATGCATACTCGCTGCATATTTGCGCATGTATCATGCATACTCGCTGCATACTTGTGCATGTATCATGCATACTCGCTGCATACTTGCACATGTATCATGCATACTTGCACATGTATCATGCATACTCGCTGCATACTTGCACATGTATCATGCATACTCGCTGCATACTTGCACATGTATCATGCATAATTGCGCATGTAGCATGCATACTCGCTGCACTCTTGCACATGTATCATGCATACTCGCTGCATACTTGCACATGTATCATGCATACTCGCTGCATACTTGCACATGTATCATGCATATTCGCTGCATACTTGTGCATGTATCATGCATTCTCGTTGCATACTTGCGCATGTATCATGCATTCTCGTTGCATACTCGCGCATGTATCATGCATACTCGCTGCATACTTGCGCATGTATCATGCATACTTGCACATGTATCATGCATACTCGCTGCATACTTGCACATGTATCATGCATACTCGCTGCATACTTGCATATGTAGCATGCATACTTGCGTATGTATCATGCATACTCGCTGCATACTTGCGCATGTAGCATGCATACTCGCTGCACTCTTGCGCATGTATCATGCATACTCGCTGCATACTTGCGCATGTATCATGCATTCTCGTTGCATACTTGCGCATGTATCATGCATACTCGCTGCATACTTGCGCATGTATCATGCATACTTGCACATGTATCATGCATACTCGCTGCATACTTGCGCATGTATCATGCATTCTCGTTGCATACTTGCGCATGTATCATGCATACTCGCTGCATACTTGCGCATGTATCATGCATACTTGCACATGTATCATGCATACTCGCTGCATACTTGCGCATGTATCATGCATACTCGCTGCATACTTGCACATGTAGCATGCATACTCGCTGCATACTTGCATATGTAGCATGCATACTTGCGTATGTATCATGCATACTCGCTGCATACTTGCGCATGTAGCATGCATACTCGCTGCACTCTTGCGCATGTATCATGCATACTCGCTGCATACTTGCACATGTAGAATGCATACTCACTGCATACTTGCACATGTATCATGCATACTTGCACATGTAGCATGTATACTCAGTGCATACTTGCGCATGTATCATGCATACTCGCTGCATACTTGCACATGTAGCATGCATACTCGCTGCATACTTGCACATGTAGCATGCATACTCGCTGCATACTTGTGCATGTATCATGCATTCTCGTTGCATACTTGCGCATATATTATGCATACTCGCTGCATACTTGCACATGTATTATGCATACTCGCTGCATACTTGCACATGTATCAGACATACGCGCTGCATACTTGCGCATGTATGATGCATACTCGCTGCATACTTGCACACGCATCATGCATACTCGCTGCATACTTGCACATGTATCATGCATACTCGCTGCATACTTGTGCATGCATCATGCATTCTCGCTGCATACTTGCGCATGTATCATGCATACTTGCACATGTATCATGCATACTCGCTGCATACTTGCACATGTATCATGCATACTCGCTGCATACTTGCACATGTATCATGCATACTCGCTGCATACTTGCGCATGTATAATGCATACTCACTGCATACTTGCACATGTAGCATGCATACTCGCTGCATACTTGCGCATGTAGCATGCATACTCACTGCACTCTTGCGCATGTAGCATGCATACTCGCTGCATACTTGCGCATGTAGCATGCATACTCGCGGCATACTTGCACATGTAGCATGCATACTCGCTGCATACTTGCGCATGTATCATGCATACTCGCTGCATACTTGCGCATGTAGCATGCATACTCGCTGCATACTTGCACTTGTAGCATGCATACTCGCTGCATACTCGCGCATGTATCATGCATACTCACTGCATACTTGCACATGTAGCATGCATACTCATTGCATACTTGCACATGTATCATGCATACTCGTTGCATACTTGCACATGTAGCATGCATACTCGCTGCATACTTGCGCATGTAGCATGCATACTCGCTGCATACTTGAACATGTAGCATGCATACTCGCTGCATACTTGCACATGTATCATGCATACTCGCTGCATACTTGCGCATGTATAATGCATACTCACTGCATACTTGCACATGTAGCATGCATACTCGCTGCATACTTGCGCATGTAGCATGCATACTCACTGCACTCTTGCGCATGTAGCATGCATACTCGCTGCATACTTGCGCATGTAGCATGCATACTCGCGGCATACTTGCACATGTAGCATGCATACTCGCTGCATACTTGCGCATGTATCATGCATACTCGCTGCATACTTGCGCATGTAGCATGCATACTCGCTGCATACTTGCACTTGTAGCATGCATACTCGCTGCATACTCGCGCATGTATCATGCATACTCACTGCATACTTGCACATGTAGCATGCATACTCATTGCATACTTGCACATGTATCATGCATACTCGTTGCATACTTGCACATGTAGCATGCATACTCGCTGCATACTTGCGCATGTAGCATGCATACTCGCTGCATACTTGAACATGTAGCATGCATACTCGCTGCATACTTGCGCATGTATCACGCATACTCGCTGCATACTTGCTAATGTATCATGCATTCTCGCTGCATACTTGCACACGTATCACGCATACTCGCTGCATACTTGCACATGTATCACACATACTCGCTGCACACTTGCACATGTATCACGCATACCCGCTGCATACTTGCACATGTATCACGCATACCCGCTGCATACTTGCGCAGTCCCATTGACTGCAATGAGCTATTCCGATCCATAAATTTGTGCATGAAAAATACAGATCTCAATGCCCCAAAGTGAATCAATGTAGTGTAGATTGCTTTTATTTTACTCCAGTATGCATGCGCCTGCAGGATATGTCTACTGCCCTCTTGGACAACCCCCAAAATCTGGGACTGCCCCACTGAATCAGGGACAGTTGGGACATGCTTATACCCCAGTCTGTGAAAGCAGGTTATCAGTAAACTGCATGAGTTAGAGTGAGGGGAGGGGCCTCAATATAGGGGAGGATCCCTGATAAGGGGGAGGGGCCACAATAGAGAGGAGGGGCCTCTTTATAGTCACTTTAATTATCAGACATGCAAATAGGAGCATTCAGAGGCCGCCCGGTGACCACTACATACAGAGTAGACTCAACCCATGCTACAACCATAATTCTTTCTCGAGGCTCCGTTTTCCGGACGGCGCGGCGTTCACCTTAATACACTCCCAGATTACAATCTCCTACAATATTTAGGGACATCATGTTTGAAAGGTTTTAGTTGAGAACTAGTTATCCCGTCCCCGGAACGACAGCTCCTCCATAGATCATTGTGAGAGATTGCATGGATAGAAGCGAGCGTTTCCCCTCGCAGCTTTATAAATTATCGCAGTTACTATTTCCTCACCCGCCACATAATAGAAATAAATTAGATTCCATAAAATTGTCAAAATTTCTGTGACTTCAAATTGGCCCCATTCTATTAGGAGGAGGAAGCTATTTCCTGTGGGATGGGTATTTATGGCCCCGGCCGGGCTGCTACATTGTATCGCTATCTCTCTTTTCATCTTACTTTGTCTCATTTGTAGCATGTGGCGGTACACAAGGAAGCCGCTCAACTTAGTGCAATAAAACATATGCAGCCTCATAAAATATTGAGTGCGAGCTAAATCAAAAAGTGATAATATTTATTTGCCAAAGCTGCGGAAAAGATTTTTGGGGCAGCGGATTAGTTTTTTAGTGAATCCAGGTAATTGCAGTTCTCCTGGAGTAATTGCCGCACTTTTAGGAAGCATCAACATTTCATGTCTCTGCATAGTTATTAGTAGATTTTCATTAAAATTGGTGCATGACCCATAAAACCAGGAAATAGATAGAAAACGGCATCTCATTTACTGGAAGAGGAGCGGAATATTTACACCGGGACCTGGATTCCTGCCACAGTCCTCAAGACACAGATGGCTCCCTCCTCCTAGCTACTAACATCCGCATGTCTTAGGAAGTCATAGAGCATGTAGCGGGGTCATGTATTACACAACATGATCAATGTATCATATAACGGGGTCATGTATCCTATAATAGGTGTAGGTCTCATACAGTGTGGTCATATAATGTGCTCATCTATCATATAATATGGTCACCGGGTATCCTATAAAAGGGGTATATGTTATATGATCATGTATCATATAATGGGGGTCATGTATCTTATAACGTGCTCATATATGAGTCCTGTGTGGTGGAGCAGAGATGCAGTCCTAAATTCAATCCCCACTTGGTTCAGGTAGCCGGCTCAAGGTGGACTCAGCCTTCCATCCTTCCAAGGTCGGTAAAATGAGCAAATGAGCACCCAGTTTTGTGGGGGGGTAATGAAATTACCTGAAAGTGCTGCGGAATAAGTTGGCGCTATACAAATAAAAAGACTTATTTATTTATATATATCATATAATGCGGTCATGTATCCTATAATAAGTGTATGCCTCATACAATGTGGTCCTATAGTATGTAATGTGCTCATCTATCATATAATATGGCCAGGTATCCTATAAAAGGGGTATATATTATATAAAATGAACATGTATCATATAATAGGGGTCATGGATCTTATAATGTGCTCATATATCATATAATGACATCATCAGAGGTGTAACTTGAAGCTCCTGGGCCCCGATGCAAAACTTGTAACAGGGCCCCCAACTATAATGCTTTATTCATAGTACTGGACTCCCTATATGGAGAAGAGAGGCCTTATGGGCCCCCTAAGGCTCCTGGGCCCGGGTGCAACCGCATCCCCTGCACCCTCTATAGTTACGCCCCTGGACATCATGTATCATTCAACCAGGTCATACATCATATAAATGGGTCATATATGTGTACTACAATAGGTCATGTGTACTATGTATAATGGGGTTGTATTATATACTAGGGTTATGTATCACATATGATCATGTATCATACAATGTGGTCATCTAGTATATAATGTGCTCATACATCATATAACATGCTCATACATCATATGATATGGCCATCTATTATAAAATGTTGTTGCATATCATATAATGGGGTCATACATCGTATAATAGGGGTATATATATCATATAGCATGTTCATGTATCTAATACTTATTCTATTATAGAGCATATATGATATAACAGATATGATATATTACATATGCTATAACATATATGTTATATCATATAACATGGTCATATACTGTATCTTTTTCTGGGGTCATGTATACTGTGTGTAAAGGGGTCATATTTCATAAAATGGGGTCATGTATTATATAACATGCTCACATGACATGGTCATATATCATACAGTATACTGGGGCCATGTATCCCACTATAGGGATATATATTTATATTATAATGGGGACCTATATCCGATGTTTCCATGTATTATATATTGGGGCCCTGTATCATTACTTGGGTATGCAAGGATGTATCTTAAGGTGACGGCACCAAGATGACTGGGGTGCCCTCTTCTAGCCCTCGCTAGCCCCCCCACAACCCTAATCACTTGTGACAGGAGATGTTGGCACTTGATTGGCCACTTCATGACACTTACATTAGGTTGCACTCACATCTGTGCTTTGGCTTCAGTTCATAAAAAACTCAACACTCTGCAATATATGAGATGTGATATAGACAGGTCCTTCCTTACCTTTCCATTTGGCTCACCATATCCTAAGATGGGTGCTGTGAGAGGACCAACTTTGAAAATAAACCTTTGATTTTGGAATACTCTGCAGGGAGATCTCTATCCTGCATCATCTTTGTGTAGCCACCCAGTGGTTGTGATGGGGATTGCTGGCATAACATAAGGAAGGATGTATTATAGGATTGTGTGTCATGGCAGTAATCACAGGGTGCATCACCCTCTCTACTACGAGGGCACCACTGGCCTTCATGGCCTTGGCGGCTGGAGCTCGCAGGCCTGATCCCACATGCCTAAACCTGAGGAAAGGGAACTGTGGAGGACGCAGCTGCGTTCATCGGATCATTGATCGGCAGTGTTACTTGGATACTGTAGGACTCTGTTACTTGAGCACCATAGGGGGTCATCAATAGTATGGCACCAACCAACCTTCAGCTGGCCTTACACTCTTTCTCAATATTCACCAGCCATGCACACGTCATGTGCTTGTCCTATGAGCTAGCACTCTACGGTGTCATCTTAGAGAATTCTTCAGTTTTACATAAAAAGTGCAAGTTAGAGAATGACCCATAGCAGCAAACAAGGAATGAGTGCGGTCGAGGCGGCCGCCCTGACCCATCACTACAGGATCGTTAACCCCCTGTAATAAGCCAAGTGGACGACAGACCCCGAAGGTTCCTAATGGAGCTTGTGAAGCACACAGGCTGCGGCTGGTTCTGTCCCTTTAACCGTCACCCCTCATGTTCTGCTGATGCGGGGAAAGGATTGTGGAGGCAGATGAGTTCTAGGAGCTGTCCAGGCGGAGGGCCGGTATCAGCTGTGCGCAGGTTGAGCTGTAATTAGTGGTGCTTGGAGCTGCCGCAGTGGTTCAGGATGACAGGCCGCAGCGCTGGCGCAGACACATCAAGGGGGCATCAGAGCGGAGACGGGAGATTAGACGACAGGTGTAGAGCTGCACGGCACAGAGTTCGGGACCCTGATAATACATGACAGAGGCTCCAACAGATGTGCCGCCGCCGCTGTCACCGCGGACCGCAGACGTCTCCCCTGTCATCAGAACAACAATCACTGTGTTGGCCGCTCACTCATATCAGTAACACGACTTCCCTTTTGAGGAACTCTTCAGCCAAAATCAAACAATTTACCTGGAAATATTCGTCTCCACGTCGTCTTCGGCGAAGTGCTTTTACCTCATTTTTTTTTTCAGTTACGTATTTTTCTCCATTCTTTCAAAAACTCGTATCTTTTTTACTTACACATGGCCGCCGCTGGTTGGGGGCTTCTTCTGTGCTTCCTTCTGTAATGAGATGTATTTTTCAGCACTACTATGTAATCCGCCATAAAATGTGCTGAAAAACAAAAAACATTCTAAGAGTGAAATGGAAAAAAATCTAAACTCCATCTTTGAGGGTCTTGTTTCTACGGCGTACGCACTGCGCCAAAATGACCTGATAACTTTACTCTGTGGATCGGCACGATTACTGCGATACCAAATTTATACAGTTTTTGTTTTGCTGTAGTACTTTCAAAAAAATAAAATATGTTTGGAAAAAACTAAATGACTTCCGTCTGCCATCTTCAGACCGCCATAACCGCTGTGTGAGGGTTTGTCTTTTGTGGGACGTCCTGCCGTTTCTATTTGTACTATTTTAGAATACACATAGCTAGAGATGAGTGAGCGTACTCGTCCGAGCTTGATACTCGCTCGAATATTAGGGTGTTCGAGATGCTTGTTACTCGTAACGATTACCACGCGATGTTCGGGTTACTTTCATTTTCTTCCCTGAGAAATTTGTGCCCTTTTCTGGCCAATAGAAACACAGGGAAGGCATTACAACTTCCTCCTGTGAAGTTCCAGCCCTATCCCACCCCCTGCAGTGAGTGGCTGGGGAGATCAGGTGACACCCGAGTATATAAACTGGGGGCGGTCGCGGCTCGCCACAGATGCACGCTGAGAGACATCAGGGACAGTGCCGTCCTGCTGTAGCTGCTATAGGGAGAGCGTTAGGTGTTATATTTGTCTTCAAGAACCCCAACGGTCCTTCTTAGGGCCACATCTGACCGTGTGCAGTACTGTTGAGGCTGCTTTTAGCAGTGTTGCACTTTTTTTTTTTTTTGTATATCGGGCGTGCAGACCATAGCGTCCTCAGTCTGCAGTCATTTTACTGAGTATAGGGGCAGTACTGGTGAGGCAGGGACAGTGGTACAGGGAAAGAGGTATACTGGCTATATAAGCAGTGGGCTTTTTCAAAAAAATTGGAAAAAAAAATCTTTGGGCTGCCTGTGACCGTGTTCAGTTTACTGCGTGTCTGCTGGGGGTAGTAATCGCTCATAAATACCCAGCTAGGTGTTACTGCAGCCTTGCGCATAATTTTTTCTGGCTGCACTGTGCTTTCAATAACCACAGTCATCCTCCAACAGGGAAATCCATATACAGGCTATATAGGCAGTGGGATTTTTCCCAAAAATTGGAAAAAATACTATATTTGGGCTGCCTGTGACCGTCTTCAGTTTACTGCGTGTCTGCTGGCGGTAGTAGTTGCTCATTATTACCCAGCCAAGCCTGTGACAGTCTTCAGTTTACTGCGTGTCTGCTGGCGGTAGTAGTTGCTCATTAATACCCAGCTAAGAGTTACAGCAGGCTTGCGCATAATTGTTTCCTGGCTCTGCTGTGTCCGTTACATGATCGCCGTCATCCCGCCAGAGGGAAAGAGTATACAATATATACGCTGCATACGGTGTCTGTCTGGTTTTTCACCTCACCATTTAAAAAAATTAAAGCAAAATACTTAAGGCCTACCACTGCCCTTTGGCGACTTGACTGCTTCTTCGCTGTGAATTCCAGTAGCTCAGTCATACGCACCTAGGTCTCACTACAGGCTTGTGCATAATTGTTTCCTGGCTCTGCTGTGCGTTCCATAAGCGAAGTCAGCCTCCAACCACAGGCCAATAAGCGGCACATGTAATTAGAGCGTTCTGTTTCTGCTCTACTCGTAATACACCATGCTGAGGGGTAAGGGTAGGCCTAGAGGACGTGGACGCGAGCGAGGACGCGGAGGCCCAAGTCAGGGTGTGTGCACAGGCCGAGCTCCTGGTCCAGGTGTATCGCAGCCAACTGCTGCGGGATTAGGAGAGAGGCAAGTTTCTGGGGTCCCCAGATTCATCTCACAATTAATGGGTCCACGCGGTAGACCTTTATTAGAAACTGAGCAGTGTGAGCAGGTCCTGTCGTGGATGGCAGAAAGTGCATCCAGCAATCTATCGACCACCCAGTCTTCTACGCCGTCCACAGCTGCAACTCTGAATCCTCTGGCTGCTGCTCCTCCTTCCTCCCAGCCTCCTCACTCCATTACAATGGCACATTCTGAGGAGCAGGCAGACTCCCAGGAACTGTTCTCGGGCCCCTGCCCAGATTGGGCAGCAATCATTCCTCTCCCACCGGAGGAGTTTGTCGTGACCGATGCCCAATCTTTGGAAAGTTCCCGGGGTCCGGGGGATGAGGCTCGGGACTTCGGAGGAAGAGCAGCTGGACGATGAGGTGACTAACCCCACCTGGTTTGCTAAGCCTACTGAGGACAGGTCTTCAGAGCGGGAGGCAAGTGCAGCAGCAGGGCAGGCTGGAAGAGGCAGTGCGGTGGCCAGGGGTAGAGGCAGGGCCAGACCGAATAATCCACCAACTGTTTCCCAAAGCGCCCCCTCACGCCATGCCACCCTGCAGAGGCTGAGGTGCTCAAAGGTGAGGCAGTTTTTCACTGAGAGTGCAGACGACCGACGAACTGTGGTGTGCAAGGTTTGTCGCGCCAAGATCAGCTGGGGAGCCACCACCACCAGCATTCGCAGGCATATGATGGCCAAGCACCCCACAAGGTGGGACGAAGGCCATTCACCACCTCCGGTGTGCACCACTGCCTCTCCCCCTGTGCCCCAACCTGCCACTGAGATCCAACCCCCCTCTCAGGACACAGGCACGATCGTCTCCCGGCCTGCACCCACACCCTCACCTGCGCTGTCCTCGGCCCAATTCACCAATGTCTCTCAGCGCAGCGTCCAGCCATCGCTAGCGCAACTGTTTGAGCGCAAGCGCAAGTACGTCGCCACACACCCACACGCTCAAGCGTTAAACGTGCACATAGCAAATTGATCAGCCTGGAGATGCTGCCGTATAGGCTTGTGGAAACGGAGGCTTTCGAAAACACTACTCGGTTCCCAGTCGCCACTACTTTTCCCGATGTGCCGTCCCAGCCCTGCACGACCACGTCTCCCGCAACATTGTACACGCTCTCACCAATGCGGTTACTGGCAAGGTCCACTTAACGGACACGTGGACAAGCACAGGCGGGCAGGGCCACTATATCTCCCTGACGGCACATTGGGTGAATATAGTGGAGGCTGGGACCGAGTCAGAGCCTGGGACCGCTCACGTCCTACCCACCCCCAGAATTGCGGGCCCCAACTCAGTGCTGGTATCGGCGGTGGTGTATGCTTCCTCCACTAAACCACCCTCCTCCTCCTCCTCCTATGCAACCTCTGTCTCGCAATCAAGATGTGTCAGCAGCAGCACTTCGCCAGCAGTCGGTGTCGCGCGGCGTGGCAGCACAGCGGTGGGCAACCGTCAGCAGGCCGTGCTGAAACTACTCAGCTTAGGAGAGAAGTGGCACACAGCCCACGAACTGCTGCAGGGTCTGACAGAGCAGACCGACCGCTGGCTTGCGCCGCTGAGCCTCCAACCGGGCATGGTCGTGTGTGACAACGGCCGTAACCCGGTGGTGGCTCTGCAGCTCGGCAGCCTCACGCACGTGCCATGCCTGGCCCACGTCTTTAATTTGGTGGTTCAGCGGTTTCTGAAAACTACCCACACTTGTCAGACCTGTTCGGAAAGGTGCGCCGGGTCAGCGCACATTTCCGCAAGTCCAACACGGACGCTGCCACCCTGCGGACCCTGCAACATCGGTTTAATCTGCCAGTGCACCGACTGCTGTGCGACGTGCCCACACAGTGGAACTCTACGCTCCACATGTTGGCCAGGCTCTATGAGCAGCGTACAGCTATAGTGGAATACCAACTCCAACATGGGCGGCGTAGTGCGAGTCAGCCTCCTCAATTCTTTACAGAAGAGTGGGCCTGCTTGGCAGACATCTGCCAGGTCCTTGGAAACTTTGAGGAGTCTACCCAGATGGTGAGCAGCGATGCTACAATCATTAGCGTCACCATTCCTCTGCTATGCCTCTTGAGAAGTTCCCTGCAAAGCATAAAGGCAGACGCTTTGCGTTCGGAAACGGAGGCGGGGGAAGACAGTATGTCACTGGATAGTCAGAGCACCCTCAGGTCTATATCTCAGCGCGTTTTGTAGGAGGAGGAGGGGGAGGAGCATGAGGAGGAGGGGGAAGAGATAGCTTGGCCCCTCTGCTGAGGGTACCCATGCTGCTTGCCTGTCATCCTTTCAGCATGTATGGCCGGAGGAGGAGGAGGATCCTGAAAGTGATCTTCCTAGTGAGGACAAGCATGTGTTGCATACAGGTACCCAGGCACACATGGCTGACTTCATATTAGGATGCCTTTCTCGTGACCCTCGCGTTACACGCATTCTGGCCACTACGGATTACTGGGTGTACACACTGCTCGACCCACGCTATAAGGAGAACCTTTCCACTCTCATACCCGAAGAGGAAAGGGGTTCGAGAGTGATGCTGTACCACAGGACCCTGGTGGACAAACTAATGGTAAAATTCCCATCCGACAGTGCTAGTGGCCGAAGGCGCAGTTCCGAGGGCCAGGTAGCAGGGGAGGCGCGGAGATCAGGCAGCATGTACAGCGCAGGCAGGGGAACACTCTCCAAGGCCTTTGCCAGCTTTATGGCTCCCCAGCAAGACTGTGTCACCGCTCCCCAGTCAAGGCTGAGTCGACGGGAGCACTGTAAAAGGATGGTGAGGGAGTACGTAGCCGATCGCACGACCGTCCTCCGTGACGCCTCTGCTCCGTACAACTACTGGGTGTCAAAGCTGGACACGTGGCCTGAACTCGCGCTGTATGCCCTGGAGGTGCTTGCTTGCCCTGCGGCTAGCGTCTTGTCAGAGAGGGTGTTTAGTGCGGCTGGGGGAATTATCACGGATAAGCGTATCAGCCTGTCAACTGACAGTGCCGACAGGCTTACACTCATAAAGATGAATAAAGCCTGGATTTCCCCAGACTTCTCTTCTCCACCAGCGGACAGCAGCGGTACCTAAGCAATACGTAGGCTGCACCCGCGGATGGAAGCATCGTTCTCTATCACCATAAAAACGTGGACCTTTTAGCTTCATCAATCTGTGTATTATATTCATCCTCCTCCTCCTGCTCCTCCTCCTGAAACCTCACGTAATCACGCCGTATGGGCAATTTTTCTTAGGCCCACAAGGCTCAGTCATATTACTTTTGTAAACAATGTTTATACGTTTCAATGTTCATTAAAGCGTTGAAACTTGCACCTGAACCAATTTTTATTTTAACTGGGCTGCCTCCAGGCCTAGTTACAAATTAAGCCACATTAACCAAAGCGATTAATGGGTTTCACCTGCCCTCTTGGTTGGGCATGGGCAATTTTTCTGAGGTACATTAGTACTGTTGGTACACCAATTTTTTTGGGCCCTCGCCTACAGTGTAATCCTAGTAATTTTTATGGGCTTCGCCTGCACTCATGGTACAGCAAGGTGTGTGGGGTTGGCCTACACTTTTGCTATCTAAATGTAACTGGGGCCTTGTCTATACTGCAACTACTGAAATGTGAAAGAGACTGTTATCTCCCTAAACTGCTGCAACAGGAATGTTACTGTGGCCTGTCTTGACTGCTACTACTACTGAAATGGAACTAAGACTGTGCTCCCCCTATACTGCTGCTTCGGAATTGTAACTGGGGCCTGTCTTGAGTGCTACTATTACTGAAAGGGAACTAAGACTGTGCTCCCCCTATACTGCTGCTAGTGATATGTTACTGGGGCCTGTCTAGACTGCTACTACTACTGAAATGGAACTCATACTGTGCTCCCCCTATACTGCTGCTTCGGAATTGTTACTGGGGCCTGTCTGGACTGCTACTACTACTGAAATGGAACTAATACTGTGCTCCCCCTATACTGCTGCTAGTGATATGTTACTGGGGCCTGTCTTGACTGCTACTACTACTGAGATGGAACTAATACTGTGCTCCCCCTATACTGCTGCTAGTGATATGTTGCTGGGGCCTGTCCAGACTGCTACTACTACTGAAATGGAACTAATACTGTGCTCCCCCTATACTGCTGCTAGTGATATGTTACTGGGGCCTGTCCCTAATGCTACCGCTGAAATGTTACTAATTCTGGGCTCTGCCTATACCGCTGCTAATGCTATGTCACTGGGGTGTGGAAATGGAGGCTTCCCAAAGACATGATGGCGGCGAGGCCATTTCCCACCAACGCGGTTACTGTTAAGGTGCATATAACCACGGACACGTGGAGAGGACACGTAGTGCCTCAAAAACATCCCCCTCCTCCAACAATGAAAACATTCTTGGCAAATACCTTTGCATTGGTCCGTCTGGTGGCAGTCCAAGAATTTTACCTTTACCGACACAACAAGAGAGCCCCCCCACCATCCCCCCGCCACGGCCACTTAATCCTGGCCACATTCCGAAAACCAACTAAATAAAACCGCGCTACTAGGTCCGCAGTCGTGACCACATTCCCACCAACGCGGTTACTGTTAAGGTATATATTACCAGTCTGACTGGGGCATGCACTGTGGGCCGAAGCCCACCTGTATTGTATCTGACGTTAGCTCTGCTGAGCAGGGCATTGCAATGGGATACATTTATGTACCGCCGATGGGTTCCAGGGAGCCACCCATGCTTTGGGTCCACACGGACTTCACATTAGGGATTTGTACCTGCCTGTGTCTATGTATTAAAAACCCCGGTCAGACTGGGGCATGCAGTGTGGGCTGACGTTAGCTCTACTATCCGGGGCACTGCATTGGGACAAACTAGAGGAGCAATACAGCGCTAATGAGACGTGCACAGCTACGCTAGCATTGGAGTCCGCTGTAGGCACGCGATTGCTGAGGGTCTGTGCAGAGGCCTATGTCCTGGGTGCAGTGAAAGTCCGCTTCCAGCCTAGGATTGCTGAATCTGTGGGGTGAGGCCTATGCCGTGGGCGCGGTGCAAGTCTGCCATGTTTGGCCGCTCAGATCAATTTTTTGTTCATGTCTTGGGTTTCCTAGGACCCACCTATGCTGTTGGTGCAAACTTAGTTCCCATTGCGGTGTTTGACCTGTCTGGCACAAAGGCACTGACTGACTTGGGTAGGGGGCAGAGCGCTGACGGCTTTCCCCTTGCAGTGTGGATTGAGCTATGCGACACCTTGACAGAATGAATACTGTGTGGCACATGGATTCCCCATTGCTATGCCCACGTTTGCAGCTCCTGACGGAGGTGGCACAGGATTGGAGTTCTCATTGCTTCTGTACAGCATTGTGGGCTATTGCCCCACCCCTTTTAAAGAGGGTCGCTGCCTGGCCCTGCCAACCCTCTGCAGTGTTTGCCTCCGGTTCCTCCTCATGGCAGACGCACTTATAAATAGACATGAGGGTGGTGTGGCTATGAGGCCAGCGTGTGGCATAAGGGCAGCTGAAGGCTGCGCAGGGACACTTTGGTGTGCGCTGTGGACACTGGGTCGTGCGGGGGGGTTGGGCAGCATGAGACCCAGGAGAAGTGGCAGCGGAGTGTCTTGCAGGCAGTGATAGTGCTTTGTTGGAGGTAGTGTGGTGCTTAGCTAAGGTATGCCTTGCTAATGAGGGTTTTTCAGAAGTAAAAATTGTTGGGGGGGGGGCCCACTCTTGCCGCTATTGTGGCTTAATAGTGGGACCTGGGAACTTGAGATGCAGCCCAACATGTAGCCCCTCGCCTGCCCTATCCGTTTCTGTGTCGTTCCCATCACTTTCTTGAATTTCCCAGATTTTCACAAATGAAAACGTTAGCGAGCATCGGCGATATACAAAAATGCTCGGGTCGCCTATTGACTTCAATGGGGTTCGTTACTCGAAACGAACCGTCGAGCATCGCGGAAAGTTCGACTCGAGTAACGAGCACCCGAGCATTTTGGTGCTCGCTCATCTCTACACATAGCCTTTTAATTTCTTTTTATTAAGTCTTTTTTTGGAGACGGGGCGATCAAACAGCACTATTTTTTCATTGTGTATTTTTATTGCGTTGATAGATCAGACTTCTACGGATGCAGCGACACTAAATATATGAAAAGGGTTTTATTACTTTAATTACCTGTTATTTTTTCTAATTAATACGACTTATTTTTAATCATTTTTACATTTTTTTCATCCCCCACAGCTGGGTGGAAAGCAGACAAACCCATTATAGTCAATGGGCGCTGTTCAATTTCATTCAGAGTAGGAACCGTACGGCTGCACAAATTCCCCTTTCCTGTTCCCCGCATGGAACAGGAAAGAGGAACCCCAAGCACAGATGTGAAACCACCCTGAGGCTTCTTCTTTGCATGATACAACTTTAACTTGCATTTGTGGATTGCACGAAGACAATGATTATTGAGCCAATGCAGTGACGGGCATTACAGAATCATGCCTGTTTTTAATGCAGTTCAAACTACATAGTCCAGGCTTGAGAAAGGCTGTGTTAGTTGAAACGTTGCCTGTTCTTTTAAACATGGAGCAATTATACACCTATTATATATATCATACACCTTTGATGCTGCCACTTTATGCGACAGACTACTTGTTTTCAATGCAGTGATGCCTGAGAACCCGTCGATCCCAAGTATCCAATATTGACCGTCGGCCTTGTCCCTTGTGCACATCTCTCCAGACTCTGACTCTTTTGATGATATTATGTACTGTAGACGGTGGGATATTCAAAGTCTTTACAATTTTACATTGAGGAACATTTTTCTGATATTATTCCACAATTTTTAGACACTGTTTTCACGGTTTGGTGAACCTCAGACCGTCTTTACTTCTGAGAGACTCGGCCTCTCTAACATGCTCGTTTTATACACAGTCATGTGACTTAGTAGAAAATTGACCCTCCAGCTGTTTTTCATTAGTTACCCCTGTCCCAACTTTTTTGAGATGTGTTGCTGCCATCGATTTCTAAAAGAGCTAATGTTTTTAAAATGCAATGGCACAATGTCTCCCCCTCCTCCGATATGTGACTTTGTGAAGAGAATATGGTCCGATGAGATTTCATTCATGATATTCTTTTTTCTTTACATTTTACGCAGCGTCCCAACTATTTTGGAGTTGGGGTTGCACTATTGGTGTCCTATCTTAAGGACAAGCCATCCATAGTTTACAGTCCCATTTAGGCCTTTAGGTAAATCTCTTTTTTCCGAGGTCTGCTTTAACCCTCTGTGACCCATGCAGTTTGCCGATTCCAGGCCTTACGGTAAACATAATACCTGCCCAAACTCCGTTCATTCTGCCGATATTAATTACCCGCCGTCCCCTTCCATTATTCACCGTGAGCTTTCTATTGAGAATCATTCCTTCCCGGATATTTATTTCCTTCGCTGTATAAGTGGCGCCGTACATTCTGCAGTTCTGCTTCAGAAACTGTAATTCTAATCCCCCGCAGTGATATTAAATATAGAACTTTAGGACAAGTTAACCAAATTCCCCTATCAGCCTCCACGCTTCCTCATAATTGAAACGCTCCTGAAGCCTTTATTAAGTTGCCAATCACTTATTGTACGTCGGTCTATTCAGTATTCAAGGTGAAATGTTATCAGAGATTTGTATCGCGCCGTTTATTACGGTGTCCGCTTGTCAGACGCCGTTTATGCTAATTCAAGACTCGGCGTTAAAAAAAATTCCATTATTGATAAACAGATGAGATCAGTCACTGACAGGAAATGGGATGGATACAATACAATACCACAGTATTACATTGTATCACATTTTGACAAGCTGGCTATGAAGGCATGCCACAGGCACGCCTTGATAGGCATTTATTCAAAAGGCCGCCGGCTGCCATGGCAACCAAATGGCACCCCGCAATCTCATTGCGTGGGGAAAGGGGGGCGTTTGGGACCCCCAAACAACAATTGGGGCATTTAGAGGATTAACACTTGCGCTAGGCATCAGTGCTGGCACAGACAGCCAGCACCCACCGTGTATGGAGCGGAAGAGTCACGGACTGGAGCGGGAGGGGTCGTGGCCCCTTTAAGAGGAAGCCCGGCATGACGAGTGGGACCAGATAGCCGGTAGTCAGGAAGGGGTTAAAGTTGGGAATAGGTGGAGATAGAAAATGCTAGAAGGTTGAGGTGAGGGTCAGGATAGGTGGAAAGTTTAGTGGGAGGGGGGTTATATATAGTGGGGGTGCTTCGTGGGTGGTCACCTTGAGAGGAGATTACAGAGAGTGAGAGGACAGAGCGTGTGAGCAGAAGAGAAAAAAAACTGACCTTAAAGATGGATAACGTGGAGAAGATGTTGGAGGAGCTCAGGGCAGCGGCAAGCCGTTACGGTCCTGACTGGCTGCAGGCTCAAGTGGCAGGAGCGCTGGGGAGCGGAGCGGCAGCGGCAGCGGTAGCAGCGGAGGCATCGGGGCCACGTGAGCAGGAGCGGAGAGCTCGTCGGGCACGACCGCCCCAGAGACTTGTAGCGGAGGACAGCGCTCCCAGGGCTCGCCGGCGGCTCAGGAGTCCCTCAGGGGACCCTTGCAGTTCCGTTTCCCTCCCCAAGCCTCGGGGACGGGAGGCGCGGCTGCGGAGGAGTCCTACACAGCCACTGGTGAGCACGGCGAGCAGGAACACTCGACCCCGCCGGGGGGCGGGGCCTGCGGCGTCGGGCAGCGTGGAGGAGAATGCCAGGACGGATGTCTCCCCCGGTGATGTACCGGCTGGGGGAGCATCCAGCAACAGATCGCAGGCAGCAGGGACGGCTGTGAGAGCCGGAGGCAGCGGTAGAGACAGGAGAAGCAGCACGGTGGCCCCTGTTGGTGAAGTGCCGGCCAGGGGGCGTACCGGGTCCAGCACAAGTCGGCGAAAGATTGTTCAGGAACCCGCATGGACGAGCGCGGGCAGGCTTCGGTCGGTGGTGATCGTTCCACAGCGGGAGGAAAGTCGCCAGGAGCAGGACGGTTCGGATAGGACCAGTAGCGACGCGGATGTCCAGGACCTCGCAGGGCCGGCTGGTGGGGACACAGCCTCCATGCAGCCAGGTGAGCAATGCTCATTGTCTTGCTTGTCTAATGATGCATTTGTGGGTCAGTTAAGGGGAGCAGGTGTTAATATGGGGGAGGATAGTCTTTTAAGGGGGGTATTTGGGGGTGAGTTAAGGGAGCTTATGGGTAATGTTCGTCAATTGTTACAGCGGTGTGAAGGGGGCTTGGGGGCGGGGGTGGGGGCCCCGTCCCCGGTTGCGTCATGGTTACCGCAGGTCGCGAGGAATGAGGTAGCGGTCAGGGGTAGCTCTGGAGTTGTGGAGGTTCCAGGTAGTGTGCGGAGTACAGGTGTTACTGTTGCGGTTCAGACGGAGAAGGATGGCGAGGCCATTCGGCTCGACGACAAGGCAAAGGGGGAGGTGTATGTTTGCTTTGAGGGTCCGTTGGGGGCGCATCTCAAGAAAGAGGTAAGGGAAAAAATCTGGAAGGACGAGTATGTGGAGATTTTTTCCTTGTTGCCTCTTGAGAAGTTTAATTTGGAGAAAGGGAAGCGGACTGAGACGAAGAAGGAGGAGGAGGAGAAGAAGCGCTGGCGGCTTATTCCGCAGACATTCGCAAACTGGCTTCAGGCATTTGCAATATTAGCGGGGGTGATTGGGGAGAAGGCGCCGGAGAATTGTTCTGCGCTTTTTTGTTATTTGGACTCCATCGGGGAGGCGTACAGGACTTATGGCGGTCAGGCATGGCTGAGGTATGACGAGCAGTTTCGTCAGCGAAAAGCAGTGCGGCCCAGTATCCGTTGGGATCATAAAGATATTGGGTTATGGCTAAAAGTTATGGCGGCTACGCGTTTCGGGCAGTCCTTTCCCGGGGCCGCCGGATCATCCGGCTCAGCTACCAGAGGGAGTTCGGCAGGAAGCACAGGGGCGCAGGGGCAGAGGAAAGCAGGGTTTTGCTGGCAATACAACGAGGGCCAGTGCAAGTTTGGGGCGAGTTGTCGCTTCAAACACAATTGCTCCATTTGCAGCGGGTCTTCCCATGGGGCGTCAAAGTGTTTTCGCCGAGGAAAAGGAAAGGTTGGGGGTACTGAAGGAAAAAGGCAGGACACCGGTGAGAATTCGCGAGATGGCCCCCTTTCTAAGTAGATATCCCGACACAGAGAAGGGGCATTTGTTGTTGCGGGGGTTCTCGGAAGGCTTTCGGATACCGGAGCCAGAGCATCGGGTTCCCCCTACGGTTAAAAATTTACGTTCAGCAAGGGAATTCCCGGCAGTAGTAAGGGAGAAGTTGTTTAAAGAGGTGGCTCTGGGGCGCATGGCAGGGCCTTTTGCCACCCCGCCTGTTCCTGATTTAGTCGTTTCCCCGTTGGGAGTGGTCCCGAAAAAGGAACAGGGCAAATATCGGTTGATTCACCATCTTTCGTATCCGAAAGGGGAATCAGTTAATGATGGAATTGCGCCAGAGTTGTGTTCGGTGGTTTACACGTCGTTTGACGCGGCTGTTAGGTGGGTTCAGAGATGTGGACAGGGGGCATTGTTAGCCAAGACGGATGTGGAAGCGGCGTTCCGATTGCTGCCGGTTCATCCGGAGAGCATTCACTTGTTGGGATGCATTTGGGAAGGGGAGTATTTCGTTGATCAATGTTTGCCTATGGGCTGTTCGATTTCATGTGCTTATTTTGAAGCGTTTAGTTCCTTTTTGGAGTGGGTGATTAAGGACGTGTCCGGAGTGCAATCGATTTTGCACTATTTGGACGATTTTTTTGTGCGTGGGTCCGGCGGGGTCCACAGTTTGCATGTTGTTGTTGTCCACGGTGCAATGGGTAGCTAATAAGTTTGGTGTGCCATTGGCATCGGAGAAAACGGAAGGTCCGGTGACCTGTTTAAGTTTCTTAGGAATTGTTATAGATACGGTCAGAATGGAATGTCGCTTGCCGGAGGACAAGCTGCGCGGGTTGCGTTATGATTTGGGGAAGGCGAGTCAGGCGAAAAAGATTACCCTGCGTGACTTACAGTCGCTGTTGGGAAAGTTGAACTTTGCCTGCAGAATTATGCCTATGGGGCGGATTTTTTGTCGAAAAATGGCGGGTGCCACTGCAGGGGTTAAAGCGGGCCATCACTTCATACGAGTGACCGCTGAGATCCAAGCAGATTTAGCAGTCTGGGTTTCCTTCTTGGACCAGTACAACGGTCGCTCTTTGTTTATAGAGCAGGAGGTTGATAATTTTGATTGGGAACTGTTTACAGACGCGGCAGGGACGACAGGTTTTGGAGCCTATTTTAAGGGTCAATGGTGCGCTGCTCCTTGGCCCGAGGAATGGCGACAGTGCGGAGCAGTAAAAAATTTAGTCTTGTTAGAGTTGTTCCCGATAGTGGTTGCAATTTCCGTATGGGGAGAAAGGTTCAGGAATAGAAAGGTGCGCTTCCATTGCGATAACATGGGAGTCGTACAAGCGATTAATGGGGTAACAGCTCGATCCCCACCGGTGGTGAATTTGCTGCGGTATCTGGTGTTGTCTTGTTTGTCGTTGAATGCGTGGATTGTAGCTGTCCATGTCCCGGGGACGGATAACGGATTAGCTGATGCGCTTTCTCGTTTCCAGTGGGAGCGGTTTCGGGCTCTGGCACCAGAGGCGGATGTGGAGGGCCAGACTTGTCCCCCGGAATTATGGAGCGTGCCAGACGTGCTGCGATACGTCTGATAGAGAGTTCGTTGGCACAGGGTACGTGGAAGGCGTATGAGGTGGCCTGGGGACAATGGCGGCAGTGGGTTATTGGTCAGGGAGGAGTGGAGTCTGAGAGTGGTAATGTGGAAGTTTTGTTGACCTTTTTGGGGAATGTAAAGGAGATGGGTTGGTCCGTGTCGCAAGTGAACCGTTTTATCGCGGGTTTAGTTTTTGGTTTGAAGTTGCGGGGGTTAAGGGACATTACAAAAAGTTTTTTGGTGAAGCAAGCTCTGCGGGGTTTTCGAAAAGGACAGGCGGGGAAGGATAGAAGGCGTCCAGTCACTTTTGCAATTTTGGAGAGTTTGGGGGCGGTTTTGGGGGATATTTGTAGAGATGGCTTCGAAGAGGTGTTGTTTCGCAGCGCATTTTCAATAGCCTTTTATGGGGCTTTTAGGTTGGGGGAATTGGTGTCACCCAACAAGGCGGTAGGAGGAGGATTGCTGTTTGCGGATGTGTCTTTGGCTGAGGGCTCTTTAGAAATTATGCTCAGGAAGTCGAAGACGGATCAGTTGGGGAGAGGGAAAAGGGTCCTTTTGGGGCAGGTTCCGGGGGCTAAGTTATGTCCCGTACAATGTTTTCAGTCGTATAGAAGAGTGAGGACAGATAAGCCGGGCCCGCTGTTTATTCATGCAGATGGGTCCTTTCTGTCTAAATTTCAGTTTAACGCTGTTTTTAAAAAATGCATGTTGCAGTTGGGACTGGAAGGCAGGTATTCTTCCCATTCCTTTAGGATTGGAGCTGCAACGGAGGCGGCAAGTAGAGGATTGGGGTCTGACATAGTGAAAAGGATTGGTAGATGGAATTCAAGAAGGTTCCAGACTTATGTTCGTCCAGAGTTGGTTGAGTGATAAAATTATAAAAAAAAATAAAAATTTTTTTTTTGCTATATTTCGTAGAATCTAATATAACAGGGGGGGGGGGGATTATTATGGGGAAATGATATATTATTTCTATCCTTTTACAGGACAGGAGGTACCGGCGCTGGTTTGGATCCTTGGACACTCGTATGTGTACTGGGCAGCGGAGCGTGCCAAGGTCCGACCAAATGGCAGGCAGTTGGGATTTAGGAGGGAGGTAGCGGTGCTCCGGTGGTTGGGGATCAGGGGCATGAAATGGTGCCAAGTTTTAAAGGAGGTGGAGAGGTTTGGGCGCGTAGACAGGTGCCCGGACATACTGGTCTTACACGTGGGGGGCAATGACCTGGCAAGTTGCCCTGCTCGGGAATTGAGGCGGGATATCCAATATGATTTCCTAAGGCTGAGAACACTTTACCCAAACATGATCATCGTTTGGTCGGAGATCATCCCACGGAAGCAGTGGCGATTTGCCAGGTCATTGATAGCCATTAATAGGGCTAGAGTAAAAATCAATAGACACATTTCGGCATTTGTAGCACGGAACGGGGGGATCTGCGTGCGGCACACGGAGTTAGAGAAGGGGGTTGGAGAGTATTGGGCGAATGATGGTATACATCTGAATGATGTAGGTGTTGACATTTGGGCTGTGGGGGTGCAAGAAGGAATTGAAAGGGCCCTGGTGTTGTTGGGGGCGGCGCAGGCTAAGGTTTAAGCCGTGCTTGCTGTGGTGGGTGGGGGGTCCTTGGAGGCGGTGGAAAATGTGTAGGGGGGGAGTCGGTTGGGCATGGTCCTACCTGTTAGACTCCCTCCTCTGTAATCGGTGTAGTATCTGGTGCAGGGACTTGGCTGGTAGTGGGGGGCAGTAGACCCTCCGCCAGCTGTAAGCCCCAAGTGTGGTAGCCCCCTAAGGGCGGCTTGCGTTGTCCCTGAGCCTGTCTACGGCTGTGGGGCAGCATGTACCTTGGTTTGATTGTGGGACCACCAGATTGTGTCACTCCAAGGACTCCCCCCTCGTTAATTCATAATGTTGTGTTTTTTGTTAAAGAAAGGCTGCTGTGGCCAATAAAATATCCAAATGAAAAAAGGTGTCTGTGATTATTGGGTAGGGTACATGAAGAGGGGCATTCTGGTCTCCAGGCGTCATGGCTTGCCACACGCCCAGGACGTAAATGTTTGCCCTGTTGTGTTAAAGGGAATGTCTAGTGATTTTAACTTTAGTTTTATTAAAGCAGCCATTTGGTTATGGGATGAAGTTCTGTCCTGAGAGGAGGAGGAGGAGGAGGGGTGTATGTTGCCTGCAGCTGTTCCTTCTTGCTATACCTCCGATCCTTTGCTTCTGGGTCCTGTTTTCGGCCATCCAAGGTGGCGAATGCCAATTTCAGACTACCTAATCCCCACAGTGCATTGCTAGTGTTAGACTACCAATGCTATACCTGCTGATTGTCCAGAACTGCGCATGTGATCAGCACTGACCAATTAGAGAACAGCACACAGTGTGCATTAGGTAGTTAGAAAATTGCTACAGCCATCTTGCAGGACCGAAAATGGAGCCCGAAATTGGCAGAATGGAGGAGTGGCAGAGAAGAACAAGTGCAGGTAATATGCTCCCTTCCTGGGACAGACGTTTGTCCCAAACCCCACAGAAGGGTTGCTTTAATTTGATTTAAAGGGGTTTTACCACCAAATACATTTATCCACCATCCACAGGGTAGGGGATAAATGTATGATTGCTGGAGCTTCAACTGATGGGACCACTCATGATCCCAAGAATGGCAACATTGAATGCCGCAGTTGAATGGAGCAGCGACGTACATGCAGGACCACTGCTCCACTCACTTCAATGGGATGGAGGAATATAGCCAAGTGCATCTATCTCCGTCCATCCCACAGAAGAGAATAGAGCGGTGGTGAAGCAACTGTACTGCAACTCCATTCAATTGGGGCATTTAAGCGAGCTGTTCTTGGGACATCCTGTGGATAGGAGATAAATGTCTTTGGGGTTTATTATATATTAAGTATGACAAAATGTCATAGGCTAATACTGCCCAAAGGAAGAAATGCAATACATCCCCTCCCCCCCAAAATTAGAGAATGTCAGAGGAGCTGCATAGAGATCCTTAGCTGTGTGTATAGTATATAGTACAATAGAGCTGTCATTAATTCCCCTTCGTTCTATTGATAATGAGGTGACTCTACTGATCTTGTCACAGTCTACATAGTAAAGCAGACAAGTGCAGAAACACCCCAAAGTGTCAGCCTATCTTGTTTTCTTTAATGGCTAGTGAGATAATTCAGCCTATTGAGCTGCTTCTAAGGGTACTTTTACATCGCTCTAGTAATTGCTTAAAATACTGATTATGGATGACTGTCCCACGTAAACACGGAACCCGACAAGGTGAATGAGTGAGAATCGTTGACTTGTCGAGTTTCTTGGTTTTTAGCTCACCTAAAAACCAAGTGACTATCAGCCTATATAAACAGGCAAATATTTAATCTATGAACGACTGCCTATTTACTGGGAATGGCAGCGGCCGGCAGCGCACTCTGCCTCCATTCAGTAATCAATCATCGCTCCTGTGTGACAGCAGAGGAACAATCATTTGGATGGCGGTTGGGCTTTTAAGCGCCCGAGACTTATCTCATGTAAATATGCTCTTAGTTATATGAGTTTCTGGGAAAGCTGGGTCATAATATAGCGATTACCCCCAATATAAGGGCTGTTAACCAGCTTTCCTAGACTCCTGAATGGCAATATTATCCAGTAATATCTCCCTGATTCTTCTACTATTGTCAACCTAGGATGATTTTGCTAAAGGTAAAGTTATTAAATAACCAGGGGTGCCCCAGGACTTTATGGTGCATGAGGTGACCATTTCCTATGAGGAACGGTTAAAGGATCGGGGAGTGTTTAGCAGAAGAGAAGGCTGAGAGGAGACTTAATAGCGGTCTACACATATCTGAAGGGCTGTCACAGTGCAGAGGGATCAGCCCTATTCTCATCTGTACAAGAAAAGACTAGAAGCAATGGGATGAAACTGAGAGGCAGGAGACACAGATTAGATATTAGACAGTGAGGGGGATCAATGAGTGGAACAGGTTGCCACGGGAGGTGGGGAGTTCTCCTTCAATGGAAGTCTTCAGAGGCCGGACAGACATCTGTCTGGGATGATTTAGTGATCCTGCACTGAGCAGGGGGTTGGACCAGATGACCCAATGACCCCGGAGGTCCCTTCCAACTCTACCATTCTATGATTCAGTGTATAATAGTGCATTAAGTGTCAATACACAAGATACACAACACTCATCACCTTTGAGGCCTGTCTAAAGTGACAGACTAATAGTGTCCCCAATAGTGGCTGAAATAGTTAGTGTCTCCCTTAGTGGCCTCATATTCACCCCATTTATGGCTCCCATAGTACTAGTGACCCAGATAGTCACCAATAGTATGATTCCCTTAGGTGCCCCCAGTAGTAAAAGTGACCTCTTAATGGCCCTAATAATAATAGTGACATCAGTAGTAATGTTGCCCCCAGAGTGGCCCCAGTATTACACTGCCTCCCTATAGTGGACCTCGGGCAGCAACCCGACAAGCCTCTGTCCACAGCTCCTTTCCAGCAACCGCTGCTGTTCTAATTAGTCTGTGACCCCTGTCCTCTCCTCCCAGTGTCCACGCTGTGTGCAGGGAGAAGTCAGAGGGTAAAGATGGATTACAACAGCAGCGGCCGTCGGAAGGTAGCTGTGGACGGAGTGCGCTCATTGCTCATCATGTTTTTGTCCAGTCAGCTTGCAGCTAGCAATTAATTTTTACCAGCCATTGATATGGCTACCTACCGCCCCTCTAGGGTCCTGCCGACTGCCACCTGAGGCAGCAGTCTCTGGGTGCCTGCGTAAACAATGATACATCACAGTAGATTCCATGAACTCCTCCCTTTCTAAGGCCATATTTATTATCACTACAGTTATTTCCCTATACACTAATGTCCGGTATGGAGTGTGATACATTGTTACAGCATATGGCGCACAAGAAGATAAGCCGATCTTTCTAGATTTGCACCCGGCCATTCCCTGATGGTAATTTACACTATAAAAGGCAATAACTGAGCACAAGACAGATTTCCAGCTGCCCTGCAATATTCAATGTCGGCGGCCCCTCTCCTGGGAGATTACAATCTTGCAAAAGGCTTTCAGAAGGAAATGCCAATTTCGGAATTTCTGTTATGGATTCTTGAACATTATCACCCGACCGGAGGATTCCTCAGGACACAGATAGAAGGCCAGAGATAAGAGTGTTCGCATCCGCTGCTCTCAGGACACAATATGGGAAATGAGTTCATTGTGAGAGGAGAAAGTCTGAATCCACACGTGTCAATCATAGAGACCCTCATAGTGAAGGTAAGCAGCGCCTGGCTGAGATGCAGGGTCATCTGCTCTAACCATTCTAATCACAGAGCACCCTAAACTTAACATCCCGTTTCCTGTGGCTTTGTTTTTACTGTGTTTTGTGTTGTTGCACAGAAGTGAAAGGGATTCTTGAAACTGCAGTTTCTGCACATTTTATATGTTTGCTGTATAGGTTCCCTGTTGGCTTCAATACAGTTAAATGATACAACATCTGATTCATACCCAGGGACGTAGGAAATGAGCAAAGATTTATTATGTGTCAACACAAATATTAAGTCTAGGAGACACAAAGGTTCTCAAATCCATACTGCCTTGTGACATCACAACAGAGCCTTAAATACTAGGTAGGCAGTCAAACCAATTACAAGTACAGAAAGTAAGTAGTAGTCAAAGCTAGGGGGGAGCAAGGGGATACTGCATCCCAACATTCAATTTACACTCCGCTCCTCAGCTTTCCATATAGGAGACTCGTTTCATGCAGAGGGGAAGGGTACAGGGTGAGTGGATTCCTGTACAGACTCCTGGTACAACGTTGCTCTATCTCTTTGACTACAACTTATGTCACACAGCAACAATCACTGAAAACGGCCAGATACTTACTGATACAAGAGGGCAGATAGCTGCACACCCTCAACATGCAGGCGGCTAAAGTTTAGATACATGGGAAAAAGAGGCTGCATACACAACCAATTATGTTTATACTTAGGGAACTTAATAAAAAGTGAAGTTAGTATACAGTAGCTATATTTCATTTATTAGATACTTATAATTAATTACGTTTATACTTATGTGTAACAGAACAATATATATTTAGTTTATTTAATATGCTTCAGCCTTCGGGCTGGTAGCAGAGAAATAATAGCTTATAAGTCCCAGTACCATAGCAGTACAGCTGTAAGGGGGTACGGTTGTCGCTGACCGCTTTATTGTTCATTTGATGTTCTGCTGTGTCAATGATTTTTACATTACTATGACTTCAAAGAGGGAAAGGAATGAGGAGGAGCAACTCTCTGAGCAGCAAGGGACAGGAGGTAGTCTGTGCAGCTATGCTGCAGTGTGAGGAGCTGGGCATAGTCCCCTGAGCATATGAAACAATGCTGCAGCGTGAGAAACTGGGAATACTCCCCTGAGCCAGAGCAGCATTGCTGCAGTGTGGGAAGCTCGGGATACTCCCTTGTGCATGTACAGCTATGTTGCAGTGTAAGAAGCTCGAGATTCGACCTTGTGCCTGTGCAGCTATGCTGCAGTGTAAGTAGCTAGGGATACTCCCCTGAGTCTGAGCAGTTATGCTGCAGTGTAAGAAACTGGAGATACTCTCCTGAGCCTGTGCAGCCATGCTGCAGTGTGAGTAGCTGGGGATACTCCCCTGAGCCTGTGCAGTCATTCTGCAGTGTGATTAGCTTGGCATACTCCCCTGAGCCTGTGTAGCTATGCTGCGCTGTGGGAAGCTGAGGATACTCACCTGAGCAGCTATGCTGCAGTGTAAGAAGCTGGGGATACTCCCCTGAGTCTATTCAGCCATGCTGCAGTGTGAGAAGCAGGGGTTACTCCCCTGTGCCTGCACAGCTGTCCTGCAGTGGGGGAAGCTGGGGATACTCCCTGAGCCTGTTCAGCCATGATGCAGTGTGAGAAGCAGGGGATACTCCCTGAGCCTGCGCAGCTGTGCTGCAGTGTAAGAAGCTGGGGATACTCCCCTGAGTCTATTCAGCCATGCTGCAGTGTGAGAAGCAGGGGTTACTCCCCTGAGCCTGCGCAGCTGTGCTGCAGTGTGGGAAGCTGGGGATACACACCTGAGCAATTATGCTGCAGTTTGAGAAGCTGGGGATACTCCCCTGAGTCGGCGCAGCTATACTGCAGTGCGAGAAGCTGGGAATACTCCCCTGAGCCTCTATAGCTATGCTGCAGTGTGAGAAGCAGGGGATACTCCCTGAGCCTGCACAGCTGTACAGCAGTGTGGGAAGCTGGGGATACTCCCTGAGCCTGTTCAGCCATGATGCAGTGTGAGAAGCAGGGGATACTCCCTGAGCCTGCGCAGCTGTGCTGCAGTGTGGGAAGCTGGGGATACTCGCCTGAGCAATTATGCTGCAGTTTGAGAAGCTAAGGAATGTATGTACACAGTGACTCCACCAGCAAAATAGTGAGTGCAGCTCTGGAATATAATACAGGATGTAAGTCATGAGCAGTACAGGATAAGTAATGTATGTACACAGTGACTCCCCCAGCAGAATAGTGAGTGCAGCTCTGGAGTATAATACAGGGTGTAACTTAGGATCAGTACAGGATAAGTAATGTATGTACACAGTGACTCCACCAGCAGAATAGTGAGTGCAGCTCTGCAGTATAATACAGGATGTAACTCAGGATCAATACAGGATAAGTAATGTATGTACACAGTGACTCCACCAGCAGAATAGTGAGTGCAGCTCTGCGGTATAATACGGGATGTACCTCAGGAGCAGTACAGCATAAGTAATGTATGTACACAGTGACTCCACCAGCAGAATAGTGAGTGCAGCTCTGCAGTATAATACAGGATGTAACTCCGGATCAGTACAGGATAAGTAATGTATGTACACAGTGACTCCACCAGCAGAATAGTGAGTGCTGCTCTGGAGTATAATACAGGATGTAACTCAGGATCAATACAGGATAAGTAATGTATGTACACAGTGACTCCACCAGCAGAATAGTGAGTGCAGCTCTGGAGTTTAATACAGGATGTAACTCAGGAGCAGTACAGGATAAGTAATGTATGTACACAGTGACTCCACCTGCAAAATAGTGAGTGCAGCTCTGGAGGATAATACAGGATATAACTCCGGATCAGTACAGGATAAGTAATGTATGTACACAGTGACTCCACCAGCAGAATAGTGAGTGCAGCTCTGCAGTATAATACAAGATATAACACAGGAGCAGTACAGGATATGTAATGTATGTACACAGTGACTCCAGCAGCAGAATAGTGAGTGCAGCTCTGGAGTATAATACAGGATGTAACCCAGGATCAGTACAGGATAAATAATGTATGTACACAGTGACTCCACCAGCAGAATAGTGAGTGCAGCTCTGGGGTATAATACAGGATATAACACAGGAGCAGTACAGGATAAGTAATGTATGTACACAGTGACTCCACCAGCAGAATAGTGAGTGCAGCTCTGGAGTATAATACAGGATGTAACTCAGGATCAGTACAGGATAAATAATGTATGTACACAGTGACTCCACCAGCAGAATAGTGAGTGCAGCTCTGGGGTATAATACAGGATGTAACTCAGGATCAGTACAGGATAAGTAATGTATGTACACAGTGACTCCACCAGCAGAATAGTGAGTGCAGCTCTGCAGTATAATACAGGATATAACACAGGAGCAGTACAGGATATGTAATGTATGTACACAGTGACTCCACCAGCAGAATAGTAAGTGCAGCTGTAAAACCTGAGAAAACCCTTTTAAGGCCTTTCTCTATTAATGAGTATTTTGCATTCAGCTATTAATTGCCATTATCTGTAGAAGCTGTTGTGTTTCTGTTACATACATGATTACTAATCCATAACATCGTTCCAAGTGCATCCCATTAATGATACAGGAAATTAGATTAATGCGGCACAGAAGAAGGTGTTACGATTATTGAATGTTTTATTCTAATTTTATTAATGTGACTATAAACTGCGTTCTGCATTTCCACCCAATTATTCCAAATATGAAATTTTATTTTATTGGCACATAAGCTTATTTGCTGATTGTAATTTCCGCTCTGTGGAGTATTTATATCTCTGTTTATGTTTATTGGATGATATAAATAAGATAAAAATATGTAATAGTAGCGTTATATCATCAGCACAAATGAATAAAGCAGAAGGTGGAGCCGGGAGGAGGTAATGGAAGCAGCTGCTCTTCTGTTCCTCACCTGACCATGAGCTACAGGGGGGCGCTCCAAGATTACACCGGAGAAGCGTCACAACTGGTATCAACACTCATGTGCTAAAGAGGTTTTAGTAAAATATGCTTTATATGTTTTATTTGCTTCATTTTCGTTTTTTCCATCAGGGTTTGTTTCGAGTAACGAACCCCATTGAAGTCAATGGGCGACCCGAGCATTTTTGTATTTCGCCGATGCTCGCTAATGTTTTCATTTGTGAAAATCGGGGCAATTGAAGAAAGTGGTGGGAACGACACAGCAATGGATAGGGCAGGCGAGGGGCTACATGTTGGGCTGCATCTCAAGTCCCCAGGTCCCACTATTAAGCCACAATAGCGGCAAGAGTGAGACCCCCCCCCCCCCAACAACTTTTACTTCTGAAAAGCGCTCATTAGCAATGCATACCTTAGCTACGCACCACACTACCTCCAACAAAGCACAATCACTGCCTGCATTTCACTCCGCTGCCACTTCTCCTGGGTTACATGCTGCCAAACCCCCTCCCCCCCCCCGCACGACCCAGTGTCCACAGCGCACACCAAACTGTCCCTGCGCAGCCTTCAGCTGCACTCATGCCACACCACCCTCATGTCTATTTATAAGTGTGTCTGCCATGAGGAGGAACCGCAGGCACACACTGCAGAGGGTTGGCACGGCTAGGCAGCGACCCTCTTTAAAAGGGGCGGGGCGATAGCCCACAATGCTGTACAGAAGCAATGAGAAATATAATCCTGTGCCACCGCCATCAGGAGCTGCACACGTGTGCATAGCAATGGGGAACCTATGTGCCACACACTATTCATTCTGTCAAGGTGTCTGCATGCCCCAGTCAGACCGCGTTTTTTTATAAATAGTCACAGGCAGGTACAACTCCACAATGGGAATTCCGTGTGCACCCACAGCATGGATGGCACCCTGGAACCCACCGGCTGTACATAAATGTATCCCATTGCAGTGCCCTGGACAGCAGAGCTAACGTCAGATTAAATGCAGGTGGGCTTCGGCCCACACTGCATGCCCCAACCTAACCGGGGTTTTTAATTCATAGACACAGGCAGGTACAACTCCCTATTGTGAAGTCCCTGTGGACCGACAGCATGGGTGGGTGCCAGGAAGCCACCGGCGGTACATAAATATATCCCATTGCAGTGCCCAGCACAGCTGAGGTAATGTCATGTTTAATGCAGGTGGGCTTCGGCCCACACTGCATGCCCCAGTCAGACTGGGGTTCTTTAGAAGTGGACACATGCAGTTACAACTCCCTGTGAACCCACAGCATGGGTGGCTCCCTGGAAACCACCGGCGGTACATAAATATATCCCATTGCAGTGCCCAGCACTGCTGATGTAACGTCAGCTTTAATGCAGGTGGGCAAAAATTAATTGGATTACACTGTAGGCGAGGGCCACAAAAAAATTGGTGTACCAACAGTACTAATGTACCTCAGAAAAATTGGCCATGCCCAACCAAGAGGGCAGGTGAAACCCATTAATCGCTTTGGTTAATGTGGCTTAATTGGTAACTAGGCCTGGAGGCAGCCCAGTTAAAATAAAAATTGGTTCAGGTGAAAGTTTCAACGCTTTAATGAGCATTGAAACGTATAAAAATTGTTTACAAAAATTATATGACTGAGCCTTGAGGGCCTAAGAAAAATTGCCCGTTCGGCGTGATTACGTGAGGTTTCAGGAGGAGGAGCAGGAGGAGGAGGATGAATATTATACACAGATTGATGAAGCTAAAAGGTCCCCGTTTTTGATGGTGATAGAGAACGATGCTTCCATCCGCGGGTGCAGCCTACGTATTGCTTACGTATTGCTGTCCGCTGGTGGAGAAGAGAAGTCTGGGGAAATCCAGGCTTTGTTCATCTTGATGAGTGTTAGCCTGTCGGCACTGTCGGTTGACAGGCGGGTACGCTTATCCGTGATGATTTCCCCCAGCCGCACTAAACACCCTCTCTGACAAGACGCTAGCCGCAGGACAAGCAAGCACCTCCAGGGCATACAGCGTGAGTTCAGGCCACGTGTCCAGTTTTGACACCCAGTAGTTGTAGGGGGCAGAGGCGTCAGGGAGGACGGTCGTGCGATCAGCTACGTACTCCCTCACCATCCTTTTACAGTGCTCCCGCCAACTCAGCCTTGACTGGGGAGCGGTGACATAGTCTTTCTGGGGAGCCAGAAAGCTGTCAAAGGCCTTGGAGAATGTTCCCCTGCCTGTGCTGTACAGGCTGCCTGATCTCTGCGCCTCCCCTGCTACCTGGCCCTCGGAACTGCGCCTTCGGCCACTAGCGCTGTCAGATGGGAATTTTACCATCAGCTTGTCCGCCAGGGTCCTGTGGTATAGCATCACTCTCGAACCCCTTTCCTCTTCGGGTATGAGAGTGGAAAGGTTCTCCTTATACCGTGGGTCGAGCAGTGTGTACACCCAGTAATCCGTAGTGGCCAGAATGCGTGTAACGCGAGGGTCACGGGAAAGGCATCCTAACATGAAGTCAGCCATGTGTGCCAGGGTACCTGTACGCAACACATGGCTGTCCGCACTAGGAAGATCACTTTCAGGATCCTCCTCCTCCGGCCATACACGCTGAAAGGATGACAGGCAAGCAGCATGGGTACCCTCAGCATTGGGCCAAGCTGTCTCTTCCCCCTCCTCCTCCTCCCCCTCCTCCTCCTCCAAAACGCGCTGAGATATAGACATCAGGGTGCTCTGACTATCCAGCGACATACTGTCTTCCCCCGCCTCTGTTTCCGAGCGCAAAGCGTCTGCCTTTATGCTTTGCAGGGAACTTCTCAAGAGGCATAGCAGAGGAATGGTGACGCTAATGATTGCAGCATCGACGCTCACCATCTGGGTAGACTCCTCAAAGTTTCCAAGGACCTGGCAGATGTCTGCCAACCAGGCCCACTCTTCTGTAAAGAATTGAGGAGGCTGACTCCCACTGCACCGCCCATGTTGGAGTTGGTATTCCACTATAGCTCTACGCTGCTCATAGAGTCTGGCCAACATGTGGAGCGTAGAGTTCCACCGTGTGGGCACGTCGCACAGCAGTCGGTGCACTGGCAGATTAAACCGATGTTGCAGGGTGCGCAGGGTGGCAGCGTCCGTGTGGGACTTGCGGAAATGTGCGCAGAGCCGGCGCACCTTTCCGAGCAGGTCTGACGAGCGTGGGTAGCTTTTCAGAAAGCGCTGAACCACCAAATTAAAGACGTGGGCCAGGCATGGCACGTGCGTGAGGCTGCCAAGCTGCAGAGCCGCCACTAGGTTACGGCCGTTTTCTCACACGACCATGCCGCGTTGGAGGCTCAGCGGCGCAAGCCAGCGGTCGGTCTGCTCTGTCAGACCCTGCAGCAGTTCGTGGGCCGTGTGCCTCTTCTCTCCTAAGCTGAGTAGTTTCAGCACGGCCTGCTGACGCTTGCCCACCGCTGTGCTGCCACACCGCGCGACACCGACTGCTGGCGACGTGCTGCTGCTGACACATCTTGATTGCAAGACAGAGGTTGCGTAGGAGGAGGAGGAGGAGGGTGGTTTAGTGGAGGAAGCATACACCGCCGCAGATACCACCACCGAGCTGGGGCCCGCAATTCTGGGGGTGGGTAGGACGTGAGCGGTCCCAGGCTCTGACTCTGTCCCAGCCTCCACGAAATTCACCCGATGTGCCGTCAGGGAGATATAGTGGCCCTGCCCGCCTGTGCTTGTCCACGTGTCCGTTGTTAAGTGGACCTTGGCAGTAACCGCGTTGGTGAGGGCCCGTACAATGTTGCGGGAGACGTGGTCGTGCAGGGCTGGGACGGCACATCGGGAAAAGTAGTGGCGACTGGGAACTGAGTAGCGCGGGGCCGCCGCCGCCATCATACCTTTGAAAGCCTCCGTTTCCACAACCCTATACGGCAGCATCTCCAGGCTGATAAATTTGGCTATATGCACGTTTAACGCTTGAGCGTGCGGGTGCGTGGCGGCGTACTTGCGCTTGCGCTCCAACACATGCGCTAGCGACGGCTGGACGGTGCGCTGAGAGACATTGGTGGATGGGGCCGTGCACAGCGGAGGTGAGGGTGTGGGTGCAGGCCAGGAGACGGTAGTGCCTGTGTCCTGAGAGGGGAGTTGGATCTCAGTGGCAGGTTGGGGCACAGGGGGAGAGGCAGTGGTGCAAACCGGAAGCGGTGAACGGCCTTTGTCCCACCTTGTGGGGTGCTTGGCCATCATATGTCTGCGCATGCTGGTGGTGGTGAGGCTGGTAGTGGTGGCTCCCTGGCTGATCTTGGCGCGACAAAGGTTGCACACCACTGTTCGTCGGTCATCTGCCAGACCTTTGAGCACCTCGGCCTCTGCAGGGTGGCATGGCGCGAGGGGGCGCTTTGGGAAACAGTTGGTGGATTATTCGGTCTGGCCCTGCCTCTACCCCTGGCCACCGCACTGCCTCTTCCAACCTGCCCTGCTGCTGCACTTGCCTCCCCCTCTGAAGACCTGTCCTCAGTAGGCGTAGCAAACCAGGTGGGGTCAGTCACCTCATCGTCCAGCTGCTCTTCCTCCGAATCCTCTGTGCGCTCCTCCCTTGGACTTACTCCAATTACTACTACCTGAGTGATAGACAACTGTGTCTCATCGTCATCGTCCTCCTCACCCACTGAAAGCTCTTGAGACAGTTGCCGGAAGTCCCCAGCCTCATCCCCTGGACCCCGGGAACTTTCCAAAGGTTGGGCATCGGTCACGACAAACTCCTCCGGTGGGAGAGGAACCATTGCTGGCCATTCTGGGCAGGGGCCCGGGAACAGTTCCTGGGAGTCTGCCTGCTCCTCAGAATGTGTCATTGTAATGGAGTGAGGAGGCTGGGAGGAAGGAGGAGCAGCAGCCAGAGGATTCAGAGTTGCAGCAGTGGACGGCGCAGAACTCTGGGTGGTCGATAGATTGCTGGATGTACTTTCTGCCATCCACGACAGGACCTGCTCACGCTGCTCATTTTCTAATAAAGGTCTACTGCGTGGACCCATTAATTGTGAGATGAATGTGGGGACGCCAGAAACGTGCCTCTCTCCTAATCCCGCAGCAGTCGGCTGCGATACATCTGGATCAGGAGCTCGGCCTGTGCCCACACCCTGACTTGGGCCTCCGCGTCCTCGCCCGCGTCCACGTCCTCTAGGCCTACCCCTACCCCTCAGCATGGTGTATTACCAGTAGTGCAGAAACAGAACGCTGTAATTAAATGTGCCGCTTATTGGCCTGTGGTTGAAGGCTGACTTCGCTTACGGAACGCACAGCAGAGGCAGGAAAGAATTTTGCGCAAGCCTGCTGTAACTGGCTGCGTATGAATTAGGACAACTACCCCTAGCAGAGACCCAGTACACAGAGGACGGTCACAGGCAGCCCAAATAGATTTTTTTTCCCAAATGGTTTTGGAAAGGCCCACTGCCTATATACACTAAATATGTCTTCTGTCCCTGCCTCACCACTACTGGCCCTGGACAATGTAAAATTACTGCAGACTGTTTCACTGTGGACAGCAATACAGCGGTGATGTAAGAGGCAACACAGAGGCAGGAAAGAATTTTGCGCTAGCCTGCTGTAACACTTAGCTGGCTGCGTATGAATTAGGACAACTACCCCCAGCAGAGACCCAGTACACTGAGGACGGTCACAGGCAGCCCAAATAGATTTTTTTTCCCAAATGGTTTTGGAAAGGCCCACTGCCTATATACACTAAATATGTCTTCTGTCCCTGCCTCACCACTACTGGCCCTGGACAATGTAAAATTACTGCAGACTGTTTCACTGTGGACAGCAATACAGCGGTGATGTAAGAGGCAACACAGAGGCAGGAAAGAATTTTGCGCTAGCCTGCTGTAACACTTAGCTGGCTGCGTATGAATTAGGACAACTACCCCCAGCAGAGACCCAGTACACTGAGGACGGTCACAGGCAGCCCAAATAGATTTTTTTTCCTAAATGTTTTTGGAAAGGCCCACTGCCTATATACACTAAATATGTCTTCTGTCCCTGCCTCACCACTACTGGCCCTGGACAATGTAAAATTACTGCAGACTGTTTCACTGTGGACAGCAATACAGCGGTGATGTAAGAGGCAACACAGAGGCAGGAAAGAATTTTGCGCAAGCCTGCTGTAACACTTAGCTGGCTGCGTATGAATTAGGACAACTACCCCCAGCAGAGACCCAGTACACTTGTGGACAGGAATACAGCGGTGATGTAAGAGGCAACACAGAGGCAGGAAAGAATTTTGCGCTAGCCTGCTGTAACACTTAGCTGGCTGCGTATGAATTAGGACAACTACCCCCAGCAGAGACCCAGTACACTGAGGACGGTCACAGGCAGCCCAAATAGATTTTTTTTCCTAAATGTTTTTGGAAAGGCCCACTGCCTATATACACTAAATATGTCTTCTGTCCCTGCCTCACCACTACTGGCCCTGGACAATGTAAAATTACTGCACGATGCAATGCTCTGCACGGCCGATATACAAAAAGAAAAAAAAAATGTGCAATTTGCAACACTGCAAAAAGCAGCCTCCACACTACTGCACACGTCAGATGTGGCCCTAAGAAGGACCGTTGGGGTTCTTGAAGCCTAAAATACTCCTAACACTCTCCCTATAGCAACTCTAGCAAGACAGCACTTTCCCTCCTCTATGTCAGAACGCATCTGTGGCGAGCCGCGGGAGGGGCCGATTTATATACTCGGGTGACACCTGATCTCGCCAGCCACTCACTGCAGGGGGGAGGTATAGGGCTTGAACATCGCAGGGGGAAGTTGTAATGCCTTCCTGTCTTTCTATTGGCCAGAAAAGTGCGCTAACGTCTCAGAGATGAAAGTGAAAGTAACTCGAACATCGCGTGGTACTCGTTACGAGTAACGAGCATCTCGAACACGCTAATACTCGAATGAGTATCAAGCTCGGACGAGTACGTTCGCTCATCTCTAGTCTTGTTGCTATAGCGTACACACTGCAGCAAAAATGACCTGATAACTTTACTCTACGGGTCAGTTTGATTGTGACGATAGTAAATATATATATATATATATTTTTTTTTTTTTTTTTTGCTGTGCTACTTTTAAAAAATAAAATATTTTTGAAAAAGAAAAAATTATTTTCTGACCGCCATAACCTGCTTATTTTTCTGTCGATATGGTTGTGTGACGGCCCATTTTTGCCGGATGTCCTATAGTTTCTATTGGTATCATTTTGGAATACATACAACGTTTTGATCCCTTTTTTTTTAACAGGATGACCAAAAAAAAAAAGCGCAATACTGACCGTTTGGTTTTTTTTCCGACGGCGTTCATCGTGCGGGGTAAATAATGTATTACTTTAATAGATCTGACTTTTATGGACGCAGCGATACCAAATATGTTTTTTTAAATTATAATTATGGAAAAAGGGGGTGTCATGTTCACCCTGAGGATGAGGCATCATGCCCAAGATGAACGTAAGGGAGGGTTCACACAGGGAGCAGACTGCGGACGGGAGTAAAAATCCTATAACCTAAAAAAAGAGGAAGGGACCTCAACCTGACTACTAGGACAAGAACCGCCCTGCCTAAAAGTGAGGTTATCGCCTCGATAAAGGTGGCCCACGTCTTGTGCCTCAGCCAATAACTCTAGCAACTAAAAGAAGGGAAACACTAAAAAAACAAACAAAAGCACCACTTAGCGTTACAGCAGAACTTGTACCACCATGAACAATTACCAGACCCGGAAGCAGACTTAAATGATGACCGGGGCAATGCAATTGGACAGACAGAGTTACAGAAACAGCAGGGTAAAATCCACATACGAAGCAAGAGAACAAATCAGTGACAAGAGAAACACTGAAGGACTACAGGCAAGCGACCCAAGTAATATCTAAAGAAATGGTAAACCACAAAAACATAAATATCAACTTGTACAGTGCAGCCAGTCCATCTATGTGTTGAGACGACCGTGCCATGACCCTGTCATGGCCAACAGACTGTGACAGGGGGATTTTAAAAACTTCTATTACTTTTTTTAAAAGAAAACATTTTGTTTTATACATTCTTAAATTTTTAAAATCCCCCATAGGGGACTTGAACTTGCGATTGTTTGGTTGATCCTTGTTAGGGCTCTGGGTGTGAAGCCACTGTGCTAACTATCCAAACCTGACTTGCACACCAAACTGTATATGGTTGGCAGATGACCCCAGTGGTCAGAGGTACCAAGGCAGGGAAAACTCAGATGGGTAACTTGCTCTTAGCTAAGAAGGAACATGGGAAGACCCCTGGCTATAACAAGGTTAGACATCCTGATAAGAACATCCCCATGCTGGAACCTTGAGGCCGACTACCCCTGACAGGAAACAGGGACAGTGTACACAAAGCAGAGAACAGGACTGACTACCACAGAAACAGGAACAATGCACAGACTGGACAGAACTAGACAAATACAGGTTTAAGCATAAGGCAAACAACATAAAAAAAAAACAGATACAGATACCGGCTCAAAAGACAGAACAATCTTAAGACAGGTGACCTAGGTGTGCTGGGTGTCTGAAGCAAACCTACATCAATTCTGAGGCAATGAGGGACGAGCTTGCTTAAATAGAAGGGTAATTGCTATTTAAGCTGCAGCTGGGCTGTGAGAACTGAGAAGAGTTAACTCCCTCATTGCTGGTAGAAAGTAGAACAAAGAGTACATCCAAAGAGAAGAAGTAGAGCGATGCCTACGTCTGCCCGGAATAGCAAGAAGGCGGCAAACATGGGTAGCAGACCTAATACTCCTGCAGTATAATTTAATACCATGGTATTATTTTATACCGCAATCTGACAGACAATCTATCTAGCTACACCACAGGCATGGCTTGCTAAGCAATCTTCAGTGGAAGCCCTGGGAGTTTTTAGAAGACTCTCAGCTGCCATGGCAACCAAATGGCACACCGCAATCTCATCAGACCTGACAGTGGCATTTAAGGGTTAACAGCCATGATCAGCATGATCTCTGCTCATGGCTGTTTTCAGTGGGTGTCAATAGTGAGAAATGTATGGAGCAAAATCAGCTCCCAAACCCCTTCCATACAAACCCTGCATGTTGAGGATGTAACAACATGTTCTGGAGTGTTAAGAGGTTAAAGATGGTATGTCAGTGATGTCAAAAGTTTTGCTCGGTGGGGGTCCGGGTGCTGATAATCCCATTGAAATGAAGGGACAGAAGCTGAGGTGCCCCAAGCCTTTATGCTGCCTGGAAAGAACTGTGAATTGTCCCCACCTCCCTCATTTTACAGGCATTGAAAGTGCCAACACACAAAATACCCAACACATATTTAACGATTGAGATTGTCTGAAATGACAGAGTAATAGTGACCCCAGTAGGGGCCCCAATAGTAAATGTCTCCCTTAATGGTCCCAGTAGTAATAGTCAACCCCATAATGGCCTCAGTAGTAATTATGTTCCCCGTTGTGGCTTAAATAGTAATAGTGAACCCCATAGTGGCCCCAGTAGTAATGGTGTCTATGATCCTCTGACTGGGCAGAAATCGGACTGGTATCCCAGTCTGTCCACAGCTACGTTCCCCTGGTGGCTACTGCTGCTGAGTCTATGACCCCTGACCTCTTCTTGTATGCAGAGGCCAGCGAAAAGGTCTGGGGTAACAAACTTAGCAGTAGGGGACCCCGGCAGACCATAGGTGCAGACGAAGTAAGTGAAATACCTGTCAGGCTGCTGCCTGGCTAGCTCCCAGATGGCAATTGTTTTTCCAGCCATTAATATGTGTTAATAATCGCCATCTGAGGTCCTGCCGCCATCTGAGGTCCTGCCGCCTCTCTCAGGTTGCCTCATGGTAGGGGCGCCCCTGGGCAGAAGCCCTCAACCGAGTGCCGTCCCTGTTCAGCTGCCATCGTTCATTGTTGGCTCTTTTGAGCATTTGTGCATTTGCCTTCCGCTGCCGAGAAGAGCAGACAAGGTACAATGACAGTCATGGAGTTGTGTCCGCTCTTGTCACAGCTAGGTGGTGTCATAATGGAGATTAAGGATACAATCCAGCAGATGGGGTAACCAAAATGTACAATATTTACTTAAGAACAAAGAGTTATGCTGACAGTCAGGTAGTGTGACAATAATGGAAGCATAATAATGTTAAAAGCACATTATTCTTGCAGCCATTTTTCTCACTTCACAAAGCGAAGGTCAACAGTAGAAAAATATTGTTTACCAAGCGTCCTTGTGTTACATCACTCCTTCTCATCACAAAGCAACAAGTCAGCGCTTCATAGTGAACTGTTCTTTTGAACTAGAATCGTAACGCATGTGTAGCGGCATTATTACTACTTTATCTGCTCTTTCAAGGCTTCATGTTTTCCCTTGAATTATTTAACGTTACATCATGGAAAATAAATTCTCTATGAAAAGCTTGTTATATTCTGATTGGATACGGAGGCGAGATTGTGATCCGCTCATGTCAGTACCATAGAAGACATAGTAAATAAGATCTAGCTTGGAGACATCACTTGAGGGTTTCTCATTGCTTTCTTCTCCAATGCATCGACATAATAATTAAGCATACCTAATTGAAGACTACGATACCCTGAGTGCCACCTAAATAAAGTGATTACTCCAACAGAACTTAACTAGAGATGAGCGAGCATACTCGATAAGGCAAACTACTCGAGCGAATAGTGCCTTAATCGAGTACCTGCCTACTTGTCTCTAAAGATTCGGGTGCTGGCGCGGGTGACAGGTGAGTTGCGGTGGTGAGCAGGGGGAGAGAGAGATCTCCCCTCCGTTCCTCCCTGCTCTCCCCTGCTGCTCCCCACCCCCGTGCCGGCAACGGAATCTTTAGAGACGAGCGGGCAGGTACTTGAATAAGGCACTACTCGCTCAAGTAGTTTGCCTTATCGAGTATGCTCGCTCATCTCTAAACTTAACCTTATGCCTTAAGATGACTTGTCACTAACTATTGCTAGCTACATTGAAGGATTAATACTACTGTCATTAATTAATACTACTAATGCACCCCACGCCCAGGATGAATGCAAGTAGAAAGCTGGTCATTATGTTACGTCCATGAAAGGTGGGGAAAAAACGACCTACACGGATGCAACCCAAACAAGGACTGGAGGGAAAGGGTTGAGACAGGAGAACGTGCATAAATACTGAAGACCATAACAAACACCAAAACACCTAGAATACCAACACGCAGAAGCAGATGGAATAGCTAATGTACTACGAGGGATTGGTTCGAATTTTGGCCAAGATACTTAAGTTCACGAGCCACGACAAGGGTCCTCGTTGTCTCCTAAATCCCTGCTCTAACAAGACAACTTAACCCCAGGGAGTCCTGCCTACAAGTGTGGTGATCATCCCAATAGGGACAGTCCTTCACTAGAACCTAGGGCCTGGCTCGCCATAGATGCAACATATACGCTGAAGAGGACATACAGCTTGAACAGGGAGCTCATCACAGCTTGTGTCTGGTCACCCACACGGACAATGAACACGTCGCTGTTCACACTAGCAACATGTAATCCTACCCAGAACCTCATGCAAGCAAGCAACACCACAGCAGAACACGCATGATTCCAAGAAACAGGGATTTGAGCAGGAATGAGGAAAATAGCAAAAGGAATAAATGACCAGCACCCCCTAGAAAGAGCGTCCGGTATTTATGTGCAGCAGACTAATGGCCATTGCCTGGAGAACTCCACACCCAGCTCAATCATCCCACACCTGTGGAAGTGTGCTACTGGAAACCCATAGAACTACAGGTCCCAGGTGCACAACATGACAACTGCTTTGCATTTAATTCAATGTACCACCAATGCTGGAAAAAAAACGCATCGATAATATTATCAACAACTCAGTCCTGTTGAACAGAAATATAAATCATATAATGTAATTCAGTTTGTCTATCCAGGATTAATACTAAACTTTTGGTTATCAATACCCCATTCAGTCTCTCAGGAAAGTTAATTACCCTTTTTCTCATGTGATGTTCCTTTAAACAACACAGTCCTTAAACCAGATTTGAGTCCCCGAAACCTGTTTCAGTGTCCATACTATTAGCCCTATCTTCTCAATTCCTATTGCTACTTCTCCATAATCCTGTACCGATGTCCTGCTCTCCAGCCTGCAACTATCTTGCTCTGTCGTCCTCTACCCTCTGCAGCCAGCAGTCTCCTGGGTCCTCTCGGCCAGCAGCTATCTTCTCCTTTCTCAGGCAGCAGCTCCACAACCTCTGTGTGTCATAGGCAGTTCCTGTCTCACTTAGCCCCTGCGCTCTCTGGTGTAGAGGAAATTGCCATTTTATTTCAGGGCATCCTTCCTCCAGAAAGTTCCCAATGAGCATGCACAGTTCCAATGGACTGAAATTTGGTATACACAGCTATTTTGGTGCAATTTGTGATGTATGTTACAGTCTTTCCATAGCAACAATCTAACTCTTTAGGGTAGCTCCTTAGACTCACTTGGTTTTTATTTGTGTGTTCCACTCAAATTTTCTGACTTTGGCTTCTTTACTGATCATGTCTGCTGCCAGTCTTCAAAGTGTTTTGTAGTTTCTTTGAAAAAAAGAACATTCTGAGTTACAGGGCAAATGTTGTCCCTATCTTCAAAAAGGGAAAGAAGGTGAATCCAGGAAACTACAGGCCGGTGAGCCTGACCTCTATTCTGAGAAAGATCTTTTAACAAATTATTAAACAGCATGTATGCAAGTACTTGGATAAGAATGGAGTAAATAACCAGAGCCAGCATGGGTTTGTAACAAACAAGTCATGCCAGACTGATCTAATTTCCTTCTATGGCAGAATCACCAACTGGGTTGATCGGGGAAATGCGGTGCATATAGTATATCTTAACTTTAGTAAAGCATTTGACAAAGTATCTCATACCCTTTTTATTGTAAAAATGACCAAATCTGGGATTAACTGTTAGGTGGATTCACAACTGGCTGAGTGATCGTACTCAAAGAGTGGTCATAAATGGCTGCACATCCAAGTGGAAGAATGTATCAAGGGGGGACCACAAGGCTCTGTCCTAGGCCCAGTGTTGGTCAACATTGTTATAAATGATCTGGAGGAGGGAATTAAGGAGAAACTGATCAAATTTGCTGATGACATAAAGCTAGGAGGGATAGATAACACTGGAGAAAAGACAGAAAGGATTCAAAAAGATCTTGGCAAACTTGAGCAATCAGCGGTGACTAAAAGAATGGTATTTAACAGGGAGAAATGCAAGGTCTCACATCTGGATAAGAAAAATAAAATAAGCACATAGAGAATGAGAGAAATTGAGCTAAGCAGGACATATGAAAAAGGCTTGGGTATACTAATAGATCATAGACTGAACATGAGTCAACAGTGTGATGCAGCAGCCAAAAAGGCAAACCCAATTCAGGGATGTATTAGGAGTAGCACAAACTGGAGCAAGTTCAGAGAAAAGTTACCAAGATGGTGAGCGGTCTGCAAATCATGTCCTATGAGGAACGGTTAAAGGATCTGGGAATGTTTAGCTTGCAGAAGAGGCGGCTGAGAGGAGACTTAATAGCGGTCTACAAATATCTGAAGGGTTGTCACAGTGCAGAGGGATCAGCCCTATTCTCATCTGTACAAGGAAAGACTAGAAGCAATGGTATGAATCTGAAAAGGAGGAGACACAGATTAGATATTAGACAGTGAGGGGGATCAGTGAGAGGAACAGGTTGCCACGGGAGGTGGTGAGTTCTCCTTGAATGGAAGTATTCAAACAAAGGATGAACAGACATCTGTCTGGGGTGATTTAGTGATACTGCACTGAGCAGGGGGTTGAACCCGATGACCCCAGAGGACCCGATGACCGTGGAGGTCCCTTCCAACTCTACCAGTCTATGATTCTATCTTTCTCAAGGAATACAATTAAAAATGATTTTTAACTACTGCTGACCCACGGTCTTGGGAAAAGACACAAAATGGCTGCTTATATTTCAATCACTGCCTCTTGCTGACATTCTTCTTAACATACACAGTTGAGTCACAATCGAGTTCACAGTTTGTGGACTGTTCGCGTGCTGCTCTGGTGAAAGTGTATCGTGAGCGGACAAATAGCACCATTGGGAATGACCAACATGGAGGCTGCGGAGCGCAGCGTGCCACTGATGTGAGAGGTGGACGTCGCTATGAAGCTCCGTGAGGGCCGACCGATGATCTACAGTGGAGCAGCTCATGATAATGAACCAGGGGGCTGCCAGGTGTGTCTAATACAACGGTTCAGCGAACCCTCCTGTGTTTGGGGGTCCGCAGCAGATGGATGGTCACTGCACCTACGCTAACAAAGATGCGACAGAAGAAAAGGCTTTAATTTGCACAGCAGTATCGGAATTGGAAAACCGTTGATTCACAAAGGGTTGCCTTCTCTAATGCGTCACATTTCTTGATTCATTAAATGGATGGACGTTGGTGTGTCAGGCGGGAAACTTCAGAGAGCAAACACCCTGCGACCGTTGCTGGAAGAACACAAGCCGGTGGCGGCAGCGTAATGGGAATATCTTCGTGGCGTTCACTAGCCACTCATCTATGTGAAAGGCACTGTGAACCAATCTGGTTATGAATCCACCCCTTACAGATTACTTACACCCATACATGCTGTTTGTGATCCCCGGGCAGATGGGATCTTCCAGCAAGTCAATGCAAACATTACATGGCTAGAAATGTCTGCCAGCGGTTGGAAGAACACGACCAAAACTTCCAAGTACTTCCCTGCCCCCTGATTCCCCAGAGTTGAGTCCAGTTGAGCATCTGTGGAACCATCTTGATCATCGTATTCGCTCTTTGGATTCTCCCCCATGCACCCTCTAGCAACTGTGGGATGCCTGCAGTCAGCATGGCTCCACATACCTGAAACAACCTACCTTACTGAGTCACTCCCAGCCCATCTAACTGAAGTCCGTGTGGCATACAGCAGTTACTCTGGATATTAGCTGGTGTTCAGAAAAATGTGACTGGACTCTGCAGATATATTTGTGCTTCCAGGGATTTAATGGCGTCATACAGATTTAAAAAAGTAAAATTATCTGCAAATGGATTTAAACAAAAAATCCCACTAATCACCTATTCTTCTCCAGCAATCCAGCGCTCACTCTCCCATGATCTTGCGCTAATCTCCATTTTCATGTGGCAAGCAGCAATATTTTGCACTGCTGGTGAATGCTGTAGCCAGTCAGTAGCTGCAGTGGTCATGTGATGTACTCCTGGCATTATGGCTCCCATCGCTGAGCCATGATGCCAGTAGTATAGACATGTGACCACTGTGGATACTGATTGGCTGCATGGTGTCCAGATGTGACCAAAGACTGGGAGGAGACTGGAAGCTACAGTCCTGGGTTGATGAGGCAGAGAGTAAGTGGGAAGATATTTTGTTTATGTTTCAGCCCATTTGCAGCCATTTTTATATTTCTTTTTGAATTGGATAATCTCATTTAATATTATTCTCCCACACCCTGTGGAGACTAATAGATTGCAGAATCTCAAAGAAATTACAAGTTGCACAAACATAGTAGTTTGACAGATAAGAGGCAGGATTAGAGCACAAGGAGAAAGGGAACAAGAGCAGTTTCAAGAGGAGCCCTAATAGAGCTCTGAACCTGTATATCCACAAGCAGAGAACAGCCACTAAGCTCAGAAAGGGTAGCTCCACAAGCAGCGGATGCCCCGTGAGCTTTAAAACTGCAGCTTCACAGGCAGAGACTGTCCATTGAGTTCTGAACTGCAGTTCCACAAGGAAGGTATGCTTAATTAGCTCTGAATGGTAAGTCCACAAACATGGAACCCCCTCCAACCTCTGGACCTACAGCTTGCAAGCAGGGAACACCTACTGAGCTCTGAACTTGCAGCTCCATAAGCAGACATGTTAGAGAAAGCAAGTCTTGAAAAACAAGGGAGCAAGCAAAGATTAATCAGCAACACAAAGCAGTTGGAACTTTTCCAGGTGTGCAGATTTCTCTCTCATAATGAAGGTACACAAATCCTTAAATGGGGCCAATGTGACTACATGCTTCCAAATATACATATGTGCGTGTGCCTGCAGGGAGTTTTTACTGAAATAGGATACAGTGAAATTCAGCTTCTTTGCTATTGACACATTGTTTCCATAGATTTCATTGCACGCAGGCCATTTTCTCTACATGTTTTAGCATTTAACCCATTGATGCCTTTGGGCATATGTTATTTATCCTGCATGGTGAACAATGTCAGAAACAAAAACCCAAGGGCAGAATTGCACATTTTGGTCACACCGTATCCAAGAAAAAAATTACTGACAAGTGATCAAAAAGTTGTATGGTACCAATAAAAACTATAGGTCGTCCTGCAAAAAATGAACCCTCACCCAATTATGTCAACTGAAAAATCAAAAAGTTATGGCGGTCAGAAAATATTTTTTTTCCAAAACTATTTTATTGTCCTAAAATAATAAACTAATCATAATAATAATCTTTATTTGTATAGCGCCAACATATTCCGCAGCGCTTACATAGACAGGGGGATACAGAAAGACAAAAATACAAACATTACAGAACCACGGTTACATAGTAATCAGCTGATGGAAACAATAGGGGTGCGGGTCCTGCTCCAACCAGCTTACATACTACAAGTAATGGGGGGTACAGAAGGTAAAGGGCTGGAGATGTGCAGGGTATGGGGGGGTGGAGATGTGCACGGTATGGCGGGGTGGAGATGTGCACGGTATGGCGGGGTGGAGAGTGAGGGATGATATACACATAGACATTGGTCAGACATTTAGCCGTGTGACGGCAGAAACAGTATGACTGCAGGCGCGGTTTATGATGGCTAGCAGGGATTGCAGTCAGTAGGTCAGTATAGCAAACGCAAAACAATATATATTTGATAACAGCGAACCATCCCATAGAATAAAGTTATCGTGTCATTTTTGCCACAATTTGTACGTCATAGAAATAAGTCCAGCCCCCAAAGAAGTCTGAGTTGCATTTTTTTTCCAATCACTCCACTTAGAAATTTTTTTAAGTTTTTCGGTAAATTATGTGGTACATTAAATGGACCATTACAAAATACGACTCATCCTGCAAAAAAAAAAACAATCCCCCAGACAGATTGCTCAACAGAAAAATGCAATAGTTGTGGATTTTTAAAGCGGGGAGGGAAAAGCCGAAAAATTTTTAAAAAGTGCCGCGTCCTTGAGGGGTTAAGCAGGAAGTATTTTACAGACCAGCCGCACGCATTTCCTAATCCGAACATTTCCCCGAAAACTGCCAGTAAAACGTAGGAGGGCTGAGCGCGGAATAAATGATGCACTGCAGTGAATCAGGAATAGAAGGTGCAGCAGAATGTATTCCCTCCATTACCCTCCAAGTGAAGAGCGGCAGAGCGCCGGCCAGCCCCGGCAGCAGCAGCCAGCAGAGAGTTGGAGCCACTTAGCAGACTTGCTGCACATCTCATATCAATTGGCATTTCTGCCATTTCACAATAAACATGATAAATATTTAATGTTCAGCTTTACCGTGAACCGCTGTTAACAACAAAACAGTTTATGATGCGGAGAGGTGATGAGGAGCGCAGGGACCTGCCAAGTGCTTCCCTCGCTTGCAGATTTGCAGTGACATGTTAGCTAAAGACTGAAGAGCCTCTTCCAGGGAAGCTTATCTCACAACACTTATAATAAACCATGGCACAGGCGAAACGCGCTGCCTGCTTCCTTATAGGCCTGTGAATTTAAATGTCGCCAGTGTAACAACCCTCATTGTTCTCATTGGGCATAAAAAGAAAGTACTAAAATGACAAGCCTCCTGCCGTGGCAGAGGGAACAATGTAACCGCCACCACACTAGATGCAGAAGCGTTCACGCTCAGACAATGCGCGCAATTTAACAGCGTCCTGGGAGGATATGTGAAGCCTCTTGGGGTGTAATCTTCTCTTACTGTTCACATTTATTAAAAAGTCAAGCTAGACACAACCGGTCCGGGCGTTAAAAAGTGAAGCGGACGTAATATTTAGTCCACCGCGCTCATGGGGAAGCTGACAGCTGTCGGTGGCAGCAGACCCTCACAATAGTCAGCTGGTGCTTGAAAATGTGTCAGTGATGGCGAAACAAACAATGAATTTCCTGTGAACTGCATATCAAAATGTAATCCAGGTACTTGTAGAAATCGCACATGCCGTTAAGGGTACAGCTAGCTTTCATGGCTAGAATTAGTTATGTACAACCCATGTGGTCACACGAGGCGCCGTCCACATGCTTGTAAGCGGGACAAAAAACGGATGTAGGTTGGGGCGATCGCCCTCCTTAGGTCCGCCAGGCCAGATGATCTTCTGCCTCCATGTGGCATTGTTTTGTGGAGCTTATTGAATCATTCTCTTCCTGCTCTGTCTCCTTTCCTCTAATATTCCAGTGTGCCACTGTCAGCCCGTCAGCACCACCACAACACAATTGCTTAGTTCTGCTACTGTATATATGTTATGAGCTTGGTTCTGGGACTGTATTTATGTACTGTGGTTGCTTGTGGTGCAGTATTTGTATTATGAGCTTGGTTCTGGGACTGTATTTATGTACTGTGGTTGTTTCCGGTGCTGTACATATATTAAGAAGTTGATTCTGGGGCTGTAATTGTGTTCCAAGGTTGTTTGTTGCTGTATTTATATACTGACCTTGGTTCTGATGCTGCATTTGTGTTATAAGTTTGGTTCTGGTGCTGTATTCATGTTATGAGCTTGGCTCTGGAGTTTTCTGTACTAAGCTTGGTTTGTGCTGTATTGATGCACTGATGTTGGTTCTGGTACTGTATTTGTGTACTGAACTTAGTTTTGGTGCTGTGTTTATGCACTAAGCTTAGTTCTCATGAAGCATTTGTGTACTAAGGTTGGTTTCTGCCATATTTGTGTACTGAGCTTGGTTCCAGGCTGTATTTATGTTAGGAGCTTGGTTCTGATGCTATATGATGTTCTGACTTTGGTTCTGTGGCTCTATTTATGTACTCTGCTTGGTTCTGGTATTTGTGTATTAAGGTTGGTTTCTGCTGTATTTATGCACTGAGCTTGGTTCTGGGGCTGTATTTATGTTGCAAGCTTGGTTCCTTTGCTGCATTTATGTTATGAGCTTGTTTCTAGTATTGTATTTATTTTAGGAGCTTGGTTCCGGTGCTGTATTTATGAACTGTGCTTGGTTTTGCTACATTGTTTCTTTCTGCAGAAGCACAATACAATCAGACTGCTCATCAGTGCAATATATTTATTTTTTTTCTTATTCCGTGGTCACCAAAAAATATTTCGCACAGGATACCCTCTAGCCTAAGGCCGGCACGGCCATCTTTCATGGTAGACAGAGGTTGAAGGGAGTTCAAGAGGTAGGAAGCAGTAATAAATGTGTCCCTGCTGGTAGAGAAGAGGAGGAATCCAGGTGATACATAACATGAGGAAGTAAAAGGGTATACAACACCACACCTAGTGCAGGGCCCATTGGGGGCGGAGCCTTGTATCATGCTCCGCCCTCGAGGATAATTTGCTCTGACACATTGTAACAATTCTGTAAGCAGTGTAGCATTAAATATTACAGATTAATCCCGTGACCAAACTGCAGTAAGTAGCCCCAAGCTTCCCTGACGCTGCTCTGCGCAGCCCCTCTGCCCCCTTCCCCTTGTAGGCTGGCGCTTCATATGAGTAATTGGTGCTTTATACCAATGTAAGATAAATTATTCTATGTATGAGAGCAGATGCGGCGAGTCTAGACCTCTGAATGGCGGGAAATAATTGCCCCCTTGGGTTATATTTTTGGAACTTGCAGAATAATCTGGAGTCATATTTCTGCAGTGTGAATTGCGCGGCGCCTGCTTAGTATAACAGAGACATAATGCCCAATCTTCTGCCGATGACTGTCCTGACAGTGATGTCCTGGAAATCAATAAAATCTTTAAGCTGTTTGAGGACCTTGGAATAAAATATGTCAAGCTCTATCATTTGTTTATTTTTAGTGGCGCAGATCTTCGCTCTTCTGTGACGTATTTTCCTGTTTAATGCGGGACGCCGCCGCCGGATCATTATTTTACTCTCTGCTGAAATGTAAACTTTTTATTTAGTCTCCGTATTGATTGAGGAAGCTGCAGCCGAGGAAACGCAAAAACACGAGATATCCCAGCCATGTTAAAGGGATGTCTCAGCGCAGACATCGCTGGCGGCTCTCGGATGTGATGCCAGTGTTGGACTGTGAACTAAGGGGCACTAGGAAAGCACTATGCCATTTTGCTTTCTCTGCCCACATTAAACAGAGACCACACGGTCGGACGTTGCAGGTACATCTAGTCTGGGCTGCATATCAATGTGCTTTACATGCTGCTGACCAGGGGGGCTCCCATCAGGCCAGAGGACCTCAGAGGGGCCGCGGGTTTCCATCCAGCCGCTATTTATTTCTTATCGGTCATATTAATGGCTGGTAAAAAATAACTGCCAATTGCCAGCTGGCCGGGCAGCAACCCAACACTTAGTTGGCCGGTAGCCCCGGTCCAGATGCGGCAGCCGCTACTGTAGTCAGTCTGTGACCCCTGAACCCCCAGCATTTGCATTCCTAAATTCAGCGCAGACACCGGGTGGAGAGGGCAGGGGTCACAGACTGATGATAGCAGCAGTGGCCGCCAGACCAGAGATACAGATGGAGTGAGTGAAATGCATGATGGGTTGCTGTTCAGCTAGAGGTCCACTATGGGGTGCTATTACTACTTGGGCCACGATAGGGGTCACTATTACTACTGGGACCATTAACAGAGTCCACTATTCCTACTGGGGCCACTAATAGGTTCAACATTACTACTGGGGACAATAAGGGGGTCACTATTACTATTGGGGCCACTGAAGGGCTCACTTACTTTTAGGGTCACTACTGGGGGCATTATTTCTCTGTTCCTTTACTTCAGACGAGTCTCAGTGGTTCAAGTACCTGTAAAGGGAGTGGGTTTTTTTGCAAGGGGGTTCGGGGTCGCCATTTCACACTGTGCCTCAGGCAGCATAAATGCCTGGGCACCTCTGCTGAGGATGTGTTCTAGACTTTATGCTAATGTAACAAACTCTCAGCTGTGAAAAATAGCAGGTCTCTATAGATAGTCAGCATTTGGATATAAAAGAGAACGCCCTTATTTTAGCCAACGGGGTTAGAGGGGTTGTCCTGGAAGAGAGGATGCTACTCAATCCCGTCAGAATCCAGGGTGCCAGCACTTCCACTTCTACTACTGATGCCACTATAGGGGACACTATTACAACTAGAGCCACTATGAAGGAAACTATTACTACTGGGGCCACTGTGGGGTCATTATTACTAGTGAGGCCACTATGGGAGATGCTTAATTTTACTACTAGGGCCACTATGGGAGCAGCATTTACTACTGGGGGTACTGTGGAGAGCACTATTACTACTGAGACCACTATGAGGGACACGATTACTGCTGATGCCACTATGGAGGTCAGTATTACTATTCGGGCCACTATGGGGGATATTATTACTACTGGGGCCACTATAAAGGTGACTGTTACTACTGAGGCCACTATGAGGGACACGATTACTGCTGATGTCACTATGGAGGTCGGTATTACTATTGGAGCCACTATGGGGGATATTATTACTATTGGGGCCACTATAAAGGTGACTGTTACTACTAAGGCCACTATGGGGGTCACTGTTACTACTGGCGCCACTAACAATGTCACTATTACTATTGAGGCCACCATGGAGGACACTAGGACTACTAGGGGAGCTAAAAAGGGGACTGTTCTTACTGGGCCACTTTGCGGGACAATATTACTACTTATGCCACTATGGGGGGCACTATTAGTACTTGGGCCACTATGAAGGTGACTGTTACTACTGGGAACACTATTACTATTGTGGCCCACTATGGGGGTCATTATGGCAGACACTATTACTGCTCATGCTATGGAATGGGGTGCTATAGCTGAGTCCTCCACCTCAAAATCAGGATCAGCCTACAGGTGTTGTAGTCCCTGAGGGATCAGGTGCTTACCTTGGTCAGACGATGCAGTGTCCTCCTTGAGGTACCCAGCATCCACTTCATCTGCCGAGCTGAACAATCGCCTTTCAGAAGCGGTTTTGCTCTCTGCCCGCTGGTAGTAATCGGGTCCACTTCCAGTGTTATCTTTTTAACGGAACTTTATTCATGATGCGTGGCTTTTCTCTCTGGGCGCTGGGATGGCGCTCTGTGGAATCAGGGAGTCATCGCCGCCTCTGCTGCTACTAGAACTTGGGTTTACTCTCGCAGTACTTGCTACACACCAACTTGGACTGGCTTACTTCTAATCTGCCAGGGAGTGGGCACTGCCCCACCTTTTATACCATTTCTATAGCAACAGGGACTTTTGGTGCATTGCGCCAAACATGGGTTGCCACACATAGCACCCGAAAGGTATAGCTCTAAAACAAAATGTTGCTTGTAACTTTAGAAAAGTTTATATTCAACATCTCAGGAAAAGCAGGGGGCTATGAACCACCCTCTTACAATGCCACTATGGGGGGGGGGGGGCACTATTACTACTGCTGAAACTATGGGGGACACTTTTACTACTGGAGCCACTATTACTAATGGGAGCGATGCTACAACAGGGGCCACTATTACTATTGTAACTACTAAGCGGGGTACAATTACTGGTTGCGGCCATTAGACTACCAGAGGTAAAAACATATGTGGCAAAGAGCCCCCCCCCCCCCCAATCTGCACCCCCAAAGCACACTCTTTATTCCATGGCCGGTATATTTTGTGATGAAGGTAGCAGCCCTACACCTGACCCCGTGTCAGCACTAGGTCGGATACATTTTCGCTCCCTGGACAACGCCTTTAAAGGGTAGGGCTACCTTTATGACTGGTCGGGGTCTGACTATTAGGACCCCCTCCTGAAGGTCCGTACATGAATGGAGAGGTTGTGCGCTGCTGCTCCATTCATTCCAACGAGAGAGCTGGAGATTGTTGCGTGTTTGTTTGCAGCAATTTCCGACACTCCCATTGATATGAACGGCGCAGCAGCACTTGTATGACCTCCTCTCCGTTCCTGTGGGGATCTAATGGTCAATCCCCAACCAATCATAAAGTCATCCCCTATCCTGGTGGTCTGGGGAAATTTATACCCCTTTAAGGCTGCAACCTATGAATTCTCGGGATGCCAGTGCTTTGGGGCCCTTGGAAAGAGGGACGCAGCGTGAGGTAGTCGCACCCCTTTTACTATTCATGGCAAGTAAGGGGTTGGAGAATTGGCGCAAGGATGGAGGTGGCTTCAGTTGGACATTTAGTTGGAATGAGGCCCCTTTACTGGATAAGACAAAAACTTTATTGTGAGAAGGAGATGCGCAATTCTTCTATCCAGGACCCCGCTGTGCGCACCGCCTGCCGCTCCTCCATCGTCTGCTGCTTTCGTCTTTCCTCCCTTCTGCCAGGCTCTTTTTTTCAGGTGTCATTGACTCTCTCAGGTCATCCGTGGTCCATTTTCGAGGTCGCGCTGCCTTCATATCCACAGCTTATTGTGTTCTGCTGTTTCCAAGGTGCCTCTCTTATCTTCACAGATGACACTTGGACTGCATTAGATGGAATGAGATCGAAAATTGCCTCAGTCAGCGCCGGTTGAGATCCTTGTGCCGCTAACCAATCTTCTCTTAAGATGCTCTGAACGTCCCGCGGACCTCGCAGGAGCTTCCTCTCTTCATGTATGCCGATGATTAAAGCAGCTTTCGGTGGTGCTTTCTTGGGGGGATTAGTTCTGAGATACATGAACGATGCACACATTTAACCCCTTAATGACCAGCCATACAGGTTTTTACAGCGGTCACCAAGTAGCCTCTGGTTATGCCGGCCTGTTTTATGGTGGCCTAATCTAAAGTCAGAAAGGGAATCCTGTGTAGAGAAGATCTGGTTCTGGATGTCAGAAGACTGCCGGGACCCTGCTCTAACGTCCGGGCGCGGAGAAACCTTCATTCCCAACCGTTTAACCCCTTACATACCATGATCAATAGCGATCACAGTATTTAAAAGCGGGTGACGGGGATGTAGCCCTTCCTGTCATCCGTCAGCATCCCGCAATGCAATCGTTAAGGCCTCCTGATCTGCTAGGCAGGCCAGCATGTCAGACCCCGCCTCCAGCTGGCTCTGATTGGTAATCTGTGAAAAGTGCACTACACTGCAATACTAAAGCAGTGCAGTGTAATGTACCAGCACCTTTAAGTGCCTTGGAGGGACAAAAATACATAATACAGAAAAGTTCATTAAAGATAAATAAAAGCACAGAAAAGGGAAATATAAACAGACAGAAAAAAAATAAATCACAGAATGTTGCCATATACTTACTGATATATTGATACAAGAGGGCAGGTAAGAACACCGCATACCCCTCAACATGCAGACAGCCAGACTGCTAAATGGAGGAGCAAAGTACTGAGGAGCAGCCGCTCACCTTTCTTATATTGAGGGGCGGATGTTTAGTACGATTCTTACACAAAAAAGCATATACAGGGTGTCAGGCCACATGGTACATGTAGTGCACCATGCAGGCTTACAGCGGGCTGCCCTGCACCTCATAGGGACTTAGAAGGACACGAGGACCCTTGACGCGGGTTGTGAGCTTATGCATTTTGGCCAAAATATTAACCAATACCTCGTATCTATCAGTAACATGCAGTGCGGCTTTGTACACTGGGGGGCCCGGGGGGCCGGTGGGGTTCACCTACGAGGTGCAGAGCAGCTCACTGAACTGAAATATGGTATCATTAATATGTTGTAAGCCTGCGAGGTGCACTACACGTATTATGTGGCCTGACACCCTGGTTATGCCTTTTCTTGTGCATGAATAAGTACTAAGCAGCCCCCCCCCCCTCCCTCAATATAAGGAGGGTCTGTGAGCGGCTATTCATCAGCGCCTTTATCTGTGCGGCAGCTCCTCCATTTAGCCATTTACTATCGGCATGTTGAGGGTTGTGGTGCTTCTACCGGCCCTCTTGTATTAGTATATCAGTAAGTATATGGAAGCTGTCTGGGATTTTAAAGTTAAATAAAGTTTATTTTTAAAAAAGCCCTTTACTACAAACTCCCTTTATAATAGAAAAAGAAGCAAAGATAGTAATGACCCGAACTATAAAAACATTGTCTGCTATCCCACACTGTAGACATTGTACAGAAGAATATTAAAAACAATGCGAGAATCGAGATATTTCTTATAAAAAGGGTTTTTATTGAGCTAAAACAACAACAAATAAAAAAATCTCCATAAATTTGCTCTTTCCATAATCGCACCGCCCCAGATAATAAAGTTAGCCTATTATTTATGCTGCGCAATAAGCACAATAAAAAAATAAGCCAAAATTATGTTTTTCGTCTATCTGTCTTGCAAAAAAACAATGGAAGCTACAAGTCATCCCCCGGAAATCATTACCGCACGCAGACCCATTGGCGGAAAATTACAAATGTTATGGATCTTGGAATGCGGCGATGCAAATACAATTATTTGGTTTTAAAGCGTTTTTATTGTAGAAAAATAGTAACACATTAAAAAACCCCATCCATTTTGTGTCGCCGTAATCGTATCGCCGCAGAATAAAGTATCCGTTCGTTTATACCGCAAAGCGAACCCCATGAAAGCAACCTAAAAAAGCAATGTCACAACTTCAGTTTTTTTCCCTTTCCTATCCAAAACCAAAAAAAAAATTAATAAATGCTAAACAATATATTCTACATATTATGTCCTCCAGAGCGGTCGCATCAGCAGATACAGCGCTTCTCACAAAAAACAACCGTAACCATGTAAAAAAAAAATACATGTAAATGTTCTGGCTCTTGGAATGTAATGATGTAAAAACGAAAAAAATGTAGCCTGATCATTAAGGTGCAAATCGGCCAGTCACTAAGAGGTTAAAGGGTCTATATGGATAACATGATAAAATTCTGACTCCCTGCAGTGACCACTAGGGGGAGCTCACTGCATACTGATGCTATTATTGCATACAGTATGCAGCAAGCACCTGGGCGTTCGCTAGTGGGAGCTACAGGTAGCAAAATGTTATCAAATAATGGTCTTTGTGGGGGATTTGGAACTCTGCTCAATCCACTACGAAGGTGTATTAACCCCTTCAATCCCTAGGACTAAGCTTACGTCCTATAGATGGTGCGGGCTCAGAAGCTGGATTGACGGCTGGCCTCTAGAAGAGGAGATCATTAAGAACCAATCTGTGTTCCCTCTGTGATTTTGATCGGCCCTCCGCTTTGTAATTGTAAAGGACCGATGGGCTGCGATAAGTCATGATCACTATTATTCACAATAATACATTGCAGTATAGAAGTACTGCAGTGTATTATCAGTGCAATCGTAGGTTTACAGATTCAATTACTTTACAGGCACATAAAAATGTAAATAAATAACATACAGATTTTTTTTAAAAAGTATTAAAAATAGTAAGAAATAACTTTTTTTAAACACTTTCCCCTCTGTGTTTAAAAAAAAAAGAAAAAAATTCTTATACAGGTCTTTATCCTGCATAAGAAAAAAAAGGAGCCAAAATGCTCTTTTTGTGCATTTCGCCTCCCAAAAAAATGCAATTGCAGTGTTAAAAAAAAAAATATGTGCCCCAAAATGGTAGCACTAAGGGTGCATTCAGACGACCGTATATCAGCCGGGTTTTCATGCCCAGCCGATATACAGCGTCTCCCTCTGCAGGGGGAGGAGGCTGGAAGAGCCGGGAGCAGTGCTCTGAGCTCCCGCCCCCTCTCTGCCTCCTCTTCGCCCCTCTGCACTATTTGCAATGAGAAGAGGCGGAACGGGGGCGGGGCTCATTCCCAGAACTTAGCCCTGCCCCCGTTCCGTCTCCGCTCATTGCAAATAGTGCAGAGGGGCGAAGAGGAGGCAGAGAGGGGGCGGGAGCTCAGAGCACTGCTCCTGGCTCTTCCATCCCCCCCCCCTGCAGAGAGAGACGCCGTATATCGTCCGGCGTAAAAACCCAGCCGATATACGGTCGTCTGAATGCACCCTAAAAGCCATATGTAGCTCAAGGTGGAAGCATTTAAAGCTACAGCTTGTCACGCAGAACACGAGCCTGACAGAGCTCCGCCCGGGGGAAAATAAACAGTTCTGGAACTTTGAATACAACAATTCAAAAAAGAAATTCCAAAAAAATTATTCTTATTGTAAAAGTGGGAAAACATAAAACATATTATTAGTTATTTCTGTAATCGTAGCGACAATCATGGAGTCATTCATGCTGCACAATTAACGCTGTAGGAAATCCCCTTAAAACAATGGCAGAATTGTTTTTTCTTCTACTTGCCCTCCAAAAAAAGTCACTAAAAGTTTTTTGCCACATCTAAAAAGGGGGTGTGGCTTCATCAAAAGGCGTGGCTTAAATGTGACCTTGTGCAACAAAAATATGCCAACATGTTGCCACAAATACTGATGTAAAGCTGAGCCAATTAGTAGGTGGTATAAAGTCAGACTTAACAGTCTAAGGGTGCATTCCCACGAATGTATATCGGCACGGTTTTCACCCCGAGCCGATATATGTCGTCCTCATCTGCAGGGGGGGGGGGGGGGGATGGAAGAGCCAGGAGCAGGAACTGAGCTCCCGCCCCCTCTCTGCCTCCTCTCCGCCCCTCTGCACTATTTGCAATGGGGAGAGGCGGAACGGGTGCGGGGCTAATTCTCAGAACTTAGCCCTGCCCCCATCCGACTCCTTTCATTGCAAATAGTGCAGAGGGGCGGAGAGGAGGCAGAGAGGGGCGAGAGCTCAGTTCCTGCTCCTGGCTTTTCCATCCTTCCCCCCCCCCCCCTCTTCCCCTGCAGATGAGGACGACGTATATGAGCTCGGCGTGAAAACTGAGCCGATATACGTTCGTGGGAATGCAGCCCAAGCATGAGCTTGATTCATCATCCCGAAGAGTCTCGTTAGACGGCTGTTTCACACTCTGGTCTAAGTAAACCATGCACCAGCGCAGGCCTCTTAATGCCTTTGTCGCATCTGGCTGCACCTCTAGATGCCAGAATGAAACTTATGTGAGCTACAAACTGACATCGGCTTCAGCTAGAACTTATGCCAGTGTCTAGTGTAAATTGAAATACATCTGATAGACTGCTTGTGGCCACTCCCCCTAATGCTAAGGCCTGCCCACTTTTTGAAAAAACTGCAAAAAGTTAAACAAAAATATTATCGCGCCCTAATTGCAAAATTTGTATAGTGTATGAAAAATACTACTGGGCTGGCTTCAGGTTTATGTAGGCTCCTAGGCAACAGAGTCTCATTGGGCCCCTTTGCAGTGTCATGACACATGTGGCAGTAAATCTGCAGCAGCGCACACAGTGACCATATAATGGTAGATACCAGCTTTACACAGATGCTATAGCAGACCTTATATGTGATTACAATACCATTAATATCAGTGATCACAGGTGAAGCCCTCTCTGACTGGAGTCATTCAGTCCCCCTTCTCTTCTGCATCCAGCCAAGACTTCTATGATGACTTTTTCCGACCACCACTTGTCTTCGTGGAATCCGACATCTCTGACTCCTTGCTTTTCCATCACTCTCCCTCAATGATCTGCACCTTTACACAACCCCCCTTCTATAGTACCCAAGATAGTAATAATGTCACCTGTGGTGCCCCACACAGTAGTAGTGTCCCCATTTTTGTGCCACCTGTAGGCACACAGTAAGTGCTGCTTATAGTGACCCTCAAACACTAACATTGTCTACACTTAGCAATAAAGTCTTCTTTATCTCCCTACTCCATAATAATTCCCTCTTTCGCCTGCACTCAGTAATACTGACCCTTTTTCACAATTCACTAGTAACACCCCCTTTTAGTAATAATGCCCCCGTCCGTCCCCTTTCAGACGTAATACTCCCAACGTCTCTTTGTATGTAATAAAATAAGAAAAGTGAAAAGATTAACAGTCTTGCTACCTAAGGTGCCAAAACTGGTTCCCCCCTTGACCTATAAGAGGCTCTCGGAGGCTCCTTGTGTGCAGTGACCTCTTCTTCCGCTTTTGTGGAGCTTGTTGACACTAGACGCCTCTATGATGCACAGAAAAGATTTGACCCCATTACAAGAGGGGGGCGCATTATTGGAGAGAGATGTGAGAAGCTGGATGGTCGTATCGATGAATTGTCCCCCACCGGCCTTTCTGAAAAGACTGTTAGGAGGTGTTGGGACCAGTGGATGGGGGCACACAAGGTGACCGGGCTCAGGACGCCCCCTACAGACCACCAGTAGAGAGGATGATCTGACCAGACTGCTAGAAGGTGTTAGGACCAGTGGATGTGTGAGGGCACACAAGGTGACCGGGCTCAGGACGCCCCCTACAGACCACTAGTAGAGAGAAGCGTCTGACCAGACTGTTAGGAGGTATTGGGACCAGTGTATGTGTGAGGGCACACAAGGTGACTGGGCTCAGGATGCCCCCTACAGACCACTAGTAGAGAGCAGCGTCTGACCAGACTGTTAGGAGGTATTGGGACCAGTGTATGTGTGAGGGCACACAAGGTGACCAGGCTCAGGACGCCCCCTACAGACCACCAGTAGAGAGGAACATCTGACCAGACTGTTAGGAGGTGTTGGGACCAGTGGATGGGGGCACACAAGGTGACTGAGCTCAGGATGCCACCTACAGACCACCAGTAGAGAGCAGTGGTGGTTTCATGGGCCACGGACCTGGGTCTGTTCACACACCTTGGGACCCCCTCACACACAATGGGGCCCCCCAGCAGAATATTCTCTAGTAAAACCGCATTCACACAAGAGAGTTTCCTGCTCCAGCTTTGTGCATCGCGAGATGTGCAAAACACATACTGGAATAGACGCCCTTGTCCTCAGGGTCTGCTTACTGATTTTTCTCTAAAATTAACGAAGTTGTCAGCCGCACTCACCGGTCTCCCCCCATGGATGGAGTGGATCTAGACGCACGATCCAGTGGGATGAGATCCCAATCCCACAACAAGTCCTCAGAATTCAGCATCAGTGGTGTATACCGATCATATTCTCACCGCTTCTTCTTAATCAGTGGTAACTTTTATTAACTTTCCTTGGTCGGCCCGCAGCAGGCTCATTTACATATAGAAGCCGACCTCCATCACTACATTACTTCACATCGACCAATCACCAACTTACCGTAATTAATGACTGATTCTTCTTTCGCAGCGATGTCCTTTAGCAGCGCACTTTTATGTATGCGAAGCCATTTTCTCCGGGATCCCAACACACTCACAGCGAATAGCGCAAATTTACAAGTGTAATATTGATCTCAGTATCTCTGACCGATATCGCGCTCACCCGCACCCTTCGCTGGGCTCACAATACCGTAAACGTATAACGCTGCTGGGGTCATGCATTGTTTTACAGCAGTGTAGCCGGCGGCGACCCGGCGTACGGTCACATATGGCGATGACATTGTACTGCCCATGACAACGTATCCCGCGCATGCTGTCATGCACATCAGACCTGCTTTCTTTTAGTTTGTTTATATTTCCTGCGCCGTTGCTCTACGGGAAATATAAATAAATGTAATTGCGAATGGGCGCGCGTATATAAGCATCTATAGAGAACAGCGGGCGCTATCTCGCGTGGCACAATCGGACACGCTGCGTTGTTTTTTGCGCTTATGTATTCTGCAATTCCTACACACTAATGTGATGGGAACTGCGGAAGGCGACGTAATTGACTGCCTGTGATTTACCGCGGGGCGCCGTAGAGCACACGTAATACACGGTAAGCACATGCCCATGTGATCCCGGCCTTATTGTCCTGGCGCCACTTATCTAGAAGGACGTAATAAGGAAAGACAGGAAGTGCCTCCTGCGCCGTTTATATTTCTATCGTCATTCGATTATCGTTACTTCTCGCCATAATGACTCATGTGACCAACTTTACAGACCCGCTCAGAAAGTAACCACATTAGTCATTTCCCCCTAAGGATCCCGCTCCCCGTACCGCAGCTCCTGCCTCTAAATACCGCGGGGTTAGCTGTTCGCCGCCGCCGCCGCTGCTGATCTCCGTTACAGGATAACAAGTTTGATTAACCCATTTCCTTGATTGACATGACAGTAAGCAGAAAATTGAAGAAATAATTGCCGCGTGTCGGAACGCTTACTGTGATATATGGAGCTCATCGGTTTTGTCACGCCGCAGTTTGCGGTTTTTATGAGTTCCACAATTAACTATTTACTGGCTGGCTGTGAAATTAGAACGGTTTCCATATTATCTCTTCAGAACTATACACAGAAAAAAACCCTTTCGGCGCGGCGTTGGCGGCGCGGCTGTGATTAGGCGCTTATTTTATTTTGATTTTTTTATGTGCTTATTATACGGCTTTTATCACGACACTTTATTGTCGGGTCCTTACTTCATTACGGTTTCATTCGGTTTTCTCATTACGGCCGCACTGCTGTTTGGCCGACACTTTATCCCGTCAGAAGCCATTTTCCTGCGGTTTAACGTGCACTATTTCAATTTATTACATCTAGTAAAAGTGCTCGCTCGGCGCCCGCCTGTAGTTCCATATATAAGATCCTCGCCGTCCGCACTCCTCTGGTGCTCCACTCAATTTAGCCGCTTTTAATGATAGATGAGGGTCCCTCTTAAAGGAGCACTAATGTGCGAAGAGGGAGGCGCCGTTACTGACCACTGACTGATGGCAGACGGGTGGATGCAAGGCAACTACTTGGGGCTCTGACTTCTCTGCGACGGATCTGCCGCAACGCACAACGAAGACAAAACTAATTATTTTGCACACTATGAGAAATATTCTGAGACGTGACAGCAAAAGGAAACCGCGGTGCAAAATGTGACAAAATGAGATGTTTACTGTTGGTATTCCGCAGCGAATTCGCCGTCACTTTAAATCCGTCCAATAATCATCATATTACCAGAAATAACGGCGGGGAAATCGTTACGATCCGCAGCGTCATTTATTGGGTTACTATGGAGAAGGAAAACAAACGCTAAGAAGGCTCCACAATCTGATGCAAAGAACGGCCCTCATATAATAAAGTTCTGCGACGTTCTAGTACATTCTATGTTTCAATTTTGCGCCACTTTAAAGATTTCGCTTGTGTCATTAAATACAATTATTCTTGTTTCTTTCAGTAAATAGTTACATTCAGAGGTTGAAAACTGCAACAAATTCTTCTGCCGCCTGAGATTTTACTACAATTGTATCCAGTCTGGACTCCTAAGTGATACATTGTAACAAACTGTCAGGACAGCAGAGAGATTCATACTGCCGATGGGTCTATGCAACTGATGATTGCAACAAACCTTCTGCTGTATGTAGACAAGTGATCCCACCAGCAAAATAGTGAGTGCAGCTCTGGAGTATAATACAGGATGTAACTCAACATCCTTGGTGACCTGGTGAAGGTGCGCTCTCTGGATTATGAGAGGTTGGGCACGACTAAGGCCTCTCTCCTATGGAGAGGGTTTGTATTTCGTTAGGGACAGTTTTCTTATTGTTAGGGTCTTTGTAGGGACAGAATAGGGAGAGGTAGGGACAGTTTTCTCTGAGGGTAAGTTTTAGGGAAGGAGTAGGGACATTGTAGGGACAGATTAACTATAGGGATAGTTTTTCCATTTGGTCGGTGCCCGGCTTATCATATCCAGTCCTGGTGGAGGGCTGTGTGTGACACTAGTAGAGTTTTTGTTTTTCGGTCAAAGATAAAGTATGTACGGCTGCAGGTAACTGAACCTTAGGCTTTCGGGTATTAATGTGTAGTGTTGGTTTGTAGGTGTGTGGTATAAGAGATGTTATATGTTATGTTATGTTATGTTTTGTTTTGTATATAGGGCTAGGGGTTATAGATAGGTTGGGTGGGGGTTTATTGGGGGGAGGGGGGGGGGGGGATTTATGCCTCAGCCGTAGCTTGACACGTCCCGGACAATGAACACTGGGCACGGACTGTTGGTGCGGGCGTGGCCCTCAGGCTGCGGCGGGCAGGGTGTGTATGCGGTGCAGCTCGGCTCGTCCTGGACATAGACATTGAGCAGGGACTTGGGATGCAGGCGTGGCTCCCAGGCTGCACCGTAGGGGGTTGTTTGGGGTGTGTGGTGGTTTGGTCTGGATATAGGGTTAGTTTAGGATTATGTAAGGTTTTATTCTTTAGGTGGTGGGCATTAAAAAAAAAAAAAAAAAAAAAAAGGTATTGGGTTGTTCTTATTGCTATTACTTTTGTTATTGTTGTTTGCATTATTGTTATTATATAATTGCTTTGGTTATTAGTCGTTTTCTTTCTTCTTTTTTTGGGATTTCTGGCTGGATCCTGTGAGTTAGGGATGTTTTCTCACACGTGTGTATATTGTTATATGTAGTATGTGGTGTATATGTATTGGTGAGGATGAGTGAGTGTAGTTTGGAGTGCAGGTTGGTGTAGTGTGCGGTGTGTATTATTTGGACCAGATGGACCTTTTTCTTTTGTCCTGCAGTAAGGCAAAGTATGGATAACACAAGTGATGATTTGGTTTGGTTTTATGTTTATGCCAAGTGAGCGATATTTATGTTCTGTTTATTGTTATGTTTTTCACTTTTATAATAAAAAGATCTACAGGATGTAACTCAGGAGCAGTACAGGATAAGTAATGTATGTACACAGTGACTCCACCAGCAGAATAGTGAGCGCAGCTCTGGGGTATAATACAGGATGTAACTCAGGATCAGGACAGGATAAGTAATGTATGTACACAGTGACTCCAGCAGCAGAACAGTGAGTGCAGCTCTGGGGTATAATACAGGATGTAACTCAGGATCAGTACAGGATAAGTAATGTATGTACACAGTGACTCCACCAGCAGAATAGTGAGTGCAGCTCTGGAGGATAATACAGGATGTAACTCAGGATCAGTACAGGATAAGTAATGTATGTACACAGTGACTCCACCAGCAGAATAGTGAGTGCATCTCTGGAGTAAGGTGTGGTTTGTTGGAGCTCCTCAGAGAACCAGGGTGTGGTTGCAGTCCCAGCTGGAAGCCTGTTTTGGATCCCAGGATCAGTGTACTCATCTGGGCTTCTTGTTCTATGGAGTCACGCAATTCCCCCCCCCGGCTTCGGTCGGAGGGGGGGGAATGCTGAGAAGGCAGCGACAACACCATCAGCGGCGCTGGCGGCATACGTGGTTTCAGCAGCAACAACCAGGAAAGCCGGAGCAGCTAGTAAAGCTGCGAAGAGAGAGGGTCCGGGTCGCAGGCGCAGTGACATGGCCCAGCAGGTTGGTGCAGCTGCATCTGACAGCGCCGGAAGCGAAATGATGACCCGCAGTCAAACTCGCAGCCAAACGCTCAACAAAGAAGGTAAGCCGCAGTGGAGTGATCGCAGGAAAGGGGAGTCGGTGGTAGAGCTGGCCTCCCGTCTGGCCACCAGCATGGCGGACTATGAGCGTGCGGGGAGAGAAATCCTCCTGCAGAAGGAGAAGCTGCGGTCGGCCAGGTCGCTAAAGGACCAGACCGCTGCTAAAGGCAAGAAAGATGTAATAAGCAAGACTATACAGGACTGTAAAGATTGCATACAGAGCTGCAAGGAGGAGAGGGACAGGATTCTAGAGCAAAGTGGTCCCTTTAGGGAAAAGTTACTTAACGGTGATAGATTTTCCAAAATGGCATCAGGATACAGTGGTCACAAGAAGGCTGATCACTCCAGCGATGGAGACAGCGGTGGTGACTGTACTGACGAGGATGCCTTTGAGGATAGCCTGAGGGAACAGCCTGTCTGCTCAGGAGAGCAGACCCAGAGTGGCACTACAACCACCAGCAGCCTCCGGCCGGAGCAGGTTGCGCTGCCTCTAACCTCCGGGGATTCAGATCCAGAGGAAGATAAAAGCGATGGGGGCGCTTTAATAATGCAGCAGATAAGGCTGTTGGAATCCCCCCCCCAATATGAGCGGCCTTAAGTTTGGTGATGATTTACCAGAGGAGGAAGTGAAAATCAAGGCGAAAAAAGGAAAAAAAAGAATTTGGTGCAGGAGAAATTTGTGTATGTGACGGGGGGCGCTGGTTTGGCTGCAAAGTCGGATCAGGGCACCCCCACCCTGAGAACCCCGGTTTCTGACTCTGCAGTGGGTTTTGAACATGGGAACAGGGATAAAGGAGTTAAACTGGCCAGGTCCCCTGTCCCTGTTTCAGTTAGTGCAGTGACAGAAACAGCCAGCAGGGCGGCCAGCACAGGACATGGCAAGGTGGCAAAAGAATTTGGCAGTGGCGGAACTGCCAGCACCAGTAAGGCCAGTGATGCGGAGGGTGCTGCGGGGTCGGGATCGGGGGTCCCCCGTGCGACAGGTCGGTCTGCAGGGGTCCCTCAGTCTAGGTCCCAGTCTAGGTCCCAGGCACCCAGTGATGTGGAGGCTGCTGGCAAAAGTAAGGAAAAAAGCAAAAATAAAAATACTAAAAGTGCTGGAATGCAGAGTGCTGACCATGGGGGGGTCATTACGGTGGTTGCAGCTGCGCAAGATGGGGCAGCAGTGCCACCCCCAAGGTCTACCAAGGCCCAAAATAAAAAAGCTGCTTCCAACCCAAAGTCTGGTCCAGAGGGTCTTGGTATGAAAGGTCTTGGTATGAAAGGTGTGGATATGTCTGGTGCGGCCCGTGTGTCTGATGCTCCGACGCACTCGGAGGCACGGGCTGCAGCTACTGTTCCCGGCACAGGGGCACCTACTGTAAATATAGGCACAGGTTCTAGGGATGGTCAGGGCACATCACAGGTTCCAGTCGCCCCTCCGGTGGCGACCACAGCTGGTAGGAGTTATGCCAGTGTCGCCGCTGGAGGGGAGGGGTCCTCCTTGTCTCCAGGCTCTAGAGAGGGCGTATTGCAACAGCGCCTCCTGGGGGCTCTACGGAAGGGGGAGAGTTCAATCACAGTTGGAGGAAGAGAGGTGAACCTATCTCTTTGGACAGAGAGACACGGCTTAGGAGCCTTCCGAGAGCAAAGGGGGGAGACCGTATGGTCCCTACCAACACCCGGGCAGGACGCAGGTCGTAGGAATGTGGTCCGTCTTCGTTGGAGGGGCAATGATACATGCCCCCCGAGGGCGAGAGTAGTGGAGCTTCTACTGAAGATGGGCTTCAGGGCGGTTGACATCTTTGCCCTGATCCATCCCTTCGGCACGTCTGAGTTTGACATCAGCTTCGTTCGCCCAGAGGGGCTAGAACTCTTCTGGGGGAATTACGAGCTGATGAAAAGCGAGCCCGGCTGGCGAGACTTTGCCGTCCAGGTGGTGTCTCGCCAGAACGAAGTCAAGAAGGTGACCGTTTTGACTCGTAACGAGTCGCTTTCTTGTTTTGATATTATGACGTGGCTCGGTCGATACGGAGAGGTGACAGACATGCCCAGAAAGAACCGGGATGAGCACGGCATCTGGTCCGGGGCCTGGACATTCATGGTCAAGCTGAAGCGTTCAGGAAACTCAGTGGCACACATACCTTCTGCAGTCTTCCTCGGCAGGGATCGTATCTTGGCCTTTTACCAGGGGCAGCCGAAGCTCTGCCACAGGTGCGGCGACCCCTCACACTTGAGCGCCGCTTGTAAGACCTTGAAGTGCGCTCTGTGTGGGGGTCTGGGTCATCTAGCCGCCTCCTGTGCAGAGATTAGGTGTAACCTGTGTGGTGACCTTGGTCACCCATTCAGTCGCTGTCCACGCTCCTTTGCCAATGCGGTCTCAGCACCTACGGATGGGGGTCATGGTGCGGCCTCCGGGGGTGAGGGGACTAGCAGAGGTGGAGGAGCTCAGGAGCCAGGGAAGAACCGGCAAAAGACGCCTGCTGAGCAGAGGCGTCAGGACAAGCGCAGACGGAGCAGGGAGCTGACAGGAGCGCCCACAGCAGGTGGATCAATGGTGGCCCCTGTTCCTGAAGCAAATCTCGCGGCTGAGGCTTTGAGGGACAGCGAAGTGGATGAAGAGGACAGGAGGATCCAGAGGGAGGAGGGAAAGACCAACTCTTCAGATTCCTCCCACTATGAGAGTGTGGATGAGGAAGGAAAGAGGTGGTTAGAGAAACGGCGTAAGCTAGGTGCCACTAGGAGAAAGCGAAGGGGGGATTCAAGATCTTCTCCCACCCCTGGCCAAGTACTGGAAGGAGAAGCCTGCTCGCCTCCAGTTGGACTCTCCAATAGGTACCGGGCCCTTCAAGACATCTCTTCCTCCTCTGAGGGGGAAGCGAAGGGCAAGGTGCCTGGGGCAAAGAAAGGGTCAACAGGGGGCACTGAGTCTCCTCCTCGTGGAGGCCTAGTTCCTTCCGGGGAGGGGGCTACTCTGGAGCCTGGAAACAAGGACGATGGGGTCGGGGGATCCCCTGCTATGGACACATCTGTGTCCAAAAAAAGAAGCAAGGGGCTTTCCTCCGACCCCGAAGAAGCGGGTGTGAGGAAGAAAGCCATCTAATTTAATCACTCATGATGGCGGCACCCACTCCGCTGACTCTGGCATCAATTAACGTTGCCAGCATTAAGTCAGATACGGCTAGATTTGCGGCCTTTGATTTTCTCGGCCGCGTTGAAGCCGACATTTTATTTTTGCAGGAGACCAGGCTGTCTGATTTGGCAGCCATACATAAGGCAAAAAGGGAGTGGAGGTCAGGCCCTTCCTACTGGTCTCTTGCGGCCGAGCCGTATAGCGGAGTGGCGGTCCTTTTTACCGCAGCGGTCGAATGCCGACGAGTAATTGAATTAGAAATGGGAAGGTGCCTGATCTTAGATGTCCTCATGAAGGGACAAGAATTGAGACTTGTAAACATCTATGGTCCCCAGTCAAAAAAGGACAGGAAGAGTCTCTTTATGAGGATCAAGCCCTACCTTTTTACCAGCCGCCAAGTTGTCTTTGGAGGTGACTTTAATACAGTCACAAGAGCCCGCGATAGGGGAGGCTCTGGAGACAGGCGGTTGACTTTTGATGGCGTCGCACTTAATAGTGTAGCTAGCGAGGCTCGCCTGGTGGATGTCCACATCCGGCACACCCCAGGCCACGAGGGGTTCACCTATTATAGAGGTCAGAGCAGGTCTAGAATAGACAGGTTTTATTTGAAGGAGGAAGCCATCTCTTCACCAGTGTCCGTTGTTGAGGTGGAATTCTCCGACCACTGTCTGATTTTGTTTTCTCTGAATGTTGCAGAGACCCCCCGGATGGGTAGAGGTTTGTGGAGACTGAATTCATCACTCCTGGAGGAAGCAGAGATAAGACAGTCCTTTGAGGATTTTCTGCAGAGCCAGGTACCATTACTGGATCTCTGTAGCAGTAAGTCAGAGTGGTGGGAGATGTTCAAGAGGAGGGCGGCGAGGTTCTTCCGTGAGCTCTCCAACCTCAGATGCCTGGACAGGTACCGCCTGTACAATGGCCTGAGGAGGAAACTCGAACATCTCGTTTCGACTGGAGGTAGCCGCGAGGAGATCTCCAGAGTGAAATCTTTACTCAAGACGTGCCAGTATGACAGACACGCATCCTTGGTTTTTGAGAGGGATTTCGGGAAGTACCGCTCGCCCGACCCTTACAGAAACTGTAGGATGTCAGTGAATAGTAAAGTGGTCACTGGACTGATTGACAGTACGGGGTCCCTGAATCGATCCAGATCAGGGATTCTGGAGGTCGTCAGATCCTACTACTCGCAACTCTTGGGAAAGAGGGATCTAGATTCGGAAGTGATGTCGGCTTTCCTGGCTGAAGCTGTCCCTGGGTCAGGGGTAGACACCTCTCTTGGCGTTTTGACAGAAGAGATCAGAGAAGAGGAAGTTAGACTGGCGATTGATGGGCTCCGGCCCAAAAAGTCGCCAGGTCCGGATGGATTAACATCTGAGTATTATAAGACCTTCAAGGACCTCTTGAGTCCCCTCTTGACGGAGGTATTAAATGAGTGTCTTTCCTCGGGCACTCTGCCAAAGTCAATGAGGAGGTCGGCCTTGATAATTCTGTCAAAAGGTAAAGACTCGAGCCGTATTGAGAACTGGCGTCCCATAGCGCTTCTCAATACGGACAGGAAGGTTCTGGCAAAAGTGCTGTTTAATCGGCTGGTCAAGTTTGCACCCCGGCTCCTCTCGGGGGCGCAGCATTGCTCTGTTCCAGGCCGTAGCACCTTTAGCGCTGTTCTCGGTGTCCGGGAGGCAGTGGAGCAGGGTAGGGCTGGTCACTGGGAGGGGTACCTGCTGTCCTTGGATCAGGCCAAAGCGTTTGATCGGGTTAATCACGAGTACCTCTGGTCCGTCCTTCTGAGATACGGCCTGCCAGTGGGGTTTGTTGATTGGCTGCGAACTTTGTATGCAGGGGCTGAGACTTTCCCGCTGGTGAACGGTTGGCCCGGCCGCCCTTTTGAGGTGGGGTCCGGCGTCCGTCAGGGCTGTCCTCTAAGTCCCCTGTTGTATGCGTTTGCGATAGATCCCTTCCTTAGGAGGGTTGATTGTGGACCTATAGCAGGGGTCGGGATGGACCGGGCGGTGCCGGAGGCTACCCTGAGGGCAGTGGCATACGCCGATGATGTCACGCTCTTCGTGTCCTCGAGAGAGGAGGCGGAGTTTGTGGTGTCGGAGGTGGACCGCTACTCGGAAGCTTCCGGGTCTATGGTCAACTGGGATAAGTGTGAAAGTCTCTGGTTAGGAAGGGGGGATCCTACGTTTGATCTCCCGGACACCCTTCCGGTGCCCCAAACTTCAGCAAAAGTACTTGGCATCAAATTCGGCCAGGGGGATTACCCCATGCAAAATTGGGTGGACAGGCTGGATGGTGCAACTCACAAGGTAAATCAGTGGAAGGGTTGGTCTTTGACCCTTCGGGAAAGAATTAGCCTGATCAAAACATACCTGCTCCCGTTATTCATCTACCTGGGCAGCGTATGCATTTTGCCAGAACCTCTCTGGACTCGGGTCTACAACCTGTTCTTCCTAATGTTGTGGGGGAACAGGTTGAACCTGATCAGGAGAGATGTTACATACCGCACGAGGAGACTAGGGGGGTTGTCTATGGTCAACCCCGTGGTGTTTCTTGTAAACACTTTTTTTAAGATCAACATAGGCAACCTCTGGCAAGAGAGGGCTCCTCCGTGGGTCTACTCCTGCAGGGGATGGTTTCGGCCCTTCTTCCAGGAATGGGAGACAGGAGGGCGAGTGAAGGACCTTCGCACGCAGCACGGACATCTCCCGGCTTACGCTACCTTGGTTCTGAAGGTGATACGCCGGTGGGGTCTGGGGATGTGGGAGATCAGGACTCTGACGAGGAGGCTCCTCGACGAAAGAGTCCTGTTGACCCATTTCCAGAAGCCCCTGGCGCTCAAGGACTGCCCAAGTCGGGACCTGGAGGGAGGGTTACGTTTACTGAATTCAACCCGGGTCCCCTTGAAGTTTTGGGACTTGGCTTGGCGCTGCTTTCACGGGAGACTGTATGTAAGGGGTAACTTGAAGAGCAGGCCTCTGATTGACAGGGGTTGCCCCCGTCAGGAGTGCAGCGACGTGCTGGAAAGCATGGAGCATTTCCTGCTTCAGTGCCCCTTTAATACAGAGGTATACCAACGGGTAGGGGTCTCCATAGGCTGGCCTCAGCTGGCACACCTCTCCTATGCGGAGTGGGCTTATGGAGCGTTCAGAGGCCTTGGTGGCAGGGACCGCTGCACTTTATTTCTAGTTAGCCTAGTGGTCAGGTTCCACATCTGGAGTGCACGGTGTTTAATCTCGACGGAGCTGAAAGTCCTCCCCGTGGATACGGTATGTAGGAACATCTTGGGTGACCTGGTGAAGGTACGTTCTGTGGAGTATGAGAGGCTGGGCACATCTAAAGCTTCTCTCCTATGGAGAGGGCTTGTAGTTCGTTAGGGACAGTTTGTTTTTCTTAATTTTCTAGGGGCAGAGTAGGGAGAGAGGAGGGACAGGATAGGGAGAGAGGAGGGATAGGGCAGGGACAGGTTTCCATGAAGGGTCAGACTGAGAGGCAGACTAAGGACAGTCTAGGGCAAATTAGGGAAAGAATAGGGAGAAAATGCAAGGGATAGTACATTGTGATATCTGTGCCCGGCTTATCACCTCCAATCCCGGTGGCGGGCTGTGAGTGCACCATAAAGCTTTTTGTTTTGATTTGGGCAAAATGGAGTGAAGTAGGGCTGCAGGTGAGCCGACCTTAGGCTTTCGGGTTATGTTAATATATATCGTGTATGTCATGTATATTGGTTAATGTATGTTTTATATGTATATATTCACGTTCTGGGTGGTAGTTAGGTTGGGTGGGGGGTTGGGGGGAGTGGTTTCACGCCTTGAGCCGTAGCCTGGCACGTCCCGAACATTGAACTCTGGGCACGGACTGGTGGAGCGGGCATGGCCCCCAGGCTGCGGCAGGCACAGTGTTGTACAGTTTATATATATTAAAAAAAAACAAAAACCCCTGGTGTGGCTTGGCACGTCCTGAACTTTAGAACTCTGGGCACGGACTGATGGAGCAGGCATGGCCCCCGAGCTGCACTGGGGACCCAAAAAAAAAAAATAAAAAATAAAAAATAATAATTTTTCTTTAGTTATTTTTGTATGCCGGTTGGCTTGGTCTTTATTTTCATATTTAGTTAATTATTGGTATATATATATGTTATGTTTACGTTATTGCCTAATTTTGTTTATGATGGGGTTTCAGTGCGGTACGGCTGGACCTGTAGTTTTAGTTTTAGTTTTATCTTCTGGATAGCTGGATGCTCTTCTTTTAGGTATATTGTGTTATGTGTTGAGTGTGTGTGCGAGTGTGCGGCAGGGGGGAGGGGAGTCCAGACATGGGGTTTCTTTTGTTTGTGGACCATGGACTCTGGGTGAAGGGCCTTATCTCTGTATACGGTTGTATTATTATTATTTACTATTGTTACAGTTTGCTTTTATTGTTATGTTTCATACTTTTATAATAAAAGATCTACAGGATGTAACTCAGGATCAGGACAGGATAAGTAATGTATGTACACAGTGACTCCAGCAGCAGAACAGTGAGTGCAGCTCTGGGGTATAATACAGGATGTAACTCAGGATCAGTACAGGATAAGTAATGTATGTACACAGTGACTCCACCAGCAGAATAGTGAGTGCAGCTCTGGAGGATAATACAGGATTTAACTCAGGATCAGTACAGGATAAGTAATGTATGTACACAGTGACTCCACCAGCAGAATAGTGAGTGCAGCTCTGGGGTATAATACAGGATGTAACTCAGGATCAGTACAGGATAAGTATTGTATGTGCACAGTGACTCCAGCAGCAGAACAGTGAGTGCAGCTCTGGGGTATAATACAGGATGTAACTCAGGGTCAGTACAGGATAAGTAATGTATGTACACAGTGACTCCACCAGCAGAATAGTGAGTGCAGCTCTGGAGTATAATACAGGATGTAACTCAGGATCAGTACAGGATAAGTAATGTATTTACATAGTGACTCCACCAGCAGAATAGTGAGTGCAGCTCTGGAGTATAATACAGGATGTAACTCAGGATCAGTACAGGATAAGTAATGTATGTACACAGTGACTCCACCAGCAGAATAGTGAGTGCAGCTCTGGAGTATAATATAGGATGTAACTCAGGATCAGTACAGGATAAGTAATGTATGTACACAGTGACTCCAGCAGCAGAACAGTGAGTGCAGCTCTGGGGTATAATACAGGATGTAACTCAGGATCAGTACAGGATAAGTAATGTATGTACACAGTGACTCCACCAGCAGAATAGTGAGTGCAGCTCTGGGGTATAATACAGGATGTAACTCAGGATCAGTACAGGATAAGTATTGTATGTACACAGTGACTCCAGCAGCAGAACAGTGAGTGCAGCTCTGGGGTATAATACAGGATGTAACTCAGGGTCAGTACAGGATAAGTAATGTATGTACACAGTGACTCCACCAGCAGAATAGTGAGTGCTGCTCTGGAGTATAATGAAGCAAAAAGCCCAGCGGCCTGGGTTAGTATTGCAGAATAGCCTCTGTTGAATGCAAAGAGAACTGCACCTGCAACACCAACCCGGTCATCAATAGAGAAAGTTAGCAAAGTCCCAGAATACCCCTTTAAGGTAACTGTGGACTCCCATACAAGCTATAGCAATGTTACATAGTATGTTAGGCTGAATGAAGACAATGTCCATCTAGTTCAGCCTGTTTCGCAATCCCGCCCCCCCCCCCCCACACACACACACACACACCTTGTTGGTCCAGAAGAAGGCAAAAAAACTCAATGAGGCAGAATCCAATTAGCCCATTTGGGGAAAAAATTCCTCCCCGACTCCATAATGGCAGCTAGAATAATCCCTGGATCAACATTAGAAAGTTCCTACCTGACTCCAAGACCCAGATCAACAACCCGCTGGTCAGCCTATATCTACATCCTGTAATATCATAGCCCCCTAGAGAGATATCTAGTCCCTCTTAAACTCCTCTATGGATCCTGCCATCACCACGTCCTCAGGCAGAGGGTTCCACAGTCTCACTGCTCTTAAAGGGGTTGTCCCGCGCCGAAACGGGTTTTTTTTTTTCAATAGCCCCTCCGTTCGGTGCTAGACAAACCCGATGCAGGGGTTTAAAAAAAACAAAAACGGATAGTACTTACCCGAATCCCCGCGCTCCGGTGACTTCTTACTTACCTTGCGAAGATGGCCGCCGGGATCTTCACCCACGATGCACCGCGGGTCTTCTCCCATGGTGCACTGTGGGCTCTGTGCGTTCCATTGCCGATTCCAGCCTCCTGATTGGCTGGAATCGGCACACGTGACGGGGCGGAGCTACGAGGAGCAGCTCTCCGGCATGAGCGGCCCCATTCAGAAGGGAGAAGACCGGACTGCGCAAGCGCGTCTAATCGGGCGATTAGACGCTGAAGATTAGACGGCACCATGGAGACGAGGACGCCAGCAACGGAACAGGTAAGTGAATAACTTCTGTATGGCTCATAATTAATGCACGATGTACATTACAAAGTGCATTAATATGGCCATACAGAAGTGTATAACCCCACTTGCTTTCGCGGGACAACCCCTTTAAGCTTTTTGCCATAGTTATTTCTGAACTTTCCACAGACTGAAGGGTTTGCTGTCAGAGCGCAGCGGCTCGGCTGCTCATTAGTGACCTGATCAAGATGAGAAGCATAAAAGCTCAGTAAGTCCTGGACTTTCTGTATCTTCCTGTATTCTCGGACACAACGCCGGCCGGATGGCTCCTTGGCTCCTCTGATCTGCGCAGGGCGTTGTGTTGTGGCTGATTCATGGAACACATACATTATTTACTGTGTCCTGAAGATGGGGACAGGTGCTAAAGGTGACTGGACGGCGAAGATTTGTGCGGCCGCTCCATCCGCCTTGTGAATTATTTATGTTGGAAGTCTCCCGGAAACGAAACAGAAGTAAAACCACCCGGAGATATTCATTAAAACAAAGGATACCGCCGCTAACAATAAGACTGTTACTGTGATTTATCAATCTGCCGATCCGCCACTGAAACGCCTCGTCTGCTCTCATTAATCAGCACCTTGTAAGGTTCACGGCCGAGTAATATAACAAGACGTCATTTTTTATCAGATAGCGGGGAAGGAATATGAAGTCAGAGGCTTATTGGAAATAAGCAGTTAGGACTTGGCTTTAGTGCCGGCCGCTGGATGGGTCTGCGTAAGAGCAGTAACATGGTGAGACAAAGGATAAAGCGGCAAGCAAAGTTACTGCAGGTGATTTCACAGTTGGGGGCGCTGTTGCATTGAGGTCTATGGAAAAAATAGGCCACCAAACTAGTGGAGAAAACTGGCATTGCAAGTCAGAAAAGTAAAATATAGCTCCGCCTTGGTATGTTGTGTTACTGGAGTTACAGCATTCCGTAGACTGCGGCTTCAATTATTCTGCAAATTCTGCAATTTTAGCAGCTCTGCAGCTTTGTCGGGGGAAGCAGTATTCTGAAAGCAGCTCTGGATGTGATTGGATGTTAAGGCATGATAAGTCAATGAGAGGGAAATATCTTTTTTAAGATGGTTCAGATGTCAGATCATGTCATGTCTGTGCATCCTACACTCAATGGCCCCTTTATTAGTGCCCCGGACAATTGGCGCCCCCTGTATGGTAATTCTCCCCGTGACCCCGGAGTGCGGCATAAAGTCATGTGACAAGTTTTCCGTGGATCAGTTACAGTGTGAATCCACATTAGCTGGAAGATCCAGCGATCGGAGCGACTTCCAACGAGGCCGGTCATCAGTGCTAGACTAGCCGGGATCTCACCGCCAACCGCAGGGGGTTTCTCATGTAGCAGTGTGGAATGTATACTGAGAATGGCGTGATCACAATGTCATGGGTGCAGGAAAGCACCTCACTTGCTTGCTTCTGATTAACTCAGTCCATAAACTGAAGGTTGAGCACCAGAAACTTGCCCAATGTTTAGGGTCCTTAATATGAGCCTTATATCTACAACAGACCTGCTGCTGAACTGTGGTTTTACAGCTTTACTGAGGCCAGCCTCACTTACAAATCATGCCAAAGAATTCTCCACTTCCCTCTCAGTCATTTGGGTGGTCCCAGACTGGTCTCACTGTTCTCCCTGGTGGTCCCAGTCCATCTCCCTGACAGATTTAATTATTTAGGATGAATCCCTTGCAGAGAAAATACATCCATCGAGAGGGAATTCTGTGGATGGAAACAACTCATCACTTGAAAGGGGTCAGAGGAGGATGCCAGGAATCGTTCTGACCAACAGCCATTGCATAGTCAGCTGAATACAAGGCTGGAGCTCCAACTAATATGTCTTGTTTATCGTTCCTCCGCACGGATGGTATAACAGCAGACGACCAGCTCCAGCGCCATTGTGTCTAAGAGAAACGGAAAGATGAGACTTCCGCGGGCAAAAGAGCGCAAAACGTGTATCACTGAGCAGCAGGAAAACATCTCCTGGTCAGATGGAGCCAGATGTCTGTTGCTGATGGGAGGTCAGAATTTGGCACAAGCAGCATGAATCGCTGACCCCTTCCTGTCAGCCGGCAGAACATGTCAGCACCGACATTTAATCTGCAGGAACTACATGAAGCTTCCTGTCCGCAGGGGCCGGTATTCCTGCAGAACCGTTTCATCACCGAGTGGAATCTACACAATGGCGAATTGCTGAAGGCTAAAGGAGGTCCAATGTGCTACTAGATGGGGGCTCTAATAAAGGGGCGGTCAGTGTACCTGTGTACAGCCAGCCTCAGGTGACGACTACAGCGGTACAATCTTTGGTCAGACCGCTTGTGCAGCTGAAATCTCACAACTTTCTTCACCACAATTTGCACTTCATTACAAGTGAATAGATGGAAATGCTGCAGCTGCGTGTTACTGTCACGTGACTTCCGTTGGTGTGTTACTGTCACGTGACTTCAGCTGGCGTGTTACTGTCACATGACTTCCGTTGGTGTGTTACTGTCACATGACTTCCGTTGGCGTTACTGTCACATGACTTCCGTTGGTGTGTTACGGTCACATGACGTCCGTTGGCGTGTTACGGTCACATGACGTCCGTTGGCGTGTTACGGTCACATGACGTCCGTTGGCGTGTTACGGTCACATGACGTCCGTTGGCGTGTTACGGTCACATGACGTCCATTGGCGTGTTACGGTCACATGACGTCCGTTGGTGTGTTACTGTCACGTGACGTCCGTTGGTGTGTTACTGTCACGTGACTTCAGCTGGCGTGTTACTGTCACATGACTTCCGTTGGTGTGTTACTGTCACATGACTTCCGTTGGCGTTACTGTCACATGACTTCCGTTGGCGTGTTACGGTCACATGACGTCCGTTGGCGTGTTACGGTCACATGACGTCCGTTGGCGTGTTACGGTCACATGACGTCCGCTGGCGTGTTACGGTCACATGACTTCCGTTGGCCTGTTACGGTCACATGACTTCCGTTGGCCTGTTACGGTCACATGACTTCTGTTGGCGTGTTACGGTCACATGACTTCCGTTGGCGTGTTACGGTCACATGACATCCGTTGGCGTGTTACGGTCACATGACGTCCGTTGGCGTGTTACGGTCACATGACGTCCGTTGGCGTGTTACGGTCACATGACTTCCGTTGGCCTGTTACGGTCACATGACTTCCGTTGGCCTGTTACGGTCACATGACTTCTGTTGGCGTGTTACGGTCACATGACTTCCGTTGGCGTGTTACGGTCACATGACATCCGTTGGCGTGTTACGGTCACATGACATCTGTTGGTGTGTTACTGTCACATGACTTCCGTTGGTGTGTTACTGTCACATGACATCCGTTGGTGTGTTACTGTCACATGACGTCCGTTGGCGTGTTACTGTCACGACTTCTCTTTCTTCTTGGCTAGTTCACTATTTAGATTCCTGCGCTATTTCAGATGACGCTATGTAGACTAAGGTTGGGACATCGACACAAAAATATCGATAGTATCGACTATCACTGAAAAAACTATCGATTATTGTAAAATATCGGAGGAAAACTATCGATATTTCGATATATCGACTTTTTTAACCCCTTCCCTCCCCATGACGTAAGGGTACGTCATGGCAGGCTGGTACTTCCCGCAAAATGACGTACCCTTACGTCCTGGAGACACGCCCCCTGCTGTTAACCCCTTCCCTGCCGCAATCTATGTAGATCGCGGCATGGGAAGGGTTCACAGAGGGAGCGCACTCCCTCTGTGAAGTTGCCGGGCTCTAGCGATATAATCACAGAGAGCCCAGCCTGTTGCCATGGCAACAGGATGCCAGACACTGGTGTCCTGGGTTGCCAGTGCCTGAGATCGCTGTATAAGCGATAAGGCATGGCAGGGCAGTAGCCCTGCCATGCCTTATCGCAGCGATCATCAGGCCAGTGTTGTAAGTCCCTCAGAGGGACACAAGTTGTGTACAAAAAAAAGATTTAAAAAATGAATAAAAAAAAATGTAAAAAAAAGTTAAAAAAACCCTTTTTTATGCTTTTATTCTTATTAGCATAAAAAAGTTAAAAAAAATTTAAAACCCCACATATTTGGTATTTTCGCATCTGTGACAATGCGTACAATAAGCTGCACATGCTTTTGACTGCACGAAAAAAAAAAACGTAAAAAAAAACACTAAAAAAAACTGAGGCAAAATGCTAATTTTTAGCATTTTGCCTCCCTAAAAACGCAATAAAAGTGATCAAAAAAGCCGTATTTTGGTACCAAAATGGTACCAATAAAAACTATAGTTCGTCTTGCAAAAAATAAGCCCTTATGGAGCTCCGTACATAAAAAAATTAAAAAGTTACAGGACTTTGAATGCAGCAATTTAGAAAAAAAAAAAAAAAGATTCCCCAAAAAAGGGGTTTTATTGCAGAAAAGTGGAAAAAACTAAAAAAAATGTAAGAATTTTGGTATTGTTGTAACCGTACTGACCCGCGGAAAAAATGGATTGTCTCATTTATGCTGCATGATTAACGCTGTAAAAAAAAAATAAAATCTATGGCAGAATTGATGCGTTTTTTCTCCCTGCTATCATAAAAAAAAAATAAAGTTTTACGATATAGTCTATGTACCCAAAAGTGGCGCCGATAAAAACTACAGCTCGCCACGCAAAAAACAAGCCCTTATACGGCCGCAGCGACGGAAAAATAAAAAAGTTATGGCTTTTGATAAGCGGAGAAGAAAATCCACCAAAAATCGTTGTGTCCTTAAGCCCAAAATAGGCCATGTCATGAAGGGGTTAAAAGCAGGTCTCGGGTTAATAAAGTAACAATCAACAAAAAAACATGATAGTTTTGTTTTAAAACTTTAAACTGTTGTCTTTCTTATTAACTTCTAACTATTAATAACAGGAAAACGTTACAGATGAAACATGTAAATTAGGGATATGAAGAGAAGGGTTTTATCATCGGCCCCAATAATCGTTATCTAGTATTAATTTGCTTCCGGCTCTCCCTTCACATGACCGGAGTGCAGAAGGATGATTGGAGGTAAACCCACTGATACAAGGTCCTGCCAGCGACAAGGAGGCCAGAAGCCGCTGGACCTGACGCATGTGAGGATGATCTCCGTGTGTTTGTGGGGCCAAGTGCCCTGCATTGTCTCAAGTTGCCGCTGAGGGACCAACGGTCTCCATGGTAACTGATAAACAATGCAGGGCCTGGTAACGGGAACGCAGCGCCCCGAACACAATTGTAATTGCGTTAGATGGGTCTCCTATCTTTTCTATGGGCACTGCGTTCGCGTTACATGCTGAACGCACCACATGTTGTGTCTCCTTTTCTGGACGCGACCTTCGTGCGTTCAGCGCAGCCCTCCATCTTTCATTTAGAAGGCATTGCCCACAGCCATCGCGTTAGACACAAGCGTTCAGAGCCTCGTCTAACGCGGTGAACAAACGCATGTGGCGGAGGGGCCGAAGACCCCACTATTCTGAGAGTCGTTTTGCCTGAAGCAAACCTTATTTGTGACAGAGAGTCTCCTCACAGTTTCCAGAAGTTTCTAGAACTTGTTTATAAGTTCATTAGTGCCGCGAGCAAAACTACATCCTGTACAACGAAAAGGAAAGGGCGGAACGTAAAGAAAGAAGATTCGGTCACCGGACCGCAAGACAAATCAATATTACATCGCCTTAAACTATCGATGTTACCGATATATCGGACATGACAATATCGATGGAAAGTATCGCCAAAGCTTTAGCCGTATATCGATATATTGGTTTTCGATGTCCCAACCTTAATGTAGACTTTCCACCTACTGGATGCCTTCCAACCACCTCGTACTCTGCAGTACATCCCAGATGTAGACGACTCCCCCTCCAGCCCTCCAACAACCATTTAACGCACTTGTAATCCCGATCTGGTGGCGCGACCGCTGCTGCTGTAATCGCTGTGACCCCTGACCTCTCCCATGAAGTCTGCATAGCACTGATTACAGCAGAGGCGCCACTGCCGCTGGACCGGGACTACAAGTAAGTTTAAGCTAGTCAGGAAGCTGGAGGTCCACTATGGGGATCAATATCTCTACTGGGGCTACTAATGGGGGTCACTATTACTACTGTGGGCACTGATTAGGGACACTGTTACTATTGGGGCTACTAATGGAGGTTACTATTACTACTGTGGGCACTAATAGAGTCAATATTACTACTAGGGCCACTATAGGGGACACTTTTATTATTGGGGCCACTAATGGGGTCACTATTATTACTGTGGGCACTAATGGGGGTGACTGTTACTACTGGGGCCACTAACAGGGTCAATAATACTACTAGGGCCATTATGGGGAGCACTGTTACTATTGAGGCCACTAATGGGGTCACTATTATTACTAGGGGCACTAATGGGGGTGACTTTTACTACTGGGGCCACTAACGGGGTCACTATTACTGCTAGGGCTATTATGGGGAACACTGTTACTATTGGGGCCACTAATGGGGTCACTATTTTTACTATGGGCACTAATGGGGGTGACTGTTGCTACTGGGGCCACTAACGGGGTCAATATTACTGATAGGGCCATTATGAGGAACACTTAATATTGGGGCCCCTAATGGGGTCATTATTATTACTGTAGGCACTAATTGGGGTGGCTGTTAGTACTGGGGCCATTAACGGGGTCAATATTACTACTAGGGCCATTATGGGGAACACTGTTATTATTGGGTTAACTAATGGGGGTCATATTACTACTGAGGTCATTAAAGGGCTTGTACCAGAATTCCAAGTTATCCCCTATCTATTCCCAGTGACATCACAGTGTGGGGTGAAGCGACCCTCGCAGTGACAAGAGAGCGGGACACCGGAGCCCCGTTCTCTGCAGTGAGACCCCCACCAATCAGCAAGTTATCTTCTCTCCCGTGGATATCCTGTGGATGGGGGATAACTTGTTATTCTGGTAAAATCCCCTTTTTAATGGAGTCACTATTACTGTGAGGGGGTCACTGAGGGGCACTATTATGAGACACAGAGGGCGTGGTTTAGCATAAAGTGGGCGTGTCTATCCTTAAAACTTGCTGCAGCGCATTGCACGCGCCGCCATGGTTGTCCTTCTTTTCGTTGCTCAGAAGTTGGGAGATGTGACTGCGGTACAACCAAGTTGTGAGAGGGCGCCGCCAACTGTAACTTTGTCGCAACCAGAGGAGCCTTGGTGAAGCGCGGCGCACGCATCGGAGGTGACTGGTGATAGAATTACATTGAGTTCCATAAATTGCGCGCTCCTTAGGTGCAGATGATGGGTAACTGCAAAGCCACAAGTCACCCTGTAAGCCCGGCCCGATGCCGCTCTTTGCATCTGAGGGATTGGCAGATGGTAAATAACACCCGAAGAGGCAAAACGCCGACATTTTCGATTGCTTTTGCAGAAATTCATTATTGCTACAAAGCCGTTGCTATGATCCGCGCCTAACAGGTCGGCGTGACACAAAATGACTCTAATAAAACAGTATTACGGGATATTGCGCAAATAGACATTGCCTCTCGACAACGCGGCGCACTTTGTAGCAGAGTCACATCACATAATCATTTGTTCGGCGGACTCCTCACAGACATCACTGTCTGCAGCCGGGATGTTGCATAAATTACTTCGCCTTCTAGTTCAGCACATATTGCCTAATATTTTGTCGTCGCTCTCGCGGAATATATTTCCAGCCGCTATAATCAGATTTTTGATAGGATTTCGAGGCGGACCAGGTGCTGAATAACACAAAGCATTCCAGCCGAGAGATGGAGATTGTTCCAGCCTTATCTCCGTTATCCACCCAAATATGCAATTCATCAATTTTCTCTAAAAATGCCCGAGCAGAACTGTCCCGGAGCGCAGACTGCGCCACGTGCACGAAATACACGCTGCCAAGAGGCTCAGCTCCACAATAGGTGCTGCCCCCCACTACAGGGAATTGTGGGGGCTGCTTTTTGTCCCCATAACTGTGACAGCCCCTGTGCCCTCCATAAAAGTCATCTAGTGTTACCCCACAACTGTGACAACCACTGTGCCCCCATATCTGTGACAGCCACTGTGCCCCCATATCTGTGACCGCCCCTGTGCCCTCCATAAAAGTTCTCCACTGTTACCCCACAACTGTGACAACCACTGTGTTATCTAACTGTGACAGCTACTGAAGCTCCATAAAAAAAGGGTCATCCCCTGTGCCCCAATAACTATGACAGATACTGTGCTCCCATAATTGCGACAGCCACAGTGCCCCTTCTAATTGTGACAGCTACTGTGCCCCCATAACTGTGACAGCCACTGTAATCCCCATAAAAGCATCATCTACTGTGCCTCCATAATTGTAACAACCACTGTGACCCCCATAAAAGTTAGCCACTGTGCCCCAATAACTGTGACACCCACTGTGCCCCCATACCTGTAACAGCTACTGTGTCCCCATAACGGTGATAACCAATGTACCCATCTAAATGCGAAAACCACAATCACAGTGCCCCCCTAACTGTGACAGCTACTGTGCTCCCTATAACTGTGCCACCCTGCAGCTTATGGAACATCTAAGACTGGCATAACGGAAGAGTGTTGAAGGGTAGGACATTGCCAGTCTTTTTCCCCTTCCCCGACCCCCCACCAATTCCTAGGGGTGTAGTGGCACTGAGGCCCTAGTAAACAGAGGGGCCCAACGACCTAAAAGTCCTACTCAATAAGTAATGGGGGAGGGGTTTAGTATCAGGACCCAGGAGCTTTGTCTCTGGCATGATTGCACCCGGTGCCACACTGTAACCCATCGAGTGCTGGCTGTTAATTTATGCCATGTGTTCCCTTTTATTGCCACGTTACACTTGCGTTCTAAAGCCTTAATCTGCATATATTACCGTGTGGCGGGCATATATCACCGTGATGGGGCCTCGCTGACTGATTTAGGTTCACAGCCTGTACAATAACTGTGAGGAAGTGGGACGTCACCCCCCAACGGCTCCCCCACCGCCTATAAAACCGCGACTTACTTATAATCAATTACCTTAATGAGTAACGGGATAACGTAACTGATTGCTGCTCCATGTAGAATGCGGCCTCCGCCCCTCCGCGCCGGAGATGGAAGCAACCGCATTCACGTGAAAGGCCGTTGCAGAGTTTGTCCCCTTGATTGGGTTATATATTGGCTGCTGTTGTACAGAGGACGTCCCCAGGGGCCGATCAGAACCTCGTAAACTGATACTGATGAGCAGACTTGTATTATAAAGCACAACTAAACTTCACAATCCCCTGTAAGACCTTCAGGCGTCCTCCCCTGCCGGGCTGTTACATGCCTCCCCTAGAAGGAATCTGTGTGTGTATGTATATGTATATTATATATGTATGTGTGTGTGTGTGTGTGTGTGTGTGTGTGTGTGTGTGTGTGTGTGTGTATATGTGTGTGTATATATATATACTTATTGTCAGTAACATTCCCCCCCCTAGAAGTTGTTGGATGAAACTCTCTGTGATTGTAACATTGATATAAGTGATTACAATATCACAGCAAAAGCATCATTTATTGTGGAGAACCGACCCCTTGTAGGGAGGCTCTAGTACCCTGTTGTAACGCTTCTAGCTTGGATACAAAAAGTGATACGGGGGTCGTGGAGGCTCTAGTACCCTGTTGTACCACCTCTAGCTTGGATACAAGATGTAATGTGGGTGGCAATGGAGGCTCTAGTAACCTGTTGGGCCAGCTTTAGCTTGGATAGAAGATGTAATGTGGGTGGCAATGGGGACTCTAGTACCCTGTTGTACCGCCTCTTGCTTGGCTACAAGATTTCATGCCAGTGGGCATGGAGGCTCTAGTACCCTGCTGGGCCACCTTTAGATTTGATAAAAGATGTGATACGGGGGCATGGAGGCTCTAGTACCCTGTTGTACCGCCTGTAGCTTGGATATAAGGTGTGATACGGGTGGGCATAGAGCCTTTAATACCCTGTTGTAATGCCTCTAGTTTAGATACAAGCAGGCATAGAGGCTCTAGTACCTTGATGTATCACCTGTCAGGAATCCAACCCAGGATATTTTGTACTCCAGCTTGCAGCTCTCCCTGCAGAGCCATCCAGCCTTTGGACAGCTCCTCTGCTAAAGCATAGCAATGATCCTGTGTTCCCTGGCTTGTTCTCCCATTCTAGCTCCGCTCTGTTCCTAATTAGGCTCACTATCAAAGACTGGCCCTGACACTCCTCTAGTGTGTGATTATTGTGCTATTTGGCATTCCGGTGAAGCTCCCGGGCAGCTTAAGGATTCATCTTGTCTTCCCTGTGTCCTTATTAAAACCACTTCAGGAAAACACCTTCATCAGAAGACAACTGCCTCTCCCTCCTGTAAAGGTTCAAGGCCAAGATAAATTTGTTGAGGAGGAGATCCTTGACTCTAGACGACATCAAGGAAGGTTACAGTACCTCATACAGTGGCAGGGATACGGGCTGGAGGAGAACTCCTGGAAACCCGAACAAAATGTGCCTGCTCCGAAACTCAAGAGGGAGTTCCACAAAAGATATCCAGGGAAACCAGCACCTAGAATATCCAGACGCCATCCTCAAAGGAAGGGGCTCCAGTGAGGGATCAAACCCAGGACATCCTGTACTCCAGCTGGCAGCTCTCCTTGCTGAGCCATCTAGCCCCCCTCACCAAAGGGACAAAAGGTTTCAAAAATGACTTATGAAAAACCCTATCAACCCACCATGTAGCTGGCAAATCAAGTTCATAAGTCAGCGGATTGACTACACACTTCATGACAAAGGGACCCACGTAACGCGGTGCCAGTTTCAAAGACAGAACCTTCAATTTGAGATTTCTAGAAGACAAATATACCTTCTGTCCCATCCTGTAAGGTTCAGATACTGACAGACTCCTCCCACTACACAACTACATACGAGCCCCCGTTGCTTCCAGGTTCTTCTGTACTTCTTTCCATACCCCCCGCAGTGCATCTGTGGTGACATCAGCTGCAGGACAGGCAGACGGTGCAGAAATAGCTGTAAGGAAGCGAGAATGCTGACCATATATGCACAGGAATGGAGACACCCCAGTGGAAGAACAAGTACGGTTGTTTAGTGCAAACTCTGCCAATGGCAGGAACTCTGCCCACTGATGAGCCTTTTCGCCAGCAAACAACCATAAATATTGCACTAAATTCTGGTTCTTCCGCTCAGTCTGACCATTAGTTTGCGGGTGGAATGCTGACGAGAAGGTTCCTACAGAAAGTTTGCCAAAATTGCGCAACAAACTGAACACCGCGATCAGATACGATGTTCTTGGGAACCCCATGTAGGCGAATAATTTCTTTTACAAAAATCTTGGAAAATTCTATTGCAGAAGGTAGCTTCTTTAACACCACAACATGTGCCATCTTTGAGAAACGGTCAACAACCACTAAGATAGTGGTGAACTTCTGAGACTCAGGTAGATCGGTGATAAAATCTACCGACAAATGCGACCATGCACAAGAAAGCACCGATAACGGTCTCAGAGGTCCCTCCGGACGCCGACGCCGACTTTTACAGCGTGCACAGACAGAGCATCCCTTAACAAAGTCGTGGATCTCCCGAGACATGCCTGGCCACCAGTAGTGTCTAGTACAAAGATCCAGAGTCCCCTGAACCCCCGGATGGCCTGCGAGAGCAGATGAGTGAGACTCTTCAATGACTCTGAGACGCAAGGTCTCTGCCACAAACTATCTGCCCTCCGGCACCCCCGAGGGAGTGACCTGCTTACAACTCCATAGACGAGGAACAAGATCAGATTCTACAGCTGCCACCACCACCCCAAGTGCCAAGATATTCTCAGGAGCCACTGTCTCACTTTCCGGCGAACCGAAATTCCGTGAGAGGGCGTCCGCCTTCACGTTCTTCTCTCCTGGAATATATGTAACTACAAGGTTAAACCTGTCGAAAAACAACGTTCACCTGGCCTGACGAGCTGTGAGTCTCTTAGCGTTGGCGAGATATACCAGGTTTTTATGATCAGTATACAGGGTAATGGGATGCCTTGCCCCCTCAATATGGTGACGCCACTCTTCTAGAGATCACCCCTAATCGCTAATAACTCATGATTACCCACATCGTAGTTACGTTCCACTGAACTGAACTTTCGCGAGAAGAACGCACATGGACTATACCCAGGTCTCCCGCTGACTTCCTGAAACAATACAGCCCCCGCCCCCACCTCAGATGCATTGACCTCAATGAAGAACGGTCGCCGCGCGTCAGGCTGTACTAGCACCGGGGCAGCAGTAAACGCCCTTTTGAGACGACTGAAAGCCTCTAGGGCCTCTGACGACCATCTTACCAAGTCGGCACCCTTCTTGGCAAGATCAGTCAGGGGTTGAGTAATAACAGAATAATTCTTAATGAATCTACGGTAGAAATTTGCGAAACCTAAAAACCGCTAGAGAGCTTTCAGGTTATCTGGTCTGACCCATTGGGAGATGGCTGCTACTTTATCAGACTCCATTTGAATCTCCGTGGGTGAAATCACATAACCCAGGAAAGACACTTGTTTAGTACCAAAAATACATTTCTCCAACTTGACAAAAAGTTGGTACTCACGCAAACGGGTCAGAACCAGCCTCAGGTGCCGCACATGTGAATCCCAGTCTGGGGAGTACACCAGAATGTCATCGAGATATATGACCAAAAATACCCCCAGGAAGTCGTGGAAGATGATAAATCCCTGGAACACAGCGGGGGCATTACACAGTCCGAAGGGCAGGACTAGACATTCAAAATGTCTGAACAAGGTGTTGAATGTGGTCTTTCACTCATCTACCTTTTGGATGCGAATTAAATTGTAAGCCCCCCTTAAGTCCAATTTGGAAAACCAGTGGCCCCCTACCACCTGATTTAATAAATCAGGAATCAGGGTCAAGGAGCGACCTCTCTGCATACATAACCCAGAGGCCGTACATGTAATGGGGGCCATGAGACCAAATGTCCTGCAGCCAAGTGCCTGGAAATGGTTCTGACAGACACAGGGTTGTAATGATGGCGTCTCCTGTCTCTGGATGGCGGACAATGAAACAGTTGGGATTGTCTTCAGGATGGGTCATCAGTAATTGTCTGGTGGGGGTCCATTGCTTGGGATCCTCAGCAATCAGCTGACTAAAATGACCGGCACTCAGGTGAGCATCACAGACTGTTCAGTCCATTCCAGGTACATTGTATAGTACCTCACCCCCTTTCCCTTTAATGGGACAGATCTGTTCTCAGGCCATGTGACCGATGAGCGCAACATCATAGGCCTGAAAACAGGCTGAGCCCAACAACCTCTTCAGAGGACTATTTGGCAGGACTCCTCAGTGACGGACTGGTGATGGCATTGTATAGAGGCTACTAAAGCTGAGCTGCTGCATCTAAGCTGTCATGTTATATAGGTTGTCTTATAGATATGCTGTCTAATTATATATAATGTACCACAGCTGTAGTGGCCCAGAGTTGTGGTGACTTTAGGGCGACTTTATGTCATGTAAACTGTCTTTTGTGTATGTGTAGTGGCCCGGAGGGTCCTCCAGAATAGTCACATCAACTTTTGTCCTGGCACACCTGTCTATGCGCTTCCCTTAGGCATAGAAGGTGCCACACATCCGAGAAACCCTGTTTCTTCCCTTCCTAAGCTGAGAGCTTAGTGCTAGCTATAGCTGGTTGCCTATTGTCTACATGTCACACCTCCACTGATTGGTGGGTGAATCCGGAGCAGGAAAATTCTAACATGAGTACCTATTTAGAGTGGGTGGAGTTTTGGAGAAAGTGCAGGAAGAGAAGAGAAAATGAAGGAGGAGTTAGAGAAGGGGAGTCGAAGAAGAAAGGTGTCTGCAGCAAGTCGTGGTCGGAGAGGAGGAGTGCTAGCAGTTCAGCTGTGAGTGCAGTGTTTCACCAAGCCAGCAAGGGAAGTAAAGTCCCTTTCTGCTTCTTTGCCCACCCTGCAGTGTGGAGATCTGAGTTGGAGGCCAGCATTCCACAAAACAGTGAGTTAAACTACCCAGTGAATTAAAAGCCAGGATGAGTGCAGCAGCCATCTTCAGCTATCTTCCAACACCTGCATCATACACTTCTAGTAATCTCACTAGCTATCCAATACAGAGGGGAAATCATTACTGGAGTAGCCTCAAGGAGAATAGAGAGAGAGCGTTGAAGAAAGTGTTGTTTAAAGTGCAAATTTGCTGTTTTCAACGTGTTAAATCACTTATGGCTCTGCTATATTCTTAATGCTGCAACAATTCAATTGTATTTCATCTGTTTTCTCGAAAGCTTCAGGTTGGAGTACTGGCGTCACCCGTGACAAAACAATTGTTTATTCTTGCCACTGTGTGACAGCTGAGCAGAGCACTGTTATCTCCACTGTTGGCCGGGATTACAGAGCCACCTGTGACAACCATCTTGCAATCCCTGTGGTCTCACGGTAACGCAAAAACTTTAATAGCAACCGCCCTCTTTAAAATTTTCAAAACTCCAAGTGATCCCCAGCCAAAATGTTGGATAATGGAGATAACCCCACTGGCATTCAGCCAGTTGTAGTAGATGCTCCAGTAGTCCCTCCGGATTCAGCGCCTGTTGCGGCCCAGGTTGTCATAGCGCCTGCAGATCCGGCCCCTGTAGCAGCTAGTCCCTCTAGTTTTGCTCCTCTAACCATGCCATACTTTGTAGGAGCACCGTGGCTACACAAATATAGTGGCAAGCACTGTAAAGATAGGAGCTGTGTTAGCAACGGAACAGAAAATAGAAATCCTTATGGGCCAATTAGAGGACGCGACTGCCAGAGAAGTCAAAATATGGCTGCGTGAGCATAAAAAGACGGTAGAGGACATCTTCGAATGATTATAAACTATCTTTGACATGCATACCATGTCCAAAATTTTAAAAAAACGCTTCTTTAACAAGAAACAGAAGTTCAGGGAAACGTTAGGGGAGTATGTGCTATCCCTACAGGAGGATATGAAGGCCGAAGTGCATGCTGACCCTAAAGAGGCTGCCAGTGCTGATCAGGCCCTGAGAGAACAATTTATTGAAGGCTCATTAAAAGAAACCCTCCAGATCTAATTAAAAATGCTATCAGTACAACATCCCGACAACACGTTTCTTGAGTTCAAAGAGTTGGGCATAAATATTCTGGGTACCAAGCCCCAGGCCGCTGAGGGGGAGGAGCCAAAACAGGGGATGAAACTCCGGTGTGACGATAAACTGTCCCGCCCTCGTAAGCCTGATGTATACAGACAGGCTGAGCAATCTAGCGATGACCCCCCTGAACCGATGTTGGAAATGAAGCAACAGATGACTGAGCTGACTCGCAGTGTTGCAGTCTTGTGCAAAAAGGTTAGTGAGATGGAAAGTGCACACACTACTCCCCAGCCATCACTACCCAAGGCATCCGCTTCCGCTTGGATTACTGCAAGCCCAATAGTGTCACTCACAAAGACGCTTATCCATTACCCGATATTGTAGAATCTTTAACTGCTACTACCGCCTACTTCTCCACCCCAGATCTGACCTGTGGCTATTGGCAGGTGCCCAGGAGTGAGTTAGACCAAGAAAAGACTGCCTTCACCACCCCCATGAGGATATTCGAATTGACTTGCATGCCCTTCGGTCTCTGCAACGCCCCAGGCACATTTCAACGACTGATGGAGAGATGTTTAGATCACCGAAACTTTGAGTCTGTCCTACTGTATTTAGACAATGTCATAGTCCACTCAAAACATTATGCGGAGCATCTCCAACACCTCAGAGAAGTATTTCAGATTCTCATAGATCATAGTCTAAATATCAAACCTTCCAAATGTTATTTTCTGCAAACCAGAGTGCGCTACCTTGGACATATTGTTAGTGCAGAAGGAGTATATCCAGGTCCAGATAAAGTTCCTGCAGTACACAATTGGCCTACCCCAAAGATGCTAAAAGACATTAGGAGCTTCCTGCGATTTGTGGGCTACTACAGAAGATTCATTCCCACATTTGTACAAATTTCAGTCCCTCTCCAAGAAGTTTTGCGAGGGCACCCTAAGGGAAATCATAGGAGGCCACTTTTCTATAAACTGGGAAAAGGAACAAGAACAAGCATTTCAGACGCTAAAATAAAAATTGACAACCCCTCCTATACTTGCTATTATGCACTCCTATTCAATCTATACACAGACGCCCACTCCAAAGGTTTAGGTGCAGTGCTTAGCGAAATGCAAGAAGGTAAAGAAACAGCCATTGCACATCCCAGCCATTCACTAAAAGGTTCAGAAAGAAATTACCAAAACTACAGTTCCTTCAAAATGGAATTACTTGCACAAGTCTGGGCAGTCACTGAAAAATGTAAAGACTATTTAGCTGCTGCAACCTTCGCTGTCTACACGGATAACAATGCAGTCGCCAATTTAAACTAAGCCAAACCAGCAGCATTAGAGCAAAGATGGCTCTCAAGATTAGCCAACCTCAATTTTAAAGTAAAATACCATAAAAGAAAAAGCAATACCAATGCAGACACTCTCTCCAGGTTACCAGACTCCGTTGATCACTCCCCTGAAGATGACCTATGGGAAGATATTGAAATGCCAGACTTCACAGCTCACCAAGCTCAACAAAATTGTCAGACGGTATCCACTAACTCTCATTCCTTCTCAGAAACTATGGACACCCTACAAAGATGGTTCCTAGTACAGCAGGACATTTGGAGAGTGGCAGGACTATTTAACGACAGGAACCATTCCTAAAGGAATCTTACGTAAATCCATGGACCCTGAATTACAGTGCTTGTGCTTAATCCGGTCTCTGGAAATGCCTACACCATATGTTAATCCCACGCAGAGATGCTAATGACGTTTCACTCGCTTATCATGACCAATCTGGACACTTTGGAGTACATAAGACAGAAGCAATCATCAGACAAGGTTTTTATTGGATAGTGATGTGCAATGATATTGACAGATGGTGCCAAGAATGTACAATGTGTGAAACTTGCAGGAGAGCTAAAAATGACCAGAAAGTCACTTTACATCCCATTGTTTCCACTAAGCCACTTGAACTTTTAGCCATTGACCATTTGAAATATGAAACCAGTAAGTCCGGATTCAGTTACGTACCTCGCTCTCATTAATCATTATTAGAGATGAGCGAGCACCAAAATGCTCGGGTGCTCGTTACTCGAGTCGAACTTTCAGTGATGCTCGAGAGTTCGTTTCGAGTAATGAACCCCATTGAAGTCAATGGGTGACTCAAGCATTTTTGTATATCGCCGATGCTCGCTAAGGTTTTCATTTGTGAAAATCTGCAAAACACAAGAAAGTGATGGAAACGACACAGAAACGGATAGGGCAGGCGAGGAGCTACATTTTGGGCTGCATCTCAAGTTCCCAGGTCCCACTATTAAGCCACAATAGCGGCAAGAGTGAGACCCCCCCCCCACTGTCAGCGTAAAGATCGTTCTCCTCTGCCACAGCTGTAACAGCTGTGGCAGAGAAGAACGATGTTAGCCCATTGAATTCAATGGAGCCGGCAATACAGCCCGCTCTATTGAAAGCAATAAGTTGCCGGCGTACGCGGGATGAATTGTCGGGAAGGGCTTAAATATATAAGCCCTTCCCTACAATTCATCCAGAAATGTGTAAAAATAAAATATATATATATATATATACTTACCTGGTTCCGGCAGACGGAGTTCAGCGCGGCAGGCTGCAGTTCTCCTGAACTGCTCTGAACAGCTGTGAGTAGTATTCAGCAGCCGGGGATTTAAAATCCCCGCCTGCTGAATGAGCTGCCTCTAATTGGTCACAGCCTGACCAATCAGAGGCATCCCTCACTCACACCCATTCATGAATTCATTTTTTATGAATATTTATCATATATCAATGAATATTTAAGCTCTTCCCGACAATTCATCCCACGCTCGCCGGCAGCCCATTGCTTTCAATAGAGCCGGCTGTATTGCCGGCTCCATTGAATTCAATGGTCAGTGCTCGTTTAATCGAGACGAGTACCGCGTGGTGCTCGTCTCGAGTAACGAGCATCTCAAGCACCCTAATACTCGAACGAGCATCAAGCTCGGACAAGTATGCTCGCTCATCTCTAATCATTATACCAAATTCATCATTGCCATTCTAGTAAGAGACTTGACCACAAAAACTACAGCCGCCATTGTATGGAAATACTTTATCCTGGACTATGGATGCCCCGATCAAATTTTGTCTGACAGAGGACCCACATCTGAAACTCAGTTATTTCAGGAATTATGTGACACCTATAACTGTAAGAAACTCAGAACAACTGCATACCATCTACAGGGAAATGGACTATGTGAAAAGGCAAACCAAACAATTCTAGAACTATTAAGGACTATTCCACCCAAACAGAAAGCTCATTGGCCCACCTTATTACCAGAACTCCTCTACACCTATAATAACATTCCTCATTGTTCTACAGGATACACTGCTTACTACCTTATGTTTGGACGTCAAGGCAAATTGCCCGCAGACCTCAGATTAGAAATTCAAGTTTCTGACAATACTAATCCTTTGCCCAAAACTGGATCCAAGACATTTAAAAGAAGCCAAAGAAATTGTTGACACCCATTTAGTGGAGTAAGAGAGAAACAAGCAAGAGACTTCAATAAAAATGCCTGAGCATCAGATCTGCAAATAGGAGACCAAGTATGGTTAAGCAAAGAACACCGCACTGGGAAATTAGATACCCAATGGGAACTTCAGCCCTGTACTGTCATTACCATTATCTCCCATGAAAAAGGACTATACCACATTGCGCATCCAGAAGGAAAAATCCAAGTCATCCGCAGAAACCCCCTAAAGATTTGTCTAGCTCAACCTTCATCAGATTCTTCATCAGATTCAGGTACTGAAGAAATAGACTCTGATTCGCAAACTGAGATAATCAAGAAACCAAGTACTGAATTTCCTTCTCCATTTGATCTGTAAGATATTGTGGTACCAGAACCCGTTTGCCCGCCTAATGTATCAATCACCAGCACTGGTACCACCTTCATTCAATTCTTCATCACCAGCAAATCCAGTAGATTCAGCCCCACCATCATCGCCACCTTCGCCAGTCATCTCACCTACTTCAAGAAGACGACTTCCTGGACTACTACCTATTCCCAGAAGATCCACTGGGTCTACTTGTGGACAACCGCCCTTGAGAATACAAGACTAACTTTATTCCATAAAGAACCTTGTATTAATCTCATGGATTCTCCACCAGTTTAATTTATTGTAACATTTTTCAAAGAAACTAAGCTTTGTACCCTAAGAAACTTTCCAGTGTGTTCTCCAAGTTTAGTAACATTCAAGATTTGCACCTCAAGAGTCTGCTTGACGAGTTCTACAAGTTATTGTTGTAGTTTTGATGCTCATCCTTACTTTAACCTCTTTCAGAGACGTTTGATTTAGTGTTTCACACTACTGCATCATGGACTTTGTGTTTCCTATGCTCACATTCCTGGACTCATGCCTTTGCTCGTGATAAGGTAGCCACCTTTCCAAAAGGTTTGCCAAGAAGAAAACTACTGTCTTTCATTGCATACTTTCATTTTCAGGTTGTACATGCATATATGGACTTTTGTACAGGACTCGAAGGCAATGTTGTCTGTCTGTTGCCTAACAAATGAATTCCTCTCCTAATAGGTTGCCTACTATACAGTTCACTTCCTGAAATGTAATTTACTGTTTGCATCTATATTTATGCATATTCTGTTTGTCTGTGGGGAGAATGCTCCATTGCTAGCTGGGACCTATAATTCAGCCTTATCCCAAGGCATTTCTAAAAACTTGCAAATATGCTAAAACTCTAAAATAATCTGCTGTCAGTAGGTACACCTTTCCACCCCTTGCAGCTCAGTACAGCCAAGGTTGCTGTGTTTTTAGATAGGGGGGAACTGTAGTGGCCTGGAGCTCCTCTAGAATAGTTACATAAACTCTTGTCCTGTCATGCCTGTCTATGCGCTTCCCTTAGGCATGGAAGGGGTTGCATATCCGAGAAACCCTGTTTCTCCCCTTCCTATGCTGAGAGCTTAGTGCTGGCAATAGCTGGTTGCCCATTGGCTATATGCCACGCCTTCACTAGTTGAAGCGTGAATCCGGAGCGGGAAAGTTGGAGTGGAGTTTTGGAGAAAGTGCAAAGAAGAGAAGAGGAAGTGAAGGAAGAGTTAGAGAAGAGGAGTTGGAGGAGAAAGGTGTCTGCAGCAAGTCGTGGTCGGAGAGGAGGAGTGCTAGCAGTTCAGCTGTGAGTGCAGTGTTTCACCAAGCCAGCAAGGGAAGCGAGGTCCCTTTCTGCTTCTTTGTCCACCCTGCAGTGCAGAGATCTGAGTTGAAGGCCAGCATTCCACAAAACAGTGAGTTAAACTACCCGGTGAATTAAAAGCTAGGATTAGCTCAGTGGCCATTTTCCAACTAACGTCCAACACCTGCATCATACACATCCAGGAAGCCCACCAGCTATCCAATACTGAAAGGAAATCATTACTGAGTAATCTCTAGGAGAATAGACAGAGAGAGCATTGAAGAAAGTGTTGTTTAAAGTGCAAATCTGCTGTTTTCAATTTGTTAAGTTACTGCATCATTGCTAACTCTGCTATATTCTTAATGCGGCAACAATTCAATTGTATTTCATCTGTATTCATGAAAGCTTCAGTAAACTTGCATGCTCCCAGTTTACTAATACAAGCTACTGGACTTGTCTCAAGTTATTTCACCACCACTACAGTTCAGGTTGGAGTACTGGCGTCACCCGTGATAAAACAACTGTTTATTTCAAACATATCCTTATACGTTATACTTGCCACTGTGCAACAGCTGAACATAGGACAATTATCTCCACTATCGGGCAGGATTACAAAGCCACCCGTGACAACCATCTTGTAATCCCTGTGGTCTCACTCACTTTGGCGTGCTCAGCTCAGCCATTGTATGTGTGTGTGTATCTGTGTTGGTCTGTGTGGTGCTAGCAAGCTGTGTTGTGACAGTCTTGTCTCTCTTAACGCGTTATTTGTGTATGTTGTTTCATGGGATTTTAGGAGGAGTTGAGAGGTGGAGTTCAGTGTCGAGAGTAGGAGAGCGCAGAGATTTAGTCGTTGGAGGCGGACGTGTCAGCAGGAGGCTGGCGCTCCCCTTCTTCTGCCTACGCCAAGCCACAGGCATGCCTTAAGTCTTGGTGGGATAATCTTCCCCAGACGCTGAAGCACAGAGCGGCAATCCCAGCCATGACAAGTTGTTGGGAGGTGTAGGACAAAAGAAGGTGTGCAGCAAGGTCCCAGAAGTAGCGTTGCTAGAGTAGTGTGTAAAAGTACTTGAAACTAAAGTGAGCACAGTGTAGAAAAGAAACAGAGTTAGAAGCTGTCTATACAATGGTGAGTTGTACGAGCCCCTGTTAGATGAAAAGCCAGGGAAGTGCAAGCGGCCCAACCACAGTTACTCCATTACTAGTTAACGTAATCCCTGGGAAGGCAACCCTTAGATAACTAGGACTGATGGGAATTGTTCTGGAGAAATCCTAAGCGAAGAGAGAAAGAGAGCGTGGGAGCAAAACATTGTGTGTTAATTGTGTGTTCAAAGCAGCATTGATTCAAATGCTACATAAGACTGCACCACTGTGAACTGTACTTGTTAAACTTGTGAATACAAAGCGCTGAGTAAACTGTGTACCTTCGGTTTACCACAAAGCTATGCGGACTCATCTCAATTATTTCATCACCATCAACTGAAGTTCAATCCCCAAAAGGTACTGACATCACTATGACAACTACCATTTGACTGCGCCATTTTCCCCTTGCGTGCGAGTTTATCGGCCCTCTGTTTTTCCGCCATTATGGGGATGAGATCGCAGAGCCACCCGTGATGACCACCTTAAAATAACCGTGGTCTCACCCCGCAATGGCCTGGTATGCGGCCCGATCACAGCACAGCCAGTAGCCATGCATTTATGGGAGGAGGGTGTTAGGATGTTCCTAGCTGAACTTTCGCACCTGGGCCCATGAGCGCATAGCTATGCCCTCATATGGCACATATTACGGCTCCTCATAGTGATACCCTTTACAAAAAGCATAAAAACAAGTGCAAATACTGGCTGATGGCAAATCTACTTGTCACATGCCGTGTAATATGCTTTTTTGCTGAATCTGGCAACATGATTCTGATTACACATCTCCCATAGTAAATTAGAAAGTTGAAGAAATTAAGATGGGACAACAATAGAGTGCAGCGGAGCTGTAGTACCAGACACAGCTGATGAACAAGAGTGGCGCTGTGAGGCCTGGAAATTGGCGCAGAAAAATATCCTCTCTCCAACATAGGATCAGATTGATATCGGACGTGCTCATTCGATGACTGGTGTAAATAACTGATGTGCAGGAGTCGTCGTATTTTCTCCATGTCATTAATGAATATTCCATATCAATTATTCAGTAAATGTTAAACATCCGACGGGACAGAGAAGAGCGAACAGCGGCGCCGCCATCAAATATACACGTGTCCATTTATATTGCTTATAGAAATACTAACTGAAGAACGGCTCGATCTCGCTGCGATTTTATTAAAATTCATTGCATCGTGATTAAGTTCTCTTCCGCATAGTGACGCAGTCGCCTTCAATGTAGGTGCTACCGTCGTCACTCTATGATGGGGCAGCGAATACAGAGTCAATGATACTTATACACAGTGTATGCGAGCATCGCTGAAAATGGGGATGCAGGGCGCTGAAGAGGAATGAGGTGGAAGGGGGACACTGCGACTGTGCGCTGCACTGTATGTCTGCCCCTGCAATGATCTAGGTCAGTGATGGTGAACCTTTTAGAGACCTAGTGCCCAAACTGCAACCCAAAACCCACTTATTTACTGCAAAGTGCCAACACGTCAGGGGGCGGGGCTTATCACCACGTATGATTTTACCTCCGTCGTTCTAAAAAGGAAAAGGTCACTTCACAATAGACAGGGTGCAGATTTTAACTGCTTTTTGGATGCGGAAATACTGCAGAATATCTAAAGCGGGAATTTCTGCGGAAAATACTGCAGCATTTCTGCATCCAAAAAGCAGTCAAAACCTGCATGTTTTCTATTTTGAAACAGTCCTGCCCATTTCCGCACGTGTAAACATACCCCAGTGGTAATAGTGACACCCCACAGTGGTAATAGTGACCCCCCAGCAATAATAGTGACCCTCCAGCAATAATAGTGACATCCCACAGCGGCCCCCAGTATAATAGTGACCCCCCCAGCGGCCCCCCAGCAGTAATAATAGTGACAGCCCCACAGAGCGGCCCCCCAGCGGCCACCCAGCAGTTATAATAGTGACACCCCCCAGTGGCCCCCAGCAGTAATAAGTGACATCCACCCCCCCAGCAGTAATAATATTGACACCCCCAGCAGCCCCCCAGCACAAATAATAGCAACATCCCCCCCCCCACCCAGCAGTAATAGTAGTGACAGCCCCCAGCGGCCACCCAGCAGTAATAACAGTGACACCCCCCAGCAGTAATAATAGTGACACCCCCCCAGTGGCCCCCAGCAATAATAAGTGACACTCCCCAGCAGTAATAATAGTAACCCCCCCAGCATTAATAATGCCCCCTCCCTTCAGCAGTCCCCCAGCAGTAATAATGCTCCCCCAGCGGTCCCCAGGTAGTAATAATGCCTCCTCCCCCCAGCAGTAATAATGCCCCTTCCCCCCAGCAGTAATAATGCCCCCCCCCCAGTGGTCCCCAAGCAGTAATAATGCCCCCTCCCCCCAGCAGTAATAATGCCCCCTCGCCTCAGAAGTGCCCCAGCAGTAATAATGCCCCCCCAACAGTCCCCCAGCAGTAATAATGCCCTCCTAGCAGTAATAATGCCCCCATCCTCCAGCAGTAATAATGCCCCCCCAACGGTCCCCCAGCAGTAATAATGCCCCCCTACCAGTAATAATGCCCCCGTCCCGCAGCAGTAATAATGCCCCCCCAGCAGTCATAATGTCCCCCTCCCCCGAGTCCCACATACTTACCCCTCCTCCTCGTGGAAGCACCGCTCCTCTTCTTCCTGATCGCTGGTGCACACTGACTTCAGTGTGCTGCCGGATGCCTCCTCCCCCGGACGCTCTCGCAGAACCAAGTAGGAGACGTCGGTGGCGGGGGAGAAGGATCCTGGCTGCACACTGATATCACAGTGTACGCTGGGATCAGCGCAGATAGCATCGCTGATGGCAGCGCGCTGATGAGTGAATGCCTGCAGGGGAGCCGTGGTCCCTGCAGGCATTCACTAATGTGGTGAGCGGCCGATGGTGCCAGCAGGGAGGGCTCTGCATGCCGCCTTTGGCACGCGTGCCATAGGTTCGCCACCACTGATCTAGGTTAACCCTTAGCACTGTAACTGTTACGATCGTGTGGGGCAACCTAAGCCCGGGAGCCCACACGATTGTACCCAAAAAGGGATAGAATGAATGGCATGGACGCACACAGGTAGCACCAGGGTCACACGGGATTCACACAGGTTTCAGGCAACTGACCCTGTTCTACACGCGAGGATGGCATGGCCCTACCTAAGCGGGGAACATTGCCCCAATAAGGGCAGCCCAGTGGTCTTCGGATCTGGGCCCTAGCTGATCCTAGGAACCACGCCACAGAACAGGAGACATACACATGCTACATGACAGAGACAGAACCACAGGATACACAGCATACAGCAGCCACAATGCAACCACTAGAACAGATGATAAGCTGAATATAAATACCAGGTATTGGCTGACATTTTGTACAAAACATGGAAGCTAGCGGGCCACTTCACGGCTCCTGGTTATACGGCTAGTCCCTACACTAACCAGGAGTCCAGAAGAATCGGACAGAGTTCACACAGAAAGCTGAAACAGGACAGGACACAGATAGCGGGTCACGCAGCAAACTGACACAAAACTGACAGAATTTAAACGTACAAACGGACATGAACGAGCAAGACAGATTACTCAGCAAAGCTTGCAACAGGACAGAACAGAGCACTGGACACACAGCCAGCTGCATCAGGAACAGGACAGAGTACAGGGCACACAGCCAGACAGACTCCACTCAGATCACATGCACACAGATGAAACTCACAGCAAGCCTATGTGTCCTCATACCAGGGGGAATAGACAGTCAGCTACACAAGCTGACATAGGGAACAGTGTCAAGTTACACCAACTGACACCCAGAATAAGACCTAAGACCTTTGGAGGCTGCACCTGTAAAGGGGGAAGGAAAAGGGGACTGCATGTACTGCAGACTAGGACTACAGGTGTCCAAACAATCTTGGGGAAGCAGGGAGACAATAGACCTACTTGCAAACACAGATCAGTGTGGGAACAAGCTGAACATGACTGATAACAAGTTACAGGACACAGAAGTAACATGAGTGCTCACCCTAGGGTCCAGCCAGAGACTGACCAGGAGCTGGGTTTATATGTGAGCACAGATCCAGGAGATTGGCTAGCAGGAAGTACCACACCCAGCCAGCTCAATTAACCCTCAACCACCTGACTGTGCTGCTAGGAGTACATAGTACAACAAATCCCAGCAGCACACGTAACAGTAACTGTAAATTGCAACAAGGTTTCTGTTCAATGTTATATGTACAATGGGGTTCTAAAAGGTTTATTAAAGGGGAATTTCCCAACCCTTCAGACCCGGAATGCCGACGGCAGAAGTCAAGGAGGTATGGAAGAGGGAATCCATATAAATGCATTGGTAAAAGTTTGTACACAAGTGCAAATATTTAATTGCACAAGCGAAGATTTGCACGAAGATTTAGTCACATGTGCAAAGCCTCATCCCGAATGTTTGGGATCGCTGTAGAGGTTCTGGAAGCAACTGTGTCACAGGGGGGCTCAAAAGAGAAATACAGCAGAGCAATAGCAGCAGTGCCAAGACAGCATAGTGGTGGAGGCCATGTCCACATGCTGGGGGGCAGCCAGGGGAGCTGCCGGCCCTGAAAAATGGGGCTCAAACAGTACCTGGAACTACAAAGAACTGCTAAATAGATATGACTGAGTGTGCAAGGTGCAATGGTCTCTGGGAGTTATAGATATGTTGTAGCTTGACTGCCTGAGAGGACACCTGGGTCCAGAACCATGAGCCATCCAGAGGACAGCAAGAGCGCAGAACTGTGCGACAGAGTAAAAGATCAGAGCAAGATCAGAGTAAAAGATCAGAGTTAAGAGCATCAGATTGTAAGTAGGAGAGCTTTACACAAAACTGAGCAGTGTACACCGTGAGAGAGACTAGTTAGCAGGCCTGTGTTCAGTGTAGTGCATTGTGAGAGAGACTAGTTAGCAGGCCAGCTATCAGTGTAGGGAGGATGGGAATATAGATTCGAGCCTGGACTGTGTTAGGTAGAGTTATGTTTCTGCATTAAAAGAAGGGTCATTCTCTAGGGATTACTCGGATTGCTGGATTTGGAGTCAGGAAGGAATTTTTTCCCCTAAAACAAAGAAAATTGACTTGTACCTCATTGCGTTTTTTTTTTTTTTTTTTTGCCTTCCTCTGGATCAACATGTCGGGGTAATAGGCAGAACTGAACAGACACAAGTTTTTTCAGCCTAAAATACTATTTTGCCATGTTATATGTAATAGCAGATTGTAGTGTACATTGCTGGGGAGTTTCAGCACGAAATCTGTAGCCGGAATTCTGCATCAATTCCACTGTGTGTGCATGCACCCTTAGGAGATGCTCACACGCACCATTAGGAGATGCTGACACGCACCCTTAGGAGATACTCACACGCACCCTTAGTAGATGCTCACACGCACCCTTAGTAGATGCTCACACGCACCATTAGGAGATGCTGACACGCACCCTTAGGAGATGCTCACACACACCCTTAGGAGATGCTCACACGCACCCTTAGGAGATGCTCACACGCACCCTTAGGAGATGCTCACAGGCACCCTTAGGAGATGCTCACACGCACCCTTAGGAGATGCTCACACGCACCCTTAGGAGATGCTGACAGGCACCCTTAGGAGATGCTCACACGCACCCTTAGGAGATGCTCACAGGCACCCTTAGGAGATGCTCACACGCACCCTTAGGAGATGCTCACACGCACCCTTAGGAGATGCTGACACGCACCCTTAGGAGATGCTGACACGCACCCTTAGGAGATGCTCACATGCACCCTTAGGGCTCCCACCCACTGGCGTTTTTTTCTCCACTGCGATGCGATTCTAAAGTTAAAGTCTCGCATTGCAGTGCGACAAAAATGCAGGCAGATATCCCAAAATCGCTGGGATATCGCTGCGACATCGCCAGTCTTTTCAATGGGGCCAGCGGCAGCAGCGCTAGCCCCATTGAAAAGATATGGAGAATGCTGCGGACTTCTGCCACAGCTGTCACAGCTGTCACAGCTGTGGCAGGAGTCTCCTTCATCCCCGCGGGGACCGCGGGGATGAAGGAACCCTCTATCACAGCTGTGGCAGAACTCAGCTGCATGCTATCCCATTGCTTTCAATTGGATTGGCACTGCTGCCGATCCCATTGAAAGCAGTGGTTTCTAACAAGCCCCGCAGAATGATTATCGGAGAAGGGCTTGAAATATAAGCCCTTCCCCGATAATCATCAAAAAGTGGTTAAAAAAATAATAAATAAGTTACTCACTTCTCCTGCTGTCAGCCGCATCCTCCGGCTGGCTCCCCGACACTGCTACTGAGCTCTTTCAGCAGACAGGGATTTAAAAATCCCCGCCTCCTGAAAGGGCTGTGCAGATTGGCTGAGGGCTCAGCCAATAGCAGCTACTGCTTAGCTATTGGTTGAGCGCTCAGCCAATGACAGATAGCTCTTAGCTATTCATTCATGAATAGCTAAGATATTGCTATTCATGAATGAATAGCTAAGAGCTATCTGCCATTGGCTGAGCGCTCAACCAATAGCTAAGCAGTAGCTGCTATTGGCTGAGCCCTCAGCCAATCTGCACAGCCCTTTCAGGAGGCGGGGATTTTTAAATCCCCGTCTGCTGAAAGTGCTCAGTAGCAGTGCCGGGGAGCCAGCAGGAGGACGCGGCTGACAGCAGGAGAGGTGAGTAACTTTTTTCTTATTTTTTTAACCACTTTTTTTATGATTATTGGGGAAGGGCTTATATTTCAAGCCATTCTCCGATAATCATTCTGCAGGGCTTGTCAGAAACCACTGCTTTCAATGGGATCGGCAGCAGTGCCGATCCCATTGAAAGCAATGGGATAGCATGCCGCTGACTTCTGCCACAGCTGTGACAGAGGGTTCCTTCATCCCCACGGTCTCCGCGGGGATAAAGGAAACTCCTGCCACAGCTGTGACAGCCGTGACAGCTGTGGCAGAAGTCCGCAGCATTCTCCATATCTTTTCAATGGGGCTAGCGCTGCTGCCGCTGGCCCCATTGATAAGACTGTCACAGCGATATCGCTGCGATTTCTCGCACTGCTCTGCGTGAGTTTTCACTTACTCTCGCAGCGCAGTGGAGAAAAAAACGCTAGTGGGTGGGAGCCCTTAGGAGATGCTGATACACAGTGGATTTAGCAAAAAACCCACACCAAAATCTGCGTCAAGTTCCAAGACAAAATCTGCAGCAAACGTCACCGCTTCACCTGAAAGGGTAAAATCTGCTGTGAATTCGTGTCAAAATCCACACCAAATCGTGTCGAAATGACAGGAATTTTGATTTGATTTCGATCTGCACCAGAATCTGCCACATGTGAACACAACGTGAAATATGGGTTTCTGCTGAGCTTTTAATTGAAATTCACATCAGATTTTTCAAGCATGTGAGCATAGCCTACGCCGGGCCCTTTTTCCCATGTGGCCCCATAGCAGCCGTGTGTTCTGCCACTATAGTATACAGTCATAGCCAAGAGTTTTGAGACTGGCACAAATTTTGGTTTTCACAAAGTTTGTTCTTCAGTGTTTTTAGATCTTTTAGTCAAATTTCTATGGTTACTGAAGTACAATTATAAGTGTTTCATAAGTTTTTACACTTTTGACAAATTCATCACATTTAGGCACACATGTGTTGACCCTTCAAGATTTCTGCAATTCACCTTGCATGCTGGATATCAGCTTCTGGGCCAAATCCTGACTGATGACAATCCATTCTTCCTAGTCAGTTCTAGGAGTTTATCACAATGTATGTTTTCCTTTGTCCACCCACTTTTTTAGGAATCACCACAGGTTAAGAATCCTAGAATGGTAGAGTTGGAAGGAACCTCCGGAGTCATCAGGTCCTCCAGGGTCATCGGGTCCTCCAGGGTCATCGGGTCCAACCCCCTGCTCAGTGCAGGATCACTAAATAATCCCAGACAGTCTTTGTTTGAAGACTTCCATTGAAGGAGAACTCCCCCACCTCCTGTGGTAACCTGTTCCACTCATTGGTCACCCTCGCTGTCTAATATCTAATCTGTGTCTCCTCCCTTTCAGTCTCATCCCATTGCTTCTAGTCTTTCCTTGTGCAGATGAGAATAGGGCTGATCCCTCTGCACTGTGGCAGCCCTTCAGATATTTGTAGACAGCTATTAAGTCTCCTCTCAGCCTTCTCTTCTGCAAGCTAAACATTCCCAGATCCTTTAGCCGTTCCTCATAGGACATGATTTGCAGACTGCTCACCATCTTGGTAACTCTTCTCTGGACTTGCTCAAGTTTGTCTATGTCTTTTTTAAAGTGGGGTGCCCAGAACTGGACCCAGTATTCCAGATGAGGTCTGACTAAGGAAGAGTAGAGGGGGATAATGATGTCACGTGATCTAGACTCTATGCTTCTCTTAATACATCCCAGAATTGTGTTTGCCTTTTTGACTGCTGCATCACATTGTTGACTCCTGTTCAGTCTATGATCTATTAGTATATCCAAGAATCATGTTACCACTTGCCTTTTTTTCTTTGGACAATCATTCTTCTTGATGTCCCAAACAGTCTGAAGGGCACGACTGAGAAAATGACTTGATTTATTAACAAGCCCCTGGTCAGACAAAGGGCTTTCACCCTCCAAGACGCCTCTCCAGAACGCCTGGATCAAAGGACAAGAGACACACTGATACGCAGACGTGGACATTAGGTACTGGTGGGATCCCTATCCAGGAGTCCCACCACGTACCAGGTGAGTGGAATTCACTTTATCACCTTGATTGACACTATAAGGGTGCTATTATATGTCAACTTATTCTATTTTTGCTGGTGTCAAGAAGGGCAGCAAGGAAGCCACTTCTCTCCAAGAAAAACATCCAGGACAGACTGACATCCTGCGGAGCTTTTTTGTTTTTTCCTCTACTTGACTTCTTGACACCAGGCCGGCCTCCAAAATCCCTTGTTTCACGGTGCGTACAGATGACACGCGCCTGCGGCTATGCCTGCGCAAGCTCTGCACTGTTGTTGAACCCATCCCGTAGTTGAATCCTCTTTAGGAGACGCTCCTGGCACTTGCTGGATTTTCTTGGATGCCCTGAAGTCTCCTTCACAACTTTTGAATCTTTCTCCTTAAAGTGTTTTTTTTTTTAATTAAGTTCATTTTCATGGCAAGGAATGACTTTGTAATTTATGGCAACTCATCTGATCGCTCTTCATACCAATCTGGAGTTCATGCAAATTGTCGGTGTAAAAAGTGAAGCAAAAAACTTCCTTAAAACCAAAATTTGTGTCCGTTTCAAAACTGTTCCCCAAAACTGTACAAGTCCCTGGGCGTAAGAGAGCCATATAGGAGATAAGCGGCGTATGGTAATTCAGTACACAGCTCTGTGCAAAAGTATTCACCACTTCCAATCATTTGCTACCCTTCAATTCACATATATCATGTGGTTACACAGGAGCCATTTATAGCATTCTCCCATTTAACAGGGGGTCTCAAGACCCTCAGTAACCAGAGTTAAAGTTTAGCTCCTCTCTGCCGCGAATCAGA